>AP027108.1:9106853-10378519 GCA_028142955.1 Pinctada fucata
AGGAAAAGATGTGATACTGAAATTTGAACCGGGATCTATAAAACCGCATCTCATAAGCAACTTTCTTATCTCTGTCACTGTCACACCCCTCCCACGGAAGTTTGATCATCGTAAAAATTTCCTCAACCGGCATCACCAAAAAAAAAAAAAAAAAAAAAAAAAAAAAAAAAAAGAAATAAATAAAAAAGAAAAAAAAAAAAAAAAGAAAGAAAATATATAAATGAAAAAAAAATAAAATTAATAAAAATTAAATGAAAAAAAAAATATCCTCTGGTTCTACGTCTTTGATGATAGATAGGTGAATTAATGAATGAAAAAAATTAATAAATTCTTCTCTAAATAAATAAATAATTTTTTTCAAGCTCGTGACTGTGACATGAACTGATTATCTTAATATCTTATATAAGTACTCATCATTGAGTCTTTTGCTAACTTCTTTTGGGGGAGGGGGTGGGAGTTGTTGAGAGGCTTAGAACTCAGGACCCCCTCCCAAATTTTATATTTTTATTTAAGATTGCATTTAAAAAAAAAGTTATCTCTCTTTATTTAGCATTGAAATCCATCCGCTAAGTAGGAACTATTTTTTCATAGAGTAAACATACAAAGAATTTTTGATAATTATGTGTATCATGATGTTTTTCCTTGTTCTTTGTTGAAATCCCATAACTCCATGAGTGTAGATCAACAATTCATAACGATTACTTTGTATTATTTTGTCCTGGGTGTAGAATTAAGTGAAATATTTGGTCATGGAACTACATTTCATAGCGGATGTATAAAGAGCACTCCTATATAAATAGCTGCCTTGCAAATCCTACGATCAGTTGTCGCACAGACGACGAACACGGAGAATACGTACCTATAATGTTTAAAATTTCTAAAAATAGCAACACAAAAGGGACCAGTCATTATGTCAATGAAAAATATTACAGATACGATGGCAGTGGGGCGATTGCTGGGTGATGTGGACTCAAAACACGAAATGATCCTTTCATCTACTAGAGAAGATTCCATTCTAAGAGAAAACGGCAGTCCAAGGGAATCGAGTCTCAAAAAAGAAAGAAATGAATCGTCAGGGATCGAAAATAATGATGAGGCACTTGAGGGGAGTGAATCCGCATCGGAAAATAACTCTGATCAATGTGACAAAAATAAGAAGAGGAGACGGAGGAGGGTCAAAGGGGGGAAACATCATAAAAAGGCGAAATGGAAACCGTATGAAAAGCTTAGTTGGACTGAACGTAGAGATTTAGAAGAAAAAGAGAGCCTGCGAGCGAATCAGCGACGTGAGGAGGCGTTTGCGCATGGTCACCCCGTGGCACCTTTCAACACCACACAGTTTCTAATTGATGACCATAACAACATTGATCAAGGACTAAAGGACGGAGAAGTCATTCGACATAATTCACGAGAATCAAACGATGGATCGGTGTCGGGAAGCGATACTTCGGAAGATAGCTACTCGTCTCCGGATCCTGAAGATACAGGGTCGGACTTTTTGGAGAAAGAATTCGAGGAAACGTACGACAGCATTCACGCGGAACGACTTCAGAAGATGAGTAAAGATGAACTGATCAAAGATTACATTGAAATGGAAACTAAACTTGAACGATTGCAAAAAAGGATGGTTCGAAGGAAGAAAAATCGTGGCAGTTCCGCATCACTGAGCAGCAGCGGAGAAGAATTTTTGGACACGGACAATTTACGGAGACTAGGAGAAGAGCTGCTGAAACTGAAAGCGGAGAATGCAAAACTTAGAAACATGTTATCAAAGTCAGAAGAACCGATGGATAGCTAGTGATTGTATTCATTAGATGATTATTGAAAATACTACCAGTATGTAGTTATGCAGATTTGCAATTTTGATGGTGCAAAAATTGTCAAAGATGTAAATGTAAAAACGATGTAATCTTAAAAGTTTTCCAATGTTAATAAAAGGTAAAAGGCTATTTTTGACAAGTTTGATATTGTGCTAAAATTTATTATGGGCATTAAATTGTAGATTTTTTTCTGAAAATTCTTCGTACAAGAGCAACGTACCAAAAATGGCTAAATAGTAAATAGAGTTTATTCTCTAAAGTTTTACGGGTTATATTATGTATTTTATGTGTAAATCCTTCTCATCTCGCTTGTAATTTTTTTAAAAAACTTTATCAAACTTTGTTGACTAAAGAGGAAAAAAAATAATGTAATACAAAATGACTTTAAAATGTTGAAAATTTGATGTTCAGACAAGAATTTGAATTAAAAAAAATTTTTCTTGGTATTTGCTTCAGCTCTAAACAGATTACATGTACATGAACTCCCCCGTGTGTTCTGTATCATAAAGGAAATGTAAATTTGAACAGTGAACATGATGAATACTGAACAACATTTTGACTGCAAGTCATAACATTATCTTGAATTTTAAGATACAACATGTACATTTATACATGTACCATAAATTTTATTTTATGTTTGAAAAAGATCATTGAAAAGGGAAAGAGTGGTATTACACAATGTACAGCAAATATGTGCCATTTAATGTGTTCATATTGGCTTTTTATTTTGATTTTTATGAACGAGACATTTTAGTTTCCGGTATATGTGGAGGTATGGATGAAGTACAAGAAGTGTATATGTACGTTTATGTGCGAGCAAGTCAGAAAGGAGATGGAAATGTCTTGTTCATGAAAGTCTTTGTTTTTGTTAGAGTATGTTGTAATGTCTGCCAGATCTCTTATTGGATACAGCAGACAAAAATTCCAAAAAAAGGAGAGTAAAAAAAAAAAGAAGAAAAATTACAAATTTGAAGAAGAAAAAATTACAAATTGATCTCGAAGTTAGTATGTCTCTTTGGCTATTTTATTGTTCAGATGACATATTTTTGAAGACGTTTATTTTTTATATATATACGTTTTCTTTTTTCGTTGAAATCATTTGTTGCACAAAATATTTGTGAAAACATTTATGCCACAATGTCTTTCCTTTTTCATAATTTTATGTTGCTTGTCCCATGTTTGTCACCAGGTTTGAAGTATTTTTTGTTTTGTTTCTATAATTTAGAATGAAACTCATTTGAATAATATCAAAAAGGATCAATTGATTAAAAAACATTTTATTGAAAATTATTTTTAAAAAAAGTTTTTTGGAAATTATCTTTTTAGTAATTTTACCAAAAAAAAAAAAAAATGAAAAAAGAACCTGGTGGCATTTTTTGTTGTTGTATTGAATCAAATATTATATTTTACATGTTTTTCAGTACGTAAATTGAAATGTGTAAAGAATGAACAATTTCATGAGCAGCCTTACTTTCGTTCCAAACCTTGAATTTGCTACCAAGTCTATTCTGTCTTTTAAATATACATAGTTACTTCCCTTTTGGTATCTGATGTATTTCCATTGTGACATTATTTTATTCCTTGAGAAATATTATGCTTATTTGAATGATGTTATATCTGAATTTTCCACTGTTTCCCATAGATTATAATGATGTCATAATTTGTTCGCTTCATATGATGTCCCAAATGAGAAGTAACATAGTGCATTGTTGAAAAGACTGAACATTTAAGCTTGATTGGAAAAGCCAGACTATGAAAATATTACCGCCCGAAATTTGAATCTATTGTCGATGAGTATTAATTGACCAATGTTCATGCAAATTTAAAGTTAAATTGAAAGAAAAGACATACAACTGTATATAATGGCAGCTTATAAAATGATACCAACTTCGATTGTATTAACCTATGTATCTTAGAATTTGATAAAATCATGTAAAAAAAAAACGTGATAAACATAATAAAGATGAACTTTTGAGCTATATGTGTAATTGCTACATCTTGTTGGCACTGAATGGTATCTTTGAATTGAAATGTACATAATCTTGTTTACGCAGGGAGTAATGAAATTCAAATTAATCTTCCCATTGTTTTGGTTATATAATGAACGACTGTAAAGAACTTTTTGCCTGGCATCATAACTGAAGGTATTTACTTTTAATGTGGAGATAGAAAAAAAAAATATGCCTGGTGTTTTGTTTACAATTAGCTTTGGTGCATTTATCTTTTCAAAATTCAATACAATTGGAAAAAATGCATGGGATTAGGATTGACAATTGAAAAGTACCTACATGCATCGCTACAATTATGGAAATTCTTCTTTTCTTTGCACAATATCTGATGGTGTAAATTTTGAATGAAATACATGTATAACAGTTGTAACAAAATGTGTAAAGAGCACAACATTGTGCTAGCGTTACTTAGTGCCTGCTTACTGTACTTCTAAATCATTTTTGTCCCATATTAAATCATGTTTATGATGTGCTCTCTGTGCCTCCAGTGCTCCGATAAAAGAACTTACCATGCTTTTAGATTTATGCAATCTTTGTATGTTTAATGTGTTACAAATGACAATGCATTGAATTTTGTACGGAATTGTGTTCGTGCATGATTAGGGCAGTAATATACACGATTTTCTGGATATTTTTTTTATCCAGGCACTCTCTTGTTGCGGACAAGTATGTTATAGTCCAAATAAATTTGATGAAATCAAAAAATTAGAATTCTGCATTTCTTTTTAATGACATTTTAGTAGCAAAGTTATCTGACCAGACAGAGCTCATCGAATGAGTTGACTAAATTTTAGGTTAAAACATTTACTTTATCTGTACTACCACTTGCAGAGTAAGTCAAAGTTCTCATCACCTTCACATTTTGTTTAGCTTACATCTTGTATGTCACCAGCTAAAAATTAAACTTGTGCCATGATCAGGTGAAATTAAACTCTGCCAAGTCAGGTAACTCTGCTGCTACATCAATAATGCAGGAGTTTTACCCCTTTCTTCCTTAAAGTTTTATATAGTTCTATGCTGTTGTTGCAGAGGAGGGATTGATTTGATCAATCAAAGCCCTTGGTGGCAATATTTGTTTAAGGACAGACTCCGAATGAATGCTCAAACATGATAGACCACAGTGAGCATTTTCTTCATTTAACATGTTTAAGGTTTTGTGAAATTCTGTTGAGCAGTTTTGGAGAAGTCAAAATATGTTCATCAGAGCCATCTGCGACCAAATGTTGACCAATTTCCTCAAAATACAGAAGTATTGCAGACCTTTAGTGCTCGCTTTCTGATAGGTTTATGAAATTCTGAGTTGCTGTTGCAGAGAAGTTGAAAATGTGTTGTCCAATCAGAACCCTTGGCAACAACATTTGTAAACAGATTGGCTTAAAGAACACACAAATCTGATAGAGGACTTGAAAGTACTTGCTTCTTGTGTTCCTGTGCAGAGGTGCAAGAAGTTGGAAATGTGCCTGCCAATCGGAGAAATGTGCTTGCCAATCAGAGCCCTTGGTGGCCATATTTGTTGGTGATCAGCTCAAAAAGCACTAACTTGGTAGGAGACTGAATTGCTTTCTTTGAGGTTTCAGGAAATTCTGTCAACGATTCGGACCCCCTTTTCAGTCAAATTTGTTGAATTATCACAGGTTGGCCACTGGAAAACTACTGAATAAAAATTCCCTGCAGAGAAAAATCGGGGAATTTGAAAATTTTATGAAAACCAGGGAATTTTATTTAGCTTATGTTTAAAAATAATAACAAGTACCTAATGGAATAGGCAATATACACTTGAGCAAAGAAATAACTAAAACATTTTATTCCTGATGGACTGGTATTGTGTTAAAAATTTTCTGGCTCGCTTCGCTCGCAAATGGACACTGCAAAGCTATAAGTACAATTTTCTAGAAAAGTAATTACAGTAAATTAACTTCCATTACATACAATGATACATGAACATATAACAGTGTGAAATAGACTAGTATTTGTGCACATTTTATTCTAGGGGAAATCTTGTACGAGTTGGGAGGGGGGAGGAAATCATGGAAATTTCATTTATCAAAATGATCTGTGGCCACCCTGTATCAGCTCAAACAACCAATTGTGCATGTAGAAGACCTCGAGAACTTGCTTGTAAATGTAATATAGAGAGAATGCCATACTGGAAAAAGTTACTTTGTGCCGACATTTTAATATTTGCATTTTTCAGATTATATATACATGTACATTTGTACAGTTGTGTAATTATAATACAAGTACTTATTACTTAGCAAGCTATAGGTCATTCCTACAGTGCAAATGACAATTCTGATTCATTGCTTTATTATCACCTTTCGGTACTTGGCCCACTAACATTATACATTTGTACATTATCATATTAGCATCATAAGCCTCCAGTCTGATTTGCTTACCTTCTGTTCAGCACAGAAATATTTAGCATAGAAAAAGGTTTATATTAATACAGGACAATTTAATAGAGAAAGCATGCACCACATGTTGGTTGGAACTACATCATTTTCTGACCCGAGGAAGACATGGAGCAACTCAATTTTGTCGATATGAGGGAAATAATGAGTAGGCTAAGTAGGCCAAAGTAGCGACGGGAAAATTATGAATCCGAACATTGGCTTGACAAACAGCAGGGTCCTCTTAATCTGGAGCTCTGAATTTGTGTTGTATGAACCCTTCTGTATTTATCACCATTCCTTATACATGTATGAATCATGAATAATTATCAATCTCAGAATTGGCTAAAAACTTCATTCACCTAGCTACATGTAAGTAAGGTCAAATACTAAAGGTCAAAGACAGGGATTCTGTGAGAATCGTGATAATTTATATTCTGTAACAGGTGTTGTTACCTACATGTATCATACTAATTCCCTGCTAATCTGTACCTTAGTAAACAAGAGGTCCAAGGGGACACAATGCTTACATGAGAACCTTACACTCATGTACACTCTTGGTCAGGTGAACTATAAATATTCAATTGCTATTCAAAATGCAGGATTTGTACATGTGTAGCCATAGATTCAACTCTAAAGATGTGTTGATTATGAAATAAGTTGATTATGAAATAATTCAGCTTGAACAAAGACTTGGACAATGCTATCCAAAATGGAATCCTACATATCGATCATACATGTATTTTCAAGATGAGTTTATCCATTCAGATAAATGAAAACCCTTTTACAAATAATAATTCATTCATTGGTTAATTTACTGACAGCATCAATAGATGTAAAGATAACAAATATGAGAAACATAAACAATCAAATATAGCTTCATAATCACTTTAGTACTACAAAGTCACAAAAAGTGAACATAAATCTGGTATAGTTTGCATATTAATAGTTGTACAGATATACATGTACATGCGTTTCCACAATTATAATACCATTATTTTTCTTTATGATTTTTCTTATGTTCATTTCTTTACTAGATACATGTAATTATACCAACATTATTACAAATTCTACTTCTTAATCACTATTTCAAGTAAAACATGTGGGTCACAGCACAAACACTGATGTTATAGAATGCAATTATAAGATCCCTTTATAAATTGATCTACATGTACATGTAAATCTTTAAAATCGAAATTCCGGAAAGCAAATTTGCAAAATAATGCAGCTACCTACTGAAATATTCTCCATGAACTATTAGAATTAAATACATGTATGCATAATTTTCTACATAAACAAAAATTTACCAGGTGAAGTAATCTAACGTTTTTTCGAAAAGCTTGTGCATGTTATGTCCTTCAATTTCTGCCTTTTTCACTACAATATGCTTTCATCTCTTATCATATAATCATTTTTCGTGAATTAATGAACATAAATTTGTAGGCTCTGTTACAAACTACAACTTGTTTATTTAGCTGAATGTATCAAAAGATGAAAGGGCTTCCATTTTCTCTTTAAAAAATACATGATACATGTATGTCTGTGAGAAAACAACG
This sequence comes from Pinctada fucata, assembly GCA_028142955.1. NCBI lineage: Eukaryota > Metazoa > Mollusca > Bivalvia > Pterioida > Pteriidae > Pinctada > Pinctada fucata. The sequence continues at coordinate 9,114,629 of AP027108.1, forward strand.
CTACAAATAAAAAGACCACATCCAACATGCAAAGCCAAAGTAAATGAAAATAAAATTTCATGATCTGAAAGCACAATTTTTTTTTGGTAATTCATCCATTAGAAATTTGTTGCATTACAAGACGCAGCGTAAGGTTTGAGAATTTTTTTTTTGTAATTTATCTAATATTCGAAAGTTGTAGCATCGCGAGATGCAGGGTAATGTTTGAGAATTATTTTCAATATCAGGGTGTTGTGTGTACGTTTTTGAAAACGAACTAGAACAGATTTCCTTCTTACAATATGCTTTTCACCGATTTGTGACTCGAATTCATACAACATGTACATTGTATTTATAAAATAATTAAGCTAAATTCTGCATTTAAAAGTATCGTCTATCATAACGGTAATTTGAAGATGTAGTCATTTTCACCAACACACTGATCAGCATAGCTTTTCTTTATAATGGAGCATTATCACAGATGGTACAATGTACATTTCATTTACAGTAAGTCGTGTCCATTAACATTTACATAAACAGCACAGATAAATAGCACAATCAAACAGCACAACACATGGTTGAAATTTAAAACTACAGTGGATGAAATGATCAGAAAAAATTCAGAAAGAAGTACTTTGCACAATAAAAATGTACAATTATAATAAATTGTCAGAATATACATACTATAATTTGCTCTCCTTAAATAAACAATGACCTAGTATGTACACAAATGTTTCGTCTTTTCACTCATGGCACGATAACTTGCCATGATAAACACTAAGAACTATATCAACGCCATTGTTGTTGAGGATAGGGTGGTGCACTTGGATTGTAGCCTTGCTGGGGATATTGACCTTGTTGCCCGGGGTAACCTTGCTGGGGGTAACCAGGGTAACCACCTTGTTGCCCTGGGTAACCACCCTGTTGTCCGGGGTAACCACCTTGTTGTCCGGGGTAACCACCTTGTTGCCCAGGGAAACCGCCTTGTTGACCTGGATATGCAGGGGGTTGTGGGTAACCAGATTGCATGTAGGGATTGTATGGATTAAATCCGGAAGGCATGGATGGCATCGGCATGGATTGAGGGTAACTAGGTGCACCCCAAGCTCCCTGCTGACCTGTGCAGATAGGAAAATTACAGTGAGATAGAGTTGTGCAATGCTTTTAAAATCTTGAACTCCAGAAGCTTATTCTTTTTTTTTTTAATACAGAGGTACATGTACATTGTACTTCTCACTTCGGACGGTATATGACATAAAATGATCATCACGTCATCAATTTCTGTGGAAACCAGAATAAAATTCAGGGAAAAAAAGGTTTAATATTGCATTTCTGCAAGAATATCATTATGCCATAATGCATTTACCATGTTTACATGTATATTAGATAGCATCCTAAAAGGGGAGTAACTCTGTTATTGGAAACGACTGAATACAAAGCAATGGTATTCTTGTCTTAAAAATGCTGAGCTTTGTGATGTGAAAATAAGAGTGTAATTATTCTGCACTACCAACCATTACATGTATTTATTGTGACAGATTTTATGTACATGTATTTACAGTACTGTTTTTTCTAACATGTATTTATTGTGACAGATTTTATGTACATGTATTTACAGTACTGTTTTTTCTAATCTTTACATCATGGTAACTTCACTACAAAACTATACCTCATCCTGCCTCCAAGACACAACATGTACTACTCAATTTACTTTGGTTAGAATAAATTAATACATGTCATTATATTAAACTGGTTTACAACTAAACTTCTACAAAGATACACGTTCAAAAATAACATGATAAGCAATCCTTAGTGTCACATGTGTTACTTGTTCACATCCATAGTTGAGGGTAACACCTACCATAGTTCTGTTGATCAGGCTGCCCGCTCTGTCCTTGCGGCTGTGAACCTGGAGAATAGAACAAAGAAGAATGCATCAAGCTAAGAACTATGAAACAGGTTTAAAACTAAATGCGATAATGTTTTTTTTCTCTTACATTATTTTTCGCCAAAGGATCAAGTATACTATAAATTGCTATACATATCTGTCATAAATGTAGTACATGTATACTAGTATTAATGATAAGAGGTTGTGGACAACTCAATTTCATTAATTTACTCATTTACATGTATTGTCAACTATTTGTTAAATGGTATCTTTCTAAGTAAAGAGCTGCAGCAGCTCCTATAGAATGTTACTTGCGTACATGTTTCTATATTTTCAAAGTACTGTAAACATAAAAAAAAAGATACATGTATGTAAGAGACAGTAATCTGCAGGCAAATAATTAGGTTGAAAATTGCAGAAAAAGCTCTTGTAAATAATTCGCATTGAAAAAATAATCAAAATTTCGCCCATTTTTTCCACACAAATCAATCTATATTTATATTAAGAAATAATGAAGAAACGGAATGTTTGGTAATTCAAATAAACAGATTTGAACGTGTCTGTTTTTGAAATTACCGGTAGTTGAATTAGATATCTATACTGAAATTAGTTAAATCATCAACAAATCTGTAATTATGAATAATTATGTTACAAATCTAATTAAACGGATTTCAAAAACAGGCAAGTTCAAACCTGTTAATTTTAATTACCATACAGGCTGTCTCTGCAGACATGTAGGCAAACGAGAGACATAGACAAGAATGTGAATGAATGAGAAAAGAATAATCCAGAATAAGAATTTTCGATTATTTGTAGTTCAATTGAAAATGTTGATGCTATGTTGGCAGCTCTGTCAGTATAGAAGCAATACAATTGGTTAAAAGTTTGATGTGTCTAATGTTTAACGTCTTCAGATTCAATAGAATCATTTTAGCATGTTTAGAGCAGATAAATTTACAGCATGGACCAGACATGCACGTTTCGGGTAATAAATCCTCGTCAGTGATCCTCAATCTAAACAATGTTATATGACCAAAATCGGTTCAAGTTATGTCCTAAATATACCGAAAGACATAGCAAAATGGCTGGGATATGATGCTACAGGACCCAGGTTTTAGATATTGGAGAAAATTTTGTAAACAGAAATTTTCAAATGACCTGCTAACAAAGTTTTGCAATATCTTTACTGAAAAAGAAATTTGAGGACATTTTGAATTGATTGCCTTCCATCTTCATACTACTTTATAATAATCATCCTACACGTAATCCTTACTTTACACCTTCACTGGCAATATGTACATGTAGCTTGTAATTCAAAAGACATCAAATGCAATAAATGATGATATCATGAATGCTATTCAATATACTTTTCAAGTTTTATAAATTATCAGAAGTTTTTAATATCTAAATTTCTACAGAAATGGGAAGATTTTGAGGTGTGTATTCTGATCATGCATTTTCATTACTAATGGTATGATGTATTGGGGACAAATATTTATATGACATGGTTGAATTTTTAATCTACAAGTCTTTCTACAGTCTTTTTATCACTGTAGACCATCTCAAATATCATAGACATTGATTATTGGACCAACACTTTTTTTGTATACCTAAAGGTACATGTAAGTTGTACTGTAAATTGTAACTTTAAGGTATCCGTTGTACAAATAAACATATCAAGTGACAATTATACATGTATAACTAGAATCATAGCATATTTTTACCTAAATATACCTAATAAATCATAGAAAATGGTTTCTATCATCAAAGGTCAACATGTCTACGTTGCTCAAGCCACGGAAACTATCGAGACACTGTCGAAGATTACCGAGATAATTTCAACACTGTTTAAGGTTAGGGTTGCGACTACAGGGAGACAACTCTATTTTCAAATCACATAATATTTGAAACCAACATAAACAATACATGTTATAAGCTCAGATTGTTACATTATTTTAGAAAAAAATAATACTCCTTGAAACTTTACTTGCTGAATGGAAAATGCATATTTTTCAATCAAAAATTGCCGAAAATAGGAACAAATTTGTCATTTTTGCACAAGTTCTGCTACCAAAGATTCATACATCAGAATATATACTATCCATTATACTCTTTAAAAGTGAGGTAATAAGAAATTCGAACTTCAAGTTAAACTCTATGTTTTTGGGTCAAAATGTTGATTTTTTGCATAAATTATTGTGCTATTTATAGAAAAAGTCATTTTGCTCAAAAACTTATTCAGGTACATATTGATTTGACTGCTTTAGGATAAAGCAATACCATAGATATACATGTAGATGTAGAAAAAAAATTGTGTAGCTGGCGACCTTCTAGCTATTCATGAAAATAACAATTTGTTGCCATGGCAACCAGCAAGATAGTTTTTATAAGAAAATACTCTCCTTAGAACTGATTATTTTATCAGAATTTCTCAAAATAGTCTTTAATTCATCCACAAGCTATAAGAATCTTGAAAAATAAGTATATATATGAATTTTTGAAATTTCATGCATTGCAGAGGTACATGTATGTAAAGTTATGATGTGGTGTTCTCTAAAATTACAAAAATGTTAAAATAGGCCAAAAATGGACGTTTATAGCCAAAAAACGAGACAGGCAAATTTTGAGTTTATTGTCTGAATAGTTTGAGGAGATGTTTCTCTACATGTGAATCTATCCATCTTTCTTCTACCTCATTTCTATTAAAAGTCGCCACCCTGACTTTAAATGGACGAGACATCCGCGAGATCTCCATTTGTACACTGGATATGTTAACTTGAAATTAAACGTGAATTCTAGAGGCAAGTTGTGCTGTAAATTGTAACTTTAACTTGAAATTAAACATGAATTCTTATCTTTTATGTAACCTATCAGGGGAAGATAATTGCCTCTGTATCTAAGCAGTGTTCACAGAGTATGATTGCATAACAGAAATGTCCATAAATGTTCCAGGCTAGCCATAAGGGGGTGGAGCTTGTTGTGACCCTGCTCCCAGATTTGATGGGGCGGAGCTTGGAAATTAAATATAACTTCTGTTATCCATTAACAGTGTTCATAAAATATAAACACATACAAGAACCATACATGCATAAATGTCTGTCTTACCATAAGGGGGTGGAGCTGGTTGTGACCCCGCCCCTTGATTTGAGGAGGGGGCGGAGCTTGGAATTGTTGGTGGTGGAGGCCTAGCAGGCGGGACTTTAGCTTGTGGTTTATCTGTTACCATGACAACAAACAACAAATGTGAGTAAAACAGTAACGAAAATCTTGAATATCTAAAATATTAATATTCAGAAAAGCAAGAATGAAAGTCCTGACAATACAACAGAATCCTATATGATAATAGAAATAAAGAAATGAAAAAGAAAACTCTTTTTTGCACATTTTTTTAGCACTTAAAATATTCTTAATCTGTAAATCATTCATACAGTTCATTCATAAGCAACCTGCAACTACTACAAGAAGATAACTTGGTGAAAGCCTCCAAGAATTTACATAATTTTTTGAATTATGCCTTGAAGATCTTGGGGACAATGTATAAAATTCAGCTCATTATACACTTTATAGGTAATATGTCAAGTTATTCTATTATTGAAATAAACAAAATTTGGCTTTAAGCAATTAATCTACTCTGTATTCTGTCCTCTAGAAACATGAGTATAATTCGAGGCAAATAATGACTGCAGAAAACTCACAGTAAAGTACAAAAGTTTAATATTGGTAACTTCAGACGTTAATAAAAATCAATCTATCTGCAAACTTTTAAAGTGCAGTGCAACAAACAGAAACTACAACAAAATTAGAGAATAAATTCAAAACCTCAATTTTCATCATACCTTGTGGTTGCTGGTAAGAGGGTGCTGCTGGTGGCGGGCCTGTCGGTTGCTTAGCGATACTTTTTTGAAGGTCATTCATTAATTCTTCCTTCTCAGTTTTTCGAGCAAAACAGAAATCAGAAATTTTGTTCTGTAGCCTCAATAATAATGGTGTTAGGTCATTGTAAAACTGCAATGGAAAATGTACATGCATAGTTGAAAAAGAATTTTATGTAGAGTAAGAGTTGCACATAGGAATTTCAAATTCATATCAAGTTGTTTGAGAAACATAAATGTAGATTTACGTGTATCAAATGGAGAACATTTTATCGAAAATTTAAAAGAAAAAGTTGACAAAAATCATAATTTTCCGATTTCTGATGTGAGCTTTCTTGCCTCTACAATGTTGATACATATAACAAACCTTTGTTCCCTCCTCTAGATTGCCTTTAAGTTCCATGTACATATCAAAGCCCGCAGCTAGATCCTTCAACATTGTCTCCCTCTGGGCTCCACTCTGACTAGACGCCTTGGCTTGACAAAACTCTGTGTTAGAATTCTACAAAAATATTCAATTCTTTAATTAATGCAGACTTATGTAGATTTAGGAATGACTCAATATAGAAATACATGTACATGTACAGTTGTGTATAAATTAATAGTAAAATCTCTTCTCCTCCACCTACATCTATGGCCAACATTTCTTAGATACTTTTCAGTCAATTGGATTCATTTAATTTCTCTTTTAGAAGTTCACATACATGTACATGTATATGTATGTTAAGTAATCTAAGATGATAATTTCCCATTGTGACCTTGATGTAGTGCCTGTAAGGCATCATAGTTCCTCAAGGTTCCTGCCATGTGATCTGAAGTGTTTTGTTCTTAGTTCCTTAGTAGTTGAGTTAGATTTATTATTTATCTATTTATTGCTGCATGTTGCTTGTGTTGCCTTTTGTTGCTATATTTTTAATTTGTATATGTTGGCTCTTTATCGTACCCGATACCTCTCTAGGCGTGTCCCTTCCCGAGAGAGGTTGACGGTGCTTGTATACTTTGCTATGCTTGTGTTGCCTTTTGTTGCTATTTTTTAAGTTTGTATATGTTGGCTTTTTAGCTTACCCATTACCTCTCTAGGCGTGTCCCTTCCCGAGAGAGGTTGACGGTGCTTGTATTACTTTGCTGTGCTTGGTGTTGTTTGTCTCAGTGTTGTGATGTGCTCAGTGTACTATTTTAAGTTCATTTGTTGTTTTGCTTTACTTAGGGTAGCTACTGCTTATGTACATCGCATAAATTGCCAGTATGTGTGTCTTCTTTTAGCTAAGTGATTTCATTGATGCTGTGATTGCCTGTGATGAATTTGCATGTCTGTGATCATTGTGCTTTAGTGCTATTCTCTCCAGCTAGTTTTAGATATTTGTCAGAGTATTTATCAGTGACTCATCCATGATTTTAGTGACAATGGTAGTTTTATTTTCTCAATAGTATCTTCTTAATTGAATCTCTTATAGTCTTAGTATGAACTCTTATGGAAGGTGAATACCTGCTTTTCTAGCATGATTTATATACATGTATTTTGTACTTTTATTTAATATGTCTTAGCATATCTTAATTAAGGTTATAGTTGGTTAAAAAGCTCTACAGAGCTTATGTTATCTGTTATTTGTATATACATGTATATGTCCGACTCTAAGGCCATACAAAATTAATGTTTAGTTTGACGGGCACTTTTTGAGAAAAAAAAGTGAGGGAGGCAGGTTTTTTTTTTTTTTTTTTTTTTTTTTTTTTTTTTTTTTTTTTTTGCAAATGTGAAATTTGATGAATGTCATTTATCTTTTAACCAATTTAACCAAATTTCTAATTCAAGTGTTATGATGCTGAAAATACATTAAAACTTAAATATAGTATGAAGTGATAATGTTGAGTGCATTGATTAACAAGATAACCCAACGTCTTCCTGTAATATAGTAATTGCATTTCCATATCTGAAGTTTGCTAGATATTCTGTGAATTGGTCACACTTATTATATGTATCATATGACAGACGATGTCCTATATATAATAACAGACCAGTATGAAGATGTAGACTAAATACATGTATATTGTACATCTGATTTATGCTAAAAAGGATCACCAATCTCCAACCGTTGCCCTGTGTAAGGTTAAAACTTCAAATGACGTTAACATTTTGTGAACTACTTCTTTTAGGTGCAACTAAGTGAGTGAAAATCGTAATTGTTGCTCAGTGCTTAGACCAAAAATTTGACCCTTGGCTTAGAGTAGGGAAAATACAAAGAAATATGTCCTTGGATTGGGAAGGCCCATTCTGATAAAAAATGGCCCATAAAATCGGCAACTCGCTGCGCGCTGGTGCCATTATTCTACAGCGTCCATTTTTGGTTTTTAAATCTATCTAAAATATTTCTGTTCTCGTATTTACGTTGTAACGTAGATCTACACCAGGAGCAGTAACACAGAGATCGCAGCCTTCTGTACATGGCCAGTCAGAACTCTGAAGCACAAAATTCTTCTGTTCACTGACGAAAGGTTCTTTGCTATTTTGATACAATATTGATTTTTTCCGACATTCTTTTTTATCCTCGTTCTGTGCCTGAGATTTAAATCTCCAACGTCCACTTACGTGTTTTATCAACGTAAAGGTACTTGTGTATGCGTTCGTCCGTAAAATTATCATGTCATTTTTTAAAAGTGGTCAGTCAATGAAGTAATAAAATTTGTACAGAAATGTCTTCCCTAATATCAACAAAGCTGAAAATGCTGCCCATACGTGGACATGAAAAATTCAGGAAAGGTGGCTGAAAGTTTGGTCTTGGCTGCTCTGTGATCCATGCAAAAAATGCACTGTAAATTATTCATTGGAAATGGTAAAATTGGGAATTACGCGACAAAAAAATGTGCTAACGTTTGATGCATAATGCATGCGTATGCAAAGCTTTTCGAAAATTGATCATTTTTGGAATGGCCCTTTCGTGAGGAAAGATAGCCCATTGTTTTTGAGAATGTCACATTAAAGCCCAGGTGGAAGGGGCCATCGACCCATTGAACAAGTTTGCCTTCCCGATCACTGCATGTCTGACAATTTAGTTTGAATTTTAACAACGGTTACACAAAAAGGGTACCCTGATCGATTCGTCATCCCTTTTCACTGTCGGACTTGAGCAAGTTGTCAAATTTGAATTTCTATCCCGCGGAAATTTTGAAGTTTCTGCGATGTGCTTAGGGTTTAATTGACCAGTTTGTCCGAATCGAAATTAGGATCGCGTAGTATTTCTGCCCCTCCCCTCGATCCCGTCACCGGCGTTCCCGGCTGATCATTCTGACGTAAACTGTGAGTTCTAAACGAAAACGTTTTCAAATATCTAATAAATTCAATAATGTAACTTATAAAGAATAATGCTCCTGCATATCATCACAACAGAGTCAAGTATCATTTTACGTTACGTTACCTCGTCAGTGATATCGAATATACGCGTGGTCGCGATTACAATTGAATACGGTAGCTCGGGTAAATAATACTATTTTATGTAAACAAGTATTGAGTTACAGCTTTACAATTTATATATTTAGTGAAGTAAAGAATATGTAAACAAACAATTTGAATTAGCACGACGATATTCAATTGACTACTTTAAAATTATGGTAAAACACGCGATAAAAATCGGAAATGCGGCGGGTTTTTAGGCAATGCGGCGGTGCCCGTCAAACGAAATATTAATTTTTCTTGGCCTAAATAAAGATTACTTACTTACTTACTTACTTACTTTACTTGACTTTATATACTTGACCTTGAAAGTCAAAAGGTTTCTAATTTCTCTACCAACATCCAAAACTTTTAAAAGGTCTAATATACATGTTCATGTGTCTATGTGGAAAGAAAGTATCTGTTCTAAATGCAACAAATTTCTACATATAAACGTGATAAAGACAAATTGCTCAATCACCCGATACAGTAACCAGGTTATTTCTGCTGGGAGAAATTTCACAAAATGGACCATTGCATCAATATGCGTGGGGGTAATTTTGGCAAAAGTGGGAGTATTCACTTTTAAAAGTCTTGCATGTACATGTATATACTGGTTGAATATTTCACGTGGGGTATTTTCACGATCATAATAAAGTCGCGAAAAACACGAGAAAATTCACCCCAAGCCAAAATTTCCATGTTTATTAAATAAATTTGAGTAGATAAATTGTAATTCTAATTTCCTTTTATTAGAGATTGATAGTAATAAAAAAAAATTCTGTAAAGGCTTATTCTCCACTGGCCACACTAGCACTAACTGAACTAATCTGTATTCTTCACTAACACTACTTCCAGTAGTTAACGCTAACCTGTACTCTAGCCATCAGTGTTTCCTGTCTTTGTATACTGGCTGTGACCTGCTCCCTGAGAGGGCCGTAGGTTCTGTCTAATTCTTCTATTGATATGGACTCTTCATTAATCAACCCATCAGACGCTAAGGCAGCAAAGAATTTACCGGCTGAAAAAGACATAAATAGAAAGATTATAGATAAATAGAAAGAATCATAATGATGATAGATAAATAGAAAGAATCATAATGAAATGGAGAGTTATTTTCCCATTTTGGACGGTACTCGACATACAATGTAAAAGCAATTACTTTAAAAATGTCATATTTGAAGCATCTTTTCCCTTAATGTAATTCTCAGACCGGTTTAAATAAAATTTGATGACATTATAATTTAGTTTATGTCAGATACCCTGGAATCCATATATACACTGTACATGTATAATCAACATAAAAGAACTTACTCATATCAAACTGAGCTTGTTTGAGTTCATTCTCCATGACTTCCCTCTCGGCCTTGATTGTCTCCACCTCTTCCATCATCTTTTTAAGGTCTTGTACACACCCTGAGTTCTGTGACCCACTCATTGACGAGCCTGAGGGCAGGGACTTCTCTATGTCTCCCTATAAAATGAAGGAAAGGCATGCTTACATGTAGGTACTTCTATGCCTACTTTAGAGTAGTTCAATAGAAGATTTTCATATTACCGCAGTTGACTTGCATTTTACACATCCTAAGACCCGACATCACAAGATTTGATGTAACTTTTAACTGTGACCTCGTAGCAGACTTATGACGTCACAATTAGAAATAACGCCAAAAGTTGTGATGTCGGGTTTTGGCATGTCTAAAATGCGAGTCTAGCGGTAATATGAAAAAGGTCTATTAGCTTTAATGTAGATACATACATGTATATTAATTATTTTGTAACTCCACATTTGGCTTTTAAATTCTTTAAAATACTTTTAAAATACATGTACATAATTATACTGTGCTCGATCAAAAAAACAATTTTCCCATAGGACCAAATTTCCATAAAAATAAATATCAAATCATGAAAGCAAATTTTCCATTAAAACAAAACAACATTGCATTTATGACATACACATTATAAATTTACAAAATCTGCATCTTTATGATCTAGTACATGTACATGTTAATCATCCAAAAATATCTTACTGGAGATTTGGACAGTATGTCTATTGCAGGTTTGTGCTTCATATACTTCTCCTGAACGACTTTGTCAGCGTGAATGGCCGTATCTAAGATCTGTCTGTATTTCATGCTCTCGTCTTTCATCGGTTTTGTAAGTTTGTCCGACGGAGTACGACTCCATTTTTCTTTGAACTGCTCCCTAAGCTGGTTGTCCGACTTCTCTTCCTCATCCAGCATATTTATGCTCTATAAAGATAAAAATGTTTATTCCTCATTAATGACTTTTTCTCTTTACATTAGGGTGATCCTGGCTACTTTTATTTCCATTATTTTGCAACTTTAAGGGTTTACCATGAGCATGTACACATGAACTTAACAAACAAAACCAATTCAAAGTCATGTATTTTAAAGAAGCTCAAGATGGCGTCAGGTGATCAGCCATGGTAAATTTCTGCCTCTGTTAGTCCCAATTAATGTTTCACACTACGATGGAATCAAATTTTTAATTTTTTTATGAAGAGAATGTGATTTAGTCATAGGATCTGAAGGGGTAAAGAAGATAGTTGTGGGTAGTGTTGAGCGATCATACAAATATCACTATTGATTATCAGTGACACTATCAGAAACTAATTCTTGATTGATTATCAGAACTTTCAAATCTTTTAAAACCATGTTCAAAAGCAGTGGGATATCATTGAAGTTGCAGCCTTTTCAACATAATTATACATGTACATACAATGCAAAAGCATAGAAATACAATTTTGAATTAAAATGGACAATTTAAATTGTTTTTATTGACCATTGTTATTTTTGTCAACTTTGCTCGATGTCATTTTGATCGCTTTTTACAAACGGCAAAAATTTTAATTGCACTTACCATGGTTACTTTATCTCTGAGTGGCAATTACTTGTCAATTTTACTTGAAATTATCGAAAATTGAAAGGTTTTTAGCAATTGACAATCAAAAGTCAGTGACTATCATCACATTACAAGTAACAGTATGATGAAGGAAATGAGAATTACATTAATGAGGCTAGAGAGGGATGGTAAAATAATAATCCTGAAAGAAAAAACATAGGTAATCACAGATTACGAAGCTCACCTCGTGACAGCAAAATTCAATTCAAACATATTTCTTAGTACATGTATATTGGCTTTTAAAGGCAAAACCACTCAAGCAGAAAAAGTAGGTCAAGGTCATTTTATGAAAGATTGATCAAAGATACATCCAATATGCAAGTTTGGTACATGTATCACTTATGCTTTGCTCAATATTGGCTTTTAAAGGCAAAATCATTCAAGCGGAAAAAGTAGGTCGAGGTCATTTTATGAAAGTTTGATCAAAGATACATCCAATATGCAAGTTTGGTACATGTAGCAGTAATACTTTGCTCAATATTGAATTTATAGAGCAAAATCACTCGAGCGGAAAAAGTAGGTCAAGGTCATTTTATGAAAGATTGATCAAAGATACATCCAATATGCAAGTTTGGTACATGTATCACTTATACTTTGCTCAATATTGGCTTTTAAAGGCAAAATCACTCAAGCGGAAAAAGTAGGTCGAGGTCATTTTATGAAAGTTTGATCAAAGATACATCTAATATGCAAGTTTGGAACGTCTAGCACTTATACTTTGCTCAATATTGGCTTTTAAAGGCAAAATCACTCAAGCGGAAAAAGTAGGTCAAGGTCATTTTATGAAAGTTTGATCAAAGATACATCCAATATGCAAGTTTGGTACATGTAGCAGTTATACTTTGCTCAATATTGGCTTTTAAAAGCGAAATCACTCAAGTGGAAAAAGTAGGTCAGATGCTGCATCCGATGCATGGGTCCATCTCGGCATCCAAAGATGAATCACTTGTGCAAGTTTGGTTACTGTAGCATTAGTACTTTGTCAGATACTGAGCTACCCCAAACTTCTTAACCAAGTCACTCAAGCGGAAAATGTAGGTCAGATGCTGCATACGATGCATGGGTTCACCTCAGCATCCAAAGATGAATCACTTGTGCCAGTTTGGTAACTGTAGCATCAGCACTTTGTCAGATACTGAGCTACCCCAAACTTCTTAACCAAGTCACTCAAGCGGAAAATGTAGGTCAGATGCTGCATCCGATGCATGGGTTCACCTCAGCATCCAAAGATGAATCACTTGTGCAAGTTTGGTTACTGTAGCATCAGTACTTTGTCAGATACTGAGCTACCCCAAACTTCTTAACCAAGTCACTCAAGCGGAAAATGTAGGTCAGATGCTGCATACGATGCATGGGTTCACCTCAGCATCCAAAGATGAATCACTTGTGCCAGTTTGGTAACTGCAGCATTAGCACTTTGTCAGATACTGAGCTACCCCAAACTTCTTAACCAAGTCACTCAAGCGGAAAATGTAGGTCAGATGCTGCATCCGATGCATGGGTTCACCTCAGCATCCAAAGATGAATCACTTGTGCAAGTTTGGTTACTGTAGCATTAGTACTTTGTCAGATACTGAGCTACCCCAAACTTCTTAACCGGACGCGGACACGGACGCGGACGCGTGGGGTTATAGCATAAGCTCACTCAACTTCGTCGAGGTGAGCTAATAAAATGCAAAAAAAAATATGAAAGCTAAAGGATGATTTTTGAATAACAAAAATCTCAAAAAGAAATTCAAGGGTGCAGAAGAAATAAAATACATAAATAGATGACATGGCATACAAATCTAAGTGGGTTGCACAAGTGAATAGAAACAAACAGTATTCACACAAAACAATATTAAAAATTCACAGAATTAAAGAGGTGGGGTTACAAAATGGAAGGACTGAGGACACCTAGTCAACCGTTCGAAATTTGTTTAAGGAAACTATAGAGAAGTTGCTCCCAAGAATTAAGTAGCTATGCTTCAGATGCTAGGTAAAAAAGGACAATATGTATATTACTCAAACTGAAAAATACTGTAATAAAAAAGCCACGTAATGGAGAAATCAAAATTATACCAGGTAATAAAAAGAACTGCTTTGAGATTATCAGATGATGTCACCATTGACAATGCTTTTCTGATCCAGTCACTATCAGACCACCCCACAGTAGAGGAGGTAAGGCATTTCAAAGGGAATGTGTTTGCAAAATTAAGAATATGCCTTGGTGATAGAAAACTATTGGATTTTAAATTTCGGACAATAGCGTCTTCCCATGATGATGTCACACCTCAAACTTAACACTCATATTGGATTACAACTCTCATACTTTATCCATTTCTACCACGCAAAACATTGACATTAAAAGATTTATAATTAAATTTTCAGAAGAGATTTCATAACTACATGTAACCTTCTGACTATTCTTTGAAAATATCTTGTTGTTTGCAATTCTCATCAAGACACTGATGTACACAATATGAAAACTTCAGAAAATTTGTTGAAGTAGAGCAATTTTAACATAGAAGAGATGGATAATGTCTCGAGAGTTGTAATCCAATATGAGTGTTAAGTTTGAGGTTATATACAATGGATAATGTCTCGAGAGTTGTAATCCAATATGAGTGTTAAGTTTGAGGTTATATACAATTCTTTTTTTTTCAATTGTTTATTTATGTATTGACTTTTAATTGATTTCTATGTTATGAAAGATTTTTTGCATGTGTTGTCACTTTGTCATGTCATCATTATACATGTATGTTGTTCCTCTTGTTGCACTTAACAGTGCCAGCTGAGTGTATCAATAAAACTGCTAAACTGCTAAGAAGGGAGATAACTCTTGCAAATTTGAAGGAAATATGGCTATGTGGGAACACACTATATTGAGAGGAAATTTGGAAAAGTCTTTCAAGATCCAGTTGATGAGACAATCTTGCACAAGGTTATGAAACTAGGTCAGAGTTAAAGTAACAATACGTTAGCTAACAACAAATATCTAAGTACTAACTTTCATCATAATTATAATCTTTTAAATGTGACCGTCATACTGCTTAATCCTAATTTTCCATAATGGTTAAATTTCTGTGTTTCCTACATACTGCGAAATTCTAAGCTTAATAAGTATAACACAGTATATAAAAACAATCGTCACAGGAAATCCTTTGAATATCAAAGAAATAATGAAAATTAATTCTAGCAATAAAATCTGTTAAGTAAGAAAAATGGCATCATCATAGTCAATGAGAAATATTTCAACAATAGGCAGGAATACTATTGTCAAAAGTTTTTGATATCAAAATTCATTTATTTGTTTAAGACTTTACCTGATTCATCTGAAAACACAGAAAGGGAATTAAATTTCTTTTCAAATTTTTCCCTCCTTTTTCAATCCCTTTTTGGATTATTCTAATAATAATACATGTCCATGTGCTTGTTTCCCATGCAGACCATGAAAAAGTCTTACATTCAAACTATATACATGTACCATATAACCTGAAACTTTTCACATGTGTAAACATTTTACATAGAAAAAACAGTGTCTTTTTCTTTTTTTTTTTTTTGTGAGTTCAATTTTTCACGATTTGAAAAAATTTAAAGAGTACCGACAAAACAGGCATTCCAATCTTCCTATAGGTTTCTTTGTTTGATTTATGATGTATCAACATGTATAATAATCAATGTATACAGTCAATGAACTCATAATATTTAATATGCAACTAAAGACGCACTATATCAAAATTCTTTGATGTACAATTTTTTATAAACTTAAGACTTATTTTCGTTTTTTTTTTTTTAATTAGCTCGTGAAAAATAGGAAAAATTAGTGCCTCACAAAAATTTCTGCTTAATATACAGTATAGTACAGCTTATCCTTACCTCATCTAAGATTTCCCTATTCCTCGTCAGTAATTCTGGTAATTCATTCATCAGTCTGTCTATATACTGTAATCCCCCCATATCCTGTACTTGTTTAGCCTTGTCCAATACAGACTGGGGGACTTTACTGCCGGATAAATCTTCTAATGCTGCAGGAAGGTTCAGAGATGCCAGCACACTGAAAATACATGTATGTCAACAGTAATTCAAATTGTAATCACTGTAAACAAATACTACATGTATTTATTTACATGTATGTATATTATACATGTACATGTATATAACACTATGTACAATGACAGAACAGTATAGGGCAATGAAGCCTGATGTTGACCCTATGTTTTCATAACAAGCTAGGTGATTTACGAGTCTCTAATTGTTTGTTTACCAATATTTGTTGAACAATCAATGAAAACAAAGACATACAGCAGATTTGATGGCAGATCTTAATGTTACCTTGGCATTTGAACAGATGAATTTACATTTTTGGGACCCTTGGATGACAAATTTACGTACTGACAAAGTGGTCATTTTTAATGAATTGAGGAAAATTGATACTGACGAAAATAATGCAATTTACAGTATCATACATGCTGTTTAAAAAAATTACTGATATTAAATCATTAATACTTGAATGACTGACTTACTCTGTGGATTTACACAATCTCAACATACGCCACATACATGTATATTTCATATTAGATGAATTTACAAAAGTACAAAAACACAAGCAACACTTTTAATTGTGAAGGTATTTTGGTTGACTTTAATACCTGTTCATGAGCTGAGTGGCCTCCCTTGACCGGCCTATTTCTGCGTTCATTATTTGTGTTTTCCTATTTTCGAAAGCTGTCATGGCCTCGTATACCGGTAAAGGCACTAACTTTTCAAACAGATCTACAAAGTTAAGTCAGAAAGCTGTTTAAGATTTCCATTCTACATGTACATGTACATGTGTATTTCAAAATATTTTCTACACAACTGAATATTTAAAATATTTTCTTTCTCTGTAAAATTATCATCAAAACCAACACATTGAAGCACGACATCTTTTAAAAGGCATTAGGGGTATAATACTCTTCTTCCGGTTATTTCAATAACAGAAATATTAAATACCACAAAGTTGGCCTAAAACGCACGACTTCGGTTATGTTCTGTACCATACATTTTCGTGGCAAATTGAATAAAACATTTTAAAAATCTAAGATATCTTAAAATATGTATGAAATGGAAGTACATAACTTCTACCTTTTTGACAATATTGATATTGTACCCCTAATACCTTTAGTTATCATACCGTGTATGCTCTTTTAATTCATACATGTAGGGTTGCCGACATTATGGTCTCTTCAGTGATTAAAATAAACAGCATGATTAAGAATTTGAATCATTAATAATTATTACATAAAAGGAAAATCTCTCTTTCTTAAATTGTAAAATCAGTTTCGTACAATGGTTTACATGTAGCTATCCTCAAGAAGCAAAATTTACTCCACCTTTGGTCCAGATAAATATTGGGTCTCTCTGGGAGCTAAACCATCATATTCACTTCACCAAAATGTAGTCTTTCTTATCATATAAAAATCTCACCTGTAAATTTTTCACTCAGATGTGTCTGTGGGAAGGGTGAGGCCTTAGCTATGGCAGCCTTTCCTATCGAGGGTAACGATTTGATATCTGGAACTTTATCATGATATATAAAGTCATTGTCTTTTTTCGCAGCCTGTAAATCACGTTGCACACGACCTTGTTCATTTTTAAAGGAGAATGTAACTCCGCCTCGACTCTGGGCAGCTGATAGCAACTCGTTAGCTTTCTGTAATAGACAATTTTATTTACAGAAAATGGCACTTGAGAAAAAAAATTGATTTATTTTGTTAGAGAAAATCATTGAAGAGGAATTTTTTTCATCAAATCTTTTTTTCTTTAAATATCTACATGTAGCTCAAGCCTAAATCATTAAAACATTTATGAACTGTTTTAAGTTTTCAAATTACAATACAAATCAATAGATAAATCATGAGCCCATAAACTTTTATTCACATGTAAATGATGATGCGTTCATATACATTTATTTTCTGTGTTCAATCTCAATTTTGACAAGGGTAAAGTTCAGATTAATAATTTTTTTTAATGTTCTAAGTCAATGAGCAAATTTGTCAATGTACATGTATAATGAACATCTAGCATCCGTACTCAAATACAAATACATGTACATATAAATGACATAGCTTTTCTTCATTGATATTCAAAAACTTTTCAATTTAAGATAAAGTGTTTTTCCTGTCATAATACTATATACATGTACCTGAAGTCTTGATATTTGTTCACCATAGCTCTTAGTTCCTGCAGCCACACAGCTCTGGTAATATTCTGCCATACCATGGAAAGCTGCTTGTTTACCGACCACCAAAGGTATCCACTCCTACGTACAAATAAAATTGAAAATAAAAGATTTGAACAACATGGAATTTCTTTGCATAAAGGACATACAAGAAGGAGCGGCCAAAGTTCTTGAAAACTTCCATCGAATATTGGACATTGGGGATATTTATCGGTCCAAATAATAGTTATAGAGTGACCAAATAAATTTTATCAGCAAATCCGATAAAACCGATAATTTTCAGGAACTCCAAGGACCTATCTAAAACATGGAATAATTCAATTTTATATTTCACAAAAAAAATTTATTTGACATACATGTACACTTCAAGTATTCTCTCATATTTATCAACAGAACATTCTTTAACTTGACTACATGTATATTATATAACATGTTACCTTTGGCCACATTTCTTTGAGTGAGGAGAGTTGCATTAGTTTCATAGCATCAGAGTATAGATCTGAACACTGCATGGCTATCTTAGCCACCATGGCCTCCTTCATACGGTCTGTAAACAGAAATATACATTTAAATGTTGGTAATCGTATATGTAAATGTATACTACATTATCAAAACTATTCAATTACACATTATACAATAATTGACTAGAAATTCAATCAACATTTGATTTGTTGTATCTGAAGACAAAATGTTGCGAAAGACCAAAGGTACAAGAAATCATGTGCTACTGAAATTCCCAGTCAATTATCATCGTTTTGTAACATATTGACTGTTCACTCCAATATATCAATTTTCAGACTTTTTACAATATGGTTTCTATATAGATTAGTGTTGGGAATCGGATGGAGTAATTAAAATCAATTAATGGGATAAGCCTTTCCATTGATTATCCATTATCATCGGATTCTTACAAAACACTGCAAAACTGTAAAATATTTCATGATTTGTCCATAACTTACTTTTTATTGACAGCAAATTTTAAGGAAACTTGGCAAAATATTTCATACGAGTATGGATATACATCAGTTGACTTAAATTATTAATATGATGTATGAACTATTTCTATAGCAATAAAGCCTGTGTTTGTGAAACACGAATGCCCCCAGTGGCATCTTTGTTAGTATGAACACTATTTTCTGTTAAGTATATGTATGTGAGGTCACTGGGTTAAAAGGTCAAAGGTCAAGGTCACGAGGTCAAAAATTTTGGTATCAATGGAAAGGTCTTGTCACAAGGAATACACATGTGAAATATGAAAGCCCTATCACTTCCCATTCAAAAGTTATGCCCAATGTTAAAGTTTTTGAAAAGTAGGTCAAAGGTCAAGGTCAAGGTCACGAGGTCAAAAATGTTGGTATCAATGGAAAGGTCTTGTCACAAGGAATACACATGTGAAATATGAAAGCCCTATCACTTCCCATTCAAAAGTTATGCCCAATGTTAAAGTTTTTGAAAAGTAGGTCAAAGGTCAAGGTCAAGGTCACGAGGTCAAAAATTTTGGTATCAATGGAAAGTTCTTGTCACAAGGAATACACATGTGAAATATGAAAGCCCTATCACTTCCCATTCAAAAGTTATGCCCGATGTTAAAGTTTTCAAAAAGTAGGTCAAAGGTCAAGGTCAAGAGGTCAAAAATTTTGGTATCAATGGAAAGGTCTTGTCACAAGGAATACACATGTGAAATATGAAAGCCCTATCACTTCCCATTCAAAAGTTATGCCCAATGTTAAAGTTTTTGAAAAGTAGGTCAAAGGTCAAGGTCAAGGTCACGAGGTCAAAAATTTTGGTATCTTGGTATCAATGGAAAGGTCTTGTCACAAGGAATACACATGTGAAATATGAAAGCCCTATCACTTCCCATTCAAAAGTTATGCACAATGTTAAAGTCTTTGAAAAGTAGGTCAAAGGTCAAGGTCAATGTCACGAGGTCAAAAATTTTGGTAATAATGGAAAGGTCTTGTCACAAGGAATACACATGTGAAATATGAAAGCCCTATCACTTCCCATTCAAAAGTTATGCCCAATGTTAAAGTTTTTGAAAAGTAGGTCAAAGGTCGAGGCCAAGGTCACGAGGTCAAAATTTTTGGAATCAATGGAAAGGTCTTGTCACAAGGAATACACATGTGAAATATGAAAGCCCTATCACTTCCCATTCAAAAGTTATGCCCAATGTTAAAGTTTTTGAAAAGTAGGTCAAAGGTCAAGGTCACGAGGTCAAAAATTTTGGTATCTTGGTATCAATGGAAAGTTCTTGTCACAAGGAATACACATGTGAAATATGAAAGCCCTATCACTTCCCATTCAAAAGTTATGCCCAATGTTAAAGTTTTCAAAAAGTAGGTCAAAGGTCAAGGTCAAGAGGTCAAAAATTTTGGTATCAATGGAAAGGTCTTGTCACAAGGAATACACATGTGAAATATGAAAGCCCTATCACTTCCCATTCAAAAGTTATGCCCAATGTTAAAGTTTTTGAAAAGTAGGTCAAAGGTCAAGGTCAAGGTCATGAGGTCAAAAATTTTGGTATCAATGGAAAGTTCTTGTCACAAGGAATACACATGTGAAATATGAAAGCCCTATCACATACCATTCAAAAGTTATGCCCAATGTTAAAGTTTTTGAAAAGTAGTTCAAAGGTCAAGGTCACGAGGTCAAAAATTTTGGTATCAATGGAGAGGTCTTGTCACAAGGAATACACATGTGAAATATGAAAGCCCTATCACTTCCCATTCAAAAGTTATGCCCAATGTTAAAGTCTTTGAAAAGTAGGTCAAAGGTCAAGGTCAAGGTCAAGGTCACGAGGTCAAAAATTTTGGTATCAATGGAAAGGTCTTGTTACAAGGAATACACATGTGAAATATGAAAGCCCTATCACTTCCCATTCAAAAGTTATGCCCAATGTTAAAGTTTTTGAAAAGTAGGTCAAAGGTCAAGGTCACGAGGTCAAAAATTTTGGTATCAATGGAAAGTTCTTGTCACAAGGAATACACATGTGAAATATGAAAGCCCTATCACTTACCATTCAAAAGTTATGCCCAATGTTAAAGTCTTTGAAAAGTAGGTCAAAGGTCAAGGTCAATGTCACGAGGTCAAAACTTTTGGTATCAATGGAAAGGTCTTGTCACAAGGAATACACATGTGAAATATGAAAGCCCTATCACTCCCCATTCAAAAGTTATGTCCAATGTTAAAGTTTTTCGGACAAACAGACAGACAAACAGACAAACAGATAAACAGACAAACAGACGGACAGGCCAAAAACTATATGCCCCCGAATCTTTGATTCCGGGGGCATAAAAAATACGGTTTAACGATGCAAATATTTCATTCTTATAATGTTTTAAATTTCCCCATTATTATCGATTATCAAAATCATAATCGATTATCGTAATTGGAAGGGTCTGGCGATGATGTTGTTACCTAGAACTGAAGTCTTCATACATACATGTAAAAAACACCTTAAAGTAAACACACATAACCTTATAAACAGTTTTTATCTTTTATATATGATCTCTAACCTTGAGCAGCTTTTCTATAAATAGCCTCCTGAGCCTGAGCGACCATGAGGGAACTAAGGGCGTTAAGTGTGTCGGGATTTAGATCTGGGGTCGGTTCCTGGTTACAGTGGGAGAGAACAATGTCCTTTAGGTGTCCGTATATACCTGCTGCAGACTGGAAGTAAAGAATACAGAAAACTCATATTTACAAAAAAAAAAAAAAAAAAAAAACGAAAATAGACGATAATGTAGCTTTAACACATTTAAACGAAGACTTAATTTTGCAATTGGTAAATATTTCTAATACATGTTTAATCAATGAACATGATGGAATATTTGTCAGATGATTGATTTAAGAGTAAACAGATGCATAGCCAGGCAGGTGCTTCCACATAGTTATGCCACACAAAAAAATATATATATTACAGACAAAAAGGTGTACAAAGTGTCATTTTTAATTGGAAAACTGCCCTGGAATTAGCTTCTGAAGACTCTGAAACCTCCTGAATCTTCATCAGGCCTTACCCCTGGACCCATTTTGGGCCTAATGGCAGCTCCCAAATACCCCACCTTAAAAAGTGCTCCACTTGAAACGTTCTCTGGCTATGTGCCAGGTAAATACTGTACATTTCAATCATTTTTTTTAAACATAAAATTAAGAATTTTGTACTTCATAATTTTCATCAGATTTGACTGTCATCTAAGTGAACTAAGTCAGTAAAGTAAAACTTATAAAACCATTATAAAGAAAGCAAGGAAAATAAAAGGCAAATAAATACTTTTCCAATAAGCTAATTATTTTCATGCAGTGTTTTGGTAAGGTGATATAGTTACCTGGAAATATTTTGCCGATGTTTTGAGTCCTTCGTCGTTATCATGATTTTGTACCTCAGCAATCTGACTCTGTAGTGACGCAATGTTAAATAACATACATACTTTCTCATAGGCTGCTGATGAAATAGCTGCAAGCAAAAACGAAAAAATCTCTATTTAGAACATGTAGAACAATGTAGAAAGCTTCTTGATTGGTTCAATCATTTGATTAATTTTCAAAATCAGACTTTTCTCTAGTACTCTACAATAGATTGACTGTGAAAAGGTTTAAATGCTATCCAGTTATGATTGAGTGATTTTGATTTTGTAGGATGGCAATAAATGTTCAATAGAAACGTCATATACAAGAATAATTCTAATACATTTTGTATCATAAATTGATTTATAGAATTTATTAATAAAAGGAAATCTTTACCCAGAATTCTTTTTCCGGAGAATAGTGATTCTTTGTCAAAGGCATCTCTCCACTTAAAAGTGACTCGAATCTAAGAAAAGAAACAGAATTAAATTAATTCCTTGTTTTTCAATTCAGCTTTATTTTAATATGTTTAACAAATAAATTATACAACTTATATTATGTCTCAATTTGGCAAAGATGTTAGCATCAGGGCAGAGATATTGAAAAGATATTGAAAAGTGTTGTCTGACAAAAATTCATTCGAACTGACAAACCCTATTAGTACATTTCCTTGCTTGGTCTGACAGTTTTGTGAAAATGTCTGACAACTTTTGAAATATATGTTTACATCTCTGTGAGAGAGGGTTCTTGAAGAAGGAGGAAACAACAGTACCCCGAGGAAAACCTCCGAGAAAAGGGGGATGACCGCCTTCCCCTCTTACAAAGGACCCTTTGTCGAATCTAGGATATGCTCATGGATTTCTTAGAAAATAGAGGAGAGCCAGTGTGCCATCACTGCACTAACCAAACCATATTTTTATGAAGGAGATAATTTACTGATTCAAATGCAATATCTTTCTGACTCAATTACATATACTGTATTACATCATGTACATTGTATTCCTGTACCAGTATGCATAAGTTATAAACCATCCTTTATCAATCTTTCCCAATAACATCGGTCCACCAGTCCCGACAGGCAAAATTACATTTGGACCGGTGCTTTCCTCTGGATAGCCGGTCCGATTGACAGATGCCTTTTTGCGAATCTATTCGTAATGTGATCAAATGTTCTAGTGCAAGTTTTTATAATTTTCAGTCCCTCGTGAGAATGCATCAATCACGCTCTTATAAACGCTTCATGATTGTAATTTCAATTTCTTAGCTTTGTTTTAAAGTGTTTACGAGAACGTAATTGACAAGTAGTCAGAGGTTGTTCGGGCCAGGCTGCTACCATATTTTTTTCAGACAGACAGTTTTTGTTTCGGACCTATGTATTTCTTAAAGACATCGGTCCGAATGATCTATGTGAGCTGGAAGTTTTTGGGAAAGACTGCTTTATGCGGTACAAATGTACAACTTAAATAAATTTATTACCTGATTCTCTGCAATTGGTAGTTTGTTCTCAATGGCCAACAGTTGATCATAGTACCTGAAATACATGTATGTCAAATTGAATGTTACTCATTGTTAGAATAAAAAATCAATATACATGTAACGAGTATGTAGTGATACAAAAAATATATGCAGTACACAGTGAGTTGAGGGAAACAGTTCGACCTTCTTACTTTTGGTGTTCATGGGTGTGTAATTCTATTTGGTAACGTACAAGTTCAAATTAAATGAATTTCAAATCCTTTCCCAGAAAATTAACATGTGGCCATCCAGAATATACAGGTATATGTGTATATCAATCATGTTGAGTTATCTTTCATGTTGAAACATACAGAGTTATCTTTCATGTGGAAAGGTACATGTATCTCAATTGTACATTAAATAATTTATGTAAATCTGATAACACTGAAGTTTAAAATTTTCACTAGGAATTTTGTCTGGTAAAGTGAAACTTTTCATCTGACAAATTTCCTTTTTACCAGACATTCATGTCAATAATTTGATCTGCACCTTAAGTAAGAGTAAAACGTCTACTAAATTTTCCAAACATGTGCACGGAAGGCTGTAAATGAAACGTAAACGTTTAAACGCTTCATAAATCTTTGTATTTCTATTGTGAAAAGTGATTTCCAGCAGTGTTTATTTGCAGACGTCATCAAAGTTGACATAAAAATGCTTGACAAGATTTATTCATAACCTCAATAAGATATGTATTGCTGATGCTTTGCTAAACAATAAAACAACTTTTTGAGATTCAAACAAAGCTGGAAACTTTACATCTGTAAACAATCAAACTGTCATAATATTTTAAACGTGTTTGAAAAATTCCCACAATTTAAATCTATAATTATGTTACAAAAAAGTTGGTTGTGTGACAATGTCAACAACGACAGGGTTTGAAATTCCCACTTGCCCGTTCGCCAATGGCGAGTGAAAGTGCTGCTGGGTGAGTAGATTTTCATCTGAACTCGCCCATTTTGCGAGTAGAAAAAAATGACAAATGTTCTCTCCAGGCTGTGCTTTATTTTTCAAAAATTTGTGCGCTTTACTCTTTTGTGTATTTGCCGCACACCCCTAACTGTTAATTAGCCTCCCATGTATACAACCCGAGGAGTCAAACATCTTGTAGCCCCTCAGCAAGCTTTAAATTTACCTGTGCTGAGAACACATATGACTTCTACAGCGCATGTCAATCTATCGTACATTTAAAATAATACATTTATGGCACGTGTTGTGTTGTCAGTATCTATCGAGTGACCAACAAAAGACGACCATAACGTAACATGAAAAGATATACACGTAACATAAATTCACATAATTGCTAGATCGCATTGACAGGCACGTGTCATATAGTTACAGCGTGATGGGAACTCGGAAATAGAAATACCGGTACGCTGTTTCAAATTTCATTAAATTTGGATTTTTATCCGTCCTGTATTAAACAACATATTACCTGACCTCACGGTCTTTGTCAGACAAAATATTTGCTGTTTCATTTTCAAGGTAAGAAAGAGGATATCTCGCTTGCGCCAAATCACTTTACTTTGAATAAATAACGAATTGGCATGTTCCTGTTTTTTAGTACAGTTGAATATAGTAAATAAGAAGTACAGCTGGATGAAATTAATCAACAAACACACAGCATATATTGCACGGACCATCGGGGTTTTTTTTATGAGTCTGAGCGTGATATAGAAGGCTTCTTATACAATTAACATTTAAAAAAAACTTGTCAGGATTTCTTGAGGATTTTTTTTTGCCTCATATATTGCAGACTAAGTTAAAAATAAAAATGTCAACCTTCTTTGCCAGAAATTATCATGAACAATTTAGGAGAGGGGGATGTTTCCATATTTGGACCCAATTGAATAATTTATTTCAACGTCGTGTTTAAACTGCTGTCAAAGATGGTCTGTTACAATAACATAGGTAATCGCAGATTACAAAGCTCACCTCGTGGCAGCAAAATTCAATTCAAACATATTTACATGTATATTGTCTTTTAAAGGCAAAATTATTCAAGTGGAAAAAGTAGGTCATGGCTATTTCATGAAAGTTTGATGAAAGATACATCCAATATGCAAGTTTGGTACATGCAGCACTTATACTTTGCTCAATATTGGCTTTTAAAGGCAAAATCACTCAAGCGGAAAAAGTAGGTCAAGGTCATTTTATGATATATATGTGGAGAAAGGGGCAGCAGTGATGAGGAAATAGACAGCAATGACAGAGAAAGAGACAGTAGACATGGTAGAGGTTGTGTAAATTTTGTCAGAGATTTCAGCTCTTTTTTAATAAAAGGATCAAATTGATTTTCAGTGGTCCTACACAGCTTTTCTTCCGGTTTAAATATGTATCTTAGAATGAAGTATAGAGGCTGCTACCTGACTACACTAAGAAATCACAGTGTTTGATTAACTTTGTTTTTTTTTTTTGAGTAATGAAGATATAAAAGACAATCTTTTAGGGACGTATATATGTCCCTGGATCTTTCAAGTACTCATCATGCTCATATACTGTAAAACGAGAATATTTAGCGCAAACATATTTTAGCGCAATGAGGGATGAGAACCTTTTGGCGCAAACTGAATTGAGCGCATTGACACAATCTGGTCAATAAAATTAGCACACAGCGACTTTAGAACTTTGTTTCTCAGACATCGCCGATAGCAAATTGCCGTCGATGAATCGTAATTTTTTGTAACGTCAGACAAAAAATATCCGTCGTGACTCATGTTTGGACGATCGTTGGTAATATGAACTAATAAAATCAATTTAAAGTGATGAAAGAAAATAACGCTGTTCTGTATGTAATATGGATGAATATATATCTTCCCAGTTTTTCAACTTGGCGTAACAAATAATTTTACGGCAACGGCGCTAACATCCTGATTTTATTCACGTTGTGTAAATAAATCCTTTGTAAGACTGCATGCGCATCTTATGTGCATGTTCACAGCGATATACATAGAGGTATTGACTACATGCCGGCACGTGTCTTGGACAATTAAATTGCCTATTCGTTTGCTTGTATTTTTCTTTATAAATTATAGATCTCCTTTTTTACTGTATATGTACCTTGTGTTATAAAGTACTGTGTTTTCACACAAATGTTCCATCTAAATATAAGCGAGAGAGAAGTCTTCTCATTAGAAGTAATACATATGAACGTCTATTCCTGCATTTAGGTACGACTACAATTTTTTTATCTGATTGGTTGGAATGAAAATTTGTTCCGATTAAAGACAACTTCAGTTTTTTTTTGTTAAAGAATAATCTCGTCCGACTCTTATTTGTATTTCATGATTCCCCTCCTTTGTTTACGACACGTAGACAATCATGATCTACCCAGTACAAATGTACATGTAAATCATGGCACGTGAACTATCATTATCTACCCAAGCGTTAGCGTTAATCCAATTATCTAATTAGCTATAAAAACAACAAGCTTTGCCGGATAGACCATGCCATTGACACGGTGTAATGCACTTTGAATGAACTGTCGAATACTTTCTCATTGAAATTTGATGTTGCATCTGAAAATTTTAGCGCACTACTTAATTTAGCGCAACCATGCCTTTGCGCTAATGGCGCTAAAATAAATCGAGCGCTAAATATTCTCGTTTTACAGTATGTATAAAATCCACTTAAATCTCTCTCTCTCTCTCTCATACTTTATTTGAAATCTTACGTTCACGAAACTCACAAATTATGTATTTTCAAACCAGCCATCATGACTTTATATTTCATACATTATACATTGTAGGGAGAAGGCATCTTGTAATGTTGTGAAACTTTTGCCCAATCCCATTTCTATTATTATGTAATGAAATAAAATATGTTTAAACTATAAAATCCATGTACACGTTTAGAAATTGTGTAAACATTTTCAGCCACAAAACGAAACAGCTCTGTGTACACATTTCACCCTTAACCTTGAGTACCCTTATTGCTTGATCAGATAAAACAACCTCTCCCGAAATTCTGTAACTTAATTTATCAGCTCATTACTGAACATATTTGGACTAAAAGACTTAGAAGAACCGAAGTTTGATTTTCAAAAAAAGGTGTTTACATCATACTCAGCAAAGTAACATTATGTACTTTTTTTGTTTAGATTAAGTATCACTGACAAGGGTTCTGTACCTGAAACGTGCAATTGAATTGAAGATGTTTAACATTGCATAAGTAATTGAACAATTACATACATTTTGTACACATCATTCTGATAATGACGAGTTCAATCACCTTATATATCTACCGCTCAAATTCCACCTAAATCGATTGTTATGATGTGGTCACTTGTTCAATCGCAAGTCTTGATCTTTCGGCATGACGTCACAACAACAATGTAGACGGATTTGGATTGAAAATCATCATTTCTCCTGTTTTTAAGAGGGATTTTAAGCAATGAATGTCATAGATGGAAGGAAAAACCTTCTAGAAAGAATTACCTCATTTACAACAAGAAGACACTCCAAGAAACTCCAAAAATTGCAATCTCCTAAGAAATTTTCACAAATGAAAGTCATAATGAATCCTCTAACCGATCTAATCCAATCAGCATCATTTGCGGAAATGAATACTTACAGAGAAAATAGAATTTTCAAAGAAAAACGAGTGAAATCAATAGCTATAAAAGGCTATATATAGCTATAATAGCTACTTTTGCACTTCTCCCGAACCTGTTTATGTCACAAATTATGCTCCCGAAGTGGGAGGGTCAACCATTTGTTGTCTATAATGTACAAAACCCAACTAATGGAATATATGACTAATACAAGATATGTGTTAGTGAAGCAGTAAAAAACAGCATAGTAAATAGATGCGTGCATGAATCTCGAACAATATTACACCCAGCCTGTCCCAGGTCCTGCCCAGCATACTGAAAAGGGGGGGGGGGCGGAGGTTTGAGCTCCTTTCCTTTCCTTCTGGAGATTTTTTCACATTCAATACCTTTAACATTTACAATGGATCTAGTTTCAATAAGATTAGATAAGTATTTTGAATGTTTATTGTATTTTGAGTCTAGTTTCATTTTCAACAAGTTCACTTCCGACTCACCGATTGAGAATTTCTAAGGCCGATTCGTGTTTATCCACCGATTTAGCAATCATCAAATTCCTCAGTTTGCTAAATTCATTTAGTGCTTGATTATATTCATCTGGATCAGCTTGAGAAAAAGTATTTTGAATAAAACTACGCAGAGGTTTTATTAAATCAACTTCTTGAGTCTGTTTTAGCGGTACAGCCAGGAAGGTCGCCATCTTGGAAGTGTATGTTTGGTCACATGGGTATTACGCTATAAATAGATCATTGTGTGACGTCAAATATGAGCAACACGCATACGGTCAACGCTTAGTCAAATATTGCAAAATACATGCCTTGATGGTAAGGCACGCATGTCAGTCAAATCATAACGAACCACACGACAAAAAAGAATCTTTAAAGACAAAACTTACACCAAAACAAACAAACAACAACCTTGCCACTTATCCAAACTGACACGCACTTCTCTAGAAGATAATCGATTTGCAACTGAAAACATGTGCATGCCAAACAGGGAATGTTTACTCGTCCCGGGCACCTGGTCATATTTTCCATATAATATGTACAAAATACCGAAGTCCTTATTTAAATGTTCTTTGGATTTCCTGCACCATATTTTTTTTTCAAAATTCAAATAATAATATTTTTGAGCAACCCGGTCCAGATTCCTATGGAGATTCCTTTTCTAGTACTGAAAACATCAGAAATGTATTACCAGGGTAACCTATATCATAAATAGAATTATTTCACTCGCTCGCACATATATTAAAACATGCAACACTTGAAATTTTTTGCTCGCGCGCACCCTTTTTTTCACAAGAAAATTCGAAGAAAATAGTAATTAATTTGGTATGGCCTTAATACAAGAGATTCGAAAGTTTTATAAATATCTGTACAAACTCAGTACATTAATAAAACCTGTGTTTGTGATACACGAATGCCCCCGTTGGCATCTTTGTCAGTAAAACAGATGAAAAGTAGTTCAAATTTGAGGTCAAGGTCACAAGGTCAATTTTAGTATCATTGGAAACGTCTTGCCACATGGAATTCATATATGAAATAAGAAAGCCCTATCACTTACCATTCGAAAGTTATGGCTAAAGTTTTAATTTTCGAAATAAGGTCAAATTCCAAGGTCAACATCACAAGATGAAAATTTTTGGTATGGATCCATGGAAAGGTCTTGTCACAAGGAATACACATGTGAAATATGAAAGCCCTATCACTTACCATTCGAAAGTTATGCCAAAGGTTAAAGTTTTTCAAAAATAGGTCAAACTCACAAGGTCAAAAATTTGGTCTTGTCACAAGGAATACACATGTGAAATATGAAAGCCCTATTACCAACCATTCGAAAAAAATGCCCAAGGTTAAAGTTTTTCAAAAGTAGGTCAAACTCCAAGGTCAAGGTCACAAGGTAAAAAATTTTGGTATCCATGAAAAGGTCTTGTCACAAGGAATACACATGTGAAATATGAAAGCCCTATCACTAACCATTCGAAAGTTATGCCCAAGGTTAAAGTTTTTCAAAAGCAGGTCAAACTCCAAGGTCAAGGTCACAAGGTCAAAAATTTTGGTATCCATGGAAAGAACTTGTCACAAGGAATACACATGTGAAATATGAAAGCCCTATCACTTATCATTCGAAATTTATGCCCAAGGTTAAAGTTTTTCAAAAGTAGGTCAAACTCCAAGGTCAAGGTCACAAGGTTAAAAATTTTGGTATCCATGGATAGGTCTTGTCACAAGGAACACACAAGTGAAATATGAATGCCTTATCACTTACCATTCAAAAGTTATGGCCAAGGTAAAAGTTTTTTGCGGACAAACATACAAACATACAAACAGACAGACGGACAGACCAAAAACTATATGCCCCCGAATCTTCGATTACGGGGGCATAATCACCTTTCAAAAATATGATGTTTACAGTACCTAACTATAAGTATGAAAATTACCATACCGTACAATGGATATGATGAATCACTATGTTAAAAGGGAAACATCTGATAACTTTATCATATACTCTAAGGACCTGATAAGTCGTAAAATCTGCCCAAAAATAATATATTTCAAAGTACTTCATTTCTTTATCAAGTTGACCTATATATCCTTGAGTTCAAATTGGCTCTACACGTACCGACTGAACGGGTAACTTCTTTGAAAATTCCCAAAATTTATCATTGATCGAATTTACAGTATTGAACAGCATTATCCTACTTGAACCTTGACACTGCTTTTTGCTTTAGCAACAGAATTTGTACTTGTTGTAATGTAGCCGTACAACTCTCAGCTCCGGTTGTACATGTATCAACCTTTTCGTCTCATGTTTGAATATGACAATTGTATGTCTTGTTCGTTGGTATTGTTTGATTGATATGTTCTCATGTTGTTGCCAGAATTGTTCTGTTCATCTGTATGTCCGATTTTCCTGTATCACGTTTTTTCCTGTACTTTGTGAACGGGTTTCCTGATCCGTTGTTCTTATATATATAGCTTTGGATTCTGCATCATGCATATTAGATTTTCATAAAAATTACAGATATGTAAAAACAACAGATTTTTGAAATTACTATTTTTGTAAAGCAGTATCGTGTTACTTAGAAAATGTTATACGTCTGCCTTAACATTGGGCTAGCCGGATTATATGCAGCGCATGTTCCAAATATGAAGATTTCATCATTAGAGCCAGGCGGCTTGCAAGTAAGCTACTTCATGCTATTAATCCGAAATTTATCATTTGAAACAAATATTTAAAGTACTCTTACAACTCGATATTAAAGCAAAACTACTTGATAAATTGAGAAAGTTGTTTTAACGATATTTAAAAGAATTATACAGGTTTTGTTCTTATTAAAATCATTAGATTCGAGATACAGAGCAATTTCCACACATTATTCTCTATGATAAAACCCGAGTTTATCCCCAACTATTTTCGGAACTTCTCGGTGCTTATCTCTGACCGAACCTTTGTGTGACATTACGCCGACTTTGAGAATTCAAAATTGAAATACTTTTCTATTACGCACAGAATATCTATACGATGGGCATGGCGTAGCAGACGACTTCTAGGTCACGGCGTGATTCGCCTTTGTAGTTCTCGGAAACGTTGATTTCACGTTTGAAAAACACATTTTTAGGCAATATCAAGGCTCGGGGATATAAAACTCACAACTCGTTTCATAATACATCGTATGAAATGAAAATTCATTTGAGATCCTATATTTCTTGCACTGGACACTGGACATCCTTATTAGATAGTGTTGTCCTTCGTGATTCTAAGGTACTATGGCGTTGTCCCTGTCTGATTTTCTTCTTTCCTGTTCTCACGAGAATGCGTTCCGCAGATGACAATGTTATAGGGATTTCCTTCCTGACTATTATTTGTTCTGTTTTATTTTCTTCAAGAATTTATATGCCTTTTTTATTCTGCTTTGTTTTGTGTTTGACTATCATCAGTGGCGGATCTAGGATTTCAGAAAGGGGGGGGGGGCAAGGTTTCAGCTCGAAGAAAATTGTTCACGTAAAAACTGACAAGCAAAAAAAAAAAAAAAAAAAAAAAAAGTCGAGTTGAAGAACGTGAACCTCAAGACTGATGATCTAATTAAGAGGTGGGGAGGGGGAGGGGAGTTGATTCATCTACTTTAGTTTATAGGTAGACTGGCGAGCGTAGCGAGCCGGAATTTATTTTTAGATATGCAGTTTTCATTTGTTTTCAAACTTAGTCATCCAT
The DNA here is from genome assembly GCA_028142955.1 of Pinctada fucata. Taxonomy (NCBI): domain Eukaryota; kingdom Metazoa; phylum Mollusca; class Bivalvia; order Pterioida; family Pteriidae; genus Pinctada; species Pinctada fucata. The sequence continues at coordinate 9,147,542 of AP027108.1, forward strand.
ACATGTATATACAACTACAACTTTATTCTATATTGGCGAGCGGAGCGAGCCGTAAAAATTTTGGAATAGATGGTTACTTTTTGTTATAAGAATACAATCTGTCTCTCATTTTCCATGCTCCAGTTTTGTTTGACCAATTGGGGAAGGTTTGGAAGATTAGGACATTACAACCCAACTATCCACCTGTCAAACCTGGTTAGCTCGGCCCATTAAAATGAAGCATTTGGTAATTATTCAAGTGTTAATTTGATTTTGAATTTTGTATATGTTTATGACATATGAATCCGTTCAAACACGATGACAAAGAAAGTTGAAGACAAAGTGAAGACGAAAAATTAGACAACTACATGTAATTACAAAATTAGCGCGGCGAGCGAAGCGAGCCGAAAATTTCCCCAAAAGTAAAGAGAATAAGCATAAAAAGAATACTCTGAATCAATAACTTTGGGTGAAAAAGGGGGACCCGGGCCGCCTGGCCCCCCCCCCCCTCTAAATCCTCCACTGATCATTCACAAATAATTTGGAAGATAACATTGATCTTCTTGTTAATAATGATATATTATTGTTTACCTCCACTTGTTTTTTCCTATATAAAAAGATAAGCATTTAAACTAGCTGTAATTCTCCTGATGAGACTATTTCCCTGCAAAAGGTGCGCTAGTTGGGAATACTAATTTAATTTCCTAGGGAAACAGTTTTGAAATGGGGGCGGAGTTTCAGTGCGTGACGCTAGTGACATCACAGTGACGGTATAATAGAACAATTAAAGTATACCATTAAGGAAGTTAGCATCCCCATTGGTATACTTTAACTGTATACTAACGCAGAAAGTGACCACCTATTGAATGCTACAAGATGGCATTTCAGGAGAACAATATCCTGTTTACACGTTTAACGTCTTCAAATTCATTAGTATAATTTATGAGCAGATAAACACAGCATGGACCAGACATGCATGTTTCGGGTAATAAACCCTCGTCAGTGATCGTCAATCTAGACAATGTAATAAGACCAAAATCATCTTAGACACATGATCAAAACATACATACAGTGGCGTATGACGCATTACCGTGAAACGATCGATCTTTGCTGTATAACATGTATCCATTTATTGTTGATGTTTTGACATTGATTTTAATAAAAGGAGGTTACATCCATCATGACTCGGTCGCAGTACCTACAACAAAACATCGAAACAACCCCACCTAGTAGGCAAGCACAAAAAGAGACACGAAAGGGATGACTTTCATGGATGAGTTTTGCTAATTATTTTCATAATTTTCAATTTCTGTTGAGCTCTGTAGTATTAAAAAAACATATGTACAGAACTTTTATATTTCTATGACTTATTATTTTTAGGGCAGATATGACGCCTTATTAATCAATTCACTCAGACTTAGTCACACCAAAACAAAGAATAGACGAATAAATTTGCATATTGTTTATTTCATTTGATTACGTGATTTAAAGTTCCATATTGATTGTCCAAAGAACATGGAATACCTATCACCATGGATTTCAATTCCTCTTTCGTATACCTGTAGATGAACTTTATCACCTTTCTGTAGGCTCAGTTGTTCGTTTCACGGTTAGGGAGACCCGGAGTATAGCTATAGGTCTTAAATTGCACAGTGTTATTCATCATCAAGAAAAGGTGACATGTAACCTTTGCTCTTTCAGTATAGTGAAAGAGAATTTGTACTCGCCTCGTCTTGGACAGGTGAACACTCCCGTCCTTTTATCATATGTATTTCCTCTATTCACCAATACATCGTCAAAGACAATTTTTTGTGCAGAAAGTCTTGTGTGCTGTTTAATGCTTGCGGAAAAGTAAATATGATTGACTGCAGGCGAATCTGAAAAATGTAGAAACACAATTCGTGTTATATTAACAGAATTACCTATTACAAAAAAAATCAATGCACTTCATAATGTTAGATTACATTTCGAAGAAGTATAACTTAAAAAAATAAGGAATCAGTAACATAGCTAATTGGCAGATGGAAGTCCAAATGAGTCAAAGATGATCCTGACGATAATCTCAACAGCACTCACAATAGAGCACCAAATGGAGCATCGACGGACCCCTAGCAAGCTAGAGGTGGGTTCAGGTGCCCGGGAGGAGTAAGCATCCCCTGTTGGCTAGCAGCACCCGCCGTCGATGTTCATGCACGAAAATGAAACTATATAAAATGCATGCGCTGTCTGAGGCCACGTCTATATAGAAAGTGCTATGGCGACAATGTCAGGGAAAAATATTCAAAACACTTAACTGTCAAAGTCGGCACCGATTGCCCATTGGTCTCCTTGGTTTATGTGTAGTCATTTGTGTTTGATGTTCCTGTGTGATTTGGCGTCCCTTGTTCCGTTTGCGTCTCTTTCTGTGCGTGTCTGATTTGTGTTTTTACAGTGGATGTTTTGGTGTTTTGCTGTCGGTGCTGGAACCGAGTGTTGTTGGAGATCCCCTCATTTCTTTTAAGAACGGTAATTCAAGTGAGACATGGTTATACGGATGACATTGTTCTGGCAAGAAAAAATTGAGTCAATCACGTCAGATACCCGAAGGTGTTTTAGTAACATTGGCGTTATTTCAGAATTTAAATAATGCACAATTTCATTTATCATTTAAACTAGAAGAAGATTAAGTCTTCTTAAACAAATAAATACAAGCCTCATAGAATTATTCTCAGCTTGAGCTACGTACTGTTCTTACAGGCTGCTCGGAGGAGATACTCGTTCACCTTGCCACAATCATTATTATGTGCTGTGATGGACACTGCCAATCCCAGAAACAAAAGACAATGAACTCTGAACGGGAACATACTAGTTTGACGTTGTAACTTGTAAGGTAGCGGTAGAGACTTCCTCTAATACAAAATACTAAATATTTGAATATATAGAAGTCATTATTTCCTTTGTTGATTATGCAGCATTTCATGTACAGTGTATGTTCAAAATTTCTTATCAGGCTAAACATACAAATAGTTTGCAATAAAAATCTATTGAGTCAACATTTACCTAATAATGCTTTGTGGGAAGATCATTGTTTGTTACATACTGTGGGTGTGTTCCGCTGTAGCCAATACACGGTGGTCTTGCTGGAGATCTCCTCCATACCATATTGCTCTGTGGGTTGAAAATCGCATACAGAACTTTGTGCCAAAGTGTGAAGATAAGACGTTATTTAATTTTATAAAAGGATTCGATTCCACAACAAGCAAGATAGTCAAAGTCAATTACACATACCATTATGTGTACATTGTATGACAAATATGGATAATGACCATATCCCTGTCTACAGTACAAAATCGATAATTCAGAAAATCAGAAACCGAAGGCATACAAAATCAGGATAAAACAGGAACCAAAGCAAACAAAAACAAAAACCTCCACCATATGAAAAGAAGCGAACTCCCGATATGAGAGTGAGACCAGGTGCCCAGGAAGAGTAAGCATCTCCTGCTTGCATGCAACACCCGTCGCTTCAATTCGGTAGAACTGTCACATCCGGTTACTTCCATTTTGGAAGATATAGAGTACAATCTTTGGTTGGATGGTTCAAATGGTCTATGACAGAATATCATCCACCATTCTGGATAGTGGGACATCATAGTGTATGACGAGTTCCCCATATCGACCGTAGAACTTCCTCAGTGACGATGTTAGTCGGTCACAAACATATCCCTGACTGAGAAGCTTATCTGAAAGACGCCTAGCTCTCAGAACAAAATCCGTATATTTGGTACTTGCTCTGGCATAGCGTATCAACTGAGATATGAACACGCCATAAGCAGGCGACGAAGGGATGTTGCTACTCAGAAAAGGAAAGTTCGTAATGCTGAAATTGAAGTCGTCACGTTTGTCATAGAGTGAGGTGTTCATGTGACCATCAGTGTCGTAGGACAACATTATGTCCAAATAGGATGCTGAATTATTTGTCTCTGTAGTTTCTTTGACTTCAAGCTCCGAAGGATAGATACTGCTCAGGTAATCCGCGAATTTTGGATTATTGATGGACAACACATCGTCTATGTATCTGTAAGTGAAGTTGAAGTCAGAAGCTAAGTATCTTTTCCCTTCAGAGACCAAAGATTGAATGAATTCAGCTTCGTACGAGTAAAGGAAAATGTCGGCAAGGAGTGGGGCACAATTGGTCCCCATTGGAATTCCGACAATTTGCTGGAAGACCTTTCCTCCAAACACCACAAAAATGTTGTCGATCAGAAAGTTTAACATCTGAATAATGTCTGTTTCAGTGTACTTATTTTCAGAATCTGACTTTTCTTTTACAAAGTAGGTTTTGTCATAGTTAACAACAATAAATTTGTATTTGCGATTACCGTTCTTACTTGTAAACGCATTACTTATAATTTTTGCGAGTCTTTCTTTCAATTTAGAATGTGGAATTGTAGTGTAAAGTGTCGAAAAATCAAAGGCTTTGATCGAATGGACTCTACTAAAATGAGTGGATTTCAGATGTTCTAAAAGTTCCTTCGAATTCTTTAAAATCCACATCTGGTTGATACCACTGCGAGAATATACTGTCGAACAATATTTTTGTAGCCCAGATTTGATTTCAGATAAAACTTTGGTGAGTAAGATCGATACAGATTTGGTAGAACATTTTGAGGAACCAGCGATGAAACGTTGTTTGTACGGATTCTTATGCATTTTAGGTATGCAGTATAAGTATGGTAAATCTAAATCTAAATTGGTAGTGTCGAAGCCAAAGGAAGCAAGAGCTGATTTGTGGTTATCTATTATTTCAGAGGCAGAAAGGTTTGTCGGGGTGTAAGTGGGATTTCCAGGTGTCGAATTTAAACCCAACTCTTTAACTAGACTGTCGAAATAGTACTTTTTGCAAGTAAATGTGTAATTATTTGAGGCTTTGTCCGCTGGTGTGATGACATAATGTTCTTGGAGGTAGGTAAGTTCTGTGATAACATCAGGGTCTTTAAATATAGACACGAATCTGGTGTTCACAGTTGATTTTAATCGGGTAATTCTAGATAAAAGTAACCCTCTGATTGATTTTATCCATTCGGAAAGGGTGTCGAGCTGTACATCCTCTTTCTTTGCCCAACGTCTTCTGAGATGTGAAACGTCTTCAAATTCAATAGCATCATTTAAGACCTGATAAATTTACAGCATGGACCAGACATGCATGTTTCGGGAACTAAACCCTCGTCAGTGATCCTAAGTCTAAACAATGTAATATTGCCAAAAAGTATGAAATTTATGAAAACTGAAAACATGTGCATGCCAAACAGGGAATGTTTACTCGTCCCGGGCACCTGGTCATATTTTCCATATAATATGTACAAAATACCGAATCGAAGTCCTTATTTAAATGTTCTTTGGATTTCCTGCACCATATTTTTTTCAAAATTGAAATAATAATATTTTTGAGCAACCCGGTCCAGATTCCTATGGAGATTCCTTTTTGAGTACTGAAAACATTAGAAATGTATTACCAGGGTAACCTATATCATAAATAGAATCATTTCACTCGCTCGCACAAATATTAAAACCCGCAACAGTTGAAAAAATTTTTTTTGCTCGCGCGCACCCTTTTTTTCACAAGAAAATTCGAAGAAAATAGTAATTAATTAATACAAGAGATTCTAAAGTTTTATGAATATCTGTACAAACTCAGGACATTAATAAAACCTGTGTTTGTGATACACGAATGCCCCCGTTGGCATCTTTGTCAGTAAAACAGATGAAAAGTAGTTCAAATTTGAGGTCAAGGTCACAAGGTCAAATTTAGTATCTTTGGAAACGTCTTGCCACATTGAATTCATATATGAAATAAGAAAGCCCTATCACTTACCATTCGAACGTTATGGCTAAAGTTTTAATTTTCGAAATAAGGTCAAATTCCAAGGTCAACATCACAAGATGAAAATTTTTGGTATGGATCCATGGAAAGGTCTTGTCACAAGGAATACACATGTGAAATATGAAAGCCCTATCACTTACCATTCGAAAGTTATGCCAAAGGTTAAAGTTTTTCAAAAGTAGGTCAAACTCCAAGGTATAGGTCACAAGGTCAAAAATTTGGTCTTGTCACAAGGAATACACATGTGAAATATGAAAGCCCTATTACCAACCATTCGAAAATAATGCCCAAGGTTTAAGTTTTTCAAAAGTAGGTCAAACTCCAAGGTCAAGGTCACAAGGTCAAAAATTTTGGTATCCATGAAAAGGTCTTGTCACAAGGAATACACATGTGAAATATGAAAGCCCTATCACTAACCATTCGAAAGTTATGCCAAAGGTTAAAGTTTTTTCAAAAGTAGGTCAAACTCCAAGGTCAAGGTCACCAGGTCAAAAATTTTGGTATCCATGGAAAGGTCTTGTCACAAGGAATACACATGTGAAATATGAAAGCCCTATCACTTATCATTCGAAATTTATGCCCAAGGTTAAAGTTTTTCAAAAGTAGGTCAAACTCAAAGGTCAAGGTCACAAGGTAAAAAAAATTGGTATCCATGGAAAGGTCTTGTCACAAGGAACACACATGTGAAATATGAATGCCTTATCACTTACCATTCAAAAGTTATGGCCAAGGTTAAAGTTTTTGCGGACAAACAGACAAACATACAAACAGACAGACGGACAAACCAAAAACTATATGCCCCCGAATCTTCGATTACGGGGGCATAATCACCTTTCAAAAAATATGATGTTTACAGTACCTAACTATAAGTATGAAAATTACCATACCGTACAATGGATATGATGAATCACTATGTAAAAAGGGAAACATCTAATAACTTTATCATATACTCTAAGGACCTGATAAGTCGTAAAATCTGCCCAAAAATAATATATTTCAAAGTACTTCAGTTCTTTTATCAAGTTGACCTATATATATATATATCCTTGAGTTCAAGTTGGCTCTACACGTACCGACTGAACGGGTAACTTCTTTGAAAATTCCCAAAATTTATCATTGATCGAATTTACAGTATTGAACAGCATTATCCTACTTGAACCTTGACACTGCTTTTTGCTTTAGCAACAGAATTTGTACTTGTTGTAATGTAGCCGTACAACTCTCAGCTCCGGTTGTACATGTATCAACCTTTTCGTCTCATGTTTGAATATGACAATTGTATGTCTTGTTCGTTGGTATTGTTTGATTGAAATGTTCTCCTGTTGTTGCCAGAATTGTTCTGTTCATCTGTATGTCCGATTTTCCTGTATCACGTTTTTTTTTTCCTGTACTTTGTGAACGGGTTTCCTGATCCGTTGTTCTTATATATATAGCTTTGGATTCTGCATCATGCATATTAGATTTTCATAAAAATTACAGATATGTAAAAACAACAGATTTTTGAAATTACTATTTTTGTAAAGCAGTATCGTGTTACTTAGAAAATGTTATATGTCTGCCTTAACATTGGGCTGGCCGGATTATATGCAGGGCATGTTCCAAATATGAAGATTTCATCATTAGAGCCAGGTGGCTTGCAAGTAAGCTACTTCATGCTATTAATCCGAAATTTATCATTTGAAACAAATATTTAAAGTACTCTTACAACTCGATATTAAAGCAAAACTGCTTGATAAATTGAGAAAGTTGTTTTAACGATATTAAGAATTATAGAGGTTTTGTTCTTATTAAAATCATTAGATTCGAGATACAGAGCAATTTCCACACATTATTCTCTATGATAAACCCCGAGTTTATCCCCAACTATTTTCGGAACTTCTCGGTGCTTATCTCTGACCGAAGCTTTGTGTGACATTACGCCGACTTTGAGAATTCAAAATGGAAATACTTTTCTCTTACGCACAGAATATCTATACGATGGGAATGGCGTAGCAGACGACTTCTAGATCACGGCGTGATTCGCCTCTGTAGTTCTCGGAAACGTTGATTTCACGTTTGAAATACACATTTTTAGGCAATGCTGCAAGGTTCGGGGATATAAAACTCACAACTCGTTTCATAATACATCGTATGAAATGAAAATTAATTTGAGATCCCAAATTTCTTGCACTGGACACTGGACATCCTTATTAGATAGTGTTGTCCTTCGTGATTCTAAGGTACATGTACTATGGCGTTGTCCCTGTCTGATTTTCTTCTTTCCTGTTCTCACGAGAATGCGTTCCGCAGATGACAATGTTAGGGATTTCCTTCCTGTATTTGTTCTGTTTTATTTTCTTCAAGAATTTATATGCCATTTTTATTCTGATTTGTTTTGTGTTTGACTATCATTCACAAATAATTTGGAAAATAACATTGATCTTCTTGTTAATAATGATATATTATTGTTTACCTCCACTTGTTTTTTCCTATATAAACAGATAAGCATGAAAACTAGCTGTAATTCTCCCGATGAGACTATATTTCCCTGCAAAAGGTGCGCTAGTTGGGAATACTAATTTCCTAGGGAAATAGCTTTGAAATGGGGGCGGAGTTTCAGTGCATGATGCTAGTGACATCACAGTGACGGTATAATAGAACAATTAAAGTATACCATTAAGGAAGTTAGCATCCTCACTGGTATATTTTAACTGTACACTAACGCTGAAAGTGAATGCTACAAGATGACATCTCAGGAGAACAATATCCTGTTTACACGTTTAACGTCTTCAAATTCATTAGTATAATTTATGAGCAGATAAACACAGCATGGACCAGACATGCACGTTTCGGGTAATAAACCCTCGTCAGTGATCGTCAATCTAGACAATGTAATAAGACCAAAATCATCTTAGACACATGATCAAAACATACATACAGTGGCGTACGACGCATTACCGTGAAACGATCGATCTTTGCTGTATAACATGTATCCATTTATTGTTGATGTTTTGACATTGATTTTAATAAAAGGAGGTTACATCCATCATGACTCGGTCGCAGTACCTACAACAAAACATCGAAACAACCCCACCTAGTAGGCAAGCACAAAAAGAGACACGAAAGGGATGACTTTCATGGATGAGTTTTGCTAATTATTTTCATAATTTTCAATTTCTGTTGAGCTCTGTAGTATTAAAAAAACATATGTACAGAACTTTTATATTTCTATGACTTATCATTTTTAGGGCAGATATGACGCCTTATTAATCAATTCACTCAGACTTAGTCACACCAAAACAAAGAATAGACGAATAAATTTGCATATTGTTTATTTCATTTGATTACGTGATTTAAAGTTCCATATTGATTGTCCAGAGAACATGGAATACCTATCACCATGGATTTCAATTCCTCTTTCGTATACCTGTAGATGAACTTTATCACCTTTCTGTAGGCTCAGGATCATATCACCATTGTTCGTTTCACGGTTAGGGAGACCCGGAGTATAGCTATAGGTCTTAAATTGCACAGTGTTATTCATCATCAAGAAAAGGTGACATGTAACCTTTGCTCTTTCAGTATAATGAAAGAGAATTTGTACTCGCCTCGTCTTGGACAGGTGAACACTCCCGTCCTTTTATCATATGTATTTCCTCTATTCACCAATACATCGTCAAAGACAATTTTTTGTGCAGAAAGTCTTGTGTGCTGTTTAATGCTTGCGGAAAAGTAAATATGATTGACTCCAGGCGAATCTGAAAAATGTAGAAACACAATTCGTGTTATATTAACAGAATTACCTATTACAAAAAAATCAATGCACTTCATGATGCTAGATTACATTTCGAAGAAGTATTAACTTAAAAAAATAAGGAATCAGTAACATAACTAATTGGCAGATGGAAGTCCAAATGAGTCAAAGATGATCCTGACGATAATCTCAACAGCACTCACAATAGAGCACCAAATGGAGCATCGACGGACCCCTAGCAAGCTAGAGGTGGGTTCAGGTGCCCGGGAGGAGTAAGCATCCCCTGTTGGCTAGCAGCACCCGCCGTCGATGTTCATGCACGAAAATGAAACTATATAAAATGCATACGCTGTCTGAGGCCACGTCTATATAGAAAGTGCTATGGCGACAATGTCAGGGAAAAATATTCAAAACACTTAACTGTCAAAGTCGGCACCGATTGCCCATTGGTCTCCTTGGTTTTTGTGTAGTCATTTGTGTTTGATGTTCCTGTGTGATTTGACGTCCCCTGTTCCGTTTACGTCTCTTTCTGTGCGTGTCTGATTTGTGTTTTTACAATGGGTGTTTTGGTGTTTTGCTGTCGGTGCTGGAACCGAGTATTGTTGGAGATCCCCTCATTTCTTTTAAGAACGGCAATTCACGTGAGACATGGTTATACGGATGACATTGTTCTGGCAAGAAAAAATTGAGTCAATCACGTCAGATACCCGAAGGTGTTTAAGTAACATTGGCGTTATTTCAGAATTCAAATAATGCACAATTTCATTTATCATTTAAACTAGAAGAAGATTAAGTCTTCTTAAACAAATGAATACAAGCCTCATAGAATTATTCTCAGCTTGAGCTACGTACTGTTCTTACAGGCTGCTCGGAGGAGATACTCGTTCACCTTTCCACAATCATTATTATGTGCTGTGATGGACACTGCCAATCCCAGAAACAAAAGACAATGAACTCTGAACGGGAACATACTAGTTTGACGTTGTAATTTGTAAGGTAGCGGTAGAGACTTCCTCTAATACAAAATACTAAATATTTGAATATATAGAAGTCATTATTTCCTTTGTTGATTATGCAGCATTTCATGTACAGTGTATGTTCAAAATTTCTTATCAGGCTAAACATACAAATAGTTTGCAATAAAAATCTATTGAGTCAACATTTACCTAATAATGCTTTGTGGGAAGATCATTGTTTGTTACATACTGTGGGTGTGTTCCGCTGTAGCCAATACACGGTGGTCTTGCTGGAGATCTCCTCCATACCATATTGCTCTGTGGGTTGAAAATCGCATACAGAACTTTGTGCCAAAGTGTGAAGATAAGACGTTATTTAATTTTATAAAAGGATTCGATTCCACAACAAGCAAGATAGTCAAAGTCAATTACACATACCATTATGTGTACATTGTATCTGAGATGTGAAACGTCTTCAAATTCAATAGCATCATTTAAGACCTGATAAATTTACAGCATGGACCAGACATGCATGTTTCGGGAACTAAACCCTCGTCAGTGATCCTAAGTCTAAACAATGTAATATTGCCAAAAAGTATGAAATTTATGTCCAAAAATGTACCAAAAGACGTAGCAGAATAGGTGGGATATGATGCTACAGGACCCACGTTTTAGAAATTTCAAGAAATTCTGTAACAGAAAATTTCAAATGCGTTGAAGAGAAAGACGATCAACCGAAGTTGATCGAACTTGGCTACATGTGCCCTCGGGGACTCTTGGTCCACCAGCAGTGACACTCACCAAGTAGTTCAAATGTTAAACGTCTTCAAATTCAATAGCATCATTTAAGACCTGATAAATTTACAGCATGGACCAGACATGCACGTTTCGGGTACTAAACCCTCGTCAGTGAACCTAAGTCTAAACAATGTTATATGGCCAAAAAGTATGAAATCTATGTCCAAAAATGTACCAAAAGACGTAGCAGAATAGGTGGGATATCATGCTACAGGACCCACGTTTTAGAAATTTCAAGAAATTTTGTAACAGAATATTTCAAATGCGTTGAAGAGAAAGACGATCAACCGAAGTTTTCGAAATTTTCGAAACAACTAAATACCATATTTGTCATTTCGAGACCTGGAAGTCCAACATACACACTTACAAATTTATCTGTATCTGAAATACTTGACAATAACGAATCTGTTCTTGAGTCCTTCGGTATTCACACTAATGACTCTGATCATGAACTACCTTATATCTACTGGATCCCTGAAATGCACAAAAACCCTTACAAGAACCGCGCCATCGCCGGTTCGTCCAGGTGCTCCACAAAACCTCTATCCATTTTGCTTACGAAAATATTAACTCGCATCAAGCAAGGTCTTCAAACATACAGCGAGACAACTTATTCCAGAAATGGAATCAATCAGATGTGGATCCTAAAGAATTCTAAGGAACTTTTGGAAAATTTAAAAGCCACCAATTTCAATCAGCATAAAGTCATTCGACTTCTCCAGGCTCTACACAACCATCCCCCACCAAAAACTCAAAATTAGACTTGCCAATATTATTCGCAACACCTTTCTTTCAAAAATGGTAATAGGTGATAGAAATACCTCGTCATAGGACGGGGAGATACTTATTTAGTGCAGGAGCACAAACAAAAAGTATACCAAAGGGGATGTCGTCCGGATGCTTGAGTTTTTGATCGACTTCAAAATATTTTACACATTTTTGTGGTGTTTAGTGTTGAAGTTTGTATTGTAAATCGTTGTCATTTATCTAAGAAATGACTGTCTTACTTTTGGTGTTCATTGATAAATAATTTTTGTTGGTCACGTCCAAATAATTTTGCAAGTGGCCTACCTACTTACTGTTTGCTAATGAATTTGAAGACGATTAATATTTCCTATGTTTACATTTGTACTAAATACCCGAAGCCCTTATTTGCACGAGCATCGCATAAACTGTGTGTAACAGTGTAAAAAGTATTCTAACGTTGGTGCATTCTCTCAACTTCAAAACATACGCGTGACGTCACAATAACCCAAATTATTGGAAATTAATTTTAGTTGCCTAATGGTACTTCAACATGGGAAATCTACTAGTTATGTAAATACTGTTTGTTGACTTAAAGGCCGACGTCGGTAACCACCCGGTCATTGATATGGAAACCTGACTGTCGTAGGCTTTTAGGCGTGGCATACCTTTGAAGACAGCGCGCCTATTCTACTAAGTCGCTAGCGGCATGTTACACCAAAGACATACCGACAGGTAATTCTTATAACGCTAATGAAATACCAAAGTCTCATCTGTTTTAAGCTGTCAATGAAAAAATTAATCGGGGAAAAAGGATTAAAACGCACAAATCTGATAACAGGTTGGTCCCTATTCGAACCGTTATAGATTTTTCCTTATATGCAGCAGTCTGCGTAGAACGTTTTTCAATGGCTGATGACAGAAGAGCCAGCGTATTGAAAAACGCAGACAAAATGTCTTAACTGACAAAAGAAACAAATACGAAAACAAATTGGACAATCTATCAATGTCCACACCCATCATATAGTATACATGTGTATTCTTAGTTGAAAATTTGATGAAATGATAAGAGGCTTATGTTTGGAGCCATATCCAGATCATTTATAAAATTGTTTACCTGTTTGTAATTTTTGTACGATCGATATATATTATCTTATGGAATGATGCAATATGAAGAAATTCCATCTGGGCCCGGCACCATAAACTAAGAATTGACTTTTTTCTCATTATAATACTAGCTACTTCTTCAAATTATTCAAAGAATTTGCCTATTTTAGGAGTAGAATAGAATGGATGAACGCAATATTTCAAATTTTCAGTTGATTTGCCATATTTCGTATTTTGAGAATTTGACTCAAGTCAATGTTTAGTTTCATTGTGAAAGATACGAAAGCTATGTCCCTGAGCATTAATAAAAAAAGGATGTTCAAAATTGAAAAAAAAAATCTGAAAAACAGTGCCTTGGAATATAATGAAAAAACAAATGGTATATCGATAAAGAAATAATGGGTGGATCTAAAACATTTTTCCAAGGATGGGGTTCATCCTGGCTTTGAAGTTGAGAAATTGGGAGCGTAGAAATAGAATAATCACGTCTTGAGGGGGAGGGGGAGGGGAGTTCAGAGCCTCAACACCCGCGCGGGTGTTAACTTCACGCAAAATAAAATGTAAATCCTATGAGACTCAAAGTTTAAGTAAACGTTATTTTTGCCGTACATGTATTTACAGATAGACCTTGTATATATCGATCTATTAAGTCATGATCCTTGATCATACATTTCAATACAAAAAATGTACATACATCTGGCCTGCAAACTTTCTAAGAAAATTGTTCTCGTGAATCTCTGGGGGGCGGAGTTCACCCCAGTCACGCCCATGGCCTGATCAATATTTTACAAACGAGGAAGGGAAAGCCGATAGGAGGAAAGGGGAGGGGGGGGGGGGGTCAGCCAGGTAATGAAAATATATCAGTCCTGAGTCCGAGAAGATACTTATTTCAGACATTTCTTTTTATTCTTCATTCTTTTAGATTCTGCATTATCTTTTTCCGATTACAGAGTCACATTAATACAATGTCACGGTCACTGTGTATATCAATACTATCATCAGTGATATTTGATCGTGAGCAGGGTACACCTTCGGCCGGTGGAGGGGGGGTACCTTACTCCCCCTCCCACCCCCTTACCTCCCCTCCCCTCTTCCCCTCCTTTTCACCCTTCCCTTACCTCCCCCCTCCCGGCCCTTTCTCCCTCCTCCTCCTCCCTTTCACCCTGTCCACCCCCTCACCTTCATAAGCTTTACCCGGCATCACGTCGTTGGTCGGTTGCCGGGGTACTAGGTAGAATTACAGGTCAAAATCAAACATTTAAACACCTGTCGTGTCAAATGCCTATCCCCATCTAACTGTCACAAACAATAAATTCAGTCACATACACCTGGACACGTGTCCAGAGTCTCTTGTTATGTCTCCTCATAACCCCCCCCCCCCCTTTCCTACCCATTAAACTTCTACATAGAGCATCCCCTTTGACTGATACATTTTGCTTGAATTTTTCCAACCCCAAATCATGTAAATGGTGCACATTTATGACGCTACAATGCCATTTGGTTGCGTAAATAGTTTATTTCTTAAGTGTGATCACGTTATTTTTAGACTCAAATGTAAACAGGAAGTAGGGCATCTTGACAAAACGTCGAAGCGGAGTATAATATCCGAACGTGATCGGTAACTCGAAAATGGCCTATTGCTTAGCTCTCAATCAATTATTAGTGCATCCAATATCTTGTATCCCAAATATGAAGGAATATCAACCACCAATAAAAAAGATATTGAGTATAATAATAGTATAGATTCTTAAACCGGACAGACACCAGACATGACAAACTTAAGCGATATTTTCATTGTGACGTCAAAATAGAAAACACGACAATGCACAAAGTAAGTGTGATCACACATGACGTCACAATTCAAAATATTGCCAAATGATGTGATGTCTGTTGTCTATGCATATAAAACCAAGGTTTAAAACGGTCATAAATATTTTCTGGAAAATGGACTGATATTCCTTATAATTTGTTCGTTTGGTCTCTTGTTAAGCTTGTTAATTAATAAGAGTTTCTTTTCAGTAAAGCTCTTATTCAAATATTTATCAGATAGAAAGAAGACGTTGTCCATATTTGTCATCTTTGTTACAGTTTTCGGAACGACTCGTTCTACTCTCAGAGTCATACAGTAAATCTGGTTATTTTTGCTGTTGATTAAATTTTAGCAATTTTGCGGGAATGATGGATTCGCAAAAATATTTTTCTTAAAAATAAATCAACTTAAATAAAATTATGCTTCCGATACATCAATTTAACAGGTACGTACGCGCACCTGTATAATTGGCTTTTATCGATGATCGTTTTGACATTCGGTCTTGAAGGGGGGGGGGGGGGGCGTTGCATATGTCTCATTTAGTGACAAAAATCACATGATCTAAAATAAGAAAGAGCAACTTAAACTAAACAAAAACAAAAGGGATATCACGAATGTTTGTTTAATATGCATTGTGTATAACAATACATAAGTGAACATGAACATGTGAACTACAGGCATGCACGCCGATCGCTGAATAGGTGTGAAAAATAAGCCAATAGACAATTGAAGTGGGCCTTTGTTTGCAATGAGGGAGTTAATTACTTCATAATGTAAGTTAACATTCTCTGATTGAGGCTGTCATTACTGAAATCATCTGCGATCCATATACTTTTCGAATTTGTGACATTTCAAAAGGTTAACTGCTCCAAATCGGAAAACATACTGCCAATAAAGACAATAACATAGGAATCATTTTTTTTTTATGTCCGGCCAGTTTTTTTTTTTATTCCTTTCGATTAAAACATGCAGCAATGTTGTAGAGCAAATAAGCAAAATACCATATGCTATAATTTTATTTTTTGGTCTCGATGGATTCGCAAAAATAAGAAACACAAAAATAAATCTATAGGCTTTTTACTCAAAACCGCAAAAATAAATCGACTCAAAAATTTCCAGATTTACGATATGGAATAATCCATACTTTCTGCGTATTGATCAACCATATTCATTTGGATTTACCTTTCTTGTCTTTTGATGTCGTATTTTGTATTCATTGTCCCGTTTGCATCTCTTGCTGTGTGTGTCTACTTTGTGTTGTCAACTGAGATAAATTCGAAGTTTTGCTGTGAGTGCTGCAACCGAGTATTGTTGGAGATCCCCTCCTTTCTTTCTTCCAATCGCGTATAGGATATAACATGTAACATGTTCAGATGCAACTTGATGGGTTTTTTTTTTAAACTTGGAACTATATGATTTTTCTATATCTCTTCATTTTTAAAAAAAAATGATTTGTTCTAATTAACATGATTCAACCCGTTGTGTCTCGCTCAATGCTGTACATAAAAAATTAAGTCGATACACAGGAGTAGATCTGAAAAGTTGACAAACTTATATTAGTAAGATCTCTTAACAAAGTTACAAGTAGTTAACCTTGTCATGGTAGAAGCATCTCCAGACAACTGACAATTGTCAAATCAACCACATTACTCATATGTTACTGATTGTAGCTTGCTGTCTTAGAAAAGGGAAGTTATAAAAATATCTCAAAATATATGTGAAAAGACGTCTGACAATTGTGAAATTAACATAATATATGATGTATAATATTGAATATAGCTCGCTGTCTTAGAAGACAAACAAAGAGAACTACTTTGAAAGTGTTTGATTCAGACTTTACCACAGCAAAACATTAAAAAAGTAAATATGTTTGCATATTCTTTATTTCCATCAAAATAACGTTCATGATTTTACAATGACATTCCAGAGAACATGGAATACCGAATACCATGAATTCCCATTCCTTTTTCGTGTCCTTGTAGATAAACTTTATCGCCTCTCTGTAGACTTAGGATGATGTCACCGTTGTGGGTTTCACGGTTATGACGACCAGGGGTATAGGTAACTAATTGTCTATTGTTATTCACCATCAAGAAAATGTGACTTGCAGCACTTAATGTTTTCAGTATGGTGAAAGAGAATTTGTAATCGCCTCGTCTAGGACAGGTAAACACTCCTGTGCTTTTATCATATGCATTACCTCTATTCACCAATACATCATCAAAGATAATCTTTTGATTTTGTACAGAAAGTGTTGTGGATTGCTTTTTACTTGCAGAGAAGTAAGTATCCTTAACTATTGGCGAATCTGAAAAAAGCCCCAGAAACACAAAATTAAGTATTATCGTGATATATTAACAGACTTACTACTTACCTACTTCTAAATACAAACCTCGATTTCTTAAAGTAGATACATTTACAGCCTTGACCAGACATGTAAGTTTCGGGTATTTAAAACTCGTCAGTGATCCTCAATCGAAACAATGGAATATAGCCAAAATTTGTGAAAACTATGTCCAAAATGAACCAAAAAATGTAGCAAGATGGCTGGAATATGCTGCTACAGGACCAAGGCTTTAGATATTTGAGACAATTTTGTAAACAGAAAATTTTGAATACGTTTGAAGAAACGATCGACCGACCGATATGTATCGAACATGGCTACATGTGCCCTCGAGGACTCCTGGTCTAACAGCAGTGACTCTCACTAAGTGGTACAAATGTTTAACGTCTTTAAATTCATTAGCATCATTTCAAAGCAGATAAATTTACAGCATTGGCCAAACATGGACGTTTCGGTTATTTACCCTCGACAGTGATCCTCAATCGAAACAATGAAGTATAGCCAAAATCTGTGAAAATTATATCGAAGATGTACCAAAAGACGTAGCAAGATGGCTAGAATGTGATGCTACAGGACCCATGTTTCAGATCGAACATACCCACATGAATTTGAAGTGAAATTGGATTTTCGATAGTGAATCCCCCGAAAGTATCATTTATAAAAGCGTGATATAGATGGTTGATATTGCTGAAAGGATTTCTTTGCACTGCATGGCTTTTTGAGAGTTTATGTAATCTGAAAACTATTTCATTAAATTACCCCTAAACTCTATTACTGTCAATAAACTTTTTAAACTAAAACTATAAACTAAAAGAATCGGATCTAACCTGAGGAATATTATGCTTTACATTAAGATGCAAAGCAATTAGAAATAAAAGCTAAGAAAAGAAATAATTTTACTTACTGTTCTTACAGGCTGCACGGAGGAGATACTCGTTCACCTTGCCACAATCATCATTATATGCCGTGATGGACACTGCAAACCCCATAAACAATAGACAATAGAAGCTGAACAGGAACATTTTTTATGTTAAAGTTAGCGGTATAGACTTCTCTAATACAAAAAAAGAATGTATGAATATATAAGTTAGAACTGGATTTTTTCATGATGCAGCATTTCATGTACAGTGTATGTTCAAAATTTTGTATCAGACTGAGCCTACAAATGATATCCTATAAACATTTCTTGAATTTTATTTACCTAATACTGCTTTGTATGGCGATCGTTGTTTGTTACATCCTATGAACCAATTTGAGCAAATTCTACATGCACTGTTAATTTTTGAGTAAGTAGAAAAGAAATGGTTCCCTTGATATCATAAGCAAACATCAACAAATTTTATTTTCAGCAACGAGTTCATTCGCTTTTAAGGGAACCCGGTTCTAAAAATTGTGCTATAAATAGACTTCCGTGAAGAATGTGTTGATCAATGTATCAGCAAAATTTTCCAGCCAATCAGAATCTTCGTTTCTTGGAAACGATAATGGAAATTAAATGATTCGGTATTCACACTGATGACTCTGATCTTGAACTACCTTATATCTATTGGATTCCCAAAATGCACAAAAATCTTTACAAGCACCGCTTCATCGCCGGTTTGTGAAGATGCTCCACAAAACCCTCTATCCATTTTGCTTGCGAAAATATAAACTCGCATCAAGAAAGGTCTTCAAACACATTGCGAGACAACTTATTCCAGAAATGGAATAAATAAGATGTGGATCCTAAAGAATTGTAAGGAACTTTTGGAAAATTTAAAAGCTACCAATTTCAATCATATTACCAGCATAAAGTCATTCGACTTCTCCAGGCTCGACACCACCATCCCCCACCAAAAACTCCAAATTAGACATGCCACTATTATTCGCAACACCTTTCTTGGAAAACTTGGTAATAGGTGATAGAAATACCTTATCATAGGACGGTAGGAAACTACTTCGTGAAGGAACACTCTGATTAAAAAAAAGTATACCGTAGAGGATGTCGACCGGATGCTAGCGTTTTGATTGACAACATTTTTGGGAAACATTGTCGGTCCATTTAGTATTGACGTTTGTGTTGTGATCCATTGTCTTTTATTTATGAAATGACTGTCTTACGTTTGGTGTTCATTGGTGTATAATTCTGGTTGGTCACGTCCAAATAAATTTTCACGTGGCCTACGATTAACCATTTGTATTAAATACCAGAAGCCCTTATTTGCACGAGCATCGCTTAAACTGTGTGTAACAGCAGTGTAAAAAGTATTCGGATGTTGGTGCATTCTCCAAACTTCAAAACGTACGAGTGACGTCACAATAATCCAAGTTATTGAAATATAATTTTAGTTGCCTAATGGTACTTCAACATGGGAAATCTACTAGTTATGTAAATACTGTTTGTTGACTTAAAGGCCGATGTTGGCAACCACCCGGTCATTAATATGGAAACCTGAGTGACGTAGGCTTTGTAGGCGTGACATACCTTTGAAGACAGCGCTCATATTCTACTAAGTCGTTAGCGGCATGTTACATCAAAGACATACCGACAGGTAATTCTAATTACGCTAATGAAAAGTATCATCTGTTTTAACGTAGATCGCGGGGAAGCTTTCATCACAATCAAATGTGTACGCAGGTTTCACCCTCGAATTTTTTTATGTGCACATCTACGCTATGACGTCATAAACCTTACTTGATCATAACGTCACGCTACGTTGCGCGAATTTTATCGATAGGGCGCAAATTATGACGTATTTTTTCAATACTTATATACACAAGGTACAATGAATATAATTCCAAATTTCTATAGGATTTGATGAAGGCTTTACTTTTGATCACTCTTCCTCTCGCTCTCCTTGTTGCTTGTTTCTGTGCACAAGGTTTTCGTTGAAAGATCAAGTCACAAGGAATTCCGGTGAGAAATGTATAACTCATATCCCTTCAACAAATTAAATGAAGATGTAAGTTTTGGAAGAACGTCAAGGTCAAGGTCACTAGTTCAAAGATTGGACAAAAAATAGTAGCACGCAGGGTCCATTCCGTCTTGTGCGGTTACTTCTTAATGCTCCTTATATTTTTTCTCCCGCTGTTGACTAAAACACATATGTATATTCTATCTCGAGGTCATATTGATGCGTTAGATTTGTCTCAGTATGGTCTGTTTTATAATCTGATCAAATCAGTTCTCATTCAGCAGAATATAAGGGGGCAGACAGGGGGTACCTCTCTCCCCCTCCCACCCCCTTACATCCCCCTCCCGCTCCCTCCCCCTCCTTTTCACCCTTCCCTTACCTCCACCCTCCAGTCCCTCTGCTCCCGCACTCTTCCCCCTCTCTCTTCCTCCCTCCTCCCCTCTCTCTCTTCCCTGTCCACCCCCTCATATAACTTAACAGCTTCCCAAAAAATGTTGAAGCACAAAAAATGGACGGAGGGTTGGCGGGCGGACAGAAAGACGCGGATTTCGCCATTTCATTTGCTTCGCAACCTGATAAGGAAATATGGAAATCCAAAGATTTTTACAAGTAGATTATACTCCGGAGTCAAGGTCACAGTGTTAAAGATTTGGGATCCACGCAAGGTCTTACCAAAGAGACTACATATGTGCAAGTTGTTTGTTTGTTTGGTTTTTTTTTGTATTCGGAAAAAAAGATACCGTACTGCCTTCTTGAGGAATTCCTGAACTCGGAGATTTAAATGGAAATTTTATTTTGATAATACATATAACGACAATCGAGGCGAGTGAACGTAATGATGAGGAACGAGCATGAAATGAAAATCACAATGTTATTTTACATGGTCCGCCCCTCCCCAACCCTTTTCCGATATTATAAAGAACACGTACATATTTATAAACAAGATGGTATTTTTATTGTATACCCAGCCAAAACATATCGGATTAAATACCGGTAGTAATGAGCATGTCCGTCCGTCTGTTCCGTATGATGTTTTCAAATATTTGAAGAAAAAATGTCATGTAAGGAGAATTAATTTAAGATAAATTAAGATATTAAATAAATTAAGATACATGTATAAGGTCTAGTCCGAATACGGCCCATGTAATTGTTGCTTGATTATCTAAAAAATATAAAATTGGATTTCTGGATGTTTTAGAGAAGACCGTTACAGAGAATTAAATATTCTGCATACTCCTTAACGTCATGTTGACACATGCGATCCGAGAACATGCTGTGACTTTGACGTTGCGAGTAAAATTGACGCCGAAGACAATCAAAACAAATTTTTAATCTTAAGTTGCACAAAATCTGCCGAGAAGACCTATCGATGTTTTTATATATTCGAATTCAGCTCGTTCTCTACTTTTACGTGTAAGAAGGGCTTTAAGGATCTCCACAACTTAATGGAGAAAGTGGAAATGAAGCAAGCCGTGTTTTGCCTTTTGAATAAGTGCGCATTTTGAATAATAAGTTGCAAAATGGCGATAAAAATTGCAAATTTCCCCCAAGATACATAATAATCAGTAGAAATACAATACTCAACATGGCAACAATATTTTCGATCTCCCCTTTCACCCTCCTTGGTAAATTTTCTAGATTAAAATTATTCTAGTTCAGAAAACGCATATTTTCGAATTAGAACGTCAATGCTGTCTTTGAGGCTTCAAATCTCGAAATCTTCGTGGAATAATTACATGAAAATTATATCAAAAATGATAAAATCTTAAATTTCATGTAGACAAATTTTCAGGCTATGTCTTCTCGCAAAGTTTTTCGTGCCGTAACGTCGAAATGTACCTTAAGCTGTCAATAAAAAAATTAATCGGCGAAAAAGGATTAAAACGCACGAATCAGATAACAGTTAGTCAGGTTAACCCTACAGCGGTCCTTAAGGTTGGTCCCTATTCGAACCGTTATATATTTTTCCTTATATGCAGCAGTCTGCGTAGAACGTTTTTCAATGGCTGAGGCAGAAGAGCCAGCGCATTGAAAAACGCAGAGAAAATGTCTTTAATAACAGGAAAAAAAAAACCACAAAACAAATACTAAAACAAATTGGGCAATCTATCAATGTCCACACCCATCATATAGTATATATTCTTGGTTGAAAATGTGATGAAATGATAAGTGGCTTATGTTTGGAGCTATATCCAAATCATTTATAAAATTGTTTACCTGTATGTGATTTTTTTACCATCTATATACATTATCTTATGGAATGATGCAATATGAAGAAATTCCATCTGGGCCCGGCACCACAAACTAAGAATTGACTTTTGTCTCATGATAATTTTAGCTACTTCTTCAAATTATTCAAAGAATTTGCCTATTTAAGGAGTATAATAGAATGGATGAACGCAATATTTCAAACTTTCAGTTGATTTGCCATATTTCGTATTTTGAGAATTTGACTCAAGTCAATGTTTAGTTTCATTGTGCCGTGCCCTGATGTTTTTTTTTTTTTTTTTGGCAAAAAGTGGAATGTACTATTTATTATTTGTTGAAAATATGTCAAAATTATAAGGGGGTACACTTGTGTTTGGAGCCATATCTTGATCATTTATAAAACTCTGTACCTGTATGTGATTTTGTCTTCATCTACATACATAATTGTATGAAATATTACAAAACTAAAACAATTCATCTTTTTTTATTCAAAAATTTGGATTTAGTATATATTACTGGTCAAAAATGTGATGAAATCGTAAGGGGTTACCTTTATGTTTAGAGACATATCATACTCAGATTTATATTAGAATATCATTTAAAGTGTTATATTTCTTCTATATGACTTGATGCAGATTTATTTTTATACACATATAAAAAGGAATTTATTCAAAATCTTCAAAAGTAAAGAAAACATGATGATGTGAAATGCTTCACTGGTACTTCTAGGTACCTGGATGATATTCTTACTATCGATAATCCTGTTTTTGAAAAGTATAAAGATGTTATTTATCCACAAGAATTGACTCTAAACAAGGCAAACTTTACAGACACTGAAACACCATTTTTGGACCTAAATATCAAAATTATCAATGGAGAAATTCATACAAGTGTATATGACAAACGAGATGATTTTGGATTCAACATAGTAAATTTTCCCTGGCTTGACGGTGATGTCCCTAGATTACCGTCATACGGTATCTACATTTCACAGCTCATCCGGTATGCTAGAGCATGTACTGATGTTTTGGATTTTTATAATAGAAATCTACAAATTACAAAGAAACTTTTAGGTCAAGGTTTTCGCTTTCATAAACTAGTAAAGACTTTCTGGAAATTTTACAAAAATTATGATCAACTTCTTTTGAAATTCGGACCCATACAAGCAACGGAGTATATTACTTTGGGTATTTCACAACCTGCATTTTATGGTGACATAATTAACAAAATAAGAAGGATCAAAGGTAGACAGCATATGTATCGAAAATGCGTCAGAGTCATCAAACGCCTTTTATACCGTGGATATGATCCTAATGTCACCAGACGGACACTAAGCTTGGTACTTGACCAATATACAGTCTTGTACGAGCGCATTCTTAAGGCTTGCACTCTGACTGACTGTGACGACGGGACTCCATGACGGGCCCTGTCCAAACCTCTTTAGAGAAGACAGGGCCCCGACCACCTGTCCTCTCTGAATGTCAGTCGGACTCCTCGGGTGATAACATATATGAGCTCGCTACAGCCGGCAGAGCACGGACTGTATTACGCACGTCCTCTTTTTATATCCATTTACATATTCATCTGTGTTGCTTGGACCCCTGTGTTTTACGGTCTTGTTTGTGTGTGGTCACCTAACAGTGAGGAGGTTGTTTTACACCATAATTGTGCGTTCTTCGAGACCTCTGGGAAATCGGAATAGTGGGAGGGTTGTGCGCACGTAATCCAGGATAACCACACCGTCTGCTATTTACGTGGCAGATGGCCGTCCTAAGTCGGCACCGGTTGCCCATTGGTCTCGTTGGTTTATGTGTAGTCTTTTGTGTTTCATGTTTCTATGTTGTGAGCTGGTGTTCCTTGTCCCTTTTGCGTCTCTTTCTGTGGGTATCTGTTCTGTGTTTTTTGCATGGGTGTTTTGGGATTTTGCTGTGGGTGCTTCAACCTAGTGTTGTTGGAGATCCCCTCCTTTCTTGTTATCATAAAATAATGCAATAAAATAAACACATTCTCATCATTACTGAATTTGGAGGGTTCAAAAGCAGATGTTGGATATTTGATATTCCTCAATCTTAAAGTGCACGGATACCTTTCCATAATGTACTGTATCTTTGATGAACAAATTACATATCTATGTCTGTGATTTATTTTTCATTTGGACCATTATGTTAAGGGAAAACCCCTTAAATACAAATTTCCTTTGCTAAATCGATGAGTAGGGAAGGAAACGACAAAACATTTACTTGTTCCCCGTCGGTCTCCGAGCACTCTAAACTAAATACATTCTTTAAAATCTATGAATCTTCACATCGAAGAATGACCTAATCCAGTGTTTGTTACATGGGCTTGTCCGTTTCGACTTTGCAAGTTATGTTACATCATTATCACCCTTCTGTCCTTTGTTACATGAAATGCTTAGTTAACAACTATTATTTGGAGGCATTCTGTATTTCAAACTAACAAGAAAGATAGCTCCAATATGCGTTTTACAACTTTTATCTATTTTATAATTTGAATATTTCATGTCATTTTACACAAAGGTATAGACGGAAAGATATAAATTTCTTAGCTTCAATTAATTATCAGTGTAAAATAAAACTATCCAATATCTTGTATATAAAACAAATATGAAGGAATATCAGCCACCAATAAAAAGGATATTGAGTATAATAATAGTATAGATTCTTAAACCGGACAGACACCAGACATATATTTTCATTGTGACGTCAAAATAGAAAACATGACAATGCACAAAGAAAGTGTGATCACACATGACTTCACAATTCAAAATGTTGTCAAATGATGTGATGTCTGGTGTCTGTGTATATAAAACCAAGGTTTAAAACGGTCATACATATTTTCTGGAAAATGGACTATAATTCATTATAATTTGTTCGTTTTGTCTCCTTTGTACTAAGCTTGTTAAGAAAAAGATTTTCTTTTCGGTAAAGCTCTTCTTCAAATATTTATCAGATAGAATTACAAATAAGACTATGTTTACAGTTTTCGGAACGACTCGTTCTACTTTCAGAATCATATGGAATAACCAATACGTTTTGCGTATTGATCAACGACATTCATTTGGATTTACCTTTCTTGTCTTTTGATGTCGTATTTTGTGTTCCATGTCCATTTTGCATCTCTTGCTGTGTGTGTCTACTTTGTGTTGTCAACTGAGATAAATTCGAAGTTTTGTTGTTGGTGCTGCAACCGAGTATTGTTGGAGATCCCCTCCTCGCGTGTAGGATAAAGCATGTAGCATGTTCAGATGGAACTTGATGGTTTTTTTTAACTTGGAACCATATGATTTTTCTATATCTCTTCATATTTCTAAAGAAATGATTTGTTCTAATTTTCCATAGTATGTCAATAACATGATTCAACCTGTTGCGTCTCGCTCAATGCTGTACATAAACAATTAAGTCTATACACAAGAATAGATCTACACAGTGTCATGTTAGAAGCATCTCAAAACAACTAACAATTGTCAATTGAGTCTAAGAAGATCCTGACGACAATCTCAACGGCACTCACAATAGAGCACCATGTCAACCACATTACTCATATGTAACTGAATGTAGCTTGCTGTTTTAGAAAAGGGAAGTTAAAGAAGTATCTCAAAACATATTTGAAAAGATGTCTGACAATTATGAAATCAACATCATTGATGATGTATAAAATTGTCTAAAAAAAACAAACAAACAAACAAACAAACAAAGGGAAATTTTAAAGTGTTTCATGCAGACTTTGCCACATCATTCATAAAAAAAGTAAATATGTTTGCATATTCTTTATTTCAATTAAAATACCGTTCATGCTTTTACAATGACATTCCAGAGAACATGGAATACCGAACACCATGAATTCCCATTCCTTTTTCTTGTCCTTGTAGATAAACTTTATCCCCTTTCTGTAGGCTTAGGATGATGTCACCGTTGTGGGTTTCATGGATATGACGACCCGGAGTATAGGTAACTAATTGTATATTGTTATTCACCATCAAGAAAATGTGACTTTTAGCACTTGTTGTTTTCAGTATGGTGAAAGAGAATTTGTAATCGCCTCGTCTAGGACAGGTAAACACTCCCGTGCTTTTATCATATGCATTAGCTCTATTCACCAATACATCATCAAAGATAATCTTTTGATTTTGTGCAGAAAGTGTTGTGGATTGCTTTTTACTTACAGAGAAGTAAGTATCCTTAACTATTGGCAAATCTGAAAAAAAGCCCCAGAAACACAAAATTAAGTATTATCATGATATATTAACAGACTTACTACTTACCTACTTCTGAATACAAACCTCGATTTCTTAAAGCAGATACATTTACAGCCTTGACCAGACATGTACGTTTCGGATATTTAACCCTCGTCAGTGATCCTCAATCGAAACAATGGACTATAGCCAAAATTTGTGAAAACTATGTCCAAAATGAATCAAAAAATGTAGCAAGATGACTTGAATATGCTGCTACAGGACCAAGGCTTTAGACATTTGAGACAATTTTGTAAACAGAAATTTTGGAATACGTTTGAAGAAACGACCGACCAACTGATATAAATCGAACATGGCTACATGTGCCCTCGAGGACTCCTGGTCTAACAGCAGTGACACTCACTAAGTGGTACAAATGTTTAACGTCTTTAAATTCATTAACATCATTTCAAAGCAGATAAATTTACAGCAATTTCAAAGCAGATAAATTTACAGCATTGGTCAGACATGCACGTTTCGGTTATTTATACCTCGTCAGTGATTCTCAAACGAAACAATGAAATATAGCCAAAATCTGTGACAATTATATCCAAGATGTACCAAAAGACGTAGCAAGATGGCTAGGATATAATGCCACAGGACCCATGTTTCAGATCGAACATACCCACATGAATTTGAAGTGAAATTGGGTTTTCGATAGTGAATCCCCCGAAAGTATCATTTATAAAAGCGTGATGGTTGATATTGCTGAAAGGATTTCTTTGCACTACATGGCTATTTGAGAGTTTATGTAATCTGAAAACTATTTCATTACATAACCCCTAAAGTCTATTATTGTTAATAAACTTTTTAAACAAGAATAGAAACTAAAAGAATCGGATTGCCTTGCACAAATTAACAAAGAGTTCTAACCTGAGGAATATTATGCTTTACATTAAGACGCAAAGCAATTAGAAATCAAAGCTAAGACAAGAAATAATTTCACCTACCGTTCTTACAGGCTGCACGGAGGAGATACTCGTTCACCTTGCCACAATCATCATTAAGCGCTGTGATGGACACTACCATTCCAACAATCAAACGACAGTGAAATCTAAACGGGAACATACTTTTTTGATGTGAGTTAGCGGTATAGACTTTTTCTAATACAAAATAATAATGATATGAATATATAAGCTAGTTATTGATTTTTAGATGATGTAGCAATTTATGTACAGTGTTTGTTCAAAATATATCAACAGGATGAGAATTAAAATAAAAAATAAATGCTTCTAGCATCCAACACGTCTTGGCTGTTGTTCGTTGTTTTGTATGTGTGATCCGCTGTGGTCAATACAGGCTAGGGTCACTGGAGATCTCCTCATCTTAACTCATCATGCTCAGAGGGAACTCTTTTTGTTTTTGAATGTGTGTCCATATGGTTTTCGTCATATCTCTTCGTATTGTTTGATTATCTGTTATAATGTTCCATAGTATGTCATTAAAATGATTCAACTCGTTGCGTCTCAACCCATACTGAATATAACAAAATTAAGCCGATACATAAGAAAAGAGAGCTAACAAATAGGGGTTAAACATTACGCTAAATGTGAATAACGATATATTGCGATATTTTATTGGCTCTATTACATTTCGATATATTGATTCTTTTCATTTTTATCATTTTGTTATGTATGTCAAATATGGATAATGACCATATCACAGTATACAGCACAAAATCAATAACTCAGAAAATCAGAAACCGAAGCATACAAAATGAGGATAAAACGGGAACCAAAGCAAACAAACAAAATGATCCACCATATGAAAAGAAGCGAATTCCCGATATGGGAGTGAGACCAGGTGCCCAGGAAGAGTAAGCATCTCCTGCTTGCATGCAACACCCGCCGCTTCAATTCGGTAGAACTGTCACATCCGGTTACTTCCATTTCGGAAGACATAGAGTACGATCTTTGGTTGGATGGTTCAAATGGTCTATGACAGAATATCATCCACCATTCTGGAGAGTGGGACATCATAGTGTATGACGAGTTCCCCATATCGACCGTAGAACTTCCTCAATGACGATGTTAGTCGGTCACAAACATATCCCTGGCTGAGAAGCTTATCTGAAAGACGCCTAGCTCTAAGAACAAACTCCGTATATTTGGTACTTGCTCTGGCATAGCGTATCAACTGAGATATGAACACGCCATAAGCATAAGGGATGCTGCTACTCAGAAGAGGAATGTTTGTAATGTTGAAATTGAAGTCGTCACGTTTGTCATAGAGTGAGGTGTTCATGTGACCATCAGTGTCGTAGGACAACATTATGTCCAAATAGGATGCTGAAGTATTTGTCTCTGTGGTTTCTTTGACTTCAAGCTCCGAAGGATATATACTGCTGAGGTAATCCGCGAATTTTGGATTATTGATGGACAACACATCGTCTATGTATCTGTAAGTGAAGTTGAAGTCAGAAGCTAAGTATCTTTTCCCTTCAGAGACCAAAGATTGAATGAATTCAGCTTCGTACGAGTAAAGGAAAATGCCGGCAAGGAGTGGGGCACAATTGGATCCCATTGGAATTCCGACAATTTGCTGGAAACCTTTCCTCCAAACATAAGAAAGTTCCTCTCGGTATTCACTATTTTCGAAAACCAGAGTTATTTCCCATTTGATACTGTATCTGACGTAGACAAATTCTGACGTCATTAAATACTAAATACCATAATCATGACGTCACAATGGATAACGTCAGATACTGTCTGTACGAAAAAAAAAACTCTGTATTCCGCAGTCTCAATATTTATTCATACTGTACTGTTTATATTTTCTGATAGAATTTCAAATCGTAAATGTCATTTGCTTGCAAGAATTAGATAAGATCCTGACGATAATCTCAACAGCACTCACAACAGAGCACAGAATTGAGCATCGACAGACCCCTAGCAAGGTAGAGGTGGGATCAGGTGCCCGGGAGGATTAAGCATTCACTTTTTAGCTAGCCGTACCCGCCGTCGACGTTCACGCACGAAAATGAAAACAATGTCTTAAATACATGCACTATCTGAGGTTATGTCTATATATAAAGTGCTATGGCGATTATGTCAGTGAAAATATTCAAAACACTAACTATGAAACCCAAAGAAGCACACATAAGTCATTGAAACATTTTGATTGCTTTCTTTATAAATCATTTCAATTGTAAATGATGTTGACCATGGGTAGTCAGATTAAAAAAATCAAAGAGATTCAATGATTTATTCATATAATCTATAAATGTGCAATATATTGCGATACGCATTTCGTATCGCAATACGATACTAATTTATCGAACATCGCAATATATCGTTAAATTGTTACACCCCCTACTGACAAACTAAGTAAAATTAACAAATTTAACTATGACATGGTAGAAGTATCTCGAATCATTTGTGAAAAGACGTCTGGCAATTATGAAATCAACGTCATTTATAATGTATAATATTGAATGCAGCTCGCTGTCTTAGAGAACAAACAAAGGGAACTTTTTGCCACATGAAAACATTAAAAAAATATATATATTTGCATATTCTTTATTTCAATTAAAATATCGTTCATGATTTTACAATGACATTCCAGAGAACATGGAATACCGGCTGCCATGAATTCCCATTCCTTTTTCTCGTCCTGGTAGATAAACTTTATCCCCTCTCTGTAGACTCAGGATTATGTCACCGTTGTGTGTTTCACGATGGTGGCGACCAGGGGTAAAGGTCCCTAATTGTCTATTGTTATTCACCTTTAAGTAAATGTGACTTGCAGCAGTTATTGTTTTCAGTATGGTGAAAGAGAATTTGTAATCGCCCCGTCTTGGACAATGGAACACTCCCGTGCTTTTATCATATGCATTACCTCTATTCACCAATACATCATCAAAGATAATCTTTTGGTTGTGTGCAGAAAGTGTTGTGTCCTGTTTTCTGCTCACGGAGAAGTAGACATGACTACCTCCATTCGAATCTGAAAGACAGGGAGAAAAATTAAGTACGTATACTCATGATGTATGAACAGACTCAAAAATTCAAAAAGCATGATGCATTTAGAGAAATACCAGCTTTTTCTATTGATAGACAATCAAACATTTCTTGATCATTGGAACTATTTTTAAATGACTATGAACAAGTTTTGTGAAGAAAAGAACCATTGAACTCTCTCTGTTAAGATATATATAAAAAAATTAAACGTAAAAAATTTCACGATACAACACACATAAAAATGCGATGTGTTGGGTGTTAACTTTACAGTTATATTCAACTTCAATAAAATAAAATTAATGACACGAGTACATTTATTATCGCTATTCTTCAAATGTAATCACATGAACATTCCATGAATGGAAAAAATCAGCCCTTCTTTAGAATTTCATTAATTTAACTATTTCATTATTTTGCCCTATACAATATTAGGTGTTTAAGTAACATTGGCGTTATTTCAGAATTTAGATAATGCACAATTTCATTTATAATTTAAACTAGAAGAAGATTAAGTCTCCTTAAACAAATGAATACAAGCCTCATAGAATTATTCTCAGCTTGAGCTACGTACTGTTCTTACAGGCTGCTCGGAGGAGATACTCGTTCACCTTGCCACAATCATTATTATGTGCTGTGATGGACACTGCCAATCCCAGAAACAAAAGACAATGAACTCCATATCGGGAGTTCGCTTCTTTTCATATGGTGGACGTTTTCGTTTGTTTGCTTTGGTTTCTGTTTTATCCTGATTTTGTATGCCTTCGGTTTCTGATTTTCTGCATTATCGATTTTGTGCTGTAAACAGGGATATGGTCAGAAAGAAAAGATAATGAACGCTGAACGGGAACATACTAGTTTGACGTTGCAACTTGTAAGGTAGCGGTAGAGACTTCATCTAATACAAAATACTAAATATTTGAATATATAAGTCATTATTTCCTTTGTTGATTATGCAGCATTTCATGTACAGTGTATGTTCAAAATTTCTTATCAGGCTTAACATACAAATAGTTTGCAATAAAAATCTATTGAGTCAACATTTACCTAATAATGCTTTGTGGGAAGATCATTGTTTGTTACATACTGTGGATGTGTTCCGCTGTAGCCAATACACGGTGGTCTTGCTGGAAATCTCCTCCATACCATATTGCTCTGTGGGTTGAAAATCGCATACAGAACTTTGTGCCAAAGTGTGAAGATAAGACGTTATTTAATTTTATAAAAGGATTCGATTCCACAACAAGCAAGATAGTCAAAGTCAATAACACATACCATTATGTGTACATTGTATCTGAGATGTGAAACGTCTTCAAATTCAATAGCATCATTTAAGACCTGATAAATTTACAGCATGGACCAGACATGCATGTTTCGGGAACTAAACCCTCGTCAGTGATCCTAAGTCTAAACAATGTAATATTGCCAAAAAGTATGAAATTTATGTCCAAAAATGTACCAAAAGACGTAGCAGAATAGGTGGGATATGATGCTACAGGACCCACGTTTTAGAAATTTCAAGAAATTCTGTGACAGAAAATTTCAAATGCGTTGAAGAGAAAGACGATCAACCGAAGTTGATCGAACTTGACTACATGTGCCCTCGGGGACTCTTGGTCCACCAGCAGTGACACTCACCAAGTAGTTCAAATGTTAAACGTCTTCAAATTCAATAGCATCATTTAAGACCTGATAAATTTACAGCATGGACCAGACATGCACGTTTCGGGTACTAAACCCTCGTCAGTGAACCTAAGTCTAAACAATGTTATATGGCCAAAAAGTATGAAATCTATGTCCAAAAATGTACCAAAAGACGTAGCAGAATAGGTGGGATATGATGCTACAGGACCCACGTTTTAGAAATTTCAAGAAATTTTGTAACAGAATATTTCAAATGCGTTGAAGAGAAAGTCGATCAACCGAAGTTTTCGAAATTTTCGAAACAACTAAATACCATATTTGTCATTTCGAGACCTGGAAGTCCAACATACACACTTACAAATTTATCTGTATCTGAAATACTTGACAATAACGAATCTGTTCTTGAGTCCTTCGGTATTCACACTGATGACTCTGATCATGAACTACCTTATATCTACTGGATCCCTAAAATGCAAAAAAACCCTTACAAGAACCGCGCCATCGCCGGTTTGTCCAGGTGCTCCACAAAACCTCTATCCATTTGTTTACGAAAATATTAACTCGCATCAAGCAAGGTCTTCAAACATACAGCGAGACAACTTATTCCAGAAATGGAATCAATCAGATGTGGATCCTAAAGAATTCTAAGGAACTTTTGGAAAATTGAAAAGCCATCAATTTCAATCATATACCAGCATAAAGTCTTTCGACTTCTACACGCTCTACACAACCATCCCCCACCAAAAACTCAAAATTAGACTTGCCAATATTATTCGCAACACCTTTCTTTCAAAAAATGGTAATAGGAGATAGAAATACCTCGTCATAGGACGGGAGGATACTTATTTCGTGAAGGAGCACTCTGATTCAAACAAAAAGTATACCAAAGGGGATGTCGTCCGGATGCTTGAGTTTTTGATTGACTACATTATTGTAATTCGTTGTCATTTATCTAAGAAATGACTGTCTTACTTTTGGTGTTCATTGATGAATAGTTCTGGTTGGCCACGTCCAAATAATTTTGCACGTGGCCTACCTACTTATTGTTTGCTAATGAATTTGTTCAAAGACGATTAACATTTCCTATTTTTACATTTGTACTAAATACCAGAAGCCCGTGTTTGCACGAGCATCGCTTAAAGTATGTCTATCAGTGTAAAAAAGTATTCTGGCGTTGGTGCATTCTCCCAACTTCAAAACGTACGCGTGACGTCACAATAACCCAAGTTATTGGAATATAACTTTAGTTGCCTAATGGTTCTTCAACATGGGAATCCTACTAGTTATGTAAATACTGTTTGTTGACTTAAAGGCCGACGTTGGCAACCACCCGGTCATTAATATGGAAACCTGAGTGACGCGCGCCTATTCTACTAAGTCGCTAGCGGCATGTTACATCAAAGACATACTGACAGGTAATTCTTATTACGCTAATGAAAAACCAAAGTCTCATCTGTTTTAAGCTGTCAGTAAAAAAATTAATCGGGGAAAAAGGATTAAAACGCACGAATCAGATAACAGGTTGGTCCCTATTCGAACCGTTATAGATTTTTCCTTATATGCGTATAGTTTTTCAATGGCTGATGGCAGAAGAGCCAGCGCATTGAAAAACGCAGACAAAATGTCTTAATTGACAAAAGAAACAAATGATAAAACAAATTGGGCATACATTTGTATTCTTTGTTGAAAATTTGATGAAATGATAAGGAGCTTATGTTTGGAGCCATATCCAGATCATTTATAAAATTGTTCACCTGTTTGTGATTTTTGTACCATCTATATACATTATCTTATGGAATGATGCAATATGAAGAAATTCCATCTGGGCCCGGCACCATAAACTAAGAATTGACTTTTGTCTCACTATAATATTAGCTACTTCTTCAAATTATTCAAAGAATTTGCCTATTTTAGGAGTAGAATAGAATGGATGAACGCAATATTTCAAATTTTCAATTGATTTGCCATATTTCGTATAGTTTTATTGTGCCGGGTCCTGATGGTTTTTTTTTTGGCAAAAAGTGGAATGTACTATATATTATTTGTTGAAAATATGTTAAAATTATAAGGGGGTACACTTGTCTTTGGAGCCATATCTTGATCATTTATAAAAATCTGTACCTGTATGTGATTTTGTCTTCATCTACATACATAATTGTATGAAATATTAAAAAACTAAAACAACTCATCTTTTTTTATTCAAAAACTTTGATTTAGTATATATTACTGGTAAAAAATGTGATGGAATTGTAAGGGGTTACCTTTATGTTTCGATACATATCATACTCAGATTTATATTAGAATATCATTTTAAGTGTTATATTTCTTCTATATGACTTGTTATCATTAAATAATACAATAAAATAAACACATTCTCATCATTACTGAATTTGGAGGGTTCAAAAGCATATGCTGGAGATTTGATATTCCTCAATCTTAAAGTGCAAGGATCCCTTTCTATAATGTACTGTATCTTTGATGAACAAATTACATATCTATGTCTGTGTTTTATTTTTCATTTGGACCATTATGTTAATGGAAAAACCCTTAAATACAAATTTCCTCTGCTAAATCGATGAGTAGGGACCCACCTTAAGGAAACGACAAAAAAATTACTTGTTCCCCGTCGGTCTCTGAGCACTCTAAACTAAATACATTCTTTAAAATCTATGAATCTTCACATCGAAGAATGACCTAATTCAGTGTTTGTTACATGGGCTTGTCCGTTTCGACTTTGCAAGTTATGTTACATCATTATCACCCTTCTGTCCTTTGTTACATGAAATGCTCAGTTAACAACTATTACTTGGAAGCATTCTGTATTTCTAACTAACAAGAAAGATAGCTCCAATATGCGTTTTACAACTTTTATCTATTTTACAATTCAAATATTTCAAGTCATTTAACACAAAGGTATAGGCGGAAAGATATACATTTCTTATCTTCAATTAATTATCAGTGTAAAATAAAACTATCCAATATCTTGTATATAAAACAAATATGAAGGAATATCAGCCACCAATAAAAAGGATATTGAGTATAATAATAGTATAGATTCTTAAACCGGACAGACACCAGTGTTATGGGTCAGAATACCCCAAAACGCCAGCAAAAATCAGACAAAGACAGAATATAAATTTACAAGTTTAATAATGTACAAAAATATATATATTTACAATGATTACAACTTACAATACAATGTCCGGATCAAAGTGTCCGTTACGGTCCACAAAGTCTATCGAATGTATGGTTTCCGGTAATCACAAACGTTCTCGAAAGATCGGTATCCAAACGTTGTTAAATGGATTAAAGTCTCAACAAATAAAGTGTCCCAGTATATCAGAATAGATGCATGAATCGTGTCTACGAATTTGTACGAATGTCCCCTTAACACAGTTCCTCAGAGGTATTTATACTTAATAACAATGAATTAACCAGAAGCTTCTAGAACAATGACTCATTACAAATGATTAACAATAGAGTAAATTCTAGAAATCACAGTCATGTGATGATAATGATGTAACAAAGAACATACTGGAATATTCTCTATTGAAATAAACATGACATAGTAAAATCTAGAAAGAACCATTATGAAATCATAATACAACATGACTAAGTACATGTGTACCTACACATAAAGTAAAACTAAAATAATACATGACCCACAACACCAGACATATATTTTCATTGTGACGTCAAAAAAGAAAACATGACAATGCACAAAGTAAGTGTGATCACACATGACGTCACAATTCAAAATGTTGTCAAATGATGTGATTTCTGGTGTCTGTGTATATAAAACCAAGGTTTAAAACGGTCATACATATTTTCTGGAAAATGGACTATAATTCATTATAATTTGTTCGTTTTGTCATTTTTGTACTAAGCTTGTTAAGAAAAAGATTTTCTTTTCGGTAAAGCTCTTCTTCAAATATTTATCAGATAAAATTACAAATAAGACTATGTTTACAGTTTTCGGAACGACTCGTTCTACTTTCAGAATCATATGGAATAACCAATACGTTTTGCGTATTGATCAACGACATTCATTTGAATTTACCTTTCTTGTCTTTTGATGTCGTATTTTGTGTTCCATGTCCATTTTGCATCTCTTGCTGTGTCTGTCTACTTTGTGTTGTCAACTGAGATAAATTCGAAGTTTTGTTGTTGGTGCTGCAACCGAGTAATGTTGGAGATCCCCTCCTCGCGTGTAGGATAAAGCATGTAACATGTTCAGATGGAACTTGATGGTTTTTTTTAACTTGGAACCATATGATTTTTCTATGTCTCTTCATATTTCTAAAGAAATGATTTGTTCAAAAATATATATATTTACAATGATTACAACTTACAATACAATGTCCGGATCAAAGTGTCCGTTACGGTCCACAAAGTCTATCGAATGTATGGTTTCCGGTAATCACAAACGTTCTCGAAAGATCGGTGTCCAAACGTTGTTAAATGGATTAAAGTCTCAACAAATAAAGTGTCCCAGTATATCAGAATAGATGAATGAATCGTGTTTACGAATGTGTACGAATGTCCCCTTAACACAGTTCCTCAGAGGTATTTATACTTAATAACAATGAATTAACCAGAAGCTTCTAGAACAACGACTCATTACAAATGATTAACAATAGAGTAAATTCTAGAAATCACAGTCATGTGATGATAATGATGTAACAAAGAACATACTGGAATATTCTCTATTGAAATGAACATGACATAGTAAAATCTAGAAAGAACCATTATGAAATCATAATACAACATGACTAAGTACATGTGTACCTACACATAAAGTAAAACTAAAATAATACATGACCCACAACACCTCCCCCCTTAAAAAAAGTTTGAATGTCAATGAAAACTTAGGTGGTAAATTCTGCAAAAAAAAACACTCATGAAACTCTCGATAGTGCATCTGCAATCACATTGTCTTTGCCCTTGATATGGTTAATAATGATATTGTACTCTTGCAACAATAAACTCCACCTTGTAAGTCTTTGATTCTTGTTTGACATTTTGTGCAAAAATGTGAGAGGGTTGTGGTCAGTAAACACAAGAATGGGATGTAAAGTAACATTCAAATAAACATCAAAATGTTGTAAAGCTAACAATAATGCAAGAAACTCTTTTTCAATAGTAGAGTAATTCTTTTGACATTTTGTCAATTTCTTTGAAAAATAACAAACAACTCTATCTACACCATCATCATTTTCTTGAAACAAAGCAGCCCCTATTCCTACGTCACTGGCATCAACAGTAAGCTTAAATTGCTTATCAAAATTTGGAGCTGACAGGACAGGACTATTCATAAGAACACATTTGATTTTCTTAAAAGATTCGTCACAGTCATTGGTCCATGCAAAATTCACTTTCTTTTGTAACAGATTGGTAAGTGGACCAACAACTGACGAGAAATTTGGACAAAATTTTCTGTAAAATCCTGCCATTCCCAAAAATCTCATTATCTCTTTCTTATTGGTAGGAATCGGGAACTTTGAAATAGCTTCCACCTTGGCCATGATAGGAGTAACAAAACCTTGACCTACTTTGTGACCCAAATATTCTTCAGTCGCATGACAAAATTCACTTTTCGCAAGGTTCACTGTGAGGTTTGCTTTCGCCAGTATGTCGAAGAAAGTACGCATGATTCGGAGATGGTCATTCCAGGTGTCGCTGTAGATGATGACGTCATCGATGTACGCCTGGCATCCTTCGAGATGATTTAGGAGCGAATGAATCATCCTCTGGAATGTGGCTGGTGCGTTTTTCATACCAAAGGGCATTACTTTATATTGGTATAGCCCATCTGGAGTCGCAAATGCCGATATTTCTCTGGCTCTCTCGGTAAGCGGGACCTGCCAATAGCCTTTAAGCAAGTCAAATTTACTGACAAATTTTGCACTGCCAATTTTATCTATACAGTCATCGATTCGTGGGATCGGATAAGAGTCAGTTTTGGTGACTGAATTGACTTTTCTAAAGTCCGTACACAATCGGTAAGTTCCGTCTGGCTTCGGAACAAGAATACATAGGGAACTCCAATCACTATTGCTGGGTTCAATAATGTCATTTTCAAGCATGTATTGAATTTCTTTCCGCATGTATTGAAGTTTTATCGGGTTTAACCGATAGGGATGCTGTTTGATAGGTGACGCATCACCCACAATGACGTCATGATGAGATGCATTAGTCTTTTTTGGAACGTCCGGAAAGATGGTCGTATATTCCCGCATTAATTGATGCACTTCCTCTTTTTGATGCACGGTCAAATGTCCGAGTTTCACTTCCGGCTTTGTCAGAATTTCGGAATTCTTCAAACGG
The DNA here is from genome assembly GCA_028142955.1 of Pinctada fucata. Lineage (NCBI taxonomy): Eukaryota > Metazoa > Mollusca > Bivalvia > Pterioida > Pteriidae > Pinctada > Pinctada fucata. The sequence goes on from AP027108.1 coordinate 9,186,157, forward strand.
ACACTTTGAGCGAAGTCTTTTTCGACAGTCTCTTCATTACATTCAGGTTCAACACAATTTTCTAATGTATTTACATTGGCCAAAGTGGAAACTGGTTTTACAAAATTTCGGTCACTTCTATCAAAATACTCTTTCAACATGTTAACATGACACACTCTTTTTTCTTTTCGCCGACCTGGTGTCTTAACTACATAGTTAACATCACTAATTTTACTCTCAATCTCATAAGGACCGAAATATCTAGCTTGCAAAGGATGACCAGGGATAGGCAAAAAGACAAGAACTTTATCGCCTGGTTTAAAAACTCTGTTTCTAGCATCTTTGTCATACCATGTTTTCATTTTCATTTGTGAGGTTTTGAGATTTTCTTGTGCTAATTTGCAAGCATTATATAATTTCTCTTTGAAATTAGACACGTAGTCTAAGAGATTCAAATCGCTAGTCTCAGTCAACCATTTTTCCTTCAATAACTTCAATGGCCCCCTGACCGTATGCCCAAAAACTAGCTCAAAGGGACTGAACCCCAGGGACTCCTGAACCGCTTCTCGTGCCGCAAACAACACGAGGTGAACCCCTTCATCCCAGTCTTTTCCATACTGGTGACAATATGTTTTCATCATAGTTTTAAGGGTTTGATGAAAGCGTTCAAGTGCCCCCTGGGACTCAGGATGGTACGCAGAAGACTTATACTGCCTGATACCTAGCTCATGCATAACCTGCTGAAACAATCCTGACATAAAATTCGAACCCTGATCTGACTGAATAGCCTTGGGAGCACCTACGAAACTGAAAAAATTTGTAAGGGCCTTAACTATGGTCTTTGCCCTAATATTCCTAAGAGGTATGGCTTCAGGAAACCTAGTCGAAGTACACATAATTGTCAGTAAGTACTGATTCCCTGACCTAGTCCTAGGCAAAGGACCTACACAATCAACTAACATCCTACTAAAAGGTTCCTCAAAGGCTGGAATGGGTTGGAGGGGAGCAACTTGGGTATAACTTGATTTGGTTTACCTGCCATCTGACAACTATGACAAGACTTACAAAACTCAGACACATCTTTTCTCAACTTAGGCCAGTAAAAGTGACTTAAAATCCTATTATAAGTCTTATTGACACCTAAATGACCTGCCATGGGTGTGTCGTGAGCTAAACTCATGATGTCCCCGCGATACGCTACAGGAACCACTATCTGGTGAACAACCCACCACACTTCATTAGGGGGTGCATCGGGTGGTCTCCATTTCCGCATAAGGATGCCATCTTGTATGTAGAAGCACTCTCCGACTTTGTCCGCTTCTTCTCGGGGAAGGGCCCTCTTGCTTAGTCGGATGATCTCCGGATCTTTAGTTTGCTCGGAGAGGAGCTGCTCACGGCTTAAGGCATCTGTATCTCTGTCTAATGGCGGATGGGAATCATCACTAGGTACTGTCGGAGACTTGTCAACATGAAGTGGTACCGACGTCTCAGGTACGCTGTCATCAATGGTAGACATGAATGTGTCAGAAAGGTCTATATTTTTGGAGGGATGGTCCTCGTTAAGTGCAGAAGTACTCTAAGCCTCTTTTAGTCTGTTCCTGGCCATCGCCCTGGTAACTGCGCAGGCTGGGTACAAGTCGTCGTCTTCATCATCGGACACGACATCGGACGTGATTTTCTCACAAACAATCGGATCGGCTACAACTTTGCCGCCAGCTAAATCGTTGCCAAGCAACAAGGAAACGCCTTGAACGGGAAGAGTAGGTCGAACACCTACGATAACAGGTCCAGTAATTAAATCTGACTTCAAATAAATTTTATGAAGGGGAACATCAATGACGCCTAGCTCCACACCCTGTAATAAAACTGACCTACCAGTAAAAGTGTGCTCAGACAAAGGCAATGAACCCTCTAACAATAAAGTCTGGGCAGCACCAGTATCTCTCAAAATCTGAACAGGCAACGCTTCGCTAGAATCACTGAGTGAAACAAATCCCTGTGACAAAAAGGGCTTATAATGATCCTCCACAAAATCATCAGAACTGGACTTAGAACCCTGAATCTCAGGAGTGTCAGAACAAATCGAATCTAAGGCTTTCCTATCATTTCTAACAGACGCACAGGCCTGTGACTTAAGTTCTTTTTTCTTCTTAAGCTTCAAACACTCACCAATAACATGACCTTTTTTCTTACAATAATTGCATGTAGGAAGCGATCACACCCCTGGGGATGCCTCAGAACGCTCGGACCTAGGTCCGGACGTAGAACCACCTTGAGATTGTGACTGGGAACTAATGGACGACTGAGACTCTTGTAAATTTTTCTTTGGAACATCTGAAGTTTTTGCGCTATCGCTAGATTGAGTTTTTGACACAAAATTTTTCTTATGAGCGAGAGCATACGTATCAGACAAAACAGCGGCTTCTTCAAGAGTTTTAACATTTTTGTCTTCCAAATGAGTTCTTAAATCTTGATGTACACACTCTTTGAACTCTTCTATCAGAATTATTTGACGCAAATTGTCAAATGAATGGGGAATTTTCTTAGATCGAAACCACTGGTCAAATAAATCTTCTTTTTCTCGAGCAAATTCAACATATGTTTGATTTTCAAATTTTTTGTACTTTCTAAACTTTTGTCTGTACGCCTCAGGTACTAACTGATATGCTCTCAAAATCGTGTCCTTGACCTTGTCATAGTCTGAACTCTCAGCAATACTGAGCGCCGAGTACACTTCAGCCGCTTTGCCAATAAGTACGGTTTGTAATAAAGTTGGCCAAAAATCGCGTGGCCACTTCAGATTGGCCGCGATTTTCTCAAAATGTGGAAAATATTTGTCCACGGACTTTTCTTGAAATTTTGGTACTAATCTAATGTTTTTGGCGGCATCGAATTCAGACTTGACAGGCGAAGGAACAGGATTTTCCTTAGCGCTTTTCTCTAATTTTAACTTTTCTAACTCAAACTGGAGTTCTTTCTCGTGCATACGTTCCTGTTTCTCTCTTTCTTCTTTTTCTCTTTCAAATTGTAAATGTCTTTCTTTTTCTTCTTTTTCAAATTGTCTTTCTTTTTCTTCTTTTTCAATTTGAAATTGTCTTTCTTTTTCTTCTTTTTCAAATTGTAATTTTATTTTCATTTTCTCTAACTCAAACTCATATTTTGACATTTTGGTTTCGCTTGAAACAGGTTCAACAGGAAAATCGTATGACGAAAAGATTTCCTCAGCTAAAAGCTCTTTAGCCACAATATTTCTAATTTCTTGTTTTCTCATAGAAAATTTTACATCTAACTTCAAGTGAAGACCTAAACCAATCAAATCATCTTTTTTCAATGATTCGAACTCATCCACAGTCGGCGATTTCAAAAATTCAGTGACCGAAAATACCATGATTGATTTCTGCTGGCAAACGTTTTACTAAAAATATTTTCCTTTTTTTTAACGAACTTTACGTAAAGTGCAAATATGCAGAGATTACGATCCCGGACGAGCCCCCAATTCTGTTATGGGTCAGAATACCCCAAAAGGCCAGCAAAAATCAGACAAAGACAGAATATAAATTTACAAGTTTAATAATGTACAAAAATATATATATTTACAATGATTACAACTTACAATACAATGTCCGGATCAAAGTGTCCGTTACGGTCCACAAAGTCTATCGAATGTATGGTTTCCGGTAATCACAAACGTTCTCGAAAGATCGGTATCCAAACGTTGTTAAATGGATTAAAGTCTCAACAAATAAAGTGTCCCAGTATATCAGAATAGATGCATGAATCGTGTCTACGAATTTGTACGAATGTCCCCTTAACACAGTTCCTCAGAGGTATTTATACTTAATAACAATGAATTAACCAGAAGCTTCTAGAACAATGACTCATTACAAATGATTAACAATAGAGTAAATTCTAGAAATCACAGTCATGTGATGATAATGATGTAACAAAGAACATACTGGAATATTCTCTATTGAAATAAACATGACATAGTAAAATCTAGAAAGAACCATTATGAAATCATAATACAACATGACTAAGTACATGTGTACCTACACATAAAGTAAAACTAAGATAATACATGACCCACAACACCAGACATATATTTTCATTGTGACGTCAAAAAAGAAAACATGACAATGCACAAAGTAAGTGTGATCACACATGACGTCACAATTCAAAATGTTGTCAAATGATGTGATGTCTGGTGTCTGTGTATATAAAACCAAGGTTTAAAAAGGTCATACATATTGTCTGGAAAGTGGACTATAATTCATTATAATTTGTTCGTTTTGTCTCTTTTGTACTAAGCTTGTTAAGAAAAAGATTTTCTTTTCGGTAAAGCTCTTCTTCAAATATTTATCAGATAGAATTACAAATAAGACTATGTTTACAGTTTTCTGAACGACTCGTTCTACTTTCAGAATCATATGGAATAACCAATGCCTTTTGAATTTACCTTTCTTGTCTTTTGTTGTCGTATTTTGTGTTCCATGTCCATTTTGCATCTCTTGCTGTGAGTGTCTACTTTGTGTTGTCAACTGAGATAAATTCGAAGTTTTGTTGTTGGTGCTGCAACCGAGTAATGTTGGAGATCCCCTCCTCGCGTGTAGGATAAAGCATGTAGCATGTTCAGATGCAACTTGAGGGGATTTGTTTTAAATTTGGAACCATATGATTTTCTTCATATCTCTTCATATTTTTAAAAAAATGATTTGTTCTAATTTTTCATCGTATGTCATTAACATGATTCAACCCGTTGCGTCACGCTCCATGCTGTACATAAAAATTAAGTCGATACACAGGAGTAGATCTGCAAAGTTGACAAACTTAGTAAGATCTCTTAACAAAGTTACAAGTAGTTAATCTTGTCATTGTAGAAGCATCTCCAGACAACTGACAATTGTCAAATCAACCACATCACTCATATGTTACTGATTGTAGCTTGCTGTCTTAGAAAAGGGAAGTTATAGAAGTATCTCAAAATATATGTTAAAAGACGTCTGACAATTATGAAATTAACATTATATATGATGTATAATATTGAATTTAGCTCGCTGTCTTAGAAAACACACAAAGAGAACTACTTTGAAAGTGTTTGATTCAGACTTTACCACAGCAAAACATTAAAAAAGTAAATATGTTTGCATATTCTTTATTTCCATCAATATTTTTTCATGATTTTACAATGACATTCCAGAGAACATGGAACACCGATTACCATGAATTCCCATTCCTTTTTCTCGTCCTTGTAGATAAACTTTATCCCCTCTCTGTAGACTTAGGATGATGTCACCGTTGTGGGTTTCACGGTTATGACGACCAGGGGTATAGGTAAGTAATTGTCTATTGTTATTCACCATCAAGAGAATGTGACTTGCAGCACTTATTGTTTTCAGTATGGTGAAAGAGAATTTGTAATCGCCTCGTCTAGGACAGGTAAACACTCCCGTGCTTTTATCATATGCATTACCTCTATTCACCAATACATCATCAAAGATAATCTTTTGATTTTGTGCAGAAAGTGTTGTGGATTGCTTTGTACTTGCAGAGAAGTAAGTATCCTTAACTATTGGCGAATCTGAAAAAAAGCCCCAGAAACACAAAAATTATGTATTATCATGATATATTAACAGACTTACTACTTACCTACTTCTAAATACAAACCTCGATTTCTTGAAGTAGATACATTTACAGCCTTGACCAGACATGTACGTTTCGGGTATTTAACCCTCGTCAGTGATCCTCAATCGAAACAATGGAATATAGCCAAAATTTGTGAAAACTATGTCCAAAATGAACCAAAAAATGTAGCAAGATGGCTGGAATATGCTGCAACAGGACCAAGGCTTTAGACATTTGAGACAATTTTGTAAACAGAAATTTTTGAATACGTTTGAAGAAACGATCGACCAACCGATATTAATCGAACATGGCTACATGTGCCCTCGAGGACTCCTGGTCTAACAGCAGTGACACTCACTAAGTGGTACAAATGTTTAACGTCTTTAAATTCATTAGCATCATTTCAAAGCAGATAAATTTACAGCAGTGGCCAGACATGGACGTTTCGGTTATTTAACCCTCGACAGTGATCCTCAATCGAAACAATGAAGTATAGCCAAAATCTGTGAAAATTATATCCAAGATGTACCAAAAGACGTAGCAAGATGGCTAGGATATGATGCTACAGGACCCATGTTTCAGATCGAACATACCCACATGAATTTGAAGTGAAATTGGATTTTCGATAGTGAATCCCCCGAAAGTATCATTTATAAAAGCGTGATATAGATGGTTGATATTGCTGAAAGGAATTCTTTGCACCACATGGCTTTTTGAGAGTTTATGTAATCTGAAAACTATTTCATTAAATTACTCCTAAACTCTATTACTGTCAATAAACTTTTTAAACTAAAACTATAAACTAAAATAATCGGATCTAACCTGAGGAATATTATGATTTACATTAAGACACAAAGCAATTAGAAATCAAAGCTAAGAAAAGAAATGATTTTACTTACTGTTCTTACAGGCTGCACGGAGGAGATACTCGTTTACCTTGCCACAATCATCATTATATGCCGTGATGGACACTGCAATCCCCCATAGACAATAGAAGCTGAACAGGAACATTTTTTATGTTAAAGTTAGCGGTATAGACTTCTCTAATACAAAAAACAGAATGTATGAATATATAAGTTAGAACTGGATTGGTTGATGATGCAGTATTTCATGTACAGTGTCTGCTCAAAATTTTGTGTCAGACTGAGCCTACAAATGATATCCTTTTAACATTTCTTGATTTTTATTTACCTAATACTGCTTTGTATGGCGATCGTTGTTTGTTACATCCTGTGGGTGTGTTCCACTGTGGTCATTGCAGTGTGGTCTTGATGGAGATCTCCTCCAAACCATATTGCTATGTGAATTGTAATCGTATCCAGAACTGGTATCGAATATTTGTGCTAATTTTAAAGGTAAGTAGTGTAAAGATAACACGTAAGTCAATTTTATAGAAGGATTCGATTCGGCTACAAGGAAGATATTCTATAAGACGCCGTCAAATCGCATGTATTACATGTGTACATTGTATTTGAAAGATTTAATATCAATTCTCTGTACGGACAAAAATAAGTTGAAAAAAGCATGTCACATATTTGGATGATTTTGATTATATAACATATCTATGATAAACTAAAGATGAAAATACATCTTTTTGAATAAAATGGCCTTCCGTTTCCATGGTAATATGGCTCATATTTTCAACAGGTATTTTTAAATCTAAAATGAGAGATTTCCATGCATCTGGTTGCCATGAAAACCAGTATCAATTCAGATTTCTCATCACAAATAACATTTATTCGTTGCCCCAACTTTGATGTTTTCACATTTGAAGGAAAAAATAAGCAATGAGTGAGTAAAATGTTTGTTAATTGAACTTTAATCTATTTTGACTGATCCAAACCTTTAGTGAATTTCGTTTTATCCTTATTTGTCCTTGTTAAAATGAATTTAGATTAAAATATATAAATATTACCTCAGACGTCCAAGTGTTTTCAAATGAAACAACTTTTAAGCAGCAATAATTTCAAAGAATTGAAAAAACAAGGTTAATATTGTTATTATGAAGATAAACAGATAAGGGTAATATGAAATTCATAAGTTAAGCAAAGCATATTTTTCTTTCTTTAAAATATATGATATGAGTGTACCTTATCCAGAAGTATGAGACATGTATATGCTAATGATTAAATTACCATATGTCAGTAAGCTAAAATTACATGATTTGTGCTTTTCACAATTATTATTGCAACACTGAAGTACAAAATGTACCATGCTGTACAAAGTATCAATAAACCAAATGAATGAATCCATAAACTGAAACAGTATCTATCTTTAAGTGTTGTACGTAATGTAACAAGCATCTTTCGGAAAACCTCTATCATACAGATACGAGTTAGACTATCCTTTCAGTTTGTCCGAAACAACTCGTTGAACTTTCAGAAACATATTGAATAACCCAAACTTTCTGCGTATTGATGGACCACAATTCTTTGAATTGACCATTTTGTCGTCTCTGATTAGATATGGCATATTAACATCCGCATAGTGAACTCAATGGATTTTTGTATAGAAGGACATTTGATGTCTTCCCCCAACGGGGAGGAGACATATTGGTTTTGCCTTCGTCGTCCGTCCGTCTGTCCGTTTGTCGATATGTCACACAATTTCACAGAAGGTTTCTCATCTCCTTGACCCAAGGTCATGTGACAAAGGCCAAGGTCACTTAGTACACTTTCAATTAAATTGTACATGCGTTCCTGTCAGGTCTGTATCTCTTGAACCGTTTACCCGATCACATTCATATTTTAGCATGTTTGCTGCTTTTGACCCGAAGGTTTCACATCACCTATACTCAAGGTCATGTGACCAAGGTCAAATAGTACATTTCTAATGAAATCGTTCATGCTTTTGTGTCTAGGCTTTATCTTTTGAAGTTTAAAGGATCGCTTTCATACATGTATTTTAGTATGATGATGATGATGCTGATGATTGTTCGTTTTCACACCACCTTAATCTAAGATCATATGATATAACGTTTTTTAATGAAATTTTACATCTTATTATGTCTGGGCTATATCTCTTGAATCGTATACTGGATCATTTTGATATTTTAGTATGCTGTTGGTCATGATTGAGGGTTTCTTATCACTTTGACCCCAGGTCACGTATCCAATGTAAAGATCATTTAGTTCTATTTAATGAAACTGTACGTACTAATTCTATTTGGACTATTTCTCATGAACCTTTTCACAATTGTTTTTATATTTGAGTATATTGTTTCTCAGGACTATTAGAATGTTTCTTATCACATTGTCTCAAGGTCACATGACCAAGGTCACTTGTCCAGGCTGAAATTGTATATGATCATCATTTCCAGGCTAAATTTTTGAATTGTGTATCCAATTACTAATTCAGTTTGTTGTTGATCATAATCCATAGGTTTCAGATCACCTATATCCAAGGTCATGTGATCAAGGTAAACCAGTATGCTTATAATCAAATTGTTTATGCTAATCATGTTCAATATAAGTAATCACTTTCATGTTTAATTTTTATGTTGCCCATGACTCAAATGTTTCACATCATCTTGGCCAAAGGTCAAAGTAATTTAGAGGGAGGGAGCAGACATCTTTTTTTCTGAAAAACATTTTTTTTATATTTTTCTTCCTATTACTTTGTATTTGTTTTGAAAATCTGTTCAAATTCTTCATATATTGTCATTAAAATTATTTTCATCCCAAAACTGAACATCAAAAACTAAGCTGATAAGTAAGAATGGATCTACAGAGTCGACAGACTAATGTAAAACGTCTTCAATTTGAATAGCATCATTTAAGAACAGATAGCATTATTTAGAACAGATAAATTGGTAGCATGGACCAGACACACACTTTTCGGTTACTTAACCCTCATCAGTGATTCTCGATCTAAGCAATGTAATATGGCCAAAGAATGCGAAAGTTATTATGTCCACAAATGTACCGAAATGCGTAAATAGATACCATAACTTAAATACCAGGTTGTTTTAAAAGATGACGGACAATTGTCAGATCAACATATATAACTTAACATAGTTCGTTGTTTCATAAAACACAGAAAAAGGAATTAAAAATTGTTTAAGACTCTCATACATTAAAACAAATTTAGAAATATGTTTCAATATTCTTTAATTCTATCAATAATATCGTTCATGATTTTACATCAATTGTCCAGAGAACATGGAATACCGATCGCCATTGAGTCCTATTCCATTGTCGTGTCCTCGTAGATAGACTTTGTCCCCTCTACGTAGACTGAGAATGATGTCACCATTTGTCATTTCACGATCATGGAGACCCGGGGTGTAGGAACGGAGTTGCAAATTATTATTCATCATCAAGACAATTGAACTTGCAGCCTTCCGTGTTTTCATTATGGTGAAGGAGAATTTGTAATCGCCTCGTACTGGACAGGTGAATACTCCCGTGCTTTTATCAAATGCATTTCCTCTATTCACTAGTACATCCTCAAATACTATCGTTTGGTGCTGTGTAGAGAGTGTTACAGACTTTTTTATACTCGCGGAAAAGTAAACACGGTTAACTCGGGGCGAATCTGAAAAACAGAAAAAAAAACTAAACTTATTCACATGATACATGAATAGACCTACCATTTCAAAACCATGTTGTTTCAGTAGTTTTAATTTCAATGCATGTTAGATTACATAAAGCGCTGAAGAAGCACTGACCATTACGGATATAAAAATAGATTGAGAGAGAATGATTAAGAAATCCATTCACTTACGACATGACCATGACCATGATGTATGTTAGATTACATAAAAGGAGTCTTAGTATTATGATAAAGATATAAGATCTCACTGTACTGTAATAGCGCCAAAACAGTTGCTTGACTTTAGAATTCAGGTTATGTTTATCACTGAAACCATTGCTGACATGTTAATAGATAAGTTTTATGGAAAAAAGCAAACTTTCCCCCAAAAGATAAATACACGCCGTTATATAATACAAAATAAGATAAGGAAGATCCTGACGACAATCACAACAGCACTTGTAATAGAGCACCAAATTGGAGCATCGACGGACCCCAGAAGCTAGAGGTGGGACCAGGTGCCCGGGAGGAGTTAGCAGTCCCTGATTGGCTAGCCGCACCCGCCGTCGATGTTCACGCACGAAACAGGCATTACTTATCCGTCCCGTAAAAGTTCCTTAAAGTTTCCTGGCAAACGATCATGAAAGATTTTTGTTGATATTTCTTTATGCTGACGTCACACTGTCCCGATTTAAGCAGCCGATGGTCACACGATAAAAGATTTTTTCAAATTCGGGTGTGATCGTAATATCATCGGGCTATTCGTAAGGCCATCTTGAACCATCGTATGACCGCCGGCTTCATTTGTCAAACTTCGGGGACAACTTCGGGAGTGCTGTCAAAACCTTTGGCATGCCAAAAAATTCCCGATGGCACTCCCGAAGGACTATCTTCGAAACAGGTTCGTGTAATCATCTCGCCCTTCGTAAGACCATCGAGAAGGCATCTTGTGTATTCGTAACATCTTCGTTTCTCCTTCGAACCACCATCAGGACCATCGGGGAAATTTTGCCATACGAAGGCATTACGAATGTGTCAAGAACCTCCCGATGGAGTTAGGAAGGTTATACGACTTCGTGACAACCTCGCAAGTCCATCGAAATGACATCGTAATGTCATCGTACTCTAGTACGATGACGTTAAGATGGGATCCAGATACAAAAGATGACAGACACAAATATTAAACAAAACATTTCAAATACATAATATTCAAAGCCATTTTTAGGTATTTTTAAGTAAATCCAAATTTATCAAAATAAAAACTTTTCTGTCTTCTTCAAATTTGCAAGTTCACAATCAATGCATTATAAAGCCTTGATAATGTTACGATAATTACTGGTAATACTAGTATCTTGTTGTGACATTTATCCATTTTCAACATTGAATCATCACGTCTTCCACTTGTTTCCACCAATGATGTTTATAAATGAACTTCGCGATATTTAAGACGAATTTTGGTTGATAATAATACATGTCAACTGCTACGCAAAGTTCACTGATAACTGAACCCGTTGTCTATTTGTCCGTCTGGTAGTCACACTTTTACATAAAGAACTGTAATGATATGCCTTGTAAAATCAAACTTTCAAAGATGGTCGGGCATGATAAGAATCAACATTTCATATATCTTGGCTAACCATGCTACATAGACATTGTGATTCAGATATTCGATAACATATATTTGAGTTGCTAACTTTTGGGTATTTTTTGTATTTTTCTGAGACAGAAATAATTAAAGGCGGAGGAGGAAACCATTGATATTGTGCTACTGATTAAACAAGAATTTTTAAACATCCAAAACGTGATGCATTCCTGGTTATAATCCGATGCATCGCATTCTAGATACGACGTCGTGAAACAATCTAATAGCCTTCGTTAATACATCGTAAGCCTTCGTGTGACCTTCGGATATGTTTAAGATAAAATTCGTCCCGTCGTGTTGTCATCGGGAGCGGTCCGGATACAATCGTGTAGTCATCTTTTAGCATCGTGTAATTATCTTTTAGCATCGTAAACACATCGGTTGCTGAGCGGATCTAAACCATATTCGGGAGTAACTTCGCACGAAATTGAAAATTTCATATTCGTGTGTCCATCGGATATCATAATCGGGACAGTGTGACGCCTACATTATATCAATATGAATAAGAAAAGACTGATGATATTTGCGGTATCTAACCCATATACTAAAAATTCCGGAAGTTGATGCGTTCTGAGGCGGGGTCACTGAAACATCACAAGACTTTTTAGGTAAATAACAAATATCTCAATTTCAGCTAGATAATTTACATGAATTCTCTCCTCAGTCTTTAGAGTAAATAGGTATATATTGCAAGTATACTTGTTACCCGTCTAGTAATGATACCAATTACGCACTCAGCCATGTACCCCGGACAGCTAGTGCCAAACGTTCATGATCACTTTAAAACCGATGTAATCAACATTTCTTCAGTTGTTATCGCTTCATTGTAGAAACAAAATTTAGTCCATATAAGCAATTGTATGAGTGCTACCAAACTAAATACGATATCCCTATTCTTTCATTCACTGTATGCGTCGTTTCAACACTACGCTTGTTTTTTAGTATTAGTCGATGTAAGGAAAACACACTTTGGTTCAAGATCAAGGTAAAAGAAGCGAACTTCCATATCGGGAGTTCGCTTCTTTTCATATGGTGGAGATTTGGTTTGTTTGCTTTGGTTCCTGTTAGATGCTGTTTTGTATGCCTTCGGTTTCTGATTTTCTGAATTGTCGATTTTGTGCTGTGTACAGGGATATGGTCATTATCCATATTTGTCACTTTAAGCCTTTTATACCATCGTTGATATGTTATAAAGTCCAAAATTTACAGTAAATAAATGTACAACCATTCTGACTGAATGTGATGATAGAATGTTATATGAATTGGCAAATTCATGTTATCGTAAGTATTTCATGGGTACAAAATGTGTACATCAAAGGAGGGGATCTCCAACAACACCCGGTTGCAGCACCCACAGCAAAACCCCAAAACACCCAATGCAAAAACACAAAGCAGACAAGCACGGAAAGAGACGCACAAGGGACAAGGAACGTCCACGCACAACACAGAAACATCACACACAAAGGACTACACATAAACCAACGAGGCCAATGGGCAACCGGTGCCGACTTAGGTAGGCCATCTGCCACGGAAATAGCAGAAGGTGTGGTTATCCTGGATTACGTGCGCACAACCCTCCCACTTTTCCGAATACCCAGAGGTCTCGAAGAACGTACAATTGTGGTGTAAAACAACCTCCTCACTGTAAGATGACCACACACAAACAAGACCGCAAAACGCAGGGGCCCAAGCAACACAGATGAATATGTTAATGGATATAAAAAGAGGGTGTACGTAATACGTAATACATATCTCAAAACGATGCATGGAATGATACCAGGATAGCTTCCCTAGATGTGCGGTCATTGTAGCATTTCAAGGACGTCTATTCATACCATTTCTGGAATTTTCTTCAAGAAGGTAGAGAGTTGGAACCCTTCGACATTATCTAAATATTTAAGGGAAAGTATACCTCAAGCCAAAATTCGACAATAATCTTTCTTGCAAGTACATCATCATAAGTACTTAAGGAAGCAACTCGTTCATTTTAAGTAGTTGAGGGGGGGGGGACTATAGTCAGCCCTTTTTTTTGCATTTTTCAGAGTAAGATTTTTAGGCCATGGGATCTGATTGTGACGCTGTAATTATATACCACGAAAGTAAAAGAGGACACCTGAACGGGAACCAGTCTAAGAAAATCGCAGATTTTATTCTCAAAAGATTTCCCACGATTGTCCCGATTGATCCTTACATCATGAGAAAGGGTAAAGGAGCGTAGTAATCGTGACGAAGAAGCATAAAAAGGAGGTCTTGATAAGATGTAAGGTGTTGCATGAACTGTCTTCGAACAAGTTAAATATAGATTTGCATTGCTCAACAAAAAATGTTACCTTTAATAATCGAAAAAAAGAAAGAGAAAATAAGGTTCGTCAATGCCACTTCCAGCGTTTTGATATATAAAATCTTCATCTTTTGGGTGTTAAGCTTAATCTTATTCGGATGGTGCAAGTGGTATTGAAACTGGTAGTCTATTTCATATCAAATCGTTTTAAATAGCGAAAATTTTATCACATCGTAGTCCTGCATCGTAACAGATGGCAATAAAACTTGATAAGCATAGGGTACTTGATAGAGCGTGGCAAAGCGTAATAACACATCATGGTAATCGCACGGGAACGTAACGAAGCTTGAGAAAACGGTATGAAAATCGTAACAGATCTTACCTACAATCGTAACGAATCGCTAGAGGCTGTAGAAAATCGTACTTTGAGCGTGGTTGAACATCAGAGAACGTGTGAAGACCAATTTTATTCATAGAATCGTGGAGCTCAACGATTGTGCTTAATCGTGGACATCGTAGGGCATCGTGGCTAAGTGTAAACCAGCATTACTGTTTGTCATACTTTAGGTGTCCCATGTACCCCATTACATGCATAATGACGATTAAATAGTGTATTAAGCGATTATTTCTTCGCTTCTTTACATCGTTACTTCTGTCGATGTTTATTTTTGCGCTCTATTGTGAGTGCTGTTGAGATTATCGTCAGGATCTTCTTTAACTCATTCGCCTCATTTTGGACATTACTGACATGCGAACTTCAACAAAAGTCCTCATCTTTTTGAAAATACAAGCTCTAAATCTGAAAGACATTTCAAATCAAAATTAAGTAATTTACATGAAAAATTTGTCTTCCCTCCTGCAGATAAAGCAGCCAACAACACCATAATCATTTGAAAACGTTACTATGTATCAACTTAAGTTTCTGAACTTCCGTCTACAAATACTTATATCAAAAGCAATGGAAGTGTCCCTAACATTTTGAGCAAACATAGCGGTGAAATTTCTTCGTTCAACATCCCTATTTCTTAATTGGATTTTCCTACATTATACTGCATACCAAAAACTGCACAAATCTCTTTACAAATTTAGATAAATTGCTAATTCTAGCAACTGCTCAACTACATTTTTGTCTAGAAATTTGACGTCAGCACTCACGTCGGTAAATGAAAACGTAGCAAAAGATTGTGAAACTGTTCTAAAAAGGCATGATATAAATTTATTTTTGTCTATTAAAAATTCAGGTGATATTATTGACAAAATGAAATGTAGAAATATTGAAGCCGATACGATTTCTTCATACGTCTTTAAGATATGTACACCACGCTTCCTCACGACAAGATTAATGATCAATTGTCCAAACTCATTAAATGATGCTTTAATCGAGGAGAAAACTTATATGTGTATCTCTGAATCAAATGGTTTCTTTTCCGCTTCAGAATACAAATCATACAAATCATGGAGATGTAGTGACCTGTGTAGGGCATTTTCCTTCCTCTTGGACAACATTTATGTAAGATTTGGTGAGATTCTCTACAAGCAGGCTGTAGGGATCACTATGGGTACTAATTGTGCGCCTCTTGTTGCAGATTTATTTTCATACACGTATAATAGGAATTTTAAAGCAAAGAAAACATGATGATGTGAAATGTTTCATTGGAACTTCTAGGTACCTGGATGATATTCTGGATATACCTGGATGTGAAAGTTCTACCGAATTGAAGCGGTGGGTGTTGCATGCAAACAGGAGATGCTTATTCTTCCTGGGCACCTGGTCTCACTCCCATATCGGGAGTTCGCTTCTTTTCATGTGGTGGAGGTTTTTGTTTGTTTGCTTTGGTTCCTGTTTTATCCTGATTTTGCATGCCTTCGGTTTATTTTCTGAATTATCGATTTTGTGCTGTATACAGGGATGTGGTCAATATCCATATTTGTGTTTTTTACTTTCGACAATCCTGTTTTTGAAAAGTATAAAAATGTTATTTATCCACAAGAATTGACTCTTAACAAGGCAAACGTTACAAACACAAAAACACCATTTTGGACCGAAATATCAAAGTTGTTAATGGAGAGATTCATACAAGTATGTATGACAAACTAGATAATTTTGGATTCAACATAGCAAATTTTCCCGGCCTTGACGGTGATCTACATAGTGCGGAAGTGTTCCAAGTCTATACCTTCATGAGGAAAATTCCAAACCATTTTTTTGCACCAGGCACGTGTTTCTCATTAGTGAATTCTCATCAGTGTTTCGAATATTAAATTCTCATCAGAGATCCGATATGCCAGAGCATATACTGATACTTTGGATATTCATAGCAGAAATTCACAAATTACGAAGAAACGTTTTCTCTTTCACAAACTAGTAAAGACTTTCTGGAAATTTCAAAAAAATTATTGTCAACTTCTTCTGAAATTCGGACCAATACAGGCAACAGGGTATATTACTTTGGGTATTTCACAACCTGCATTTTATGGTGACATAATTAACAAGATAAGAAGGATCAAAGATAGACAACATCACTATCGAAAATGCGTCAAAATCACCAAACGCCTTTTATACCGTGGATATGATCCAAATGTCACCAGACGAACACTTTGCTTAGTACTTGACCAATCTACAGTCTTGTACCAGCGCATTCTTTAAACTTATACTCTGACTGACTGTGACGTCGGGAATCCATGACGGGCCCTTCCAACACCTCTTGAGAGAAGACAAGGCTCCGACCATCTGTCAGTCGGACTCCTCGGTTGATAACATACATGAGCTTGCTACAGCCGGCAGATCATGGACTGTATTACGTACGCCCCCTTTTTATATCCATTTACATATTCATCTGTGTTTCTTGGGCCTCTGCGTTTCGCGGTCTTGTTTTTGTGAGGTCATCTTACAGTGAGGAGGTTGTTTTACACAACAATTGTACGTTCTTCGAGACCTCTGGGTAATTGGAGAGGTGACAGGGTTGTGCACGTAATCCAGGATAACCACACCTTTTGCTACTTGCGTGACAAATGGCAGTCCAAAGTCGGCACCGGTTGCCCATTGGTCTCGTGCGTTTATGTGCAGTCTTTTGTGTTTCATGTTTACAAGTCGTGTGTCTCTTTTCCGTCTCGTGCTGTACTCGTCTTTTGTGTTTCTGCATCGGGTGTTTTGCTGTTGATGCTGCAACGGGGTCTTGTTGGAGATCTCCTCCCTTCTTTGAGATATAAAAATATACGAGCATTATGTTTGAAGACGTATGGGTCTCTAGGAGCTTTACCATGTTGCGTCTTTCATAATATAGCAATATAACAAAGTGTTCTTTCTTCATGGTGACTTAAACTAATGCCTTCACAGTTTAAATATGTATCTGATTAAGAATAATTCTCAAAGACACTACACACTGGGATAGTTTTGCTGACGGGTGGCTGATTTTCATTCGCTTTACGACGCTTCACGACGCAGAATTATAGCAACATCCGGATTGTTTAGTGTGTGGGTTGGATACCGTGATATTATCGTTGGTCTTTGAAATAAAAGAGGTATCGAACACTTCGGCGTCAAGTTCAATTTTTCTCAACCTTTCTGAAGTCATTTATTTCTTGTCTGTCTTTAAATGTACAACATTATATTTAATTATATCTTCAGGAGTATTTTCTATGAGGCCTCGAGATATACATTTCACAATGTATGCGTTGATTTCTTAATGACGTCATGTTATCAATAGTAAATTCAGATTCATGTGAAGGGATTTGCATTTGATCTCATTATGACGCCCCAAATCTTAGCAAATGCACTGTGATTTCAAATGGAAAAGGTGGGACAAATAATTGTGTTACAAACAAATGTTAAACGCCTTCAAATTCAAGTTAGGATACAGGAATAAACAACTTACACTATCGCTCATTTTACCATTTTGTTCACTAATTGACTACCATCAAAATACTTTAAATGAATCATTTTCAAATACTAAGAAAATGATCACCAATGCCCAGAGATTATTTTAGGATTTAATGGGAAAAAAGGAATTTGAGATTGAATCATTATAAGGATGTACATTTCAAGTTTTTTTTTTTAATTTGTTTTATTTCATGGAAATGACATAAGCTTTCCTGTATTGTGAAATTATCAAGGAATTCACTGTGATAAAGACGTCATAAATGGAGTTCTAAGTGTACCATGATGTTTTAAGATTGTTTCAACTGTACTTACCCTTGAAAGTGAGAAAGCAAATTATGGCGTTGCCATCTTGGTGTCCAATTCCTCCTTAATCATCTGAACTTTTATACCGCACAAATGGCAAATACCCCTTTTCAGAGATGATATTTTATAATTATTTTATAAAACTTTTTCATTATCTCACCTCATTTGATGGATGATGTACCTTAAGAAACAATTCTGAGTTTGGATTACGTACTGTTCTTACAGGCTGCACGGAGGAGATATTCGTTCACCCTGCCACAATCATCATTATTTGCTGTGATTGAAACTGAAATTCCCAGAATCAAAAAGCAATGGAACCTGAACAGGAACATACTTTTTTTCACGGTGTAAGTTAACGGTAACAGTTTTATTGTAATAACAAATATATTTAAGCTAGGATACTCGATTTGTTGAATATGCAGCAATTGATATACAGTGTGTGTCCAATATATATTACTTGAATGAGCATACAACATCAAACATTGCACCAACCATGGCCAACCGTGACGATAGGACTCCATGACAGCCCAGTCCAAATGTAGTCAGAGAAGACTTGGTCCTGATCTTCTGTTCTGTCTTAAAGTTGGTTAGACCTTTCGGGTGATTGAACTTGGGCTCGCGTCAGCCAGCAGCGAACGGACTTGCCATAGATTTTTTTATATCAGTTTACAAAGAATATGTGCTACCTGAGGCTGCTGCGTTTAATTATATTTTTGGTGATGTCACCTTATAGTGAGAAGACTGTCTCGACTGTTTTTGTATGATGTTCTGTTTAGTGCATATTGTTGCAGGTTGTAGTTTTGTCTAATTCATTTATGCATCACTTTCCCATGGGGTTGTTATGCTGGGTCAGTGATGGAGACCCTTTCCTTTTCTTTGTTGTGGTCGAAACCCTGTCATCTCTAAAGAGCTTTGGACAGGGCCCGTCATGGAGTCCCGCCGTCACAGTCAGAGTGCCCTGGTAAAAGGCTATAGATTGGTCCAGTTACAAGCCAAGTGTCCGTTTGGTGACAAAAGGATCATATCCACCGTATAAAAGGCGTCTGTTGAATCAAACACAATTTCGATGGTAATGCTGTTTATCTTTGATGGTTCATATTTTGTCAATTATGTCACCATAAAATGCAGGCTGTGAAATACCCAAAGTGATATACTCTGTTGCTTGTACGGGTCCGAATTTCAAAAGACGTTGACATTTTTTTTTTGAAAATTTACAGAAAGTTTTAACTGGTTTGTGAAAGCGAAAACCTTGATTAAAAAGTTTCTTGGGAATTTACTTAGATCCAAAAATGTGTGCTTTTATCATTCTGTAACATGTCAAAAGGAGTATAAGCAAATCTTTACTTTTTTTGTTCTGTTTCAATGCAGATTAGCTCCCCTTCATTTTTTGTTGTTATATTAATCTAATGATGGATGTTTCATAATTATATAATTGTTAATAGTTTCTGTAAAAAGAATTTAACTTTTAACGTTTCAGATCACTATATATTCCGTTTATGTTTTCATATGTTGAAGACAAAAAATAAGTACATTCTACAATATATTAAACATTGAACAATGTTTTAATTTATTTTTAAAATCACACGACCATTTAAATAAATGCATTGTCATTCATGTACGGATGGTGTTTGTGTTTGTTAGATCCATGTTGCACACTTGTTGTTTTTGTTGTTTATCTGTGTGCTTTCTAGACCCATGTAGTACGCTTGTTATCTTTCTTCTTTATCTTTGTGTTTGTTAGACCAATGTTGAACGCTTGTTGTCTTTGTTGTGTATAACCGTGCTTGTTGTCTTTGTTGTATATATGTGTGTTAGTCCAATGTTGTACGCTTGTTGTCTTTGTTGTGTATATATGTGCTTATTAGACCCATGTTGTACGTTTGTTGTCTTTGTTGTATATATGTGTGTGTTAGTCCAATGTTGTACGCTTGTTGTCTTTGTTGTGTATATATGTGATTATTAGACCCATGTTGTACGTTTGTTGTGTATATCCGTGCTTGCTAGAACCATATTGTACGTTTGTTGTCTTTGTTGTGTATATCCGTGCTTTTTAGACCGATGTTGTACGCTTGTTGTCTTTGTTGTGTATATATGTGCTTATTTGACCCATGTTGTACGTTTGTTGTCTTTGTTGTGTATATCCGTGCTTGTAATACCAATGCTGTACGCTTGTTGTCTTTGTTGTATATATGTGTGTTAGTCCAATGTTGTACGCTTGTTGTCTTTGAGGTGTATATATGTGCTTATTAGACCCATGTTGTACGTTTGTTGTCTTTGTTGTGTATATCCGTGCTTCATTGACCAATGTTTTACGCTTGTTGTCTTTGTTGTATATATGTGTGTTAGTCCAATGTTGGACGCTTGTTGTCTTTGTTGTATATATGTGTGTTTGTCCAATGTTGTACGTTTGTTGTCTTTGTTGTGTATATCCGTGCTTGTTATACCAATGTTGCACGCTTGTTGTCTTTGTTATATTTCTGTGTGTTTGTTAGATCCATGTTGCACGCTTTTTGTCTTTGTTGTGTATATGTGTGCTTGTTAGACCTATGTTGTACGCTTGTTGTCTTTGTTGTTCATCTGTGTGTATGCTAGACCCATGTTGTATGCTTGTTGTCTTTGTTGTATATATGTGTGTTAGTCCAATGTTGTACGCTTGTTGTCTTTGTTGCTTATCTTTGTGTTTGTTAGACTCATGTTGTACGCTTGTTGTCTTTGTTGTATATATGTGTATTAGTCCAGTGTTGTACGCTTGTTGTCTTTGTTGTGTATATGTGTGCTTGTAAGACCCATGTTGTACATTTGTTGTCTTTGTTATATATTTATATGTGTGCTTGTTAGTCCAATGTTGCACGCTTGTTGTCTTTGTTGTGTATATGTTTGTTTGTTAGTCCAATGTTGTACGTTTGCTGTTTTAGTTCTGTATAAGACCCATGTTGTAAGTTTGTTATCTTTGTTATGTATATGTGTGATTGTTAGTCCCATGTTGTTTCTTTGTGTCACTGCATTGATTGTTCGTTGATTTATTTATTGTTGTGTGTCTCTTTGTCTTTTATTGTTTGTTGAAGTTTTTTGTCTTACGTCAATCGCCTCCTTTGGCAAACTGTACTTAATACATTTTTACGACTTAGTTTACTATGATCATGTTCACCTTTCTTTTCTTTTCTTTTGTACTAAGCTTGGTCCATGTTGCAAATGGATCTGTTCTTAAATGATGCTATTGAATTTGAAGATGTTTGATATTGTAAAACAATAAGCATTTCATTTTTGTGAAGCTCTTATGCAAATGCTTATCACGTCGAGAAGATACGACATAGATAAGACTATCAGGTTCTCAGGAACGATATGTTCCACTTTCAGAATCAGAATGACCCAAAATGTTCCACGTTAAATGACGCACAACGTTTTGGATTGACCATTTGTTTTCATTTTTAATGGAATGTGGCGTTTACATGAGTATTGGTATCTCTATAAATGTTTGGATGTGACGTCATATCAATTCAAAACTTATTCTTATCCTTCATATTTCATTAGTAGGATTATTCACCCCATCGTGTCTCATGTCCATGCTGAACATATTTTAAGATAAATCCAAATTGATATAATCTTACACCCATGAGGGAGGTATGGCGATTTCTCTATCCGAGTTTACAAATTTTGCAAGTCCATGACGAGGCTTTCCGAGTCATGGAAAAGAGATATTTTTACACGAGGGTTGAGAATCAGCCATCCCTCCGTCATTGTGATGTTTGATTTTGTTTCTCCCACGCTGTCGACTAGAGTGTCTGTTATAATCACCTGTTTGTTGCCTCTTCCATAACGTCGCTTTGGTAGCGATGACGTCAGAGGGTGAGAAGATGACGTCAGAGGGTGTGTTTTATCTCACCCCAGGAAAATTTGAGATTTTCAGTCTCGAGTGGGAGAAAAAGACAATCTCAACAGCAGACAAAATAGAGCACCAAATTGAGCATCGACCCCTAGCAAGTTAGAGGTGAGACCAGGCGACCTGGAGGAGTAAATACCCGCCGACGATGTTCACGCATGAAAATGAAAACAGTGTCTACAAAACTTGCACTGTCTGAGGTTATGTCCTAGAATGAATACAAAAAAGAATAAGTTATATTTAGATCTCACAACTTGGAAACAGGTAGGAAACCTTGTCATGGCACAAGTTGCTCCAGACTTAGATGAAAATATAACTGACATTTGTCAAATTAACGATATATAACTGAATTTAGCTCTCTATCTGAGAAAAGACAGAAAACGGACCTTTGAAATTATTTGATTGAGAGGTGACACATCAAAACATTTAAAACATGTTATGTGTTTGCATATTCTTTATTTTCATCAATATTTTTTCATGATTTTACAATGACATTCCAGAGAACATGGAATACCGACTGCCATGAACCCCCATTCCTTTTTGGATTCCTTGTAGATAAACTTTATCCCCTTTTTGTAGACTCAAGATGGTATCGCCGTTGTGTATTTCACGATTATGGCGACCCGGGGTCCAGGTCTCTAATTGCACATTTCTATTCAGCATTAAGAAAATGTGACTTGCAGCACTTACTGTCTTAAGTATGATGAAAGAGAATTTGTAATCGCCTCGTCTTGGACAATGGAAGATTCCCGAGCTTTTATCGTATGCATTTCCTCTATTCACCAATACATCATCAAAGATAATCTTTTGGTTTTGTGTAGAAAGTGTTGTGGATTGCTTTATACTTGCAGAGAAGTAAGTATCCTTAACTGTAGGCGAACCTGAAAAAAAAAAAACAAAATAAAGTATTCTCATGAGTTATTAACAGACTTACCTACTTCTAAATATAGAGCTCGATGTACTTCTTGATGTTAGATTTAATACGGAAGAAGAAGTATTGACTTAAAAATTACCGCATGGAAACATAAATAAGAACGGTCATTCACTTATGGCATTGTTATACGGATTACGTGTACAAAGTTCTTGTAAAAAAAGAAATTGAATCACGTCAGATGCCCGAATGTTTTTATGCAAATAAAGCTTCATTTAAGAATTCAAAATGTTCCTTTAGTCTCGTGGAAAAGTATTGGGAAATGTTTAACACCTTATAAACCTTTGTTCCAAATGAATTAAATAAATAAATAAATAAATAAATAAATAAATAAATAAATAAATAAATAAATAAATAAATAAATAAATAAATAAATAAAACACAGTCGTTTCTTATATAAATACAATAAAAGCCAAAGGCCTTCCTCAGCGGATTTTATTATGTTTCTATTACAATGCATATCAGAAACATAATAAAATCCGCCGAGGAAGGCCAGTTACGTTTCGGCCAAAGGCCTTCCTCAGCGGATTTTATTATGTTTCTATTACAATGCATATCAAATGCATTGAAACAGAAACATAATAAAATCCGCTGAGGAAGGTCGTTGGCCGAATCGTACGGAAAAAATATAATGTTTTTATTGTAAATAAATAAATAAAATAAATACATAAATAGATAATATAACGTTACAGTTATCATATTCCGCTCTTAATTAGAAGTACCTTGACCTAAAGCGCAGTATTAAAACGTACACTTAAGAATTTGAAGTGATATTGGGTTTTCAATAGTGAATCCCTCTAGGTATTATTTATAAAAGCGTGATACAAATGGTTGATATTGCTGATTGGATTTTTCTATACTACATGACTTATTGAAAATTTATAAAATCTGAAAACTATTTATCCTTAACCTTACCCCTTAACTCTATTACTGTCAATAAACTTCTTAAACAAAAGAATCTAAACTTAAAATATCAGATAGCCTTGCACAAAACTACAAAGAATTATAACCTAAGGAATGCTATGTTTTACATTAAGATATAAAGCAATTAGTAAGAAAAGCAAAGATATTATCAATTGAATTACTTACTGTTCTTACATGCTGCTCTGAGGAGATACTCGTTCACCTTGCCACAATCATCATTAAACGCTGTGATGGACACTGCCATTCCAAGAATCAAAAGACAGTGAAATCTAAACGGGAGCATACTTTTTTGATGTTGTGAGTTAGCGGTATAGACTTTTTCTAATACAAAATAATTACGACATGAATATATTAGCTATTAAATGATTTTTAGATGATGTAGCAATTTATGTACAGTGTTTGTTCAAAATATATCACCAGGCTGAGAGTGAAAATAAAAATGAATGCTACTAGCATCCAACACGTCTTGGCTGATGTTCGTTGTTTTGTATGTGTGATCCGCTGTGGTCAATACAGGCTAGGGTTACTGGAGATCTCCTCATCTTAACTCATCATGCTTAGAGGGAACTCTTTTTGTTTTTGAATGTGTGTCCATATGGTTTTCGTCATATCTCTTCGTATTGTTTGATAATCTGTTATAATGTTCCATGTAAATTTAATTTGCTTACAAGATTAGATAATCTCAACAGCACTCACAATAGAGCACAGCATTGAGCATCGACAGACCCCTAGCAAGCTAGAGGTGGGATCAGGCGCCCGGGAAGATTGAGCATTCACTGTTTAGCTAGCCGCATTTGCCGTCGACGTTCACGCACGAAAATGAAAACAATATCTAAAATACGTGCACTGTCTGAGGTTATGTCAATATAGAAAGTGTTATGGCGATCTTATCAGTGAAACTATTCAAAACACTAACTATGAAACCCAAAGAAGCACACATGAGTCATTGAAACATTTTGATTGCTTTCTTTATAAACTATTTCAATTGTAAATGATGTGGACCATTGGTCGCCTGATTAAAGATCAAAGAGATTCAATGATTTATTTATATAATCTATAAGAGTGCAATATATTGCGATACGCATTTCATATCGCGATACGATACTAATTTATCGAACATCGCAATATATCGTTATATCTTTACATCCCTACTGACAAACTAAGTAAGATTAACGAATAGTTAACCTTGACATGGTAGAAGTATCTCGAATCATTTGTGAAAAGACGTCTGGCAATTATGAAATCAACATAATTTATGACGTATAATATTGAATATAGCTCGCTGTCTTAGAAAACAAACAAAGGGAACTTTTAAAGTGCTTGATTCAGACTTTGCCACATGAAAACATTAAAAAAAGGAAATATGTTTGCATATTCTTTATTTCAATTACAATATCGTTCATGATTTTACAATGACATTCCAGAGAACATGGAATACCGAACACCATGAATTCCCATTCCTTTTTCTCGTCCTTGTAGATAAACTTTATCCCCTCTCTGTAGACTCAGGATGATGTCACCGTTGTGTGTTTCACGATGGTGGCGACCAGGTGTAAAGGTCCCTAATTGTCCATTGTTATTCACCATTAAGTGAATGTGACTTGCAGCAGTTATTGTTTTCAGTATGGTGAAAGAGAATTTGTAATCGCCCCGTCTTGGACAATGGAACACTCCCGTGCTTTTATCATATGCATTACCTCTATTCACCAATACATCATCAAAGATAATCTTTTGGTTGTGCGCAGAAAGTGTTGTGTCCTGTTTTCTACTCACGGAGAAGTGGACATGACTACCTCCATTCGAATCTGAAAAATAGAAAAATAAGATATTCTAACAATATTTGAACAGACTTACCATTCAAAAAGCGTTATGTATTTAGAGAAATATTAGCTTGATATTTTTTATTAATAAACATGCAAAATTAAATGGTTATGAATAAGTTTTGTGAAGAAAAGAACCATTAAACTCTATCTGATAAGATATACCCGACTATAAAAAAACCCATCATATTATAAAGCGAATCCTTTTTTTCAATTGATCATAAGTTAGACATTTTATTAAAGTTTTCTTTTTGAAGCACTCGAGTCACCGAGGATTAAACACATTTCGATCATTTTTTTCGCAACATATCACAATGATAATGCTGAATTAAGCTTGTTGTTTCTAGCTCCTGTTGCATGGCCGCTGATTTGGTATCCTTCTGAAATTTTGTTGTTTGACCACTTTCAGCAAATTTTCAGTAATCTTGTAGGCGAATGCTGATTTCTTTATTCAAATCTAGTCAAAATATGCCATTAAATCTTAAAATCAAATGTCTTAGTGGAAATTTCCGTATATTGGGGTATGTTTTACAATAAAGGATATCATTTTTTGGTTACTTTTTTATCCCAAAGGTACACCTATTTTGTCATCGGCTACTCTTATTTATCTGTTGCAGATTTAGGTTTGAAACACTGAAATGAAATACCAGAAATCATCGAAAATGCACGTAAACGATGACCTGTCAAGATCGAGGTATTGTTTCTGAAAACCGTGCTTGTGGTAAAAGGTCAGATACAAGCTGTAGTAGGGTAATTTTACGCTGTGCAACACATTTAAGAGGAAAAATATCAAACCACGGACTTCATTTTCAGAAGAGTTGACGTCTTTAACAAATTTCGATGTTCTGTTTGATGACGTCATTTGAAGCAATTGCATGAATTTGTATTCAGGGAAAATCGTTAATAATCAATAAAAAA
Source organism: Pinctada fucata (assembly GCA_028142955.1). Taxonomy (NCBI): domain Eukaryota; kingdom Metazoa; phylum Mollusca; class Bivalvia; order Pterioida; family Pteriidae; genus Pinctada; species Pinctada fucata. The sequence continues at coordinate 9,212,870 of AP027108.1, forward strand.
CCAAACAACCAAACAAACGGCAGTGCCTGATAGACGAATCATGATTGGTTTAACAGCTTTGGACCAGGAGTCTCCGAGGGCACATGTAAGCAATGTTTAACGTCTTCAAATTCAACAGCATCATTTAAAAACAGATTAATTTGCAGCATGAACCAGACAAGCACGTCTCGGATTATTAACCCTTGTCAGTGTTCCTTAATTTAAACAATGTAATATTGCCAAAAGAGTGTGAAAATTATTATGTACATTTGTATATTATATATCAACTTCGGTTGATCGTCTGTCTCTTCAACGCATTCGAAAAGTTCTTATTGTCTGATCATGAAAACCGATTCGTTTGGCATTTGACAGAAAACGTCACTCGTATACTTGCGATTTATGATTCACTGCATAATACATTTTATAGAATGAAGATTAAGTGGTGCGGTTCTATATTGTTGTGGCATTTATATAAAAATCTCTTAACCTTACTTTTCCACCTAATGTAAAATTAACAATTCTAGAGGTGGGACCAAGTGCCTTGGAGGAGTAAGCATCCCCTGTTTGGCTAGCCGCACCCGCACGAAAATGAAAAAAAAATTTGAAATACATGCACTGTCTGAGGCTATGTCTATATAGAAAATGCTAAGGCGACCATGTCAGGGAAGAATATTCAAAATACTTACTGTCAAACACCTCGTGGGGAACGTTTTATGAGTTCCACACGACAAAGGGCATAAACGTGACACAAATGAGTTAAAGAAGATCCTGACGACAATCTTAACAGCACTCACAACAGAGCTCAAACATGTGCACCGACGTACCCCTAGCTAACTAGAGTTGGGACCAGGTGCCCGGGAAGAGTAAACATCCCCTGTTTAGCTAGCCACACCCGCCGTCGATGTTCACGCACGAAAATGAAATTATGTACATGCACTGTCTGAGGTTCTGTCTATAAAGAACACAAATATAAAACACGATGTATTGGGTGCTTAGACTATAAAACGTTTTGTTCTCCCAAAAGTTTCATGGCAAATAAAATCATATAAGAGATAGGATAGATATTACTTAACAGCTTATTTAACAAAATTAAGATAAAACTGATGATACGAGTACATGTATTCTCGCTATTCTTTGGATGTAATCACTTGAACTTTGATATTGCACAAATAAGAAAATCAGAATTCTAAGCCCTTCTTAAAATTTCATTAATTTACCTGTTTCATTATTTTGCCCCAAACCCTGTTAGTTACCGTTTGAAAAATATAATCCGAAATAAAAATATGGTATAAAATTGCACAAATTTACCAAGAATTTTATCCTAAGGAATGTCAAAGGTAATAAAAGCAAGAAAAAAATTCTTAGCTTGAGCTACGTACTGTTCTTACAGGCTGCTCGGAGGAGATATTCGTTCACCTCGCCACAATCATCATTATGTGCTGTAATGGACACTGCAATTCCCAAAAACAAAAGACAATGAACTCTGAACGGATACATACTGTAAGTTAGTGGTATAGACTTTGTTTAATAGAAAACGACAACGATTTATATAAGCTAGTATTTGATTTTAAGATGATGCAGCTGTCTATGTACAGTGTGTGTTCAAAATATATTGCCAGGCTGAGCATACAAATAAACATGCTACTAGCATTTTAGAATTAGCATTTCCACGTCTAGGCTGATATTTGTTGTTTTGTGTGTGTGTTCCACTGTGGTCACTGTATGGTAATCTATCAGTACATGATAGTCTTCCTGAAGATCTCCTCCAAGCTATATGAATTGTTCCTGTTTCCAGAAGTGAAAAGTGGATCCTGTAGCATCATATCTCACCCATCCTGCTAGGTATTTCGGCAAATTTTAGGACATGATAACTTTCACACACTTTGTTCATATCTCATTGTTTAGATTGAGGATCTCTGACGAGGGTTTAGTATTAAAAACGTGCATGTCTTGTCCAGGCTGAAAATTTATCTGTTCTTAAATGATGCTATTGAGGTTGAAGACGTTTAACATTGAATACCTCCTCGGGAATATTATATTTGTGCCATTTTATAGGGATAAAGTTTTATTAAAATAATACATGGGTCATCTATATAGAAGGATTATATGAAGACTATCGAGCAAGAAAACTTATAAAACCCATACGATTTTGTATTTCTTGATAGAGATAGGGATATGTTTTTCCATATTTGTCACTTGTACACTGACATTAGTTCCTGGCTTACAACTATTCATGCAATATAATTCAGTATAATTTGGCCCCCATTTAGTACCTTAGTTGTCATTGTTGTGCATATGTGTGCTTGTAAGCCCCATTTAGTTCATTGTACCTTAGTTGTTATTGTTGTGTATATTTGTGCTTGTAAGCCCCATTTAGTACCCTAGTTGTCATGGTTGGGTATATGTGTGCTTGTAAGCCCTATTTAGTACCTTAGTTGTCATTGTTGTGTATATGTGTGCTTGTAAGCCCCATTTAGTACATTAGTTGTCATTGTTGTGTATATGTGTGCTTGTAAGCCCCTTTAAGTTCATTGTACCTTAGTTGTCATTGCTGTGTATATTTGTGCTTGTAAGCCCCATTTAGTACATTAGTTGTCATTGTTGTGTATATGTGTGCTTGTAAGCCCCTTTTAGTTCATTGTACCTTAGTTGTCATTGCTGTGTATATTTGTGCTTGTAAGCCCCATTTAGTACCTTAGTTGTCATTGCTGTGTATATGTGTGCTTGTAAGCCCCATTTAGTACCTTAGTTGTCATTGCTGTGTATATGTGTGCTTGTAAGCCCCATTTAGTACCTTAATTGTCATTGTTGTGTATATATGTGCTTGTAAGCCCCATTTAGTACCTTAATTGTCATTGTTGTGTATATGTGCTCATGTAAAACTAAGGAGGGGATCTCCAACAACAACAAGCTGCAGCACCAACAGCAAAACCCCAAAATGCAAAAACACAGAGCAGACAAGGACAGGAAGAGACGCCAAAGGGACAAGGAACATACACGCACAACACAGAAACACCAAACACAAATGACTACACATAAACCAACGAGACCAATTGGCAACCGGTGTCGACTTAGGACGGCCATCTGCCATGGAAATAGCATAAGGTATTGTTATCATGGATTACGTGCACACAACCCACACTTTTCCGATTAATCAGAGGTCTCGAAGAACGTACAATTGTGGTGTAAAACAACCTCCTCATTGTCAGATGACAAAACACAAACAAGACCGCAAAACACAGGGGCCCAAGCAACACAGATGAATATGTAAATGGATATCAAAAGAGGGCTTACGCAATACATTCCGTGCTCTGTCGCCGCGAGCTCATGTATGTTATCAACCGAGGAGTCCGACTGACATTCAGAGAGGACAGGCGGTCGGGGCCCTGTCTTCTCTAAATGGGTTTGGACAGGGCCCGTCATAGAGTCCCATCGTTACAGTCAGTTAGTGTGCGAGTTTTAAGAATGTACTGGTACAAGACTGTCGATTGGTCAAGTACCAAGCCCAGTGTCCGTCTGGTGTCATTGGGATCATATATTCTGACGCATTTTCGATATTTATGTTGTCTATCTTTGATCCTTCTTATCTTGTTAAATATGTCACCATAAATGCAGGTTGTGAAATACCCAAAGTAATATATGTTGCCTGTATTGATCCGAATTTCAAAAGAATATTTTTTTGTAAAATTTCCAGATAGTATTTACTAGTTTGTGAAAGCAAAATCCTTGTCCGAAAAGTTTTTGGTAATTTTTAAATTTCTACTAAGAAAATCCAAAACATCAGTACATGCTCTAGCATACCGGATGAGCTGTGAAAAATAGATACCATAGGTAGGTAATCTAGGAAAATCACCGTCAAGCCAGGGGAAATTTACTATGTTGAATCCAAAATCATATCTTTTGTCATAAACACCTGTTTGAATCTCTCCATTAACAATTTTGATATTTAGGCCCAAAAATGGTGTTTGTTTGTTTGTAGCGTTTGCCTTGTTTAGATTCAATTCTTGTGAATAAATAACTTTTTTATACTTTTCAAAAACAAGATTGTCATTAGTAAGAAAATCGTCCAGGTACCTAGAAGTACCAATGAAACATTTAACATCATCAGTTTTTCTTTGCTTTTGAAGATTTTGGATAAATTCCTTTTTCATGCGTTTATGAAAATAAATCTGCAACAAGAGGCGCACATTTAGTTCCCATAGGAATCCCAACAACCTGCTTGTAGAGTTTCTCACCAAATCTTAAATAAATGTTGTCAAAAAGGAAGGACAAGGCATTACACAGGTCACCACATGTCCATGATTCGTATGATTTGTAATCTGTGGCGGAATTGTTGTGTATATGTGTGCATGTAAGTCTCATTTAGTACCTCAGTTGTCTTTGTTGTATGGGTTCGAATTTCAAAAGACGTTGGACAATTTGTAGTTTCCAGAAAGTCTTAACTATTTGCAAAATCGAAAACCTTGAACCAAAAGTCTTTTATACTTATTGTTGTCTTTGTTGTTTATATTTTTGCATGGAAATCAAATGTTGTACTACTGTTGTGTTGTATGTTAATATGTGTGCATATTGAACGTGTTCCAATTCAACAGCTTTATTTAAGAACAGATAAATTTGCATCATGGAACAGACATGTACGTTTCGGGTACCTGATCCTCGTCAGTGATACTCAACAATGTAATATGGCCAAAAAGTTTGGAAATTCTAAATATGTCCAAATTGTACCGAAAGACGTAGCAGAATTGTTGGGATATGATGTTACAGAACCTATGTTTTAGAAATATCCAGAAATTTTGATAACAGAAATTTTAGAATGCGTTAAAGAAACGATCAACCTAAGTTGATCGAGCTTGGCTACAATGTCATGTGCCCTTGGGGATGTATGTAATAGTAACGTTACACCTTTTACCGGATAGTGCGAACGGACGTCTAACTGATGATAAATGTGCCCAAATCCTCCGTTGGTCATCCGTTTGCGACTAGTTTTGAAAGGATACGTATCGATAGAGTACCGGAGATCTTCCAGTATAGTAAAGCATGTAACGGACTTCATCGCACGAGTAACGGAAAAGGAACGGATAAAACGGAAATGCAACGGAAAAGGACCAGACAAAACGGACAATGAATGTACATCCATTACTCGTCCGTTGGCCTCAAGTAGCTGTCCGTTACATCTCCGTTTTATCCGTTTCACGTCCGGAAGATGTCCGTTCATGACTCCAGTCTACCGGACATCAACGAACACCTAACGAATAACAACGGAAATCTACCGGGCACCTACCGGAGATGTAACTGACAACTAGCGAACAAAACGGATACCAACGGACAAGCAACGCATAAGTAACGGACGCCTTAGTCCGCTCTGTCCATTGACAAGTTTTGAGCATTCTCAAAACTTGCCAACGGACAGAACGGACACCTACAGAGTAACGGATAAAACTGAGATGTAACGCTGTCCTCGTTATTTATAGGTGGTTATGTGGATATATGCATGTAACCCAGGTAATACAAAACGTTTTCGAAACAGGCTCTGTTGAAACATTTCTGACAAAACGCTCCGAGAACATTTTTAAAACACTGTGCAGTTGTATAGAATGTTTTTAAAACGTTTAACAACATTTAAGAGCGCTGAACAAATTGAAATGTTTCCAAAAAATGTTTTATTGATATTTCTTGAACCATACAAAATCACGTTCTGTAACATTTACTGCAATATTTTTGACATGTTTTAAAAACATGATTGTGCTAACCTGGAAGTCTCATGGGGTACCTTTGTTGTATTTTCTGTCTATATATGGGTACCTTTGTTGTATTTGCTGTTTATATATGTCCATTTAAGTCCCATGCTGTACCTTCGTTTTCTCTGTAGTTTATATGTATGCATGTAATGAGTTAAAGAAGATCCTGACGATAATTTCAACAGCACTCACAATAGATCACAAAATTGAGCATCGACGGACCCCTAGCAAACTAGACGTTGGACCAGGTGCCCGGGAGGAGTAAGCATTTCCTGTTTGGCTAGCCGCACCCGCCGTCGATGTTTATACCAAAAGTAAAAAATACATGGGTTGTCTGAGGGTATGCCTATATAGAAAGTGCTATGGCGACCATGTGACGGAAAAGTATTCAAAACTCTTACTGTCAAATCCCTCGCGGGGAACTTTTTTTACGAGCTCCAGGCAGCAAAGGGCATAAGTGTGACACAAATGAGTTAAAGAAGATGTAAGTCCCATGTGGTACTGTACCTTTGTTGTCTTTGTTGTTTATATGTGTGCATGTAAGTCCCATGCTGCGTCTTCGTATACATATTGTGACTGCAATGATTGTTTATTGATTAATTAAGTGTTGATGTTCGTGTTTTGTTATTCGTTCGTCAATTCAGTGTTGGTGTTTGTTTTGTGTATCTCGTTGTCTTTTATTGTGTGTTGGTGTTGTTATGTCTTACGTCAATCGTCTCCTTTAGCAAACTGCATTTAATACATTAATTAGTCCATTTAGTGTTGGTGTTTATGTTCTTTGTCCCGTTGGTCCATTTAGTGTTGGTGTTTATGTTGTATGTTTGGATTGTCCATGAATTGTTGGTTTTTGTGTTATGTATATCGTTGGACAATTAAGTATTTCTTTTTGTGTTCTACGTCTCGTTGGTCTATTTAGTATTTCTTTTTGTGTTCTACGTCTCGTCGGTCCATTTAGTATTTCATTTTGTGTTCTACGTCTCATTGATCGATTTAGTATTTCTGTTTGTGTTCTACGTCTCGATGATCCATTTAGTATTTCTGTTTGTGCTCTACGTCTCGTTGGTCTATTTAGTATTTCTTTTTGTGTTCTACGTCTCGTCGGTCCATTTAGTATTTCTTTTTGTGTTCTACGTCTCGTTGATCCATTTAGTATTTCTGTTTGTGCTCTACGTCTCGTTGGTCTATTTAGTATTTCTTTTTGTGTTCTACGTCTCGTCGGTCCATTTAGTATTTCTTTTTGTGTTCTACGTCTCATTGGTCGATTTAGTATTTCTGTTTGTGTTCTACGTCTCGTTGATCCATTTAGTATTTCTGTTTAGGCTCTACGTCTTGTTGGTCCATTTAGTATTTTTTTTGCGTTCTACGACTCGTTGGTCTATTTAGTAATTCTTTTTTGTGTTCTACGTCTTGTTGGTCCATTTAGTATTTCTATTTGTGCATTACGTCTCGTTGGTCCACTTAGTATTTCTGTTTGTGCTCTACGTCTTGTTGGTTCATTAAATATTTCTTTTTGTGTTCTACGTCTCGTTGATCAATTTAGTATTTCTGTTTGTGATCTTCGTCTCGTTGGTCCATTTAGTATTTCTATTTGTGATCTACGTCTCGTTGGTCCATTTAGTGCTAGTATATCTGTTTGTGTTCTACGTCTCGTTGGTTCATTTAGTATTTCTTTTTGTGTTCTTCGTCTCGTTGGTCCATTTAGAATTTCTTTTTGTGTTCTAGGTATCATTGGTCCATTTTGTATTTCTGCTTGTGTTCTACGTCTCGTTGGTCCATTCAAAATTTCTGTTTGTGGTCTACGTCTCGTTGGTGCGTTTAGTATTTCTGATTGTGTTCTACGTCTCGTTGGTCCATTTAGTATTTCTATTTGTGTTCTACGTCTCGTTGGTCCATTTAGTATTTCTTTTTGCGTTTTACGTCTCCTCGGTCCATTTAGTATTTCTGTTTGTGTTCTACGTCTCCTTGGTCCATTAAGTATTTCTGTTTGTGTTCTACGTCTCTTTGGTCCAATTAGTATTTCTGTTTGTGTTCTATGTCTCGTTGGTCCATTTTGTATTTCTGTTTGTGTTCTACGTCTGATTGGTCCATTTAGTATTTCTTTTCGTGTTCTACGTCTCGTTGGTCCATTTAGTATTTCTGTTTGTGTTCTACGTCTCGTTGGTCCATTTAGTATTTCTGTTTGTGTTCTACGTCTCGTTGGTTAATTAAGTATTTCTGTTTGTGTTCTACGTCTCTTGGTCTATTTAGTATTTCTTTTTGTGTTCTCTGTCTCATTGGTTCATTTAGTATTTCTGTTTATGTTCTACGTCTCGTTGGTCCATTAAGTATTTCTGTTTGTGTTCTACGTCTTGTTGGTCCATTTAGTATTTCTTTTTGTGTTCTACGTCTCGTTAGTGCATTTAGTATTTCTGTTTGTGACCTATGTCTCGTTGGTCTATTTAGTATTTTTGTTTGTGTTCTACGTCTCGTTGGTGCATTTTGTATTTCTGTTTGTGCTCTACGTCTCGTTGGTCCATTTAGTATTTCTGTTTGTGTTCTATGTCTCTTTAGTCCATTTAGTATTTCGTTTTGTGTTCTATGTCTCCTTAGTCCATTTATTATTTCTTTTTGCGTTCTTCGTCTCGTTGGTCCATTTAGTATTTCTGTTTGCGGTCTACGTCTCGTTGGTGCATTTTGTGTTTCTGTTTGTGTTCTACGTCACGTTGGTCCATTAAGTATTTCTTTTTGTGTTCTATGTCTCGTTGGTCCATTTAGTATTTCTTTTTGTGTTCTATGTCTCCTTGGTCCATTTCGTATTTCTTTTTGTGTTCTACGTGTACGAATTGCGTTATGTGTCATATTGGTTCATGAAGTTTTTGTTTTGTGTTATTTGTCATGTTGGTTCATTAAGTGTTAGTTTTTGTGTTGGTTCATTAAGTGTTTGTTAATGTGTTATGTGTCATGTTGGTTCATTAAGTGTTTGCTTTTGTGTTATTTGTTATGTTGGTTCATTGAGTGTTTGTTTTTGTGTTATTTGTCATGTTGGTTCATTAAGTGTTTTTTTATATTATGTGTCATGTTGGTTCATTGAGTGTTTGTTTTTGTGTTATGTGTCATGTTGGTTCATTTAGTGTTTGTGTGTGTGCTACGTGTCATGTTGGTTCAATAAGTGTTTGTTTTTGTGATATGTTATATGTTGGTTCATTGAGTGTTTGTTTTTGTCGTATGTGTCATGTTGGTTCATTAAGTGTTTGTTTTTGTGTTATGTGTCATGTTCGTTCATTGAGTGTTTGTTTTTGTGATATGTTAAATATTTAAGAAATAAAAAATGACGAGCTGGGCTATATTGTCTCATAATGCCCGAGCGTCCTCAGCCGATCACATTTATTACCGAGCCGCGTCAGCGGCGAGGTGATAAATGTGATTGGCTGAGGACGCGAGGGCATTATGAGACAATATAGCCCGGCTTGTCATTTTTTTATTTCTATTCTAATGATGACTAAACTTAGATCAATGAAACACAGACGACAAAATCGATTCTTGGTAAAAACCAGTTCCTGCCGGTTTATCTGCTTTCAGAAAATGGGTAGGCGTGGCTTATCGCTATAGGGCCTATATTGGAGAATAGAGCCCGGCTCGCGTCTGTTGTCTTAATAGGGAAAAAGAATCAAGTCATATTAGAATGGTTCATTTAGTGTTTGTTTTTGTTATATGTGTTATCTTGATTCATTAAGTGTTTGTTTTTGTGTTATGTGTCATGTTGGTTCATTAAGTGTTTGTTTTTGTGATATGTTATATGTTGGTTCATTGAGTGTTTGTTTTTGTGATTTAAAATGTTGGTTCATTATGTGTTTTTTTTTTTTGTAATGTGTCATGTTGGTTCATAAAGTGTTTGTTTTTGTGTTATGTAACATGTTGGTTCATTAAGTGTTTGTTTTTGTGATATGTTATATGTTGGTTCATTGAGTGTTTGTTTTTGTGATTTTATATGTTGGTTCATTATGTGTTTTTTTTGTAATGTGTCATGTTGGTTCATAAAGTGTTTGTTTTTGTGTTATGTGTCATGTTGGTTCATTAAGTGTTTGTTTTTGTGTTATGTGTTCTGTTGGTTCATTAAGTGGGTTTTTTGTGTTATTTGTCATGTTGGTTCATTAAGTGTTTGTTTTTGTGTTATGTGTCATGTTGGTGCATTAAATTTTTGTTTTGTGTTAAGTGTTCTGTTGGTTCATTAAGTGTTTGTTTTTGTGATATCTTATATGTTGGTTCATTAAGTGTTTGTTTTTGTGTTATATGTTCTGTTTGTGCATTAAGTGGTTTTTTGTGTTATGTGTCATGTTGATTTATTAAGTGTTTGTTTTTGTGTTATGTGTCAGGTTGCAAAAAACGTCGATCAAAAGACAATACAACAACACACAGAATGGTCAACGATACACACAGCAACACACACACAGACTACCAATCACAGACAACATCAGAACACACACGCAGGATGTAACAAACGACGAACATAAGACAATACAACAACAACAACAACACACAGAATAGTCAACGATATACACAGTAACACACACACAGACACCCTATCACCGACCACATCAGAACACACACGCAGGATGCAACAAACAACGAATATAAGACAATAAAACATCAACACACAGAATAATCAACAATACATACAGCAACACACACAGCAACACACCCTCACAGACTTCCAATCACCGACCACAGCAGAACTCACACGCAGGATGCAACAAACAACGATAATAGGACAATACAACATCAACACACAGAATAGTAACACACACACAGACTACCAATCACCGACAACAGCAGAACACACATGCAGGATGCAACAAACACCGAACATAAATCAATACATCAACAACACACAGAATAGTCAACGATACACACAGCACACACACACACAGACTACCGATCACCGACCACAGCGGAACTCACTTGAAGGATATAACAAACAACGAACATAAGACAATACAACAACAACACATAGAATAGTCAACGATACACACAGCAACAAACACAGAGACCAGCAATCACCGACCACAGCAGAAAGTACACGCAGGATGCAACAAACAACGATCTTAAAACAATACAACAACACACAGAATAGACAACGATACACACAGCAGTACACACACTGACTACCGATCACCGACTACAGCAGAACACAGAAAGGATATAACAAACAACGAACATAAGACAATACAGCATCAACACACAGAATAGTCAACGATACACACAGCAACACACACACAGAGTACAAATCACCGACCACAGCAGAACTCACACGCAGGATATAACAAACAACGAACATAAGACAATACAGCATCAACACACAGAATAGTCAACGATACACACAGCAACACACACACAGAGTACCAATCACCGACCACAGCGGAACTCACTTGAAGGATATAACAAACAACGAACATAAGACAATACAACAACAACACATAGAATAGTCAACGATACACACAGCAACACACACAGAGACCAGCAATCACCGACCACAGCAGAAATTACACGCAGGATGCAACAAACAACGATTATAGGACAATACAACATCAACACACAGAATAGTAACACACACACAGACTACCAAGCACCGACAACAGCAGAACACACAAGCAGGATGCAACAAACAACGAACATAAGACAATACATCAACAACACACAGAATAGTCAACGATACACACAGCACACACACACAGAGACTACCGATCACCGACTACAGCAGAACACAGAAAGGATATAACAAACAACGAACATAAGACAATACAGCATCAACACACAGAATAGTCAACGATACACACAGCAACACACACACAGAGTACAAATCACCGACCACAGCAGAACTCACACGCAGGATATAACAAACGACGAACTTAAGACAATGCAATATCAACAAACAGAATAATCGACGATACACGAAGTAACACCAACACTGAATCAAAACAGAGGTGATCAATACTTTAGTGGATTCATACTTGGAACTTCAAATGATAGTTAAGATGCATGCAAATATCCCATCTTCTAAAGACAAGTGTGCACTTTCTCGAGAAGATGTATTATCGTTATTTGATAAAACTCGAATGTGTTTTGGGAAAAGGATGGTTAACCTGTGTATGACAAATATGGACAATGACCATACCGGTATCCCAATACACAGTACAAGCACGATAATTCAGAAAATCCAAAATCAGGATGAAACAGGAACCAAAGCAAAAAAAAAAAAAATATATATATATAGTAATAATAATAATAAAAAAAAAGAATAAATAAAATAAAATAAATAATAATAAAAAACCCTCCACCACATGAAAAGAAGAGAAATCCTAATATGGGTGTGAGAGTCAGCATCTTCTGCTTCCATGCAACATCCGTCGCTTCATTTCGGCAGAATATTCAAAGTGGAAAGTGAAGTCCCTTTCTGATCAGTCCTATGGCAGTCATGACGGCTATATGTACATGGTTACGAGAATGACAAAGCGTAAGGTTTCGTACATTCGCATGATTTTATTTTGAAAAATTTTAAGTGACGCTAGTAAGGCTGCCATGAGACGGTTGTACGACTGACTCGCTATAGTTTTCAGTAGAGATCGCAGATTTTGTTAGGTTGACACTTTTTTTTCTCAGTTGTGTCTGTTTTGAGATGGTCGCAGGGCAGACACACGGACATCTATGGTTGCCAACTTAGAATTCATGAATGTGTGACGTTGCGATGACTTTTCGCTTACCTTAAAAAAATCCTATACGTCTTCCAATGTCGATCAAGAAGGCCATTCAAGACCTGTTTAATCTTTTCGCGGCATGGAACATTTTATTTTATGCAACTTTGAGGCAGGCTGTAAGGCTTGAACAATACGGTAGCATATTATATAATGAATTAGTCATATCCATTATTTTGTCGAAACTCGTTATAAGAAAGGTAAAAAGATGTCTAAATAAGTATAAACTTTTCTGTTCTGAAAGTCTGTATTCTATATTTTCAATCGGGATAGATCTACAATTTACTCAATAGCAATTATCCAATTTCCTTCCTGGATCCATCGCAAATTATTCAAATTAAGAGCACCATGCTTCTCATCCGGATTAAGTCATTAATTTTTAATTCCTGATTCATAATTCATTCGTTGAGTCCAAAACGTATAGAAATTGATTGGTTGTTCATTTCTGTATTCTAATTGGTTCATTAACGTATAAATAGCAATTGAACTTGAAAATTTTACAATATATGAATTTCTTTCAATAATATGAAGCATGTAAATGAAAGTATGTTTTGGGACTATACTATACTTTCTGCCTAATGCTTCTCTTTCATGACAGTATTATTTACAACAGTACAATAACAACATTCAACATATGGTCTATGGCTCAAATTTTATCGTGAATCAGTACTTCCTGTATTCGTATTGATTTTTTCAAGGTCTGTTGACATCAGTGGACCATTCGTAAAATGGATAGTTTCAATTAATGAGATTAATTTAAAAAGGAACTAATGTCATCGGAGGCAAATGAATAAATAGAGATGCGTCAATAATAAGTAAATTTGTATGTAAAATTATGATACATTTTGAAATGAATAACCGAAGAAGAAATAATTATGAATAAATAAATAAATAAATAAATAAATAAATAAATAAATAAATAAATAAATAAATAAATATAAATGAATAAATAAATAAATAAATAAATAAATAAATAAATAAATAAATAAATAAATAAATAAATAAGTAGATAAAATTAAATGAATGAATGAATGAATGAATGAATGAATGAATGAATGAATGAATGAATGAATGGATTAAAAATGTTCGTCCTCGCCGAGATAAGTTCAATTTTATCATGTTTACTGTGCGCATGTATTTTACTTCCTTGATTGGAAATTAATAGCGGAGAATAAAATTGTGAGGGGAGTGGGAAGGAGCGTGTCCAGTGTGTAAATAATGTGTACGCATGAAAATGGAAAGGGGAGGGAGGTGGTCATATCGGACGAACTTGATGCAGTCTATAGGTCCAAATGGGAAACCTTGTGTTTGACCATGGGGTGAAAGCCAATTGTCATTCTGAGCAACATTTCTCATTCCCATAGGACTCTAAGCTAACATTGCTTAGTTTTGTGCGCTGAAGGAGCGTATAATTTGACAAATATTTGTAAACCCTTTCGTGTTATTTTTTTTCCTTGTTGTTGGTTTTTTTTGGCTGAAAAAAGAACCAACAAAACAAAAACAACAACAAATAGAAAAAAAGGGGAATAAGACTGGGGTTTCATGTTCTTTATGCACAAATTTAGATATAGCTGGTGCAGTTCTAAATTTCGGATCTGTTTTATAAGTACATGTATGAATAAATGTCTGGCGAGCGGTAGCGGTAGAAAATACTTTCTATACCCTCTATCATTAATAAGTACATGTAATAATTAATATTCTATATAAAGTTTGAGTTAAATATCTTCATGTATACATTAATAAAGTAATATTGATCGAAAAAGGATGGATAAGAATAGCTAAATTATTCAGGAAGTTAATAAAGAGCTGGCGAGTGGTAAAGACAAATTCTGAAAATTAACCGAAAAAATTGTAGATTTATGGTACAAAATGTTGCTAATGTTGCTAGTATATGGGTTTGGGGTTACGGATCTCGGTCTAGCTTAAATTGTCGATGACCATGGATACAAGTTATTTATGCATTCATCATTGTTTTCTCTCAAAGCGTAGAGAGAAAATCCTGTCAAAATGTTTTTCATAACTAATCATAATTTAGACTATATAGGGCCTGTAACATGGGAAATCTTAGACGACTGTTTTCTAAAAACAGACTTCAAAGAACTTAAAATATATATGTGCCATTATAAGAGGTATATTAACTTAAAAAAGATTAGGATTTTCGACGCACACGTGTTGCTCGCCGCATTTTTCTGGTATATAAAAAACTTACTTACTTACCTATTATTGATCTTACATTAACAAAATGATTTGTCTTTGAGAAAAATCGAGATCTACCAATATAAAACTCTTTAAAAAAATGCAGGGCAACTTTCAAGAACGGAAAATTTCACGATTTTTCGATGTCCATGATACCTGAAGTTCTCTCTTTCTGAAAACAAAGTCAACGGTAAATGGAGATTTCTAGATAAATGTCAAGTACGAAACCGATACATTTTTTTTCAACAAAATAACAAAAATGTTTTATGAAAACTTTGACCTTTGCATAGGAATTTTAGTAATTTTTCCATAGACCAATCAAAATCGACCGGAAATATCTACGTGACAAGCGGAATCCCTCGAGCAACGTCCAATGCTGTGTGACAGCGAAAAATAGAAAGAAAAATTCGGGAAAAATAGGAAAAAGCATAAATTGCCGAAATGAATATGGATTTCGCTAATATTTGAAACAAAGAATCATAGTAATAGGTAATTATACGATTATAATAAAGATTAGATGCAATTTTTTGAAGATATATCTTTTGTTGTCAATGAACACGCCGGGCGGACAAAAGATAACCCCCGAGGCTTTCCGAAGGTGTCCATTCATTCATGAAAAATTATTTGCATACAAGTGTGTTAAAGTTCCACGGTTTGTAAGGTAATCAATCGATCGATAGTGTCCTTGATCTTTAAAAGCTCAGGTAAAAATGGTTTCCCAACAATTGCAAAGAATTTGGGATGTGTGATATGCGATTTAAACTGCGTAAGTTGAATGAATTGTCAATGTTTACTGTTCTAAAACTCGTCATTTTTATACTCGTTCTTTAACCATAAATTTTCTTTGTTTATAAATATTTGATCCTTGGTATATATGTTCTACACAAGACAATTAGCTCAGTTGCATTTGGTAAAAATATGTGTTTCTGCATTCTGATTAAAAAATAAGTTTACTTCAAAAATAAAATGTAGTTTTAGCATTGATTCACTTTCAGAATGATATTCGTTTACAAACATGAAAAAGGTGGTAACATGGAAATGTAAGTGATAATTCAAGCAGTATGAGGACCGAAAATATTGTAGTAATAATTAAAACCTTTCAACATGTTAAAATTGTTTTTTTTTTCATAGATGAGCAGCGTGTAAATCTCAAGTGAGATTTTCCTCCCAACGTATATTTCTCTATTTCTCCCCAAACAATATAACAATTTACATGAAAATAAGATACATACATAACATGATAGATCTGATTATTTTCCTTGACGTTCTGATAGATAATATATGTTTAATAGAGTAAATAAAAAATTAAAGAAAAACTTAACAAAAGAAAAAGCATGAAAAAAAAAACATAATCAAGATTTCTGCCCTTTTTAATGTAATATTCAAACCAACCCTTGAAGGGAAGCAGGAATTTTTTCTTCAGTAGCAGATTGGTTTGGGAGAGGGGGGGGGTTACTCTCTCCCTTTCTCCCATCTTGCCAATGCACCCCTTTCATGCTTTCCCTTCCACCTACTACCTCACTCCCCTTCCAGCTCCCCCTTTTCCTTTCACCCTATCCACCCCTCATTGATTACTTGAAAAATTTACAAGTTAATCTTCTACTATAAAACAACGTACATGTAAGCTATTATCACTTAAGCCAGCTAGTTTAAAGGGGAAAAAAATTAAACATGCATGTTAAAGAAGCATATATTTTGTTGTACTAATGGTATCAACTATCATTATTATTTCTTTTTTTTTTAGATGATGTATGAATAAATATGGATTGGTCGTATCGAAAAAACAGAAATGATAATTGTTTACCGGTTTTCATGGTAACCATGAATTAATAGAATGAGTGCTTCAAGTTTTCGTGATACAACGGATCCAAACTATGAGGAGGTAGCCGTCATCGGAACAGGGGCTTATGGGACGGTATACAAGGCCCGAGACTTGAAAAATGACGGTGCCATAGTTGCAATGAAGCGGATCCGGATACAGAATACGGAAGAGGGCATGCCAATGAGTGCAATACGGGAAATAGCCCTGCTTAAGCAGTTAGAGAATTACGAGCATCCGAATATAGTACGGTAAGTGTCATCTTACACGGCAAAGCCAGACACAAGGAAGAAAATAAAATTATGCTTTGTGTTTTTACTTTCATTTTTTTTTCATGTGCTATGTTGTCTGATATTTCTCAGAATGTATTAAATGATTGTAAATGTGAATAATTTAAGGTCCAAAAAATGTTTCCTTTTAAAAATTTTGAAATTTGCAAAAACATGTGAGTTTTATCATTGATCCATCATGTCGATCTTCTATAAATTGGCATTGACTTAATGGACTATGCATGTGTATATTGTGATATATGTTTTAAAAGAGGTAAAAAATGAGGAAAAAGGGGAAGAAATTAATACCAAAGGAGACCTATTTAACTTGGCATCAGCAGCAATGATTTACAGAATGTATCAGATCAGAATGTACATGTATCAAGATACTTAGAAAGTTATGGTATGTCACAGAAATGTATAAAAATTACGTATTATATCTGCAAGAAACAAGCAAAATATGACATACATAGAAGCAAAACATTTACAGAAGGATTGATGATTCTATGTTGAGTGCTTTGTCTTCTATTGAATATTGTTCACAGGCTCTTTAAAATCAATTCCATAGTGACCTTGACCTTTGACCTTGAAAATTGATAGGCTTCATTCTCTCCTAGCCTATAGGGAACTTTTGTTGAATGCTTGATGATCCTTTACATATTAGTAATTATTACAATGATCACTTCGTTTTCGATTCACAACGTTTCTAATATTATAAGCATCATAAACATGATAATTCCCAAGTAACCTTGACCTTTGACATTTGATTGATTTTGAATTGAAAATCAGTAACTTCATTCTTTCTCTATTATCTATAACAAGCATACCAGTCTATCTTGATTTTTTTTTTCAAAATCTAGAGGATAGATAACGAAAAACAAAAATACCTTGGACATTTACCTCTAACCTCATATATTATGCTCTTGATTAAAAGTTTGTTAGGATCCTATGTATTTCCATTATTTTAAAAAGTGTAAACGTGTTGTTCTAATACATCATACATTCAACATGTTCAATGCTGTTTTCTATTGAATTATTAAGAAATATTGAAATGAAATAAAAACAATTAAAAAAAAAAACATGGTGCCTTTGTGATAGCAAAACCAACAGAAATCCAAAAACCGCCTTCCCCATGGAAAAAAAATTATTCTACACAAAATGAAGAAATGAACAAAACACAAAAAAATTAATAAAATAAAAACAGATAACACAAATATTCAAACAAAACAACATACCCCCCCCCTTCCCCCCCCCCCCCCCAAAAAAAAAAACAAACACAATAAACAAATAACCAAACAAAATGACGAAACGAACAAAACACACAAAAAAAAACCCCAAATAAAATAAAAACAGATAACACAAATATTTAATCAAAAGACCATAACCCCCCCTTCCAAACTATAAACAAATAACCAAACAAAACTAAACGAAAAAACAAACAAAAGAAAATTAAAAAATAAATAAAATAAGAACAGTTAACACAAATATTTAAACAAAACAACAAAATCACCCCCCAAAAAAACACACAAAAAAATTAACAAATAACTAAATAAAACATAAACAAAAAAAAAAAAGAACAAAAACCCAAAATTTTGATCCCTATGATCATGGCGATTGGTTCAATCAGATTTGAGAGATATTTTCTTTCTTTAAGCCTTGAACTTGTTGAACTGATTACAATCATTCGTAATATTTTATTTACATCATCAAAACAATTTACTAACTTCCCCTTTAACCAGTCCATATTATTATCTGCTCTCATTTCCCTTTCATTATAAATTTCCTTTTCCATCTATGTCAAGCTGACTCTTTTTGATCTATCATACTGGGAACAAATACATGTATTATGATGTATATCACATTACTAAATCACAATTATATTCCCCTTATAATTCATTCAACCAATACAGTTGAATACCACACTTTCCGAATTAAGAATACTTACTTCTAAAAGATAATAATTTCCTTTATTATTTTTTTTCGTTACTTGAAATCGTGCTAATTGCTATATAAAAAGTTTTCTAAGAAAAAGTGTCTCGAAAATGTAGATAACAACTAGAAAAGAATCAAAGTGCGCAGATATGCAAGTGAAAGGAGAAAAAGAGGAGGGGCGGGGCCTCAGTACTTCCTGATAATCGCGAATTTTTAAAATTGCAGTGGCGTAGCTACCATGTGTGCATACACGTAATCATCCCAAACTCTAAACTGCACGGTGCTCTATCTACAGTAGAATTGCTATCTTTCATGGACATTTCATGGTCAAACTTTTGCTGGACCCAATCAAGGAAATTGACCCAGACCTGCTTAGGAGCTCTTAATTTAAATAACTTAATTTCGACGAAGTTACGCCACTGACGTGTATGTATTTTATCTGAGGTCATGAGTCTCCCATCCCTTAATGGAAAGAAAGGACAAAGATAAATACCGAACTTTCATCTATTTGAATATACTTTTCATGATGACTTTCATGAAATCTTTCAGACTGGTCACCTCCCCCCCCCAAAAAAAACCCCTCTCTCCTTGGTTTCCTGAATTCTGCCGGTAAATTCGTATTACAGAGAATTATAAGAACACATCATTCATATTAAAATTTCTTAAAATTAATTTTTTAAAATTAACAATTAGAAAATAACGCATTTTGAATTTAGAATATTTTCGTTCCATCTATTATATATTGCTATTCTTTCCTGAGTGTGGATGAAATCACAGGCACCAGATTCCTAGAAAGAAAATTAAAACTCCATTTTAAACGTCCGTTTCTCTTCTCTTTACCCACTCTAAAGAGAAAAGGGCGTTTGAGATAAGTTTTAATTTCCTTCTAGGAATCTGGTGCATGTGGGTGAAATTTCGTTTAACTTCACAATTTGAGAGGGATTTGTGAACGGGCTATTTTCAAAGATTTTCTACAATTTCTAAGAAAGTACTGGTACAAACACTTCGATGGACCATTTTTCAAACCAATGTGACTATGGCGCATTACCCCTATTT
Organism: Pinctada fucata; assembly: GCA_028142955.1. Lineage (NCBI taxonomy): Eukaryota > Metazoa > Mollusca > Bivalvia > Pterioida > Pteriidae > Pinctada > Pinctada fucata. The sequence continues at coordinate 9,232,587 of AP027108.1, forward strand.
TTCGCAATCACTTAGTCTTCAATGGCTATCGGTATTTCTCAATTTCCTCGAAACATAACCTCCTTTGCCGTTGAAAATAATACAAAAAACCCATCCCGACATTGTTTTCGTAGGCATATTTGAGCCTTGAAACGGGCCCGTGATATTAGGGATTTTTGAATTTATTTGCTCAAATTAAGGAAAACAAAAAGAAAATTCATTGAGGCTCATAAGTTACTTAAAGATTTGCTATGATTGGTGGAAGTAAGTACGGTTGTACTACATGTACGTGCATTACGATTAATTCTGACCTCATTCGCGGATACAGATGGTTATAAATATACACGAAACCTCCGTGACTTATTATTGTAGGAAACTCTATGTGAAAGACACATAATTTTCTATGAAAACCGGTAAGCTTTTTGTGATCGAGAACCAATCAGGAAGTGTTACGATGAGGGGGGGGGGTTGAAACTAGAAACGATTGTGATATAACCATGTCATGATGATAAAACTCTACTTTGATTGGTAGAATTTCTGGTGAAAAATCATAAATATATATCGAAACTCAGAAAAGAAAACGGTTAAACATTGAAAATGTAAGTTTTGTGTGCACCTTTTACCGAAACAATACACTTTTTTTTTGTTTTCGTAAATTTCGCAGAATGAGCTAGTTGTCACCTTGAATGAAATAGGGAATTAAAAACTTTTATTGATATCACTAATTTCCAAATGTACAAATGGTTTTTGAAGATATTAACCCCCTTCCATTTTACATCCGTCGGATCTTCCCCAGAATAAAAATGTGAATTTAACTTTTTACGTCAAGTGTCAAATAGGCCATATAGACTTACTGATTTATATATAAAGATATTAACCCCCTTCCATTTCACATCCGTCTGATCCTCTCCAGATGAAAGTTTTTAATTAATGTGAATTAAACTTTTTACGTCAAGTGTCAAATAGGCCATACAGATTTACTGATTTGTATGTATTATACGAGAATAAACCTGTCCCCCTTTGTAAACTTAAACATTAGAAAAAAAAAAAACACATTTCCGAAACGTCGTCTTTGTCCGAAATCATGCAAAACACGTAACCCCTCTCCCCAACACCAAATAAAGAAAACCAAGCCATCGCATTTTGCATACAGATTGAAAGAAATTAACATAAGATATGTGTATTATAGAATTGTCAGTAACTTGAATAAGGCGTTTAATTCTCAGCGATAAATAATGTATTAATCACCTGGTAATCTCATCTATTGGATTTTAATAATACTTGGTATGGCTGATCGAGACCTCATTGACGTCAAATGTAGGTCATTTCTTGTATAGCTTGCGTCAAAGACTGTCAGGCGCGACCTTCTGGTATGTGATTAATTCAGATCAATTTTATTGATCACTTCACTCGGCGCTGACTTCCAATTTTCTTTTAGTACGAAAGGGGGGGGGGGATTCAAGTTTTTAGTTTCAAACTTGTTTGCACACATATTAAGCACGAGCATTTTTGAACGAAATTTATTCAACATATCACTACTCCAGATGATGCCAGTGACGTTCCCATCCAACGTTCCCATCCATTGTTAAAAGTCTACAATGTCAGTCTTTAGAAGAACGTCAACTTACTTTTACATGTAATTATACCCCCTTCCCCGCCAATGAAGTTGAGGGAGGTCTGTCTATCTGTGTACGGACATAAATTTCGATTACAGACCCTTTTGACATTCACAGTTACATAGATTGTGAAGTGGATCCCTATTTGATTATGGGGTCAAAAGATCAGAGGTCAAGGTAAAACTACTCATTTCCAAGGTAATAGGCGACATAGATTGCATGAACAAGCAGGGTACCTTAGTTGACGGTTCATATATGTAGATTGTTCTTAATCAAAGAATTGTTCCCATTTTTTTGTTGCCAAAAGGTAAATGTTAAACGTTTGTTTTGCTTATGTCATTGGACTAGAAGGCTAGAAGCTACACAGCTGTTAACCAATATTACAGTAGGAGTATTCATTCTAATTTTATTGGCGGGATTGCGAAGCAAAAACCGGCTTATGAAAGGGCGATGTCCGTCTGCGTCAACAATTTGGTTTAGCTGTTGCGTTTAGGTTAGACCTACATGTATAAGGGGTACAATCTTCAAACTTGGTACAGAGATAAAGCATGGTGATATAATCAAAACGCAGCTATTGTCTTTGGCCTTGACCTTGAAGTTTGACCTTGACATTGAAAAATGTAAATGGCCGGATTGCAAAGCAATTCCGGTTTATAGATTGACGATGTCTGTCTGTCCTTCATATTATACATGTAGATTGCCCATGACAAGACCTTTCAATTTATGCCGTAACATTTGACCTAGTGACCTTGACCTTGGACTGTGACCTAGTTTAAGATTTTGGTTAAATTTCTGGTTTAAGCAAAATCTTAAGGAACTGTATGCAGTAGAAACCTTATATTATGCATGTAGGTTGCCCATGACGAGACCTTTCAATTTATGCCGTAACATTTGACCTTGTGATCTAGACCATGGACTTTGACCTAGTTAAAGATTTTGCCGTAACATTTGACTTTGTGACCTTGGACTTTGACCTAATTAAAGATTTTGGTTAAAAAGTTTCTGGTTTAAGCAAAATCTAAGGGATATATTATTGCGCTCTGTTGCTTTCAACATGTTCAGTGGACGTAGTGTCTGCGACCAGCAATTCGACCATCGATACCGTCTTTAGCGCTGTCTTGTTTGGTTTGAAAAAGGGGGATGTTGCAGCCAATTCGGTATGGGATTCCAGTAAAGGGTAGATCATAGACCCAAGAGGAATACTGATCCCTTTCTTTCTGCTGACATGTGAATTCCTTATATCATAGTGCACAGTATAGGTAAAGAAAGTATGTAAACATGGGATATTTAAATCGTATTCATCTATATTAAAGAAAGAGGCTGTTATTTTTAGACATACGGGGGCGTAGTAGCTAGGTATGCTTTTACCTGAATTCACCTGTTTAAAGTCATCAATATATGTATACCTGTGCAGGTACATGTATTGATCTACATGTTACCTATTGACGAGAAGCTGGCCATTTACTTTCTCAGTATTTCAAAAATTCAAGATTTAAATCAAATATTTAACGTACAACCTAATACTGAGGCATTCTTTGTATACCAAGGAAACTTTACTGTACGCGAAGGTATTCAAAAAAGTGAAATGCAAAATATAAGTTATAAAATATAAAATTCAAAATATAAATTAGATAAAAATGTAAATTATAAAATATTAAATGCAAAATATAAATTATAAAGTATAAAATGCAAAATATGAAATGCAAAACATACATTATAAAAATAAATTATAAAATACAGTCATCAGAAAATTAGGTATACAGTATAGAAAAGAGAAGGAAAAGATCATATTAATTAAGATTTCGTTCTTGTTGGCTCTTGTTTTAGCTACTCAACTTCCGTTTGTCGTCCGATTTCCGCACATGCAAAAGAATTGGTTTCATGTGAAAAACAATAAAGCTTGGATGCACAATACTCAGTCTATGCATTCTACCTTTTATTTGCATATATAATAATTTCATTGTACCCAATGTATAAGGTCCGGGATCTCTTTGATCGTCCGGTAAAAATGTTTGAACGCATATTTTTATAGGGCTTTCATACATTTATGTCGGGTTAAGAGCTTTACAGAGCTCATGTTATTGTTATATGTATGTATGTTAAATAAAAAATACTTACGATAACAACAACTACATTTTAATGCCAAGACAAATTTTGACATAGTGGTCTGAACATGCTGAACCTCATTAATTTTGTGTATTATCATGATTATCCACCCGTAACCATGGTAACTCTGTTACGATGGGGATCTACATGTAGCATCACCCCGTCATCTGTGTCCAGGTTCTTGTGAACATCATATAACACAGTAAACATCATAGAAACATAAAACCTTCCACATGGGGAGAGGATGGAACCTATCGATGTTCAAGGTCAAAGGTCAAAGGGCCAAGGTCGCTGTGGTCTTAGACTAAAACTCCTTGTGAACAGTTTAGAAGACGAAACATGAAAACAATCATCATAGCAAGTAAGTAACATCTCTAAAAATGTTTCCATAGGAACAGGATGAACGTCATTGATTTTTAATGCCAACAACCAAAGGTCAAGATCACTGTGGACTTAGAATTCTCGTGAACAGCATAGGAGATAAAGCAATCATCATGGTAGGCTCATCAAACCTTCCTTAAATGGTCCCTATTTGAAGAGAATAAAACCTACTGATTTTCAAGGTCAAGGGTCAAAGGTCAAAGTCGGTTTTAAAATCAGTTCCGAAATTCTGAGGAACATTACAATTTTGAGGATATATGTTACATGTATGCTTTACATTGCAGTAATTTTATTTATATAATGATTTATTTTCTTTCATTTGCAGCCTTCTTGATGTCAAGCACACCCAGCAGAGTCCCTCGGAAATCCGTCTGTTGTTGGTGTTTGAATACATCGACCAAGATCTTGCCATGTATCTAGAGAGGTGTCCAAATCCAGGTCTGGGTCCAGATAGGATCAGGGTGAGTGTTAGAGGGTGAGCTTGACCATCAAAACTGTGTATTTAAATACTGACCACAGAGAAAGTAACAAATCGAAGGTCAAAAAATAAATTTTCCATGTGATGCACCTTAAACTGACCTCAGCTACAGTTGTCAGTGTAAAGACCAAGTCAAGTTATCTGTAACCATGGTAACAATGTGAAAGGAATGATAGAACATTGCAGAAAAAACATGTTTTTGAATTCTCTTAATTATATTACTATAAATCAATCAAAAGAGCACAGATCAAACAACACCCAATACTATATACAGCTTTGAATTCACCCAGTCTTATTTTTACACTATTAAGATAGGGAACTGATTCTCCTGGTATTGTGTTATGCTAACAAATCCTTAATGTAAACTTTAATTTATTCCCCTGCTCTTAATTTCGCCCTCCTGACTGTGGGAGAAAAGGGAAAAAATAAAACGGGGGTGAAAATTTCCCGTCATACCGTATGCTGATAACTTTCCAACATGATTAATCTCTTTTTCTTTTTAGGACCTAATGCAGCAGCTATTGAATGGAGTGGACTTTTTACATGCTCATCGTATTGTGCACCGTGACCTCAAACCTCAGAACATCCTGGTCACAAGTCAAGGTCAGGTCAAATTGGCAGACTTTGGACTGGCAAGGGTTTATGGCTTCCAGATGGCACTGACTTCAGTGGTATGGCATATAGTTTATTTCTGTCAAATATTTTGTTATCTTTTATAATGTGTCTCTCTTAGGACATGTTTTCTTGTATGATAGTATCTGTCTTTCAATTCGTCTGTCTGTTTGTCTATCTGTCTTATGAATTGGATACAGACTAAATTGATAGTCCTAAAATCTTCATCTTGCCCCAAGGGTTTACCATGACAAAAGGATACTTGAATCCTACCTTTTTTCGAGATCAGAAGATGTACGTTTGTAGCACTAGTAAAAACTCTTGGGCAAGATGTAGACCAAGCCTTAGGATCTTGATTCATACTCACGAAATAAATGAAATAATGTATTAAAGATTCATGCAACAGATCTCCATGAAAAAAACACATATTTATTCTTTTCATATTTATATACAGATTTCTACTTAAATTTGACAGAAAATTTACTTGAAACTCAAGGTTTCCTTGAACTGTACATGTACATATTCAGGATTGATTTTCTACAGTTAAAACAGTATTTTGTACACTCTGTACACATTCAGAAATTAATATTTTCCAGGTGGTAACCCTGTGGTACCGTGCACCAGAGGTCATATTACAGGACACCTATGCCACACCTGTTGATCTATGGAGCTGTGGATGTATTTTTGCCGAACTCTTCAACAGGAGGTAAAATGAGGGAATATTCTGTAGCAGTTTTGTTATGTAATCCCAATGACATCATATTTAGCATCTAATTCCATGATTTAAAAATTTACTTATCTCCATTAAGTTGAGATGAATTTATGCTATAACCCCGGCATCTGCATTCAAATCCAGTTAAGTTTTTAGGTTAACTCAGTTCCGGACATACTACACATGTTATGAGTACAAAACATACATCACTTGTTGCTGGATGCTGACAGGAAATGCATGCTCTGCATCTGACCTTTTGTACCTTGACCTTTGACCTACTTTTGCACATGTAATATTAAAGTTTTTAAAGATAATCCTTTCTCAAGGAGTATCTTACTGTTTTCGTAATTCTTATGTATGCTTGCTTAGTAGACTTCTGGTGCGTGAGTAGTGAAAAATAGTTCCAGATTGTGTCAGCAATGTGATTAGAGTGCAAGGTAAATATTTATAAATATGCTGCAATTCTGGCTATTTCAATGCGTATTATAGCATTATGGTTGATGTGTGCGGACACAGTACTTCTGTGTTCTCATCAGATACAAAAAACAACGTCTTGCTGACTCAACAACTATAGCTCTATTCTGAAGTTCAAGGTCATCTGAATACACATTGTATTACTAAACATAAGGATGAACACTTTACTTAAGTATGGAAACAAGGTCACAGTATATCTAAATATTACAACACAAACACTTACAGTGGAATAAGATTTTACAGCAAGTTGTGAGTATCTAGTTTTTTTTTTTTTTGGGGGGGGGGAGGGTAAGTCAGTTCCTGTTACAAGTACACCACCAAACTCTCAACACTTGTCAATCTTTGGATACTGACTTAATATCAGGCTTTTGATGATGCATCTGACCTACTTGTCCTTGACCTTCGACCTGCTTTAAAAACAAACCTATGGCTATGTACATGTATCTTTTGAACCATTGGGGTATACACAGTGTAGGACCGCTTTTGTACAAAATGAGTTTTTTGCGATTTCCGAAGCGAGAGATTGACATGTGTCAATTTGATATCCATCTATCACGTAAGCACCAGAAGGTACACAACTATAGATTCAGTATAGAACATTTCCTTAAGACTGATACTTCATAGACAGGTAGTACTTCACGATTTAAATGAATTAGATAGCCATGAAATTGCAACTTAAAGAATATGATAAATGGAATACGGTGAAATTCTGTCGTTTAATTGTGATTTTTGAGTCCCTGTGTGTGTCATCTGTGACAAGATCCATATTTAAAGAAAGATTTTTAATAATATAATAAGATAATTTTGACCTACTTTTAAAAATAAGCACCTCTAGCTTCATCTTTTGAATCATTGAAGATACAAGAATCAGAAATGTCAAAATCTGTGTCACTTTTGTTGTCAGACATTTCAGTAGTTTTGTCAGTCTAGACAATGAAAAGTACTGTAACCAGATGCATTATAACATGTATATTATATATAATATGTTTGTCAGCCCAAAAGAATTTTTGTCAGAACATTTACTTTGGACTTCCATTTTTCAACATCTCTGAGATAGGCTATGATATTTGATATGTCTAACCTTTCAGATGAAAGTTTAATTTTTATTTGATACCAGGTCTCTTGACATTTTGACTTTGACCTTGAACTTTGACATACTTTGAGAAAAAACGTATCTTTGACTATATCCTTTGAATTATGTTTAGATCAGTAAGTTTAAAAAAATCACGTTATCAAGTAAGCACCATACTCCAAACTTATATCACAAGTTGACCATAATCTTTACAAGTTGTACCTGGAAAAACAAGTAATTTTAATCTTAAGAGCATTTGTCATTGACATCTTCTATTTTTTCAGACCTTTCTTCTGTGGGCAGACAGATATTGATCAACTTAACAAGATATTTGAGTGAGTAAAAATTAAAAAAAAAATAGAGAAAAGAAAGGAGTTGAGGAACATCTCTTAGTAAATTGAAAACATGAAAAGCTATTTTTATGGTGCCTGCAATGTAAGAACAACATATAGGAATCATCCTTCTGTCCATTTGTTTTGTAGTCATATGTCACGCATTATACTTGCATCAAACATGATGAAAATTATGATGAAACTCAACACCCATCTAACAGGGGTCAAGGTCACGATGAAACTCAACACCCATCTAACAGGGGTCAAGGTCACAATGAAACTCAACACCCATCTAACGGGTCAAGGTCATCTTCAAAGTGAAGATCCCAAATTTAGGATAGAATTTGTGACAAGCAGCACACCTTCTCTTGGGCAGTCTTTAAAATTGAAATGTTACAATAAAGAGGTAAACTTAGTATAAAACGTCACTTTTCTTAAAAAATTAGTCAACTAAAACATTACAACAATATCTTAGCTTGTTTATCATTTTATAGACCAATTAACATGTCAAATAGTCTGGTCATAATTGATATAACCAGATGCAATATTCAATTTGTATGTTTCTTTTAATTTGAACAGAATTCTGGGTCTACCAAGAGAAAGTGATTGGCCAGAAAATGTTACATTACCATGGAACTCCTTCAAACTCCTTCCACCTCAACCATTAGGAAAGTTCATTCCAGAAATATGTCAGGATGGCAAAGACCTGATAGAAGTAAGAAAACTTAAATTGACATATAAGAAAAAAATTAATTGTATTGATTTTATTCTTTTATAAGGGATTTGTATTATATATAAGAAGAAGTAGTATAGGTGCTAACTGTTATGAACAGCCTAATTTAAGGCTAAGATAAATTCCTTAATTGCATAAAGTGTGATGTTAAGCAAGACTAAGTGAGTTTTGCTATTTTATGATTATTGACATATACTGAACAAAAAAAGTTACGTCCCTCAAAATGAAAGGTCACCACTTGTGTAGATGAAACGTTATAACTGTTGGAATAGTAAAATTTACTCAATAAAAACTCAAAAATTTTCTTTTTATCACTCGGGCATTGAACGCAATGAAGCGTGACGAAACAAAGCGTATTCACCTTGTAAGGAAAATTTCTATGTTTCTTTGTTCTGGTTGACTGCTTTCGAAAGCAAAAAGTTTATAAATAAGCATAAGAGATTTCTCCATTGAAAACGGAATAAAATTTTGATATCAACTATCCATAAACGTGTCAAATAGCTTGTAATTCAAGAAAAATCCAGCTTAAATGACACCGGAAGTCCACAGTCGGCCATGCGCCATGTCAAAAACCAAAAGCACATTGAAAGTGTATCTAAGGGTGTGCATATACCGATTTGTTAAGTAAAATTCCTTTGGATTCAGAAACGCCCTTACCAGAGAGGATCAAACAGGTGAAACCCCTTTGGTTAAAAATCTTGATAATGACGTCACATTTACAGCAATTTATCAAGATCATTGTCAGAATCGAACAATTAATGGATATACAGATTAAAATTTAATTCAAAAAAATATTTTTCGAGAATACCGCCTCTGAATAAAATTTGTTTTCACGATTCATGTTACACCAATACAAAAAAAGGACATAACTTTTTTGTTCAGTATATATGTATGTCTTATTCAATATGTAATTAACCATTTCTGCTGAAATTGTTTAGCGCTCTTTGACTTGAAATCAGGGAATAATTAATTATTACATTTATATACTCTTACTTTGGATAGAGTAATGTGTTGTTATGTAAATCTGATGGGAAAAAAGCCATGAAAAAGCACCGAAAAAAATATTAGAAATGTGCAGCTATTTTGCAATTCTGAATGTTTTATTATACAGAAAGTGTTCAAAGACTTTCAGAGCTGAAACTGCTTTTAAAGTGTAATGTTTGGTCAAAGTAATTGTCAAAATGAAATTTTTGTACATTTTCTTTACAATTTCAGAAATTGCTGTCCTTTAACCCACATCATAGAATCAGTGCCCACGATGCTCTTAACCACAGTTATTTCCGTGATGAATTAGATAGTGTTCGGACGTCAAGTTCGCTCTCAGTTTCTGAGAGCGACTCGTTAGACACATCAGACTGTCGATCGGACACTCCTGTCAGCAAGTGACGGACCCTTGTTTTCATCAAATTTCACACCAGAGGGCAGCAGCTGTAGTAGTTTTTGTCTGTGATAGTAGCGAAGAATATTAGACTCCTCAGGCTTACGAAATTAACCACCGAAGATAATGTATGATTGTGCATGTAATTGATTATTCAAAGGATACATGTTAAAAAGACTCTTCTCCAATAATAGAAATGAAACAAAAATGTCGGAAGTGAGATCTTTTGGCACTTTTTTTCATGATGACATCACTATTAAAGACAGTCCATTCAACCGTGAAGAAACAATGAATTAGAGTGCAAAAAGTTCACATCTTTGATTTTTTTCTTCATTTTGTCTTCCATTCTCAAATTGGGCAAGTGGTTTTTAAAATCTCAAGTTTTTTTGCTTTTGATTAGATAACATAGCTTTGTGTTATTTTGTACAGGAAATAATTGTATTTGAGGAAAATGCTCTGCTTTGCTTGTTTTTGTTTACTTGTGCTTTTGTCAGTTGTAAATGTACATGTATGTACTTTCATGAATTTTCAAGAATTTTTATTCGTTTTTGACTTTTTTGCAAAAAGAAGACAGGATTACGTGGCATTTGTTAGGATTTGTCGGCATTTCATAAGGATTTAATGGCATTCTTGTATAAATAAGATTTTTTTTGAAACTTAGGAAAAAAAGGTTGACTTTATAAGAGTTTGAATAAATTGCTCATTGTTATTCTTTTTTTAGGTCAAAATGTATTTTGTTTGTTCATGTATTTTGAAATGAGCATTTCTTGTTGCAGTTGTTAGAATTTATTACATTTTTCATGCTAAGTGATGAAATTCTTTTAAAATTTAAATATTGGATTTTAATATTTATAATTCGGCATTTTTTTGCATTATTATCAATGCCTTATCGACCGTAATTCTTAACTTTGGGCACAAAACAAAATTTGACCAAAATTCCAAATTGTTGCCCTCAATTAAGTAAACATGTACAGTATATGTGCCATCCTAATATTATAAATGACAATGTGAAAAGTACATGCCTATTTAGGGATACCAGTATCAATATTTCAATAGATAAAGTAGTATTGAAAATGCTGACGGGAATTTTTTTTTTTATATGCAACAAATTCTTCATTTGTGTATGTAAAGAGTGAGATTACAATTAATAACTATATATACAAATTACAGTAACAAAATAATTGTTACCTTTCTGTCCCCCCCCCCCCTCCCAAAAAACAAAACAAAACAAAAATAGTCCCATTCTTTATGTTGCAAATGTCATTGCCACAAGAAGTCTGTGTGTTCATTTCACTGAAAATAGAATATCTTATTTTCAATTTTTTTTTTTATTTTTTCCCCGTGATAAGGTAATGTTAAATTAGACTTATTTATGTTACAAAGCAACAATTGTTCAGGTGTTCATTTTCCTTTCAAAATTGTAAGAGTGGTACATAATATTGTAATTAGTTTTTATACATGTACATTGTGTGTAATGAAATTTTGTTTCAATTTTTAGATTATTTACAACTGATACATAAACATTGTTTTATTGCTGCTTGAACCCAATACTAGACAGACCAGACATTACAACTTTTGACTTCATATTTTACTGTAGCATCATATATCTCGTACGATGTCACAGTGAAAGATAACATCAAATTTTGTGATGTCAGTCAGGTCTTGATAACTTGCATAGAATTCATGTCTGTTGAAGTAATATGAAATTCTTCCGTTATACAAAATAAAATTTGTACTAGATTTTATACATAATTGCATAGACATTACTTTCAAGATCTGAAGCTGAATGGAATCATTTTTTGCATCATGAAATCTCATCTCATTTTTTAGGTCTGTTGAGATTCAGCATTTTTCAAGACTGCCGTGTTTTTGTTCTTTTATATTTTGTATTTGTTCTAAAATGAAATATTTTCATGTGTTTTTTAGTATAAATCCAGAGTAATTAGATATTTTGATTTACGTCTCGAACTTTTTTGAAAGGTACTCTCCCGCTAGGCATGAAAACACTCAAATGCATGATCAATACGAAGAAATATGGAAAAGAAAGACTGAAAATGTAGAAGAAAAAAATCTTAAATCAAGTGAACATAATAATTCAGACTTTATTTGTAGAAAATCACAATAATTTATCTTCTGATATTATTGATGGTATTTGCTATTTTCAAAAACCAGAGTTACTTCCTATTTGAGACGTTATCTGACGTAGACTGATTATGACGTCATCAAATTCTATGGAAACAGTCCTAAAAGTCTGGGAAATGATGGTATAAAATCGACGTTACCATACCATTTTCATGACGTCACAATGGTTTTACGATACCGTCTGTAAGGGAAAAAAACTCTGTATTCCGCAAAGACTCAATAGGTATTTCATTGTGTTCAAGATAATTTACTGATATTTTTACACCTGAAAATTACATGTTTCGGTGTGTTTGTTTCTGAATTATTGTCCTTAAAGGTACATACCTGCAGACGTAAAACAAAATATTTAATTACTATGGCCTAATGAGTTTTAAGTTGTATCTGATGTACACGTCTGGGCTTTAGATCAAATGTTATGTACAGCAGAACCGATACTGCCATTTTATGTAGTTGTAGATGTCATGATTTAGTTACGATTTGCTCAATTAGGACATTTATGTTCATTTCCATGGCACTATTAATAGATACATCTTCATGAATTTACGTGTAAATTATACTTAAGATTGTTCCCATAGAATGTTAATTGTACGCTTATTTTTTGCTTGCCTTCATAGATTTTTAAGATGAAATTGTTCGCCTTTCTATATTTTTAGCTGTTTTTTTTTTTACTGCAGTTTGCTTTGTGTAAAAACATTTTGATCATTTCAAAAGAATCTGAAATGATGATTTATTCTGCAGTACTGTAATGATTGTGTGAAATTGCTATGTGTTTTTTTTCATTCAAGAACAATTAAAATGATTAGTTATATGACTCTAAAAAAAAAACACCTAGTTTAGCTTTCTTTACAGTTTATATTTAAATATTTCATATTTTTTCGAAAAAAAAAATGAAGTTTTCAAGTGATTGCAGTATTACCTCTCTGAGCTGCCATTTACATAATCACAAAGTAAAAATAGATAATTCACCTTTAGCAACAAAGACTTGCATGTAGCTACTGTACTTGCAAACTCTCAAAAGATTCATAGACCTTGTGGTGATTTTCATATTACTTCTAGACTTGCATTTTAGACACACCAAGACCCGACATCACAACTTTTGACGTTATTCAATATTATGACGTCAAAGATTTGTAGGACACAACAGTTAAACATTACGTCAAATGATATGATGTCACGTCTTTGCACGTCAAATGATATGATGTCACGTCTTTGCATGTCTTAAATACAAGTATACTGTGACAATGTGAAAATCATCTGTAAATGATCGAATTAATTTCAGGATTAAAACAATCATAATTATTGGGTGTTTTTCAGAAGGACTATGTTTTTACTTTGATGGCTCTCAACCTGTCGTGTGTATAATTTTGTTGGCTCTCAATCTGTCATGTGTATAATTATGTTATTAATGTTAATATGATTTTACATTGATGTGATATCAGTTAGAAAAAGGGTATACATGTAGTTAAAGATAACAAATCTGGCTTTTACATACATCAGTTTCAAAGTTGTTATTTTTAAAACTATTACATCAAATTGTTTTTTGACTAGAAGTAATGATGCACTAAAAAGCTGATCTAAATGTGTAATTCGAATCTTAAAAAAATTTAGGTGCTTTTTCACTTGCATAAGTTCAGCTCTGTCAATACATACATCTGTACCGTCTCATAGAATTGTGATTAAAGTGGTACAATTTTCAAAATTATCTGAAACATTTTACATCTGTGATACTTTGTTATTCAGGGACCATATTGTCAATTTTTTTTGTATATACATGTAAACTGTTACTTTTGTTCATTATCCTAAATGTTATTCATTGAAGTTTTACATGTTGATAAAGCCTTGCCTATTTGAAAAAAAGTTTATCATGCATAATGTTGTAATGAGCATGGAATAATCAGTTTTGCATTTCAAATTAATTTTGATTTTTTTTTTCGTTTTTGTTTGGTTTTTCTATATGCTTTGAATTATGTCATTATTTGATCATGTTTAAATTTTAACTTTCATATGCATTTGAAATAAGAAATACAGTCATGTACATGGAAATGAAAACCTATACATATATTAATGGACATATTTTGAAATCAGAATCTGTGTTAAAATTTTATATTTGACCTTCAATTTATTAGACAAAATTGTTCACTTTATTAATACCAATGCTTGAATTTTTATGCCCCTTTAATCAAAATTTAGGGGCATGTATTTTTTGGATTGTCTGTTTGTCCCCCCAAAACTTTATAACAAATTTCACATGTGCATTCCTTGTGTCAAATCTTTTTTATTGGTACCAAACTTTTTGACCTCATGACCTTGACATTGCAGTTTAAAATGTGCCAAACTTTATTTTTGGACATAACTTTTGAATGATATCTGATATAGCTTTCATATAACCTGTATTTCTTGTGTCAAAACCTTTATAATGGTACAAAATTTGACCTTGTCACTTTGACTTAGTTTAAAGTTGGCTTTTGAAGAACAATTCAATCACCTTCATCGTAGCTTTCATATTTCACAGAATACATCTGTGTGGTGAGTCTGTTCTGTTGATACCAAAATTTGACCTTTTGTCCTTGACCGTGATGTTTGATCTACTTGTCAGGTCACAGCTATTTAACTGGCAAAGATGCCTACTGGGGCATTCATGTTTCACAAACATATCTTGTTTTACAAATTAATGTTGTACTCTTGAAAAGCCTTTGTACATAGCAATGAATTTTCATATTCTTGTTGCATGATTGAAAATAAACTGAAATGAATTGTATCTTTGAATATGCAATAAATTTTCTGAAGCATTGTAATTTGTTATCTGTTATCAGAAGCACTAATTGATATTAAAAAAAACTTAGATTGCACTGTAAGAACCATGAAAATATCTGATGAGTTGAACCGTATACATAATGATATATGTTGAACACTCTTCAGTGTATAGAGGGTAATAATGGAAGCAAGGTAAAAGGGAACAAATGCTACTTTTAAAAGCTTGAGAATAACATGAAATAGCAAATCATAAAATTTAAAATATGGCTCATCTCTATTTCATTCATAGTGGGCATAAATGTTCTGATTCTACATGTGTAAGACTTGTCTGGAGCAGGCTGTCGTGTGCTACAACATGTATGTACATGTACCAAAACTTCTGTTTTGATATTGGATGTAGCTTTGATCAAACTTTCATAAAATGACCATGGCAATTTTTTTTTTTCAGTTCATTCCTAATTTCAGAATGAAATTTTTCTGTGATACCTAGCCTACACAAAAATTTATTGAACATGTCATATAAAACATATACGAAAAAGTGGGTACTTTCTTTTTTTGCTCAGTATATATTAATATGCTGCCATGAGATGAGCTTTGTAATCCGTGATTACCTATGTATCTTCTATTCAATAATGTGGAGATGTAGGTAGTATAAGTCTTAGTCATGTATCATAAGAAGGAGGGATAATGATCTTGGAAATGAGGGGATTTTCTACACTAAATGCAACACCCATATAAAACACCAAAACAACAAGATGACACGCAGAGTAAGAGACGGAAAAGGAACAAGGAACACCAACTCATACCACAGAAACATGAAACACAAAAGAACACACTTAAACCAACAAGACCAATGGGCAACCGGTGTCGACTTAGGACGGCCATCTGCCACGTTATGGTTATCCGGATTATTTGAGCACAACCCTCCTACTTTTCCGGTTACCAGGAGGTCTAAAAAAACCCCCACAATATTGGTGTAAAATAACCCAAGGTATTTCTAAGCATTCGCGCTCAATTGTGAGACACTGCAGGTGGGTTGATTGCGTTGCATGCACTTTTTTTAAAATACACGGAAAGTAATTACCATCTGAATCCAGGTAGGAGTCTCCAGTACCACGCAAGTTTGGTAAGCGTGTTCTTTGCATATTTTAAATTCTTGAAAAAGGGTTCATATTGCATTATGATTATTGATAAGTTTCTGTAAACCTGTGGTAATTTTGGTAAGTGAATGAAAGGCGAACAAAAAACGGGCAAACTCGGAATCTTAAAATCACCATCAAAAAGCAAAAAAAAAAATCTTTGAAAATATATAACAGAACTTTCTCACCATAAAAGAAAAGCGGTTAAACAGACAGAGAACCATAGGCAGCACCATCCAATGAACAAACTTCTGATTTCAGCGCAAGAACGAAATATATATGCACAACCAAGGTAATTCCCTGAGATGTTACTATTGAAAGGAACGTGCTGCAATTTGTGTATTAACACTCGTGACGTCACAATGCATAAGATCTAAAGAAACATGCCGCGACGGCTGTTCTAACCTGCAAACTGAACCCGCGGTGAGATGAATTTTGACGTCACTCTTTTACCTAGAAAAGGCAATTTCAGGAAACAAGAATGAAATAGACAACTATAGTGCATATATATAGAATAAATGTCATAATTTGTGTTTTGTTACGGGTATACAACACACAGCAAGTGCATTTATCGCATGAAATGCGCTAACGCGCATTACATGTACGATAAATGCACTTGCTGTGTGTTGTATACCCCTAACAAAACACAAATTAAGACACTTATTCTCTATTTATAATACGTGGTGCTGTATAGGTTATAGTCTAAACAAATATAATATATTGCACATCGATCACCTTTTAGAAAAAAATGTTGCTCCAACATTGCAAGAAAAAAATAATTTTGCTCCGGTCCGGGGTGAAAAAAATAATATTGCTCCGACACAAAACCCTCCCCCCCTCCCCCCAAGATTATCAAATGGACCGTGCCTAAGTACATGAATCAATGTCAGGCGAGCGGTAGCGAGTCAGGAATTTTTTTTTTTTTTTGGCAAAATATAGACTTATCAGAAAATACTTTCTATACCCTCTATCATTAATAAGTACATGTAATAATATTCTATGTAGTTTGAGTTAAATGTCTTCATGTTCATTGATTAAGTAATATGGATATAGCATGGATCAGAATAGCTAAATTATTCAGAAATTTTATAAAGAGCTGGCGATCGGTAGCGACTCCCGCCGAGCCCAAGAAAAATTTTGAAAATTGACCGAAAAATGTAGATTTATGGTACAAAATGTTACTATTTTAAACAATGTTAATGGATCATAAAACATTGTGATTGAAAAGTAGGGGGGGGGCAAAAACATGCCCCCCATTTTTCAAAGTGTGAGGGGGGGGGGGGGGGGATGGGCATGTGCCCCCGTTGCCCCTTTCTCCTACGCCCTTGTGTATTGAGAATTGAATTGGAGTGATAGGTGTAACTTTCCACGAGATAGCACGGACTGTACTAACTCTGCTTCTAGAAACACAGGCAATTCCTGCTTAGTTCTAGTTTACTTGAAAATAAAATAAAAAAGAAAAAAATATATAGGCCGCCCTAGAAATGGTAAGAAATCATAGTTACTTTAAATATTAGTTTGTATGTCTGGTCCATGCTGAAAATTAATCTGTTCTTAAATGATGCTATTGAATTTGAAGACGTTTAACATTTGTACCACTTGGTGAGTGTCTTTGCTGGTGGACCAGGAGTCCTCGAGGGCACATGTAGCCAAGTTCGATCAACTTCGGTTGATAGTTTCTTCAACGCATTCGAAAATTTCTGCTATCAAACTTTCTTGAAATTTCTAAAACGTGGGTCCTGTAGCATCATATCCCACCCATATTCTGCTTCGTCTTTCGATACATTTTCAAAGATAATAAATTTCACACTCTTTGGCCATATAACATTGATTGTTTGGATTGAGGATCACAGATGAGGATTAAATACCCGAAACGTGCAGTCTTGTCCATGCTGAAAATTTATCTGTTCTTTAATGATGCTATTGAATTTGAAGACGTTTAACATTTGTACCACTTGGAGAGTGTCTTTGCTGGTGGACCAGGAGTGCCCGAGGTCATATGTAGCAAAGTTAGACCAACTTCGTTTAATCGTTCCTCCAGCATTCGAAAATTTATGTTATCAAAAATTCGTGAAATTTCTAAAACGTGGGTCCTGTAGCATCATATCCCACCTATCATACTTCGTTTTTCGGTACATTTTCAAAGATAGTACCCGAAACGTGCATGTCTGGTCCATGCTGAATATTTATCGGTTCATAAATGATGCTTTTGAATTTGAAGACGTTTAACATCAGAAATTATCACAGAAAAGTAATAACCAGCAATTATATGACCATCCCTCTTTACTGTAAAAATCCATTGTAGGTACTTAGTCTTGACTTTGACGTAGTAAGGTAATATTATATGACTTTTATTGTCTTCTATGAAAGATGCATCGGTTCCACCCGAGGGGTATAAAATTCATGTAAAATCCGAGGCTAGCCGAAGGTTTTCCAACATTAAGAGATCCCGAGGGTGAAAACGATGTATCTTTCATAGAAGTAAATGAAAGAGAGTTTTTCCTCATGACTATGTGCCAAATTCAATACTGAAAGAAAAGAGATGCAAATTGAAAAAAAAAATGTTAAGTTGATCTAATCGGGAAAAACAATCAAAGCGATATTCGGATTTATCGCCCCTGAAAATGGTTTATTCGTTAATAATAAACTACGAATAATAGGGTTTTCAAAATATAACGCAAGAATAAATTGAATAACGATCTTAAAATCCACCTTTTATTGCCACCTCCCCGCTAGCGTGTTTGAATTGCGGGCTGAAATCTACTGATTTTTAACGTTACCTTTTTATCTAGAAAAAATGTAATTTCAGAAAACAATTAAGAATGATATATATAGGCAACTATAGCGCATATAAATGTCATAATTTGTTTTTTGTTACGGGTGAGCAACACAAAGCAAAACTTAGTGCTAACGCGCATTACATGTACGATAAATGCACTTGCTGTGTGTTGCATACCCGTAAGACACTTATTCTCTATATGTATTAACAATTTAACACATGTTCAAGTCTACTTTCACTTTCAACGTTATAATCATGTAACTGAAAAAAAAAAAAAACATCGAAAAACATGCACTGACTGAGTTAAGTCTATATAGAACGTGCTATGGTAACCAGGTCAGGGAAAGTATTGTATAAATCTCTAGATTTCTAGGCAATATTAATTAAAGATTTCCCCATTTTTGAAAAGCATATTCAAGTATATATACTTGAACTTATTTGTGATGTAAGTGTGTTCTTCATATTCACCACGTGGGATCGAAACGTATGGTGCTGTGATTCCTTACACTAGCTGTTTTTTGTTTTTGTTTTTGTTTTTTTTCGTTTTCTAAGTTTAACTTTACAAAACCGATGAGCCGTTGCAGTATGGCATTTGCGTAATAAATCAATCGATTAATTTCGTCTATGTATATGAAAAGTTCATAATCTTACAACATTCTTCTTGAAGTGTTTGCAAAAACTATAGACTTTTCAGATATATTAACGATATGGACTTACTTATTAGGCATTGTCCTACTGCAGTATTATGTCTAATCAGTGTTGTGCAGTATCACTTGATGAGAAAACAAAAGTTTCGATCCCACGCGGTGATATTGTAATGTGCAAAATGATATATGCATGTACATATAACTATATTTAGTAAATCAAACGAGAAATGGTTTGAAGAAAAAACAAGCTCTTAAATAGTGTAACATATGTTCTGAACAGTATAAAAAATTACGGGTAATTAGTATTTATTTTAATTACTAAATAAATGCAGCAAATCATTGTCTATCTTTCATCTTTCGTGACTCCGCTTCGTACAATCATGGAAGTTAATCCATATGGGTCCTCTTTTAATTCGTCCTGCCTTTATCAATATTGAACAAAATGTGTTGTACTTTTCCAGTGCACCATATGTGATATATGTCTCATTAGTGATGTTAGAGGCAGATGCATGGCGAGCGAATGTCATGTTTTTTTTTTCTATTTTTATCGCTAGGTGCCACGGTACAGAATGAATACTCAGAAAAATAACATGTTACTGGAATGACGGAATGCACCTGTTTGTTATTTCGTACACTGGTATCGAAACTAGTTTAGTTTTTAATAAACGACAATGAAAGTTGATCATACAACGGAAGAGCATTTCTTAATAAACATAAAGAGATACGACAAAGAGAATGTAAATCGAAAGTAAGATATAATATTACATCAATAATGGAATTCCCAAGTTACTAAAATAATGCTTTAGTTTGCGATATTTTGAAGTCACATATTGTTTCATTTTTTCATTAGTTGACGGTCATTTTAGATTAATGTAAGTATAATTATTATACAATTGGTAAGGGTTAACTATTAGATTATTCAAATTCATATTTTTAATCCTAGCTACTTTTATATAAATATTGTATCTCGATCGGAAAATGGTAAAGATAATTGAACTATCTGTAAAAATTCACTTTATTTTTCATCTACAATTCAATAGATAGAATCATTTCTTATATTTATATTTGAAGTGTGTGTAACAAACATAATTTTCTAAAGTATTGTGCAATTGTAAATACATGTAATCAATATGATTTTCGGTGTATTCTTTCTCTTTGAGAAACGAAAGTAGAATTTCAAATACCTTAGTTACTAAGACAGCATATTATTGTACATGTAACAAGATTTGGTCTTCTGTGATAGGCTTATTTATAAGACTCTTTCATGGTCTTATATAAAAAATACAGCGGTTCCATCCGAGGGGTATAAAAACCATTTATACCCCGAGGCTTGCAGAGTGTTTTACAAGATTTGATTCCCCGAGGATGAAACCGATGTATCTTTCATAGATGACAAAGAATGAATATTTTCCTCTCATATGTAACGACCATAAAATCAAAATTGAAAGAGAATGGACGAAATTTGAAAAATTAGAATATTTGCGCCCCTGAAAATGGTTTATTCCAAAATAAATGAGCTACGACTATTAGGCTTTTCGAACTATTAACCAAGAAAAGATAACAATACGTTTTTACATGTATCTAGATTCGATGGTTTATTGCCACGTGCCGCTAGGTTGTTGCGTTGACTGATTTTATGACGTAACAATCGTAAAAAATCGAATCGTGGGTCCTGTAGCATCATATCCCACCCATCCTGCTACGTTTTTCGGTACATTTTTAACATAATAATTTTCACACTCTTTGGTCTTATTACATTGTTTTGACCGAGGATCACTGACGAGCGCTAAGTACCCGAAACGTGAATGTCTGGTCCATACTGTAAATTTATCTGTTCTTAAATGATGCTATTGAATTTGAAGACGTTCAACATTTGAACCACTTGGTGAGTGTCACTGCTGGTGGACCAGGAGTCCCCGAGGGCACATGTAGCCAAGTTTGATCAACTTCGGTTAATCGTCTGTCTCTTCAACGCATTCGAAAATTTCTGTTATCAAAAAATCTTGCAATTTCTAAAACATGGGTCATATTACATTGTTTTGATTAAGGATCACTGACGAGGGTTAAGTACCCGAAACGTGCATGTCTGGTCCATGCAGTGAATTTATCTGTTCTTAAATGATGCTATTGAATTTGAAGACGTTTAACATCAATAGACATAATATGTGATACAGATGTAGGTCACAAAGCCGTACTTCATGGGCCCGCTCTGTAACATATACGCGTGTATGAGAGAAAAAATGTATCACAATAGGGAACACCGTGATACTCTCAGGATTTATCATCATTTCCTTGGAAGACACCAATCATTCAACCTTGTTGTTTCACTCTTTGCATTTATTGTTGAAGTTGTTTTGCAAACAATTGGGCTACATTTTTATTGCAAAATAGTAGTATCTAAAATTTTGCTAGAAGCTAAATCAGGCTTTCTACTGTTCCTACTTTTTCCTACTATTTCCTACTTTTCCTACTTTTTTATTTTGATCCTATTTTTTCCTACTTTTTCTTCAAAACCTCCTACTATTCCTACTTTTTCACATCAAAAGTAAAAAATTACTTGCTTCACTTGTCATCAACATCTGATTCAAAGTTTTTGAAAAATTTCGGACTCGCTTCGCTCGCCCATTCTGTATATTTTACATAAAAAATCAATCTGCCTTTATTTCTCTCTGTGATTTCCTCAAAGATGAACATAACCAGTCTACAATCATTGCTTACTGTGATTTGTGAGTCATACTTTCCGAAAATTGTTGTTAAAAGTGATGGAAAATTTCCTACTTTTCCCCTATTAATTCCTACTTTTTCCTATTTTTCTCCTACTTTTTCCTATCTTTCTCCTACTTTTTTCATTGATTACTCCTACTTTTTTCCTACTTTTTCATCAAGGTAGAGTAGAAAGCCTGCTAAATAATAAAATGCTTTACTTTAACAACAATATAGAATATTGCAATACTGTTATGCAAATGGGAAACCAAGAAAGGTTGAGTGGCGGACCCTTTTGCACAAAATATTTCCATTCAATAATCGACATTTGAATTCTATTCAAAACAACTTAGATATACATGATAATAACGGCGCTATACTTGGCTGGCAATAAAGCGCACACGGTCCTTCTTATTTTGATGGCTTATTAACCAGTCTCGTTTCTTTGGTCTTCCTTGCCACCTTTGTGCGTCTCTTGTTTTGCTTGTCCATTCTGTGCCTTCGTATTGAGTTTTTCGATATGTTACTGTGGAAGATGCAACCGAGTTCTCATCAAAGGGACTAGGAAGGTCAGACTCCAAAGTGGACATCAAATAATTTAACACTAATGACTATGCATAAATCGTCAAGACCATTGTGCAACCGGTTCCAACTGAGGACAGTCATCTGCCACGTTAGTAGCAGATAGTGTGATTATCTTGATTACAGATAATTGTACAATTTACTCAAACTTGATCTGTATCACATTGAGATATATCCGTATACCAAAAATGAGATTAATATATACAACAACAGCAAAAAAAGGTCCGGAAAACTGAAATTGTCATAAAATTTACCGAGTCGAAGGGCAATAACTTGCAAAAATAGGTCAATCAAAAGCATCACATTGAGATTTATCCACATACCAAAAACGAGTTCAATATATGCAACGACAACGAAAAAAAGTCCGGAAAACTGAAAATGGGAAGGACAGACAGAGGAACGGACGGACGGACAGACAGACAGACGGAGAGGAAACTAAGAGTCCCCTTCGGTCTGCCGGTAGAGGACTTATAAATGCATGCAAATCATTGTCTATCTCTAATCTTTCGTGTGACTCCGCTCCGTCAGGTCACTATAAGAGCTCTACGACAATACATCATGGAAGTTAATCCATACGAGTCCTCTTTTAATTCGTCCTGCCTTATCAATATTGAAAAAAATGTGTTGTACTTTTCCAGTGCACCATATGTGATTTATGTCTCATCAGTGATGTTAGAGGCAAATGCATGGCGAGCGAATGTCGTGTTTCTCTACTTCTGTCGCTTAGGTGCCACGGTTCAGAATGAATACTCTGAAAATTACATGTCCTTGAATAAACGGAATTCACCTGTTTGTTATTTCGTACATTGGAATCGAAAGAAGTTTAGTTTTCAATAAACGACAATGAAAGTTAATCATACAACGGAAGAACATTTCTTAATAAACATAAAGAGATACAACAAAGAGAATGTAAATCGAAAGTAAGATATAATATAACATCAATAATGGAATTCCCAAGTTACTAAAATAATGCTTTAGTTTGCGATATTTTGAAGTTACATGTCGTTTCATTTATTCATTAGTTGACGGTCATTTTAGATTAATGTAAGTATAATTATTATATAGTTGGTAAGGGTTTATTATTAGATTATTCAAATTTATATTTTTAATCCTAGCTACTTTTATAAAAATATTGTATCTCGATGGTAAAGATAATTGAACTATCTGTAAAAGTTCACTTTATTTTTCATCTACAATTCGATAGATAGAATCATTTCTTGTCATTCGATAGATAAAATCATTTCTTGTCATTTCTGACATTGTCGCCATAGCACTTTCAATACAGACATAACGTCAGACAGTGCATGAATTTTATATATTTTCCTTTCCATGTTTCATAAACATCGACGGCGGGTGCGGCTAGCCAACAGGGGATGCTTACTCCTCCCGGGCACCTGGTCCCACCTCTAGCTTGCTAGGGGTCCGTCAATGTTTCATTTTGCGCTCTATTGTGAGTGCTGTTGAGATTATCGTCAGGATCTTCTTTAACTCATTTGTGTCACACTTATGCCCTTTGCAGTGTGGAGCTCGTAAAAAAGTTCCCCGCGAGGGGTTTGACAGTAAGTGTTTTGAATATACTTCCCTGACATTGTCGCCATAGCACTTTCAATACAGACATAACGTCAGACAGTGCATGAATTTTATATATTTTCCTTTCCATGTTTCAAAAACATCGACGGCGGATGCGGCTAGCCAACAGGTGATGCTTACTCCTCCCGGGCACCTGGTCCCACCTCTAGCTTGCTAGGGGTCCGTCAATGTTTAATTTTGCGCTCTATTGTGAGTGCTGTTGAGATTATCGTCAGGATCTTCTTTAACTCATTTGTATTAATATTTGAAGTGCGTGTAACAAACATTACGTTCTAAAGTATTGTGCAATTGTAAATACATGTAATCAATATGATTTTCGGTGTAGTGTTTCTCTTTGAGAAACGAAAGTAGAATTTCAAAATACATTAGTTACCAAGACAGCAAATTATCGTGCATTAACATCGACGGCGGGTGCGGCTAGCCAACAGGGGATGCTTACTCCTCCCGGGCACCTGATCCCACCTCTAGCTTGCTAGGGGTCCGTCGATGCTCAACATAGTGCTCTGTTGTGAGTGCTGTTGAGATTATCGTCAGGATCTTCTTTAACTCATGTAATAAGATTTGGTATTCTGTGACGGGCTTTTAAGACTCTTAATGGTCATCTATGAAAGAAACAGCGGTTCCATCCGAGGGGTCTCAAACTCATGTACAACCCGAGGGGTCTCAAAATCATGTAAAACCCGAGAGGTCTCAAAATCATGTAAAACCCGAGGATGAAACCGATGTATCTTTCAGTTCCAAGAATGAATATTTTTCTCTCATATCTAAAGGCCATAAAATCAAAATTGAAAGAGAAGAGACGAAACTTGAAAAATAAGAATATTGCGATTTTCAAAATCGCGCCACTGAAAATGGCTTATTCAAAAATAAATGAACTACGACTATTAGGCGTTTCGAACTATTATCCAAGAAAAGATAGAAAAACGCCTTTACATGTAGAATCGATGGTTTATTGCCACGTGGCCGCTAGATTGTTTTGTTGACTGATATTATGACGGAACAATAAAGTAAAAAATCGAATCAATTAATAGTCGTAGTATGTGATACAGATGCAGCTCACATAGCCGTACTTCATGGGCCCGCTCTGTAACATATACGCGTGTATGAGAAAAAAATGTATCATAATAGGGAAAACCGTGGTACTCTCAGGATTCATCATCATTTCCTCGGAAGACACCAATCATTCAACCTTGTTGTTTCACTCTTTGCATTTATTGTTGATACATTCTAAATAGTAGGATGTTGCAATACTGTTATGCAAATGCAAAACCAAGAAAGGTTGAGTGGCTGACCTTTTTGCACAAAATATTTCCATTCAATGATCGACATTTGAATTCTATTCTAAACAACTTAAATATACATGATAGTAATGGCGCTATACTTGGCTAGCAATAAAACGCACACGGTCCTTCTTATTTTGATGGCTTATTAACCAGTCCCGTTTCTTTGGTCTTCCTTGCCCCCTTTGTGCGTCTCTTGCTTTGCTTGTCCACTCTGCGCCTTCGTATTGAGTTTTTCGATATGTTACTGTGGAAGCGTCAACCGAGTTCTCATCAAAGGGACTATGAAGGTCAGACTCAAAAGTAGACATCAAATAAAAACACTAATGACTATGCATAAATCATCAAGACCATTGTGCAACCGGTTCCAACTGAGGACAGCCATCTGCCACGTTAGTAGCAGATTGGTGATTATCTTGATTACAGATAATTGTACAATTTACTCAAACTTGATCTGTATCACATTGAGATATATCCACATACCAAAAATGAGTTCAATATATACAACAACAGCGAAAAAAGTTCCGGAAAACTGAAATTTTCATAAAATTTGCCAAGTCGAAGGGCCATAACTTGCAAAAATAGGTCAATCAATAGCAAACTCAAACTTGATCTGTATCACACTGAGATGTATGCACATACCAAAAAAGAGTTCAATATATGCAACAACAGCGAAAAAAAGTCCGGAATACTGAAAAAGGGAAGGACAGACAGAGGGACGGACGGAAAGACAGACAGACGGAGAGGAAACTAAGAGTCCCCTTCGGTCTGCCGGTAGGGGACTAATAAATGAATGGAAACCATTGTCTTTCTTTCATCTTGCGTGACTCCGCTCCGTCAGGTCACTATAAGAGCTCTACGACAATACATCTTTTAATTCGTCCTGCCTTATCGATATTGAATAAAATGTGTTGTACTTTTCCAGTGCACCATATGTGATTTATGTCTCATCAGTGATGTTAGAGGCAAATGCATGGCGAGCGAATGTCATGTTTCTCTACTTCTATCGCTTAGGTGCCACGGTTCAGAATGAATATTCTGAAAATTACATGTCCTTGAATAAACGGAATTCACCTGTTTGTTATTTCGTACATTGGAATCGAAAGTAGTCTAGTTTTTAATAAACGACAATGAAAGTTAATCATACAACGGAAGAGCATTTCTTAATGAACATAAAAAGATACAACAAAGAGAATGTAAATCGAAAGTAAGATATAATATTACATAAATAATGGAATTCCCAAGTTACTAAAATAATGCTTTAGTTTGCGATATTTTGAAGTTACATGTCGTTTCATTTATTCATTAGTTGACGGTCATTTTAGATTAATGTAAGTATAATTATTATATAGTTGGTAAGGGTTTACTATTAGATTATTCAAATTTATATTTTTAATCCTAGCTACTTTTATAAAAATATTGTATCTCGATGGTAAAGATAATTGAACTATCTGTAAAAGTTCACTTTATTTTTCATCTACAATTCGATAGATAGAATCATTTCTTGTCATTCGATAGATAGAATCATTTCTTGTCATTTCTGACATTGTCGCCATAGCACTTTCAATACAGACATAACGTCAGACAGTGCATGAATTATATATATTTTCCTTTCCATGTTTCATAAACATCGACGGCGGGTGCGGCTAGCCAACAGGGGATGCTTACTCCTCCCGGGCACCTGGTCCCACCTCTAGCTTGCTAGGGGTCCGTCAATGTTTCATTTTGCGCTCTATTGTGAGTGCTGTTGAGATTATCGTCAGGATCTTCTTTAACTCATTTGTGTCACACTTATGCCCTTTGCAGTGTGGAGCTCGTAAAAAAGTTCCCCGCGAGGGGTTTGACAGTAAGTGTTTTGAATATACTTCCCTGACATTGTCGCCATAGCACTTTCAATACAGACATAACGTCAGACAGTGCATGAATTTTATATATTTTCCTTTCCATGTTTCAAAAACATCGACGGCGGGTGCGTCTAGCCAACAGGGGATGCTTACTCCTCCCGGACACCCGGTCCCACCTCTAGCTTGCTAGGGGTCCGTCAATGTTTAATTTTGCGCTCTATTGTGAGTGCTGTTGAGATTATCGTCAGGATCTTCTTTAACTCATTTGTATTAATATTTGAAGTGCGTGTAACAAACATTACGTTCTAAAGTATTGTGCAATTGTAAATACATGTAATCAATATGATTTTCGGTGTAGTGTTTCTCTTTGAGAAACGAAAGTAGAATTTCAAAATACATTAGTTACCAAGACAGCAAATTATCGTGCATTAACATCGACGGCGGGTGCGGCTAGCCAACAGGGCATGCTTACTCCTCCCGGGCACCTGATCCCACCTCTAGCTTGCTAGGGGTCCGTCGATGCTCAACATAGTGCTTTATTGTGAGTGCTGTTGAGATTATCGTCAGGATCTTCTTTAACTCATGTAATAAGATTTGGTATTCTGTGACGGGCTTTTAAGACTCTTAATGGTCATCTATGAAAGAAACAGCGGCTCCATCCGAGGGGTCTCAAACTCATGTACAACCCGAGGGGTCTCAAAATCATGTAAAACCCGAGAGGTCTCAAAATCATGTAAAACCCGAGGATGAAACCGATGTATCTTTCAGTTCCAAGAATGAATATTTTTCTCTCATATCTAAAGGCCATAAAATCAAAATTGAAAGAGAAGAGACGAAACTTGAAAAATAAGAATATTGCGATTTTCAAATTCCGCGCCACTGAAAATGGCTTATTCAAAAATAAATGAACTACGACTATTAGGCGTTTCGAACTATTATCCAAGAAAAGATAGAAAAACGCTTTTACATGTAGAATCGATGGTTTATTGCCACGTGGCCGCTAGATTGTTTTGTTGACTGATATTATGACGGAACAATAAAGTAAAAAATCGAATCAATTAATAGTCGTAGTATGTGATACAGATGCAGCTCACATAGCCGTACTTCATGGGCCCGCCCTGTAACAAATACGCGTGTATGAGAGAAAAATGTATCACAATAGGGAAAACCGTGGTACTCTCAGGATTCATCATCATTTCCTCGGAAGACACCAATCATTCAACCTTGTTGTTTCACTCTTTGCATTTATTGTTGATACATTCTAAATAGTAGTATGTTGCAATACTGTTATGCAAATGCAAAACCAAGAAAGGTTGAGTGGCTGACCTTTTTGCACAAAATATTTCCATTCAATAATCGACATTTGAATTCTATTCAAAACAACTTAAATATACATGATAGTAATGGCGCTATACTTGGCTGGCAATAAAACGCACACGGTCCTTCTTATTTTGATGGCTTATTAACCAGTCCCGTTTCTTTGGTCTTCCTTGCCCCCTTTGTGCGTCTCTTGCTTTGCTTGTCCACTCTGCGCCTTCGTATAGAGTTTTTCGATATGTTACTGTGGAAGCGTCAACCGAGTTCTCATCAAAGGGACTAGGAAGGTCAGACTAAAAAGTAGACATCAAATAATTAAACACTAATGACTATGCATAAATCATCAAGACCA
Organism: Pinctada fucata; assembly: GCA_028142955.1. NCBI lineage: Eukaryota > Metazoa > Mollusca > Bivalvia > Pterioida > Pteriidae > Pinctada > Pinctada fucata. Next base: position 9,261,589 of record AP027108.1, read on the forward strand.
TTGTGCAACCGGTTCCAACTGAGGACAGCCATCTGCCACGTTAGTAGCAGATTGGTGATTATCTTGATTACAGATAATTGTACAATTTGCTCAAACTTGATCTGTATCACATTGAGATATATCCACATACCAAAAATGAGTTCAATATATACAACAACAGCGAAAAAAGTTCCGGAAAACTGAAATTTTCATAAAATTTGCCAAGTCGAAGGGCCATAACTTGCAAAAATAGGTCAATCAAAAGCAAACTCAAACTTGATCTGTATCACACTGAGATGTATGCACATACCAAAAAAGAGTTCAATATATGCAACAACAGCGAAAAAAAGTCCGGAATACTGAAAACGGGAAGGACAGACAGAGGGACGGATGGAAAGACAGACAGACGGAGAGGAAACTAAGAGTCCCCTTCGATCGGTCTGCCGGTAGGGGACTAATAAATGAATGGAAACCATTGTCTATCTTTCATCTTGCGTGACTCCGCTCCGTCAGGTCACTATAAGAGCTCTACGACAATACATCTTTTAATTCGTCCTGCCTTATCGATATTGAATAAAATGTGTTGTACTTTTCCAGTGCACCATATGTGATTTATATGTCTCATCAGTGATGTTAGAGGCGGATGCATGGCGAGCGAATGTCGTGTTTTTTTCTATTTTTATCGCTAGGTGCCACGGTTCAGAATGAATACTCAGAAAAATAACATGTTACTGGAATGACGGAATTCACCTGTTTGTTATTTCGTACATTGGAATCGAAACTAGTTTAGTTTTTAATAAACGACAATGAAAGTTGATCATACAACGGAAGAGCATTTCTTAATAAACATAAAGAGATACGACAAAGAGAATGTAAATCGAAAGTAAGATATAATATTACATCAATAATGGAATTCCCAAGTTACTAAAATAATGCTTTAGTTTGCGATATTTTGAAGTCACATATTGTTTCATTTTTTCATTAGTTGACGGTCATTTTAGATTAATGTAAGTATAATTATTATACAATTGGTAAGGGTTAACTATTAGATTATTCAAATTCATATTTTTAATCCTAGCTACTTTTATATAAATATTGCATCTCGATCGGAAAATGGTAAAGATAATTGAACTATCTGTAAAAATTCACTTTATTTTTCATCTACAATTCAATAGATAGAATCATTTCTTATATTTATATTTGAAGTGTGTGTAACAAACATAATTTTCTAAATTATTGTGCAATTGTAAATACATGTAATCAATATGATTTTCGGTGTATTCTTTCTCTTTGAGAAACGAAAGTAGAATTTCAAATACCTTAGTTACTAAGACAGCATATTATTGTACATGTAACAAGATTTGGTCTTCTGTGATAGGCTTATTTATAAGACTCTTTCATGGTCTTATATAAAAAATACAGCGGTTCCATCCGAGGGGTATAAAAACCATTTATACCCCGAGGCTTGCAGAGTGTTTTACAAGATTTGATTCCCCGAGGATGAAACCGATGTATCTTTCATAGATGACAAAGAATGAATATTTCCCTCTCATATGTAACGACCATAAAATCAAAATTGAAAGAGAATGGACGAAATTTGAAAAATTAGAATATTTGCGCCCCTGAAAATGGTTTATTCCAAAATAAATGAGCTACGACTATTAGGCTTTTCGAACTATTAACCAAGAAAAGATAACAATACGTTTTTACATGTATCTAGATTCGATGGTTTATTGCCACGTGCCGCTAGGTTGTTGCATTGACTGATTTTATGACGTAACAATCGTAAAAAATCGAATCGTGGGTCCTGTAGCATCATATCCCACCCATCCTGCTACGTTTTTCGGTACATTTTTAACATAATAATTTTCACACTCTTTGGTCTTATTACATTGTTTTGACCGAGGATCACTGACGAGCGCTAAGTACCCGAAACGTGAATGTCTGGTCCATACTGTAAATTTATCTGTTCTTAAATGATGCTATTGAATTTGAAGACGTTCAACATTTGAACCACTTGGTGAGTGTCACTGCTGGTGGACCAGGAGTCCCCGAGGGCACATGTAGCCAAGTTTGATCAACTTCGGTTAATCGTCTGTCTCTTCAACGCATTCGAAAATTTCTGTTATCAAAAAATCTTGCAATTTCTAAAACATGGGTCATATTACATTGTTTTGATTAAGGATCACTGACGAGGGTTAAGTACCCGAAACGTGCATGTCTGGTCCATGCAGTGAATTTATCTGTTCTTAAATGATGCTATTGAATTTGAAGACGTTTAACATCAATAGACATAATATGTGATACAGATGTAGGTCACAAAGCCGTACTTCATGGGCCCGCTCTGTAACATATACGCGTGTATGAGAGAAAAAATGTATCACAATAGGGAACACCGTGATACTCTCAGGATTTATCATCATTTCCTTGGAAGACACCAATCATTCAACCTTGTTGTTTCACTCTTTGCATTTATTGTTGAAGTTGTTTTGCAAACAATTGGGCTACATTTTTATTGCAAAATAGTAGTATCTAAAATTTTGCTAGAAGCTAAATCAGGCTTTCTACTGTTCCTACTTTTTCCTACTATTTCCTACTTTTCCTACTTTTTTATTTTGATCCTATTTTTTCCTACTTTTTCTTCAAAACCTCCTACTATTCCTACTTTTTCACATCAAAAGTAAAAAATTACTTGCTTCACTTGTCATCAACATCTGATTCAAAGTTTTTGAAAAATTTCGGACTCGCTTCGCTCGCCCATTCTGTATATTTTACATAAAAAATCAATCTGCCTTTATTTCTCTCTGTGATTTCCTCAAAGATGAACATAACCAGTCTACAATCATTGCTTACTGTGATTTGTGAGTCATACTTTCCGAAAATTGTTGTTAAAAGTGATGGAAAATTTCCTACTTTTCCCCTATTAATTCCTACTTTTTCCTATTTTTCTCCTACTTTTTCCTATCTTTCTCCTACTTTTTTCATTGATTACTCCTACTTTTTTCCTACTTTTTCATCAAGGTAGAGTAGAAAGCCTGCTAAATAATAAAATGCTTTACTTTAACAACAATATAGAATATTGCAATACTGTTATGCAAATGGGAAACCAAGAAAGGTTGAGTGGCGGACCCTTTTGCACAAAATATTTCCATTCAATAATCGACATTTGAATTCTATTCAAAACAACTTAAATATACATGATAATAACGGCGCTATACTTGGCTGGCAATAAAGCGCACACGGTCCTTCTTATTTTGATGGCTTATTAACCAGTCTCGTTTCTTTGGTCTTCCTTGCCACCTTTGTGCGTCTCTTGTTTTGCTTGTCCATTCTGTGCCTTCGTATTGAGTTTTTCGATATGTTACTGTGGAAGCTGCAACCGAGTTCTCATCAAAGGGACTAGGAAGGTCAGACTCCAAAGTGGACATCAAATAATTTAACACTAATGACTATGCATAAATCGTCAAGACCATTGTGCAACCGGTTCCAACTGAGGACAGTCATCTGCCACGTTAGTAGCAGATAGTGTGATTATCTTGATTACAGATAATTGTACAATTTACTCAAACTTGATCTGTATCACATTGAGATATATCCGTATACCAAAAATGAGACTAATATATACAACAACAGCAAAAAAAGGTCCGGAAAACTGAAATTGTCATAAAATTTACCGAGTCGAAGGGCAATAACTTGCAAAAATAGGTCAATCAAAAGCATCACATTGAGATTTATCCACATACCAAAAACGAGTTCAATATATGCAACGACAACGAAAAAAAGTCCGGAAAACTGAAAATGGGAAGGACAGACAGAGGAACGGACGGACGGACAGACAGACAGACGGAGAGGAAACTAAGAGTCCCCTTCGGTCTGCCGGTAGAGGACTTATAAATGCATGCAAATCATTGTCTATCTCTAATCTTTCGTGTGACGCCGCTCCGTCAGGTCACTATAAGAGCTCTACGACAATACATCATGGAAGTTAATCCATACGAGTCCTCTTTTAATTCGTCCTGCCTTATCAATATTGAAAAAAATGTGTTGTACTTTTCCAGTGCACCATATGTGATTTATGTCTCATCAGTGATGTTAGAGGCAAATGCATGGCGAGCGAATGTCGTGTTTCTCTACTTCTGTCGCTTAGGTGCCACGGTTCAGAATGAATACTCTGAAAATTACATGTCCTTGAATAAACGGAATTCACCTGTTTGTTATTTCGTACATTGGAATTGAAAGTAGTTTAGTTTTCAATAAACGACAATGAAAGTTAATCATACAACGGAAGAGCATTTCTTAATAAACATAAAGAGATACAACAAAGAGAATGTAAATCGAAAGTAAGATATAATATAACATCAATAATGGAATTCCCAAGTTACTAAAATAATGCTTTAGTTTGCGATATTTTGAAGTTACATGTCGTTTCATTTATTCATTAGTTGACGGTCATTTTAGATTAATGTAAGTATAATTATTATATAGTTGGTAAGGGTTTACTATTAGATTATTCAAATTTATATTTTTAATCCTAGCTACTTTTATGAAAATATTGTATCTCGATGGTAAAGATAATTGAACTATCTGTAAAAGTTCACTTTATTTTTCATCTACAATTCGATAGATAGAATCATTTCTTGTCATTCGATAGATAGAATCATTTCTTGTCATTTCTGACATTGTCGCCATAGCACTTTCAATACAGACATAACGTCAGACAGTGCATGAATTATATATATTTTCCTTTCCATGTTTCATAAACATCGACGGCGGGTGCGGCTAGCCAACAGGGGATGCTTACTCCTCCCGGGCACCTGGTCCCACCTCTAGCTTGCTAGGGGTCCGTCAATGTTTCATTTTGCGCTCTATTGTGAGTGCTGTTGAGATTATCGTCAGGATCTTCTTTAACTCATTTGTGTCACACTTATGCCCTTTGCAGTGTGGAGCTCGTAAAAAAGTTCCCCGCGAGGGGTTTGACAGTAAGTGTTTTGAATATACTTCCCTGACATTGTCGCCATAGCACTTTCAATACAGACATAACGTCAGACAGTGCATGAATTTTATATATTTTCCTTTCCATGTTTCAAAAACATCGACGGCGGGTGCGGCTAGCCAACAGGGGATGCTTACTCCTCCCGGGCACCTGGTCCCACCTCTAGCTTGCTAGGGGTCCGTCAATGTTTAATTTTGCGCTCTATTGTGAGTGCTGTTGAGATTATCGTCAGGATCTTCTTTAACTCATTTGTATTAATATTTGAAGTGCGTGTAACAAACATTACGTTCTAAAGTATTGTGCAATTGTAAATACATGTAATCAATATGATTTTCGGTGTAGTGTTTCTCTTTGAGAAACGAAAGTAGAATTTCAAAATACATTAGTTACCAAGACAGCAAATTATCGTGCATTAACATCGACGGCGGGTGCGGCTAGCCAACAGGGGATGCTTACTCCTCCCGGGCACCTGATCCCACCTCTAGCTTGCTAGGGGTCCGTCGATGCTCAACATAGTGCTCTATTGTGAGTGCTGTTGAGATTATCGTCAGGATCTTCTTTAACTCATGTAATAAGATTTGGTATTCTGTGACGGGCTTTTAAGACTCTTTCATGGTCCTCTATGAAAGAAACAGCGGCTCCATCCGAGGGGTCTCAAACTCATGTACAACCCGAGGGGTCTCAAAATCATGTAAAACCCGAGAGGTCTCAAAATCATGTAAAACCCGAGGATGAAACCGATGTATCTTTCAGTTCCAAGAATGAATATTTTTCTCTCATATCTAAAGGCCATAAAATCAAAATTGAAAGAGAAGAGACGAAACTTGAAAAATAAGAATATTGCGATTTTCAAATTCCGCGCCACTGAAAATGGCTTATTCAAAAATAAATGAACTACGACTATTAGGCGTTTCGAACTATTATCCAAGAAAAGATAGAAAAACGCTTTTACATGTAGAATCGATGGTTTATTGCCACGTGGCCGCTAGATTGTTTTGTTGACTGATATTATGACGGAACAATAAAGTAAAAAATCGAATCAATTAATAGTCGTAGTATGTGATACAGATGCAGCTCACATAGCCGTACTTCATGGGCCCGCCCTGTAACAAATACGCGTGTATGAGAGAAAAATGTATCACAATAGGGAAAACCGTGGTACTCTCAGGATTCATCATCATTTCCTCGGAAGACACCAATCATTCAACCTTGTTGTTTCACTCTTTGCATTTATTGTTGATACATTCTAAATAGTAGGATGTTGCAATACTGTTATGCAAATGCAAAACCAAGAAAGGTTGAGTGGCTGACCTTTTTGCACAAAATATTTCCATTCAATAATCGACATTTGAATTCTATTCAAAACAACTTAAATATACATGATAGTAATGGCGCTATACTTGGCTGGCAATAAAACGCACACGGTCCTTCTTATTTTGATGGCTTATTAACCAGTCCCGTTTCTTTGGTCTTCCTTGCCCCCTTTGTGCGTCTCTTGCTTTGCTTGTCCACTCTGCGCCTTCGTATTGAGTTTTTCGATATGTTACTGTGGAAGCGTCAACCGAGTTCTCATCAAAGGGACTAGGAAGGTCAGACTCAAAAGTAGACATCAAATAATTAAACACTAATGACTATGCATAAATCATCAAGACCATTGTGCAACCGGTTCCAACTGAGGACAGCCATCTGCCACGTTAGTAGCAGATTGGTGATTATCTTGATTACAGATAATTGTACAATTTACTCAAACTTGATCTGTATCACATTGAGATATATCCACATACCAAAAATGAGTTCAATATATACAACAACAGCGAAAAAAGTTCCGGAAAACTGAAATTTTCATAAAATTTGCCAAGTCGAAGGGCCATAACTTGCAAAAATAGGTCAATCAAAAGCAAACTCAAACTTGATCTGTATCACACTGAGATGTATGCACATACCAAAAAAGAGTTCAATATATGCAACAACAGCGAAAAAAAGTCCGGAATACTGAAAACGGGAAGGACAGACAGAGGGACGGATGGAAAGACAGACAGACGGAGAGGAAACTAAGAGTCCCCTTCGATCGGTCTGCCGGTAGGGGACTAATAAATGAATGGAAACCATTGTCTATCTTTCATCTTGCGTGACTCCGCTCCGTCAGGTCACTATAAGAGCTCTACGACAATACATCTTTTAATTCGTCCTGCCTTATCGATATTGAATAAAATGTGTTGTACTTTTCCAGTGCACCATATGTGATTTATGTCTCATCAGTGATGTTAGAGGCAAATGCATGGCGAGCGAATGTCGTGTTTCTCTATTTCTATCGCTTAGTTGCCACGGTTCAGAATGAATATTCTGAAAATTACATGTCTTTGAATAAACGGAATTCACCTGTTTGTTATTTCGTACATTGGAATCGAAAGTAGTCTAGTTTTTAATAAACGACAATGAAAGTTAATCATACAACGGAAGAACATTTCTTAATGAACATAAAAAGATACAACAAAGAGAATGTAAATCGAAATTCAAAATACGTTAGTTACCAAGACAGCATATTATTGTACATGTAACAAGATTTGCTGATAGGCTTATAAGACTCTTTCATGGTCTTATATGAAAAATACAGCAGTTCCATCCGAGGGGTATAAAAACCATGTAAAACCCGAGGCTTGCCGAGTGTTTTACAAGATTTGATACCCCGAGGATGAAACCGATGTATCTTTCATAGAGGACCAAGAATGAATATTTTCCTCTCATATGTCAAGACCATAAAATCAAAATTGAAAGAGAAGGGACGAAATTTGAAAAATTAGAATATTTACGCCCCTGAAAATGGTTGATTCCAAAATAAATGAGCTACGACTATTAGGCTTTTCGAACTATTAACCAAGAAAAGATAAAAATACGTTTTACATGTATCTAGATTCGATGGTTTATCGCTACGTGCCGCTAGGTTGTTGCGTTGACTGATTTTATGACGTAACAATCGTAAAAAAACGAATCGTGGGTCCTGAAGCATCATATCCCAACCATCCTGCTACGTTTTTCGGTACATTTTTAACATAATAATTTTCACACTCTTTGGTCTTATCACATTGTTTTGATCGAGGATCACTGACGAGCGATAAGTATCAGAAACGTGCATGTCTGGTCCATACTGTAAATTTATCTGTTCTTAAATTATGCTATTGAATTTGAAGACGTTTAACATTTGAACCACTTGCTGAGTGTCACTGCTGGTGGACCACCAGGAGACCCCGAGGGCACATGTAGCCAAGTTTGATCAACTTCGGTTAATCGTCTGTCTCTTCAACGCATTCGAAAATTTCTGTTATAAAAAGATCTTGCAATTTCTAAAACATCGGTCATATTACATTGTTTTGATTAAGGATCACTGACGAGGGTTAAATACCCGAAACGTGCATGTCTGGTCCATGCTGTAAATTTATCTGTTCTTAAATGATGCTATTGAATTTGAAGACGTTTAACATCAATAGACATGATATGTGATACAGATGTAGATCACAAAGCCGTACTTCATTGGCCCGCTCTGTAACATATACGCGTGTATGAGAGAAAAAATGTATCACAATAGGGAACACCGTGGTACTCTCACGATTTATTATGCCCCCTTCGAAGAAGAGGGGACATATAGGTTTGCCGCTGTCGGTCGGTCGGTCTGTCGGTCTGTCGGTCCGTCGGTCTGTCGGTCGGTCCGCGACATCAGTTTCCGTTCAATATCTCTTGAGTGGAGTCACATATTGAAATGAAATTTTGTATACAGACACATCAAACAAAAATCTAGGTCAAGTTCATATTTGGATCCGATCAAAAAAATTTTGACAGAGTTATGCCCCTTGCACTTCGAAAAATACCAAAATTTCAGGGTTTCCGTTCAATATCTCTTGAGTGGAGTTACATATAGAAATGAAATTTTGTATACAGACACATCAAATGAAAATCTAGGTCAAGTTCATATTTAGGTCCGATCAAAAAAAATTTGGACAGAGTTATGCCCCTTTCACTTTGAAAAATACCAAAACTTCAGGGTTTCTGTTCAATATCTCTTGAGTGGAGTTACACATTGAAATGAAACTGTTACTTTATACCCCCATAGGTTGTATCAATGCAAGTATAAAGTTGTGACAGACTTTAATCAGAGAAGGGGCAGGGGGGCATTAATATTTTACAAACATGACTTTTAACTTGTCATCATTTCTTTGGAAGACACCAATCATTCAACCTTGTTGTTTCACTCTTTGCATTTATTGTTGAAGTTGTTTTGCAAACATTTGGGCTACATTTTTATTGCAAAATAGTAGTATCTAAAATTTTGCTAGAAGCTAAATAATAAAATGCTTTACTTTAACAACAATAAAGTAAGGTTACCTACTATCTAGAATGTTGCAATACTGTTATGCAAATGCGAAACCAAGAAAGGTTGAGTGGCGGACCCTTTTGCACAAAATATTTCCATACAATAATCGACATTTGAATTCTTTTCAAAACCACTTAAATATACATGATAATAATTGCGCAATTCTCGGCTGGCAATAAAGCGCACACGGTCCTTCTTATTTTGGTCGTCAATTGTTTTTGGTCTTCCTTGCCACCTTTGTGCGTCTCTTGTTTTGCTTATCCACTCTGTGCCTTCGTATTGAGTTTTTCGATATGTTACTGTGGAAGCTGCAACCGGGTTCTCATCAAAGGGACAAGGAAGTTCAGACTCCAAAGTGGACATCAAATACTTAATATGGATTCTCTGTAAAAACCTAAAACAGCTGGCCACGGCATGTCATGGATTTTGATTAAACTTTCTGTAATTATCATACTTAATGTAAAAAAAAAAAAATGAAAATAAACCATATTGTTATATTTGAACAACGGTTGCCATGGTAACGGGGTCAGTCTTTTTGACACCCCCATAAATATGAGAGATAAGACATATTGTGGCATTCTGTTGCCATGGAAACCATCAAAATTTACTTTATGAACACAAAAACTTTTCTTTGTAAGTTAAACTCTGACAAGAATAACTTTTTCGTGGGAGGGGGTTATCAGGTAGTTGTTGATATTCAGTCAAATTATGTGAAAATTTAGCAAAAATAAGGTCTAATTTTAGGGTCATTTTTGGCCTGTTTTTGATTATTTTGAAGGTTGAAAACCATTATTCGGTGAATGTTATGGGTAATCAACATCACCTTGCCAAAATAAATGTCTATAGCTGGGAAAAATCAAGAAATAAAATCTATGGTGAAACTCACCATTTTGTCATGAATGCCAATCAAACTCCGTTGCTATAGCAACTTGGATTCCATACTACCATATACCGCATATTTAAAAACATTGTTTTTCCTCATGTTTGAGTCCTATGATTATGAAATAGCATACCAGTATACAAATTATATTCATCATTATCAATTGACCTTCAAATCATTTCAAGGTCATCTGTCCAAATCTCAAGGTCATTTCTAAATTTAGACTAAAATTAAGACAAAAATCAGGATTTCCAATTAATTTAAATTGATTTCTCTTACTTATTTCATTAAATATTTTGATTTTAAATATTTACAGTTGAACAACCGATCAAAAGAAGTAGAATTCATCACAACTTTCTTAAATTGTATTTCACTTCTATGTATGACATACTTTCAAAAGAGCATAAAATTGCGATTTTCTAAAATTTTCTCGTAAAATATGTGACATTTTTTGGGGTCTTCATTGGACTCTGATAAATGTTATGCTCATCCCAACAAATAATACATTTATCATACTTTTACCGATAATTGATTGTTTTGCCAAGGTTCCATATTGTTTACTGTTAATCATGTCTCTTTTAAGTGAAAAACCACAAAATTTGGCCTGAAAATAACATATATTTTTAAATGACCTTGAAAATTGAGCAAATGACCTTGACATTTTCTCAAGGTCATGATAGCATCAAATGGTCTTTAATACATCTACATACCAAGTTTTGTAACAATAGCAGGCATACATCTGTAGAAATTAGCTTTTTACATATGACAGGTATTTACACCTTCGTACCAAATGTTGCCATGGTAACCTATTTCAAAGGCATGTAAACAGAAAAATCTCACTTCTAGATAAATTTCCTTCGATTCCCATGAAGTCCTAGGATAATACTCTTCAGGAAATAGTCAACTGTATTTCAAATCTTGTGCAATTGCATTATTACTCTTGTCAAAAGTAAGTAAAATATAGGTAAAATAAGGCCTAAATTGGCCGAAAATGGCTCAGTTTTAATAAGCAATTTTTCTTGAAATTAAAGTGAATTTACATGACACACAGAAAGAAGGAGCATCGAAAAATCAAATTGTATCAACTTAAGAGGATTTAAATAATCTTTTCGGAAAATTACATGTACATTCAACATTTGTTTCCATGGTAACGGGATGCATAAAAATGCCTTGTTTAAAGGTGTTTTTATACAAAACCTTGGTTACCATGGCAACGGAACGTCGGAGAAAAAAAAATGGATGGTCAATTCGTTCTGGGGACATCATATTTACCTCATACACAAAAGATATCCAAAATCTGAGCCATGTCGTGGCCAAACATGTCTGATTTTTTTAAGGTTTTTACATAGAATCTATATTAAACACTAATGACTATGCATAAATCGTCAAGTCCATTGTGCAACCGGTTCCATCTTAGGACAGCCATCTGCCACGTTAGTAGTAGATAGTGTGATTTAGGGGCTACCATGCGTGTGTTTTACAAAAACTGACAGGGTATCGGCGAATCCCCTGTCAGAAATTGAGTTTTACCGCGAGGCGATAGCCGAGCGGTAAAACGGATATTTCTGACAGGGGATTCGCCGATACCCTGTCAGTTTTTGTAAAAAATCAGTATGGTAACCCTATTCTAATGCTTTGGTCAGTAAGGAGCTAGAAAACGTCTGCTTTTAACGACGTCACCATAGGAACGCATGACGTCATAGCAAAAACTGCAGTGAAACGTGAATCCACTTGCAGTTTTTTCATCGCTCAACCAATCAGAATGCGCGTTACAAACGGAGTGCATTAGAATATCTTGATTACAGATAATTGTACAATTTTTTTATCAACAGCTCTCGTTTTTCAGGACATGAAAGATGTCTGCTATAATTGGGATCCTTCTAGACGTTTCCGGATCCATGCGGCAAAATGTTTCACAGGGTGAAGGCGAAGAAGGCGGACCATGGGCAAGATCTATCTTCCAAGTGATTGTTGACTTAATCAAACATGATTTGTCCCCTGAAAATAAAGTGTTTGCTCATGCTTTTGGGGCCGATTGCGAAAAATCAATATTCGATGTATTAGGAACAGTGAAAAAATTTCAAAATAAAGGTATTGTCCTTCGTGATGCGGATATTCAAGCGACACACGATAATATCGAAGAAATTTTTAAGGTCCTTGAAAGTAATGGAGCCTATACTATCCGAAAGTGGGCAAGTGAAGATGTAATAAGATCTGCCGTACAGGACTATATGTTGGCGCTCGTACTGAGTGAGCTGAAAACCAATTATGCCTTCAGGTACCACTTTGTCAATGAAATTTTGCCTCCTGCTTGTCGAAATTTGTTAAGTGTTCAAGAAAATGCTAATCCTCTTCTGCAAGGACTCTCATGGGTTTTTAACCAAACTCAGAACGCATGCGCGATGGGGGGGGGGGGGTCACAATTCAAACAAGCATCAGAGGAAGATATCCGGGAAGTTGTTGAAAAAGTCAAAGCTGAATTACTGGAGAGGCCAAATTCACAATCCGTTATAACCGTTCACGAAGCCTTAAAGATAGTGCACGGGTGCATTGACAACGATGAACTTTCAGTAGACAAGAAGAAAGAGTTGCACAAAATAGTCGAGCCTTTCATTTATGGAGGAACGCCATTATTCAGGTCATTGAAAAATTCGAAAAAACTGTTCAAGTCAATTGAAACTGGCAAAGGAATGAAGAAAGCGTTGTTCGTGTTGTCGGATGGTCAGCCTGGGGATATCGATATATCAGACGAACAAGCCCTCTCCAAGATCAGGAGAGATTTTTCTGAACAAGATGTCATCATTGTCTGTTGCTTTATATCAGATGAAACAGTAGTATGCCCGAAAAAGCTATACAGCACCAAAGAGCCTGGTTGGAGGGGTGGTGCGAATTTTCTTTATACGTTGAGTTCAGTGGTTCCGACCGAGATGCTTCCAAGAGCCATACTGTTGAAGCGTGGATGGGACATCGATATTTCTAACAATGAAACGAAGCTATTCATGCAAGTGAGCCATCCTGATAATGTAAGAGAGGCTTGTGACTTAGCACGTAACGTAGTATGCAGTCAAGAAGCCCTGTCAGAGTTACTTGTGTCGGTGTCGCTTGATATGTATATCAATCAATGTAGGAAAGAGTTTAAAGCCCCACACCAAGAGGGAGGTACTTGCTACGCAAATGCATCTGCAACGGTGCTTCATTTGTCAATGAAACGGATCCTTGGGCGGGATAACGGCTATCCAAACTTTGAAGGCCTTCGGAGCGAATTAATCTTGCTTCATGGCACAGAGGGAGCGAACACGTACAGTGTTCTTTTAGAGGTTTGTCCAAGATACCGTCTTCGTTGCAAAAAGGTGAATCTTCAAGGAGCATTAGAAGCTATCACGGCAAAGCGTCCAGTAGTGGCAACATTTCGCTTAACAGATCCTGAATGGAATGCCTTTTCTGCTTTCTACAATAGTAATAAGACAGGGATTCTCACCAAAAGAGAAATCGATATTTCAAAACGACGGCCAGGCGAAGATGTATTTGGGCATGCTGTTGTCCTCACAAGTTTCAATAGTCAGGGTCTACGACTGATGAATTCTTGGGGTCACAACTGGGGAGATATGGGATTCTTTCGAGTTAAGTCTTCTGATGTCTTGGATATGAAATTTATAGACGTCTTCTGGACACTTGAAGACCTGTCTGATCAGGAAAAGGCATACTATGGAACTCATGGATCAGAGGTTTCCAAGAAGCTGGTGAACTCGTTGGTTGGTCTTCAGAAGCAGACTTACACCTGTCCTTTATCCAAGTGCGGAGAAACATCGCTGGTCACCGAATTTACCGGAACATTAAATCGCGCAATATGCCCTCAGTGCAAAGGCGAGTTTTCGAGCAACGGAGCTGGAAATATACTTGCTTTGAATATGTATCTGACTTCCCTAACAAGATGATAGATTCTGCAGACACAACACATAAAGTAGCAATCTTTGTGGTTCCCGATGACAACATAGTCTTCAATAACAATTTAATTTCGCTAAATATCGAATCCATTTGTATGATCAGGTTGTTTTATACGTATGAAAACATAACGGATAGAAGAAATAGTTAGACAATAATATAATACAAACAGGGAAACCGTACCTAAATGTGTTTGTAGAGAAAATGTCAATAAGATAAGTACTGTAAACGTGGAAATTTCAGCATGGGGGTAATTTTCGCGTTTTTTTTTGCGAACCAATGAAATTCGCGATAATTCCCCCAATGTGAAAATATCCCCAATGCATTCTTACAATGGTAAATACATTTTTATCGCGAATATTTCCCCCACACGTAATGTCTTGATGCTATAATCGCGAAATTTCCCCCCAGCGAAAACAACCACGTTTACAGTAAAGCAATTTTTGTCTGTAAGGGAAAAAAAAAAACAAAAGCTGGTGCCTAAAAAATGATCATGAGTTGCTTACAATATGTATTCGGATGTATGTGAAATTTGATTATAATTATTTTTAGTGTGAGTAGGATTGCCTAATTGGGAGGATTTTGCCTGGAGTGTTTGAAATTTAAGACCTTCAAAAATCTAGTAGCAGCGCGCTTGCTTTTGATAGTTGAGTCTAGATGAAACATATGAACAAAGTATAGAAACTAAGCATAAATGGAAATTAGGGCAAGCGAATGAGCCAATGTACATTGCAGTCAGGAGTAGAGAGGGCACAATAATGTTGGTATAACTTATAGCTCAATCCAACTTTTCTTATTATATAAATATAATATGTTTATACTACAAGCCAGGAGTATACTATCAGATTAGATGTTGCTGCAGAAAGGACAGAGAACCCCTGTAGTTTTATAATAATTCATAAATATTTCATTGGATTAGGTCGATCAAAAACAGTTTCACAGAATTTAATTTTTGCTCCATCTCGTTAAATTATCAATATACATGTGTACTATTATAAAATATCAATATGTGCATTTCAACAAGTAATGTCTTTTCAGCGATGCTCGAAAAAAGGAAATTCAAACAATATGTAATTATGAAGAGAAAAAGTCAAAACTTAACCTTAATTTTTGCCATAGAGCCTGCTACGGACCAGTTTTACCATCAGGGTGATATACCCCTTAGGTTAGAAAAAAAAGAATAAATCATGAGATTTTATGACGTAGATTTTACAGATGTATTTTGAGTCAAGTATCGAAATACTGTGAAATCCTCTGGGAAAAAATAAGAAGCAGAGATACCGTCCTAGTGGTTGAAATTATCAAAATTGAAATATATGACTGTACATTTGTACAATTATAAAGTGCACCTGGTCTCACTCCCATTTTGGGAGTTCGCTTCTTTTCATATGGTGGAGGTTTTTCTTTATTTGCTTTGGTTCTTGTTTTATCCTGATTTTGTATGCCTTCGGTTTATGATTTCCTGAATTATCGATTTTGTACTTTGTACTTAGATATGATCATCCATATTTGTCATTTCAGTGCACCATATGCGCATTTCAATAAAATATGTCGTATCAGTGATGCTCGAGGTCGAGAAAGAGGAAATCCAATAACTAGTAATATGAAATTATGAAGTTAAACTTATGTTTAGATACAAGAAAATCTTGTGTTAGATAAAGAAACAAATAGTTTTAGGCTCAATATTGAAATTAAGATGAATTGTGTCGTAATTGTGAATGTTACTCTGAATGATTTGTACGTTGCATTTAGTGCATATTTCGATCGATTGTTTTGAATAATGTTACCATTTTCTTTTCATGATGCCGCTTTTGATGCACCGCTCATGCTTTCCAAACCACTTACAATCGACTCTGTGGTATTTAGAAAGTTGGGGTGTTCCAATTGGTTTCCGTCTTGAACAACATTCATCACGTCATGTAGATATCGTTTTGTCGTTCATGTTTCAATGATGTGATAGTACAGACATCGCAAAAGTTTTTACAACTTACCAAACATTTTTAGCTCACCTCGACGAAGTTGAGTGAGCTTATGCTATAACCCCACGCGTCCGCGTCCGTGTCCGCGTCCGGTTAAGAAGTTTGGGGTAGCTCAGTATCTGACAAAGTACTAATGCTACAGTAACCAAGCTTGCACAAGTGATTCATCTTTGGATGCTGAGGTGAACCCATGCATCGGATGCAGCATCTGACCTACATTTTCCGCTTGAGTGACTTGGTTAAGAAGTTTGGGGTAGCTCAGTATCTGACAAAGTACTAATGCTACAGTAACAAAACTGGCACAAGTGATTCATCTTTGGATGCTGAGGTGAACCCATGCATCGTATGCAGCATCTGACCTACATTTTCCGCTTGAGTGACTTGGTTAAGAAGTTTCGGGTAGCTTAGTATCTGACAAAGTACTGATGCTACAGTAACCAAACTTGCACAAGTGATTCATCTTTGGATGCTGAGGTGAACCCATGCATCGGATGCAGCATCTGACCTACATTTTCCGCTTGAGTGACTTGGTTAAGAAGTTTGGGGTAGCTCAGTATCTGACAAAGTACTAATGCTACAGTAACCAAACTTGCACAAGTGATTCATCTTTGGATGCCGAGATGGACCCATGCATCGGATGCAGCATCTGACCTACTTTTTTCACTTGAGTGATTTCGCTTTTAAAAGCCAATATTGAGCAAAGTATAAGTGCTACATGTACCAAACTTGCATATTGGATGTATCTTTGATCAAACTTTCATAAAATGACCTTGACCTACTTTTTCCGCTTGAATGATTTAGCCTTTGAAAGCCAATATTGAGCAAAGTATAAGTGTTAGATGTTCCAAACTTGCGTATTAGATGTATCTTTGATCAAACTTTCATAAAATGACCTCGACCTACTTTTTCCGCTTGAGTGATTTAGCCTTTAAAAGCCAATATTGAGCAAAGTATAAGTGATACATGTACCAAACTTGCATATTGGATGTATCTTTGATCAATCTTTCATAAAATGACCTTGACCTACTTTTTCCGCTTGAGTGATTTTGCTCCATAAAGCCAATATTGAGCAAAGTATAAGTGCTACATGTACCAAACTTGCATATTGGATGTATCTTTGATCAAACTTTCATAAAATGACCTTGACCTACTTTTTCTGCTTGAGTGGTTTTGCCTTTAAAAGCCAATATACATGTACTAAGAAATATGTTTGAATTGAATTTTGCTGTCACGAGGCGAGCTTCGTAATCTGTGATTACCTATGTTTTTAATTCTTGTAGAAATTCAAATATGTTTGTTCAGAAAAAAATGAAATATTTTACCAGACCGAATCAAATTTTACCAAATTTGTCTGGTATGTCTGGTGACTTTCGGATTGTCTGATAGTATTGTTTTCGCTATTTTGGTCTTTGGAGCTCACCTCGATGAATTAAAATTGAATTTATACTATTACCCATATGCCTACATGTCCATTAAGAAGTAGGGAGTACCTCAGTATTGGACAGAGTACTGATGCTATAGTTACCAAAATTTGCACAAGTGACTTATCTTGAGATGCTGAAGTGAACCAGTGCATCAGATGCTGTATGTGACCATCATTTTTCTGCATGAGAGACGTTGTTAAGAGGTTTGGGGTAGCTCAGTGTGACTTTTATAAGAATATTTGGGTGGCCCAATATCTAACAAATGTTTAACGTCGTAATTATGCTATAACTCTTTGTTATATTTTTCCAATTGTATTGTATCAGGGGTTGTTGAAATATTTATTCTTTTATGAATTTGATTTAAGAAAATTCATTATTAAAATTGTGTTCATGTCTCTAAGGGCCTCTCTGACGTTTCTTTGTATTCATCAGCTAATCATTTCTGGATGCTGATAGTTGACATTGAAAATGAAATTGACATTGCATTAGGATAATCAAATCACTGTCTATCAAATAAGAATAACTTTTCCGTCGAAATAAAATGATATATATGATAGGCATCAAAGCCAATATGCTGTTTAAACGAGTGATAATTTTCAGAGATATTATGAGTGATGGAAAAAGGCCGAGAACGATATAATATTCACAACAATGGTAGCGCGGAACTTCTTTCCAGTGTGACCGTTTGATAGCTTTGAGGTTTTTAACGTCTTAAAACATTAATAAATCTAACAATTATCGATAAACAATTAAACTTATCATTGATATTTACTGGTCAACTGAATTTTTACACGTGACACTGCATTCAAGCAAATGTTAATTCAAAGCGTTTATTATCTATCGGTCGAAGATGATACATGCCATCTTTTTTCCTTTGAAATCCATTTGATCCTACTCTATTTTATACTTAAAATGAATTTCATGCGTGTTTTACCTAACTCTTGTTAGAAAAAAAAACGTGTTATCATGGAAAAATATTGCACAGATAAGAATTGAAAAATATTGCACAGATAAGAATTAACCGATTTCTATTATGGAGTTTGTTTAATGTTGAATTCGAATACATTCGAATAAATCTACTCATGATCTAAATAGTCATGTACGTACAAATGTGCCAAAAGACTGATACATGTATATGTTTATGTTTGTTTGTTTAAATGCATGAATGAAGCTTACTATTATGCATCATGTAAATATTCGATGGTTAAAAATGTAATTGATAATTACGTACTGATATTAACATATTATTTAGGATTATTATGTATGACACTGATGATCTAATGAACACATTACTCTATGTATAATGTGACGACTTCAGTTTCAGCATCACAAAGTTTCCTTTTCTAAGTAGCAACACCCCATCATTGCCTGCGTAAGGCGAGTCCAAACCTTAATTGATACATTATGCCGGAGCAAATACCAAATATACAGATTTTGTTCTGAGATCTATAGCTAGTCATCTTTCAGATGAGCTTCCCAGTCAGGATCGATACGTTTGTGATACGTTTGTGATCGAATACCATCGTCACTGAGGAAGTTCTACGGTCGGTACGGGAATATCAAATCTGAAATTATATATTCTTTATTAGTCCCCTCCGGCAACACCGAGGGGGACTCTAAGTTTTCTCTCGGTCGGTCGGTCCGTCCGACCGTCCATATTTCACTTTTCCGGACTTTTTTTCTGCGATGGAAAGAAGGGAGGAGATCTCCAACAAGACCCCGTTGCAGCATCAATAGCAAATCACCAAAACATCCGATGCAAAAACACAAAAGACGAGTACAGCACGAGACGGAAAAGAGACACACGGCATGTAAACATCAAACACAAAAGACTACACATAAACCGACGAGACCAATGGGCAACCGGTGCCGACTTTGGACGGCCATTTGTCACGCAAGTAGCAAATTGTGTGGTTATCCTGGATTACGTGCGCACAACCCTCTCACTTCTCCAATTAACCAGAGGTCTCAAAGAACGTACAACTGTGGTGTAAAACAACCTCCTCATTGTAAGATGACATCACACAAACAAGACCGCGAAACGTAGAGGCCCCCAGAAACACAGATGAATATGTAAATAGATATAAAAAGAGGGCATGCGTAATACAGTCCGTGCTCTGCCGGCTGTAGCAAGCTCATGTATGTAATCACCCGAGGAGTCCGACTGACATTCAGAGAGGACAGGTGGTCGGGGCCCTGTTTTCTCTAAAGAGGTTTGGATAGGGTCCGTCATGGAGTCCCGTCGTCACAGTCAGTTAGAGTGCAAGTATCAAGAATGCGCGTGTACAAGACAGTAGATTGGTAAAATACCAAGCCTAGTGTCCGTCTGGTGACATTAGGATCATACCTACGGTATAAAAGGCGTTTGATGATTCTGACGCATTTTCGATGGTTATGCTGCCTACCTTTGATACTTCTTATTTTGTTTATCATATCACCATAAAAGACCAGTCGAGCTTATAGGTTGTGTAATACCCAAAGTAATGTACTCTGTTGCTTGTATAGACCCGAATTTTAAAAGAAGTTGACTGTAATTTTGAAAAATTTCCAGAAAGTCTTAACTAGTTTATGAAAGCGGAAACCTTGACCTAAAAGTTTTTTGGTAATTTGTAAATTTTTACTGTGAAAATCCAAAATATCAGTACATGCTCGAGCGTACCGGATGAGCT
The DNA here is from genome assembly GCA_028142955.1 of Pinctada fucata. Taxonomy (NCBI): domain Eukaryota; kingdom Metazoa; phylum Mollusca; class Bivalvia; order Pterioida; family Pteriidae; genus Pinctada; species Pinctada fucata. Next base: position 9,281,821 of record AP027108.1, read on the forward strand.
GTGATATGTAAATGCCGTATGACAGTAATCTTGGAACATTACCGTCAAGCCAGGGGAAATTTACTATGTTGAATCCAAAATTATCCCTTTTGTCATATACACTTGTATGAATCTTTCCGTTTACAATTTTGATATTGAGGTCCAAAAACGGTGTTTCTGTCCCTTTTGCGTCTCTTTCTGTGGGTATCTGTTCTGTGTTTTTTGCATGGGTGTTTTGGGATTTTGCTGTGGGTGCTGCAACCTAGTGTTGTTGGAGATCCCCTCCTTTCTTCTGTATTTGAAAGGTTTGCCTTGTTAAGTGTAATTCTTGTGGATAAATTTCATTCTTATATGATTCGAAAGCAGGATTGTGAATGGTTAGAATATAATCCATATACCTAGAAGTATTATTGAAACATTTCATTTCATCAAATTTTCCTTGCTATTGAAGATTTTGGATAAATTCTTTTTCATAAGTATATAAAAATAAATCTGCAACAAGAGGCGCACAGTTAGTACCCATAGGAATTCCTACAACCTGCTTGTATAGATCCTCACCAAATCTAACATAAATATTGTTCAAGAGGAAGGACAAGGCATTACACAGGTCACTACATGTCCATGATTTGTATGATTTGTAGTCTGTCGAGGGAAGAAACCCTTCACGCTTGACCTATTTTACGTTTTACCCCTTGATGACTTCAAACATAATTTTTTTTCTCAGTTTTCCGGACTTATTTCTGCGACAAGTAGAGATATTCAGGTTAAATATGATACATAGGTTAGTCAGAGGAAGTTATCAAAATTCGTTTTTCCAGACTTTTGTTCTGCAAGAAAAAGATATATTGTGGTGAATTTTTATACATACCTTGGTCTTTGCAATTGGTAGATACAGAGTATTAAGCTTGACTTTATTTGGGTCACATATGACCTTTTTCGAGGAGGCATACCCCTTTATGCAAAACAAAATCAGCTTTCTGGATTTCTGCAACACATAGAGTTTGATAGATAGATTGGCCTAGGATAGTTTATACAGAGCAAATTTGCAATATGGAGAACGTCAACTATGTCATGCTAAAATTAAGATAGAAAACTGAGACCCCCATCTAGCATCTTTGACTGTCAGTGTACAATTGGCCGTACGGACATTTGATTTACAACGTTATTAACGAGAGATAAAGATCTATCCTTTATATGAATGTTTTTATCGGAGGGTTAGGGTAAGGGTTAAGCCTAACCTTTTTTATCGAAAAAAGTCGATAAAGGAGATAAAACTCCAGTTTTCTCATTTCTGAAGTGAGCTGCACAGACGGTAAATTTGAATTCATGTTTAATTGAAGAGTTCTAGGCAGTGCAAAAATTTATGCCGGTAGGGGATTTATATCGCACAGCGATCATAACATTTTTTCCCTTGACTTGCAGATATTAGTAAGGGGGGTTTCCAGCCTGTGATTCATAGAAAAAAGGAACCGATTACGGTCATCCCCTTACCAGTGCTAATGGAAAATGATTACATCATTTCAAATTCATGTAGTAAATCTATCAATATCAGTTCCAAAAATAGGTGATGGCATCTATATATTTAAACAGAATCCCTATGTACATGTAATGTATACTTGTGTCATTCATAATGTAGCCGAATGTGTCTGCATATCTTTGACAATATTTCCCTTTTCTAGTAAGAGCTTAAGGATGGGGTTGGAATGTTTAACGTCTTCAAACCCATTAGCATCATTTTAGAGCAGATAAATTTACAGCATGGACCAGACATGCATGTTTCGGGTAATAAACCCTCGTCAGTGATCCTCAATCTAAACAATGTAATATGATTAAAATCTGTGAAAATATTGTCCTAAATATACCGAAAGACGAAGCAAGATGACTGGGATATGATGCTACAGGACCCAGGTTTTGGAAATTTGAGAAAATTTTGTAAACAGTAATTTTAAACAATGTATAAACAGAATTTGAAAAACCGCACGTTGATATCTTATAAGGGTTTCAAATGGAACCTAAGTTTTGGATACTCCGCATGTCTTTATGAATCTTCTACAGAGTTGGAGATATAAAAAAGACAACCATCTAGCAACAAATATACCCTTTGATAACGAATTAGTTTCCTTTGTTGTTATCTTTATTTGCTATCGATTTGTAGACCTCTTCTATCTTTTATATCAAAGAGATTAATAATTTTATTCCTCCAATCTCCGACATGCTATAGTATAGTTTCGTTGGTGAGATACTTATACGAATAAATTCTATATATATAATCTTTCGTCACCATTTACAGCTTGCGCAGTTCTAATTTTTTTTTATCATATCAATGCATGAGAAGAAAACATATCCTACCTGTCACATAAGAAGTATTGTACCTTCACGGACCTGTGTAAATTACCTTCCGAGACTCATCCGAAGCCACTTTAGTTGTCAGGTTTGTATTTTGTTTCCAGTGAAAATGTAATTTTTGTTTCAAGCTTTTATTTTTCTTTTGTTTAATACTTGCTTTCTAAATTACACGTTTATCGTTTATTTTCTGGCCACTTCGGCCCAAGTGAAAGTTCGTTTCATTTTTTATATGATTCAAATGAATATAATGGTCATTAATAATAAATCATAAAATCAAAACTATTTTATCTAAAGTATAACGGTTTTGATATAAATTGATATTCCCTAAATCAAGTTCAGATTTCGGAGGACTGAAATTGTACAACCGATATAATTATCAAGCTATTAAGTCCATGAAAACAGAAATAAATTTTGATTTCAGATCAAACGATTGTTTTATTTCTGTTAATCGGCAAAAATATCTTACGTATCAGGCAAAATGTAAATACAGATTGGAAGAAATCAAATTTGAAACAAAACAGTTACTTCATTTGTAACTTTTTTCGTCAAGTACATTATACATGTAATATTAATTTCATTTCTCTGTCCTATGTGAAAGTTAGTCAGACTTCTCAGGTGATTGATGTTGATCTCACTTCAGCCAGCAGACCACATACTATTATTCGCATGCCATATAATGGTTTTAGATCCATTTACACAGAATCTGTGTTACAAGATGCCGTTGAGTTTAACTATCTCGTTTGTGATGTCGCCTTACAGTAAGGAGTTTAGGTTTATACAATTGTACGTCTATGAGAAGGAAAAATAAGTACAACTCTTTGGCTTGTTCTTATTATACAGATAGATGTTCCAATAACGTGTCACATGTGTTTGACTGAAATTAATGTGACACATATGAAAATCATATGATCAACATATGTAAAATAAAATCATATGTCTAACATCAGTTTACACATATGTAAAATATATTAACCAATGTGAATAGTAGGGCTGTAGCGGTTCAGATATGTTTCGGTTCGTTTCGGTTAGAATTTTGAGCCTCGGTTTTTCGGTTTTCGATTCGGTTTATAGCATAGTTCATTTTGTACATTTTCTAGGTAATATTACCAGTTTGTTAGATATAATCCAGTTAATGTGACAAATTTATCTTGATATCAAAATACGAAATCATATTCTAATTGCATTAGAATTTTCGTGATCAAGTAAAGTGCACTAGAATTGCTTTTAAATTACATTAATTGCTCTATAAATTTCACAAATACACTCAAAATATGAGGCAAGTTTAAAACTGTGTACATTTTGTACATTGTACATTGTACTAGTAATATATAGTGATATACATGTACTGGTGAGAATCCACGAATCATATAATATAATCAAGTTTTAAATAATGTACCTTTTCTGTAATCTGAACAGTTTTTTTTAACATTAAGCTGGTTAACTTTTGCAGAGTTTCTGAATGTAAGTAGATCAGGTCATTTGACAAGCACATGTTTTCAGTTAATATTTGTGCTGACATTGCCGAAGAAGAACAAGTCGAATACTGAAACTCAGTTTTGCAAATTCGGCTTATCGACCACCCTCCGACTCTTAAACAATCAAAATTATCGCCTTGGACTTCTGTTTTGATGTCTGGTTCGCCATTACTAAGATCTCAAAAGTCTATCGCAGAAAGCAGTTTAAATTGGTTGTTTCTTCAGAGGCGACCAATCAAACGTTCGCTATTTGAGAAAAAATCAAGAGATAAAAAAAGAAAAAAAAACTGAATCAAAATCTGGAAATTCCGAACCGAACCGAACCGTGATATTTTGAACCGCGGTTAAAGGTGACCTGCAAAGATCCCTCACTCATCTCATTTTTTCTTCTTCACTTGATCAAGTAGATCTAGAATAACGCATTCCAATTTTTCATTTGACCAAATTGCGTCCCGTTTAGCAAGTAAAGCGGATGAAAATACGTCCCGTATTAAAATTCAAAAAAGCCTGCCCGGATTACCTCCCGTGGCGATGACGTAATGTACACCCAAGCCCGCATATACTATGCTGTAATCACTGTATATGTATATACACAGCTAAAAAAGAACGATTTATGCGAGTATATATTTCTTTTTTTTTTTAATTCATCAAATATCGAATAGCTTTGCGCTAATTTTGTACATCACATTAACAATCGTTTTGATATCATAAGTTGACGACAGTGCGGTTAGAAGTTTCCTATAGAAAGTGGCTTCACCTGCTTTCAAGATTTGTTACCGGGCGAAATTTTATGGATTGAATTTTTCGAGCAACCCTAAGTAATGTATATATTTTTGAAAAGGTCTTTCCGAGACGGCGATTTTGAAAATGATTTCAATTAAATCGGACTTAAAACAAAAAAGTTATTAGCAAAATGAACTTTGATGGCCAAAAAAATTAATTGTGTGTAGATTTATTTCTATGCGTTTAATTGGAGTATTGTGGTCGTGTTTGGTATCAAATGAATTCGAATGAAGTGCTGTAGAGGAAGATGATAAGGAAATGCAAAAATAATGTTGAAACAAACAATTTGTAATTTTACGGCCGAGTTTGTCGGTGCATCAAAGGCTTGGCGATCGTTGCCGAATGGTGTCATCCTGATTGTCCAACATTTATATAAAAAGGTAAAAATGTGGTATATTTTTTGTTGGACAATCAGGATTGTAGGTAGTACCAATTACATTGTTTGCATAATTACTTAGTTACTTGATCTCATTGATCTTGCCGCTAATTGGCTCAGGTAAATGTTGGACAGATATGCCATTACCTCATGAATTTAAGATAAATAAAAGACGTATACTAAGTACATGTATCTAAAGTATTTTTTAAACTTTTTTTATAAAAAAGTACTTCTACCAGGGACGAATATATACGTCCCTGCTTCTTCACTATTTTATGTTGTCAGTATCACAGTTGCCTGCAGATATGATCGTTTCCAACCCCTCCTCCTCTCGTGAAGTAAAGAGGGACATTTTGTTTTTCCTTTTCTTTTTCCCCCTTCTTTACTCCACGGTCATTTTAGCCATGATTCTGAGAAAGATAGAAGGGGGGGGGGGACGATCATATCTGCATCCACCTACATGTATGAACATTTACGGACTATATTTGATAATTTTTTTTTTCGTTGGAAAAAATCTTGGCAGCTTTTATGCGATTAGCGGAGAATTTCCATTCATATTTTTTTATCTCAAACTAGCAGACAGACAGCAGGCGTGTTAGACAGACAGCAGACATAACCATCCATACAAGTATTAGCTTTCCAAAAAAGCTTGGTCGATATCAACATCTCTTTAATCCCACAATAATTTTTTTTTTCGTCGCCATAAAATTATTATTTTTTTTTTACTCTTAAAATAAAGATTAAAGAGTAGTAATTATAGAAACGTATGTCTTTATAATTCTGACAAGTTAGAAAATAGATACATTTACACTGGACAACTCAAGATGCAGCACTCTTCATATCCATTCAGATCGAAATTGTTTGATCCGTAGGAAAATTCCATTATAACACATATTGACCTTGACAATCAAAAGCTTTTCTGGGTGTTTTCGCGGGAAAAGTGGAGAGTTCCGATTACATGTATAAGAATTTCAGTGGCGGATTAAGGGGGGTGCGGAGGGTGCGTCCGCCCCCCCCCCCGGCACTGACCCAAAATTTTCCAAAAACAGGCATATTTTCGCCCTTTTTAAGTAAAAATCGGCTAAATTCGCCCCTTGACCCCCCGGCAAAGGGGGTGCTGGATCCGCCACTGAATTTGGAGGGAAATAAGGGGAAACTCCTAAAAAGTTCAATCAAATTTTGTGACTCGTACAGTCTTGTCGACTTTTTTATCGCTCATTAATTTCTTTGTTTCATTTATCAATTTGTCTTTGGTAAGAAAATAAACAAACAAACAAAGTGGTATATCCTTAACGAGAAAAAGCTTAGTCGGATGAACGGTTAGAACCTTTTTAGCCCAATGGCACCCCTGATACGTTGTGATCGCGTATTTCTTTGTTGCAGTGGATCCAAGGATCCAGAAATGTCGTCCATAGGAATTTTGAATTGGTCATGACGACATGTCCTATTTTTGTGTTGTGGATAAATAAGTGGGAGGTCATGGGAATGCCTGTCTCTGGTCACGTGTTTTTCACTAGTCATGAAAGTGGGAGGTCATGGGAATGCCTGTCTCTGGTCACGTGTTTTTCACTAGTCATGAAAACGTTTCTTTCATAAGGATAATTCAATGATGCATTATTGAATCTGACGGAGTCAATTAGGAACTTTCTCCTATTGACAGCATCCGGTCTACAAATCTAGTACGGTCGATTTCTTGAAATCGACCAATTAAAATTTACTGATTCTATAACAAACATTGTTGCATGTGCATGAACAACCTCCATTTTACTCCAAAATCGAGGGGAAAAGTAAAATTTTTTTTGCTAGTAACATATAAATCGTTTGTAAAACCATAGAATACATTTCCTTTATTACAGGAATCGCTTGCATTTTATAGAAAATATCCAGAAATCTTATCCTTTTTTATGAAAACTGCTATTTAGGACTTGTGCGGAGATCTCCCCATTTCTACTCAAAAGGGTACAAAGATGGTTACTATGTTTACCTTCTGGTCAACACAATAGCACATAAAGTAAATAAACGGTCATAGAGCTGCCCCTTATACATTTTGAAGCATTTTTAGTACATCTAAACTGAAGAACTTAATTGATTAAGAAGTCACCTAGAAATTGTTAAGGTCGTAGGACCCCTTGTCAAGATTACTTAGACTGTGATATACCAAAGTTGAAATTTTTTTTAGACTTTTCGTAAAAATGATAGGTATTAACTCAGAAATCATGTGATATTGGGGTAAAACAAACTCAAACATAGTGATATTGGATATGCTAGAGAAAAGCTGCAATTAAAGTTCTTTGAAAAATCTATGAAATCCTAAATTTGTTTGTATGTCAAAAATGATGCACGTACATAATAAAATGAAAAAAAACCCCATAAATATATGATTATATTTTTTTTTTGCGAAAAGCTCGTTTTTCTAGGAGTTTTAAAAATTTTTTTTACTTAAGATTGTAGTGTATTTTTCTCCTTATTGTCCTCATCTTTGTAAGTACTTAATATCTACTATTACATGTAGCCGATGATCTACTGAAAATCATAATTGAGTAATAGATTATTTTTGAGTGAAACTTTAACATTTATTATACTTTTTATATATCAAATTTAAATTAACTTTGTACTATTTGGTGAAAATAGATTTCCAAGTATGAAAAAGCCCTAATTGGTATGTTTATTTAGACAAACAGGTGTGTTTATTTAACAATACAGGTGACCTTAAATTTTTTGTTGGACAATCAGGATATGGGATTTTCAAAATGTTGGACAATCAGGATTGAACCTGCCGAATAACGGTATGAAAGTTATTGGCAAAAAGCGTAATGATGAGTGGAGGGTGTGTGTTCCCGATTCGTCGACTTCAATTATATTATAATCACATTAATTGGTGTCAAAGGGGCCATCTAAGGGGCACAGGTAGACTGATATTTAACCAATTAGTATAAAGTTTACCTGTAGTTTACCTGTAAAAGTATATGATGAGTATTGAAAGCTAAGATTCTAGAATATTTGATCGTGTGATGTAATGTGTTTGTGTTCAATCTGTAAAGATGTGCTGGTCTTTATATATGAATACACTTTTCAAATAGTATATAAATATAGCAACAACACTCGTCGTTCAAAGATATCAAGAGCGGCTTTTTTTTTGCTACAACAGAAGAAGAAGAATAATGTGAACTATTTTAGTTACATTTATATCATTTCATAAAAATATGTCATATTCAAATAACGAAATGGTTCCACCGTAGTGAATGGTTCGGTAAGGTATGTGATGTCCGCCTCATCTCCGTCAGACAAAATTGAGGAAAAAAATGTGAAGAAATGCGAAAAATTAAAGACATAGAATTTAATGATGTTATCACATTTATCTTGTTTTAACATATATAACATGCAAACTTCATTACTAAATATCAAATGTAACGAAATACTTACGCCAATAAACAGACTATGGTATAAATGTTTGTAATATCTATGCATTTGTTTATCGAAAAATGTTGTAAATTCGGGAGATTTTTTTTTTACAATCGGGCTTAAGTATTCTGAAAATTGAATTATTAATTATTATCGAGTAAATACAAATATTGAAAAATCCGTGGTTTTCAGTGGCGGATCCAGAGGGTGTGGGGGTTGCATTGAGGGGGGGGGAGAGGTGCGGGAGGCGGTCCGGGGCCTCCCTCTGGAAATTTTGCGAAAAATATATGCAAATGGTGCAATCTGAATATTTGAAACCTGTATTAATTAGCTTTACCAAAAGTGCAATAATAAGAAAAGAAAATATGGAGTATCCATGCATAATTTTCACCGATTTTGGACCAGAGATACAATTTACCTGAAGATAAGGGTCGATCTTGGCACTGAACCTCATGCCGTATTTCTTCTGCATAGCGATTTTTATGTAAAAAAAATATTCAATGGCTTCGTACAATGTAATTAGCTTTTTAGCATGTTTATTGCTGAAAAGTCGGCGGAGAAATAAACATAGCACATAGTCTTGCTGATTTTGTATTTCATTCGATCATATCTTAGTTCAAAATAGTTTTTGGGTGTATAAGCATGATAAGAGATGGACAATAGTCAAACTATTTCATCATGGTCTATAAAGATCGATCCTCAAGAAAAACTTGTTATTCTAAATTGATTTTTTCAAACAAAAAGACGACTAGACTAGCGGGCATCATATAACTTCCAGCATATTTTAGCGGTCATTCGAATTTTAAAGTCATGCAGATTTTTTTTCATTATATGGCATAGGTAAATTTGTTTTTTCTAAAATTCCTTCAAGACGAACATTGCCCAAACGTAAAAGCATCTACTGTCTATTTCCCAACAAATGCCTGTCGTGGTCTAATTTGTTGTTCACACCTTGTACGGGGGTCAAATATTACGCAATCTATAGGCTTGCCTGTATATGACACGCCTGCGATCACTCTGATTTGAATATACAACCTTTATATATGAACTGATCGACACTTATACCCGGCTAACTAAGGCCATCACTCAATAATAGGTAAAAGTCATACTTGGGTAATTCCAAATACGCTGTAAAGTCGTTTTAGAAGAACCCCCCCCCCCAAGAAGAAAAAAATAGATAAATTAATAAAATATAAAAATAAACCAATCAATCAATAAAACGTATTTGGTACCGATTTGTTTTTATCTATCTTCAAGTAAACAAGATATGGGAGTTTCATCCCTCACTGCCTTCAGATACCCTCTAACACTCGCTTGGGTGCACATGACGTCACACAAAAGGGGCAGATAATTCAGTCGCACCGCTTCAACGATTAGACTTTTCAGGTCGATTTACAGGAAAACGAACGGTCGGAAAAATATATTTTTTTTTGAATTTTTTTCTCTAGTATGAATAAGTAAAATAAAATAAAGGTTTTTTAGTATTTAAAAACCTTTAGAGGTGACCTTTAACCGACTTTTCGGTTAATCATTACATCCCTAGTAAATACCTGTGTATACTCAGCATGTGTGCATAACATGTGAATCTTATATGTGTTATATATGTGAATGCTACCTCATGTTTATCATGTAAATTATCCAATAGATATGGTCCCATTTGTTTAACATGTTTTTCTTATGGTAAGTTTGACATGTGTTTTTACTGATGCCTATATGCAATAGATGCGCTCATTTGCATTGATCACTTAAAATTAGTTTCTACGACAAAGCAAGATCTATTGAATTTTGAAATTCCATCTAAAGTTTTAAATGATAAAAAGGTCAAAATCACATTTTTATCCATTTGTTTTATAAGTGATTGATGTTGCTAGTAAGAAGGATATTCACAATCATGAGCTTATTTCCATTAGAGATTGAATCATTGTACATGTAATTCGTTGATTGAGGTATCAACACCTAGAACTGAGGAAAAAATGCATGCATCGTGCGCATAGCAAATGTATAAAACGTATAACAATAATTTATATATTGTAAATTCCTCATGTTCCACAAGAAATTATCCCGTGGCCAATGAGCTAAATTATGGATAAGTCAGAAATTGTGATGGGCTTTCATTTTGGAATGAAGAGCGTGTACTTGCTTAGAGATGTTAAATGATGCTATTGAATTTGAAGACGTTTAACAACAGAACATAGAATAGTATACATTATGTCGGCCGACAGCGACGCTTTAACCACTAGACCACGGCGCAGATATCCTTTAGAAATTGCCTCGCGGTAATTTCTATAAAAATTGAGCAGGAGGTACCCTTTTGAACAGTTCAATATTTTAAGATGTCGTTCTCAGGAGCACATTCTAAAGTATGTTTTGAAAAATCGTTGATATTCAACTAAACTCAACTTAGATGATTTTCGTAAAATTTGTGCAAAACTGAGAAACTTTGAAATGATCTGTGAATTTGGTACATGTACCTACGGTGAAACTTGATCACAATCAAGTTTGATACAAACTGTCTAACTTGTTTCATTGTCTGTTAACAAAGATATCTAAAATTGCAATCAAATGAGTGCATCTAAGCACTTTTTGAATTTTCGTGATAAATGTGCTATTTTTAGCAATGTACCATGTTTTCCAATTAAGAAAAAGTTTTGATTTTCATCACGGACCTATTATTCTTCCTTCGTGAAATGATTTATTGACATGAATCAAATAATTTAATATGCTTTTCATAACATTGTTGAAATTCCCTTAGTAAAGAATCCCATCAAATATAGATTTTATCTAATTTCGCGAAGTACTAAAGGATGCTTTAGATAAATATACAAAAAATGATGTAAATTGGAAGGAGTCGAGCAACATTCTGTGAATGACTGCAAAAAAAAAAAAAACCATATTGGATATTATTGATATTCGAATAGATAACTTCCACAAAAATCCTCATCTTTTTGAATATACAAGTTCTAAATCTGAAAGATATTTCAAATCCAAATAACACAATTCACATGAAAATATTGTCCTCTCTTCTGCAGGCAAATCATCAAACAACACTATAATCATTTGAAAACGTTACAACATATCAACATCCGATTAGGAACTTTCGTCTACAAATACTTATATCAAAAGCAATGAAAGTGTGAACATCCCTATCTCTAAATTGGATCTTCCTACACTATACTGCAAAACAAAAGTGCACAAGTCTCCTTACAAGTTTCGATACATTGCCAATTCTAGCAACTGCTCAACTACAATTTTTTCTATCTAGAAATCTGACCTCAGCACTCACGATGATAAAAGAACACGTAGCAAAATATTGTGAAACTGTTCTAAATAGGAATGATGTAAACTTAATTTGGTCTATTAAAAATTCAAGCCAATACGAATTCTTCATACGACTTTTCATATATGTACACCACGCTTCCTTACGATAAATTAATGATCAATTGCCCACTCATTATATGGTGCTTTAATTTGCGTGCGTGGACATCGGCCTGCGGGTGCAGCTAGCCAAACAAGGGATGTTTACTACTCCTTGGCATCTGGTCCTACCTCTAGTTTGCTAGGGGTCTGTCAATGCTCAATTTTATGCTCTATTGTGAGTGCTGTTGATATTATCGTCAGGATCTCCTTCAACTCATTTGTGTCACATTTATGCCCCTTGCCGCATGGAGCTCGTAAAAAGTTCCCCGCGAGGGGTTTGACAGTAAGTGTTTTGAATATTTTCCCTGACATGGTCTCCATAGCACTTTCTATATGGACATAAAATCAGACAGTGCATGTATTTTAGATACAATGTATTGTTTTCATTTCGTGCGTGGACATCGACGGCGGGTGCGGCTAACCAAACAGGGGATGCTTACTCCTCCGTGGCACCTGGTCCCACCTGTAGCTTGCTAGGGGTCCATCAATGCTTAATTTTGTGCTCTATCGTGAGTGCTGTTGAGATTATCGTCAGGATCTTCTTTAACTCGATAGGGGAAAACTTATATTTGTACAATTGAATCAACAGGTTTCTTTTACACTACAGAATACAAATAATACAAATCATGGACATGTACTGACCTTTGTATTGCCTTGTCCTTCCCTTTGGACAACATTTATGTAAGATTTGGTGAGAATTTCTACACGCAAGTTGTAAGGATCCTATGGATACCTATTTTGCGCATCTTGTTGCAGATTTATTTTCATGTATGAAAAAGAATTTATTCAAACTCTTCAAAAGCAAAGAAAACATGATGACGTAAAATGTTTCATTGGTACTTCTAGGTACCTTTATGATATTCTTCCTATCGACGACCTTGTGCCATTACGTCTCTTTCTGTGCGTGTCTTCTTTGTGTTTTTACAGCACTATGGGTATTGTGGGGTTTGTTGTTGGTGCTGCAACTAGGTATTGTTTGAGATCCCTTCTTTACTTGTTCATTCCTGCAACCCATTTGTTTGAATAAAAGTGAATAGAATAAGTGTAGGACGCCGAATGTAGGACTTTTATCCTATCCTATCCCATCCTTTCATTTTCTAACCACCTTTCTCCAATCCAATGAAAAATATGTATAATGACCATAACCGCGTATACAGCACAAAATCGATAATTCAGAAAATCAGAAAGCATACAAAATTAGGATAAAACAGGAACCAAAGCAAATAAACAAAAACCTCCACCACATAAAAAGAAGCGAACTCCCGATATGGGAATGAGACCAGGTGCCCAGGAAGAGTAAGCATCTCCTGCTTGCATGCAACACCCGCCGCTTCAATTCGGTAGAACTGTCACATCCGGTTACTTCCATTTCGGAAGACATAGAGTACAATCTTTGGTTCGATGGTTCTAATGGTCTATGACAGAATATCATCCACCATTCTGGAGAGTGGAACATCATAGTGTATGACGAGTTCCCCATATCGACCGTAGAACTTCCTCAGTGACGATGTTCGTCAGTCACAAACATATCCCTGACTGAGAAGCTTATCTGAAAGACGCCTAGCTCTCAGAACAAAATCCGTATATTTGGTACTTGCTCTGGCATAGCGTATCAACTGAGATATGAACACGCCATAAGCAGGCGATGAAGGGATGTTGCTACTCAGAAAAGGAAAGTTTGTAATGCTGAAATTGAAGTCGTCACGTTTGTCATAGAGTGAGGTGTTCATGTGACCATCAGTGTCGTAGGACAACATTATGTCCAAATAGGATGCTGAATTATTTGTCTCTGTAGTTTCTTTGACTTCAAGCTCCGAAGGATAGATACTACTGAGGTAATCCGCGAATTTTGGATTATTGATTGACAACACATCGTATATGTATCTGTAAGTGAAATTGAAGTCAGAAGCTAAGTATTTTTTCCCCATCAGAGACCAAAGATGGAATGAATTCAGCTTCGTGCGAGTAAAGGAAAATGTCGGCAAGGAGTGGGGCACAATTGGTCCCCATTGGAATTCCGACAATTTGCTGGAAGACCTTTCCTCCATACACCACAAAAATGTTGTCGATCAGAAAGTTTAACATCTGAATAATATCTGTTTCAGTGTACTTATTTTCAGAATCGGACTTTTCTTTTACAAAGTAGGTTTTGTCATAGTTAACAACAATAAATTTGTATTTGCGATTACCGTTCTTACTTGTAAACGCATTACTTATAATTTTTGCGAGTCTTTCTTTCAATTTAGAATGTGGAATTGTAGTGTAAAGTGTCGAGAAATCAAAGGCTTTGATCGAATGGACTCTACTAAAATGAGTGGATTTCAGATGTTCCGCAGCTACGTTAAAGCACTCCTCGTTTAAAAGACATTTTCAATAATGAAAAAGGACATCCTCCAATAAAATTTCTTTATGTATTTGATAAAAGTGTTTAATACTAAGCTTGTGCTAAACATTCAGCCAAGAGTGATGTCATGTGCCACATCACAAGTCACGTGACAACTATTTATAACATACAATGAATTGTATAAAACGAGCTGGCGCAACGCCATTCCTGCAATTACAGTCCTATGCTTACTACCAAAATACCATGTAGGTATTGCCATTTATGAGTTCAAGTGCGCACTTTTATTCTTTTTTGTACTTTTGGAATAAAAGACGATTTTTATCAAAAAAGTGACTAGAAGAGCACTAAACTCCCAGTATTTTCATATATTTTAAATAGTCATAGATAGAATTGACAAAGTGCCTACTTAGATCATGGAGGACAACCATCTATCGGACAAGTTTAACGCGACCCCAACACATAGCATTGTAATTTCAGCCTGCGCCATGCAATTTTATACCATCACCCTACGACGATATCTTTTTCACACGTATATGTGACTAGCGAAGGGAAGCAACTCGTAGTTTATAACAATCAAGGTCGACTTCGCCGATTTCGTTCTCACAGTTTTGTGGCCTTTAAACACTAATATTTACCTGAGAAGATGAAATTAGTACTAAGTTGTTTAATTGAGGAAAATTTCATCGTATTTCAATAAAAAAAGTGAAAGATTAAATCTTTGGCAATCAGTGAAATGAATTTTACAATTTCACCGATCTGACGCAACGGTGCGGTGGCGTAGTGGTGATGACGCAGGACTGCAAATTCAATGATCGCGAGTTCGATCCTGGCAAGAGATTCATTTTATTTTTTAATTAATTGTTGAATCAGTGAGAGGCACCATGGTATCAATAGGCATTGTTTCTGTATATTGTATATGAAGTTCTACGGTCAATATGGGGAACTCGTCATACACTATGATGTTCCACTCTCAAGAATGGTGGATGATATTCTGTCATAGACCATTTGAACCATCCAACCAAAGATTGTACTCTAAATCTTCCAAAATGGAAGTAACCGGATGTGACAGTTCTACCGAATTGAAGCGACGGGTGTTGCATGCAAGCAGGAGATGCTTACTCTTCCTGGGCACCTGGTCTCACTCCCATATCGGGAGTTCGCTTCTTTTCATATGGTGGAGGTTTTTGTTTGTTTGCTTTGGTTCCTGTTTTGTCCTGATTTTGTATGCCTTCGGTTTCTGATTTTTGAATTATCGATTTTGTGCTGTATACAGGGATATGGTCATTATCCATATTTGTCACTTGCACTTATTAAAAGAGCTTTGTACAGTACAGATAAAATATGTGATATTAGGAAAGAGAAGATGAATTCTGTAACATTTCGTTACTAACATATAAATTCTAATTTTTAGCTTGTGATATTCAATTCACGTGGTCTAAAAGAGAGAGAGAGAGAGAGAGAGAGAGAGAGAGAGAGAGAGAGAGACGTGAAAATTTTATATTATTTTTTTTTCATTCTAAGTAAAATCAAAAAGAATACCACGAAGAAAATGCATGTCGTACAATTATTCATAATTGCCAAAGTCCAATCTGAATGTTACGCATGCCACCTTACTTAGTAACTTCCAGCATTTTAATTTTTAAAGCCCCTTTTTTTAAGTTGTCGTCGGTAGTATTTTCTCTCCCCTCTTTAAATTTGGCCTTTATGGATAATTCATTATGATCTTATCATTATTATTTCCTTGCTTTCACTTTGTTTAGATTGAAAGGCTGTATCCTCAGTTAGTTTAACGTCAGTTTAAAAAACGAATCATCTATTTTGAAAAAGAATCCATAAAGCATTCATGCTTTTCTAAGACTTTGCGTAACATCCGCACGTGGTTGCTAGGCAAGCATTTTCATCAAATATTTGTATAGTACGTTATGCCATTCAGGTATTTTTACTATAGATAAAAGTTATGCCATATTCAGCAAAAAATTCAACCATGTATAAAGATCTAGCTCGATGATAAATGACAATAAAGGGTATCAAAATCTGCAAGCGACAATAGACTCCGTGTTGATGACGTCAAAATCTGTGGTTGACGTCATTTCGCGCCATATTTGAAGACGTCATTTTCTGAGGAGTGCCTTAACGTAGCTGCGTCTAAAAGTTCCTTCGAATTCTTTAAAATCCACATCTGGTTAATACCACTGCGAGAATATACTGTCGAACAATATTTTTGAAGCCCAGATTTGATTTCAGATAAAACTTTGGTGAGTAAGATCGATACAGATTTGGTAGAACATTTTGAGGAACCAGCGATGAAACGTTGTTTGTACGGATTCTTATGCATTTTAGGTATGCAGTATAAGTATGGCAAATCTAAATCTAAATTGTTCATGTCGAAGCCAAATGAAGCAAGAGCTGATTTGTGGTTATCTATTATTTCAGAGGCAGAAAGGTTTGTTGGGGTGTAAGTGGGATTTCCAGGTGTCGAATTTAAACCCAACTCTTTAACTAGACTGTCGAAATAGTACTTTTTGCAAGTAAATGTGTAATTATTTGAGGCTTTGTCCGCTGGTGTGATGACATAATGTTCTTGGAGGTAGGTAAGATCTGTGATAACATCAGGGTCTTTAAATATAGACTTGAATCTGGTGTTCACAGTTGATTTTAATCGGTTAATTCTAGATAAAAGTAACCCTCTGATGGATTTTATCCATTCGGAAAGGGTGTCGAGCTGCACATCCTCTTTCTTTGCCCAACGTCTTGCATTTTCCTCACAAGAGTCCATGATAATTTTGACATTTGGTTCCATGTAAAGGACATACTTTCTCTGTATTTGGGACCCTTTTTTAACATTTCTCTCAACTTGTCGCTCTTGACTATACTAAGGTCACCAGTAATAACGTCTCCACAAGGAGAGTAGTTGAAATCCGATGAAGAACATACGCAGGGAAGTGGATGTAGTGAGGGATTACTTAAATCAATACACTGCAGGAATTGTTTCTAATTGTAAATTTCAGATGCAACTGTTGGTGTGTAGCTATAGGAAATACAAGGAGTTTCTTTTCTTTTGAAATATGGTGGGATTTTTTCTGTGACAGTTTTGTGATTCAAAATTTAACCAAGATTCAAGTTATCAATACCTTTGTTTGCAAATCTTACTTTAATGAAAGGGCGGTTTGTTTTCTCCTCTGATTTATCTGATCTAACTGCTTGAAATAAACGAAAAGTAGAAATGTCCAAGATGACTCCTTGTAGTCTGTATTCTGGGGAACGTGTATCGGTATATGTGAGGTCCTTCGTATAATCGTAGATTTCGTGTAACTTCCGTAAAGGAACAGAGTATTATTTGGTACGAATATAATGCAGGCCTAGAGGCTCACTCAAAAATGGAACCAAGTCATCGAAGGAGAAACTATGTATCTCAGGCCTATTATATTTTCGAATGCCATGACTTCGAGGTCTTCTTTGTGGTCTGTTGAATAAGCTAGTCACATTTACCGATTGACAACCGGGACTTGTTAAGTTTCCTATTGTGCTGATGTTATCGTTGCACCCATAGGGCGCTGCAGTGTTAAGATTTTTTATCCAGAACTCTTCTCTGTTGCGACGGAAAGGTGTGCTCAAATTGGGATTGTTTGTGGGGTGATATATTTTCTCCAGGATTCAGACTCTCATAGATAAAACAGAATGATCGGCCTGGTCAAAATGTCGATAAAGGAGTTGACTTTTTTGACCGGTGTCCTGACATTCTGGTTCGGAGCTTACATTTGGTTTCACCCACATAAATCAATCCACAAAGTGAGCACTCTATTCCGTACACAACATTAGATGTCATACAGTTAAGGTTAAATGTTTGTTTAGTGAGATTACTTCAGAATGAAGTGTCTGTTATTAGGATGTTACAAGTTTTGCAGTTCTTCGTGCCGCGCTTAGAAATTGAGCAATCGCTTGGTGAAAATTGGTGCTCTTTTAGTATATCGACCACTTCAATCTTACAGGGCTTGATTTTGATATACCCATCTGCATGTTTATACCAAAAAATGTCTCATCTCTAATGTCATTTAAACTTATTCTAGGGACACCTAAGTTACCTGTTGCGTATGTGTCCGTAGACGCAACAGGTTGGGGCCTTTTTATCTTGGGCGACGCCCAAGCCACTTTGTAGGTCTCTTGAGTTCTATCCATTGAGCAAAAGACTGCTCGACAAGTGCCCTCGGGGACAATTTGTCCACCAGCAGTGACACATGAACAGTGGTAAATATGACAAATATGGATAATGACCATATCCCTGTATACAGCACAAAATCGAAAATTCAGAAAATCGGAAACTAAGACATATGATATAGTAATAAACATTAAAGAAGTACCTATCAGTTATTCATGCTCAAAGTCGAGAAGGCAAGGCAAAATCATTAGATTTTCCATAGGAACGGTTGCAAATAAACATTACAGAAGTACCCATCAGTTATTCAGTCTCATAGTCTAGAAGGCAAGGCAAATCATTAGATTTTCCTCAGGAACGGTTGCGAACCTCGGAATGAACAAAATTCCGAAGTGAGGCCAGGTGCCCGGGGAGAGTCCATGGAAACCTGTCAAATTCGGTGATTGTCTCGATATACATTTTGATGTACATATCAGGTAAGTATGTCTTGTTTGGTGAAAATGACAGCCATTCAATCACAATGTTGAATGTCACTGATCATTCTGGAAAGGCGGATCTCATATGCTTTTATTACATCCCCGTAGCGACCGAAGAACTTCCTCAATGATGATTTCAGCCGTTGTGTAATATAACCCTCAACAAGTAGCTTACTTGCATGGCGTCTGGCTCTAATGATGAAATCTTCATATTTGGAAGATGCCCTGGCGTACCGTATCAGTTGAGAAACAAAAACACCATAAACAGGAGAAGACGGAATGTTGCTACTCATGAAAGGGAAATTAGTTATGTGGAAGCTGAAATCGTCACGATTGTCACACAGTGAGGTGTTCAAATGGCCGTTTGTGTCGAAAGATAGGGGTATATCTAAGAACGAAGCGGATCTGTCACTCAATGTTGTTTCCTTGATCTCTAGTTCATGCGGATAGATTTCATGTAGATGATCCGCAAAAATTGAAATGAATAACATGAGTGAGACCAGGTGCCCGAGGAGAGTCAGCGTCTCTTGATTGCATGCAGCACCCGTCGCAGCAGCTCCATGGAAACTTGTCAAATTCAGTGATTGTCTCGATGTACATACTGGTGTACA
Organism: Pinctada fucata; assembly: GCA_028142955.1. Lineage (NCBI taxonomy): Eukaryota > Metazoa > Mollusca > Bivalvia > Pterioida > Pteriidae > Pinctada > Pinctada fucata. The sequence goes on from AP027108.1 coordinate 9,301,183, forward strand.
CATCAGGTAAGTTATTCATGTTTGGTGATGATGACAGCCATTCCATTGCAATCCAGAATGTCTCTGATCATTCTGGAAAGGGGGATCAGATATGCATTTATTAATACTCCGTGGCGACTGAAGAACTTCCTCAAAGATGATTTCAGCCGTTGTGCAATATAACCCTCAACAAGTAGCTTACTTGCAAGCCGTCTGGCTCTAACGATGAAATCTTCATATTTGGAACATGCCCTGGCGTACCATATGAGCTGGAGAACAAAAGCGACATAAGCAGGTTAAGACAGAATGTTGCTACTCATGAAAGGGAAGCTAGGTATGTGGAAGATGAAATCATAACGATTGTCATACAGTGAGATATTCAAATGGCCGTTTGCGTCGAAAGATAGAAGAATATCGAAGTACGAAGCGGATCTGTCGCTCTCTGTTGTTTCCTTGATCTCTAGTTTATGAAGATAGATTCATGTAGATGGTCCTTAAATTTCGGATTATTGATGAACAACACGTCATCTATGTATCTGAAGGTAAAGTTGAACTGCGATGCGAAGTGCCTTTGTCCATTCGAGAGCTAGGTTTGGATGAAGTCAGCTTCGTATGAATATAAAAACAAGTCCGCAAGCAGTGGGGTGCAATTGGGGATGCCAACTATTTGTTGGAATACAGTTCCTCCAAACACCACAAAATGTTGTCAATCAAAAACTCGAGCATCCGGATGATATCGTCTTTGGTATGTTTTTTGTTTGAATCAGAGTGTTCCTTTGCGAAATAAGTATCCTTCCGCCCTATGACAAGGTATTTGTATATCCTGTTCCCATTTTTTTTAAAGAAAGGTATTGCGAATAATATTGGCCAGTCTGTTTTTGAGCTTTTGATGTGGAATTGTAATGTAGACCGTGGAGAAGTCGGAAGATTTTATGCTTATATGATTGAAATTGGTGGCTTTTAAATTTTTCAAAAATTTCTTAGAATTCTTTAGGATCCACATCTGATTGATTCCATTTCTGGAATATGTTGTCTCGCAGTATGTTTGAAGACCTTGCTTGATGTGAGTTAATATTTTCGAAAGCAAAATGTAAAGAGGTTTTGTTGAGCACCTGGACGAACAGGTGCAAACAATTTAAATAAAGCCAAAGTGAATTTTCCTGGCGCCATCTACAATACTTAGCTTTAATTTCCTCTTGCCAAAATTGTGTAGGTTTTATTCAGAAGCGTATAAAAAGAAGTCCATAACTTTTTTGTTCAGTATATATTCTGATGAATGAATGAATGAATGAATGAATGAATGAATGGATGGATGAATGAATGAACTCTATAAAGACAAGAAAGTCAAAATCAGATTTCACAATAGACTGTGTCACTAACTATGTTAAATATCAATGGGGACGTACACTATGATTACAAAATACTATCTTGGCTCTTTATTTACATTAGCCAATACAGGTAGTAGGAAGTAAGAAAGAGATACAAACATAAATGTTTACATTAAAGATAGTTATGCAGATATTTATATGAAGATACATGTTGACATAAATACCTTGAGTGTTTAACAGATGAAAAAATTATGTTAATCTACAAAACGTATGAAAGAGAAGGGATGTTTTATTTTTTCGTATAATAAAATTAAATCTTCACGTCCTTTTGTGCATTGCTTAATTTGTTGGTTTTGATATTAGAGTAGAAAAAAAACCTGATTGTCCGGAGAAAAAACCCTGCTGTCCCTAACGATCGACAACATTACTCTCTCAAATTAAAAAAAGTTGGAATTCTCGTGGGAACAAACTGTGCCCCTCTCCTAGCTGATTTATTCCATACATGACAGAATTCATACAGTATGTGCTTTGAAACAGCAAAATGAAGCTCGCATCGCAGTCCAACTGGAATGACTGATACATTGATAATCAATCAATAATCCAACTATTCAGGATAATCTTTGCACGGTCTATTCTAGTGAACTGGAAATCAATGAAGCAACTGAGAGCAGCACTTCAGCCCCCTACCTAGAAAGGAGGGGATTTCTAACTAACAACACCTAGTTGCAGCACCAACAGCAAAAACCTCATTGTAAAAACACAATGCATACAGACGCAAACGGCACAAGGAACATCAACACAAATGACTACTCATAAACCAACGAGACCAATGGGTAATCGGTGCCGACTTAGGATGGCCTTCTGTCACGTCAATAGCAGACGGTGTGGTTTTCCTGGATTACGTGCGCACCCCCTCCCACTTTTGCGATTACCCAGAGGTCTCGAAGAACGCACAACTGTGGGTACCTAGACACAATTATATCGATCAGTGACAGGGTCATTTGAACACCTCTCTTTATTACAAACGTGCCCATCTTAATTTTATTATCACAAACTTCCCTTTCATGAGCAGGAGCATTCCTTTTTTTCATTTCACAACTGATACGCTATGCAAGATCATGTTCTAGGTGCGAAAACTTCATTTTTAGGGCAAAAACTATCACCAGTTCGCTGCTTGCTCAATGTTATGTAGGGGAACGGCTTGGGGTGTCAGTAAGGAAGTTCTGTGGTCGCTGTAGGGAGGTTGTTACGCAATGCAACATTTGCCTGTCTGTATGGTTTGGGATATTCTTTGGTGCGGCCTTTCCGATATGTCGACTTTTGTCTGTTTGGGCGTTATCTGCCGTATATGGGCGTTTCTGTTTGGCGTTCACGGTGGGTGTTGCCTCCCGGGCACATGGTCCTGCCTTCATTAGGGGTTCGCGATTACCTTAAATGGAGAATGTCATAATTATGCCATATTCCTCTGAATTTTTCACTCCTGGGCTACGATTGGTACTTTGTCTCCGTAATGAGGATGTACATTCATGTTATTCTGAATTTCTGATATGATTTTTCAAGGGAATGTAACTAATAATGGGTTTCTCCCTGCAGGCATATCTTTTACCTTAGATGGTTTCTTTGTGAAAGTGATAGGTCATGTTTGGCATTTCGCTCTTCATCTGTTCATTATATTAATTTCCCCTTTTTGCCATCGACCTTTACCGATTATTCTAATATGACTTGATTCTTTTTCCGTATTAAGACAACAGACGCGAGCCGGGCTCTATTCTCCAATATAGGCCCTATAGCGATAAGCCACGCCTACCCATTTTCTGAAAACAGATAAACCGGCAGGAACTGGTTTTTACCAAGAATCGATTTGGTCGTAAGGTCCAAGTTTGGTCATCATTAGAATAGAAATAAAAAATGACAAGCCGGGCTCTATTGTCTCATAATGCCCTCGCGTCCTCAGCCAATCACATTTATCACCTCGCCGCTGGCGCGGCTCGGTAATAAATGTGATTGGCTGAGGACGCTTGGGCATTATGAGACAATAGAGCCCGGCTTGTCATTTTTTATTTCTTAAATATTTTACTTGTTGAAATGATCATATGGTGCACTGAGAATAATACATATCAAGAATATTCATTTTGATACTGATAATTTCGATGCTTTCAATGTAGCATTAAATTGCATTATCCGCAACAATCACCCAAATCAATTTTGTGAAAAAGAAAACAAACGTTCTCTCGCAGTTGAAGAAACCCTCAGCTGTTCACGAAAGATTTGTTATACAGCATCAGGCCGTTGAATAAGGGAAATAAAGGATAATAGATGTCCATGTGCTATCAACATTCCTGTTTGTCCTAAAATTTGCTTGCCGTTCATCAACTACCAGGAAATTGTATGATGGAAATAAATTCTCAATGACACATATGTATATTAATAATTTTTCAAAATAAATCTGATATTTAAAAAGAAAATACATTGAAAGACAATCCCATGAATTAATCTATCGGCTTGCTTGGAGTACTTTTCTCCTTTTATGGCTGTTTCCGAGTTTCATGAGTTTATGGATTGTAGACTCTTTTCTTGCAAAATTTAGTTATATTAAAAAAAAGCGTTTAAGCTTGTGACCTTAAAACATTTATCTGGACCTTTTTTTTCAAAACTTTGAACAGCTTTATTAGTATTCAAATACGGAGTTTTATTGATGTCATGCATATAAATACTATCTTATGTCACCGTGTTCAAGTGGTGCAGTTTTAAACCTACAATGTACGACTATCATTCAAACAGTGATAAGATAATTCACAATAATGTAATTATCGTCCCGTATAAACTACTATCCTTTCTGTAATAATTTTACTCTGTATTTGAAAGCACGTTACATATTACATGTACATAATAAGGTACGTATTCATTTCATTCATTTGAAAGTGTCGTTTTGATCTCTATCTTACTTCATTTCGCGTCTAACTTCCTTCGGGCCATTAGAACTTTTTTTGGGGGCTTCAAATGTGTATGAAAATAAATCATAAGAAATCTTTTTTTTCAAATATTGTATAAAAAGAAAAGGTTTTACACGCACTTATGTATTACTGTAATACAGCTCAAGTGTTGAAATGCTAGGATCAAGAATATGAGAAGAATATTTTCTCTTAGATATGAACGTACGTAGTAAGAGTAAGCTCTCTCTCTCTGTCTCTCTTCTTAAAAAAGACCCCATCAATCAGAGGGTATTATAATCTATAAAAAAAATCCCTATTCTCGATGGTTTTTTTTTTATTTTCTTTCCAGGAGAATGTAAGTTTCAATAGCTTCCGACACTAAACGTGCTCTAAATTTACACGTCGAAAAGGATAGAATCCAAAATGATAAGATATACTAGATAGGTTTCCCTTCGCATCAGTCCTATAAATTAATTGAATATAAAATCTTTCAAAAGGGATAATGATAGATATTTCTATTGGTCTCGGACTTTGAACTTCGAACTTTGCACTTGGAATGCACTGTGTGTATGCAAAAAGTTGATGGAATGGCAATGAATGAATGATATTCTTTTATTTTGTATGTAACTGACCAGACAGGAAAGGTCGACTTATGTCTCCACTTCTTTAATTTCTTATGTGTTCAGACTTGCCTCTTAAACGGTCCAGCTAGATTTCAAAGTCCAAAATCAGTCATCTTCAAAATGTCAAAAATGTCCACATCGATATTATTACGAACAGCAGTGTAGAATATTAAAGGAAAGTTGAGTCCTAAGTTTAGCAATCATTTGGAATGAGTAAGAAGATGTGTAAGAAACGCGTCTTTTTGTGATAGCATTGTGAAAACAAAGAGGAATATGAGTTTTTGAAATGAATTTATGTTCATGCGCATGACCAAATCTTCTTAGCGACACTCTCGACGGCAATGAAAAAAAAAATTGGTATTCTGAAACTGTAAGGACTAAAATATTTTGGAAACAGCATGTCATGGATTTTCATGATTTTCTCTATAAATGGTATGTATAATGCCCTGAATACAAAAATAACATTTTTTTTGAAAATGAATATTCCGGTTGCCATGGAAACGAGGTCTGTCTATTTATAGGACTAAAAAAATTGTTAAATAAGTCATCTTTGGTTATTATGTTGCCATGGATTCCATTGTCAGAGTTAATTGGTATTAACAACTTATAACTTTAAAACCTCTATTTAAAAAAAAAAACAAATTTTTGACATATCTTTCAATTAGCAGAATCCTATCAAATCAAAATCAGTCAAAAATTGCCATAAAATAAGGTCAAAATCAAGGCCTATTTTTGTCCAATTTTTACCATTTTTAAGCAAAAATAACACAAAATGTCAGGCTGATAACACCATCACTGTTGTCAGAACAAAATAGATTTCATGCGACAAATATAATCAATGAAAAAAATAAGTGGGACCTTGTTTTGTTTTCCTACATTTTGAGGTCAAAAATGGTTGCCATGGCAACTTTTCATTTGACACATGATGACTATATCTTTTCAAATTGATTTTTAGCATGATTTAAATAACTTATATTGCTTAAGCTTTATGTAAGGACAACAGAAGAAATTATTCTTTCTTTGAGCACTTCCAAAATTTGTCAAGGTCATTGACTCTAAGTTCAAGGTCAATTCAAAATATAGGTTCCAATTTCAATAAAATTTGCATTTTTGTTGTTAATTATTGTTACTAAATTTAGGCTTGACTGTCATATATTTGTATCCAAAATACTTCTTTCTAAAATAAGGATCGATAGATGGAAAAACATTACAATTTTTAGTTCAGAACATTTCTCCTAAAAAAATAAGGCCTAGACAAAAATCATGATAATCTCACATTTTTTTATATGTATGTATGAAATACCAGCTAAAAATCAAGGATGTCATTGATTTTGAGATTTTTTGCAACTTTGGTCAATAAATATGGGATATATCCAAAATTACTATGTATGTGTTTGTTTTATTCAATACCACATGATTTTTGAGTAACTGCCTCTCATATTTTTGAAAAATCACAGAATTTTGCCAAATTTTGTGAGTTACATTCAAGATGACCTTGACATTGGGTCCTGTGACCTTGAAAAAATTTTAGGTGATTTTTTTAATCAATAATGCTCTTTTAGGTGTCATACCAATTGTCCCACATTTATATAAAAAAGGCATAAAAGTCATGTGGGACAATCGGGATATGGTGTGCAGGTTAATTAGGTAATTGCGGCAATTATCTCATTCAGAGATCAAAGGGTGAAGGTTAAAGTCTGATTCATGATTTCTTAATTAACGGCAATAATGTTTTGTACTTTCTGGTGTGCTTTTATCTATTTATATTTCTTTTATTTTTCGGACTTTAGGACCATCCCTCTAAAACTCCTGGATCCGCCCATGAAATCTACTAAGAGATGTGATTTGTAGACCGATTTTTGTGACCCTATATTTTGGCAGGTTTTTTTTTGCAAATTACTTGACCATCCAATTTTAAAGCTGTCAATCAATATCGATTTCAGGTAAAACTGGATGATTTTTGGATATTAAAATCATGTACATAGATTTAAAAAAGGACGGTTCTCGGCGACTTCCTCCTGTGCGCGACATTGTAGATGGCGCCAGGAAAATTTACTTTGACTATATTTAAACTGTTTGACAAGAAGTACTACTGACGAGGATTCAATATCCAAAACATGTGTCTAGTTCAATAAAATTGGTACTATAGAACATATATTTTAATATTGACAAATCCAAAGGGGCGAGAGGGGTCAAATTTAATGGCGGTGTGATTAAGCAACTTAGATGCAACATTTTTAATTTACTTCAAAATTGTCATAGAGTTTTGAAAATAAGTTTCTTCAAATTACTTCAAAAGGACGACGTCTGTCCGGAAACCGTTCTGGCACTAGTATAGCTCATGACCATACTTCTGTTTGAATCATGACAGTATCACAACGAAGGTTTTGCGTGTGATTGTTAAAAAATGTGAAAGGATGAAGATGCAATCAATGACAGTTACGAAATAACATAAAATCTTATATGAATGTGTCTGACAATTGTCCGAATTGTCACATTCCTATAAAAACTAAGAATTAATGGAGTTTTAGAAATAAATGAAATAAATATCCATATTTGTCTTACTAATCTATTTGAAAATGAAAATGCCTAAATTATTGCTTGAACGTGTACGTATAAACGTGACAACAGTATGACTCCTCTTTTCAGTGACATAAAGATCTTTTCATCACTATATTGCATACGTTTCGAAACTAATGTTCTCTACAGATACAATTTTTAAAGTACATGTATGTGCCATTTCAGTTGAAATGTGCAATTTCTGAGCTATAATTATAAATCTTGATCACGTATGAAATCTATGAAATACGGCATACGAAACTAATCCTTTAGAATCCATAAGTCTTAGATTGTATTTATCGATAGCAGATTCATTATTTAATATTTTCAGTAGTAATCCCATATTCTACTATCATGATTACATTTTTGATTTACCTAGGGGCTTAACAAAAAATGTAATCATGATAACTATCATGATTACATTTTTGATTTACCTAGGGGCTTAACAAAAAATGTAATCATGATCATGATCATAATAAATGAAATTCCTTATGCAAAATAAAGAAACCCTGATTATGATATCCAAAAGCTATAAATTGAATCAATACAGGTGCCAAAAATGAAGATCGTCCATGTCTTTCGAGTGAAATATTTTTTTGCAAAAACTACTTATTTTGAAAAAATATTAGGCTTATTTATGAAAATATAAAGATTAAATGTATGTCCATATAAAAGTGTTATGAAAGAAGATTTAGCCAGAAAAAAGTTAACAAGGGAGGGGGGTTGTCTCTTATGAGTAATGATAAAGAATGTATCGTTATTTAATCATATCAATATCATTTTCAAAAGTTTAACAAAAAACCTACAACAATAAAATAGACTATAACCTGAATGTTTGTATTATCATTATGCATGTGTTTGTTTAAAAATGTAGGACAATCGGGATATGATTTTTTCCAAATGTGGGACAATCGGGATTAAACCCTCTTTTATATGCACTGATAAAAAATGCTTCAAAATCTATTACAGATAGCTGAAAATTTACCAGTAAATTACTCCATGTGTAATAGCACTGACCAGAATGTCACCATGGTAACCATTTTTATACCCTTTTGAATAAAATTGTGAAGAGGCCCCACTCAAATTTTAACATTTTCTTAAGGATCGAGGATTAAACTTTAAAGATAATTGGCAGTAGAAATCAAGTTAGCCTGACATTTCAGATTATTTGCCCTTAAATTTGAGCAAAATCATGTTTTCGGTCTTAAAAAGGGCCTCTTCAAAACAGGTTTTTGCCTACATTTTGAGCATATTGACAAAGAGAATAACGGGCAGAAACATACTTCTTATTTGAAGAAGGTTCTGTTCAAATTTTGATATCTATTATTCTTTTCTTTATGCTTAATTGAAGAAGGTTCTGTTGAAATTTTGATATCAATTATTCATTTTTTTTTATTTTTAGAGCAAAATGTACGTTTCAATGTTGACGTTCACGAACCCGCCTAATGAACTGAAAAGATCCATGTACGTCCGGTTGATGCTGATAATTTTTCTGCAGAAAAGACAGATGCACATAAATCGGATACCACAAATCCGGCTAATAAGACAATCCGAGGAGGATGAAATTGTTAATCATGTTTTTGGTCGAGCAAATGTAAGAATAAGCGAAACGATACATGTTTTTGGAAAACATGAAAAGCACAGACGGATCAAAGGTAAAGTATGACTGTGATTTAGGCGGTAGTTACGACATTATAGCTTCTGTAAGCAAAGCCTAAAACAACGGAGGGAATCTCCAACAACACTAGGTTGTATCACCCACAGCAAAACACCAAAAAACACACAATGCAAAAACACAGAGCAGACAAGCTCAGAAAGAGACGCAAAAGGGACAAGGAAGTCAACGCACAACACTGAAACATCAAACAAAAAGGACTACACATAAACCAACGAGACCAATGAGCAACCGGTGCCGACTTAGGACGGCAATCTGCCACGAAAATAGCAGAAGGTGTGGTTATCCTGGATTACGTGCGCACAACCCTCCCACTTTTCCGATTACCCAGTGGTCTCGAAGAACGTACAATTGTGGTGTAAAACAACCTCCTCACTGTTATATGACCACACACAAACAAGACCGCAAAACGCAGGGGCCCAAGCGACACAGATGAATATGTAAATTAATATAAAAAAGGACGTACGTGATACATGTACAATGAAAAATATGGATAATGACCACATCCCTGCATACAGCACAAAATCCCTAATTTTGAAAATCAGAAACCGAAGGCATACAAAATCATTTTGGAAGACATAGAGTACAATCTTCGACATTATACGCTTCGCTCAGATAAACATTCTCTTTGTATAGACCAACAAGATCACTGGTAAGTAATGATGACAAATATGGATAATGACTATATCCATGTATACAGCACAAAATCGATAATTCAGAAAATCAGAAACCGAAGGCATACAAAATCAGGATAAAACAGGAACCAAAGCAAACAAACAAAAACCTCCACCATATGAAAAGAAGCGAACTCCCGATATGGGAGTGAGACCAGGTGCCCAGGAAGAGTAAGTATCTCCTGTTTGCATGCAACACCCGCCGCTTCAATTCGGTAGAACTGTCACATCCGGTAACTTCCATTTTGGAAGACATAGAGTACAATCTTTGGTTGGATGGTTCAAATGGTCTATGACCGAATATCATCAACCATTCTGGAGAGTGTGACATTATAGTGTATGACGAGTTCCCCATATCGACCGTAGAACTTCCTCAGTGACGATGTTAGTCGGTCACAAACATATCCCTGACTGAGAAGCTGATCTGAAAGACGCCTAGCTCTCAGAACAAAATCCGTATATTTCGAACTTGCTCTGGCATAGCGTATCAACTGAGATATGAACACGCCATAAGCAGGCGATGAAGGGATGTTGCTACTCAGAAAAGGAAAGTTTGCAATGCTGAAATTGAAGTCGTCACGTTTGTCATAGAGTGAGGTGTTCATGTGACCATCAGTGTCGTAGGACAACATTATGTCCAAATAGGATGCTGAATTATTTGTCTCTGTAGTTTCTTTGACTTCAAGCTCCGAAGGATAGATACTGCTCAGGTAATCCGCAAATTTTGGATTATTGATGGACAACACATCGTCTATGTATCTGTAAGTGAAGTTGAAGTCAGAGGCTAAGTATCTTTTTTCTTCAGAGACCAGAGATTGAATGAATTCAGCTTCGTACGAGTAAAGGAAAATGTCGGCAAGGAGTGGGGCACAATTGGTCCCCACTGGACCGGTCCACATGCTCTGCTGGCTGTGCGAGCTCATGTATATTTTTATCGGAGGAGTCCGACTGACATTCAGAGAGGACAGGTGGTCGGGGCCCTGTCTTCTCTAAAGAGGTTTGGACAGGGCCCGTCATGGAGTTCTGTCGTCACAGTCAGTCTGAGTGCAAGTTTTAAGAATGCGCTGGTACAAGACTGGAGATTGGTCAAGTACCAAGTCTAGTGTCCGTCTGGTGAGGATAATTAGGATTAGGATAATTTACACGGTATAAAAGGCGTTTGATGATTCTGACGTATTTTCGATGGTTATGTTGTATATCTTTGATCCTTCTTTTCTTGTTAATTATGTCACCATAAAATACAGGTTGTAAATACCCAAAGTAATATACACTGTTGCATGTATTCGTCCGAATTTCAAAAGAAGTTGACAATAGCTTTCGTAAAATTTCCAGAAAATCTTTACTAGGTTTTGAAAGCGAAAACCTTGAACTAAAAGTTTTTTAAGAACTTGTAAATGTCTACTATGAAAATCAAAAATATCAGTACATGTTCTATCATACCTGATGAGGTGTGAAGTATAGATACCATAGGACGGTAATCTAGGAAATGTACTATGTTGAATTCAAAATCATCTCTTTTGTCTTGAATCTCTCCGTTAATTATTTTGATATTTAGGTCCATAAATGGTTAAGATACAATAGAATGTAATTAAGAAATGTTCATAAATGCAGAATCCAGAAGAAAATACTGTCGAATGTAAACTTATATCAGAAATATGGAAGGCAAGGAAAAACCAAAAAGAATACTCTTCTACAATTCAGCACTTGGAACCTATCAATTGATATAAATTTACATGTATAAATAATAATGCGATTATTCAGACCTATGCATATCCTTATTAAAGAAAGGAATGGATCTCCAAGCACATTCGGTTGCAGCACCATGCAAATACCCCATGCAAAAAACACAGAGCAGAGACGCGCTGAAAGAGACGCAAAAGTGACAAAAACACCAAATCACACCATACAAACATCAAGCACAAAAGACTACACATAAACTAACGATGGGTAATCGGTGCCGACTTAGGACGGTCATCTGCCACGCTGTGGTTATACGGATTACGTTTTGTAAATCAAATACCATTCACAACCATATCAAATACCCTCCACATAAAATCTAAAACTACAAATGAAAAGTGCTGAGTTACACAAGGAAGACGAATCGTTACACCCTGCTCGGCAGGTATATTCAAACAGTTGATACTTTCATATATGAAGTTTTAACATACTATCTTCTTGGAAGAATAAGGACTCTTCATATTAAAAGATTAATTGACTCCAAACTATTATTTACTAGAAACAGAAAACTTCCGAGATCAAGGTTATGGATCCTTGGAAGCTGAGGGTCGAGTTCCTAAGCAGCCTGTTCCCAATCAAATCAGACCAGAAGATGTTTTGATTTGTCTTTTATCACAAGATGAAGACAGTATTCATTTGCTTGGACAGGTAAGAAGATATGTGTGAGTCATAGAAATTGGCTTTGAAAGAATGAATAGATTCATAATTCCACAGTCATGATATATCAATTGCTAGAAGTCCGACGATGGTCAATTTGGCGCTTTAGTGTGAGCGCTGTTGGGATTGTCGTCAGGATGTTCCTTATCTCATCTAATCAGAATATATATACACATATATATCTGTGAATAAAATCCCAATATGTACGGATTTTCACATCATATTATTGGTTATCACTTTCATCTCTAATGACAATCTTCGCACTAGTGATTAAAATAATGTGAAAAGTAGTACATAAATAGCGCCTCGACCGCGACATAGATATCTAGTTTCTAATTTTTAGATGTATTACACTCGATCCCATTAAACTGGAAATAAAATATATTTACGCTATCATCCTGACGAGAACATAATTATGTAACTAAAAAGGTATTTCTTGTCCATTGCAAATTTTAAGGGCACTTCCTATATCTTTTTATATTGATCTACTGAAAGATCGGGTTTTGACTACAAAAGAAAAAAAAGGAAAATGTTCTGTCATTTCCTAACTGACCGCTTTAGGGTACTCATGTATTGGCATATATATATTCACCTATACTTCTCATTTTTAGACGACTGACAGCTTAAATTGTTGATATTGGGGTATATCCCTTACAATCAAGTTTTCCTTTGGTATTTCTTTGATGTCGCATACATCTCGCGACTCTACGAATAGCCTTTGAGTGAACACCACTATCATAAAAGCAATTTTGTCACGCCTACCAAGCCCCCGTCACTCATGAATGCGTTTCAATGACAACCCGGTTGAGAAACCCGGCCTTTAAGATTTGATATAATCGATGGGTACTTCTTCAATGTATAAGATGCCGTCTGGTGTTTTGGTTTGACTGATTGGAACCTAGATGTTCCTTAGTTTAGAAATAAATTTCTTTTCTGAGCTGAATCCCACATGAAAAAGAAACAACCCAAATGAACTGATCTTATCAGTTTCAATCGTGCTCAAGATGTCTTTCTAAATTCATTAACTCTCAAAATAAAAACAAAACGAAAGTGAACCTCAAATGCAAAACCCTTCAATACATGAACTGAACACACAACACAAAACTTGACGATTAGCAATGCCAAGGAAGTAATTCCCCATCTGGACATAAGTAATCCATAGTAATAAATACATGTAAAATACAGAAATTTAAGCGTATTGTACGTCTAATTTAGAATACTACGCTAGCGTGAAAAAAATCATGAAAGAACTGCTTATCACTACCATAGTATGCTTAACATTAATTATCGTCATCTATCTTGCCACAACACAAGATACGAGAGGTACGTTTATATATAAATAGCTTAGCCATTTTTGTTCTTAATGTTTCTCTTTGGCATTAAAGTTGGGCTTGTTCATTTTTCTGAACAGGAAATCCAATCAGCGTTGAATATCGAGAATGACATATTATTCTTCTCTGACTCCATGGAGCATAAATTCGAGGCTATATTGAACCAAAGAAGGTCAAAGAAATCCTCTGCAACGAAACAAAATTTGGGCGAAACTGCACCTTCCGCTTTTCTTGAGCGTCTTGCATCAAGATTAGAATCAGCATTGATCGATGAAATGAGAGTTATCAAGAGTGAGTTATGTAGAAGCAATGGTGGAGTAGAAGAAGGAGTTTATGAAGAACATGATGTGGACACACAGCAGCTTGATAAACTCATCGACATCTGCATGAGACCGAAAGTTTCAACAAGTGTACCAGATGATCTAGAAGAAATTCTTGCAAAGAGGTACCTTATTAATATCATTTCATTTTGTTCATTGATTTTTCCTCGGGAAATATGCTAAGACAGGACATGCATCAATAAATACTCAAAATGAGAAATGATGAAAAAGATAAATCCACTCCTGTGAATATTAAACGTCTTCTAATTCAGTATCATCATTTCAACAAGTATTGAATTTGAAGACGTTTAACATTTGTACCACTTGGTAAGTATCAATTCTGGTGGACCAGGAGTCTCCGAGGGCACATAACTTGTAGCCAAGTTCGATTAACTTCGGTTGAACTTTGTTTTTCAACGCATTCAAAAATTTCTGTTATCAATTTCAAAAGATTAATTTCGTGAAATGTCCTGTAGCATCATATCCCACACATTCTGCTACATCTTTCGGTTTATCTTTGACATAATAACTTTCACACTCTTTGGCCAAGTTCGATCAACGTCGGTTGATCGTTTCTGCAATGCATTCGAAAATTCTTGTTATCCAAATTTCTTTAAATTTGTAAAATATGGATCCTTTAGCATCATATTCCACCCATCCTGCTAAGTCTTCATGTACATTTTTTAATATAATAACTTTTGGACTAAACAATTTTCATACTCTTTGCTACGTCTTTCTGTACATTTTTGAACAAATTATCTTTCACACTCTTTGGTCATATTACATTGTTTAGATCGAAGATCACTGACGAGGGTTAAGTACCCGAAACGTGCATGTCTGGTTTATGCCACAAATTTATCTGTTCTTACATGATGCTATTGAATTTGAAGACGTTTAACATTATGTAATGTTGCAATTCAAATTCATTTATTTTAAGAAATGCAGTAAGTGAGCTAATACCTCATTTATTTCCGTCATATTATAAATCGTACATTATTGATAATCCGAATAAATATAAATATTCTAACATAACTTGAGATTTTATCCCTTTATACACGATAGAACTAGCCTGGTGTAAAATCTCCCTGTGAAATGAAGCCCCATATTTTTTTTCTGAAAACTAATTAAACTTGTCAAGTTCTGAAAACTCAATTTGTCGTATGCTACAATAGTAATATGTATTAATAGAAATAGCAAACATGTGACCGTGTCCAGTAACTCCCTCATCGCATAACCGAATTAAATTATCAGCTCACCGCTTAGCTTCTTGGTGATAATTTAATTAAGTTAATTAAGTCTTGCGACTCGGGAATTATTGGACAACAAAGCACGGTTACGCAAGTATTAATTTTTCTGACATTTACATTTTTATATTTTCAGTGATAAAGTAAATGGTTTCGGTGTTCTTCATAACAAATTTGTAATATACTTACAACAAGGAGCAAGCGACTTGGACAGAGAAGTCCTCTTGAATGAAGCAGCCAAATTCTACGATAAAAGATCTATTGAGGTCCAAGAAAAGGAATCGGAATTATGCATTCCACATAGCTTAGGGTGTGGAAATCGTCTGGGTAAAGGAAACGGCCAGTCAGGTTCGATAGGATTTTGTTGTAAAATGAGGAGGGAGAATGGAACTATAAGATTAGTCATCGTAACTGCTTCTCATGTATTGAATATGTTTGAGCACGTATATATGACAATTAACAATAATTTTGTTGATGTGGGGGAATGTATTTACTCACCCAACGAAGGGTACGAGGATAAACCGAGCTTATTTGACAATGCAGTTGTTGAAATAAAAAACGATATGGAAGGGCATTTTCATTGCGACGTTCTAGACAAAAGTAATGGAAGACAATCTTTCAAAATACTTCCTGGTATATGTGATATTTATACACAAGTATGGAAGCATGGCGCAACAACACATCTCACTACGGGTGTCGTTACTAGCCCTGAATTTACCATCAATTCAAACGGGAAATTACGAAATGTAACCATTATTGAAGGAATCACAAAAGATTTTGCAGAACCTGGAGATAGTGGGGCAAGTGTCCTTTTACAAGAATCTGGTGAAACATATGGGCTTGGGGTGATTGTAGGCGAAAGCAGTGCCGATCAACATCCTCCTGACGAGAGTACAAAGAATTGCATCACCGCAAGACTAAATAAAGCTATAGAAAGATTTGAATCCAACACAAAGAACAAACTTCTTATAGGCACAGCTGATTGAAATAAATGTGGATGCGGTCGTATTCTGTGACACAACGAACACTTGATTTTGTTTTACTCGGTAACAGTTTCATACGAAGAATTGAATCATTGACCCTTCCGAACCTCGTTCAACATCGAAATTTCATTTTGACGTCATTGAATTTCAAAATTGCGTGACGTCACAATGCTTTTACCTCGGACAAACAAGCTTCGAACCTCGGTCAAACATCGAAATTAAATAGTGACGTCATGGAATTTCTCATTTTTCCCGCGTTCTGAACGGTCAATTGCTAACTTATGTACTAGCAATCATTGAGGCGAGACAAAAGGAAATTCACATAATGTTAATCAGTTCTGAGGTTGGGTCTTGTGTCAATGCAGCTTGTCCGATCTTGAATAGCTGGTCAATAAAGTGACAATCCCCCTATGTCTTGTCTTTAATTATTATAAAAACCTATTATAACTATGCGAATGTATGAAAAATTATCTTGGCAACTATTCGGAGCTGTATAGATACGTGTGCGTATGAATAATAATTTGATTTAAGATAAGACAAAATGATTTTAAAAATCATAAATCTAGAGGGTCAGTAGGAAGTTCATCCAATCATTTAAGTCATCAAAACATTCTATTTGAATACAAATTCGAAGTGTATTTTAAGAAACTAGATAGCAAAGATATGTGGGATAATTGTTTAAAGAAATTATGATGAATGACTTCATTGGTATATCGTATAGTGTTAAATCAATTTCCGTTGTTTCAAATATGTATCGTAGAATGTAATATTGTTGCCATTTATACCCGATCCTACTGCTTCCTTTTATCCATTATTGCGCCTTTGTATAAAGCTTTCTGTACTTTTGATATTTTGAATAAAATTTCGTATATATTTAAACACTCAAACAATTTTACAGTGAGGAGAAATAGGGACACAATTCCAAGAATTTAAGGTGGCTTCCTACTCGAACCGTTATAGGTTTTTCCTTATATGCAGCAGTCTGCATATAACGTTTTACAATGGCTGGTGATAGACGAGTCAGCGCATTGAAAAACTCAGACAGAAGATCTTAAATGCCAAAAGAAGCAAAAGATGGTGCAATCTATCAATGCCCACACCAATCATATACCGTATAACAAGAAATTTTCGCGAGATACTAATTTTCGCTTTATTCGCGAGAGATTTGGAATCGCGAAAAAAAGTTCTCGCGAAAATTTGTGTTTGGTAAAGTATAACATATATTGTTATATCAGTTATATTTTGATCTTATTGTATATGTACCGTTCTTCGCAATTCCCATTTCAGCATTAAGATAAGTTATTGAGGGCATATATGATAAAAATGACTATAACTTCAATAGTAAAAGGTACAAAAGAATGACATCATATGTACATATATGTTTGGAATTAAGGAATCGCAAAAAAATTGTACACGCGAATTTTTTTTTATTATAAAATCGCGAAATTTGATACTCGCGAAAAATTCTTGTTGTACGGTAGTATAATTTCTTAGTTGAAAATGTGATGAAATTATAAGGGGGTATCCTTATGTTTGTAGCCATTTCTTGATCATTTTTAAAATTGTATACCTGTATGCGATTTTTTCACCATCTATATAGTATCGAATAAAATGATCCAATTTGAAGAAATTCCATCTGTTGTTTTTTGCACAAAAATACGATATACTATATGTTATTTGTCGAAAATATGATAACATTATAAGGGGGTACCTCTATGTTTGGAGCATTTTGTTTGATCATTTCAAAAACTGTGTACCTGTATGTGATTCTTTCTTCATCTACATACATAATTTTATGAAATATTACAAAATGATAAAAAATCATCTGTTTTTTACGCAAAAAGTTGGATTTAGTACATATTCTTGGTAAAAAATGTTATGAAATTATAAGGGGGTACCCTAATGATTGGAGATATATCATACTTTGATTTATGTTACAATTATATTATTTTATGTGTTGAATTTCTTCTATATGACTTTTTATCATAAAATAAAAAAAAAAAATAAATATTTGTATCATCACTGAATTCGGAGGGTTCAAAAGCATATGGTGGATATTTGATATTTCTCAATTCTTAAGTGTTAGGGTACCTTTCTTTAATGCACTTATCTTTCATGAAAACAAACTTACCTTTCTGTGTCTGTGTTCATTATGTCACTTTGACTATTATGTATAGAAAATAACCTTAAAATACAAAATTCATCTGTTAAATTCACGAGTAGGGACCCACCTTAAGCTCGTCAAAGGTACAAACCCAGGAAACAATACATGATCCTCACTTTTTACTTGTACATTTGTATGTTAGATATATTTAAGTGTAGAGTTTTTGTACATTCTATTTATATAATCATAACTTTTTTTCACTTTTTGCTTTTTTCCTTTCATATGTGGAATTGAATACATAATTAAAATTGTTTCATGTTTAAGGACTGTTATGGGTCAGAATACCCCAAAACGCCAGCAAAAATCAGACAAAGACAGAAATATAAATTAACAAGTTTAATTATGTACAAAATATATATATATTTGAAATGATTACAACTTACAATACAATGTCCGGATCAAAGTGTCCGTTACGGTCCACAAAGTCTATCGAATGTATGGTTTCCGGTAATCACAAACGTTCTCGAAAGATCGGTGTCCAAACGTTGTTAAATGGATTAAAGTCTCAACAAATAAAGTGTCCCAGTATATCAGAATAGATGAATGAATCGTGTCTACGAATGTGTACGAATGTCCCCTCAACACAGTTCCTCAGAGGTATATATACTTAATACAAATGAATTTACCAGAAGCCTCTAGAACAATGACTCATTACCCATGATTAACAATAGAGTAAATTCTAGAAATCACAGTCATGTGATGATAATGATGTAACAAAGAACATACTGGAATATTCTCTAATGAAATAAACATGACATAGTAAAATCTAGAAAGAATTATTATGAAATCATTAAATAACATGACTAAGTACATGTGTACCTACATATAAAGTAAAACCAAAACAATACATGACCCACAACACCTCCCCCCTTAAAAAAAGTTTGAATGTCTATGAAAACTTAGGTGGTAAATTCTTCAAAAATCACTCATGAAACTCTCGATAGTGCATCTGCAATCACATTGTCTTTGCCCTTGATATGGTTAATAATGATATTGTACTCTTGCAACAATAAACTCCACCTTGTAAGTCTTTGATTCTTGTTTGACATTTTGTGCAAAAATGTGAGAGGGTTGTGGTCAGTAAACACAAGAATGGGATGTAAAGTAACGTTCAAATAAACATCAAAATGTTGTAAAGCTAACAATAATGCAAGACACTCTTTTTCAATAGTAGAGTAATTCTTTTGACATTTTGTCAATTTCTTTGAAAAATAACAAACAACTCTATCTACACCATCATCATTTTCTTGAAACAAAGCAGCCCCGATTCCTACATCACTGGCATCAACAGTAAGCTTAAATTGCTTATCAAAATTTGGAGCTGACAGGACAGGACTATTCATAAGAACACATTTGATTTTCTTAAAAGATTCGTCACAGTCATTGGTCCATGCAAAATTCACTCTCTTCTGTAACAGATTGGTAAGTGGACCAACAACCGACGAGAAATTTGGACAAAATTTTCTGTAAAATCCTGCCATTCCCAAAAATCTCATTATCTCTTTCTTATTGGTAGGAATCGGGAACTTTGAAATAGCTTCCACCTTGGCCATGATAGGAGTAACAAAACCTTGACCTACTTTGTGACCCAAATATTCTACAGTCGCATGACAAAATTCACTTTTCGCAAGGTTCACTGTGAGGTTTGCTTTCGCCAGTATGTCGAAGAAAGTACGCATGATTCGGAGATGATCATCCCAGGTGTTGCTGTAGATGATGACATCATCGATGTACGCCTCGCATCCTTCGAGATGATTTAGGAGCGAATGAATCATCCTCTGGAATGTGGCTGGTGCGTTTTTCATACCAAAGGGCATTACTTTATATTGGTATAGCCCATCTGGAGTCGCAAATGCCGATATTTCTCTGGCTCTCTCGGTAAGCGGGACCTGCCAATAGCCTTTAAGCAAGTCAAATTTACTGACAAATTTTGCACTGCCAATTTTATCGATACAGTCATCGATTCTTGGGATCGGATAAGAGTCAGTTTTGGTGACTGAATTGACTTTTCTAAAGTCCGTACACAATCGGTAAGTTCCGTCTGGCTTCGGAACAAGAATACATGGGGAACTCCAATCACTATTGCTGGGTTCAATAATGTCATTTTCAAGCATGTATTGAATTTCTTTCCGCATGTATTGAAGCTTTATCGGGTTTAACCGATAGGGATGCTGTTTGATAGGTGACGCATCACCCACAATGACGTCATGATGAGATGCATTCGTCTTTTTTGGAACGTCCGGAAAGATGGTCGTATATTCCCGCATTAATTGTTGCACTTCCTCTTTTTGATGCACAGTCAAATGTCCGAGCTTCACTTCCGGACTTGTCAGAATTTCGGAATTCTTCAAACGGACACTTTGAGTGAAGTCTTTTTCGACAGTCTCTTCATTACATTCAGATTCAACACAATTTTTAAATGTATTAAAATTGGCCAAAGTGGAAACTGGTTTTACAAAATTTCGGTCACTTCTATCAAAATACTCTTTCAACATGTTAACATGACACACTCTTTTTTCTTTTCGCCGACCTGGTGTCTTAACCACATAGTTAACATCACTAATTTTACTCTCAATCTCATAAGGACCGAAATATCTAGCTTGCAAAGGATGACCAGGGATTGGCAAAAATACAAGAACTTTATCGCCTGGTTTAAAAACTCTGTTTCTAGCATCTTTGTCATACCATGATTTCATTTTCATTTGTGAGGTTTTGAGATTTTCTTGAGCTAATTTGCAAGCATTATATAATTTCTCTTTGAAATTAGACACGTAGTCTAAGAGATTCAAATCGCTAGTCTCAGTCAACCATTTTTCCTTCAACAACTTCAATGGCCCCCTGACCATATGCCCAAAAACTAGCTCAAAGGGACTGAACCCCAGGGACTCCTGAACCGCTTCTCGTGCCGCAAACAACACGAGGTGAACCCCTTCATCCCAGTCTTTTCCATACTGGTGACAATATGTTTTCATCATAGTTTTAAGGGTTTGATGAAAGCGTTCAAGTGCCCCCTGGGACTCAGGATGGTACGCAGAAGACTTATACTGCCTGATACCTAGCTCATGCATAACCTGCTGAAACAATCCTGACATAAAATTCGAACCCTGATCTGACTGAATAGCCTTGGGAGCACCTACGAAACTGAAAAACTTTGTAAGGGCCTTAACTATGGTCTTTGCCTTAATATTCCTAAGAGGTATGGCTTCAGGAAACCTAGTCGAAGTACACATAATTGTCAGTAAGTACTGATTACCTGACCTAGTCCTAGGCAAAGGACCTACACAATCAACTAACACCCTACTAAAAGGTTCCTCAAAGGCTGGAATGGGTTGGAGGGGAGCAGGTGGTATAACTTGATTGGGTTTACCTACCATCTGACAACTATGACAAGACTTACAAAACTCAGACACATCTTTTCTCAACTTAGGCCAGTAAAAGTGACTTAAAATCCTATTATAAGTCTTATTGACACCTAAATGACCTGCCATGGGTGTGTCGTGAGCTAAACTCATGATGTCCCCGCGATACGCTACTGGAACCACTATCTGGTGAACGACCCGCCACACGTCATTAGGGGGTGCATCGGGTGGTCTCCATTTCCGCATAAGGATGCCATCTTGTATGTAGAAGCACTCTCCGACTTTGTCCGCTTCTTCTCGGGGAAGGGCCCTCTTACTTAGTCGGATGATCTCCGGATCTTTAGTTTGCTCGGAGAGGAGCTGCTCACGGCTTAAGGCATCTGTACCCCTGTCTGAAGGCGGATGGGAATCATCACCAGGTACTGCCGGATACTTGTCAACATGAAGTCGTACTGACGTCTCAGGTACGCTGTCATCAATGGTAGACATGAATGTGTCAGAAAGGTCTATATTTTTGGAGGGATGGTCCTCGTTAAGTGCAGAAGTACTCTCAGCCTCTTTTAGTCTGTTCCTGGCCATCGCCCTGGTAACTGCGCAGGCTGGGTACAAGTCGTCGTCTTCATCATCGGACACGACATCGGACGTGATTTTCTCACAAACAATCGGATCGGCTACAACTTTGCCGCCAGCTAAATCGTTGCCAAGCAACAAGGAAACGCCTTGAACGGGAAGATTAGGTCGAACACCTACGATAACAGGTCCAGTAATTAAGTCTGACTTCAAATAAATTTTATGAAGGGGAACATCAATGACGCCTAGCTCCACACCCTGTAATAAAACTGACCTACCAGTAAAAGTGTGCTCAGACAAAGGCAATGAACCCTCTAACAATAAAGTCTGGGCAGCACCAGTATCTCTCAAAATCTGAACAGGCAACGCTTCGCTAGAATCACTGAGTGAAACAAATCCCTGTGACAAAAAGGGCTTATAATGATCCTCCACAAAATCATCAGAACTGGACTTAGAACCCTGAATCTCAGGAGTGTCAGAACAAATCGAATCTAAGGCTTTCCTATCATTTCTAACAGACGCACAGGCCTGTGACTTAAGTTCTTTTTTCTTCTTAAGCTTCAAACACTCACCAATAACATGACCTTTTTTCTTACAATAATTGCATGTAGGAAGCGATCCCACCCCTGGGGATGCCTCAGAACGCTCGGACCTAGGTCCGGACGTAGAACCACCTTGAGATGGTGACTGGGAACTAATGGACGACTGAGACTCTTGTACATTTTTCTTTGGAACATCTGACGTTTTTGCGCTATCGCTAGATTGAGTTTTTGACACAAAATTTTTCTTATGAGTGAGAGCATACGTATCAGACAAAACAGCGGCTTCTTCAAGAGTTTTAACATTTTTGTCTTCCAAATGAGTTCTTAAATCTTGATGCACACACTCTTTGAACTCTTCTATCAGAATGATCTGACGCAAATTGTCAAATGAATTGGGAATTTTCTTAGATCGAAACCACTGATCAAATAAATCTTCTTTTTCTCGAGCAAATTCAACATATGTTTGATTTTCAAATTTTTTGTACTTTCTAAACTTTTGTCTGTACGCCTCAGGTACTAACTGATATGCTCTCAAAATCGTGTCCTTGACCTTGTCATAGTCTGAACTCTCAGCAATACTGAGCGCCGAGTACACTTCAGCCGCTTTGCCAATAAGTACGCTTTGTAACAAAGTTGGCCAAAAATCACGTGGCCACTTCAGATTGGCTGCGATTTTCTCAAAATGTGGAAAATATTTGTCCACGGACTTTTCTTGAAATTTTGGTACTAATCTGATGTTTTTGGCGGCATCGAATTCAGACTTGACAGGCGAAGGAACAGGATTTTCCTTAGTGCTTTTCCCTAACTTTAACTTTTCTAACTCAAACTGGAGTTCTTTCTCGTGCATACGTTCCTGTTTCTCTCTTTCTTCTTTTTCTCTTTCAAATTGTAAATGTCTTTCTTTTTCTTCTTTTTCAAATTGTAATTGTATTTTCATTTTCTCTAATTCAAACTCATATTTTGACATTTTGGTTTCGCTTGAAACAGGTTGAACAGGAAAATCGTATGACGAAAAGATTTCCTCAGCTAAAAGCTTTTTAGCCACAATATTTCTAATTTCTTGTTTTCTCATAGAAGATTTTACATCTAACTTCAAGTGAAGGCCTAAACCAATCAAATCATCTTTTTTCAATGATTCGAACTCATCTACAGTCGGCGATTTCAAAAATTCAGTGACCGAAAATACCATGATTGATTTCTGCTGGCAAAAGTTTTGAGAATTTTCCTTTTTTCAAAAAACGAACTTTACGTAAAAATGCAAATATGCAGAGATTACTATCCCGGACGAGCCCCCAATTCTGTTATGGGTCAGAATACCCCAAAACGCCAGCAAAAATCAGACAAAGACAGAAATATAAATTAACAAGTTTAATTATGTACAAAATATATATATATATTTGAAATGATTACAACTTACAATACAATGTCCGGATCAAAGTGTCCGTTACGGTCCACAAAGTCTATCGAATGTATGGTTTCCGGTAATCACAAACGTTCTCGAAAGATCGGTGTCCAAACGTTGTTAAATGGATTAAAGTCTCAACAAATAAAGTGTCCCAGTATATCAGAATAGATGAATGAATCGTGTCTACGAATGTGTACGAATGTCCCCTCAACACAGTTCCTCAGAGGTATATATACTTAATACAAATGAATTTACCAGAAGCCTCTAGAACAATGACTCATTACCCATGATTAACAATAGAGTAAATTCTAGAAATCACAGTCATGTGATGATAATGATGTAACAAAGAACATACTGGAATATTCTCTAATGAAATAAACATGACATAGTAAAATCTAGAAAGAATTATTATGAAATCATTAAATATCATGACTAAGTACATGTGTACCTACATATAAAGTAAAACCAAAACAATACATGACCCACAACAGGACATATATTGTTTATTCAGTTTTAGGATAGACATCCTTTATATTTGAATTGGTTTCATCTTATTGTATGTAAAATCGATGTGTAGTGACATGTGATGAGGTTACCGTAGGAAATATTGAAGTTCTGAGTACTTCCAAAATAGACTCATGCAGACATTTTCCATTGCCAGCTATAACTTTTTTTATTGTTGTATAATTTTCTATCGTATTTGTAAAACAATATATTAGATATTCTACTAATTGATTCAAACGAAGAATTTGAAACCTTTGAAACCTTTCCGTACATACCTTTTTGTAAAATAACATAAAAATATCTATTCTAAGATATTTTTCAAAAAAACTTCATAATGGAAATCGGAGTTATCTTTCTTTGAACGTCATAAATACAGAATACCCTTCAATGTAAAGATTCAAAACTTTGGGTGCTGGATATGACCTAATTCGATTTTCATTCGTTCCTATGTTTTGATGAAATTTGTATATTCATATTCATTCTTGTATTATGGTGCGTTAACTATCGTGATATTTGTAAATAATATTTTGTTGATGTTCAGTTCTTTCGAGTTTGTTGGTTATCAAATTGATTTAATTACGGTGTAGACATCTACTATGTTTCTACTGTTAATATATTCATTTCAATTCTCTTTAAAGGTGTTTTAATTCACCTATAAATTTATATTTTACAAGTTAAACCTAGTGGTTGAATTTATCATTTTATAATATTCTTTTTATTTGTCTTAAACGTTTATAGAATGAAGAGACTATGACCATTCAAGACCGATTCTCTGTAACCACCAAAATTCCGGCGCCACGGCATGTCGTGGATTTTCATGATTTTCTGCATATTGGTTATATATCATTTCCTAATTGCAAAAATAAAGGTTTCCGATCAATGTGAGTTCCGGTTGCCAAGGCAACGAAATCGTCTTTTTGCGATACTTTAAAGACTGTGAAGTAACCAACCTTTAGATACTTCGTTTCCATGGATACCATTGTAGCTGATATTTCATTTTCGTAACTTTTAGGCACCGTTACCTCCTTTCTTGCAAATTGCAATCAGTTTTATGATAGATATTACAGGACGCTTACTGTGCTCAGCCAAAATAAGTAAAATTCAAGTAAAAATGAAGGTAAATTTAGGGGTCGTTTTTATGTGATTTTTACCGTTTTCAGTGTCAATTATCACTAAAAGCAGACCAATTCGAGACCTACGATGGGTTATTGTGAAAAGTAATGTCCCTCAAAAATATGATGAAAGAAAATGGAATTTTGGTTCTTTGAGCTCTTCATCTCGATTCTGACGTCAAAAACCGTTGCTATGGAAACTTTAAGCATTAAAACTTGAATATAGTACATTTTAAGATAAATTTAACTCCTTATAAGTACTACTTATGACCGTGAAAATATAAAAATGAACTGATAAGACTCTTTTCAATGATTTTATATCATTGAAAATTTCCAAGGTCATTGACTTGAAATTCAAGGTCATTGCTTAACTTAGATAACAAAAAATCGATATTAATATGATTTTTCAAATTTTTGTCATAAATTTTCATTATTTTGAATTTTCCAATAACTCATATATATATTGAGAAAATGATGGAATTAAAAAGAACTTCCCTGATTTTGTTGACTTTCTGTATTCAAGTATAATATTTTTGTTAAGGCGAAAAACTAAGATATAATTAATTTCATTCTCTCTATTTTTCATATCCACACCTCAATTTCAGAAGGTCAAAGGGTTGACTGAAATCTTAAAGTTACCCAAAGAAAAAATTATAATACACATTTTTTTGTTGCATATATACGTTTAATTTGTCTTAAAAGGCTTATTCAAATTTTGATCCTTTTTTCTACGAAAAATACAATTTTTGTAAAATCTGCTTAATTACAAATCAATGACCTTGAAAAAACAACGCATGACGTTGAACAAGTATCAAGATCATCACTACATTGATTTGTTTCCATTATATATATTAACGAGATTTTCTTTTCATATCATAAATGGACAGTTCAAAATATACTCATAACATACCATCATTGTGAAACGTTGTCCTAGATGCTGCCATGGTAACCATACTAATACAGTTTCCAGCAAAAAAAGATACAAGATCCTAGCCAACATATGACATTTTCTTGTAGTTAAGGTACAATGCATACATATTGAATATATGAAAGAAAAAAATTCAAAAACTTCAGTCTGCTTTTATGAAATTTTACACCGTAAAAATACACAAAAAACAAGTAAAAAAGGGACTCTTTTGAGCCACAAAATGAAGAGTTTAAAACCTTATTTAGGCACTCTTTTTGCCTCCTTGTATACAAGAGGCATATCGATAAAGTCTTAAAAACATTTCAGATATTCATAGCAAATAGGATTGAAAGAAAAAAAAATGTGGTTATTGCAATTGATAAATGTACCCGTTTCCATGGCAACAAAGGTCACAAACACGCCAAGTCTTATGGAATTTCCTAATGCTTCAAACTTTGGAGATGGTTACCATGGCAACGATTCCCTTTTTCTATATATGAAAGATAATTTTCATCTTAGCACTCCATATTGAACTTCCAAACCAAAAATCGCTAGAATCTATGACATGCCGTGCCAACGTGGTTTTTTTTTGGTTCTTACAGGGAATTGCTCTTTAGGCCTTTAATAAATTAACTACTTGTACATGTATTAATGTTTTCGGTATCTTTCTTTTATAGTAAAAATTTTTTATATTAATCGAAAAAGAAGGGAGGAGATCTCCAACAAGACCCCGTTGCAGCATCAACAGTAAAACACCAAAACACCCGATGCAAAAACACAAAAGACGAGTACAGCACGAGACGGAAAAGAGACACACGACATGTAAACATCAAACACAAAAGACTACACATAAACCGACGAGACCAATGGGTAACCGGTGCCGACTTTGGACGGCCATTTGTCACGCAAGTAGCAAATGGTGTGGTTATCCTGAAGAAGCCTTTAAGTTACTGAATTACTAAGGGTGATATACGAGTATAAACACTCCATAAACAAAACCAAATAAAAACAAAACAAAAACAAAAACTAAAACTAAAACTAAAACAAAAACAAAAACATAACCAGATTGTCCTGCAAATGCAGCTACGGTCAATTTTTGATCTTTCTCTTTCCATATATCGTCTTTCATACTTATGTTTGTGCTTTAGACATGTTGTTAGATTAGTTTAATTGTTCATTCATCTTTTTTGTTTTGAGTACTATCGCGTTTCTTTTCGTCATCTTTAATGAATTATGTTTATTTCTATCTTGTGTATTTGTGTTTCTCGCTGTGTTCTTGTTAAGGTTTTCCTCTATATCATTGTTATGTATCTCATTCATATCATTTTAAAAAAATGTCATTGTGACAGCGATTCTGATTGGTAAAAAATCCGTAATTTTATCGTGTTCATGCTTACTCTTTATCCAACAGAAACTTATTATTCAAAATTCCCCGTGTTTATGACATCGACACGGACGACTATTACAGAAAAACAAGAATTAATAGTAGAGCAGAAATTACAGATTTATTATAGCGCGTTTGCAGGAAGTAAAGGTAAAGGTAGGGTTTATAGTCTCGTTCGCCTGAGCCTCATGCGACTTCTACAATTACCGCCCTGGCGAGACCTATACAATCTAGCGCATTCTCAACTCCCTTTGGAGTATAAAAGCAGAGCTGCCGTTTAGGCGCTAATGCTTGTCATTCACATTACAAGCTCGTCTCATGTGCCAGGTTTCCGGTTTACTCCTGGGTGGAGAGAGTTCAATGTAGTGTAAAGTAACCTGCCCAAGGTTGGTAACCTGCCCAAGGTTGCAATGGTTTGCAATGATCGGCGACGGTAAGATTCGAACCCACGACCTATGGATTCGCAGTCCACCGCGCTAACCACTATGCTACCATCACTACGTACATGTATAATGGCGGACAATGACTAAGATTTGCTTTGTGAATGGAGGTTTCTATGGTAAAAATGGAGTTAAAATATTATGTACCATGCGCAATGGGCAATGACACACTTTTCCATCCTCATTTGTAATAAACATCCATCCAAAAACAAAATAGAATCAGTGCTTGCTTAAACTGATACTTGAAGGTTTACCTGTCATAGTCAATCCTGTCAATATCTTAATTTTTGTAAGTTGTATCAAACCATCGTTATCTTCTTCTTTTTAAAATACTCCTTGAAATTTTATTGTTTATCCTTTTTCATATTGAATTGTAAATATTTTGCGTGCATATAGCTGAAATATTTAGGTATAGTCCTTCTCATCTTACTGTATAGAAATTTAGTCCTTATATGTATTTGTTTATCTTAGGACAACCGAATAATTCATCAAAGTCTGGCAGGCAGAATATAATAAACTAATGCATTCCTTTAGGAATCATATCTCTATGTTGTGATGTTTCTCATTTTTACTGTCATCTGATCAAATTTGACTGTATCTTAATGATAAAGAGGTAGTAATAATTACCTATATATTGCACTATATTTCTATTTATAATAAAATATATCATAATAAGATTGTCATTTAATTTTTCTGTCTACGACATACAGCTATGTTTTCACATCAAATATTATATCTAGTTAAAATCAATTGACACGGATGTTTCAATTCACATTGTCCTTATTTCATTATGAAAAAAAATTAGCGGGGGTATGATGTTAAATCAGCGAAATAAATTTTCTTGATATTTCTAAAAAGTGGGTCACTGTAGCATCATATACCACTCACCCTGGTACATCTTTCAGTGATTTATAGACATAACTTTCACTTTCTTTGGCCAAAACATTTTTTTTTCTTTGAGTCAGGATCACTGAAAGTAGTTAAGTACCCGAAACGTGCAAGCCTGGTCCATTCTACAAAATAGCTTATATCTGTTCTTAGATAGTGCTATGAAATTGAAGACGTGTAACATATAAATATGTATTTTCTATTCATTCGTTCTAAACGGATAAAAGGATGGATATCATCTGCAACAGGGTCTCAAGTCTTCGTTTTAAATGCTTTTCAGAACCTTTGGTTGAAGCGGTATATACGGTTTACTAGATAGAAATAAGTAAAGAGCACATGTGTTGGCAGTTTCTGTCATGGCTTTAATTATATAATTTCACAATTATTTTACTTTTGTGTAAATGTTATTTCGAAGATTTGTTATCAATCATTTTTCTATTATCCAATAACTTTTCAATATTTCAATCGTTTTTCCATATTCAATTACTTTTCAATATTTCAACTACTTTTCCATATTTAATCACTGTCAGTATTCAATCTCTTCCATATTCAATCACTTTTCAATATTCAATCACTTTTCAATATTCAATCACTTTTCAATATTGAAATTCAATCACTTTTCAAAATTCATTCACTTTTCAGTGAGTAAACTATACAAGTACAATGACATTGTAAGTTTCCATTAGAATTGCATATTTTCAATATTTTCACTTTAAATGCATGTTTAAGGTCTATGACGACTATCAAAGTATATGTCGTAGGATATACACAATCAATCACACACAATCAAAACACAATATTTAAGCCCTATTACTGACCGCAGAGACTGGAAGGTAACAGAAACTTTAGCGGGGCTTCAAAAAGAGACAGCGAAGACGAGTCTCACGAGATCAATGTATATAAAGAAATTGAAATATGCTAATATCATAGCATTGCTTGGTGAAGCTAATCGAGATGATATTTATCGAATCATAATGACCATACCCCTGCATACAGCACAAAATTGATTATTCAGAAAATCAGAAACCGGAGGCATACAAATCACAAATATGGATAATGACCATATCCCTGTTTACAGCACAGAATCGATAATTCAGAAAATCAGAAACCGAAAGCATACAAAATCAGGATAAAACAAGAACCAAAGCAAACAAACAAAAACCTCCACCATATGAAAAGAAGCCAATTACCGATATGGGAGCGAGACCGGGTGCCAAGGAAGAGTCGGCATCTCTTGCTTGCATGCAACATTCGACGCTTCAATTCGGTAGAGCTATCACATCCGGTTACTCCTATTTCGGAAGACAGAGTACAATCTTTGCTTGGATGGTTCAAATGGTCTATGACAGAATATCATCCACCATTCTGGAGAGTGAGACATCGTAGTGTATTAAGAGTTCCTCATATCAACCGTAGAACTTCCTCAGTGACGATGTTAGTCTGTTGTTTTTTTTTTACTTCAAGCTCCAAAGGATAGATACTGCTCAGGTAATCCGCGAATTTTGGATTATTGATAGACAACACATCGTCTATATATCTGTAAGTGAGGTTGAAGTCAGAAGCTAAGTATCTTTTCCCTTCAGAGACCTAATATTGAATGAATTCAGCTTCGTACAAGTAAAGGAAAATGTCGGCAAGGAGTGGGGCATAATTGGTCCCCATTGGAATTCCGACAATTTGCTGGATGACCTTTCCTCCAAACACCACAATAATGTTGTCTATCAGAAAGTTTAACATCTGAATAATATCTGTTTCAGTGTACTTGTTTTCAGAATCGGACTTTTCCTTTACAAAGTAGGTTTTGTCATAGTTAACAACAATAAATTTGTATTTGCGATTACCGTTCTTACTTGTAAACGCATTTCTTATATTTTTTGCGAGTCTCTCTTTCAATTTAGAATGTGTGTATGTGGGGATTTTTTTTTTGGAGGGGGGGATGAATGACAAGTCGCTATGTACTTATATTCAATATTTTATAAAATATTTAACGTCTTACATTCATTAGCATCATTTTAGAGCAGATATATTTACAGCAGGGACCAGACATGCAAGTTTCGTGTATTTAACCCTCGTCAGTGATCCTCAATTTAGAAATATAATAAGGCCAAAGAATGTGAAAGTTATGATTTCCATAAATGAACCGAAAAACGTGGCAGGATGGCAAAGAATGAAAATAATGAAAAGTAATTGATCTAGCAATATGATTAACCCGAATGACAAAAGATTTTTTTTGTTTAAATCTTTTTCGTTAACAGGTTTTACAAAATTGTCTCAGATTTCGAAAACCTGGATTCTGTAGCATCATATCCCAGCCATCTTGCTACGTCTTTTTGTAATTTTAGGACATAATTTTCACAGATTTTGGTCATGATACATTGTTTAGATTGAGAATCACTGACGGGGGTTTAATACCCGAAACGTGCATGTCTGGTCCATGCTGTAAATTCATCTGCTCCAAAATGATGCTGATGAATTTGAAGACGTTAAACATCAGGTACAATATACTGTATATTACATGTATTAGTAGAGTCATTCGCTGGTAGTTTCTTTCGTGGTTTATGAAACTAAACATTTTCGCATGGACAATGATTCTCGGATCTGCCCCTGCTCGTATTTAAGATATGCATTTTGGCATTCAATTTTACTACGACAAAATTCCGCGAAAAGAAGAAAGGAGGGGATCTCAAGCAACTTCCGTTTTCAGCACTAAAAGCAAAACCCCAAAACACCCACTGCAAAAACACAAAGCAGACACGCAGAGAAAGAGACGCAAATTGTAGAAGGAACGCCAAATCACATAGAAACATCAAATACAAATGATTATACATAAACCAAGGGTACCAATGGACAGTCAGTATGCCATGTCAGTAGCAGACGGTGTGGTTATCCTGGATTACGTGTGCACATCCCTCCCATTTTTCCAATTACCCAAAGGTCTCGAACAACGCACAATTTTGGTGTTAAATAACCTCCTCACCGTAAGATGAACATACAAACAGACAGTTGGGGCTCAAGAAACACACTTATGGATATGTTAATGGTATAAACAAAAGGGGACGTTCTCTCTCCAGCACGACCATCCTTCTCTCACCCAGCTAAATAAACCCACAGGAAAAAGAAAAACAAAGCAAAACAAAAGGCATACGAAATACAGCCCGTGCTCTGCCGGCTGTAGCGAGCTCATGCATGTATTGCAGACCGTGAAAGTAAGGAATGTTTAAACATTTATTCATACGAAAGATTCTACAGTATATTGGATATATACCACAAAAACTCCAAACAGTTCTGCATAAATGAAAGTTTAAAACATAATACCAGAAAAAGAAGCAAAATAGGGTCTCTCCCAGCCAATATTGGAAGGTTTTATACCGTATCTAGGCATTCAATTCCCCCCCCTCCCCCCCCATACAAGAGGAACAGAGATATGGTCTGGAAATCATTACAGATATTAATAAGAGAATTGAAAGAAAAAAGTCTTGGTTATTGCTATTGATATATGTACCTGTTTCTATGGCAACAAAGGTTACAAACTCTCATGAAATTTCCGAATGCTTCCAAATTTGATGGTTACCATGGCAACGGCACTCTCCCCAAGGACACATGTAGCCAGGTTCGATCTAATGCGGTTGATCTTCGTTTTGCACGTAATTCGGAGAAACACACCATCTGCTACTGACGTGACAGATGACCGTCCTTAGTCGACACCGATTGCCAATTGTTCTCGATGGTTTATGTGTAGTCATTTGTGTTTGCTGTTTCTATGTAATTTGGCGTTCCTTGTACCATTTGAGTCTCTTCTGTGCGTGAATGCTTTGTGTTTTTGTCGTGGGTGTTTTGGGGTTTTGCTGTGGGTGCTACAGCCGGATGTTGTTTGAGATCTCCTCCTTTCTGCAACGCATTCGAAAATTACAATTACCTAACGTGGGTCCTGTAGCATCTAATCTCATTCATCCTGCCACGTCTTTCGGTACATTTTTTAACATAATAACTTTCACACATTTTGGCCATATTACATTGTTTAGATTGGGGATCTATGTAAACGTCTTCAAATTGAATAGCATCATTTAAGAACAGATAAATTGGCAACATGGACCAGACATGCACGTTTCGGGTACTCAACCCTCGTCAGTGATCCTCAAATCTAAACAATGTAATATACCCAAAAAATTATGAAAGTTACTTTGTCGAAAAAGCGTACCGAAAGACGTAGCAGGATGGGTAGGATATGATGCTACAGGACCCACGTTTTAGAAATTTCAGGACATTTTGATAACAGAACTTTTAGAATGCGTTGAAGAAACGATCAACCGAAATTGATCGAACTTGGCTACATGTGCCCTCGGGGACTCCTGGTCCACCAGCAGTGACACTCACCAAGTGGTATAAATGTAAGCGTCTTCAAATTGAATAGCATCATTTAAGAACAGATAAATTGGCAACATGGACCAGACATGCACGTTTCGGGTACTCAACACTCGTCAGTGATCCTCAAATCTAAACAATGTAATATGCCCAAAAAAGTATGAAAGTTACTTTGTCGAAAAAGCGTACCGAAAGACGTAGCAGGATTGGTAGGATATGATGCTACAGGACCCACGTTTTAGAAATTTCAGGAAATTTTGATAACAGAATTTTTAGAATGCGTTGAAGAAACGATCAACCGAAATTGATCGAACTTGGCTACATGTGCCATCGGGGACTGCTGGTCCACCAGCAGTGACACTCACCAAGTGGTATAAATGTAAACGTCTTCAAATTGAATAGCATCATTTAAGAACAGATAAATTGGCAACATGAACCAGACATGCACGTTTCGGGTACTCAACCCTCGTCAGTGATCCTCAAATCTAAACAATGTAATATGCCCAAAAAAGTATGAAAGTTACTTTGTCGAAAAAGCGTACCGAAAGACGTAGCAGGATGGGTAGGATATGATGCTACAGGACCCACGTTTTAGAAATTTCAGGAAAGTTTGATAACAGAATTTTTAGAATGCGTTGAAGAAACGATCAACCGAAATTGATCGAACTTGGCTACATGTGCCCTCGGGGACTCCTGGTCCACCAGCAGTGACACTCACCAAGTGGTATAAATGTAAACGTCTTCAAATTGAATAGCATCATTTAAGAACAGATAAATTGGCAACATGGACCAGACATGCACGTTTCGGGTACTCAACCCTCGTCAGTGATCCTCAAATCTAAACAATGTAATATGCCAAAAAAAGTATGAAAGTTACTTTGTCGAAAATGCGTACTGTATGATGAGGGTTGAGTACCCGAAATGCTCATGTCTGATCCATATTGTAATTTTATCTATTCTTAAAAGATGCTATTGAATTTGAAGACGTTTAACATTTGTACCACTTGGTGAGTGTCACCGCTGGTGAACCATGAGTCAATCAACTTCGGTTAATCTTTGCTGAAACGCATCCGAAGATATCTGTTAAGAGAATTTCTTGAAATTTCTTAAACGTGGGTCCTATAGCGTGTTTCACGTCTTCAAATTCAATAGCATCATTTTAGAGCAGATAAATTTACAGCATGGACCAGACATGCACGTTTCGTGTATTTAACCCTCATCAGTGATCCTCAATCTGAACAATGTTATATGGCCAAAATCTGTTAAAATTATGTCCTTAGTATACCGAAAGACGTAGCAAGATGGCTGGGATATCATGCTACAGGACCCAGGTTTTAGAAATTTGAGAACATTTATAAACAGAAATTTTCACATGCGTTTGAAGAAATGACCAATCGTAATCATATCCCATCCATCCTGCTACGTCTTGATTTGTTTTGGACATAATAATTTTCACACTTTTTTGTCATATTACATTCTTAAAATTGAGGATCACTGACGATGATTTAGTACTCGAAACTTGCATTTCTGGCCCATTCTGCAAATTTATCAGATCTTAAGTTGTGCTATTGAATTTGAAGACGTATCACATTTGTCCCACTAGGTGAGTGTAACTGCTGGCGGACTAGAATTTCAGTTTGTCCAATTGAGCTTCGATTCTGAAAAAGCTTGTCAAAGGAAAGTGCACCCGTGACTACATGCACGTTTCGGGTAATTAACCATCGTCAGTGATCATAAATCAAAACAATGAAATATGGCCAAAGACTGAAAGTTGTGTCCAAAAAGATGTAGAAAAAGTTTCACGACGTATGCTTGTTTGTCTAAAAATGGTACCTTCGTGACCTACTTTGCCTATGGTGGCGCTATCTATGGACAGAACCGGACGAAAAGTAACAACACTAGTAGGGGAACATGGGTACTTCATTCCAAGTTTAAATAAAATCTCTTCTGTGGTTCTGGAGAAGAAATCCAAAATGTTAAGTGTTTACTATGGACGATGGACACACACCGGGCGGCACGCTATGACAATAACTCAGTTGAGCTTTGCTCAGGTGAGGTAAAAAAAGACGGAAAACTTCTATATCATGCGCTACGCAATTAATTTCATTTTCCGTCCTTTTTGCGGTTTACCTCTTTTTGATGAAAGCAATGCCTTTAATAATTTCATCAAAGGAGGGGATCTCGAACGACAGCATGTTGCAGCATCAATAGCAAACTCCCAAAACACCCACTGTAAAAATACATAGAATGACAAATGTGGATAATGACCATATCCCTGTATACAGCACAAAATCGATAATTCAGAAAATCAGAAACCGAAGGCATACAAAATCAGGACAAAACAGGAGCCAAAGCAAACAAACAAAAACCTCCACCACATGAAAAGAAGCGAACTTTCGATATGGGAGTGAGACCAGGTGTTCAGGAAGAGTAAGCATATCCTGCTTGCATGCAACACCCGCCGCTTCAATTCGGTAGAACTGTCACATCCGGTTATTTTATCCAAAATCTTCAAAAACAAAGAAAAATGATGATGAGAAATGTTTCATTGGTACTTCTAGGTACCTGGATGATATTCTTTCTATCGACAATCCTGTTTTTAAGAAATATGAAAATGTTATTTATCCACAAGAATTGATTTTATACAAGGCAAACGTTTCAAACACAGAAACACAATTTTTGGACCTAAATATCAAAATTGTTAATGGAGAGATCCATACAAGTGTGTATGACAAAAGAGATGATTTTGGATTTAACATAGTAAATTTCCCCTGGCTTGACGGTGATGTTCCTAGATTACCGTCCTATGGTATCTTTATTTCACAGCTCATCCGGTATGCTAGAGCATGTACTGATGTTTTGAGTTTTCATAGAAGAAATTTACAAATTACCAAGAAACTTTTAGGACAAGGTTTTCGCTTTCACAAACTAGTAAAGACTTTCTGGAAAATTTTCAAAAATTATTGTCTACTTCTTCTGAAATTCGTACCAATACAGGAAACAGACTATATTACTTTGGGTATTTCACAACCTGCATTTTATGGTGACATTATTAACAAGATAAGAAGGATCAAAGATAGACAACATCACTATCGAAAATGCGTCAGAATCATCAAACGCCTTTTATACCGTGGGTATGATCCTAATGTCACCAGACGGACACTAGGCTTGTTACTTGACCAATCTACAGTCTTGTACAAGCGCAATGGTACAAAGAACACTAAATCACAGAGAAACATGAAACATTAATGACTACACATAAACCAATGAGACCAATTGGCAATCGGTGCCGACTTGGGACAACCATCTGTCACGTCAGTAGCAGACGATGCTGTTATCCTGGATTACGTTGGTACAAGCCTCCCACTTTTCCGATTACACAGAGGTCTCGAAAGACGCGCAATTGTGGTGTAATATAACCTCCTCACTTTAAGATGAACATACAATCAGACAGCTTGACGTAGGGGCGCAAGAAACACAGATGGATATGTAAATGGATATAATAAAGTGAAGACATACGAAATACAGTCCGTCCTCTGTCGGTTGTAGTGAGCGCATGCTTGTGATCACCCGAGGAGTCCGGCTGACACGTAAAGAGGACATGTGATCGGGGCCCTCAGACGCTGTCTTCTCTAAAGAGGTTTGGACATGGCCCGTCATAGAGTCCTGTCTTCACAGTTAGTCAGAGTGCAATTCTTGAGAATGCGCTGGTACAAGTCTGCAGATTGGTCCAATACTAAGCCAAGTGTCCGTGACAGAAGGATTATACCCAACGTATAAAAGGTGTTGATAATTCTAACACAATTTCTATGGTAATTCTGTCTACCTTTTTGTTCCTTCTTATTTTATTGATTATGTCACCATAAACTGCAGGTTGCAACATACCCAAAGTAATATACTCTGTTGCGTGTGTGGGTCCGATAGAAGTTGACAATAATTTTTGTAAAAT
Source organism: Pinctada fucata (assembly GCA_028142955.1). NCBI lineage: Eukaryota > Metazoa > Mollusca > Bivalvia > Pterioida > Pteriidae > Pinctada > Pinctada fucata. The sequence goes on from AP027108.1 coordinate 9,338,812, forward strand.
ATCCAGAAATGTCTTTACTAGTCTATGAAAGAGAAAACCTTGACCTAAAACTTTCTTGGTAATTTGTTAATTTCTATTATGAAAATCCACAACATCAGTACATTCTCTAGCATGAGCTGCAAAATGTAGATACCATACGGCGGTAATCTAGGAACATCACCGTCAAGACAGGGAAAATTTATTTACTTTGTTGAATCCAAAATAATATCTTTTGTCATACAAACTTGTATGAATCTCTCCATTAACAATTTTGATACTAAAGTCCAAAATGGTGTTTCTGTGATTGTAACATTTGCCTTGTTTAGAATTTTGTCAATCACATCCCCTGAATTTTTAATAGACCAAAATAGGGTTACATCATTCCTGTTGAAAACCGTTTCACAATATTTTGCCATGTGTCCCTTTATCACTGTCAGTGCAGACGTCAGATTTCTAGACAAAATTGTAGATGAGCAGTTGCTAAAATTATCAATGTATCGAAACTTGTAAGGAGACTTTGCAGTTTTGGTATGCAGTATAGTGTTGGAAGATCCAATTTAGAAATAGGGATGTTGAATGAAGAAATTTCACTGTTGTGTTTGCTAAAAATGTTTGTGATACTTACATTGCTTTTGATATAAGTATTTGTAGACGAAAGGTCTCAAGCACTAAGTAAAAATGGCATTTCTAAATATAAGTTATTCTCATAACCTATTGGATCGTTTTAAGTTGACGATTATTATCTCAACATACAATTATAGATGTTTATGGTTATTTTCATTAGAACAGAGTACACAGATGGATTACACAATTTCTAAAGAGCAATCGCACGAAATGAAATAAGCAAGGACTCTTATTCTTGTTCTTCGTTGGATGAAGGTATAACCCCCAAAAGAAAAGATTGAAAACTTCTGATTTCTGCTATACCTATACGCACAATTATATAGTTTCAGTCTTTTTTTTTGTGTAAAGGAGTCATTCCTATAATAAATCGCAATTTTTAATAACAATAGTCAGGTGCAAGGGAATTTCAAAATACTATTTTAAGTGGGATTTACCATTGCCTATTGACTGTACAAACTATGCAATACCTTAAACACAAAGCTATTCATTCTAATTGTTGCGGGTATTTCTATTTCGTGCAGTCGTATCATATTTGACATCAGACACTATTCAAGTGCAAAACAAAATGTACACTACATAGTTTCGTATGCGATTTTCTTATGTAATGATATATCTTTCAAAAGGTAATTTAAACATGTCCGATTCAAGCGCAGTCATCCGTGCTTTTGCGTTTTTCGTGTAATTACAAATACGAGGCACTACAGTTTTCAAATCGTATGAGTTATGTAGAGATACCTTCCTACTTGAATAATCTTAACTGGACTATGGGTATTTTCCTCTGAATATTTCGATTTTCAAGACCTTTGGGATATTCATGAGAATTTTTTCAACATACTTTCAGGATTACATGTACCATGTCCTTATCAAGGATACAGATGAAGAATCCACCACAGAACCTTAAACGGTTTATATACATAAAGCAAGAGTTCCTGTCTTTCTTGGAGGAATGTTCTGGGGGTGAACACAGTTTATCAGACGTATGGATGTTAACAGCAACGACAAATCACCAAGATACCATTTACAGACTATTTGGACGAGGAAATGTGGAACGTGAGGAGGACAGAGATTTGAACAAACACGTACAAAGTGATGGTAAGTATATTTTTCATACACAGAATACAATACAATATGTGACAATTGGTCACATCTCATTTGGTTGTATCTATCAGTATTTAGATCTACGGATTCCAAGTATATACAAGTATGCCTTGTTGAAAGGGGAAGTTTTGGCACTAGTTTTGGCTATTGTACAAAAATTTGTTTCATACTGATTTTCATCTTTGATATTTTTGTTTATTGAAATTAAAGCCAACAAAAACCCTCAATATCAATGAATAATAGTTTTATCTGCCGCCAAAATTGTTTACCCCAACCAAAAATAGTAGTTAAATGATAATAACCAGATTTCAACATAATACTCAATGATAAACGTCTTCAAATTCATTTGCATCATTTAAAAGCAGATAAATTGATAGCGTGGTCCAGACATGTGCGTTTCGGGTATTTAACCCTCGTCAGTGATCCTCAATCCAAATAATGAATAATGGTTTAAATGTGTGAGAATTATGTCCAAAAAATATACCGAAAGACGTAGCAAGATGGCCGGGATATGATGCTACAGGACCCAGGTGTTATAACAAAGAGCAAGCACGTGTACCAAAGTTATACTTTTCATGTGGACTCAGAATATGAGTAGGAATATCCTATGGAAGTTTGAACTTGTTACATGTTCTTGCTCTAGGACATACAAATGTTGGCCGGTTTGTCATATTCCTAGAAATCTTATTTTCTAATGTTAAGTCATAGAGATGAAGTTTCAATACTTTTACCCTAAAAGGTAAGGTTTTCTAGTAATCGCGTAAAAATATACTCTTCCGCATTATTAAGAATATAGAAGAAGAAATTAGGATTTATTCAAAAACATTCATGGAGACGAAATATGGTCATTTTTGCCCCTTTTCTTTGATTGAAAAGTTAGGTATTAGTATATTTTAAACATTAAGCAATTAGTCGTAATACACGGTTGATGTTATTTGTGTTTCTTTCAGTATTGGTCCGTGACATCGGCTATGGATCCTTAGATACAAATGAAGATAGCACAGATGAAAATCCTGTAGATATGAAGCTCAAAGAAACAGATCTACTGATATGTGCTCTTACGTCAGACAGCACAATGCCGACATTAACATTCTCAGATAAGGTAACACTTAAGAAGGATTATAAGAAAGGCACTGGGTACGTTTGTTCCTAAGAATAAAAATATGACAAAGCTTGTATGCCATACAAATAGCATGACAAATGCACAATTGCTTCCGAGTATTAATCAAAAGCGTTTTAATTGATTCGCCGCAATTCTTAATGATTAAAATCATACTGATATTTTTTTGCGTATGAGATTGCGTAAGAATAAAGAGAATACGCTGCGTAAAGTATCTATAATGAATCACACGGTAGCATATCATGTGATGTGCAAATAATCTTAAGCCCGGGAATTCCCTTCGACTAAACAAGATGAATTTAGGCCGAATCAACTTTATATAATTTCCAAATATGTTTGTTAACACGAATTTACGCATTTTAATTGGTTAATTGATCGTCCGAAATACACGTTCATACCCAAATGAACACGATGAAATACCGAAAGAGCCGATGTTATAAAGTAGTTTTTCCCTCATAGTAGCTTTTCCCTCCTGGTATATAGTAGATTTTTCTCCTGGTGGAAAAACTGCTATATAACAGTCTTTCCCAAATAGCAGATTTTTCCCCTTACCGTTACTGGTTTTGATTTTATCTTTTTTATTATTTTGTATTAAATAACGATTTTCGATTGGTTATGATATAGACCCAACTCGAAAAGCTCACTCAGTTTGTCTTATATTATCTGCCTATGTATCTATCTGTTTGTCTATATGTCTGTGTCTGTCTTTAGGTATGTCTATTCCTTTCTTTAAAAAAATAATGTCTGTCTTTACTTGTGTCTATTTACATGTCTGTATTCCTGTGTCTCTCTGTCTGTCCGTCCGTCTGTGTGTGTCTGTTTGACAGTGTATCTGTGCTTTGTGTTTGATGGTTTTTATGTTTGTCGTTTGTCTGTCTGTGCGTGTGTCTGTCTGTCTTATCTGTCTATCTGTGTATGTCTATTAGTGTCTGTCTATCTGTCTGTAGATGAGTGCCTCTGTATATCTTTTTGTGACTGTTTGGCTTTCTGTCTGGATATCGTCCATTATGTGTCTGTCTGTGCGTGCATCTGTAAGTTTTTCAGCCTGTTTCTTTCTGCGTGTATTCATCTTTTTGCTTGTCTGTATACTGATAACGACTTTATATATGCGTGACCTTATTTTCGCAAGAACACGACGACAAATTAATTCGCGTGACTTTAATTTCGCGATCTCTGCATCTGATTTTATTTTATTAATTCCCTTTTTTAAGCTCACCTCATCGAAGCTCAAGTGAGCTTATGTCATAGCGTGGCGTCATTCCTTCCGCCCGTCGTTATCTTTTCGCATTTTCGACTTCTTTTCAAGAACCACTGAAGGGATTTTGATGATACTTGGTAGGAATGAAGTATTTATGACCCGCTACAAGTGTTTTAGTTTTTCGTCCGTTTCTATCAATAGATGGCGCTAAAACATGCAAAAGTATGTCACGGGGGAACCTTTTTTGACAAACTTCTTCAGAACCGAAGCACATATTGACAAACCGAGAGCAGCTGGATGATCTAGAAGAATGTCTTAACAAGTGTTGTCGTTTTTAGTTTCGGTTTGAAGTCGAATTTTTGACGCGTTTTTGACGTCTTTTTGGACTTTGTCAGCAGTACTAAAAAATATGTGGTTTTATGCCCTCTATTACTGCATATTTGTCATATTTAAGGCATTCAGTGGTTTTATATTGATTTTGGTGAAAATTTCATTTTCATGATTTTTCATGATTTTTTTCTTCTGCGAAAAAAGGAAGGAACGGGGTATTTTAATACATATTGGACATCTTATCGAGAGCCACTAAAGAAATTCTAATGAGACATCATGGTCCCCTATAAGTATTGTTGTTTTTCGTCTGGCTCCGTTATAAGGTTGTGCCACCACAGACAAAAGTAGGTCACAAGGGATACCCTCCTTTGACAAACCTCTTCTTCAGAACAGAAGTACATATCGACAAACCGAAAGCATCTAGATTATCTAGAAGGATGTCTTAACAAGTGTTTTTGTTTTTGGTTTTTGGTTTCAGCCCAAAGTAAAATATTTGACATTTCAATGACATCTTTTCGGACTATGTCAGAAATGTTTATCTTTGAACTGTTTATTTGAATAACTCTATACATGTGTGTTTTTGTGCCCTCGTTGAGTGCATGTTTGTCATATTTAAGTTACTTTTGGCTTTCATATACATTACATAGTTATACGAAATCTACGAATATACTAAGGACCTCACATTTACTGATACATGTTCTCTAGAATACAGACTTCAAGGAGTCATCATGGACATTTCTACTTTTCGTTTCGTTTATTTCAAGCAGTTAGATCAGATTAATCAGAGGAGAAAACAAACCGCCCTTTCATAAAAGTAAGATTTGCAAACAAAGGTATTGATTAATTGAATCTTGGTCAAATTTTAAAACACAAAACTGTCACGGGAAAAAAAAACCCACCACATTTTATCAGAAAAGAAACTCGTTGTATTTCCTATAGCTACACATCAACGGTTGCTTCTAAAATTTACAATAACAAACGATTCCTGCAGTGTATTGATTTAAGCAATTCCTCACTACATGTACTTCCTTGTGAATGTTCTTCATCGGATTTTCTCCTTGTGGACACGTTACTACTTGTGACCTTAGTATAGTCAAGAACGACAAGTTGAGAGAATTGTTGAAAAAGGGTCCCAAATACAGAGAAAGTTGATCCTTTACATAAAACCAAAAGTTCAAATTACCATGGACTCTTGTGAGGAATATGCAAGACGTTCGGCAAAGAAAGAGGATGTACAGCTCGACACCCTTTCCGAATGGATAAAATCCATCAGAGGATTACTTTTATCTAGAATTTACCGATTAAAATCAACTGTGAACACAAGATACGAGTCTACCTTATACTGCATATCTAAATTGCATAAGAATCCGTACAAACAACGTTTCATCGCTGGTTTCTCAAAATTTTCCACCAAATCTGTATCCATCTTCCTCACAAAGGTTTTATCTGAAATCAAATCTGGACTTCAAAAATATTGTTCGACAGTATATTCTCGTAGCGGTATCAACCATATATGGATTTTAAAGAATTCGAAGGAACTTTTATAACATCTGAGATCCACTCATTTAAATAGAGTCCATTCGATTAAAGTCTTTGATTTTTCGACACTTTACACTACAATTCCACATTCTAAATTGAAAAAAAGACTCGCAAAAATTAAAAGTTATGCGTTTACAAGTAAGAACGGTGATCGCAAATACAAATTTATTGTTGTTAACTATGACAAAACCTACTTTGTAAAAGAAAAGTCTGATTCTAAAAATAAGTACACAGAAACAGATATTATTCAGATGTTAAACTTCCTGATCGACAACATTTTTGTGATGCTCGGAGGAAAGGTCTTCCAGCAAATTGTCGGAATTCCAATGGGGACCAATTGTGCCCAACTCCTTGACGACATTTTTCGTTACTTGTACGAAGCTGAATTTATTCAATCTTTTGGTCTCTGAAGGGAAAAGATACTTAGCTCTTGACTTCAACTTAACTTACAGATACATAGACGATGTGGTGTCCATCAATAATCCAAAATTCGCGGAAAACCTCAACAGAATCTATCCATTGGAGCTTGAAGTCAAAGAAACTACAGAGATAAATAATTCAGTATCCTATTTGGACATAATGTTGTCCTACGACACTGATGGTGACATGAACACCTCTATGCAAAAAATGACGACTTCAATTTCAGCATCACAAACTTTCCTATTCTGAGTAGCATGGCGTGTTCATATCTCAGTTGATACGCTATGCCAGAGCAAGTACCAAATATACAGATTTTATTCTGAGAGCTTGTCGTCTTTCAGATAAGCTTCTCAGTCAGGGATACGCTTGTGACCGACTAACATCGTCACTGAGGAAGTTCCACGGTCAATATGGGGAACTCGTCATACACTATGATGTCCAACTCTCCAGAATGGTGGATGACAATCTGTCATAGACCATTTCTACCGTCCAACCAAAGATTATACTTTATATCTTCCAAAATGGGAGTAACCGGATGTGACAATTCTACCTAATTGAAGCGACAGGCGTTGCATGCAAGCAGGAGATGCTGACTCTTCCTGGGCACCTGGTCTCACTCCTATTTCGGGAGTTCGCTTCTATTCATCTGGTAGAGGTTTTTGTTTGTTTGCTTTGGTTCCTGTTTTATCTTGATTTTATATGCCTTCGGCTTATGGTTTTCTGAATTATCGACTTTGTGCTGTATATAGGGATATGGTCATTATCCATATTTATCATATTTGTCACGCTATAATCTTCTTTTTTTGATTTTTTTAAAAGATATGAATACATGTTTGTTTTGTAGATATGTTTACTGTGCACATGGACCAAAGGGATGAGAATTTAAGTCCGGTCATGGGCACTCCAAATTTCTTTTTCTCCCTTTTTCATTTTTTCCATTTTGTTAGTTTTTAGGCACTTTTAAATAATCTGAATGCCTTTAATTTCATTTTTGACCTCCCAATTTTTTTCTATTTTCATTTTTTCATTTCATTTTTCTTCCATTTTCTTTTTCTGTTTTGCACACTTATTCACTATGTATTTGTCATATCTAAGTCTCTTAATACTGTGACTTTATGGCTAGTAAATGTTATATTTTCGAAATTTTCTCAATTTTTCAAAAATAATTTATGTGCATATAACGTAGGCCCAGGGTTGTGGGTTCAAATTCTGGCACTCACACTATCATAATGCAATGTCGGTATGTTAAGAGTGTACATGGGTATCAGGTGATCGTAGTGCCCCCTGGGGCTCTTCATCTGTATAGGTGTATTTTATTTCCTAATCACCCTCTATTAATTGATGAAATGCTTACTTCGAATAAGCTAAGATTAGACGTTTGGTAATTTTATATCTTTGCATACTAATCTTATACACAAGTAATTTGTTTACTTTTTCGTCTCTTATTGAAATTTATTGAAAACGGGATGATAAAAAATATAAAGAAATGCGCCATGATTGTTTCTTCTAAAAGAGTAAACAGTTCTTTAGTATTTTGTTTGTCTAGGTAATTAAGGCTAATTGATTAATTGCTATGTTTGTAATTCAGGCATCACTAACATCGTCTGTTGTCAAATAAGGGCAATTAATTCTAATGGAAAGGGAAAATAAGAAGGGAGGAGATCTCCAACAAGACCCCGTTGCAGCATCAACAGTAAAACACCAAAACACCCGATGCAAAAACACAAAAAAACGAGTACAGCACGAGACGGAAAAGAGACACACGACATGTAAACATCAAACACAAAAGACTACATATAAACCGACGAGAGCAATGGGTAGCCGGTGCCGACTTTGGACGGCCATCTGTCACGCAAGTAGCAAATGGTGTGGTTATCCTTTATTACGTGCGCACAACCCTCTCACTTCTCCAGTTACCCAGAGGTCTCGAAGAACGTACAAATGTGGTGTAAAACAACCTCCTCACTGTAAGATGACATCACACAAACAAGACCGCGAAACGCAGAGGCCCCAGAGACACAGATGAATATGTAAATGGATATAAAAAGAGATATAATAAGACGCGTTCGAATTTTGTCAAATTTGAGCTACTTTTTATCATTTTGACGAACATTTTATTAGCGAAGACTTTGTTTTCACGATTGATCAAACTCACAAAATTACGGGAAAATAAAGTCCTCGCTAATAAAAAGTTGTTTACAGTATGTGGAGGGGTGTATTTCTTAGTCTGTCTTTCTTCTGCCAATTTTTCTGAAATGCTGTGAACAATTGAGGTGCTACTAATGTGTATTTGTCTTTTTAATGTCAATATGTCCATGTCTGTCTACGATTGAGTACATCTGTTTGTGTCTGTCTGTCTGTCTGTCTATCTATCTGTGATAGTCTCTGTATATATGTCTGTGATAATCTCTGTTTATATGTTGTGTCTATCTATCTTTCTGTGTGTCTGTCTTTATTCATTAGTTTATGGCATCACAAATTGTGCAAAACCTAATAGCGTAGCGTAGCGAAAGGGCTTTACGCAAATTATGTGATGCGAAAAACCAAAGTTCATACTCAAATAAACTGTCAAAATTGAACTGTCAATTCTCATAATTTCCCAACCCGAATTCATCCCAAATTTCACAAATATACCAAAGAAATTAGAAATGTCGTACATTGCGTATTGAAATATAAACTCCGTTGGCGAACTCGTTCCCAAACGAAACAGAAATAAGGTAATACGTAGTTCAAAGCCTCTAATGTGTAAACACTATATAGTTAACATTACAGAAGTACCCATCAGTTATTCAGTCTCATAGTATGATATGGCGTAGCTATTTGGTACGCGTTCTGTAGCTCAAACTAAAGGTCACCGACATGGCAGTTATGTGTTTTGACATGGCAGTTATGTGTAATGTAAATGTACAAATCTAAATTTAAAAAATTAAAGAGGGCGCTACTGAAATGATTTTTGGTGGCTCCGCTAGAAGCATCACTGATGAGAATTTAATATTCGAAACACGTGTCTGGTGAATGGAAATTGGGTTGGAATTTTCTTCAAGAAGGTAAAGAGTTGGGATCCTCCGACATTATTGATTGTACACGCAGAAGCTGGGAGTTTATGCAAACGGATTCTCTGCACAGACATCTAGCAATTAGACCTTTCCTTTCCTTTCCTTTTTCCTTCTTTATTTTGTGACGTTTTCTTCTTTCCGTCATTTTTCTTTTTTTATTCATTCTTTACAATGCTCTCAGAGTGATTTTACTACCCCTGTCTATTTTCAAGTTATCTTCTAGTGTTCACGCCTTTGCTAAAACTGGGCATTTGATTATGCGATTTCGGCTATCCTTGCCTGTATTTATGAACTTGTCTCGCTTCGTAAAAGCAAACCACTAAAAATTCGAATGTCAAAAGAAATCATTTTCTTTATTTTCAATCAGCAAGTATATGTATTTTCTAAAAACTCTAAAAAAATCAACCGTATTATCAGCATTTTAAATAAGTGAAAACATCATTAAATAGATATATATATTTCAGAAATATATATCATTAAAAAAAAAAACATTCACAGGGGTTCCGCCAGGTTTAAAGCTATTTACTTTATTGACATGATTCTATTGTAAAGAGCATTGTAATGAATGCATGAAAAAAGAAAAATGAAGGAAAGAAAAGGTAACCTTTAAACTTGAGCTACAGAACGCGTACCAAATAGCTACGCCATATCATACTATGAGACTGAATAACTGATGGGTACTTCTGTAATGTTAACTATATAGTGTTTACACATTAGAGGCTTTGAACTACGTATTACCTTATTTCTGTTTCGTTTGGGAACGAGTTCGCCAACGGAGTTTATATTTCAATACGCAATGTACGACATTTCTAATTTCTTTGGTATATTTGTGAAATTTGGGATGAATTCGGGTTGGGAAATTATGAGAATTAACAGTTCAATTTTGACAGTTTACTTCAGTATGAACTTTGGTTTGTCGCATCACATAATTTGCGTAAAGCCCTTTCGCTACGCTATTAGGTTTTGCACAATTTGAGATGCCATAAACGAAATGTTAAACGTCTTCAAATTCAATAGCATCATTTAAGAACAGATATATTTCCATCATGGACCAGACATGCACGTTTCGGGTACTTAACTATCGTCAGATAATAATACTCAAATAAACTGTCAAAATTGAACAGTCAATGTTTATATGAAATTAATTTAGGCCAACCATATGAGCATCATTTTTATATTATTATAATATTTATATCTTACGACATGGTGCACGTAAATAAACATTTTATAAACATTTTTTTCTGTTTCAGTGTTCTCTAGATAAACCTATATTCATGAGAACAGAGAATAGATTATCATCATATTAATTAATTCATTTCATATAACGTAAAGATATGCAGAATTTACATTGTTTAATCGATGAAGATTCACGTGCGCCAGATTATTTGCGTGTGAAGTGATATCTTTCGGTATATAAAGAACATAATTTTCACAGATTTTGGACACATTACATTGTTTAGATTGAGGATCATCGATGAGGGTTAAGTACCCGAAACCTGCATGCCTGGTCCATGATGTAAATTTATCTGCTCTAAAATGATGCTAATGAATTAAAAGACGTTGAACATTCTACCGTGAATGATTATTTGTATAGCGTTTGTTGAAAAGGGTTTTAATATTCGCTATTTTCGAAAAACAGAGTTACTTCCCATTTGAGACGATATCTGACGTAGACTGATTATGACGTCATCAAAATCTATGGAAACAGTCCTAATAGTCTGAGAAATGACGAAGTAAAAGCGACGTTACCATACCATTTTCATGAGGTCACAATGTCAGATACCGTCTGTATTCCGCAAAGACTCAATATCACTCTCAAAGTCGCATGCAAAAAAAAACAATTTATGTACGTGATAAGCTGCACAAGGAAAATTTTGGCTTATTTATTACGCTCGAGTTTAAATAATTCTCTCCATTCTCCTTTTTAGGATATACTTCTGATGCGTAAGGCGAAGACTCTTTTTCCTGCAGCCTCTCAGCAAAAGAATCTCATACTCTATGTGGATACTTGCAACGAAATTACCCAGCTAGCAAGGCATGGCGTCATTAAAATACTCGAAGAAGCTGATTCTCCTTTTGTCCTTCAGAAAGGGTCAATTAAAACATCAACAGCTGAATGCTTAGAATGCATTGCAGAAAAATTAGAATCAAACTTGATAACGGAAATGCTGGCTGTGAAAAGAAAGCTTGAATCTGAGCAAGGGGTGTATGACTTACACGATGTGAATTCAACAACACTGGATCGCCTTATTGACATCTGTCAGAGACCCGTTATGAAATCTGAGGTTCCATTAGAACTGAGAAAATTCCTTACAGGGTATGTGACTTTATAAATTGTTAGGAGTTATTATCATCAGGAATGGGCTTTACTTCCTTCGTAATGGATTCTGCTTGCTTCTTTCGTTATGCCCTGCTAGTATTTCCACAGTTTTTCTCGGAACAAAACATGATCTATGTATGCTTTGATGCATTCATTCAATCATGCCTTCTACACTTGAATAGGAGAGTCTTCATTAGATAAGTTGTCCTTCGTGTTTCTTTGGAGCTGTGTTATTGTCTTCGCCTGTTTGTCCAGTTTGCCTTTCCGCATGAGAAAGTTCTCTTTTGCATTCTTTCTTGAAATCGTATTCTTTTCGATAGTGTTTTGTTTTCAAATCTTGTTTCGGCTTCTGTGTTTGACTTTTATCCAACGATTTATAGATGAATATTTGGATGCATATGTTCCCTATGTAGATAAATATGGAGATATTGTTTTCATTTTCGTGCGTGAACATCGACGTTTGGTGCGACTGGCCAAACAGGATATAATTACTCCTGGCATTTGGTCACACCTCTATCTTGCTAGGGACCCGTCGATGTTCAATTTGATGGTTTATTGAGAGTACTTTAAAGATTGTTGTCCGGTTCTTCTTTATCTCACTGGTATATCAAAACTAGGATGCCGTAACTTTTTAAACAGATAGCAGCTGAGCCCCTCATTTAAATAAATAAATATCAGAGGACATACATGTCCTCATCAGTAAGGTTAGATTCAAAAAGAAAGGAGGAGATCTCCAACAAGACCTCGTTGCAGCATCAACAGTAAAACACCAAAACACCCGATGCAAAAACACAAAAGACGAGTACAGCACGAGACGGACAAGAGACGCTAGACATGTAAACATCAAACACAAAAGACTACACATAAACCGACGAGACCAATGGGTAACCGGTGCCGACTTTGGACGGCCATCTGTCACGCAAGTAGCAAATGGTGTGGTTATCCTGGATTACGTGCGCACAACACTCTCACTTCTCCAATTACCCAGAGGTCTCGAAAAACGTACAATTGTGGTGTAAAACAACCTCCTCACTGTAAGATGACATCACACAAACAAGACCGCGAAACGCAGAGGCCCCATAGACACAGATGAATATGTAAATGGATATAAAAAGAGGGCATGCGTAATACAGTCCGTGCTCTGCCGGCTGTAGCGAGCTCATGTATGTAATCACCCGAGGAGTCCGACTGACATTCAGAGAGGACATTTTCATTTTGAGTGATGCCATCTTATACCACTTGCATACTCTGAAACTTGCCTGTATATTCTAAGTATTTCACAAGGAATTTATTTTTTCCTTATAAGTAGCGATCAGTCTGGAGTGAAAGGGTTCGGAGTTCATCACAACAAATTCTTGATCCATTTATATCCCGGAACAAGTAAAGACAAAAGAGATCAAGCATTAGAAGAAGCAAGAAAATATTACTCCAAGGAATCAATAGACATCATTCAGAGTGATAATGAAGAATTTATTGTTCCTCACTGTTACGGATGCGGAGAGAAGATGACCAGACAAAATAGTCAGTCAGGGTCAATAGGATTTTGCTGCAAAATGGAAACAGAAAATGGCACCATGAAAACCGTCATTATAACAAGTTCCCATGTACTAAATGAAAAGGAAAAAGTATACATGAACATCGAAGGCGAGTCCGTTGAAGTCGGAAATTGCATCTATTCGCCAAACGAAGGAGCTATGAATATACCAAGTTTGGTGGATATTGCAGTAGTTGAAATAAACGAGAACAATGAGAACAATTTCCACACAAAAGTTATGGACAAGGAAAGAGAAAAGCAGGACTTTCAAATATCAGAAAAGGAGTGTGATCAATATACACAAGTCTGGAAACATGGCGCCACGTCCGGGCTAACAACAGGCATCGTCACATCTCCGAAATTCGAAATTTGTATGAAAAACGGGACGCGATTTGTTAGCATCATCGAAGGCCAATCAAAACCTTTTTCGGATCCTGGGGATAGCGGCGCAAGTGTTCTTTTTCAAGAAAACGAAGGCATCTTTGCGCTCTCTCTTATAGTAGGTCAGGGTTCTCCGGACAAGCATCCACCGGATGAAAGTAGTAAAAGGAACTGCTTTACAGCAATACTTAATAGCGCTATTCAACGATTTGAATCGGAGAGAAAAGCAAAGCTTCACATTACATCTCCAAAATAAAGAAATCCAATTTAATACGTTAGACACCCTACGTCGAAAACCATCAGAACATAAAGTTGAATATATTAAGTAAATATTAGATGTACCGGATGCATTTGTTGTATTGGTTTGAGACAATTTGAATATTTCTTTTTTTCATATTCGATCTTTTTTAGACTCACATGCATTTATACAAATGTACCGTATTTCAAAAAGGGGAAATTCATGAATGTTTCTTTTCTTTATGGATAATGTTACTTTGGAATATGTTCTGCTGTATTACGTCAGACGCGAACATGATAAAGAATAGTTTAAAACATTATTATGCAATATACATGATGTATTATTCTAGAATTTGATATTCTGTATTATGGAATCCCAACACACTTTTTATCAAATTTTCACCATGAATACCGATCATCTTCCTTTATGTAGATATGACAATTCATTTGTACAGAATTTACACTGATCATAGGAGTATAACCGCGGTAGATTGATTTGAAGTATGACGTCATAGTAACTTGGTTTGATTTGATCTTTGACGGTATGTAGTAACAGAGCCATAGAAACGGAGTTTTAAACCTGTCTAAACGTCATTTTAAACGTGAAAAATGGAATGTAAATATACATGATAGCTGTCTTTTAGAATGTGATTATACTGTGAAAACCTACAATAAATCTAGGAATTATAAGAAACACAATTCCTGGATCCATTGTAGGTTATCACAGTCCAAAAGACAGTTATTGTATAATTATCTTGCGATATGCAGCTGCTAGTTGCTTGTAATATAGTTTTTATTTGTGTCTTTTGTTTTGTTGTTGTTTTCATATAGATCTTTGATTAAAATGAAATTTACAATGGACCTTTACAGTCCATTTGTAATTTATTTGAAAAAAAACCCTGGGTTTATCTGATGACAGGTTGATTCTTTGCAGGAATAAGCGCAATTTGCCATTCCATTTCCATTTTGAATGAAATAATAGTACCTGTGCTCGTCCTTTCTTCTCTACGTTTTATATTAAAGTTAATAGTCCAAGTTCTACATTCTTTCATATTTTGATTAGACTTACGACATTCTCCCTTTTACAAAATTACCATTTTTACAATTTTTTCATTAAGTAGAAAATATTTATGTCTCATGAAAATGAAGAAAAAGGACAAGCCTGCAGAAATGATTTGTTAGCTCTGAATGTTACATATGAAGATAATTATTCCAGTCTTTTGTTTTAACTGCATCACTTGATTGTTTAATTGGTCTGTCTATATTTGACATCCCTCTATCCTTCAAAGACTTGTGAAAAAAATTAAATATACACACTCAGTCTCCTTGAGTTACTGGAAACAAATCCTTTTTTGAAATTGAACCTTTCTTCTTTTGCATTAGAAGTTCTACGTATATGCAGAATAGAATATGATATGAACAATCGTTCTGGGACTCTTGTTCTTTCTTTAATTTTTATTCCATATAATTGCTAGTGGTTTTTTTTTTCATTATATACATTCACTGTGGACCTCTTTACAGTCCTTTTCTGTAAATCATTATACTATAACGGCTATTCTGATCGCAATTGAAATCATACTACAGTAAATGTATATCGGGTCATTTTCGCGTCGGGAAACTTTCGCGAAATTGATCCCAAAAAGACTATATTTTTTACTGAATTTTATTTTCGCTAATTTGTTAATAAGTTCAAGGGTTAATATCTGTGTCTTTATTGCGCTATGTTCCTTTTCCAAGATGATGCTTGTGAATATAGTGAAAATTTTACACATGCGAAAAATTCCCGATATACGGTATTCATGGTATTATTATCTTATTGTAGTATATACTATGATATTTTTGTGCCGTATACTGGGATATGGTCATTATCCATATTTGTCATACTATAACGTATGTGAAAAAAATCATCCTTGATGATATTTTTTCATGATTTGGTATCACGTGCTGACTTTTGCAATATGTTCCATAAGTATATATATTTGATATTTTGTATTGAGTAAATTTGTTCTCTGTAAGCATTTGCACGTTTATGAAGGACGCATAGTACGACATGTCTCAGACTTTGATAAAATTTATACATAAATTTGGTTCTGACCCAAAAGTGAAAAATTTTCTTAATATAATATCCGGTTGCCAAGGAAACGGGCTTTGAAGAATGAAAAATAAAATGCATTTTTGGGTGTTTTTGAAGTAAAATACATCATCAATGCAGCATAATCTGAAACAAACAATGATGAAATATCAGGACCCTGTTATAGGTCTTTCAAGTTAGGTTATTGGGTTTATGGCCTTATCTATATGTTTCCATAGCAACAACACAGGTACCCTTTCAAAATCCAATGATAAATTACTTACGTTTTCTGAGTTGTTAATGCAAATAAAACATAGGCATTCACATTGGAACAAATTTTTTGTCCGTTGCAATGGCAACATGAACTGAAATCGTAAAAATGAAAACAATTTTATGCAATATTTAGAGTCCGTTTTTTAATAGATCATTGGATTTAATTCAAAGTGATGATAATTAATGAATGTATTCAAGTGAATGTTTCATTACACACACTTGTTTTAATATTCAGGAAATAGCCGGTTACTATGGGAACGACTGTGTAAAATTGCACATAGGCCCATTTTGAGTCCTTGGAAACGGGCGTCCAAAGTTAAGTTATCTGAAAAATTGAAATCTGAAATAAATTTTAAGCCTTTCTTTATCATATATGTAACAACATGTAGTGTAAGCTTGTTTCTTTTGTTGAGGAAAAGGCTTCGAAATACGACAAAAAATGCTTATTTTAAGATTGCATGGCCAAATTATTCTAGCAAACATTAATTATGTGAATGTTTTTTCTTGTATTTTGATAGAGGCTTACTTGAACTTTATTAATATTGAATTTTAACATCCTGGGATTAAAAATTACTGTTTCCTAAAAGTATTGAAGTTTGGTTGCCATGGTAACATAATTTCCCAATAACTTTTTAACGGTTTTTGAACGAGCTCTCTGTGTTGGATATATTCCAACAATTTTGGTGTGTTCATCATGATGCAAAAAATTACTTTTTTAGCTAAAAATAATTCTGAAGTTGAAAAATTAGTAATATTATAGACCATATTTATCGTTGCAAAGGTAACTTATGTACATTGCAACAAATGGTTTTATCATGGATTTGCGCCTTTTTATAAAATTGATTTTATTTCCTTATCATATACCCATCAAGAGAGAAGAAAATTGGAAAATACCAACATTATTTTGAAATCAATATATTAAAATTATCTAATTATGTTGTCATGGTAACCAGCCAGTTTGGCAGTATCAGACACAATCAGTGAGCCTATTCAAACTTTTAGATCCATATCTTTAGGATGCATAAAAAATCTTACATTAATGTCATATATAAACCAAATTCTATAGCTTCATAATAGCTAAATTTTGTCAATTTCAAATGGTTACATAGAGTTGCTGGTTACCATGACAACACAACTGGCTAATTTTAATATATGGATTTCAAAATGCTTTTTGTATTTTCCAATTTTCCTTCTCTCTTGACGAGTATGTGATACGGCAATGGAATTTTTTCTATAAAATGAGAAAATTCAAGATAAACTGACTTGTTGCTATGTACATATGTTACCTTGGCAACGGTAACTATGGTCTATAATGTTACAAAGTTTGCAAATTCAGAGTTATTTGAACAATTTTTGCATCATGATGAACGGATAAAAATTATTGGAATATATCCGACACAAAATGCTCTTTCAGAAACGGTGAAAAAGTTATGGGAAACATATGTTACCATGGCAAATATTATCAATTATTTTTATAAAACGTAATTTTTAAATGCCATGAAGGTCAAATTCAATATTGATAAAGATCAATTAAACCTTCATCAAAATACAAGAAAAAACCTTCAAATAATTAATGGTTGCTATGGTAATTTGGCCATACAATCTAAAAATTAGCATCTTTGCCGTTTTTCGAAGCTTTTTCAGGCTTACACATTTTTTACAACTATGATAAAGCAAGGTCGAAACTTCATTTAAGATTAAACTTTTCCAGATTACTTAACTTTGTATGGATGTATCCAATGACTCAAAGTCGGCCTATGTGCAAATTTACACAATCGTTCTCATAACAAAGGGCTATTTCCGGAATACTTTTGAAAAAATTTCTTCCATGTAATGAAAGATTTACTTGAAAAAATTCATCAATTATCATCACTTTGAATTAAAATTCAATGATCGAGTAAAAGGAAAGGACTCTAAAGATTGTCTTAGATTACTTTCATTTTTCCGATTTGAGTTCTTGTTGCCATAGCAACGAATACAAACTTTGTTCCAATGTGAATGCTTATGTTTCATTTGCATAAACAACTAAAAAATGTATGTAATTTATTATTGAATTTGAAAAAATGCAAAACAAAAAAACAAAAAAAAAAACCCCACTAAGTTGATGCGGTACCTGTGTTGTTGCTGTGGAAACCATAAACCAAATATAATATTGTTATTACTTAACTTGAACGAGCAATGATAGGGTACTGATAATTCATCAGTTTTTGTTTTAGATTATGTTGCATAAATGATGTATGTGACTTCAAAAACGCTCCAAAATGCATTTTTTAAATATTCAAAGTCCGTTTCCATGGTAACTGGGTGTGATATTAAGAAAATTTTTAACAATTTGTTACTTTTGGGTGAGACTCAATCTTATGTATAAGTTTTATCAAAATCTGAGACATGCAGTGCCATCCGTCCTTCATAAAAATGCAAATGCTTACAGAGAATAGCTATAAATTGCAATACTCTTAATTTAACAATAAGCACAACTCAATGTTACTTTATTTCTGATAATTATATACATCTTCATAGTTTTGTTAAATATTAAAGCGTGTTATTTGTTTTGATTTTTATGCGGTGCTTACATCGATCTTCTTTAACTCATTACACTTACTATATACAGTTTTTTTTTAAATTGTATTTATTTTAGTACCATTATTTACATTGTATAACCTCACCTTTACAAAGTTATACTGACCTAAATGTATAATCAAAAATGTTAATTTATAGAGAATAAGTGCCTTAATTTGTGTTTTGTTATGGGTATACAACACACAGCAAGTGCATTTATCGTACATGTAATGCGCGTGAGTGCATTTCATGTATATACATCTTCGTAGTTTTGTTAAGTATTAAAGCGTGTTATTTGTTTTGATTTTTATGCGGTGCTTACACCGATCTTCTTTAACTCATTACACTTACTATATACAGTTTTTAGCTCACCTGAGCCATAGGCTCAAGTGAGCTATTGTCATAGTGTTGCGTCTGTCGTCCGTCGTCCGTCGTCCGTCGTCGTCGTCCGTCGTCGTCCGTCGTCGTAAACTTTTCACATTTTCAACTTCTTCTCCAGAACGGCTGAAGGGATTTTGATGAAACGTGGTAGGTATGAAGTACTCATGGTCCCCTACATGTGTTGTTGTTTTTCGTCCGGATCTGTCAACAGATGGCGCCACCACAGCCAAAAGTAGGTCACGGGGGGTACCCTCCTTTGACAAACTTCTTCTTCAGAACCGAAGCATGTATCGACAAACCGAAAGCATCAGGATGATCTAGAGAGATGTCTTAAGAAGTGTTGTTATTTTTGGTTCCACTTCGAAGTCAAATTTTTGACGCGTTTTTGACGTCTTTTCGGACTTAGTCAGAAATGCACATTTTTGCACTTTTTCTTTAAATAACTCAATAAGTGTATGATTTTACACACTCATTTACTACATATTTATCATATTTAACTTACTTAATGCTTTGATATGTATTTTATGCTTAAATTTTATTTTTTTGATTTTTTATGAATTTTTTGTTATGTAAAAAGGAAGGGGGGTGATTTTCATACATTTTCTGCTTCTTTTCTATAACCACTCTTCAGATTGTCATGACAATTTGTAGGTATGAGGTACTCATGCATGGTACCCTACAAGTGAAAGAATTTTGTCAAGATATCCACTTTTGGATTTTTAAGGAATATTTTTTAAGATTGTACATAGGTATAATGTATGTTTTCCATGCCCAATGGACCCATGGGGAGTGGCTTCAAACCCCGGCTGGACCCCAACAAAAATTTTTTTCCCTTTTTAGCTCACCTGAGCCATAGGCTCAAGTGAGCTATTGTCATAGTGTTGCGTCTGTCGTCCGTCGTCCGTCGTCGTCGTCGTCGTCCGTCGTCGTAAACTTTTCACATTTTCAACTTCTTCTCCAGAACGGCTGAAGGGATTTTGATGAAACTTGGTAGGTATGAAGTACTCATGGTCCCCTACAAGTGTTGTTGTTTTTCGTCCGGATCTGTCAACAGATGGCGCCACCACAGCCAAAAGTAGGTCACGGGGGTACCCTCCTTTGATAAACTTCTTCTTCAGAACCGAAGCATGTATCGACAAACCGAAAGCATCAGGATGATCTAGAGAGATGTCTTAAGAAGTGTTGTTATTTTTGGTTCCACTTCGAAGTCAAATTTTTGACGCGTTTTTGACGTCTTTTCGGACTTAGTCAGAAATGCACATTTTTGCACTTTTTCTTTAAATAACTCAATAAGTGTATGATTTTACACACTCATTTACTACATATTTATCATATTTAACTTACTTAATGCTTTGATATGTATTTTATGCTTAAATCTTATTTTTTTGATTTTTTATGAATTTTTTTCTTATGTAAAAAGGAAGGGGGTGGGGGGTGATTTTCATACATTTTTTGCTTCTTTTCTATAACCACTCTTCAGATTGTCATGACAATTTGTAGGTATGAGGTACTCATGCATGGTACCCTACAAGTGAAAGAATTTTGTCAAGATATCCACTTTTGGATTTTTAAGGAATATTTTTTAAGATTGTACATAGGTATAATGTATGTTTTCTTACCAAAAATAGGAGAAAAAATTCTCAAATCGCACCGGGTTATACACATTGATACTACTTTTCAATGAAGAAATTTTATTTGAATCACAAAAAAAAAATGCCGTAAAGATTAAAAGTACACAACTTTTTAAATATTTTTTCAAAGCCATGCACCTGGTTCCGGACCGGAATTATTCGAATTTTATTATCTGAGGACCCATTTTCACACGTATTCTTCCACACATGTAGATGTCTCACACACTTTAAAACTATATTCAAAATTTTATTTCATCTATCTAGTAAACAATCACGGGAAGACAATTCAAGATAAACATTGTGTGTATTTTCCACCAATTGTTGAAAATAATAAGAAAATAATCGGAACTATTTGACAGGACAATGACCTAGATATGCATTAATTCATCTTCGTCCCCAAGGCGCATCGTAATCCGCTAGGCGCTTCATTGCAATACAAACCGCAAAGCAGTACTGCGATATATTTCAGGAGATACAGTGCAAACGGAATAGATTTTTATACTTGGAACACTTTCATAATGGTCATCATTCATGTACTTGGAACACTTGCAGTTTGCTCGAATTTCCTCTGTCTTAGACTCTCTTAGATGAAGTAATTTACGGACTGATTTCTTGAAGAAACGTCTAATGAGTAATCTCTTCCTCTGGATTTTGAGAATGCATAGGACATTTAATATCTGAAATTCTTGAAAATAAATAATTCCGTTCAGAGTTCCTGAAATCTTCCAATGAAATGTTGCACCACAGAAGCTGTTGTTTTAATAGAGAAAATAAATTATTATTCACAACCTTAAGCCACTGTGTTCGTCATCTTGTATGTATAATATTTCTAAGAGGAACACAGAGGCTTGAGGTTGTGAATAATAAAACATTTTCTCTCATAAAACGACAGGATCCTGTGTTAAGACATTTGGGAATTTTTATCTGTTCAAATAATAGATACATGATGAGTTTTTATTGGACCAAATAACTTCTTGTCGGCAAATCCAATGCAACCGATACATTTCATGAACTCTCTCCGCTAACAACTTGTCCGTGTAACAGACCTATGATGAGGCATTCTCGTTTCACAAACACAGGCTTTATAATTTCTGGCATGCTAGCTATCAATAATGAAAGGTTTTGTGTTCAATTTTAAATAAACTTAATTTGTGAAATCATTTCATTGTTTTATTCTTTTTCTGCTGCACATTAATGTGGAATTTTACAAAATGATTTTATTTTTGATGTTGCATAATTGAACTATACTAGCTGGGCATATGACGTTGGACCACTTTATCCGTTTTTTTCAAATCAGTAAAAAAGTTATTGTTTTGAAATGTGACTATTTTTTTCTTTTTTGTACTTTTAAAGGTTGTCTGAAAAAAACACTTGTCTGCATCCGGCAAAAATCTTTTTAGAAAGGATGTGGGCTAAAATCCTGGTACTGGCACTATCAGTATTCAATGTCAGTATGTCAATTAGAGCGTGCATGGGTATCAGGTGAGCGTTGTGCCCCCTGGGGCTCTTGTTTACATTGTATTTATTTTAGAACCATTATTTACATTGTATGAAAGCACCTTTACAAAGCTGTACTGACCTAAATGTATAATCAAAAATGTTAGTTCATAGAGAATAAGTGTCTTAATTTGTGTTTTGTTATGGGTATACAACACACAGCAAATGCATATATCGTACATGTAATGCGCGCTAGTGCATTTCATGTATATACATCTTCGTAGTTTTGTTAAACATTAAAGCGTATTATTTGTTTTGATTTTTATGCGGTGCTTACACCGATCTTCTTTAACTCATTACACTTACTATATACAGTTTTTTTACATTGTATTTATTATAGTATCATTATTTACATTGTATGAACTCACCTTTACAAAGCTGAACTGACCTAAATGTAAAATCAAAAATGTTAATTCATAGAGAATAAGTGTCTTAATTTGTGTTTTGTTAGGGGTATACAACACACAGCAAGTGCATTTATGGTATATGTAATGCGCGTTAGTGTGTAACAAAACACAAATTATGATATTTATTCTATATATATGCACTATAGCTGTCTATTTCATTCTTGTTTTCTGAAATTGCCTTTTCTAGGTAAAAGAGTGACGTCAAAATTCATCTCACCGCGGGTTCAGTTTGCAGGTTAGATCAGCCGTCGCGGCATGTTTCTTTAGATCTTATGCATTGTGACGTCACGAGTGTTAATACACAAATTGTAGCACGTTCCTTTCAATAGTAACATCTTAGGGAATTGCATTGGCTGTGCATATATATATGTATATAAAGAAAAGAGGGGATCTCCAACAAAACCAGGTTGCAGCACCCACAGCAAAACATCCAAACACCAAATGCAGAAACACAGAGCAGACACGTACAGAAAAAGGAACAAGTAATCACATCATACTGAATCTGACGACGTTTACAATAGAAATATCAAACACAAATGCCTACTCATAAACCAACGAGAACAATAGGCAATCGGCGCCGACTTAGGACGGTCATATGCCACGTCAGTAAAAGACGGTGGGGTTATCCGGATTACGTACGCACAACCCTCCTACTTTTTCCGATTACCCAGATGTGTCGAAGAACGCACAATTGTAGTGTAAAATGTAAGATGATCATACAAACATACAGTATATGCAGGGGACCAAGAAATGTAAATGGATATAAAAACAGAAGGCATACGAAATAGAGTCCGTGCTCGGCCGGCTGTAGCGAGATCATGCATGATATCATCCGAGGATTCCGACTGGGATTTATAGAATACAACTTTTAATATTTCCGAACGGTGGGCGTGTGCATGTTTAACTTGGTCGTTGGCATCTCCTATTATCATTTAAAAGTACTGAAATACAAATTTTGTTGCGGTGAAAATCACTATTTATTGGCACAATCGTGTCCTAAAGTATATACCAGAGTTACATTTGATGATTTACCTTGCAATATTGATGATTCATATTTGCTCCGTTTAAAAGTATTTTGGTACTTTTGATTTATTGTACTTTCGTTGCTCTTGTGTGATTTTATTCCGATTTCAGTCCTAAATGCAAAAGGTAATATACAAAGACAAAAAGAAAGGATTCGAATAAGCTATATAGATAATTCAAGATGTGTTCGTCCTTGGCTTTTGCGTCGAACATATGAATCTTAAATAGACATTTTTCATCGTGACGAACTTCGCGCTTCGAACTTCGTACTTCGCATTTAGTACATTGAAGAGTCAGTAGGGTAGCTGCCATTCACGTATTAACTCATAAGCGGAGTCATCTACCTATTGCTTAGTATACTAAATGGAATTGGTATATTGCAATTCCTGTACTATTGGCGCGTTTTTTGGCAACTCAATTATAAAATTAAAGTGCGAAGTTCGAAGTACAGGTGTGAAGTTCGTCACGGTGAAAAATGTCTAATATGAATCTAACCAGATGAACATTTAAATAATTCTCATGAGCAAATGATTAATGATCTCACCTTTTCTTTGTGGTCCTTGTATTTTTTCATTTCTTTGTTTTTATACGCTTTTTATGATTTATTTTTATGTACATTTCTGTTTAAATGGTATACTATCTGTTTTCTTTAATTTTGTCGTGCCAAACGTTCAGCTTTAAAACACATTTTGTTGATTTTGGAATAACACTGATCTCCTATTCCTTCTTTCGCGCTTTTTAAAATTTTTCACTTTAGCATCACTGTTGAGTGATCAACATAATAGAAGAATGCATGTATCAAAACATATTTAATGGTCATATTATTTACATCAGATTCAAACTGTATTTAACGAGATTTGAATGATTACTTTTTTTTTAAACTTATATGTTTAACTTAGCTTTGTTATGCTCTTTCTTTTTTTCGTGCGCGTATATAAAACATTCTATAAAAATGTATTTTGAGCCTTTAGAATATCATTTTAGACAGCTTTGAATATAATATGCATGAGAGGCATGAATGTTAAGACAACAAATATAAAGGATGCAGTGAATATTTATTCTGATGCACTTTGCAACGCGCATTTTGATTGGTTGAGCGATGAAAAAACTACGAGGGGGTTCACGTTTCACTGCACGTTTTCTAGCGCATTACTGACCATTTCCATTAGGGTTACCATACTGATGTTTTAAAAAACTGACAGGGTATCGGCGAATCCCCTGTCAGAAATATCCGTTTTACCGCTCGACTAACTAATCGCGGTGAAACTCAATTTCTGACAGGGGATTCGCCCATACCCTCTCAATTTTTGTAAAACACGCATGGTAACCCCTAAGTCACAATCTTTTATATATGTTCATTCTTTTTGTATTTATATATTACTGTATTTCTTAAGTGTATACAGGAATTTCTATATCTAGATATGCATTTTACTGATATTTTAATAATTTTTTATTCTATGAAATGTTAGATCGTATAATGATAATTTTCCTTATTAAATATTCTTGAATTTGTAACAATAATTGCTGTACGATCCTTTTTAAATACCATCCTATAAAGAATCTAATGTAAAACAAATTCATTTGCATTTGAAATAAAATCATACTTAACAGGACTATTGATTTCCTTTCATCAATGATTTCTGTGTTGGTTACGAGAAGAAAATTGCCATTGTAAGTACTGTCACATGACTGGCGTATAAAAAGATATTTGGGGAGATAACTGCGTGGGATCGAAACGTATGGTGCTGTTACATAGTTACATAGTTTTTTTTTGGTATTTTATAATTTATTAAATAAAACCTTACAAAACTGATGATGCAGTAGGGTAATGCCTAATTCATCAATCCATATCGTTAAGGTATATGAAAAGTTCATAGTTTGTGTAAACACTTCAACAGTTTGTAGACGACAGAAAATCAATTCTTTTTACGAACTCTTGAAGTGTTCGCAAAAACCATAGACTTTGCAGATATTTTAACTATATGGGCTTACTTATTAGGCATTGCCCTACTTCAACGTTTCATCAATTTTGTGCAGTATCACTTAAATGATGAAAAACAATCTAAAATCATCACCAGGATTAACAACATCATACGTTTCGATCTCACGCGGTGAAGATGCGTAAACTATAAATATCAAAATGTATACTTACCAGTGATCATGTATGTTTATACAACAAGAATGTTTATCTGAGCGAAGCGTATAATGTCGCTTGCTGTGTATGTTGCAAATAGTCTCCAGAACTAAGCTTAAACCCTCCTTCACAATCTACATACATAGCGAATGAAATCAAACAGTTCTACGCAATACATACATGTATGAACATATTCACAATAGTTTAAACTTATGTCTCCAGCAAGACTCTTTTCATTGATCATAAGTGGAAGCGCATAATACCGAATATGAATGGGTTGAATAAGAATAACCCAAACTCAGACGACCAAAAAACAATGACGTAAAGAAATATGGAGGGCAACACATTAATGGCTAGAAACAAATTAGCAAACTTAACCGACATGGGCATTTTTCTTTCAAATGAAAATGTGTGGGTCAAAGTATTATAGACCCTTCAACTTTACTGTTTCTGTATAGCCCTCGAGGAGCGAAGTTGCAATAGAAACAAATGTCAGGCGAACAAAGATATGAACTACTCACAATTTGATAGAAGCAAAGAGTAAAACATTTTAATCGTAAGGAAAATGCATTTTTAAAGCATCGCTGAAATATGCAAAATGATTCGTTATTATCACTATACATGAAAAAAGGGAGGGGATCACCAACAGCAAAACACCCGATGCGAAAACACAAAGGCGAGCATACTTAGAGACAAAAAAGAGACATACGACATATAAAAATCAAACACAAAAGACTACACAGAAACCAATGAGAACAGTGAGTAACCAGTGCCGACTTTGGACTGCTGTTTGCCACACAAGTAGCATATCGTGTGAGTATCCTTGATAACTTGCGCACACTCCTCTCACTTCTCCGATTACCCAGAGATCCAAGAACGTACAATTGTGGTGTAGAATAACCTCCTCACTGTTAGATGACCACACACAAACAAGACCGCAAAATGCAGGGGCCAAAGCAATACAGATGAATATGTAAATGGGTATAATACAGGGCGTACGTAATACAGTCCGTACTCTGCAACTGAAGCGAGCTCATGTATGTTATCACCCGAGGAGTCCGACTGACATTCAGAGAGGAGAGGTGGTCGAGGCCCTGTCTTCTCTAAAGAGGTTTAGACAGGGCCGTCATGGAGTACCGTCATCATAGTCAGTCAGAGTGCAATTCTTAAGAATGCGCTGGTACAGGACTGTAGATTGGTCAAGTACCGAGCCTAGATCCACGGTATAAAAGGCGTTGATGATTCTTACGCATTTTCGATGGTAATGCTGTCTACCTGATCCATAAAAGGCAGGTTATGTTTTACCTAATGTACACTGTTGGGTGTATAGACCCGAATTTTTAAAGAAGTTGACTGTAATTTTTGCAAAATTTTCTGAAAGTCTTAACAAGTTTATGACAGCGGAAAACCTTGACCTAACAGTTTCTTGGTAACTTCTTAATTTCTACTGTAACAGTTAACTTGTAACAATGTCTTGATAATTTCTAAATTTCTACTGTGAAAATAGAACATATTAGTGTATGTTCTAGGGTACCGGATGATGCCGTATGACCGTAGTCTTGGAACATCACCCTCAAGCCAGTGGAAATTTACTATGTTGAATCCAAAATCATCTCTTTTGTCATATACACTTGTATGAATCTTTTCGTTTACAATTTTAACATTTAGGTCTAAAAATGTTGTTTTTGTGTTTGAAACGTTTGCCTTGTCAAGTGTTACTTCTTTCGGATAAATTTAATTCTTATATAATTCAAAAGCAGGATTGTCAATAATAGGAATATCATCCAGATACCTAGAAGTATTATTGAAACAGTCCAAATCATCAAATGTTCTTTGCTTTTGAAGATTTTATATAAATTCCTTCTCATACGTGTATAAGAAATAAATCTGCAACAAGAGGCGCACAATTAGTACCCATAGGATTCCATGCTTGTAGAGTTTCTCAACCAATCTAACATAACTATTGTCCAAGAGGAAGGACAAGGCATTACACAGGTCTTTACATGTCCGTGATTTGTATGATTTGTAGTCTGTCGAGGAAAAGAAACATTTCTTTTGATTCAGATGTACAAATGTACGTGTTCCGCTCTCGATTAAAACACCATTTAATGAGTTTAGATGATTGATCATTAATTTTTTCATAAGGAAGTATGGTGTACATATTAGAGAATTCGTATGAAGAAATCGTATTGGCTTGGAAATTTCCAGATTTTATTTTGTCAATTACATCCCCTGAATTCTTAACAGACCATGATAAATTTATGTCGTTCCTATTTAGAGCAGTGTCACAATATCTAGTTACATATACGTGTTCTGTAGCCATAAACGCTGTCATCAGATTTCTAGACAAAATTGTTTTGGAACAGTTATTAGAATTAGCAATAAATCGAAATTTGTAAGGAGACTTGTGCAAGTTTAGAATAGAATATAGTGTTGGAGATCCAATTTAGAAATATACAAATTGAATGAAGACAGTTCCCTGTTATGCTTGCTCCAAATGATGTATTATTGCAAACGTAGTTATTGTTGAATGAAAAGAAGGAAGGAGGTCTGTCTAGCAAGGTTTGATCAGGGTTGCAATTGAGTCATATCTAAATACTTCCAAGTGTTCCCACAATCTAAAACACAACACAAACCATTGAAACACAAAATAATTGAGAAAGACTCGCTCTTATCACATAAATCGTGTAACTCATTGCATCGTAAATTGAACTGTTATGTTACTCCAAGACTTACACTGAAGGACATTAAAACTGTACTCAAAATATGAAATAAAATCAAAAAGTCGAAGACAAATAATTGCTCTTTTCCCTTTTCTTTCGTTTGAGAAATATACATATTGAACATGATGCTATTTATCGAGCTTGAATATTTTATAACGTGTTTATATAACGAGCTTGAATATTTTATAACGTGTTTTTATAACGTGTCCATGCTTCATTAACATCGACGGCGGCTGCGGCTTGCCAACAGGAGATGCTTACTCCTCCCGGGCACCTGGTCCCATCTCTAGCTTGCTAGGGATTCGTCGATGTTAACTTTTGTGCTCTATTGTGAGTGCTGTTGAGATTATCGTCAGGATCTTCTTTAACTCATTAAATTCATTTAATGTTAAACGTCTTCAAATTCAATAGCATCCTTTAAGACCAGATAAATCAACAACATGGACCAGACATGCACGTTTCGGGTACTTAACCTTCGTCAGTGATCCTCAATCAATTTAAACAATGTAATATGGCCAAAAAGTGTGAAAATTATTTTGTCCAAAAATGTACCAAAAGACGTAGCAGAATGGGTGGGATATGAAGCTACAGGACCCTAGTTTTAGAAATCTTAAGAAAGTTTGTGACAGAAAATTTCGAATGCGTTGAAGACACACGCGATCAACCGAAGTTGATCGAACTTGGCTACATGTGCCCTCGGGGACTCTTAGTCCACCAGCAGTGACACTCACCAAGTAGTTCAAATGTTAAACGTCTTCAAATTCAATAGCATCATTTAAGACCAGATGAATTAACAGCATGGTCCTGGCATGCACGTTTCGGGTACCTAACCCTCGTCAGTTAACGCAAACACTAATTTACATTATTTCTCTTACCATTTATCTTGATCAAGTACTGAAACGTTGATATGTTTACGAACTATGTAAATCATTTTTTGTCTTACAAACCTTCATTGAACTTGATAATGTCAAAGTGAAATTCAGTGTTTTGGTTTTTTTTATTAGAAGGAAGGGTGGAGATCTCAATTCCGGCAATGTGGAAGAACCATCTTAATCTACTTAATTTGTTCTCTTCTTCTTTAAATGGCATTGTACAAATCGAGTTTTCAATATCAGGAACAGATTTGGCACATATTATACAATTAGTTATCAGCTTTTTTAACTACATGTATGTCCTATGTTCACGATAATGAAAACATATAAGACAAGAAAACATAGAAATGAATATCTCTTCAAGCCTTAACACAATATTGTTCTAAATTATATATAGATTAGATCCAGCTACTTCACGTGCTTCTGATAAAAAATACACTGTATTTCCACATTGTTAAAGAATCCTTGAATGATAACAAATGTCAATATTCTTTTCAGCAATATCTTTCATAAAAAAAACCTATGTTTTAACAATAATACATTCGTAACTCCTCTTTTCTATTTTCGTTTTCGAAGTAATGTCTTCTTGACTTTTCAAGGAGATTAATGATCCAACAAAAAAAAGAAAAACCGTGTAATGAGTGTAATGTAAATAATATATTCTGTTATAAATGACAGTATTTTAGCGTGTTTTGAAAAATATATATCAGGGAGATTCATATAAAATAAATGCATATCAAGCATTTAGAATTTTGCTTCAAACAATATATACGTAATGATCATAGCATAAAGATAAAAGTCAATCAAAATACAATTACGAGAATGCTCTTTTTTATCCTAATGTTCTAATGCAATGTTGATTATACCTTTTGGCTGTAGTAATTAGCCATAAATGATGAATGCATTACGCTAATAAGCTGTCAATGAAGCAATAGTATCTGTACAGACTATATAAAGGACTGCTTATCCAGGTGATTCAGTAGGAGACATACCGCAGTCTCAAGACAGTCAAGATGAAAGCAGTAGTTATTTTACTGGCCTTGGTAGGGATAGCTGCCAGTCAGTCCTTCCATGGAAATGGTAAGCCTTTATCATTATTATTCAACGGGCAAATTTTATATTCGTGCTTTTCCACTTCATAAAGGCCGAGTGGCCGAAAATTTGTGGTTATAGAGTGTTCATTGTTATTTATTATATTAAACTTCCCGACGGAGGACACTACTTCATTCTATTTAACTTTATTTTATTCATGCAATTTAATGTGTATTGATTTTCTAAAGCGAAAATACGAAATGTCGATACAGTTTTCAATCGTTTTGAAAAAGCATTCTTTTTCATACGCAATTCCGACAAAAATTATTTCGGATTTCTGGTCATATTACATTATTAAGATTGAAGATCACTGACGAGAGGTAAGTACCCGAAACGTACATGTCTGGTTAATGCTGCAAATTTATTTGTTCTTAAATTATGCTATTTAATTTGAGGACGATTGAAATTTTAAAGATATTGATATATTCTATTTCCCGTCTTACAAAACACATTCATTATGTCTGCTAGGTAACTACCAGCGTCAGAGATGGAGAGAGATGTTTCAGTGGTTAGATGTTAACCAAGATGGTAGATTATCCATGGATGACTCAACAACATGTGGAAGCAGGTTCGACGACTTCAACACAATGTCCGGATATGATGTAAGCATACTTCTGTTTTATAACTTATAGCTAGATGTATATATATTTCAACAATACAAATATAAAGCACAAAAGGGGCAAAAAACAACCACGTTCACTATTCGGATCAACCCAACAAAGGACAAATGCATGTCACTTGGAAAAAAAGAAGATATAGAAAGCACAAAAAGGTACAAGTGACTACGACACTATGTAGCAGAAGGGCCAGGACGTTCCTTATTCAGGCGGAACACACGAACATATCATACAAAAATGGCAGTCAGAACCTGCATACGTATAAGTGAAACTCTCACTCAAACCAAAGCAGACCCCGCGAGGGGCGAGACAGGTGCCTAGGTATATAGTCAGCGTCTCCTGTTTGCATGCAATAACCGCTGCTAAAGGAGTAGTGACGGACTGGTCTGTACATATAAATATAGATTGTAGAAACTGAAATTATAAAGAAAAAATACATCTGGAATTAAGGCTAACAAATGAAAAATAGTATTCTGGACAAGTAAAATGTCTCTTTGAACGGACTTCATTATGGAAATGAAATTTTCATTACTGTACATAGTTTGCTTATTCGGTTTTCTATTTTTTAATTTTGCAAATTTCTTCATCTATGATATACATATTTGCGAACTTCTGGATATTATCGATATTTCATCAATATAATATCAGTCACATATCAAAAGATTTATATTTTTCCTACAAGTTAACCCCCGCCTTTTAAAACTTAAAATGTAGTATAAACACATTTTGGACACTTTGGTCTATTCATTTATGGCTTTCATTCTTAATAAGAAAATATTTCCTCCTTTTTATTGAAATTCCTTCTTTTCATTTATTCGTTCGAAGAAAAGGACATATCTTTAAACCAAATTAGAAACTTTTAAGGCAACATTCAGATTTCATTTTGTGAATGATATAAATACCCCAAGAAATCGTTTTTACATGGTGTTTAGTTTTCAGCATTTTCTATCTGTATAAGGTATAGCATTTTTCTCAAAGTTCACGACAACTTCTTAATTATTGTATCTGAATATGTAATTAGATTGAACTTTAAAACCCATTATTCATCACATTTTCAGCATGAGCAGACTAGTCGCAGGGTCACAAACTGGTGGGAAACATGTGTGTTCTACAGGGGTGAGGACAACAACTACTCCAAGGACTCCTACATGAGGATGTTGTATGACTTCTACAGAAGTGATAGAGAGGAGTTCAGACGTCACTGGCAGAAATGCTTCACCAACATTTATGACATTACTGACATTAATCGTGATGGTATGATCCAGGAACACGAGTACGAAATGATGTACAAAGCATTCAACCATGACAACGACTTTTCCGATTTCGGCATGAGGTATTTCAGAAGATTCAGAATGTCTGGTAATCGTGACGGTGTCCCCACTGAGCAGATGGCGAGATTCTGGGTCTCCTACATGACCAGACAGACATGGGGAGGGTATAACTATGACGGAATGGGATACGGTAACCATTACGGACATCCAATGTACGGACGTGGAATGTACGATCAGCATTACAACTATGGCAACTATGGAAACCAAATGCAGTATTATGGTAACAACTACATGTACAACTCTGGCAACTACTACGGCTATCCAATGAATTGGTACGGACATTACTACGGATATGGTAACTATGACAATTACAACTATGGTAACAACAACATGTACGGATATCACATGAACTGGTACGGAAATAACTACTGGAATGGCAACTATGGAAACTATGACAACTATGACTATGGGAACTACTACGGATATCCCATGAACTATTATAGAAATAACTACTGGAATGGTAACTATGGTTATGGAAACTACTACAGGAACTACTACGGGTATGGCGGCTATGACAACTACAATTATGGAAACTATTATGGCTATCCAATGAATGGTTACAATAACTACTATGGTAATGGCAACTATGGATGGAATGGTATGTATGGCAATAACTATGACTCCGACAACTACCATGGATATGAGATGATGTGGAATGGTAACAACTATGGTTACAACAACATGAGAGGAAACTACTTTGGTAATTACTATGGTAATTATTATGGCTATGGTAACTACAACGGAAATCAACATAACTATGATAACTATGTAAGGAACGGCAACTATAACGGCTATGGCAGATTCTTCAGGAACTTCTTCAATCGCAATATGAGAAATGACTATTAATTATTGCCCATTTTGTCTCAAATTTGTAGTATAGTGTTTTGATATTTACATTGTTATTGAGAATAAATGCAGCCATCAAGCAAAAGATTTGTATTTGTTTCAATTCGCTATTTACCTTTTTCGTTCATCCTATTAATGTTTTTGAAAACATTCAACATAGTCATTTTATGAATATCTAAACGCAATTAGGTTGTCAAATTCAACAGCGGAGATTCTGTGGCATAAGATTAACAATGACAAATATGAATAATGTCCATGTGCCTATATACAACACAAATTCGATAATTCAGAAAATATTAAAGCGGCATATATAATCAGGATAAAACAGGAACTAAAGCAAATAAGCAAAATCCTCTACCACACGAAAAGAAGCGAACTCCCGATATGGGAGTGATACCAGGTGCCAAGGAAGAGTAAGAATCTCCTGCTTACATGCAACACCTGTCGCTTCAATTTGGTAGAATTGTCACATCCGGTCACTTTCATTTAGAAGATATAAAGAATAATCTTTGGTTGGATGGTACAAATGGTCTATGACAGAATATTATCCACCAGTCTGACGAGTGGGACTTCTTATGTTTAGGATTTATATTTTGAATCGAGTATCCAATCACTTATTCAGTTTTTTGTTGCTCATGATCCATACAATGTAGGTTTCAGATCACCTATATCCAAGGTCATGTGACCAACGTCAATTTCACTAAATATGCTTATAATGAAATTGTTTTATCATGTTTGGGCTTTACCTCAAACAATATAATGAATCACTTTCATGTTTTAGTATGATGTTCCCATGACTCAAAATTTTCACATCATCTTGGCCAAAGGTTAAAGTAACTTAGAGAAAGGGGGGAAGAAATATGTTTTTTTTCTGAAAAAACATTTTTTTTTTAAATTTTTTTTATATCTTCATACTAGTCAAATCCTATCCGAACACAGTTAACATACTCCATCGTAAAATCTTTAGATTGAAAGAAACTTTTACTTGCCATACTGAATTCTTTACAGATCTTGTGCTTATCAAACATTATCTTTTCTTTATCGATATCATCGAAGTCATCGATATGAAAAAAAAACAAACAAAAAAAAAAAAAAAAACAATGACAACAATAGCTCTTCCGGTAGCAATTAATTCCCTCTTAATTTATGTATTAATTTAAACTTTTGTTTCATGTAAATGCTTTTTAAAACTGTTAAAATCGAAAAAAGAATATGAATGTGTTTTTTTAACATTTATCATTTCCAAAAATCGAAAGAAAATTGATATTTCACTTTGACGAGAACAAAACATCACTATGGCGTAAAAGAGGGACTCAGAGTCTTTCTGCAAGTGCGTTTGGTTTTTTTGGCATGCGCCGTATAAAAACACATTTTATCTGTTTATCCGGTTTGGAGGGCGCATCTTTATGTGTTTCTAAATAAAGAGCATGTTTTATTCGGTATTTTGTTCTCTTTACGAGAATAATTCATTTTCGTAAAATCGTCACGCTCCAGTAACGTTACCTCATATTAAACCAAAATGACAAAAAAAAAAAAAAACGAAGTGAAAGTATTGAATTAATATGTTATACACTTTTCACAAATGAAAAGTTATTCGTCATAAAATTATAAAAATTTTAAAACGTGTTCGTTTGGAAATTTTGAACAGTATACATATTCATCTGTGTTGCTTGGACCTCTGCGTTGAGCTGTCTTGTTTGTATGGTCATCTTATAGTGAGGAGGTTCTTTTACACAACAATTGTGCGTTCTTCGGGACCGGAAAAGTGGGAGGATTTTGCGTTCGTAATCCAGGATAACCAAACCATCTGTTACTAATGTGGCTGATGGTCGTCCTGAGTCGGCACTGATTGCCCATGGGTCACAATGGTTTATGTGTTGTATTTTACGTTCGACATAAATGATATCTGGTTTGCTGTTCCTTGTCGCTTGTTGTGTGTGTCTTCTCTGTGTTTTCACTTGAGGTGTTTGGTATGTTGATGTTGGTGCTGCAACCGAGTCTTGTTTGAGATCCCCTTTCTTTCTTTCAACGCAATGCCTGTTATCAAAATGTCTTGAAAATCTTAAAAGTTGGTCCTGAAGCATCATATCCCACCCATTCTGCTACGTCTTTCGGCACTTTTAGGACATTGCTTTCACATTCTTTGGTCATATTGCATAGTTTAGATTGAAGATCACTGACAAGGTTTAAAATCCCGAAACGTGCATGTCTGGTCAATGCTGCAAATGTATCTGTTTTTAATGAGTTAAAGAAACTCCTGACGATAATCTCAAAAGCACTCACAATAGAGCACCAGACCCAAAGCAAGCTTAGGAGGCCTAGGTGCCTGGAAGGAGTAAGCATCCCATGTTGGCTAGTCGCACCTACCGTCGATGTTCATGCACGAAAATGATCACAATACATAAACTACATGCGAGTAATGGCACTGTCAGAGGTTATATCTATATAGAAAGTGCTATGTCGACCATGTCAGGGAAAATATTCAAAACACTTACTGCCAAACCCCTCGCAAGAAACTTTTTACAAGCTCCACATGCACTGTCTGAGGTTTTCTTTATTTAGAAAGTGCTATGGCGACAATGTCAGGACAAAATTCAAAACACTTATTGTCAAACCCCTCGCGGGGAACATTTTTACGAGATCTACACGGCAAAGGGCATAAGTGTGACACAAATGAGTTAAAGAAGATTCTGACGATAATCTCAACAGCACTCACAATAGAGCACAAAACCGATCATCGATGGACCCCTAGCAAGTCAGAGGTGGGACCAGGTGCCCGGGAGGAGTAAGCATCCTCTGTTGGTGAAAACAGGCATAAAATCAAGGCAAAACTATCGCCATTTTTGCGCAATTTTGAGCATTTCATATCACAAAAATCTCTGTAGGCAGGGTTATTACAATCTTTTGTATCGCTAAAAAGAAATAAATAATCATCTGATTAACAAAAGTAGGAACAAAACTCGATGGGGATTAACCATTTTCCTCATATTTAACATTAAAGATGGTTGCTCGGCAACGTTTAATGTGAAACCCCTATTACTATTTTAGAGGGTCTGTACTTGATAACACTATGGTTTACAATAGGACCACACCAAATCAAGTTTAGTTCTTCTTAATCTTAAATTAATTTTTAATGGCGAGCGAGCGATGATGAAAATTTAAGTACTGAAATTTCCAAAATGACGATAAAAAAAATGGAGCGAGCGAGGGAGCGAAACACTTTTTTCAGCTTTTTTATCATTTGATGATAAGACCATATTACTTTCCAGTTTCCAGATTTCTGTGTGTTTTGTAAGCTATGAAAAGAAACCTAATGGCACTGAAATGAAGTATTTCAAAGAAGGGACATATAACTAAAACGAAACAAAAATATGGGGCAGTACAGATCGTCTACGTCATATGATGACACATCCACATGCAGATTTGAATGGATATGGATAAGAATAGACTTGCTCAATTTCTCAAATGGTTTAAAACTTAAGTACACATTTCTTTACTTAAAAGCAAAAGTTATCTCTCCATATTGTGATATACGTGCAATGTATTTTTTGTGTCAATTTCTCATTTCTGTTTTCAAAGTAATGATGAATGGGGCAAATATTTATAAACCATAAACTGATAAGAAGAGAAAAAAGTACAATTTACAGTTTCCTTCAAATGTATGCATGGGATTGAGTATTTTAGAGATTCAAAGTCTCTGTGCAACTTATCCCTATTAATAAGAGATAAATGAGATATATTATATATAATATACGATTTCTTCGATCTGATATAAACAAATTTCGTTCTTGTGAGATAATACAAAATTCAAGATAGAGCATGCTGACTTTCGCATGTTTCGTAAAGATATGTTCCGTCTGCTGCTTTAGATATATTGAGAAATTAATTTTAATAATTAAAAAAAAAAATGTCTAGATATGGTTGATATTTTAAGGGGTCTATATTTTTCGTGAGGGTGTGCAACTTTTGGACGCGTCAAGGTACGAGAATTAACCTTTTTCGTCATAGAATAATGACTGGGGGTCAATTCTCTACGACAAATAATGAGCCGCGATCATTAGGCTACGTGAAGAGCATAATTGTTTCACCGATATGTTCTACAGACATACATGTAAAGGTTTGACTACTGGCGAAGAATAAATGAATGACGGTCAGCGTGATCGATATGAAGATGTAGTTTACTAGTACATACAAAAAAAAAATTGTCGAAGATTCTAAAGGGTTCATTTGCATTAAAATATAATAATAAGTACACACAACAAATACGAGATGATAAATTGTTGGGCATAAGTTAACTAATTGATATAATCTAACCTGCCAATGGAAATATGTGTAAAACTTCCTTAATTGTGTAATTACATAAATATACCAGAAAAATAATTACTTGAATTCTAATTGTATAAAAATGCAATGATGAAAACGTGGGATTAAAGGAACGGGCATGATGAATAAGTCACTATTCATATATCATCTACAAATGTTAATAAACAAATATACCATTTAAACATGTAAAATCAAACGACAGATAGTGGTATAAGAGGATAATTAACATAATGTTTAGTCCTTTTATAAACCATAATACCTCCTTATTCTAGGGATTCTTCTGTCGTCTCGATCCAGGCGTCCCGTTTTGTACTCTCGTGAAAGGTGCCTCTTTCCTAGAATAAAGATTCCATAATATATGTTATGCACTCTCTGTAATGTAAATGTACAAATCTAAATTCAAAAAATTTAAGAGGGCGCCACTGAAATAATTTTTGGTGACTCCGCTGGAAGCATCACTGATGGGAAATTAATATTCGAAACACGTGCCTGGTGAATTGAAATTGATTTTGAATTTCTTCAAGAAGGTAAAGAGTTGAAACCCTTCGACATTATTATTTTGGTGATAGTATGTCCATCTAAAATCTAGCCATTACAAATATTCTGAATCTTCTGCTGCTAATATCTTTATACTATGGTTTATCTGCCTAGTAAAATCACCCAAATATATTAATGACTGAACTCATCAAAACATCTCCAAATGTTCATGTGACGAGGTTTCTGATTTGGTAGTAAACAATGAATTAAAGTTTATTTTACATAATTACTGTATTCTACTTATGTTGTTTATATAGTCTTTTTAATGATTGGTTATCAGAATTAATTGCATCATTAAAACGCATGAAGAACGAGGGATGCATGAACAAAACCTTGCGTTAAAAATTGATGTACATGTAGATATGTCTAGGCCTTTCTGATTTTAGTTTCATCAGGTGAAATAGAAACGTCCTCAGTGAAGACATTTGGTAACTGAGCGAAGACTGTAATCAAACAAAAATCACATGTCGGAAAACCAAAATCGAAGAGGGTATAATCCCAGGAAAAGAAAAGAAGAAAACTCCCAATATGAGAATGAGACCAGGTACCCAGGAAGAGTCAGCATCTCCTGCTTGCATGCTACACCCATCGCTTCTTTTCGGTATAATTTACCGTAGCGTATCACGTGATATGAAAATAATCTCTTGCATTGGAATCCCCTACGATTAACAAGGTAAATGCTGTCTAAATCTACATTATATGAATTTATTTTAGGCCATCAATACGATCATCGTTATAAATTATATGATGGTTATCTATTCTGGTCAAGAATAGAGGCATGCACAGACAACACTTGAACAGAAAGTTTTGTTTATTTATGTGCACCATATCATAACATGTAAACAAAATAGAACATTTTCTGTTTAAGTATTCTCTGAATATTCTACTATTCTTGACCAGAAACTTCATTACTATCATATTTATAAGAATGATGCTCATATGATAGGCGTAAACTAGTTTGATACAAAGTAGATCTAAACAGTATTTACCTTGTTTAATCGAAGGGGATTCCCTTGCAAGAGATTAGATGCACATCACGTGATACGCTACAGTGATAATTGTCACACCCGGTTACTTCCGTTTTGGAAGATATAAAGTATAATCTTCGGTTGGATATAAAGTATAATCTTTGGTTGTGGATAAATACATTTCTACTATGAAAATCCAAAACATCAGTACATGCTCTAGCATACGGATGAGCTGCGAATTATTGATACCGTATGATGGCAATATAGGAACATAATCGTCAAGCCGGGGAAAATATATTATGTTCAATCGAAAATATTCTCTTTTGTCATACACACTTGTATGAATCTCTCCATTCACAGTTTTGATATTTAGGTTCAAAAATGATGTTTCTGTGTATGTGACGTTTGCCTAGTTTAGAGTCAATTCTTGTGGATAAATAACATTTTTATACTTTTCAAAAACAGTCGATAGTAAGAATATCATTCAGGTATCTGGAAGTACTAAAGAAACATTTCAAACTTTCATGTTTACTTCGCATTTGAAGAATTTGGATAAATTCATTTTCATACGTGTTAAAAAATTACAAGAAGAGGCGAACAATTAGTACCCATTAAGATCCTTAGAACCCGCTTGTAGATATTCCTACCAATTCTAACATAAATGTTGTCCAAGAGGGTGGATAATTTTGGACATTATAACTTTCACGCTCTATGGCTATATTAGATTGTTTAGATCGAGGATCACTGGCGAGGGTGAAGTACCCTTAGCGGGCATGTCTGGTCCATACTGCAAATTTATCTGCTTTTAAATGATGCCAATGAATTTGAAGAAGTTTAACAATGGTACTGAACCAATCTACAGCCTCTTACCAGCGCATTATTCAGAATTGCACTCTGACTGTCAACTTCGTTTAGAATTCGGACCCGTATACAAGAAACAGAGTATATTACTTTGGGTATTCCGCAACCTGCATTTTATGGTAACATGATCAACAACATAAGAAGGATGAAAGGTAGCCAGAATTCTGATCCATGCTGCAAATTTCTTTGCTCTTAAATGATGCTATATAATTTGAAGACGTTTAACACAAGGCTATACTCAGGTCACTACATGTCCATGATTTGTATTATTTGTGTTCGGTAGCAGAAAATAATCCCTTTGATATAGACATATATATATAGATATAAGTTTAACCCCTTCTCCGATCAAAACACCGTTTTATGAGTTTGGACAATCGATCATTGACTTTGTCTTGAGATAGCGTGGTGTTAATATTAGGAAAGTCCTATGAAGAAATCGTATTCTCTTGAAAATTTCTAGATTTAATTTTGTCAATCACATCCCTTGAATTTTTATCATACATAACGAAGTTAACATCATTCCTGTTTAGGACGTTTTCACAATATTCAAAACTGCGTTTGTGCTGAAGTGAGATATCTAGGCAAAGTTGCAGTTGAGCAGTTGCTAGAATTAGCAATGTATCGAAATGATTAAGGATACTTGTGCGGTTTTGGTATGCAGTATATTGTAGGCAACAAGCATCAACAGCAAATCACCAAAACACCCGATGCAAAAAAACAAAAGACGAGTACAGCACGAGAAGGAAAAGAGACACACGACATGTAAACATCAAACACAAAAGACTACACATTAACCGACGAGACCAATGGGCAACCGATGCCGACTTTGGAAGTATAGATTTTGAAGTATAGATTTAAAAGAAGGGGGGGGTTATCATTACTTGTTTGAAGCGCCCATAGCAAAACATCCATTGCAAAATCGCAGAGCAGACATCGACAGAAAGAAACACAAAAGGGACAACATGGACAATCAACTTAGTCATGTTAGTACCACATAATGATATAAGCAGGAATGTCCATACCTTGTATTTTATAACCTTTCCGTTCATCAGTTTGACCTCTATATCAGCCTCGTACTCCGTGCCCAGTTCACATCTAAATATCTTTGCTGTTGCGATAACTTTCGTCTTTGCAGGTGTGGTTATGGGCCATTCGAATTCCTTCGTCTCTGTCCTTGATCCTGTTTCTTCTTTATTTGTTTCCGTACTTATGGAATCGTTTGAAGTTCTTTCAAACTTGAACATTCTATAGTCGCTGGGTCTGATTTTTACCCCAAATATCCTTCCAAGAGATAATGTATAACCGATAGTCGTTGTTGTTGTAACGGATACCATGGTTTTAAATGTAGTTTCTTGTACATCAGAACTTGTGTTGGTGGTTGTGAGTGATTCAATAATTTCTGGGATTTTTATAAAATTATCCTTATTTGGTAGGACTCTGAAATCCAATAAAACGGCCTCTTTGACTGGTTTGAGCATAGCAAATCCAAGTTGGTAAAGCATTTCATCATCGCAGAATCCAAATACTCCACAACATATCCCCGAGGCCACGGGATATTCATGCATTTGTACCTTTTTCTTTGCCTTTTTGGAACCTAATGACCATGATCGTCCTTCGCTCGTCTTGATATGAAGACCTCTCAAGCAGCCCTTTTTATCTTCAGGTGTACATTTCTCCTCTGATTCTATGACTAGAGAAGTAATTGTTTCATGATTTCTGAAGAGGAACTCTCCTTTCGTCGTATCTTGTAGATTTATATCCTCGGCTCTGCCAAATTTAGAGCTGCTGTCATCAGTCAAAGTAACCTCAATTCCATGTAGCACGTTCTTTGTCACCCAGGCTTTTATCTCTTTTACAATGGCCCCTTTATCCAGCGATTCAAATTCAAACAGAGTCCCACCTTTTCCACCAACTATGATACAATTTTCATAGACGTCAGTGTCAATGCCAGAATATGCTCCCCAATAGAACTGTGTCATTCTTTCGGTTAGAACTATGTACTGGATTCTTTTTGAGGTCTTTGTGTGATCCGTCAGTGATTCAAATTCGAAAGACAAATTTCCTAAACCTTTAAGATAGAGAGGTTTAGGTTAAATCTTCAAACACTGCTCAAAGCTATTACAATATGTAAAATTTGTATTCCATATAAGCCTACGTGAACAATTTAATATCAACAGTAACTTCCTGATTTCGATCTCGTATTTATAAGCATTATCTATCATGATAGGGAAATGGAGATTACATATAATAATGTATTTAAGCGAATAAAAGCAACATTACACATCGTAATCACGTTCTCGTGTGACGTTGTGCCTGGGACCGAGGGATAAAGAAAAGCCATCGTTGATGAATACAAATATATATTTATATATACACCCAGACAAAAGTTAAGCAACAGCGAAATTGTTTTTAATGCAAAATGCTGGTTTGATAAAAAAATATTTGAAAATTATGTATCATGATATAGATCTGACCTTTGACGAAGACAATATAACTTTATTTAACAAATTTTATTATGCAACTTATATTTAATCGGGATCGAAATGGGACGGGTATGATTTTAAACAATTCAAGTTAGACATTAAGTTCAAGATATTGATTTATTTTGTAGAATTCGCTGTTCAGTATGGTTGCAATGATTCAAATTGTTAATCTGATGGAATTCAAAACTGAATATGTATCAAAAATGCTGAGATAATGTTAATTATCTCTTCAGAATTGGGAGTAAATGTCTTTGAAAAAGATACCGTGTCAAAAAGCGCGTTCATGAAACCGGAAGTGAAGTTAGGCGCCTACGTACCGGCAAAACTATTTTTTATCACACAAACATTAGGACCATGAATAAGATATTTTGGGGTTGTATTTTTATAACTATTGTTTTTATCAAAGAACTTTTTGACAACAATATCTTTATGGTTGCTTTTTCTGTATTTTCTTTAAGATAACACCTTTGTGACCACTATTTTCTGGAATATTTTATTCAACCCTATGCAAATATGAGCAAAAAATGTCTTTAACGGGAATGATCGAAAATTTATTAACAAGAGCGATTGAAAGAGAGTAGTTGGGATACACCTCAACCGGAAGTCGACTGAAAGAATATAATACTAATTTTTTTTTTAAGAAAACCGTATTAGATTTGTTAATCTTGGGCCTAATCTGGTTTATCTCTTTTTCAAGTACCTGTTACCTTATTTTTTTCAATACCTCTCTTCAAACTTTACACTATTTTCCCTCAAAAATACCTTCTTTTCATTTGAGGCTCTATCCAAGCCAAATGTTTCAATTTCGATATCATTTTAGTGTTATATGTTAACAAAAGGTGCAAAGTCATCTTCAAATGAATTGGTATTTGATATATTTTACGAAAACTTCTCGGTGCTATCGTTTAAAGTATAAGGACTCCGAAATATTGGGGTGTTGCTTAACTTTTGTCTGGGTGTATATATGCACGGTTACTTTAAGGCCAATTCAAGTATTTCCAAATTTCCTCAAACCTTGACAATTGTGAACGAAAATGTATCTAAAGAATTGAAAGAAGGGAGGGTATCTTCAATCAGACCCGGCTGCAGCACCTACAGCAAAACTACAAAACCCCCGATACGAAAACACAAAGACATGTCCAGCAAGGGACGAAAAACAGACGCACGACATAGAAACATCAAGCAGGAAACAACGAGACTAATGGGAAACCGGTGCCGACTTTGGACGGCCATTAGCTACGCAAGCAGCAAATGATATAGTTTTCCGTATTTCGCGCACACAACCCTAATATTATTCCGGTTACCAAAGGTCTAGAGGAACGCACAATTTTAATGTAAGATCACCTCCTCACTCTTAGATGACCACACAAACAAGACAGCAAAACGCAGGGGCTTAAGCAACAC
This sequence comes from Pinctada fucata, assembly GCA_028142955.1. Classification (NCBI taxonomy): domain Eukaryota; kingdom Metazoa; phylum Mollusca; class Bivalvia; order Pterioida; family Pteriidae; genus Pinctada; species Pinctada fucata. Next base: position 9,382,681 of record AP027108.1, read on the forward strand.
AGATGAATATGTTAATGGATATTAAAGTTGATTTACGTAATACAGTCATGCTCTGACGGCTGTAGCGAGCTCATGCATGTTATCACCTGAGGAGTCCGACTGACATTCAGTAAGGACAGGTGGTCGGGACCCTGTCCTCTTTAAAGAGGTTTGGACAGGGCCCGTCACAGTCCGTCAGAGTGCAAGTTCTATGAATGCGCTGGCAAAAGACTGTAGATTTGTAAAGTACCAAGCCTAGTATCTGTAGACATTACTAACATATCAACGGTATGAAATATAAGGGAAAAAATGTTCAGACACCTTCATTGCGGAAGGTTTAGTTTTTTAAAGTCGCTAATACGCTACCATTCGTTTGATTGACCAAACATCATTCCTCAATATGTGACCCTGTTCGTAAAAATACTACCCTATGCGCATCTTCGCGGATTAAAACAAATTCTTTTAATCGAAGCAGTCATCTGCCAAAATCAGAGCAGACGTTCGGAGAAAATATTGAGGATAGTAAGACATGTTTATAGATTATAATTGAAATGTAAAGCACAAAAGGGGCAAAATAACCACGTTCACTATTCAGTCATATCGGATCCATCAAATAAGGGCGCATGCATGTCACTTGGGAAGAAAGATTTACACAGCACAAACAAAAGGCCCAAGGGGGTCACTTCACCTGAGGTTCAAGCAAAAGGATGGTAGTGGGAAATTGGTTGTAGGCCCTTTAGCACTTGCGTCCTTTAAGGTTTCGTGAAATTCAGCGTTCCGAACGCGGGAAAAATTTGAGAAATTCAATGACGTCACAATTCAATTTCGATGTTAGACCGAGGTTCGAAACTTGTTTGTCCGAGTTAAAAGCATTATGACGTCACGAAGTTTTGCATTTTGTTTTTTCGCAATCGGAGGGGTCAATTATGATCATCAGTTTTGGAGATTTAAAACATAGTTAAAATCAACTTATCTATTCAATTTTGTATGGAATAAAACTGACGGAATAAAACGTAAAACCTTAATAGGTATTATAAAAGATGTGGGCATTTGGAATTATAGATATAGAACTAAAAATAAGTACAAAGGAAAGGAGAGGAGGATCTCCAACACCCAGTTGCAGCACCAACAGCAAAACCCCAAAACACCCACTGTTAAAAAAACCAAAGAAGAGAGAGAGCGAGAGAGACGCAAATGGTTCAAGGAACGCCAAATCATAGAGAAACATCAAACACAAATTACTACACATTTACGAACGAGATCAAAAGGCAATCGGTGCCGACTTAGGACGTCCATCTGCCACGTCAATAGCTGACGGTATGATTATCCTAGATTACGTGCGCACAACCCTCTCACTTTTCCCATGTACAAGAGGTCTCGAAGAACGTACCATTGTGGTGTAAAACAACCTTCTCACTGTTAGATGACCACACACAAACAGAACCGCAAAACGCAGGGGCCCGAGCACACATATTAAAATGTAAATGGATATAGAAAGAGGGCTTACGTAAAACAGTCCCTTCTCTGCCAGCTCTAGCAAGGTCATGTATGTTATCACCCGAGGAGTCCGACTGACATTCAGAGAGAACAGGTGGTCGGAGCCCTGTCTTCTCTAAAGAGGTTTGGACAGGGACCGACTTGGAGTCCCGTCGTCACAGTCAGTTAGAGTGCAATTTTTAAGAATGCGCTAGTACAACATGTACAAGGCTGTAGATTGGTCAAGTACCAAGCCAATTTCTGTCTGGTGACAGAAGGATCATAGCCACGGTATAAAAGGCGTTTGATGATTCTAACATAATTTCTATGGTAATTCTGTCTACTTTTGATCCTTTTTATTTTGTTCATGTCACCATAAAATGCAGGTTGCGAAATACCAAAAGTAATATACTCTGTTGGTTGTATTGGTCCGAATTTCAGAAGAAGTTGACAATATTTTTGTAGAATTTCCAGAAAGTCTTAACTAATTTGTGAAACCGAAAACCTTGACATAAAAGTTTCTTGGTAATTTGTAAATTTCTACTATGAAAATCCAAAACATCAGTGGATATTCTAGCACACCAGATTAGCTGCGAAGTTTAGATACATTATGACGGTAATGTAGGAACATCACTGTCACGCCAAGGAAAATTGACTATGTTGAATCCAAAATAATCTCTTTTGTTATACACACTTGCGTGAATCTCGATGAATCTTGATGTTTAGGTTTCTGTGTTTGTAACGTTTACCTTGTTTAGAGTCAATTCTTGTGGATAAACAACATTTTCATACTTTTTAAAAGCAGGATTGTCTTTAGTAAAAATGTTATCCAGGTACCTAGAAATATCAATAAAAGATTTCACATCATCATGTTTTCTATGCTTTTGAAGATTTCGGATTCCTTTTTCATACGTGTATAAAAATAAATCTGCAACAAGAGGCACACAATTAGTACCCATAGGGGTCCCTAAAATCTGCATGTAGAGATTCACACCAAATCTGACATAAATGTTGCCCAAGAGGAAGGACAAGGCAATAAAAAGGTCATTACATGTCCATGAATTGAATGATTTGTATTCTGTAGCGGAAAAGAAACCCTTTGATTCAGATGTACAAATATCAGTTTCTCCCTCTTGATCAAAGCACCTTTTAATTATTGTGGACAATTGATCATTTATTTATCGTGAGGAAGCGTGGTGTACATATTTGAAAAGTCGTATGAAGAAATCGTTTTGGCGTAAAAATTCCTAATTTTAATTTTGTCACTAACATTCCCTGAAATTTTAATAGACCAAAATAAGTTTACATTAATCCTGTTAAGAACAGTTTCACAATACATGTATTTTGATATGTATTCTTTTGTCGCCGTGAGTGCTGACGTCAGAAAACTAGACAAAGTTGCTAGAACTAGCAATGTATCGAAACTTGTAAGGAGACTTGTGCAGTTTTGGTATGCAGTATATTGTAGGAAAATCAAATTTAGAAATAGGGATGTTGAATGAAGAAATTCCATTGTAATGTTTGCTCAAAATATAATTTTCATTGCTTTTGATATAAGTATTTGTAGACGAAAGTTCCGAAACTAAAGTTGATATGTAGTAACGTTTTCACATGATTATGGTGTTGTTCGCTGCGTTATCTGCAGGAGCGAAGGCACATTTTTCATGTAAGTTGCGTAATGTGGATTTGAAATATCTTTCATATCTAGAACTTGGATTTTCAATAAAATGAGGATTTTTTTCTGGAAGTTATCTATTCGGATATCAGTTATATACAAAATGAGGTTTTTCGGTTTTTTCAGTTATTCAGAGAATGTGATTCGACTCCTTCCGATTTACACCATCGTTTGGTATAGTAATTGTCAATATTGTGGTGTAACAGCTTAATGATGAATTCCAAAAAAAAAAAAAAAGAATGAATAAATAAAAAAAAGTCGCTTAATATTCCTCATTGGATACAAATTGGATTTAACTATGTTAAAGACCTTAGTAATCAAAACGGAAAGTTTAAAACAGCAAGTAAAATATTAGAAAGTTTATCCTCTGAAAGAAACTGGATTTTTGACCTTAAAATGTTATAAAATGTTTTGAATAATGAGAAAAATAACGACATTTTGATGCCAAGTTCATTTTACTTGCATACAGGGTATCATAATTAACTAAAAGAACTGTGCATTTTGCACCTGGTCTCGCTTTGGAATGTTGTTTATTCCGGGGTTTGCAACCGTTTCGATGGAAATTCTCACGATTTTACCTTGCCTTCTCGACCTTGAGACTGAATAACGGTTATGTACTTCTTTGATGTTTATCAAAGGAGAGAGAAGGCGAAAATGTTAACGACGGATGACAAACAGACCCTGTGCGCCATACTATGCATGCAATAGCTCACTTGAGGTTCGCTCATGTGAGCTACAAAAGTGAAATACGAAGAAAATGTTTTTGTTGGTACCACCGGGATTTGAACCCACTACCCTTTGGTGAAAAAATGAAATCTGGAAATTTCCAAGCCAATACTATTTCTTCATACGACTTCTCTAATATGTACACCACACTTCCTCATGACAAAATTAATGATCGATTATCTAATCGCATTAAATGGTGTTTTGATCGAGAGCGAAAAACTTACATTTGTACATCTGAATCGAAGGGTTTCTTTTCCTCGACCGACTACAAATCATACAAATCATGGACATGTAGTGACCTGTCTAATGCCTTGTCTTTCCTCTTGGACAATATTTATGTTAGATTTGGTGAGGATCTAAACAAGCAGGTTGTAGGAATTCCTATGGGCACTAACTGTGCGCCTCTTGTTGCAGATTTATTTTTATACACTTATGAAAAAGAATTTATACAAAATCTTCAAAAGCAAAGAAAATTTGATGAGCTGAAACGTTTCAATAATACTTCTAGGTATCTGGATGATATTCTAACCATTGACAATCCTGCTTTTGAATTATATAAAAATGAAATTTATCCACAAGAATTAACCCTTAACAAGGCAAACCTTTCGAATACAGAAACACCCTTTTTGGACCTAAATATCAAAATTGTAAACGGAAAGATTCATACAAGTGTATATGACAAAAGGGATGATTTTGGATTCAACATAGTTAATTTCCCTTGGCTTGACGGTGATGTTCCAAGATTACCGTCATACGGCATTTACATATCACAGCTCATCCGGTACGCTAGAGCATGTACTGATATTTTGGATTTTCACAGTAGAAATTTACAAATTACCAAAACACTTTTCGGTCAAGGTTTCCGCTTTCATAAACTAGTAAAGACTTTCTGGAAATTTTACAAAAATTACAGTCAACTTCTTTTAAAATTCTGATCTATACATGCAACAGAGTACATTACTATGGGTATTACACACCCTGTCTTTTATGGTGATATGATAAACAGAATAAAAAGGATCAAAGGTAGGCAGCATAACCATCGAAAATGCGTCAGAATCATCAAACGCCTTTTATACCGTGGATATGATCCTAATGTCACCAGACGGACACTAGGCTTGGTACTTGACCAATCTACAGTCTTGTACAAGCGCATCCTTGAGACTTGCACTCTAACTGACTGTGACGATGGGACTCCATGACGGGCCCTGTCCAAACCTCTTTAGAGAAGACAGGGCCCCGACCACCTGTCCTCTCTGAATGTCAGTCGGACTCCTCGGGTGATTACATACATGAGCTCGCTACAGCCGGCAGAGCACGGACTGTATTACGCATGTCCTCTTTTTATATCCATTTACATATTCATCTGTGTCTCTGGGGCCTCTGCGTTTTGCGGTCTTGTTTGTGTGATGTCATCTTACAGTGAGGAGGTTGTTTTACACCACAATTGTACGTTCTTCGAGACCTCTGGGTAATTGGAGAAGTGAGAGGGTTGTGCGCACGTAATCCAGGATAACCACACGATTTGCTACTTGCGTGACAGATAGCCGTCCAAAGTCGGCACCGGTTACCCATTGGTCTCGTCGGTTTATGTGTAGGCTTTCGTGTTTGATGTTTACATGTCGTGTGTCTATTTTCCGTTTCGTGCTGTACTCGTCTTTTGTGTTTTTGCATCGGGTGTTTTGGTGTTTTACTGTTGATGCTGCAACGGGGTCTTGTTGGAGATCTCCATCCTTCTTTTTAGGCATGGAAAGCATACCATATATACATTTTTTTATCGTTAAAAAGCTAAATGTTGATAATTTGACAAACTCCTTTCACAGTTACATTTCTAAAAATGAATATCAAAAGAAAATGAGGAAAAATTGAATAGGAAAAAAAGGTCATGCCGGGGTTTGAACCAACAACCCTTGGGTCCATACATACCTATGTACAATCTTTTACAAATCCTTTAAAATTCAAAAGTGCATATTTTGACAAAAATTATTCACATTTGCATTTCTTACTATAAATATCAAAAATTACCAAAGCAATTTCAGGGGAGAAGTTGATAATGTTAAAAATGACCATCCCCTTCCCTTTCTGCAGTTAAAACAAATCATTCAAGATAAAAAACTAAAAATTCAGCAAAATTCGTTCACAAAAGCATTCTTCTAGTTTATCATGGCTAAAATGAACTAAATCGGGGTAGCAAATTTAGCCAAGAGAGAAAAGAATAAAAGAAAGCTCATTTTTTGCATTAAAATATTTAAGTCGAAAAAGACGTCAAAATGCCTCAAAAAATTAGATATCCGATTTTAGTGAATTTAACAAACTTGAATAATACATCCTTCTTGATCACTCAGATGCCATAATTTTTTTCAATCCATTCAGCGGTTCTGGAGAAGAAGACGTTTTAAGAGAGGTACCCTCTAGGGCCTAATTCCCCCCGACCTTGATCTACCTCAAAAGGGATCTTGCTGCAATAAATAAACAAGTTAGAGGACATTTAGTACTTCATGCATACAAAGTTTCATCAAAATCCTCCGAGCGGTTCTGGAGGAGAAGTAGAAAATGTGAAAAGTTAACGGACGGATGGACGGCAGCGGACGGACGCCGAATTTACCGGTATGACAATAGCTCACTTTGAGCCTTCGGTTCAGGTGAGCTAAAATACTTTATCTTTTAGAATGAAACTGACTTCTAGGCTTGATACTAGATATCAGTCTGTTATTAAGAAATCCATTGATTCAATTTGACATGCTGATGATCAATATTTTCATGACATAAATTTGATTAAACTATAGATAAATACTGTTGATGAAATTTTCACATGTACATTATTTTTATTTTTCCTTTTCTTTCGTGTGTATCATTTCTTGAAAAAAAAAACATTCACAACAGAAGTATTAGAAAACAAGCTGTTCAATATCTTATACTTTAATCTTAACTATACAATATTTTGACAGGGAAAATTTATTGTCATTTTTTAAAAATTCTCTCTATCGTCTCGTTATTCATAGAGTTTAGTAAGGTATTTTTGTATTAATATCTGTCACATAATTTATCAGCATTTCCTGACCAGGGAAACATTGAATTTTAAAATGGGCAATATTGGTTATAATAAAAGATAAATAAAAAAGATACTTCTCCGCGTACAGTTTTAAAGTGTTATGAATATTGTACAAGAACAGCCGATGCCTTGCATGGTATGATTTACATCCCACCCCTTTCCTTTTTCTTCCTTGGTTCGAATCTATAATGCTTATTATGAAGTTTTTAAAACCATCAAAGCTATATTGTGTATTGATTAATTTTAACAGTTTTGCAATTTATTGAATACTAATATGGTTTGAGGCTGTGCACGAAGCGGATCATAAAAAAGTGTGCACTGCCTCAAACCATATTATATCTCCATAAATTGCAAAATTGTTAAAATTAATCCTGATAATTTAATCAAATACTTATGAAACTTCGATAAAATTATGTTCATAATTAATTGACAACTTTAAACTACAGACAAAATTAAAACAACAAGAGCGGAGGTTGCTCTTAGCTACCAGGTCGGTGTCCAGGTCAGAAAAATGACGATTTTAAAAGGTAATATATTCCTACCTAAGTCCCATTTCTATATCCAACTGTCTTGCGCCGCAGACCCTCGGAAAAGAGGGACAGCTTTGATATGATTGGGAAAATATTGGTTGCACACAGTAACTCGACGGAAACAGGTCGCCATTTTGTTTTGAAGTTGACCGTTATTTCGTTCGAAGATATTGACGTCACAATCGGTTTAACGTCATGTACACGTCAGTTTGTATGGGAAATTAGTGCAACCTACAGTATTTTTAGGTCGAAATTAGTTCCGGCAAGCATTTCCGGACGTGTGCGTGTCAAATATTAAGCAAATTAATTTATGAGGGTATAATATGCTTCAACGACCAATCAAAATCCCTGATACGAGTGAGGGTTAAGTACCCGAAACGTGAATGTCTGGTCCACGTCACCAATTTTTCTGATGCTATTCAAGACGTTTACATTTATACCACTTGGTGAGTGTCACTGCTGGTGGACCAGGAGTCCCCGAGGGCACATGTAGCCAAGTTCGATCAATTTCTGTTGATCGTTTCTTCAACGCATTCTAAAGTTCTGTTATCAAATTTTTCTTGAAATTTCTAAAAAGTGGGTCCTGTAGCATCATATCCCACCCATCCTGCTACGTCTTTCGGTACGCTTTTTCGACATATAAACTTTCATACTTTTTTGGCATGTTACATTGTTTAGATTTTAGGATCACTGATGAGGGTTAAGTACCCGAAACGTGCATGTCTGGTCTACGTTGCCAATTTATCTGTTCTTAAATGATGCTATTCAATTTGAAGACGTTTACAATAAAATTATTCAAAAAGGTTTTTTTTCTATTTATGACTCTATTTATCGAACGGTATGAGAGGGATGAAAGGGGTAGGGGGTTACTGAGTTGTTTGGAATGAGTACATGACATTGTACATATTTAACGATAAAGATAATATTTTTTCATAAAAACATTTTCAAAAATATTTAAATAAATAGTTTGTAGATTCATTAAAGAATATTGTATTCGATCAACATTCAGCAGTTATTTACTCGTACATAGTAAGTTGTCGATTTTCATGATCCAAGATAATACTTGTGATATATTTCTTTTGATAAGCATATAACGGTAAATATTACAGTAGCCAAGATATTAGTCATGTAAAACTGGTTAATTTAAGTCAAAATGTCGAATTTTCAAAAGATATCTGAATGATAAACTCCGTAGCGCCGGAAATGGCGCGATACTCGGACTCTTGCCATCAACCAGAAGTGGTTCTATAAATAGATTAGAACAAAACTTATATCGTCAAATTAACAACTTTCTCCTTTTAAAACTTTTTCTTAACTTTTTAAGGGGTACCTTATCAACTGTAATAAACAAATTACTGTTAAATTTGTTATTGTTGCGATTAATTGCCAAATTGACAGGGTTTTTTTTCGCTAGATTGACAGGACTAATAATTTCGCAAAATTCTCAAAATTTCTGAAATCATTAATTTCTTGTCTGTCCTTGATTATACAAAATCATATTTGATTCTATCCACAGGGAAATATTATATGATACTTTGAAATATGCATTTTTCAACATATCCATGGATTTCTTCTTGACGCCATATTATCAAAAGTGTTGTTCCGGTTCTCATAAAGCTATTTGAAATTAATCTTATTTTAACTTCCAAAATATTTACAAATGTATTGCACTTACATACTGAAAAGATGACATGAATTGTGTTTTAAACAAAGGCAGGATACTGGGCCGAAAGATGACACCGTCGCTCAAAAAATGCCAATTTTGAGTAAATTGACTGTAGTTGATGATAAATGATTCGAAATCCTGTGGATGAATCTTATTCAAAACTTAAAAAAATGATCAACAATGTTCAGAGATGATTTCGTGATTAAATGAGAAAAATAAGATTTAGGTTTGAAATATTACAAGGGTTTATATTTTCCAATTTAATATTTCATAATTATCCGTTTTCAACGAAGTGATATCCGCTTTCCTGTTATTTAAATTTGTCATCAAATGCATTGTGATAAAGATTGAATTATCAATCTTAAAGGTTCAAAGTGTCAATGTAATCCATTTAGCATTGATGATTTTATTGCATTTTGAATGAGACGGGTTGTGACGCCATTTTCCCCCGATAACGTCGGAATGACGTTGTGGTTTGCTTATGGATAAAACTCGCGAAGTCCAAAATTTCTAAAATCGCTATAATTTCTTCAAATGACGTCGGAGAAATTATTCAAAATTCAAATGTGAATATCAATCAGCGTATAAAATGTTTTAAGAAAGTTAAGACTGTATTTTACTTAGAAAGTGAGAATACAAATAATGCCGTTGCCATCTTGGTGTTCAATTCCTCCTTAATTAATAGACAGCACAAAAAAGGTACAAGTGACACAAACATGTACTTCTGTCCAGAACAAGAAACAGTACGTCCCTCATACCGTCCGCACACAAGTACATGTACAAAACATACACACTCTGAGGCTAGTCAGAACCTGCAAATTTGAGTACTGAAGCTCAAAAGGCTATACCTAGTACACAAGTAGGTAATATTCTCAATTAATGAAATAAAGCAGCCACCCCCCACCCCCCCCCGCAAGGGGCGAAACGAGGTACCTTGGTAGAGTCAGCGTCACATATTGGAAGCAAAATCCGCTGCTACTAACGTCTAGACGGGCTGATAGATAGAAGCACATCCATGACATCTAAAGGTTCAAAATGAAATGGCTAAAAAGCACTCCCTGGGGAAATACACTACATTTTATCAAGTAAGTAAAATAAGACAAAGGGCACCCCCCATAAATTAAGCATCCATATGAAGGAAAAGGACTCATTGGAAAAAAACATTCCCCTTGTGGAATAAACGTCCGTTTAGAAGAAAGCGACTAGCTGAACTGACAAAGCGCGGGTAAGTGTGAATAGAAAGTGGCGTTATGTAGCCCAGCTGAATTGTGCAAATATTTGCATGAATTGTGCAAAATTTCAGGAAAGCATGAAACTAGGCACACTTATTCTTTGGTCCAATCTTTACAATTTAGCTATGGACACACCTCGAAAAATAAAAATGACCGCCTTTTTAAGGACAAATTAATCATTTCTTACTTAATAATTAGCCTTTTTACCGTTTATGTTTTCATTAATCGTAAATTATCAATGAAAATGTTAGTTCGGAATATTGCTGATATTTTCAATCATCCAGAGGTAGACATAAACCGTGATATTAGCTGAATTACGTCATATGACGTTACGTTACTTTTCCCGTACAAAGATGTCTTCTATTTTTAGTGTAAAAATTGTAGAAAATCAAAATTTGCATCGAAAGAAAGTTTATGAAATGCTTTCTTTTGTATTTTCCATTGACGATAATCATGTTAGGTGTTACGTCAGTTGTAGCCTTTTTAAATTAACGTCCTGAACAACTTTATTTGTAAGTTATTTAGTTCACTTGTTTCTGTTCTCATTTTAATTTTTTTAATAGTTAAATTTTAAATGAATATCTTTTCGAAGAACAATTAAGTTACCGATTTCAATATGGACAATGACTACAAAATCCCATCTTTAAACTCTAATTGCTCAGACACTATATTTGTTACAAAAAATATATTTACATTACGTTACGTTATCTTTGTTTGATTATCGGTTTATATGAAGTGAGTGAGAACTGTTTCAAATAATTATCGAAGAAGTACTAATTAGTTACTCAGTCTCAAAATCAAGATGCCAAGATATTTACATTGGAGCGGTCTCCAACCTCGGAATGAATAACATTCCGAAGTGAGACCAGGTGCCCGGAGAGTCAACATCTCCTGATTGCATGCAACACCCGTCGCAACAGCTTCATGAAAACTTGTCAAATGCGGTGATTGTCTCGATGTACATATTGATGTACATATCAGGTAATTTTTCTTGTTTAGTAGATGACAGCCATTTAATCGCAATCCAGAATGTCACTGATCATTCTGGAAAGGGGGATCTGATATGTTTTATTATATCCCCGTAGCGACAGAAGAACTTCCTTGATAATGATTTCAGCCGTTGTGTAATATAACCCTGAAAAAGTAGCTTACTTGCAAGCCGTCTGGCTCTTATGATGAAATCTTCATACCAGGAACATGTCATGGCGTACCGTATCAGCTGAGTAACAAAAACGCCATAAGCAGGAGAAGACGGAACGTTGCTACATTAAAGGGAAGTTAGTTATGTGGAAGCTGAAATCATCACACTTGTCATGCAGTGAGGTGTTCAAATTGCAGTGTGCGTGAAAGATAGAAGTATATCCAAGTACGAAGCGGATCTGTCGCTCGTGGTTGTTTCCATGAAGGTAGAGTTCGTGTAGATGAACCCTTAAATTTCGGATTGTTGATGGACAAAACGTCATCTATGTATCTGAAGATAAAATTGAACTGAGATGCAATGTTCTTTCGTCCAGTCGAGAGCAAGGTTTGGATGAAGTCAGCTTCGTATGAATATAAAAGTAAGTCCGCAAGCATTTGGTACGCATTGGGATGCTAACTATTTGCTGGAATATGGTTCATCCAAACACCACAAAAATAGTGTCAATCTGAAACTCAAGCATCCGGATGATATCGTCTTCGGTATTCTTTTTATTTTAATCCGAGTGTTCCTTCACGAAGTAAGTATCCCCCGCCCTATAACAAGGTATTTGTATCTCCTGTTCCCGTTTTCTGAAAGAAAGGTGTTTCGAATAATATAGGCCTTTTGGTGTGGAAAGGTAGTGTAAAGCATGGAAAAGTCGAAAGACTTTATAAACATTTTCGCTAAATATTTTAATCCATTGTTTAAAAAGTTGAATCTGGATAACCAAACCGATTCTTACTGACGTAACGGATGACCGTCTTAATAGTTGGCATTGATTGGCAATTTATTTCTTTAGCTTATATGTATTCTTTCGTGTTTAGTATTTGTTTTCAGATATTATGTGTTCCTTGTATTATGTGTATTTCCGTGCATTGCTTCTTTAACTTCTTTAACTCATTGCTGTAGGAGACCCCTCGTTTCTTTTAAGAAGCCATAAGATGTATTTAAGCTATGAACCGAACAACTCAATCTATTCAGGGTGTAACTATACATCATTACAACTTACGCAATAATATTTTAAAATGTAATGAATTCCTTAAAGGTAGATTTACTAAACGGAAACCCACACAAATAAATATTTTATAAGCTTTCGTTTGATACCAATTTTTAACTTTCTACGATTTGAAACAGTAATTAAAAAAAACATCTTTGTACAGAAAAATACAACGTAACGTCATATGACGTAATAATTTATTCGATGTCATATTTTAAGTTGAATTCTCTATAATCGAACATATCATTAATGAAGATTCAAACATTTTCAAGAAAGGAGCAGGTTCAGTAACATGGAAAATCGGCCCTAATTTTAGAATGTTTTAGATTTCGATCGTATTTCGTATCAAGGAAGTTAAATGTATGGTTGTTTAAAATACCAAATAAATGTTTTTATTTACGTGCAATACACCGATAAATATGGCTTCAAAATCGGCTTTAAGTCGTAAAATGCTGAAAAAGGGTAAGAATTAGGCATAATTCTGGTCAAAATGTATGAAAATAGGTGGGGCACCAGCCCTCACAAAAAAAAAATCATATAAAAAGTTAAATTTGCAATTTATCTTTCGATCTATATAAAATTTATGTTGGGTGAGGGTCGGCGCCTATACTAATTTTAAAGATTGTTGGAGATCTCCTCCCTTCTTTTTATACAGAAAATTGGGCGATTTTCCTTCATTTTCCGTCATGCGGAGCAAATGACGTCACATTGGGACGTCATAACTAACGCACATAAGGTTTTGACAATGAAAAATATTTACTTTCTATTTCGGCAGGTATTTGAGATAAACATATAAGAGATGCTGAATCATAACTTTCATAACTTATTTTCGCTAAAATTTAGGGCTAATTTTGGTAGTTAGTGAACATACCCCTTTCTTTTTTCTACGATTTGAAACAACCAAGGTAGAAAGCATCTTTGTATAGGGAAAAGTAACGTGACGTCATATGACGTAATTCTTGTAATATCACGGTTCATTGCGACCTCTGGATGACTGAAAATAACAGGAAAGAAGAACGTGCCATTTCCATAAATTATCTTTGATTGGTCAAAACATAAATGGTCAAAATGATTTATTATCAAGTGAAAAATGTCCTCGAATTCAAGCGCCATGTTTATAGTTTCCACTCATGCGTCAGGTCAAACATGTGACACCGCGAGGTTGTTACCATAACAACGCCCATGCATATTGGTCGAGGTGTCACGTGTTTGACCTGACGCATGAGTGTAAACAACTATAAACATGGCGCTTGAATTCGAAGAGACGAAGCGGAGGCAAGTATAATCTCGGCCGTATTGTTGATATTAAAGCTTAACAAGATAAAATATGATTGCCGATCGTTTAGTTTTATTTCATTCGAGTGAGACACAGTCAATAATCTCCTGGAAAATGTGCCGATTCGTGCCGGCCGTATCCTGAATTTGGATTTCGGATTTGATCAATGTAGATTCCTGCGGCCAACACACTCCTACCAACCAAATATCCAAGTGTCGTTGGCCGTTTCTGCGGCTACTTATAAGGCTGCCTTCTTGAACAAAAGCGGTCATTTTGATTTTTCGAGGTGGATCCATAGCTAATTTTTCAAATAGTTTCATGCTTTCCCGAAAATCTGCACAATTATTTCATCATCCAGCATGACTAATGGTAGGCCCATAAGGGAAGTTCAAAATTCAAACAATGAAAATGAAAGAGAAAAAAAAGCATTAGGGTATAAAGCACGATTCTAATTCATTCTGTTTGTTTCACGCATTCTGATTGGTTCACAGGATTTCTACAAGCACGTATAACGACGATATACATGCCGCAAACCGACTCACTTGACATACTTTAACATGTATCCCTACGTAAATTTGCACGTTATAAGCTTTAGCGCACTTTTCGTGTATGACGTCATGTTTCCCTTTGTTCTTCGCTCCTGTAACGTCATAATGTGACGTAAAACTACAAGGTATGAGCTTGTACATGGCGTTCTCCATATGAAAACAACATAGCAAGTAAGTTTATTATTGATAACACTTTGATTTTTCGCCATTGTTATAAATACGAAGCAGTTGTATTTCATATTTTGCAGCGCAATAATTTCTGTTGGTCGTTATTAGTCCTCCGTAGCAGTCACCTCTAAAGCGATACATGAGACCCTCTGAGGGGTATAAAAAGTTAAAATTTGTCATATGAATTAGAATAGGGATAAACGTACTGTGTTTTGTGGTTCCGACAGGTATATGTTGGATGCTATACTGTTGGAAACATACGTTATACCGTCGGGGACAAGCCCCGACGGCATAACTGCGTTTCCAACAGTATATCCAACATATACCTGTTGGAACCACAAAACACAGTACGTTTATCCCGTAAGTCTAGCTCTTGTTGTTAGTTTTAACGATTGTCATCCGTATCCAATCAGAAAAAGTAAAGTGTTGTAGAAAAGTACCTATGAGGGAATTTCAGACAGAACCCATCTCACAAATATATCTAATTAGAATTCCGAAATAAAAGACAGATTAAAGAGAATTAACAGGTCACGGTATCCAAGTCGAAAAAAAATATATACAGAATTTTCATTTATTAAAACGTATAAGTTACACATAGCTGTTAATGTGCAGGCAGGACTCGTGGCTGACATTTGAAAAATTGTCCGCTCAGGGAATTATAAATAGATATTTACAAATTTTTCCATACATATATGTTTCATGACAATTTTTGTGTTTAAAATATACTTTCTACTTCTCTTTACACTATAGATGTATACTTTTTGAATTGTGTATCTATGGAAAACAAAGTCGCCGTCACTCTTCTCTTGGGTTACAATTTAGATTGGTCCAAAACCTTCAAGCCCAGTTTAATGATGCCGTCGATGAAAATGATCCGATCTTCTTCTCTTTGGGTTTTATGGGTTAGAAGTCGTTCCGTACGACTTATTTCTGCTTGCGTGTATCGTACGAATTACATGTACTCCGATCTTTCGTTAAATACTCGTATGACCGATGCAAATATCAAAACTCATAATCGAAAAATATAAGAACCATAGGACAATACAAGCTTTCTATAACGAATGAATCTCCAAATAATAAACACATCCACGAGTGCAATAAGTATTTTGGCGTTGACTTCAAGACCATTAGCAGAAGTACAAAAACGATCAATAAAAATCGCCGTGCTCCAGTCCGTCGATAATGAAATAGAAAGGACCAAAGGCAGATTAACGGTTGCGAACCCCGGAATGAACAAAATTCCGAAGTGAGACCAGGTGCCCGGGGAGAGTCAGCGTCTCCTGATTGCATGCAACACCCGTCGCAACAGCTCCTTGGACACCTGTCAAATTCGGTGATTGTCTCGATGTACATTTTGATGTACAGATGAGGTAAGTGTGTCAGGTTTGGTCATGACGACAGCCATTCAATCACAATGTAAAATTTCACTGATCATTCGTGAAAGGGGGATCTCATATGCTTTTATAATATCCTAGTAGCGACCAAAGAACTTCTGCAATGATGATTTCAGCCGTTCTGTGATATAACCCTGAACAAGTAGCTTACTTGCAAGCCGTCTGACTCTAATGATGAAATCTCCATATTTGGAACAAGCCCTGGCGGAACGTATTCACTTGAGAAACAATAACACCCATAAGCAGGCAAGACGGAATGTTGCTACTCATGAAAGGGACGTTAGGTATGTGGAAGCTGAAATCGTCACGCTTGTCATACAGTGAGGTGGTAATATGACCGTTGGTGTCGAAAGATAGAGGTATATACAAGTACGAAGCGGATCTGTCGCTCTCTGTTGTTTCATTGATCTCTAGTTCATGAGGATAGATTTCATGTAGATGGTCCTTAACTTTCGGATTATTAATGGACAACACTTCATCTATGTATCTGAAGGTAAAATTGAACTGAGATGCAAGGTACTTTCGCCAAGTAGAGAGCAAGGTCTGGATGAATTCATCTTCTTGAAATTTCTAAAAAGTGGGTTCTGTAGCATCATATCCCACATATCCTGCTACGTCTTTCAGTACACTTTTTCGATATAGTAATTTTCACACTTTTTCGATATAGTAATTTTCACACTTTTTCGATATAGTAATTTTAACAAAGGTTTCGATCTTCTTAACATCTCTAATATTTTTCGGGATCATCGCGTCCAAAGTGCAATTCCTCAATATTTTGAGAATTTTGAACCTCCTCTTATTTGTTACAAGTATAAAAAACCTATTCGAAATTTCGTATTTAACTATAATAAAGTAACATCAGATCCTAAAATTCTTGAATCAAGTCCTACTTCTTGAGAATGTGCAACTTCTGAATACCTTTATAAACCAACTGGCCATATTGTAACAGGTGACTTTTCAATTATCCAGGACAGGCAGCTCCGCAATCTTCTCAAGAAAGGACCTAAGTACAGAATTCCATCCAAGATAGATTTTATCAAATGTCGCGAAGAACTAAAGGAAGCCTTAGATAACTACACAAAAAGATGGTGTAAATCGGAAGGGGTCGAATCACATTCTCTGAATGACTGGAAGAACCTCATATTGGATATTACCGATATTCGAATAGATAACTTCCACAAAAATCCTCATCTTTTCGAAAATCCAAGTTCTAAATCGGAAAGATATTTCAAATCCAAATTACGCAATTTACACGAAAAATATGTCTTCGCTCCTGCAGACAAAGCAGCCAACAACACCATAATCATTTGAAAACGTTACTACATATCAACTTTGGTTTCGGAACTTTCGTCTACAAACACTTATATCAAAAGCAATGAAAGTGTTCCAAACATTTTGAACAAACACAACAGTGAAATTTCTTCATTCAAGATCCCTATTTCTAAACTGGATCTTCCTACACTATACTGCATACCAAAATTGCACAAGTCTCCTTACAAATTTCGATACATTGCTAATTCTAGCAACTGCTCAACTACAATTTTGTCTAGAAATCTGACGTCAGCACTCACGGTGATAAAGGAACACGTTGCAAAATATTGTGAAACTGTTCTAAACAGGAATGATGTAAACTTATTTTGGTCTATTAAAAATTCAGGGGATGTGATTGACAAAATGAAATCGAGAAATTTTCAAGCCAATTCGATTTCTTCGTACGACTTTTCTAATATGTACATCACGCTTCCTCACGATAAGATTAATTATCAATTGTCCAAACTCATTAAATGGTGCTTTAACCGAGAGGGTAAAACTTATATTTGTACATCTGAATCAAAGGGTTTCTTTTCCAGTACAGAATACAAATCATATAAATCATGGACATGTAGTGACCTTTGTATTGCCTTGTCCTTTCTTTTGGACAACATTTATGTAAGGTTTGGTGAGAATCTCTACAAGCAGGTTGTAGGGATCCCTATGGGTACTAATTGTGCGCCTCTTGTTGCAGATTTATTTTTATTCACGTATGAAAAAGAATTTATCCAAAATCTTCAAAAACAAAGAAAACATGATGATGTGAAATGTTTCAATGGTACTTCTAGGTACCTGGATGATATCCTTACTATCGACAATCCTGTTTTTGAAAAGTATAAAAATGTCATTTATCCACAGGAACTGACTCTAAACAAGGCGAACGTCACAAACACAGAAACACCATTTTTGGACCTGAATATCAAAATTATTAATGGAGAGATTCATACAAGGGTGTATGACAAAAGAGATGACTTTGGATTCAATATAGTAAATTTTCCCTGGCTTGACGGTGATGTTCCTAGATTACCGTCTTATGGTATCTACATTTCGCAGCTCATCCGGTATGCTAGAGCATGTACTGATGTTTTGGATTTTCATGATAGAAATTTACAAATAACAATGAAACTTTTAGGTCAAGGTTTTCGCTTTCACAAACTTGTCAAGACATTCTGGAAATTTTACAAAAATTATTGTCAACTACTTTTGAAATTCGGACCCATACAAGCAACAGAGTATATTACTTTGGGTATTTCGCAACCTGCATTTTATGGTGACATGATCAACAAAATTAGAAGGATCAAAGGTAGACAGAATTACTATCGAAAATGCGTCAAAATCATCAAACGCCTCTTATACCGTGGATATGATCCTAATGTCACCAGACGGACACTAGGCTTGGTACTTGACCAATCTACAGTCTTGTACCAGCGCATCCTTAATACTTGCACGCTGACTGACTGTGACGACGGGACTCCATGACGGGCCCTGTCCAAACCTCTTTAGAGAAGACAGGGCCCCGACCACCTGTCCTCTCTGAATGTCAGTCGGACTCCTCGGGTGATAACATACATTAGCTCGCTACAGCCGGCAGAGCACAGGTCGTATTACGCATGCCCTCTTTTTATATCAATTTACATATTCATCTGTGTTGCTTGGGTCCCTGCGTCTTGCGGTCTTGTTTGTGTGTGGTCATCTGACAGTGAGGAGGTTGTTTTACACCACAATTGTACGTTCTTCGAGACCTCTGGGTAATCGGAATAGTGGGAGGGTTGTGCGCACGTAATCCAGGATAACCACACCGTCTGCTACTGACGAGGCAGATGGCCGTCCTAAGTCGGCACCGTTTGCCCATTGGTCTCGTTGGTTTATGTGTAGTCATTTGTGTTTTATGTTTTTCTGTGATTTGACGTTCATTGTACTACTGCGTCTCTTTCTGTGCGTGTCATTTTTGTGTTTTACAGTGGGTGTTTTGGGAGGTTGCTGTTGATGCTGCAACTAGGTGTTGTTGGAGATCCCCTCCTTTCTTTCATAATTTTTTTGGCATATAACATTGTTTAGATTTAGGATCACTGATGAGGGTTAAGTACCCGAAACGTGCATGTCTGGTCCACGTTGCCAATTTATCTGTTCTTAAATGATGCTATTCAATTTGAAGACGTTTACATTTATACCACTTGGTGAGTGTCATTGCTGGTGGACCAGGAGTCCCCGAGGGCACATGTAGCCAAGTTCGATCAATTTCGGTTGATCGTTTCTTCAACGCGTTCAACATGATTTCTGTTATCAAAATTTCTTGAAATTTCTAAAAAGTGGGTTATGTAGCATCATATCCCACCCATCCTGCTACGTCTTTCAGTACACTTTTTCGACATAGTAATTTTCATACTTTTTTGGCATATAACATTGTTTAGATTTAGGATCACTGATGAGGGTTAAGTACCCGAAACGTGCATGTCTGGTCCACGTTGCCAATTTATCTGTTCTTAAATGATGCTATTCAATTTGAAGACGTTTACATTCGTATCAATATAAAAATAAGTCCGCAAGCAGTGGGGCGCAATTGGTACCCATGTGAGGAATATACAAGAAGTTAGGCAAAGAAAGACGATGTACAGCTCGACACTCTTTCCGAATGGATAAAATCCATCAGAGGGTTACTTTTATCGAAAATTTACCGATTAAAATCAACTGTGAACATCAGATTCGAGTGTATCTTTAAAGACCCTAATGTTATCACAGAGCTTACCTACCTCCAAGAACATTATGTCATCACACCAGCAGACAAAGCCTCAAATAATTACACATTACTTGCAAAAAGTACTATTTCGACACTGGAGTTAAAGAGTTGGGTTTAAATTCGACACCTGGAAATAATTCTTCCTGCCTCTGAAATGATAGATAACCACAATTCCTTCCTTTGGCTTCGACACTATCAATTAAGATTTAGATTAACGATACTTATACTGCATACCTAAAATGCATATTAAGAATCCATACAAATAACGTTTCATCTCTGGTTCCTAAAAAATGTTCTATCAAATCTGGATCGATCGTACTCACCAAAGTTTTATCTGGGCTTCAAAAATATTGTTCGACAGTGTAGTCTCGCAGTGGTATCAACCAGATGTGCATTTTAAAGAATTCGAAGGAACTTTTAGATCATCTGAAATCCACTCATTCTAGTAGAGTCCATTCGATCAAAGCCTTTGATTTTTCGACACTTTAAACTACAATCCCAAATTCTAAATTGAAAGACAGACTCGCAAAATTTATAAATAATGCATTTACAAGTTAGCACGGCAATCGCAAATACAAATTTATTGTTGTTAACTATGACAAAACCTACTTTGTAAAAGAAAAGTCCGATTCTGAAAATAAGTACACTGAAACAGATATTATTCAGATGTTAAACTTTCTGATCGACAACATTTTTGTGGTGTTTGAAGAAAAGGTCTTCCAGCAAAATGGCGGAATTCCAATGGGGACCAATTGTTCCCCACTCCTTGCCGAAATTTTCCTATACTCGTACGAAGCTGAAATAATTCAATCTTTGGTTTCTCAAGGGAAAAGATACTTAGCTTCTGAATATGTATTCATGTATTCATCTGTGTTGCTTGGGCCCCTGCGTTTTGCGGTCTTGTTTGTGTGTGGTCATCTGACATTGAGGAGGTTGTTTTACACCACAATTGTACGTTCTTTGATACCTCTGGATAATCGGAAAAGTGGGAGGGTTTTGTGCACGTAATCCAGGATAACCACACCTTCTGCTATTTCCGTGGCAGCTTGTCTGCTTTGTGTTTTTGCATTGGGTGTTTTGGGGTTTTGCTGTCGGTGCTACAACCTGGTGTTGTTGGAGAAACCCTCCTTTGTTTCACAATAGAAAGAAGGGAGGAGATCTCCAACAAGACTCCGTTGCAGCATCAACAGTAATACACCAAAACACCCGATGCAAAAACACAAAAGACGAGTACAGTACGAGACGGAAAAGAGTCACACGACATGTAAACATCAAGCACAAAAGACTACACATAAACCGACGAGACCAATGGGTAACCGGTGCCGACTTTGGACGGCCATTTGTCACGCAAGTAGCAAATGGTGTGGTTATCCTGGATTACGTGCGCGCAACCCTCTCACTTCTCCAATTACCCAGAGGTCTCGAAGAACGTACAATTGTGGTGTTAAACAACCTCCTCATTGTAAGATGACATCACACAAACACGACCGCGAAACGCAGAGGCCCCAGAGACACAGATGAATATGTAAATGGATATAAAAAGAGGGCATGCTTAATACAGTCCGTGCTCTGCCGGCTGTAGCGAGCTCATGTATGTAATCACCCGAGGAGTCCGACTGACATTCAGAGAGGACAGGTGAGCAATAGAAATTGAAAAACAAATTGAGCATCGATCACAATAGAGCAACAAATTGAGCATCGATGGACCCTAAGAAGCTCTAGGTGGGACCAGGTGTCCGGGAGGAGTAAACATCCCCTGTTTGGCTAGCCGCAACCACCATTGATGTTCACGCACGAAAATGAAAATGATATCTACAAAACATACACTGTCTGAGGTTATGTCTATATAGAAAGTATTATGGCAACAATGCCAGGAAAAATATAATTATAACTCTTACTGTCAAATCCCTAGTGGAGAACATTTGCTCGAGCTACACACGTACAGTTGTGCTGTAAAACAACCTCCTCACTGTCAGATGACCACACACAAACAAGACTGCAAAACGCAGGGGCCCAAGCAACACAGATGAATATGTAAGTGGATATAAAAAGAGGGCGTACGTAATACAATCCGTGCTCTGCCGCCGCGAGCTCATGTATGTTATCACCCGAGGAGTCCGACTGACATTCAGAGAAGACAGGTGGTCGGGGCCCTGTCTTCTCTAAAGAGGTTTGGACAGGGCCCGTCATGGAGTCCCGCCGTCACAGTCAGTCAGAGTGCACGTTTTAAGAATGCGCTTGTACAAGGCTGTAGATTGGTCAAGTACCAGGCCTAGTGTCCGTCTGGTTACATTAGGATCATATCCACGGTATAAAAGGCTTTTGACGATTCTGACGCATTTTCGATAGTGATGTTGTCTATCTTTGATCCTTCTTATCTTGTTAATAATGTCACCATTAAATGCAGCTTGTGAAATACCAAAAGTAATATACTCTGTTGCCTGAATTGGTCCGAATTTCAGAAGAAGTTGACAATAATTTTTGTAAAATTTCCAGAAAGTCTTTACTAGTTTGTGAAAGCGAAAACCTTGTCCTAAACGTTTCTTGGTAATTTGTAAATTTCTACTATGAAAATCCAAAACATCAGTACATGCTCTAGCATACCGGATGAGCTGTGAAATATAAATTCTGTTCAGATTGTGGTCAGGATTTCTATATCTCATTTTTGTCACACTTATGACCTTTTGCCGTGTCGAGCTCGTAAAAAAGTTCCCCACCAGGGGTTTGACAGTGTTATAAATATATTTTCCCTCACATGGTCGCCATAGGACTTTATATATAGATATAACCTCAGACAGTGCACGTTTTGTAGATAGTGTTTTCATTTCCGTGTGTGAACACCGACGGCGTGTGCAGCTAGCCAAACAGGGGATGCTTGATTTTCTCGGGCACCTGGTCCCACCTCTAGCTTGCTAGGGCTCGTCGATGCTGAATTTGGTTCCTTATTCTAAGTGCTGTTGAGATTGTCGTCAGGGTCTTTTGTATCTCATTTGTGTCACACTTGTGCTCGTATAAAAGTTCCCCTCGAGGGGTTTAACAGTAAGTATTATAAATCTATTTTCCTGACATGGTCGCCATTGTACTTTCTATATAGACATTACTTCAGACAGTGCAGATTTTGTATATAGTGTTTTCATTTTCCTGCGTGAACTTTTATGGCAGCTGTGGCTAGCCAAACAGGGGATGCTTACTCCTCTCGGGTACCAGGTCCCACCACTAGCTTGCTAGGGGTCCGTGAATGCTCAATTTGTTGCTTTGTTGTGAGTGCTCTTGAGTTTGTCGTCAGGATCTCACGTCAATAGACAAAAGAAAAAAAAAACGTTGACGTAGCAGTTTGAGATTTCCTCATACTCCAGGTAACTTCTTTTATGACGTCATAAAAAGTAACTTCACACCTTCGTTAGGTTTTGGTATCGATTCTAGTTTAAGAAAAATCATGATAGTGGTGATAGAATGAGATAAGTGAGATGAATAATCAATCACGACGTTACGACTGAGACGGGGGAATATCATATTTGTGCATAGGATTTGCTACATCAACGAATCGGCAAGCCTCGTTGTGGATTCCTATCTTTTACACTCGGATGAGATTCACCTGTCTCAGTCTGAACCTCGTGATAGATTCTATTAATCTCATTGGTAATGCTTCTTATACTGCCATAATGGAGAGCATGATTGTTTAGCCATTATGCGCTACAGACATTTGACTACTGGCCAAAAATAAGAGTACAGCATGGTCTATATGTACATGTGATTGAAATTATATTGTTTTCAATCAAAAAAAAAATGCTGAAGATTTTAAATTGTTTTATTGAAATTAAATTTTCTAAGTACACAGCAAAACTAACTATTGGATAAATTGTTGGGCTTTAGTTGATTAATTTAAATAATCTAATCTGCGACTTGTTCAAAGAAAATATTTTATAACAAGGACTTAAGGCACATGCGAAAAACATTATTATTAATTTTGTTATTATATTAATTCAACAGAAACATATATTCTTGAATTCAAACTCTACCAAATGGAATAATCAAAACTTCTGATTGGATGAATATACATCGTGAAAAAGTCACTACGTAAACATATAGCCAACTAAGGTAAATATACTAAATAAAAAAAACCAATAAATATACAATACAAAGACAAACGACAAAGAGTGGAATAAAAGATATAATGTGTCGTCCTTTTATTAATCATCAGACCTCTGTTTCTATGGATTCCTCTTTCGTCTCGACCCAGGCATCTCGTTTTGTTTGCTCTTGAAAGGTGCCTACTTCCTAGAAAGAAAGATTCCATAACTATTTTAATGATATAGATATTATTTTTATCTACAATTTTGACATTACAAATATTTTGTATCCTCTGCTTCTAGTATCCTTAAACTTTGGAAATATACACCTCTAACTTTCCAAAATCTAATTGTCCAGTATAATTACCCAAATGGAATGATTCAACTCATCAAAACATCTCCAAATTTGATAGGACGAGGGTTCTTATTGGCAGTAAACAATGTCTAGATGGAGTTTTTTTTCACGGAGCTGTTGCGACAGATGTTGTATCAATCCGGAGATGCTAAGTACTCCTACCGGGCACCTGGTCTCACTTCGGAATGTTATTCATTCCGATGTTTTCAAATTTTCCAGTGGAAATTCTAATGATTTTGTCTTGCCTTCTCGACTTTGAAATAAAATAACTTATAGGAACTTATTCAAAAAATGAAACGAGAGGGCGCTACTGAAATGAATTATGGCGGCTCCGCTGGAAGCATTACTGATTAGAATTTAATATTCGAAACACGTGCTTGGTGCAGAAAAATTGGTTTGAAATTTTCTTCAAGAAGGTATACACATGGAACAATTCCGTATTATTATACATACTGGTCAACATTTCTTACCGAACACATTTTCAACGTTGGTATTTTTCGGAATAAGTGAAAACATATACAGGAGATTATCGTAATACTTCCTTTTCCATTTTACCTAAATTTTGTTCAAAAGAGCGGTAACGTAACTAGAGCCTTCAAAATTTTTCGAAAATGAACAATTTTCGCAAAGAGCACACATTTCCGAATAAAACGTGCCTTTTATTCCAAAACATATAACGATGCCTCCTCCATGATGTAACAAAGTTAAAACGTGATATGAGTACTGCGCATTCCCACAAGGACAACAACCAAGCTGAAAGACCGAGTCATTCTTTGACGCCGTAGTGCTGTGTTTATTCATGTTACGGTGTTATGTCGATTTCATTACGATTGTTGAAGGGTTCAATCGAAAGGAACAAAGGCTATATTCGTTTTTCGAAAAAAAAAAAAAAATCCCCCAAAAAGTCCGAATATAAAAGAAAAGTTCAATATAATGCACAAATTGAGTCGGGAATCTATTGCGATCTGAAAAGTTAATTTAGCAGATTTTTGATGACTTAGATATTATTTAGATATGCAACTGAATAGATCCTACAGGACATTAGAAACTGCACACCCTCTGTAAATGTAGTAAATGTACGAATTCGAATTTAAAAAAAAATGAAAGAAGATGGCGCTACTACAATGAATTATGATGGCTCCGCTAGAAGCATCACTGATGAGAATTTAATAATCGAAACACGTGTCTGGTACGGAAAAAATGGTTTGAATATTTCTTCAAGAAGGTATAGAGTTTGAACACTTCCGTATTACAAATATACTAAACTATCAGTAGTAACACAGCCGTTATGAAACAGTAAATCTTAAAAAAGCACAAGATCTGTCAAAATTCAGTATGATTAGCAAAATTCTATTTATATCGAATGCTACTACAATGAAGTAAAGTTAACTCAGCGTTAGGTAAGGAATTTTTACCTGTGTACTCTAATTACATTAACGACTTTTGATGTAACAATAGTTCTCTGAAGAAAAAAAAAAGACTTGTGTTTGACTTGTATTCAAAAATTAATTGCATTATTAATGGGATGTGTGAACAAAAACTTACGTCAAGATTGATGTATGTATGTCTAGACATATGTGATGCTGTGTAGCGCTATCAGGTGAAATGAAATCTTCGTGAGTAAAGACATTTAGTAACTGAGTGATGACTAATAACAATCACATACCGTAAATGTAAGAAGAGGATTCAACGCCAAACAAAGAACTGTGTTCCATTTAAGAGGTAGAGTCATGATGGTAATGTTACTAACAATTTACCCATGAAGAATTAGAATTTCTTACCATAGTGAGTGAATGAAAGTCAAAAATAAATTATCATACCTTGTATTTTATAACCTTTCCGTTCATCAGTTTGACCTCTACATCAGCCTCATACTCAGTGTCCACTTCACATCTATATACCATTGCTGTTGCGACAACTTTCTTCTTTGCAGGTGTGTTTATAGGCCATTCAAATTCCTTCGACTCTGTCTTTGACTGTGTTGCTTCTTTCTTTGTTGTAGTACTTTCGGATTCTGTTCTAGTTCCTTCCAGCTGGAATATACTCCGGTTACCGGCTCTGATTTTTCCTTCCAATACCCGTCCAAGGGTTAATGTATACCCGATTGTCGTTGTAGTTGTATGAGATAACGTGGTCTTGAATTTGGTTTGTTGATCTGCAGAAGTTGTGTTGCTGAATGTAAGAGATTCAATGACTTCTGGGATTTTTTTGTAATTATTCGTTTCTTTGATTTTGAAATCCTTTAAAACGGCCTCTTTAACTGGTTGGAGCATAGCGAATCCAAGTTGGTAAAGCATGTTATCATTGCAGAGGCCAAACACGCCACAACAAATTCCCGAGGCCACGGGATAATTATACATTTGTACCTTTTTCTTTGCCTTTTGGGGTGCTACTGACCATGATCGTCCTTCACTCGTCTTGATATGAAGACCCCTCAAGCAGCCCTTTTTATCTTCAGGTGTATATTTCTCCTCTGACTCTATGATTAGAGATGTGATCTTTTCATAATTTCTGAAAAGGAATTCTCCTTTCGTCGTATCCTGTAAGTATATTTCCTCGGCTCTGCCAAATTTAGTGCTACTGTCATCAGTCAAGGTAACCTCTATTCCATGTAGCACGTCCCCTGTCACCCAGGCTTTTATCTCTTTTACAATGGCCCCTTCATCCAGCGACTCAAATTCAAATCGTTCCCCACCTTTTCCACCAATTACGATACAATTGTCAAAGACGTCAGTGTCAATGCCAGAATACGTTCCGTAACAGTACTGTGTCATCTTTCGGTTAGAGCTATGTGCTGGATTCTTTATGAAAGAGAGTATTTCGATCCGTCAGTGATCTATATTGTAAAATCTAATTTCCCAAACTTTAAGTTAGATAGGATTTTGTCGGATTTTTTTTAAAGCTGCTTAAATATACTATAAAATATAAATTTTGTTTTCCATCTTATAACGACAGTAATTTCCTGATTTTGATTTATTAGCATTGTCTATCAGGATGGGGAATGCAGAATTGATGATAATGTATTGAAGCGATTTTTAGCAACTCAATAAGTACACTGAAACAGATATAATTCAGATGTTAAACTTCCTGATCGACAACATTTTTGTGGTGTTCGGAGGAAAGGTCCGTCAGCAAATTGTCGGAATTAAAATGGGGGCCGATTGTTCCCCACTACTTGCCGACATTTTCCTTTATTCGTACGAAGCTGAATTTATTCAATCTTTGATATCTGAAGGGAAAAGATACTTAGCTTCTGACTTTAACTCCACTTACAGAATCATAGACGATGTGTTGTCCATCAATTATCCAAAACTCACGTATTTCCTCAGCAGAATCTATCCTTCGGAGCTTGAAGTCAAAGAAACTACAGAGACAAATAATTCAGCACTATATTTGGACATAATGTTGTCCTACGACATTGATAGTCACATGAACACCTCACTCTATGACCAACGTGACGACTTCAATTTCAGCATCACAAACTTTCCTTTTCTGACTAGAAACATCCCTTCATCGCCTGTTTATGGCGCGTTCATATCTCAGTTGATACGCTATGCCAGAGCAAGTACCAAATATGCAGATTTTATTCTGAGAGCTCGGCGTCTTTCAGATAAGCTTCTCAGTCAGGGATATGTTTGTGATCGACTAACATCGTCACTGAGGAAGTTCTACCGTCGATATAGGGGACTCGTCATACACTATGATGTCCCAATCTGCAGAATGGTGGATGATATTCTGTTATAGACTATATTTAACGTCCAACCAAATATTACACTTTATATCTTCAAATCTACCAAAATGAAGGGTGCTTACTCTTCCTGGTCACCTGGTCATACTCCCATATCGGGAGTTCGCTTTTTGTAATGTGGTGGATTTGTCAATATTGAAATATTTGTTCTATAGTACCAAATTTGTTGTACTAGACACGTGTTTCGGATATTTGAATTCTCGTCAGTAGTACTTAATGTCAAAAAGTTGAAATAAAGCCAAGGTGAATTTTCCTGGCGCCATCTACAATACAGACCTTTAATTTCCTTTTGCCAAAGTGAGCGGTCCTAAATTTTGTGTAGGGTTTATTCAGAAGTGTATTTAAGTGAAAAATATGGCCAAAATGTTTTCATTTGTTTGGTTTGGTTCCTGTTTTATCCTGGTTTTGTATACCTTCGGTTTTGATTTTCTGAATAATCGATTTTGTGCTGTGTATAGGAATATGGTCATCATCCATATTTGTCATTTTACCACTGTTCATGTGTCACTGCTGGTGGACAAGTCGTCCCCAAGGGCACTTGTCGGGCAGTTTTTTGATTAGATTCTAAAACGTCCTTGGTTCATTTTTGACATAATAATTTTCATACTTGTTGGCAATATTACATTGTTTAGACCGAGGATCACTGACGATTGTGTAGTATCCGAAACGTGCATGTCTGGTCCATGCTGTAAATGTATCACGTTTGAAATGATGCTAATGAATTTAAAGACTTTTACCATTTGAACTACTTGGTGAGTGTCACTGCTGGTGGTCCAAGAGTCCGCGAGAGCACATATAGCCATGTTCGATCAACTTCGGCTGATCGTCTATCTCTTGAACGCATTTGAAATTTTCTGTCACAAAATTTCTTGAAATTTCTGAAACGTGGGTCCATCATATCCCACCCATTCTACTACGTCATATGGTACATTTATGGATAAAATAATTTTCATACTTTTTGGCCATATTACATTGTTTAGACCGAGGATTACTGAAGAGGGTTTAGTACCAGAAACGTGCATAACTGATCCATGCTGTAAATATATCAGGTTTTATTTAAATGATGCCAATGAATGTAAAGACGTTTACCATTTGAACTACTTGGTGAGTGTCACTGCTGGTGGACCAAGTGTCCCCGAGAGCACATGTAGCCAAGTTCGATCAACTTCGGTTGATCGTCTGTCTGTTCAACGCATTTGAAATTTTCTGTTACAGAATTTCTTTATATTTCTAAAACGTGGGTCCTGTAGCATCATATCCCACCCATTTTGCTACGTCATATGGTACATTTTTCAACGTAATAATTTTCATACTTTTTTGCCAAATTACATTATTTAGACCGAGGATCATTTGGCCACATTACATTATTTAGTATGAGGATCACTGACGAGGGTTGGGTGCCAGAGGCGTGCATGTCTGGTCCATGCTGTAAATTTATCTGGTCTTAAATGATGCTAAGGAATTTGGAGAAGTTTACCATACTAAGGACATCACATTTACTGATACACGTTCCCAAGAATACAGACTACAAGGAGTTATCGTGGACATTTCTACTTTTCGTTTATTTCAAGCAGTTATATCAGATAAAATAGAAAAGAAAACAAACCACTCTTGCATTAAAGCAAGATTTGCAAACAAAGGTACTGATAAATTGAATCTTGGTCAAATTTTGAATCACAAAACTGTCTAGGAAAAAATCCCACCATATTTCAGAAGAAAAGAAGCTCCTTCTATTTCTCATAGCTATAGCTACACACCATCAGTTGCATCTAAAATTTACAATTACAAACAATTTCTGTAATGTCTTGATTTAAGTAATCACTCACTACATCCACTTCCTTGCGAATGTTATTCATCGGATTTGAACTAGTCTCCTTGTGGACACGTTATTACTTGTGACCTTAGTATTATTTAGAACGACATGTTGGGAGAATTGTTAAAAAGGGTCCCAAATACAGAGAAAGTAAATCCCTTCAACGCATTCGAAAATTTCTGTAATCAAAATTTCGTGATATTTCTAAAATGTGGGTCCTGTAGCATCATATCCCACCCATCCCGCTACGTCTTTCGGTAAACTTTGGTATATTATAATTTTCACACTCTTTGGTAATGTTACATTGTTTAGATCAAGGATCACTGACGAGGGTTAAATACCCGAAACGTGCATGTCTGGTCCATGCTGAAAATTTATCTGTCCTTAAATGATGTTTTTGATTATGAAGACGAATGGAACCAAAATTTATTTTGATGAGTATGCAAGACGTTAGACAAAGAAAGAGGATTCACAGGTCGCAAACCTTTCCAAATCGATAAAATCTATCAGAGGGTTACAATTATTTAGAATTTACCAATTAAAATCAACTGTGAACACCAGATTCGAGTCTATCGTTAAAGACCCTGGGGTTATCACAGAGCTTACCTTCCTCTAAGAACATTATGTCATCACACCAGCAGACAAAGCCTCAAATAATTAAACATTCACTTGCAAAAAGTACTATTTCGACTGTCTATGTTCGCACGTTTGGCATATCCATTGACACACTACAAGTCATATCATAAAGGATCACTCATAAATCGAAGAATTCAATGTCATTTGTATAACTTTTTACATATACATGTAATTAAAAATTGACCTTCCGTGTATTAAATCACTATGAAAGCTTGGCTTGTATTCAAAGATGTTACTATATGTGATGTCTGTTTCGTGACAGGGGTATTTGGCAAATCCGGATCAATCCACTCTGTTGCGAAGGGGAAAAAGCATCACTGCTCTGCGTTCGTGTGTAAGTGTGTGTCAGGATTCTTATGAACAGTAAAAAAGACAAATAAATGGTCATAGAAACATCAAACCTTCCACAAATATTCCTCATGGAGAGAGGATGAAGCTATTGATTTTCAAGGTCAAAGTTCAATGACAAAGTGGACGTAGGCTTAAATATCTTGTGAACAGCATAGAAGCAAAAGGAGTCATCATAGAAACATCAAACCTTGAACAAATGCTCCCCATGAGGAATGGGTGACCCCTATTGAATTTCAAGGTCACAGTCGACTCAGACTTAAATTTCTTGTAAACAGTTCAGCAGACATCGCAATCATCAAAGAAACATCAAACCTTCAACAAATATTCCCTATGGGAAGATAATGTATACTATCAATTTTTATGGTCAAAGGTCAAGGTCACAGTGGACTTAAGCTTAAAATTATTTTGCTGATTGCAAAGAACATTCAAATGCGAGGGTGTGCTACCTTTGCGTTGCCTTTTTTACATGTAAAACCCATCAAAAATTATTCTAATTCAGTGTCTAATTTAGTATAAAGATTAATAACTTTGCCAGAATTATGGAAATTTGTTGGATATGTAGGGGTCGTGGCGGTGTGGGGGAGGGGATATGTAGGCAGGGATTGGATGGGAGAAGGTATGGTGTTCGCTCAGTCGGACAAGGTGGTTTTCTCTGAGTACTCCGGTTTCATCCCACGCCACGCCCCCCCCCCCCCCCTCATGCAAGCATTAGCCATCAAGCTACATTTTTAGAAAACTCTGACTTGCTTATAAATCGTTGTAAAATAAATAAATACCAAGCAACGCAAATAGTAGCATCCCCTCTCAGGGAAAAAATGTCCCCCCCCCCTCCCTCTTTTATATATGTGATCTTGCAATAACGTCAAATGTATATACTGCAGACTGTATAAATTAATTTGGGTTGTACGTCTTACAGTCCTAGAAAAAGAAATTGCAACGTTTTTATCAGCATTAATTCGACACTAAAATTTAATAAAATGACAATTAAACAGCACGTATAGTTACGTACCATTAATTATTCAATCGTAAGAGTACTGTTTCTTTATGCCCCCGGAATCAAAGATTCGGGGGCATAAAGGTTTTGGAATGTCCGTCTGTTTGTCTGTTAGTCTGTTTGTCTGTCTGTCTGTTTGTCCGAAAAACTTTAACATTGGACATTACTTTTGAATGGGAAGTGAGAGGGCTTCCATATTTCATATGTGTATTCCTTATGACAAGGCCTTTTCATTAATACCAAAAGGGTTATGGCCACGAAGCCCGATATTGACCCTAATTTTGAACATTTTACTTCATAGAATTTTTAACTGTAATTTGACATTTTGAAACGTTCTCTACTGTTTCACGAATATATCTTTTGTCAACATTGCGTTTATCAATGGCTTTTAGCTCTTTGAAAACACTACAATTGGTCATATTCCGCAAAATGATGCAAAAACTACATATTTCTATAAAATTAGCAATGGCCGCAAGCATTAACGAGGATGAAAAATTATATGTAAAAGATTATCATTAAATCCTTTTGTCATAAACGTTTTATCCCAGTTAACGCATGAGGTCACATTGAATTCTTCCACAAAAGACAAAATTCCAAGCAATGTTAGCCATATCTTGTCAATAACGGCAAAATGACGTCACTTCATGACGTCATTACAGTTAAATGGCACTATGTTTCGTGATATTTTTCTTTTCATTGAAAGAGCTGAACATCCGTGTATTTTCATGTATTCACCATGAAATTTATTTCTAAAGAAAAATCGAGGGCCGATTTCGGGGTCTCGTGGACCTACCCCTTTTGATCTTCTGACCTTTACCTTGACCTTTGACCTACTTTTCAAAAACTTTAACATTTTGCATAACTTTTGAATGGTTAGTTATAGGGCTTTCATAATTGACGTGTGTTTTCCTTGTGACAAGAACTTTCCATTGATACCAGAATTTTTTACCTCGTGACTTTGACTTGATCTACTCTTCAAAAACTAAATATAAGGGACAACTTTTGAATGGTAAGTGATAGGCCTTTCATATTCGATATGTTTATTCCTTGTGACAAGACATTTCCATTGACACCAAAATGTTTTGAACTTATCAACTTGACCTTTACCTTTTGACCTACTTTTCAAAAACATGGACATTGGACATAACTTTTGAATGGTAAGTGATGGGACTTTCATATTCGGTCCTTTCGAAATAGAGAGCTTCTTCCAATTTGTACAGGTTTCTGACGTCAACGCATTGTGACGTCATCAAATTCTACGGAAACCGGCATGGAATTTAGTGAAACAGGGTTACATGTATGACATTTTCAAAGGAATTTAATGACGTCACAATGCTTTTACGTCATATTCCTGCACAAATCGAACGTATGATTGTAAAATCGAAAAGACGGAATTTGACATGTGTATTCCTTGTGACAAGACCTTTCCATTGATACCAAAATTTTTGACCTCGTGGCCATAACCTTAACTTTTGACATACAAATGTACTTTTCAAAACCTATAACATTGGCCGTAACTTTTTAATGGTAAGTTTTAATGCTTTGATATTTCACATGTGTATTCCTTGTAACAAGATCTTTCCAATGACACAAAATAATTTTTACCTTGACTTTGACCTACTTTACAAAAACTTTAACATTTGGAATATCTTTTGAATTGTTAGTGATAGAACTTTCAATTGATTTTACATATGTGTATTCCTTGCCACAAGATTTTTCCATCGATACCAAACACTTTTAACCCAGTGACCAAGTGACCCTGTCATTGACCTTTCACATACATGTACTTAACAGAAAATAGTGTTTATACTAACGAAGATGCCACCCGGGGCATTTGTGTTTCACAAACACAGGCTTTATTTATGTTAGAAATAAAAACGTAAGGTTACTGACTTTAACTCTATGTATTCATTAAAGAAATTTCACGATACAATGATGAATCCGTCTCCTTAACCATAGCAGCGTGACGAAAAATTCCTGATACGACCGTTAACGTATGGTTACGTAACGTTAATCGGGAATTCTTACACCAAATGTCGTTTTTAATCTAAAGAGTTTCGCACGTATACAAAATATCCGTTATGCTATCGATATGTATGTAAAGTTCAATGTATATGACCCATTTTGTCCGCAGAATAGATAATTGATTTCTCCTTACATACATGTACCTTATTAACAGCAATTCTCTGTAAGAACCAAAGAATTTCAAGACATGTTGGCACGGCATGTCATGAATTTTTGAGATTTTTGGTATGGAAGTTCACTATGAAGTACTAGTATGTAAATCAACCCCAGTTTTTTCGAAAAGGTTGTCGTTGCCATGGTAACCGTGTCTGAAGTTTCAAAAATCGGGAAAATCTATAGGACGAGGCATATTCGTAGGCTTCGTTACCATGGAAACAGGTACTTTTTTAATCTGAAATTGTTTTGATTTCTTTCTTTTAATCCTTATTATTATGCATTTTTGTAACGTTTTCCACATTCATCTTATATGCCTTTTGTATACAAGATGAAAAATTGGGCCAAAACGGGGTATAAAAAGGCTCTGTTTTGGGCTCTTCAAGACCCTTTTTTGCATGTTTTTACTGTTTTACAATGTTGAAAATTTCATAAAAGCACCAATTTGTGAAGTCCATGTTCTAGTTATCCAATTAGTATCATCTTTGAACTATACATTAATATGAAAAACTAATTGGGCTAATTTGTCCTTTTATATGCAAAGCAGCATCAAATTTAGTTGTTATGGCAACAATCGGCTGAAAGGTTCACATACGATGAATTTAAACACAGCCTCAATCAAACTATCTACGCAAGATATTTAAACAGAAGTTCATGTATACATCTATCAGAGGCGTTTTAATATAAAAATGACCTTGAAAATATTTCAAGGTCATCCACTGAATTTTCAAGGTCATTAAACTTTAAGTGACCAAATTTGACGAAAAATCCTGATTTTTCATAAAATGAAGGTGCCAATATTTTAGAAACCTTGAAATATTGAACTTAACAGTTGTTTGCCATAAAATGACACATGTATCACTATTTTCTTAGAACTATTGATAACGTTTCTTCACATCTTCGAATATCTAAATTCTTCGTGAGTATTTTGATAAAAAAGGGACGAAATCTATATTTTCTTGTTTTTTGACAAAATATTTTCCTATTAAATTGCTCAAGTTCAATAAATTCTAAGATGTTTCTTTCTTATATTCATGTACTTTCATAATAAATACGACCTTTGAAAATATTCAAATAAAATAATTATTTAAATCGGTAACAAAAAATTTAAAAAATCAATATTTTATGCAAAATTTGAGTCTCAAAGTATAAATGACCTTGAACATCAAGCCAATGACCTTGAACATTTTAATTGTGCTTATGTAAAAGATTTAAGTCAGATCTATACATGCATACATTTAGGCAATCCTATGTAACTATAAAGAGGTATTAAATCAATTTCAAAGATAATATGAAACAAGCAAAATGGTCTAATATTGTCATGGCAACGGTCTTTGACGACAGAATTTAGGTAAAACTCTTAATATACTCACTCCAATTTTTCGTTCATTTTATTTGTCATTAAACATATATTTCCTTTGATGAAAATCACTGGTCTCCTATAGGTGTCTTTTTTGATATTTAAAATTGAAAATGGTCAAAAACACACTAAATTGGCCCTTATTTTCACCTTTATTTTTCGCTTCATTTTGATTTATTTTGGCTTAATACAATAAGCTTCCTGTAAGAAATATCACATAACTAAGTGTACTAAGTAAGAATGGAAGTAAGGAAGAATAGATTATATGAAGATGAACAAGCTGTTATAGTAGTATCCATGGCAACGAAGTCTCCAGAGCTGGCTTATTTCATGGTCCCAAATATGCTATAAATAGAATGACCTCGTTTCCATGACAACCAGAGTTCACATTGGCCGAAAAGTGTTATTTTCATGGTCACTACTTAATATATACCTATTATACCGAAAATCATCAAAATCCATGACATGCCGTGCCGATCGATTTTGGTCCTTACAGAGAATGGCTATTAAATGTTAAAATTCGGTTTTGCGAAAATAAAGAAAGAAAGAGAATCCCAACATATCATTTCGTCATTTTCGAAATCATGAATTTCTACATTCGAAATGGTGACAGCAGTCTAAAGAATTGCATTTACCCTGAAATACTTCTTACATAGGATTTTAAAATATAACATAAAATATCTAACTCATGTGGGCGAGGTCTTTTTCATTTCTTTTCATTTTTGTTTCTATTTTTTTGTGTGGTATATTTGGGTTTTTTAAAATTTGTCATATTCTATGCCTCCGATTAAAAAAAAATAGAAATATCATAGTGACTTTTGAAAATATATTTGACAACTCCACCCTCGCCCCTGTCCGTTAAGGGTGAATAAACAGCCGAAGGGTGTCATAACAACCTGTTACATGGCAATATATAGACATGCTAGTAAAGGCTCAACAGGTACAAGTAAAAACTTAATAAAAATTATCTCATTGAGAGTCCAAGGCTAAAAGGAAGGACACAAGATACATGTATAAGATTAAAAGAGGAAAACGATAAATCAAAATGAAAATGATTCCTTATAACATGTTACAAACCTTCAAATGCGATTCCTTTGTTATTCATCGGTCATATTATTTCTAAAGACCGCGGAAGATTCCAAATATTCGAAGTTTTATGAACGTTCAGTGAAATGTAGAGGTCAATAAAAACAATGAGGGGCGGAGAAAAGATTATTTCAGTAGCTATTCAGTCAGAGCAAAGAACATATTGCGTTTTACGTCCGCTACAGAGGGCAGCATTTTAGGAGAAATGTTAGGGAAAACATAAGAAGTATTCATTTCATGATCCCGAAAAGTTTATTTCAAAACAATCTAGATCCTTTAAGTGCTGCTTGAAGACAAAAAATCTACATCCTCTTCGATAAAGTGTAGATGTATATACATTTCCGCAATATCGTATATATGATTCATATACTTGTATGTCCCTGATTTATAAGTAATTTTTCAATCCAGATGATATACAAATGTATTGTCAATTAACTTCATATTATGTAATACTATATACTGTATGTTCTATTTTTGATATGCTGGCGACATTAACATTCAGTATAGAATGAAACACAAGTCCTGAAAAAATATAAATATATCTTTGATCTTTGCCAGTGTGATCAGTCATTACAGTCAGTGATAACAGGATCGCTATACTGGGGCGCAGACTGATCACACTGGTAATTTATTCGTTTTTCAACGTGTTATATACCAATTTAGTTAATGAAATAATGAAGTTAGTGTCGTCATTCTAGTATTGTGTAACTTCACCTTTATTATGTAAAATGTAAATGCTAAAGCAATTCGATCTTATTAAATGGAAATTAAGTTTTGAAATTAAAAAAAAAAATTCAATCCAGAGCTTACCCATAATTGAAAAAATTACTTATATAGCGAAGACTTTCCAAAGAAAAATGAAAAATAAACCACATGTATAAGAAAAGACTATCGTAACTGCACGATATATATGTACTTAAATCACTTAATGAAATCATTTTTATTAAACATTCGATATCAAAAAAAAAAAATTATCGAAAATCGAATGACTTAATATTCACTCTTTTGGAAGTTTTTTTTTCTAAGTGTTTTTAGTCTGCATTCCACAATCCCTAACAATCGTAAAAGGAAGACAGAAAAAAGACAGAAGTGAGGAAGAGACAGATCTAGAATGAGGAAGACAGACAGATCAGAAAGAGATAAAGAACTTCAGCGGGTATAAGGGGAGTGGAGCGAAGGGTGCCTCCCCCGTATTGCGAAAATAGCTTTCTCCTTCTCTTTAAGTTTTCAGATAATGATAGCGCTATTTTGAGAGAATTTCAGACATAAGTGGTGGTGAAAGACAGATACATGTTATCGATTACCATTAAATATCAATTTTGACACTTTCTAATGATACATGTAATTCATTTTTTCCTTCAAAGTCAATATGAATTCAAATTTCCCCCTAAAAATTGGAGGATCAAGAAAGTCACATAAGGGTTCAGCCAATATTCGGGGAAATCCAGCTATAGCCTATAGTTTTGAAAATCA
The DNA here is from genome assembly GCA_028142955.1 of Pinctada fucata. Classification (NCBI taxonomy): domain Eukaryota; kingdom Metazoa; phylum Mollusca; class Bivalvia; order Pterioida; family Pteriidae; genus Pinctada; species Pinctada fucata. The sequence continues at coordinate 9,420,689 of AP027108.1, forward strand.
AATTAAAAACCGGAAAATCAGCAAATTACACAAGGGGGGGGGAGGTTCTGACAAAGAAGTGCACGAACAATTTCAGGAACATTAGATCATGTGTCCCTCTGCTTGATTCAGCTCAAATAGAAAAGTTTACTTAGAAAAGCCCCCCAAATCCCCCCTCCTCAAATCCGCCACTGACTGAAATTATATCATCCAATTTCAATTCCCAGTCAAAAAAGTCCCCATTGATAATATAGTCCCTTCCCGTCACGGTCTTATTAACAATAATCTTTTGAATTTCTGATTCATTAAACAAATCCAACAGACTCAGACTACACATTTAAAAAAGCACTTCACTCTAAAACAGGCGTTTACATGACAAAGGAGGGGATCTCTGACAACACCAGGTTGCAGCACCCACAGAAAACCCGAAAACACCCAACACAAAAACACAAAGCAGACAAGCACAGAAAGAGACGTATAAGGAACAAGAAACGCCAACGCACAACACAGAAACATCAAACACAAAGGACTTCACATAAACCAACGAGACCCATGGACAACAGGTACCGACTTAGGACGGCCGTCTGCCACGGAGATAGCAGAAGATGTCGTTATCCTGGATCACGTGCGCACAACCCTCCCACTTTTCCGATTACCCAGAGGTCTCGAAGAACGTACAATTGTGGTGTAAAACAACCTCCTAACTGTCAGATGACCACACACATACAAAACCGCAGAACGCAGGGACTCAAACAACACAGATGAATATGTTTAACATTTGAACTACTTCGTTAGTGTCACTGCTGGTGGACCAAGAGTCCCCGAGGGCACATGTAGCCAAGTTCGATCAACTTCGGTTGATCGTCTGTCTCTTCATTGCATTTGAAATGTTCTGTTACAAATTAAAATTGGTTGAAATTTCTAAAACGTGGGTCCTGTAGCATCATATCCCACTCATTCTGCTACGTCTTTTGGTACATATTTGGACATAATAATTTTCATACTTTTTGGCCATATTACATTGTTTAGACCGAGAATCACTGACGAGGGTTTAGTACCCGAAACTTGCATGTCTGGTCCATGCTGTAAATTTATCAGGTTTTAAATGATGCTATTGAATTTAAAGACATTTAACATGTAAATGGATATAAAAAGAGGGCATGCGTAATAGAATCCGTGCTCTGACGCCGCGAGCCCATGTATGTTATCACCCGAGGAGTTCGACTGACATTCAGAGAGGACAGATGGTCGGGGCCCTGTCTTCTCTGAAGAGGTTTGGACACGGCCTGTCATGGAGTCCCGTCATCACAGGCAGTCAGAGTGCAAGCTTAAGATTGCGCTGGTAGAATGTTAAACGTCTTTAAATTCAATAGCATCATTTAAAACCTGATAAATTTACAGCATGGACCAGACATGCACGTTTCGGGTACTAAACCCTCGTCAGTGATCCTCAGTCTAAACAATGTAATACGGCCAAAAGGTATGAAAATTATTATGTCCAAAAATGTACCAAAAGACGTAGCAGAATGAGTGGGATATGATGCTACAGGACCCACTTTTTTTTTTTAGAAATTTCAAGAAATTTTGTGACAGAAAATTTCAAATGCGTTGAAGAGACAGACGATCAACCGAAGTTGATCGAACTTGGCTACATGTGCCCTCGGGGACTCTTGGTCCACCAGCAGTGACACTCACCAAGTAGTTCAAATGTTAAACGTCTGAAGACTATAGATTGGTCAAGTACCAAGCCTCGTGTCCGTGTGGTGACATTAGGATCATATCCACGGTACAAAAGGCATTTTCAATAAATATGTTGTCTATCTTTGATCTTTCTTATCTTGTTAATTATATCGCCATATAATGCAGGTTGTGAAATACCGAAAGTAATATTCTCTGTTGCCTGTATTGGTCCGAATTTCAGAAGAAGTTGACAATAATTTTAGTAAAATTTCCATAAATTTTTACTAGTTTGTAAAAGCGAAAACCTTGTCCTAAAAGTTTCTTGGTAATTTGTAAATTTCTACTATGAAAATCCAAAACATCATTATATGCTCTAGCATACCGGATGAGCTGTGAAATATAGATACCATAGGACGGTAATCTAGGAACATCTCCGTCAAGCCATAGGGAAATTTACTATGTTAAATCCAAAATCGTCTATTTTGTCATACACACTTGCATTGATCTCTCCATTAACAATATTTGAAATTATATGGGGGGCGTTTCCATTAGAAGAGTGTTCGAATGTATTTTTTCTTAACTGACCAATCAAAAGGTAATAGTATGTAATCGAGTGTTCGATTATCAGAGGGCGTGTATCGGTTAGTCACGTGAGTGTCCAGTATATAGTTTGTAATTTAATTATTTGCGGCACTCTAGCTCGCTCGCTAGTTGGTATTAAGAGGTTTGCATGTGTGGCGGAGCCAAAAGAAAATCACACGGAGACGGGTGATGACTTACTGTACGATAATAACGAGGGGCTGACAAATGAAGACGCAGTTTCTCTTTTTTTATTACCTCATTAAACAACGCTTTAGAGAGACAAAAAGCTACTATAGGAAATGCCATTTCTGAACAGTTTGCCAAATCTTCGGAAGCAGTCGAAAGTTCTCGGCACGTGGGGGAACAAGTTCCATTTGACTTTAAGCACGAAGGTCACAAAATACAGCACTCCTTCAACCAAGAGCGCATAGAAAAGTTGTCCGAAATAGAGGCACTTATTAAAGGAGGCGAGATTTCCAGTGCATTGACTATTCTATCAGATCAAAAAGTTGCTTTGCAGCAGAGAAATAAAATTCTCAAAATTGCCGATCGTCATGGCTGGGATACAGTCAACGAATACTTGGATGACCCATTGGCTGATGATAGTACTGACGCTGCTAAGTTGCGTTATGCCGTTGGTAGAGCAGCACGTAAACGTTCTCAACGTAGCAGACCGTATGACAAACGTAGGGGAAATCCGTTCTCAGCGAATGACTTTTTTCGTGGCTTTGGCCGATCATATGGAACCCAAGGCTTCCCTAGGCCAATGCAATTCCAGGGCGGTATGACATTCGGTCCACGGTTCAATGCCTCAAACATGCAGTTCCCTCAAAATCAAAGCTGTTTCTACTGCAAGCAAAGTAGCCATTTCATCCGAGACTGTCCATTTATCAAAGCGCGGCCCATACCTACACTGTGCAGCTCAACAGGAGGCAGTTCAGGCACAAAGCAGTAGTGAAGTTGAGTACAATTTTGATTACGATAGTCAGTTTGAGTATGAGCAAAATGTTAAAATATCTGTAAAGTCAAAAATTAAAGAAAATCTTGAATTTTGGCGTTCAGAGCTCAATGCAAATACTTTCATCCTTAACACAATACTCAACGGCTACATTATACCATTTGTTGAATTTCCACCTAGTCATTATAAAGAACAATAGATCTTCTTTAAATCATGCTGAATTTGTATGTACTGCTATTACAGAGCTTTTAGCAACTGGTTGCATTAAGGAAGTTTGTACTCCTTATGTGTCGAATCCTCTCACTGTTTCAGTTAATGCGTCTGGCAAAAAACGTTTAGTTTTAGATTTGAGACATGTTAACAAATATGTTTCGAAACAAAAAGTCAAATTCGAGGGTGTGAGTGAAGCAATGATGTTTGCATCTAAGAACAAGTTTATGATCAAATTTGACTTAAAATCGGGATATCATCATATTGACATACACGATGATTTTCAAAAGTTTCTGGGTTTTTGTTAGCAATTCAATGGAGTGAATCGTTATTTTGAGTCTACTGTTTTGCCATTCGGACTGTCGTCAGCGGGTCATATATTCACAAAGGTGGTCAGGGTGCTGGTCAAGTACTGGAGATTAATGAGTATTCCTATTATTGTATATTTAGATGATGGTTGGGTGTGTTCAGATTTCCATTCTTGTATCAAAATAGCTTCAGTTGTGAGAGAGACGCTCAAGAATTCGGGTTTTCAAGTCAATATTGAGAAGTCACAGTTTGAACCTTTGGCCAAAATGAACTGGTTGGGTTTTTTGTTGAATTTAGAGGAGGGTAGCCTTGAAGTTCCAAAAGATAAAATACATGGGATTCATTCAATATTGAACTCAATTTTTGAGAATTTAGATATAGTTAGTGCACGCAAGATAGCTTCATTTGTGGGGAAATTATTTCATTAAACCCCGCATTAGGCAGTGTTTGTCAACTTATGACTAGGCATTTAAGTATGACTATTTGTCTAAGAAAAGGATGGGATTACAGTGTCTTTTTATCGCCGGATTGTTTGTGTGAGTTGGAGTTTTGGTCAACAAATTTACGAAATTTGCCGAGCTGTAATTTTTTTCCTTTATGTGAAATTCCGCATAAGATCATATTTTCTGATGCAAGTTCCTACGCTGCTGCAGGCTGCACAGCAGAGAAAGATAGTAAAGTTGTCCATTAAATGTGGAGTGAAAATGAAGCTTGTAAGAGTTCTACGTGGAGAGAATTAAAAGCAATTTGTGTACAAATGTAGTTATTAAAAGCTTGAGATTTTGTTTATCAGGAAAGCTTGTAAAGATTTATACAGACAATCAAAATGTGGTTAAAATAGCATGCAAAGGTAGTATGAAAGAAGAGCTGCATCAGCTTGCTTTGGATCTGTTTGGTTTTTGTGTTGACAATGCCATAAGAGTAGAGTTAGAATGGATTCCTCGTGATATGAATACTTTTGCTGACGAGTATAGCAAAATTTTTGATTACGACGACTGGGAAGTTTCTGAAAATATTTTTCAGTTTATGAATAAAAAGTGGAGTGAAATGACATGTGATGTGTTTGCTAATAGTAAGAACAAAAAAGTATCAAAATTCTATTCCCGATTTTGGGTCCCAGGGACTGCTGGAGTTGATGCTTTTGCACAAGATTGGGGCACAGATAATCGCTGGATAGTTCCTCCCCCTTCTTTAATATGTAAAGCTTTATTCCATTTACATCTTTGTAAAGCTTTTGGAGTTATGATAATTCCTAAGTGAAAATCCTCTCTGTTTTGGCCCATGATATGGGATTTTGACAAAAGGAAATTTAAATTTTTCGTCAAAGAATATGTAGAATATAAGTGTCCTCGAAATTTTTTCATGGAAGGCTCTGACAAGAATAGTGTATTCGCTCAGGAAAAGTTTACTGGTAATGTTCTCGCCATGCGAGTAGATTTCAGATAAATGACGGACAAGTCAGTGAAGAATCGATTGAAACACCATGTGTTTAGAGCTTATTAGAAATAAAGCACCATGTGCAGAAAATAGAGATCATAGAGCTAGAATTTCATGCATAACAAGATTATGAAAATGTGTTTATTTTTATTTTTAGAATTTTCTTCAAGTGTATTCATGTTATTTCTTTGTTTGTCAGACTAAAGTCGGTGTATGGGCGGAGATTCATGAACTCTCAAAGGACCAGAGGTTAAGGAAAGCTGCGCTTGATATTCCACACATAATTAAGAAGAGCAAGAGCGACAACTCTAACAAGGCTTACGACAGTTATTTTAACAAGTTTCGACAGTGGTGCGCGCAACATAGTGTTTCGTGTTTACCAGCATCAGTGAGTACAGTGGCTGTAGTTTTTAGTAATCTCGTTCAGCAGTCGGTTTCAGAATCTGTTTTGTCATCGTATTTCTACAGTATCAAGTGGTATCATGATTTCAATATTTGTGAAAATCCGTGCGAATCAAAAATTCTTCACATGTTGATGGAAGGTGGAAAAAGAATTCTATGCAAACCCATTAAGAAGAAAGAACCTATTACCGCAGACATTTTAGAAAAGATAATTCTCAAATATGGTCAAAATTATTTAAAGTATGATTTGTCAAATGTAAGAATGTGTACCATGTTTTTGGTGTGTTTTGCAGGTCTTTTGAGATTTAATGAGCTTCCTACTTTAAAGGTAAAAAATATTGTTTTTCATAATTTATACATGTCTTTACATATTGAAAGCAGCAAAACCGACGTCTATAGACGGGGAAATGATGTTATTATAGCTCGTACGGGAAAAACCACTTGTCCTGTTTTTTGGATGGATCATTATTTGAAGTTGGCTGATATTTTAAAGAAACCAGATGATTATGTTTTCCGATCTATTCGATATTTTAAGTCATCTAAATCATACAAGCTTTGTTCTGTCAATAAGCCTATTTCTTATACTAGATCTCGTGAGTTGTTAATGGAGTGTTTGAAATCTATAGGTTTGGACTTCAAATCTTTTGGTCTACATAGTTTGAGAAGTGGCGGCGCAACTTCCGCTGCGCAGAACAACGTCAACGAGCGTTTACTGAAAATTCATGGTCGTTGGAAGTCTGATTTTTCACGAGACAATTATATTAAAGATGCTTTACCGAATCAATTGTTGGTTTCACAGAATCTAAACATATAATGTTTTGAAGAGTTTGATTCCGTATATTTCGCATTTTTCCTCTTTGTTTAACTCTAAATTGCTAGCGAGCGGCATTCCATTCATGTGTTTGTTTTCTTTTATCATTTAATTAATTTATATTCGGACGAACGAAGTAAGGGAGAATATAATTGAAATTATATGGGGGGGGGGGGGGGCGTTTCCATTAGAAAAGTGTTCGAATGTATTTTTTTTCTTAACTGACCAATCAAAAGGTAATAGTATGTAATCGAGTGTTCGAGTATCAGAGGGCGTGTATCGGTTTGTCACGTGAATGTCCAGTATATAGTTATTTGCGGAACTCTAGCTCGCTCGCTAGTTGGTATTAAGAGGTTTGCATGTAAATTCATTGAATTTTAATTTTCTAGTTTAAATTGAATACCAAAATTTTCATTTTTACAAATTTTTCAAACGTTGCTTTTATACACGTTCATGTGGATTCAATCTTTATCTAGGGAATCAGTCTCTAATGATGTGTTGAATATCAGATGATTATGTGGACATATTTTCATAATACTTAATGATTTTTGTATGCTTTGATGTGCATCGTACAATTTACAACATTTGTACCATCAATAAATTGCTAGCGAGCGACATTCCATTTATGTGTTTGTTTTCTTTTATCATTTAATTAATTTATATTCGGACGAACGAAGTAAGGGAGAATATAATGATATTTAGGTAAAAAAAATTGTGTTTCTCTGTTTGTAGCTATTGCCTTGTTTAGAATCATTCTTGTGGATAAATAACATTTTTATACTTTTCAAAAACAGGATGGTCGATGATCAGAATATCATCCAGGTACCTAGAAGTACCAATGAAACATTTCACATCATCATTTTTTCTTTACGTTTGAAGATGCTGGATAAATTCCTTTTCATACGTGTATAAAAATAAATCTGCAACAACAGGCGCATAATTAGTACCCATAGGTATCCCTACAACCTGATTGTAGAGTTTCTCACCAAATCTTACATAAATATTCTCCAAAAGGAAGGACAAGGCAATACACAGGTCATCACATGTCCATAATTTGTATGATTTGTAATCTTTGGCGGAAAAGAAACCCTTCGATTCAGATGTCCTCTCTCGATCAAAACGTCATTTAATCAGTTTGGACAGTCGATGTCGATCATTTATTTTGTCGTGAGGAAGCGCGGTGTACATCTTAGAAGAGTCGTATGAAGAAATCGTATTTGCTTCAAAATATCTTGATTTCATTCTGTTAATTACATCCCCTGAATTATCAATAGACCAAAAGATGTTTACATCATTCCTGTTCATGACAGTTTCACAGTATTTGGCCACGTGTTCCTTCATAGCCGTCAGATTTCTAGACAAAATTGTAGTTGAGCAGTTGCTAGAATTAGCAATGTATCAAAACTTGTAAGGAGACTTGTGAAGTTTTGGTATACAGTATACTGTAGGGAGATCCAATTTAAAAAAAGGGATGTTAGAGAAGAAATTTTACTGTTATGTTTGTTCAAAAATTGGGAACATTTTCATTGCTTTCGATATAAGTATTAGTAGAGGAAAGTTCCTAAACTAAAGTTGATATGTAGTGGCGTTTTCAAATAATTATGGTGATGTTGGCTGCTTTGTCTGCAGGTGCGAAGACGTATTTTTCATGTAAATTACGTAACTTGGATTTGAAATATCTTTCTATTCGAATATCGGTAATGAATTCCATATTGAATCGAAACTATATTCAATTTTACAGCTAGAAAATGAATCTCATGGATAATTTTCCTAAAACTACTTCCGAAACATGATTCAAAATTTCCCAAAAGCAAAAAGGTCCAGACATGGACGATGAAAGACAGAAATATGTTAAAGCAAGTCTTCGATTTGCGAGAGGAGCATTGGTCGAATCGTACTGTGATATAGAAAGAAACAATTTAATGTTTCATGAAATTATATAAAAAAATATTACGGATACAAAGTTCTGTGTACATACTAGAACAGACGTTATAAAGAAAAAAAGGTAAAAAATATAGCCCCCCACGCAAAAAAACCTGGAATTATGCCGGGCTCCATTTCGAAACAGTCTTTAGTGCTTCACTTTATTTACATGTACTTAAATGACAAATATGGATAATGACCATATCCCTGTATACAGCACAAAATCGATAATTCAGAAAATCAGAAACCGAAGGCATAAAAAATCAGGATAAAACAGGAACCAAAGCAAACAAACAAAAACCTCCACCATATGAAAAGAAGCGAACTCCCGATCTGGGAGTGAGATCATAGTGTATGACGAGTTCCCCATATCGACCATAGAACTTCCTCAGTGACGATGTTAATCGGTCACAAGCATATCCCTGACCGAGAAGCTTATCTGAAAGACGTCTAGCTCTCAGAACAAAATCCGTATATTTCGTACTTACTCTGGCATAGCGTATCAACTGAAATATGAACACGCCATAAGCAGGCGATGAAGGGATGTTGCTACTCAGAAAAGGAAAGTTTGTAATGCTGAAATTGAAGTCGTCACGTTTGTCATAGAGTGAGGTGTTCATGTGACCATCAATGTCGTAGGACAACATTATGTCCAAATAGGATGCTGAATTATTTGTCTCTGTAGTTCCTTTGACTTCAAGCTCCGAAGGATAGATACTGCTGAGGTAATCCGCGAATTTTGGATTATTGATGGACAACACATCGTCTATGTATCTGTAAGTGAAGTTAAAGTGAGAAGCTAAGTATCTTTTCCCTTCAGAGACCAAAGATTGAATGAATTCCGCTTCGTACGAGTGAAGGAAAATGTCGGCAAGGAGTGGGGCACAATTAGTCCCCATTGGAATTCCGACAATTTGCTGGAAGACCTTTCCTCCAAACACCACAAAAATGTTGTCGATCAGAAAGTTTAACATCTGAATAATATCTGTTTCAGTGTACTTATTTTCAGAATCGGGACTTTTCTTTTACAAAGTAGGTTTTGTCATAGTTAACAACAATAAATTTGTATTTGCGATTACCGTTATTACTTGTAAACGCATTACTTATAATTTTTGGGAGTCTTTTTTTCAAAGAGTAACATTACAATCAACATGTAAAAATTATGTTTCCATCTACTGCATTATCAAATATATCTTGTAACCTTATTAACTTTTTGTCAAATATTGTTTCCGTGGCTTGTGGTTCAGCACAGTTAAGTACCTTTATGAAAATAAATGGTGGAGTTGGATGGCTGAAGGTGTGGATAGAGGCCATTAAAAAAGAGCTGTTTTTTTGAAGAGCATAATTGTTAAACCAATATGCGCTACAGACATACACATGATGTAAAGGTTTGCATCTGGCCACGAAAAGACGAAAGACGTACAGGGTCTATATGTAGATGTAATTGAAATGCTGTTGTTTTGAATCACAGAAAAAGATATTGAAGATTTTAAAGGGTTTTATTGGAATCAAATTTACTACGTACAGAGAAAGAATAACGATAGGATAAATTGTTAGGCTTTAGTTGACCAATTGAAATAATCTTATCTGCGAATACTTCAAAGAAAATAATTAATAACAAGGACTTAAAGTACATGCATAAAACATTATTCTAAATTGTGTAATTACATTCCAGGATTCGCGGCCGTTCCTATTGGGATCTGGTGATTTTGTCTTGCCTTTCTTCTCGGCTCTGAGGCTGGGTGGCTGATCGGTACTTCATTAATCTTTTTTAATAACATAACAGAAACATATATACTTGAATTCAAACTGTGAACAATGCAATTATTAAAACTTCGGATTAAAGGCAAACACGTGGTTAAAAAGTCACTACTAATTTTTATAGCCAACAAAGGTTAATATACCGAATAAAAAACAAATATACAATATAAAATCAAACGACAAATAGATAGTTATAGACAAGGAGGATTTATATAATGTGTAGCGCTTTTTTTAAAAATCATCAGACATCTGTTTCTAGGGATTCTTCTTTCGTGTCGACCCAGGCATCTCGTTTTGTTTCCTCTTCAAAGGTGCCTATTTCCTAGAAAAAAAATTCCATAAATGTTGTAATGACATTGGTATCATTTCTATCTATAATCCTCTGCTTCTAGTATCTTTATGTATTGGGAAATAATGCACCTCTACCTATCTTTTAATTGTCCAGTATAATGACCCAAATAGAATTATTCAATTCATCAACACATCTCCAAATTCTCATATGACGAGAGTTCTTATTGGCAATAAAAGATGTCTAGGAGGATTTTTTCCATGGACCTGCAACGGGTATTGCACCAATCAGCACACGGTGACTCTCCCCGGGCACCTGGTCTCACTTCGGAATGTTATTTATTCCGAGGTTCGCAAACGCCTTTGCAATCTCGACATTGAAACAGACTAACAGAGAGGTATACCTAGTGGATATTTATTTTTACATGCTAATCATATTTTCTAACCGAACACTTTTCAAACCTTGATATTTCGGAATAATAACTATTGATACGTAAAAACATATACAACATATATAACATATATATTATATATATATATATATATATATATATTATATAACAACATATCCTATTACATTCTTCGCCATCTGACGTAATTTTTGTTAACAAACTGGACCGTTACAAATTCTACGAAAATGAACATTTTTCGCAAAAAGCACATTATTCCGAATAAACATACTTCTAATTTCAAAATATAAAAGATGAATCCTCCATGCTGGAAAAAAACTGATAAACGTGGTTTGAGTACTGCGCATGCCCACAAGGTAGACGTCGTAGTGTTGTTTTATTCATGTTACGGTGTTATGTGGATTTTATTACGATATTTGACGGATTCTTTTGAAAGGAATAAAGATTAAATTCGTTTTTTTTATCTAAAAACTTCCCCCAAAAGTCCGAATATAAAAGAAAAGTCAAAATATTGCACACATTAAGCGGTATATCTATTGCGAACTGAAAGATTAATTACGCAGATTTTTTATCACATCTATGACTTAAACTATATCAGTTGTTACAAACCCATTATAAAACAATTTATCTTCAAAAAGCAAAAGATCGGTCAAGAATTCAGTATGATAAGCAAATGTCTATTTATATCGAATGCTAATACAATGAAGTAAAGTTTAACTCAGGCGTTCGGTAACAAAAAGAAAGGAGGGGATCTCCAACAACACTAGGTTGCAGCACCCACAGCAAAATCCCAAAACACCCATGCAAAAAAAACAGAACAGATACCCACAGAAAGAGACGCAAAAGGGACAAGGAACACCAACTCACAACATAGAAACATGAAACATAAAAGACTACACATAAACCAACGAGACCAATGGGAAACCGGTTCCGACTTAGGACGGCCATCTGCCACGTAAATAGCAGACGGTGTGGTTATCCTGGATTACGTGCGCACAACCCTCCCACTATTCCGATTTCCCAGAGGTCTCGAAGAACGCACAATGATGGTGTAAAACAACCTCCTCACTGTTAGGTGACCACACACAAACAAGACCGTAAAACACAGGGGTCCAAGCAACACAGATGAATATGTAAATGGATATAAAGAGAGGACGTGCGTAATACAGTCCGTGCTCTGCCGGCTGTAGCGAGCTCATATATGTTATCACCCGAGGAGTGACTTTTGACTTGTACATGTATATTCTATTATAGCAGACAACGACTTTCAATTTGATGTTACAATAGTTTTCTGAAGAAAAAAGAAACCATGTATTCAGAATTAATTGCATTATAAATGGGATGCGTTAACAAGACCTTACGTCAAAATTGATGTATGTATGTCTAGATGTTAAACGTCTTCAAATTCAAAATCATCATTTAAGAGAAGAGATATTTTCAGCATGGACCAGACATGCAGACATGGGTGATTCTGATTAATATGTTATCAGATGAAATGAAATCGTACTAAGTAAAGACATTTGGTAACGGAGTGAGGACGAACAGAAATAGCATATTGTAAAAGTAAAATCGATATAACAAACAATCAACCAAAGATACGTGTTCCGTTTATGAGGTAGAGTCATGATGGTAATGATACTTACAATAAGTCTATGAGAAATTAGAAGTCCTTACTATTAAAAGTGAATGAAAGTCAAAGATAAATATCATATATGATATAAGCAGGAATTTTCATACCTTGTATTTTATAACCTTTCCGTTTTCCAGTTTGACCTCTATGTTAGCCTCGTACTCAGTGTCCAGTTCACATCTATATACCTTTGCTGTTGCGATAACTTTCTTCTTTGCAGGTGTGGTTATGGGCCATTCAAATTCCTTCGTCTCTGTCGTTGACGTTGTTTGTTCTTTCTTTGTTGTCGTACTTTCGGTTTCTCTTTTAGTTAATTCAACCTGGAACGCTTTCATGCTACCGGCTCTGATTTTTGCTTCCAATGCTCGCCCCAGGGTAAATGTATACCCGATTGTTTTTGTGGTTGTTATGGCTAACGTGGTCTTAAATTTGGATTGTTGATCTGCAGAAGTTGTGTTTTTGAATGTGAGAGATTCAATGATTTCTGGGATTTTTTTGTAGTTATTCGTTTCTTTGACGTTGAAATCCAATAAAACGGCCTCTTTAACAGGTTGGAGCATAGCGAATCCAAGTTGGTAAAGCATTTTGTCATCGCAGAATCCAAATATTCCACAACATATTCCCGAGGCCACGGGATAATCATACATTTGTACCTTTTTCTTTGCCTTTTTGGGACCTACTGACCATGATCGTCCTTCGCTCGTCTTGATATGAAGACCTCTCAAGCAGCCCTTTTTATCTTCAGGTGTACATTTCTCCTCTGATTCTATGATTAGAGATGTGATCTTTTCATAATTTCTGAAAATGAATTCTCCTTTCGTCGTATCCTGTAGGTATATCTCCTCGGCTCTGCCAAATTTAGTGCTACTGTCATCAGTCAAGGTAACCTCTATTCCATGGAGCACGTCCCCTGTCACCCATGCTTTTATCTCTTTTACAATGGCCCCAGTATCGAGCGATTCAAATTCAAATTGTTTCCCACCTTTTCCACCAATTACGATACAATTGTCATAGACGCCGGTGTCAATGCCAGCATATGTTCCGTAACAGTACTGTGTCATTTTTTCGGTTAGAGCTATGTACTAGATTCTTTATGAAATAGAGTTTTTTATCCGTCAGTGATTTATATTGGAAAGACAAATTTCCTAAACGTTTAAGATAAATAGGATTGGGTTGAATTTTTAAAAACTGCTTAAATATATTACAATATATAAACTTTGTTTTCCACATCAGCCTACTTGAACTATGTTATATCGACAGTAATTTCCTTATTTCCATCTTGTATTTATAAGCATTATCCATCAGTATCAGGATAGGGAAAGGAGAGTTAGATATAATAATGTATTTAGCGAATTTAAGCAGCACAATACATCGTGATCACGTCCTTGTGTTACTTTGTGGCTGGAACCGAGAGATAAAGAGAAACCATCGTTGATGATCAATTTCGATATCATTTAAGTGTTGTATGTTCACAAAAGGTGTAAAGTCATCTACAAGAGAATTTGTATTTCATATATTTTACGAAAACTCCCCGGTGATATCATTTAAAGTATAATGTCTCCGAAGTATTTTGGTTTTGCTAAACTTTAGTCTGGGTGTATATTTCAGATTTTTAGAGACATATTCGTTCACAATTTGCAAGGTATGAGGAAATATATATGAAAGTTTGTGGATGAGGTGTAATGTTAATGCCACTTCATATATATTTACCATCCAAAAGTTAAGGTCGATGTTGAAGTTTTTAAATGTTGGTAAATCTCCAAGGACGAGGTCACAAGTTCTAAATGTTGTTGCTGACGGAAAGGTCTTGTCACAAGGAATACTCATGTGAAATATGGAAACCCTATCACTTTCCATACAAAAGTTATCGTCAAGGGTAAAGTTTTAGAAAAGAAGGTCAAACTCCAAGGTCAAGGTCACAAGGTCAAACGTTTTGGTATCCATGGAAAGGTCTTGTCACAATGAATACACATATGAAATATGGAAGCCCTTATCAGTTTTCATTCAAGAGAGTTATGGTTATGATTAAAGTTTTTGAAAAGTAGGTCCAACTTCATGGTCAAGGTCACAAAGTCAAAATTTTTGGTATCCATGAAAAGGTCTTGTCACAATGAATACACATATGAAATATGAGAGCCCTATATCTTACCATTCAAAAGTAATGGTCAAGGTTAAAGTTTTTAAAAAGTAGGTCAAACTCCAAGGTCAAGGTCACAAGGTTAAAGTTTTTGAAATCATTGGAAAGGTCTTGTCACAATGAATACACATGTGAAATATTAAAGCCCTATCACCTTCCATTCAAAAGTAATGCATTAGGTTAAAAATTCTGAAAAGTAGGTCAAACTTCAAGGTCAAGGTCACAAGGCCAAAAATTTTGATATTCATGGAAAGGCCTTGTCACAAGGATTACACATGTGAAATATGAAAGCCATATCACTTACCATTCAAAAGTTATGGACAAGGTTAAAGTTTTGCTGACTGACGGACGGACGGACAGACAGACGGTCCGGTTTTAATGTCCCCAGGCTTTCGCGAAAGCGGGGGACAGGAAAGTTTAGAGCATAGAACATATACTTCAATAGTGACAATTTGAAGAGAAATAATAAAGAATAAGGTAACATATACTCGGAAAAAGAGATAAACCAGATAAGGCCCAAGATTTACAAATTTAAGGCGATATCACACGTTTCGTGTTATACAACACTTATTTTAAGAATAAAAGCATAATTCTGATTTCCTAATTTAATTCAGATATAAGGGACAATATTAGGAGGTCACCATCCAAAATTTTGAGAGTTTGAAATTGATCAGACTTTTTAGCCATCCATTGATTGTAATGGAAATTTTTTGCCTATATTATTTTTTCAGCCCAAGATTTTCAAATGAAACTTCACATATGATTCCCTCGACAAATTGTGCATATTCTTATGGAGAGAAATCATTCAATGACCACGAAATTTGTTGCAAAATCTGACTGAATGTTTAAATTATCATGTAAAAAATTAAAGGTGCAATTCGAGTTATCTTTCTTAACTATGTGACCAAAGACAAAAGCATCCGAATTTATATAATCATTCTTTAAAATATCACAGCAGTGTTCCTGCACTCACAAAGATGTCAATATGTAAATAAATAGAGCCGAATACAGAATTTGTGTGATAACACGACAGTATGTGAACATGTGTAATGATATTACATGCACCATATGGGTAACTATATTATAAGTTTCTCTACATTCAAACGCTTTACTGACACCTGACTTATTTCTGAATAGATACGACATATGTATGCAGGTAAAAAAATCTTTACAAAATTTTCAAATACATTTGTTAGTTCAATTTCAGCAAAAATTTGACTTTTGTTGGTCACTCTTGGCTTACCATTACTTCGCAAAGAAAAAAAATCCATTCCTATTTACCCCTGCGCTCAGGCTTGAATCGCGGTCTTCCCGTATGGTGGGCAAGAGCTCTACCTCTGAGCTATTGGATCGACTTGCCGGTTGAGCGATTATAACAAAGCCAGAACATCAAGACATTTCAAGTTACGAAAATCGGAAATCTTCAGCGTTGAGATTTCTTAAAAATTCTCGTCTAAGGGAGGCTACTGAAACGCGTGTGATATCTCCTTAATAGAGTTTTTTCAACAATTTTGTATTGTAATCTTTCAGTCGACTTCCGGTTGAGGTTTATCTCAACTACCCTCTCTCTATTGCTCTTGTTAATAAATTGCCGATAAATTCTGTTAAAGACATTTGTTTCTCATTATTGCCTATATTCCATGTTAATGATGACTTTCAGCCAAATTATTCCGCAATTTGGTCAAACGGGATGCACATCCACTCTTTAATTTTGACATAAAAAGAAAAACTTTACGATTTGACGGATTTGTCTTTTAACTGGAAGTGACATTTTGGAAGATGGTTGAAGATTGATATTGGTCGAACTAGGGTTGCATAAAAAATTCCAGAAAATAGTGGTCACCAAGGTGTTACCTTATAGAAAATACAGAAAAGGTATCCATATAGACATCGTTGTCAAACTTTACTTTTTAAATAAAAACGAAAGCTATGAAAATACAAACTTTAAGTAATATCGTCTTCGTCAAACGTCCTATCTATATCATGATACATAATTTACAAATATTTTAATCAAACCAGCATATTGCATTAAAGACAATTTCGCTGTTGCTTAAATTTTTTCTGTGTGTATATAACGAAAATAGAACGTACAGAAACATTTTATCCAAAAGGTTTACAACGTGATATTCGTTGGGTTGATAATATTATGCTTACCACGAGCGAAAAGGTTCTTTAAAATTACTATGTATTAGAAATTATGTTAGTATTTACACACGGCTTCAAACTGTTTGATTCTGATATCCGATGGACACAGGAATATGAAATTTTCAATTTCGTGCGAAGTTACTACCAGATTAAGATCCACTCAGCAACCGATGTTTTTGCGATGCTAAAATATGAGTACACGGTGCTAAAAGATGACTACAGAATTGTATCCGAACTAGTTCCGATGACAATACGATGGGGCGATTTTTATCTTAAAACATATCCGAAGGACATACGAAAGCATACGATGAATTAATTAAGTTAAACGAAGACTACAATGTATAAGATGGCGTCGCGACGTCGTTTCTAGAATGCGATGCATCGGATTATAACCGGGAGTGCGTCACGTTTTGGATTATTTTATTTATTTATTTTAATCAGAAGCATAGAATTAATGATTTCCTCTTCCGCCTTTTGTTATTTCTTTCCTAGAAAATAACAAGAGCCCCAGGAGGGCACAACGCTCACCTGATACCCATGCATGCTTTAATTGACATACTGACATCGAAAAAGACGTAAAATTGATAGTGCCAGTTTTACGATTTGAGCCCACAACCTTTTAAAAAGATTTTTGCCGGATGCAGGCAAGATTTTTTTACAACCTTTAAAAGTACAAACAAGAAGAAATAGTCACATTTCAAAACATTATCTTTTCTACTGATTTGAAAAGACGGATAATGTGATCCAAAGTCATATGCTCAGCTAGTGTATAGTTCAATTATTCAGCATCAAAAAAATCATTTTGTAAAATTCCACATTAATGTGCAGCAGGTGATGAAGAAACAGACAAAAAGAATAAAACAATGAAATAAACTTAATACTCTGGTGTATGCTGCTTTTAGGGAAAAAAATTAATAGGCCCATGATATTGTAAAGCTTGTACAACTAGCAGACATACGACGTCGTTATTTACTGTTAACTATGTTTCGCCTCGTGATAGGACTGTTACACGGACAAATAATTAGGTGACAGAGTTCATGAGAAGTATCAGCTGCATCGGATTTGCTGATAAAAAATTATTTGGTCCGATAAAACTCATGTTGTATCTATTATTTGGACAGATAAAAATTCCCAAATGTCTGACCACAGGAACCTGTCGTTTTATGAGAGAAAATGTTTTATTATTCACAACCTTAAGCCTCTGTGTTCATCTTTAGAAATGTTATACATACAAGATGTCGAACACAGTGGCTTAAGGTTGTGAATGATAATTTATTTTCTCTTTTAAAACAACAGCTTCCTGTGGTCCAACATTTCATTGAAAGATTTCAAGAACTCTGAACTTAATTATTTGTTTTCAAGAATTTCAGATATATCAAATGTCCTATACATTCTCAAAATCCTTAGGAAGAGATTACTCATTAGACGTTTCTTCAAGAAATCAGTCCGTATACTTCATCTAAGAGAGTCTAAGACAAAGGAAATTCGAGCTACGTTTATAAATGATGACAAGTATGGAAGTGTTCTACGTACATGAATGATAACAAGTATGAAAGTGTTCTACGTACATGAATGATAACAAGTATGAAAGTGTTCCCAATATATGCACATTAAACAAAAATCTATTCAAATACCAGATTCTATTAACCTCCTTAAATGTATCACGTGTACAGTACTAACACGGTGGGTAATCTCGCAACGCAGAACAATTTATTTTTTTATAATTTTGCGCAAAATAGATACTTTGTTACAAAAAGGGAAATGTGATGCAGTGTAATAACGCCCTTACTATGAGTTGCATCCAAAATAAGGCGGATATTAGCTTTCTATAACGCACAAACACGATCGGCGTTCTAATTTCACTTTCATCTACACCAATCACGCCGATAGTTTTTCGGCTTTATAAAAGGATATTACCTCTCTTACTTTGTATAAAACCCGTATCTAAGGCATCCTTACACTGCATCACTTTCCCCTTTTCGTGAAAAATATTTTGTAATACACGAAATTGTAGATAAACCGAGTGTTGTGCGTTGCGAGATAACCCACCGTGACTATTAAAGGGGCGTGGAGGAATTGAACCAATCAAATCTGTAACACAAGATATATGGCGACTTTGCTTACCATAGATACAGAAATAAAGCAGAGAAAATAATTATTAAATAGGGAAATTGTTATGAAATATGCATGTATGGAAAAAGACAACATCTTAAAAATAAATTCAGAGTATATATTTGATTGCGTGTGTGGCCGAGTTATTTCGACGTACGAAAATAAGTACATAAAGCCAAACTACCTTGTCTCTTTAAAAAATCATTAAAAATCTAAAAGTTGATATTTTCACAGAATTCCTTCACAGTTTCATTTCTGACGATAAATATAAAAAGAAAATGAGGGAAAAAAAATGAAAAGGTGCGGTCCTGCCGGGGTTTGAACCCACTACCCTTGGGTCCATTGGGCATGGAAAACTTACATTGTACCTATGAATATTAATGTTTTTCCGTAAAAATCCAAAAGTGGATATCTTGACAAAAAATTCTTTCACTTGTAGGGAACCATGAGTACCTCATACCTACCAAGTTTCATGACAATCTGAGAAAAAAGTAACTTAGATATGATAAATATGCAGTAAATGAGTGTGTAAAATCATACACTTATTTAGTTATCTAAAGAAATAGTGCAAAAATGTACATTTCTGACTAAGGCCGAAAAGACGTCAAAAACGCGTCAAAAATTTGACCTCGGAGTGGAACCAAAAATAACAACACTTCTTAAGATATCCCTCTACATCATTCTGATGCTTTCGGTTTGTCGATACGTGCTTCTCTTCTGAAGAAGAAGTTTGTCAAAGGAGGGTAACCCCCGTGACATACTTTTGCCTGTTGTGGCGCCACCTGTTGAGAGATCCGGACGAAAAACAACAACACTTGTAGGGGACCATTAGTACTTTATACCTACAAAGCTTCGTCAAAATCCCTTAAGCCATTCTTGAGAAGAAGTCGAAAATGTGAAAAGTTTACGACAGACAGACGACGGACGACAGACGACGGACGACAGACGACGGACGCCGGACGCCGAACGGATCGCTATGACAAAAGCTCACTAGAGCCTTTGGCTCAGGTGAGCTAAAAAAGACCTCAAAAGTTAAGCACTCAAATACCTGAATCGCGGAACACTGTTCAAGAAAATGGTTAGCCGACTTGAAGGTATGTGATTTGGGCCTTGGTCATCAATGAATGTTGAATCTTATCATGTTCTACCGTCTGACAGAGATTGATAAATGAATGTACATGGCCTATCAAATTACAGTTGTTTCTGGAAAGTGTGACTACCAGACGGACAGAATGACAACAGATTCGGTAATCAGTTACTTTACTCTAATGACATCACAATATTATAGTAACACGAAGGACAAACGGAGATGATATGAATACGCAAGATGACTTCTCGATGGTTTTACGAAGGGCAAGATGATTACACAAACCTGTCACGAAGATGATCCTTCGGGGGTGCCATCGGGAATTTTTTGGCATGTCAAAGATTTTGACACATTCCTGAAGTTGTGACCGAAGTTTGACAAATCAAGACGGCGGTCATACGATTGCTCAAGATGGCCTTACGAATTGCCCGATGATATTACGATCACATCAGAACTTGAAAAAAACTCCTTTATCGTGTAGATTGCAGTTTAAATCTGGACAGTGTGACGCCAGTATAATTATCTAGATCAAATGAAATGACCTCCCGGGCACCTGATCCCACCTCTAGCTTGCTAGGGGTCCGTCGAAGCTTAATTTTGTGCTCTATTGTGGGTGCTGTTGGGATTATCGTCAGGATCTTCTTTAACTCATTTGTGTCACACTTATGCCCTTTGCCGTGTGGAGCTCGTAAAAAAGTTCCCCGCGAGGGGTTTGACAGTAAGTGTTTTGAATATATTTCCCTGACATTGTCGCCATAGCACTTTCTATATAGACATAACGTCAGACAGTGCATGAAGTTTATATATATTGTTTTCATTTTCGTGCTTAACCATCGACGGCGGGTGCGGCTAGCCAACAGGGGATGCTTACTCCTCCCGGGCACCTAATCCCACCTCTAGCTTGCTAGGGGTCCGTCGATGCTTAATTTTGTGCTCTATTGTGGGTGCTGTTGGGATTGTCGTCAGGATCTTCTTTAACTCATTTGTAATATTTTTTTCACGATTTTATTGTAATTTTTTTTTAATTCATGCTCTCCTCTTTTTATGTTAAGTCCTCAATTAACATGTTTAACAAAAACATAATAAACAAATTTG
This sequence comes from Pinctada fucata, assembly GCA_028142955.1. Taxonomy (NCBI): domain Eukaryota; kingdom Metazoa; phylum Mollusca; class Bivalvia; order Pterioida; family Pteriidae; genus Pinctada; species Pinctada fucata. The sequence goes on from AP027108.1 coordinate 9,441,645, forward strand.
AAAGGATCAAAGACAGACTAAAAGTTTCTCAATTGCCTTCCATATACCGCCCTCATGATCCATAAGTCATCGAAATAACACTTTGCTTTGTACTTAACTCATTTACAGATCTGTACCAGTATTTCCCTATCTTTGTCAATTTTGTTTTGCAACGCTCTCGCAAGATTATCTTCACGTAGAGAAGATGAAATAGTATTTTTACTCAATTGCACATAAACCAAACGAGACGGTTGGATTCTGTCACGAATACTGTTCAAAAGTTATCAAAGAAGCCAACACTATTATCCTTTCTCCAGACAGAAAGTTTGTCGGAGTCCACGGTGACTTATTTGAAATCGCTCCTGCTAGCAGATCACGGTCCGTTTGTTATATTCAATTAGTTTATGATTCGCAAGACCCTTGCGTCTGACAACTTTTATAACTTAGATGAAAACTTCAGTTCTTCACAGATATGAGTATACTTCAGAGTAGAAACATACAAGGTAGTCACCTTACTATGAATGAGCTTTTTATTTGTACACATAAGAGTTATTTCAACTGGTTTGCCAGAAAGCACTTAGGTGAATACTGTTATATAGAAATTTCAAAATAATGGATGTTTCGGCTTTGAATATATATCAGGGGAACTTCAAGGGGCTTCAATGGAATATTAACAAAATAACAAAATAAGACAAAATATTTACATTTTCCATTTGAACAGTTACGAAGCCCAAAATAAACAATATTCCGAAGTGAAACTATTTGCCCCGGGAGAGAAAGCGTCAGGGAAGCAGAAGCAATTTTATTGCGCCCCTTGTAACTTAAATGAGTTAAAGAAGATCCTGACGATAATCTCAACAGCACAGTTTCGTTTCTGGTAGTATTTTCGTCAAAGTGATTTTTTTAAATTTTGCCTATTCAGATGCATAACAATTGTTAAACATCTTTAAATTCAAAGCATAATTTTCAGCCAGACCAGACATGCATTTTTCGGGTCCTTAACCCTCCTCAGTTACATAGTATCCTAAAAGAAAATTTTCACAAAACCATTTGAGGTTCGGTGCAAGAGTGTTAACTTTGAATGGTTGATGATAATTTAGAGAAGGATGTGTCTTTGGATACCTCTATATGTTGATTCAAATAAATGAGACGGTCGTTCATGAATAACCATGATGAGCACAGACTTTGCTATGAAAAAATGCAAATAAGTTTACAAAGTCGGCGTCGGGTTATCATTTTTTTTCTTAAGTTATGTGTTGTCCTTCTACACATCTTACACGTGAGTTTCCTTTGATGACATGAAAACATCTATTATTTCCTCTTAGCCCCTCTCACTTCTTCCTTTGGGTCGCCCATTTTGTGGCACTTGACTAAGTGTCTCTTCAAAGCAGTAGACCTAATAAAAGGTCGTTGGCAGTAGGTACAACTAAAACTGTCTTCACTTCACTATGTTGTTCTCTAATTGTCTTTGTAAATAATCTTTCCTCTTAATGTCAACTCCTCTAAATTCATATCATCACCCCTCGACTGCTATTACGTGAAGTGTCGCTATGGTACGTCCAGCGCGCATTGTTTTAGAAACCAGCCTTGTCTCGCGCGCATGCGTTACTTGGGTCTTTTGATGTACCGCATTTGGTCTACACGGCACGAATACGGGTTTCGGCTCAGGACTTTGATCTTGTACATTTTGTTTTTTGCGACTCGGCATCATTTTTACAATGTTCTGTTAGTCCCTGGTCAGTTGTTCGCGTGCCCTTATACTGCTTTAGATTGACTAAATGAATAATGACTGGTTTTGAATTCTTGGAATGTTTTATTTGATATAACACTTAAGAAAGTCTCTTCACTATAATCCAAGGTCATGTCCATATCCGACTTAATTTCTGCTTTCTGTCTTTTACAATCTTGGATTGGCTTCTTCTCACTAAATCGCCAATGTCATAATTGAGTTCTCTCACATGTTTGTCCTTGTTTCGCTTCTGTCTCTCCGACGATTTCAATGTCACGGATTTTTCTGATTCTTATTTTGATTATGAATGACTATAAATGAAGTTTGTGTCTCTTTCTGTTAGTAGTGTTAAGTTTACGTCTCCAAATTGAATAGCATAATTTAAGGCAGCATGGACCAGACATGCACGTTGCGGTTACTTAACCCTCGTCAGAGATCCTCAAATCTTAACAATGTTATATGCCATTAAGTATGAAAGTTACTATGTCGAAAAAGCGTACCGAAAGACGTAGCAGGATTGATGGGATAGTACGCTACAAAATGCTACAGTAGATCACTTGCTACTCTAGCTTCTCTTCCATGTAGCATTCTGTACGGTGAAATTTCGGTACTTTTGTGGGAGGTAGTGTTATATGCGATTAAAAAATAGCATATATAACGACCCAAATCTATCTGTTTGGGTTCCAATATACAGTATTAGTTTCGTATTCGAAGAAATGGCCAGGGACGACTTTTTTATTTCTATGAGTTGAAACTTAAATCTCTTGTAGCAGGCACAGTTAATGAAAAAACCTTGGAATTTTTGGGGTTTGAAGAAGAGAACTGGACATCAATTTTAGCCATTGGTCCATTTTTTAAACAGCGATACTAGATGAAGGCGAAGCGAGTATCGCGCGTCCTGGGCTCCTGATGCCGGTAGTGCCGGAGGGGTACTTCGCACTCTTCCGGATATATCTGAAAATCCAGATGTTGAAAATTCAAATAATTTTTCATGATTAAAGCTATTGATGTTCTCTTTCAATTCAGTACTTAATGATGTAGATAATGTTTTGAGAACAATGCTGTATTGACCTCACTACTTGGGCTACTGCATCCGTTGAACGTATGCGCTCGACTGCCATTTTCACATCGTTCGATACTGATTAACGATTAAACGGTAAATCTGCATTTGTTTTCACATGTTTTGTAGATCTAGATGTATTGATTGTACTAGGGTCTGGTTCATAAAGTTGTGTAAACTACTTTAAAAGTCTAATGACTTCAACTTTAGGATGACGCACATACTTTTTGCGCCTTCAGAACAGTGCGCGAAAACTGTATATTGGAACCATATACGCACATATGCTCGTCAGTTCAAACGTTCATATTTGGTTGATATATATGGTAACCATCTATATCATAAAAAGGTCTTGACTCTGCTGTTTCTAAAAATACAAATATAGATGTGTTTATTTGAAAAATAAAAAAAAAATGGTTGCTATAAAAATTTATGCTTCTCCAGTTATAATGCATTTATGCAGAAAAAAGACTGTTAAGTCTGTGACACCATTGTGGATATGGTACACCTTTGCAATACAGGTAAAAGGTTTACATTAACTTGAGAGGTATCAAAATATTCTAAAAATGTTACAGTTTCTCATGTTTTAAATTTACCACAATATGGTTACCATAGCAACCAATATCCAATCATAATATTAAAGCTGACATGGACATTTCAGTTGTTTGTGGTAAAGCGTTATTGTGTATAATGAGCTTCCGAGCGACAAAAATATGTCGTTTCGACAAAAAAAGTTTGCTGTTACCATGGCAACAGTCTTATAAGAATGACATTTAGCCTTTATTCTATCTTTTAATGTACCATTTGAATGCTTCAGAAAGTGGGAGGGTTGTGCGCACATAATCCAGGATAACCATACCTTCTGCTATTTCCGTGGCAGATGGCCGTCCTAATTCGGCACCGGTTGCCCATTGATCTCGTCGGTTTAAGTGTAGTCCTTTGTGTTCGATGTTTCTGTGTTGTGCGTTGACATTCCTTGTCCCTTACGCGTCTCTTTCTGTGCTTGTCTGCTTTGTGTTTTTGCATTGGGTGTTTTGGGGTTTTGCTGTGGGTGCTACAACCTGGTGTTGTTGGAGATCCCCTCCTTTGTTCAGTATCAGAAATAGCTCCTATAGATCACATATGTACTTCATATTATAGCCATATAGTGTAACATAGGGGACAATGCTTGACGGTAGCATAGGATCTTTGACGGTGTGCCGCGACAAAAGTATAGTGCGTAACGCAAAATATATGGTATCGCAAGATGCGAAAGATCTTAAAAATTCAAATGAACACAAAACTTTTCTTCGATAAGAAAACAAGAGGCCCAAGGGGGCCACATCGCTCACCTGAGTTGCAGACAAAGGGTTAAAAGTCACAAAAATACTTCTACAGATCAAAGCCCTTGACAGCCATATTTGTTGACCTATCGACAAGAAAAACACAAACTTGGCAGAGGACCTTGAGTACTTGCTTGCTGCAAGGTTTCGTGAAATTCTGTGCAATGGTTGCAGAGGAGATGTCGAAAATATGTCAGCCAATCAGAGCCCTCGGCGGCCATATTTGTTGACCGATCGGCACAAAAACACAAACTTGGTAGAGGACCTTGAGTACTTCCTTCCTGTAAAGTTTCATGAAATTCTGTGCAGCAGTTGCAGAGGAGATGTCGAAAATGTGTCAGCCAATCAGAGCCCTCGGCGGCCATATTTGTTGACCAATCGGCACGAAAAAAAACAAACTTGGTAGAGAACCTTGAGTACTTCCTTCCTGTAAAGTTTCATGAAATTCTGTGCAGCGTTTGCAGAGGAGATGTCGAAAATGTGTCAGCCAATCAGAGCCCTCGGCGACCATATTTGTTGAATGATCGGCACAAAAAAAACCTAAACTTGGTAGAGGACCTTGAGTACTTCCTTCCTGTAAAGTTTCATGAAATTCTGTGCAGCGGTTGCAGAGGAGATGTCGAAAATGTATCAGCATATCAGAGCCCTCGGCGGCCATATTTGTTGACCGATCGGCACGAAAAACACAAACTTGGTAGAGAACCTTGAGTACTTCCTTCCTGTAAAGTTTCATGAAATTCTGTGTAGCGTTTGCAGAGGAGATGTCGAAAATGTGTCAGCCAATCAGAGCCCTCGGCGGCCATATTTGTTGACCGATCAGCACGAAAAAACACAAACTTGGTAGAGGACCTTGAGTACTTCCTTCCTGTAAAGTTTCATGAAATGCTGTGCAGAAGTTGCAGAGGAGATGTCGAAAATGTGTCAGCCAATCAGAGCCCTCGGTGGCCATATTTGTTGACCGATAGGCAAGAAAAACACCCAAACTTGGTAGAGGACCTTGAGCACTTCCTTCCTGTAAAGTTTCATGAAATTCTGTGCAGCAGTTGCAGAGGAGATGTCGAAAATGTATCAGCCAATCAGAGCCCTCGGCGGCCATATTTGTTGACCGATCGGCACGAAAAACACAAACTTGGTAGAGGACCTTGAGTACTTCCTTCCTGTAAAGTTTCATGAAATTCTGTGCAGCGGTTGCAGAGGAGATGTCGAAAATGTGTCAGCCAATCAGAGCCCTCGGTAGCCATATTTGTTGACCGATCGGCACAAAAAACACAAACTTGGTAGAGGACCTTGAGTACTTCCTTCCTGTAAAGTTTCATGAAATTCTGTGCAGCGGTTGTAGAGGAGATGTCGAAAATGTTAAAAGTTTACGCCAGACGGACGACGCCGACGACGACGACGACGCCGACGACGACGACGGACGGACGACGGACGGACGACGGACGGCGCGCTATGACAATAGCTCACTTGAGCTTCGCTCAGGTGAGCTAAAAATTATCCTTTAGGTTTCAATATACAGTATTAGTTTCGCATTCGAAGAAATGGCCAGGGACGACTTTTTTTATTTCTAAGTTAGACTTGATATCAATTCTCTGTAAGGACCGAAATATTTTGGAAATAGCATGTAATGGATTTTCATGATTTTTTCTATAAATGTTATGTATAATGCCCTGAATACAAAAATAATTTTTTTTTGAAAATAAATATTCCGGTTGCCATGGAAATGAGGTCTGTCTATTTATAGCACTAAAAAATGGTCAAATAAGTCATCTTTGGTTATCAAGTTGCCATGGAAACCATTGTCAGAGTTAATTGGTATTAACAACTTATAATCTTTAAAAGCTCTATTTTTAGAAAAAATAACAATTTTTGACAATTCTTTCAATTAGCAGGATCCTATCAAATCAAAATCAGTCAAAAATTGCCATAAAATAAGGTTAAAATTAAGGCCTATTTTTGTCCAATTTTTACCATCTTTAAGCAAAAATAACACAAAATGTCAGGCTGATAACGCCATCACTGTTGTCAGAACAAAATAAAGTTCATGTGACAGATATAATCACTAAAAAAAATAAGTGGGGCCTTGTTTTGTTTTCCTACATTTTGAGGTCAAAATGGTTGCCATGGCAACTTTTCATTTGACACATGATGACTATATCTTTTCAAATTGATTTTTAGCATGGTTTAAATAACTTATATTGCTTAAGCTTTATGTACGGACAACAGAAGAAATTATGCTTTATTTGAGCACTTCCAAAATTTGTCGAGGTCATTGACTCTAAGTTCAAGGTCAATTCAAAATATAGGTTCCAATTTCAATAAAATTTGCATTTTTGTTGTTATTTATTGTTACTAAATTTAGGCTTGACTGTCATCTTATATTTGTATCAAAAATACTTCTTTCTAAAATTAGGACCGATAGATGGAAAAACATTACAATTTTTAGTTCAGAACATTTCTCCTAAAAAATAAGCCCCAGACAAAAATCATGATAATCTCTTATTTTTTTATATGTATATATGAAATACTAGCTACAAATCAAGGATGTCATTGATTTTGAGAAGTTTGCAACTTTGGTCAATAAATAGGGGATATATCCAAAATCACTATGTATGTGTTTGTTTTACTCAATGCCACATGAATGTTGAGTAACTGCCTCTCATATTTTTGCAAAATTACAGAATTTTGCCAAATGTTGTGAATTGCATTCAAGATGACCTTGACATTGGGTCCTGTGACCTTGAAAAAAAATTTAAGGTGATTTTTTTAATCAATAATGCTCTTTTGTATGCACTGATAAAAATGCTTAAAAATATATAACGGACAGCTAAAAATTTACCAGTAAATTACTCTATGTGTATAGCACTGAACAAAATGTCATCATGGTAACCATTCTTTATACCCTTTCGAATAAAATTGTGAAGAGGTCCAACTCAAATTTAAACATTTTGTTAAAGATCGAGGATTAAACTTTAATGATAATTGGCAGTAGAAATCAAGTTAGCCTGACATTTCAGATTATTTGCCCTTAAATTTGAGCAAAATCATGTTAAATTAGGAGCTTTTTCGGTCTTAAAAAGGGCCTCTTCAAAACAGGTTTTTGCCTACATTTTGAACATATTGACAAAGACAGAAACATACTTCTTGTGTAATATTTATACTATGAAAGATATAAAGAGAAAAATTAAGGAAATTTCAGTTGACTATAATAGCGGTTACCATGGAAACGAGCCTTGTGAAAATGCCATGTTACAAGTATTCTACTGATGCGTAAAATTTCAAACATGGTTTCCATGGCAACGAACACTTAATTTGGAAAAATAAAGTTTATTTTTGTCTCAGTACATAATATACACCTTCCATACCAAAAATCTCCAAAATTGGAGATATGCTGTTTCCACGTGCTATTGAAATTATTTTGGTCCTTACAGAGAACTGCTATTAAATCTTTTGTAGCAGGCACAGTTAATGAAAAAACTTGGAATTTTGGGGTTTATGTGAGTTTGGAAGGATGTGAAGAAGAGAACTGGACTTCAATTTTAGCCATCGGTCCATTTTTTAAACAGCGATATGAGATGAAGGCGAAGCGAGTATCGCGCGTCCTGGGCTCCTGATGCCGGTAGTGCCGGAGTGGTACCTCGCACTCTTCCGGATATATCTGAAAATCCAGATGTTGAAAATTCTAATAATTTTTCATGATTAAAGCTATTGATGTTCTCTTACCATTCAGTTTTAAATGATGTAGATAATGATTTGATAACAATGCTGTATTGACCTCACTACTTGGGCTACGGCATCCATTGAACGCATGCGCTTGACTGCCATTTTCACATCGTTCGATACTGATTAACGATTAAACGGTAAATCTGGCTGCATTTGTTTTCACATGTTTTGTAGATCTAGATGTATTTATTTTTACTAAGGTCTGGTTCATAAAGTTGTGTAAACTACATTAAAAGTCTAATGACTTCAACTTTAGGATGACGCACATACTTTTTTGCGCCTTCGGAACAGTGCGCGAAAACTGTATATTTGAACCTTGGCAATGATATATTTTGAAAGCATATCTTTTATGGTCCTGTTTAATCTCTCCACCATTCCGTCAGATTGACGATGGTATGCCGTTGTTCATGTTTTGTCTATTTGCAACAGACGGCATATTAGTTCTTGAAAAAGAGCACTCTTAAGCTGTCGTCCTTGGTCCGAATCCATATCGCTTAATCCACTCCTTAACTATGGCATCGGTGAAATAATCTGCAATCTGTCTGTATCTGAAATACTTGACAACCACAAATCTGTTCTTGAGTCCCTCGGTATTCATACTGATGACTTTGATCTTGAACTACCTTATATCTACTCGATTCCAAAGATGCACAAAACTCCTAACAAAAACCGATTCGTCCAGTTCGTCCAGGTGCTCTACAAAACCGAAAATATTAACTCGCATCAAGCAATGTCTTCAAACATACTGCGAGAGAAGGAAAATTTAAAAGCCACCAATTTCAATCATATAACCAGCAAAAAATCTTTCGATTTCTCCACGCCAGTGCCGAGCAGGGAAGGGTACGGGAGGGGGATGCCTACCCCCGGAAAATTTGGGAAAAAATGAAATAAAATGGTGCAATCTGGAGCATATTTTTTTCCTTTTCTTCTCGAATATCCAGACCATTTTTCATTCAATTTATGTGACAAAGAAAGGGCCGATACCCTTTCCAACATAAAGGGCTAGTCCGGGTTGATCTCGATCTTTTAAATAAAATAATTTGTCCTTTAAATACTGCTTGCCGGGGCGTAGCCGGGTGTTCTTCGATGTGGACGTCATAAGAAGGGTTAGACCTACACGGGCAGGAACGCGTTACGTCGCCTTACAGTACCGTTGTCAGAGGTATTTAAAGTTCTGCACTTTAAACCGTCCGTTGACATTATGCCACAGGTGAGGATATGAAGGAAACCATCCGTTGTCGTGACAATGAGCATGTGTGGAAAGTATGATTTTCTAATAAACGTTGAAATTTTAGAAGTAATACTCTCGGAAATTCAATGGGGGGTAGTCATAACACTAAGCTATTGGTTTATATGCTTTTCTGGTACTGATATACAGTTTGAAAAGAGGAGATCGAGTTGGCGTCCTTTGATCACCACTTCCTGCACATGTGTTATTCTTCCTTTTTCTTGAAATCTTTAAATATTCAGGTTATCTTATTCCAGAAATATACTAATAATAAATATGAAGTCTATATAATGCTCCTCTGGTAGTGTCATGATGACGAATTCAATTTTGGACAACTTTTTTTTAATTTTCTAAAATTAGTCCGTTGTCAATCCATGTTGCGAAAGTTTTGTCCGTTGTCAGATGTCCGTTGTCTGCTTTGATATTTTAATGGATGGAATGATACTATGATACCGGTACTAATCATTAATATTCATCAATCGATACGCACAATTTAATTTTCAACAAATTTAGAAAGGAGACTGATCTGCCCAGAATTGAATTAGCCGAATCATCCGTTTTGTTTAGATATCCTTAACGTTAAATTTTATTCGTCCCGTCTTAAATTCGTCCTCTGGACTATGGGTGTAAAGGATGAAATATGAATGGACGCGAAAATGTGACTGTATACATTATCTTACTTTATTTTATAAGTGTATTATAAACCGGAGTAATACAGTAGTTTTCTCAAATGAAAATTTGCTATATAAGAGGTTTCTTCCCCTTGGAGATATTCCGCTTTATATTAGACTTTCCTCATATTAGCATGGACAGAAATGTTATATAACCATTTTCCCCCTGTTAAGTCCGTATTTTGTTTATCTTCCATTGGCTTCCAATATTGCAAACTACATGAAAAATGCTCCAATGGTCTTACATATATATTTATTGCACCCATGTCTCCTCTTTACCCACCAATAGTCTCTATCACTCTTGAAAAGTTGACTTTATTATTTGATTTTCATCATCGGTTCTGCAGAAGGAACTCGACATGTTGAAAAGTTTACACACTGGCGGAAGACAGATGATGTGCTGTAATAAAAAAAATCATAAAACTTCAACAGAGCAGGATATAATTACTTTTCCCGGACACTCGACCCTATTCCTTTTTTTTTCTTTTGTAGAATATGTAAGAGGTTTCTGGGAGGGGGGTTAGACACTCACAAATATATGGGGTTTTAGACAAATTCATATATTATTCAGACAAACACATATATACAGACAAACACATTCATCAACAGACACACTCATACAGAATGATATGCATAGACAGACGGATAGACAATTAGACAGACATACACAGATGTACTCACACACACACAAACAAAAACATGTATTGACTTTGATTTCAGTAAATCCACAGTTTATCACAGCATGCAAGACAGACGGAAAATCAGACTAGGCCAATATCTCTTTCAAACAAAGGGAGAAACAAAAAAAAAAAAAGATTCACACAGACAGACTCAAAGACAGACACTGATCAAAACACAGACATGCACATCCTGAAAGGAACATCGTGAAAGACATACACAGACATGCTTAAAACGACAGACTGACAGACACAGGGTATACACAGACATACGCAAAACAAACGGACAGACAGCCATGTATATAGACAGACACACACACAAAAGACACAGACAGATGACAGACATACATGCTAACAAACGCGGACAAAAAAATTCACTCGCAGGCAGACGGAGACACCGATATCGACGCTGACATAAATAAGACACACGAACTTACATACAGACAAACATAAATGTAAATAACATATAAACAATTTTCATCATCACCTGAGATATACATGTAAGATCTATATCATACCCCCATCGAAGATCTCTATTGAATGCAATATTATAAATTTAATGTTTCAAAGAGAAAATCCAAACCATTAATGGTAGGCGAGGGAAATCTGCTTTAGGGGACTTCAAAGACTACAATATTTTTTTTTTTTTTTTTGCCGGGGGAGGGGGGTCTCCAGTAAGTGTATAGCAGTTATAGGGCGCTACTATGGGCAAGATTATTCTGGCTATTTATTACAAGTATTTTATTACTTTGTACGTTTATATTCATTTTTGTGCATTTGATATCCATTTTGTCCCTTCGATAAAACGGTGCCTAATAACCCATCAGTAGGTAAGAATCTTATTGTTTCTAAAAAAAAAGCATGCGAAAATTCTAGATCAAAGAGCGATTTCATGTAAAGAACGTTCGGAACAGTTACGTGATAAAGGCTGAGGCTATCAAAATGTCTTCAATGACCGAAAATTGATGTCTTTGTTTTTAACGCTATATATGACTTCAAAATCCCTTTAACGATTATTGTTTAATTGATCAATGTATAAATTCATGAACTCATCCTACACCTCTTCAAATTCATGAATCATATTTTCAATTTTAAATCTATTCTATACGTTCTATGTTCACGTAACCTGAAAATTATGTGATGTCCTGCTTTACAAAAAAAAAGAGAGAGAGCTGAATACTTTAAGAATTAACTAAGCTAATTTAATTGCTCATCCCTAGATTCGAAATAAAGATTCAATTCCCCATTCATGCCCAAATACCGTTAAGAGTCATGACAACGGACTATATCTTCTTGTCTTGTCATAACAACGGACATTCTTTATCAAATAATCAAAGTATACAATAAATATACAATGTAAAAGACGGTCATTTACATATATTGTTTATATAATGTTGTCGATAATTTTCTACATAAAATTGGTATATAAAATCAAATAATTAAAAGACAGGATAGTTTTCCTGTTCAAATTTCCGTTTCCGTTGCTGACAGTAGGTCATCGCCAATTAGATCTCCTCATAACATAAAAGGAGTTTTATTCATTTCATGGTAATAATGTATTACTGAAGCGTGTGGCTACCCCCGTTGACTTTTTAAAGGAAATCCCCAGTTACCTAATGATTTATTTTGGATTATACTGAAATTTTGTCGATAATTTTCATGACAAGGGATGGTTTCCAACATATCCTCACCTGTTGCATAATGTCAACGGACGGATTTAAGTGCAGAACTTTAAATACTTCTGACAACGGTACTGTAAGGCGACGTAACGTGTTCCTGCCCGTGACCTAGAACTTCAACTGTCTAGGGGCACAAGCATTTTTTATAGGGGATGACTTGCGAGACCCGAAGGGTCAAGTGGGGACAGTATGGAAATATGTTACCCCTCCTATTGAAAGGGGTTCGGGGGTAGCTCCCAGAAGAAAATTTTGAAAAAAAATGAAGCAAATTGCTGACCTCTTGAGCGTATTTGAGCTGAATTGAGAAATGATTCCGTGTCAGCAGACAATGAACCGTATCTAAGATGAAAAAAAACTTTTGATGTGAACATGAAATTCCCTATATACTTATATGTACGTCCACATACAGATATTGGAAACCGCTCGAAATGTTAGCGATCGTTGTATTGAGTTCGAATGAAACATCAGCAAATTTTGAAAAATGCATTCAATTCGGAGGTTTCTGGGGTGTCTTTGAGCTATTTCTGAACAGTAGTTTGCTCTTTAAAAATACAATTTCATATGTCCCCTCCTCCTCCCCCTTTTTTTGGCCGCGGCTGAGGGAGGCACTCTTTCAATTTTTTTGTTTTGTGTGAAAAGGATGTGTATATACGTTTTTGAGTAAAAACATAAGCCTGGTTTGCTGATTTGTCCCCGCGGTTACATGTACTAAGAATATTGGTACGGTATGGAATAAAAAAAATGTATCTTTACTTTAGAATAGTACGCTATTTTCATATCTATGGACGAATTAGAAAAGGGCAAGTAAGTGAGTGTGTCACCCTTTCCGTCATCTTAACAGAAGATAGAGTTTCTGAAACTGTACTAAAATGTTTTTGATTTTCTGTATTTTTGGAGATTTTAAAAGTATTTTTGAGAACTTAACGAATTAACTCTGGACGTTAACTTTATTGTTTAATTTCGATACTTGTGAATAAATAATGTATTATTAGAGTATTTGGCATTAGATACATTGCCGATTATATTATTTCTTTTAGTCAAATATATCCCCTTGTCAGACGTGCCGTAAAACGGGCACCATGCCCGATAAATTGGGAAAAGGCCCTGTTCCATAAACAGGTACATATAAATATGTCTTTTTCTGACTTTAAATTTTGAGAAAATTTCAAGTGAGATAATACACATTTATTTTATCTAACTTGTAATTATTTTGTGGTATTTTTCAATTACATTACCAATCAATTAAACGAATATTGAGAATATTATATATTCTCTTTATTGAACTGTGTGTATGAGCGAACATTTGTATTTGTATTTATGTTTTGTTATATGTTATTGTAGGGTCTATTTGCATATCTTCAATAAATTCAAACGAACCCAATCAGGATCGTCTTTCTTCTCTTTGATGTCAACGAGCCCTGGTACATATATATCAGAAATATTTTGTAAATTTTTTTTTCAAAATAGTGAGTTCTGGTGGACATTAAACAATTTTTACAAAGTTTGCAGGATTCTTTTATTCGTGTGCTGATGTTACCAAAAAAAAAAAAATCGCAAACCGGAGGGTTTTTTCCCTAACCCCCCCCCCAGCCCCCTAAATCCGCCCTTGCTATATCGATAAATTAATAGATGTTATGATTAGAAGAAATATTAAAGAGAAATAAAGTAAAGTAGCAGTAGATTGAAATATTTCTTCCAGAGGGAAGGGATGATAACAAATAAAAACACAAACACTCAAACACAAATTTTCGGCCCCTTAATTGGCCTTTATCAAGTGTAAAAAACGACGATCTATAACAATCTAAGTAAAAATCCATCCTTGCTTCTCTGGCGTTCATTGCAATGCACGCAAGAGAAGCAAGGATGGATTTTTACTTAGAATTGTTATAGATCGTCGTTTTTAACACTTGATAAAGGCCAAGGGGCCGAAAATTTGTGTATTTGAGTGTTTGTGTTTTTATTTGTAAAGCAAAGTAGACTTACGATTCCAGTCATTGTAATTTGGTAAAGTTCTTTGTATTCAAACGTCAGGTAACTATTTATATACGTCTATGTCCGACAATGTATTGTGCGTGTCTTATAAATGTGAAATTGACGCTTTGCGCATAAATATTAGTGCATGGTTCGCACCTTTACACAATAGATAATTGCTGGTCAGAAATGACTTGGTGCGTACCAAGTAAGATCTCCATGCTTCATTGCTTCAATACGATATTTTGATAGTGAAGGGAGCTCTCATTTTATTTCTAAGGGAGAGAAGAAAAAACTTGGAAAAAAAAACTCCGGATGGATCTTTCTTAAATATAAATTTTACCAAAACAACCGAAAAAGAAAAATCATCATGCAGTCGCCATATGAATGAATAAGGACGAACAAAAAGTGAGTTCGGGATGCGTCCCCGCCCCAATTAAATCAAATGATGGCTCCCGCAGCAGCGAAGGTTCAACCATTAAAAAATCCGGTAACTTTAGGCTCTACGTGGAATCTAACATCCTGAAATGATTACCTTAATACATCAAAGAATGAATGGCAGAAAAAAAACCAAACAAACAAAACAAAACAATCAAAAAAAAAAAAAAAAAAAGAAAAAGAAAAGAAAAAGAAAAAGATACAGGATAGAATAGGTAAATGAATCAATATATATACGTGTAAATATATCTTTTTTTTCATATTTCCAAATTTCGAATACACATCACTGTTAAACGTCTTCAAATCCAATAAATTTGATTTTTTTATACATCCGTCATTCCAGCACACGGAACAGTATTCCATTACAGCAAACACCCCCTTTCCGCCATTACTTTGTGTAATGTTTTACTGAAACATTGCTTAAGTCATCGGGAGGGGGGGGGGGGGGGGTTCCAGCATATGGTTAAAAAAACGACAAAATTTGAATTTTTTTTTCAAAGGGAGAAGGTAGGAAGAACTTGAAAAAAAAAACCCGCTACAAAAGGAGATTTAATTAGAATTTTTGATCCAAGGCTCCACGCAACTAGGGGAAAAAAAAGATCAAGAACAAAAAAAAAGTACTTCGAAGTTTCTGTTATTTTTCGAGATTATTTTAAAGATCTGTTTACTCGTGGGTGGCTCCAAACAAAAAATCGGGGGGGGGGGGAGGGGTTCAGCATAAGGTTTTTAAATAAATCGTAAAAACGGGACAAAATAAGAATTTCTTTTCAGTTTTCCAGGATTGGTCCTTAACTGCCTAACATCCCTTCTTGTGCATTCTAGAATATCAACACATGCATCACGAATTATTACTGTCCTTTCGAAATTTTGGAAGATAATCACATCACGAGTCCTTTGACAATTTTTGAAAACTCCCTTTTTCCAAGTTTTAAGTCATTTTTTTTTTACTTTTGATAGGCAAATAATTCCGATTAACTGATAAATGGTCAATGATTAATTTAAACATTCACTCAACTTGTTTTCATTTTCCATAGAGAAATATTGCCCGAGGCATAAAATTTTGATAGATTTAGGGGCTGTATCAGAAAATCCTTATATTTGCCCGATCGAACCATGCACTAAGTCGGTTGGTACACTCTTTTCTCGTCCCCTCGACATGCTCCCTCGCTTCGCTCGGGACCATATCTCGGGGTACTTGAAAATCGTGTACCAACCTTTACTTGGCGCCCAATGCAAATGACCAATGGTCAGCGCGGACACTATTCAAAGTGACCAATAGGTGAAAATATTAAATATAATAAAGGAATACATAGCCTTAGGTCATGAATGAACAAATTGGGACTTTTCATAAAACGGAAACGAAATTGAATGTTAAAACACTTTATATTATGGGTCCCTTTAAAGTACGAAACGAAAACGAAACGAAATGAAACGAAACGAAACGAAACGAAAACGAAACGAAATGAAACGAAACGAAATGGACAAAAAATTGCGCATATTCAGAAACATTTTATAAAATGATAGCACGTGAAATAATTAATATCGACAATATTTAATCTTCCTCTTCTTCTATGTATGACTACGCTTACTCGGAGCACTCCCAAATGGACATATGTGCATACAGAACATGAAAACCCCATTCTTTATATCCCCCTCGGTTCTTTTTTTGTTTTTGTTTTTTTGGTTTTTTTTTTTGTTTTTTTTTGTTTGTTGTTGTTGTTGTTTGTTTGTTTCTTTTTTTTTTTTTGTAAGAAAATGTTGTGCCCCTCCACTTTTTCAGACAGAGCTACGCCGTTGCTGGTAACACTTTTTACAAAAAGTTAAGTAGGAACATGATGCCCATGGGCGGATCCAGGAATTATTTCCAGGAGGGGTCCTAAAATTCATTGGTCCTAAATTTTTTGAAAAGCAAAAAAAAAAAAAAAAAAAATGGCAAAAAGATTGAAATCTTGAATTTCCACCGCGTTGTTCTTGATTAATAATCAAATGTGAAATAGTCCTCTTAAATTTGTCAAAGTTGGAATAAAAAGGACAGACTAATACCGTTTGCAAGCGCGGATCCAGAGGGGGGATGGGGGCGGGATCCAGATCCCCCCTGGAATTTTCGAAGCATCGTTTGGTAACGCTTATAAATATACAATTTTATTTCATAAGATTAAGTCCCGATTCCCTTTTTTGTCATAGCATTTGAAAAATAACATGAATTTGTATTTAAAATCTATCATTTTTATTAATTTTTTGGTCCACATTTCAAAATTTTCCCGGGCTTGCTTACGCTCGCCAGATTTTATTGCATATACTATCAATTTCAAATTATGCTTACCTTTGCAACCCTTATACATTGCACACCTTCGTCAATAAACAAGGACAAGTAACTGAAAAAATACAGTAATATTTACATTACTAGTAGATTCCCCATGTTAAATGCCCATTAGGCAACTAGAATTATATTCCAATAACTTGGTAATGCTCACGTTCGAGTTCGACCCCTCACGTTCGAGTTCGACCCCTCCTGTAATCCTGGATCCGCCCATGGACATCATATTCCTACTTAACTTTTTGTAAAAAGTATTACCAGCAACGGCGTAGCTCTGTCTGAAAAAGTGGAGGGGCACAACATCCCAAAATTTCTTACAAAAAAAAAGAAACAAACAACAACAACAACAACAACAAACAAAACAAAATAAACCAAAAAAAAAAAAAAAAAAAAAAAAACCGAGGGGGGAGATAAAGAATGGGGTTTTCATGTTCTGTATGCACATATGTCCATTTGGGAGTGCTCCGAGTAAGCGTAGGGTCATACATAGAAGAAGAGGAAGATTAAATATTGTCGATATTAATTGTGCTATCATTTTATAAAATGTTTCTGAACATGCATTTTTTGTCCATTTCGTTTCGTTTCATTTCGTTTCGTTTTCGTTTCGTTTCGTTTCATTTCGTTTCGTTTTCGTTTCGTACTTTAAAGGGACCCTTATATTATTACACCAATTATTTTGGTGGAAATATTTGACACTACCACCAACGGCGTAGCTCTGCCTGGAAAAGTGGAGGGGCACAACCTCCTAAATTTCTAACAAGCAAAAAAAAAAAAAAAACAAAAACAAAAACAAAAACAAAAACAAAAAATTATGGGGTTTCATGTTCTGTATGCACAGATTTTAACATTTCTGGTACAATTCTGAATTTTAAGTAGTACATGAATAAATATCTGGTGAGCGGTAGCGATCCAGGAATTTTTTTTTAGCCAAATATTGACTTATCAGAAAATACTTTCTGTACTCCCTATCATCAAATCATAGCTAAAATATAAAGAACTGGCGAGTGGTAGCGAGCCAAAGAAAAATGAAAAGTTTTCGAAATAGCAAAATAATATCTATGATTTCAAATCGAGAAAGGGCCAAACTTTACGCGAACTACCACTATCCCAAACGATTTTATTTCAGTGACGAGCTTGGTTTTAAAAATATCAATGATAGATGCATATTTAACTTGGCAAGGGAGAAGTTCTTTACATTTTTTTAAATAATCTGTCCACTCCGTCTATTTTGTTCTCATCAAGATATTCTCATCAACAAGATATTTATATCTCATAAACAGCCTTTCTGTCTTTAAACACGGATTGAAACTCGTTGCGGTATCGGTTTCTGTGTTTAATTTGTACTTTCGATTTGAAGGGTTCATTTTGGACGTCGAACGAGGACGCAGATAAAGAAGAGTTATAAACGGTAAAACCTATAAATTGCTCTCTAAGTAATCATTTTCTTATCAGTCAGACACATTGAAATACTTTTTGCACCATTATTTCATACTTCAACGAGATATATCTGCCTCTACCTATCCTACATAGCCTCTCTCACACACATGCACACTCAGGTTCGGGGAAATCTAGCTTTAAAAGCTAGTTCTGGCTTTAAAATGGACCAAATTGAGCACTATTATTTAGAATGTCTAGAAATAAAGATGTTGCACACTTGCACATTGTCAGATATCGTAAAGTTTACGTACGAAAATGAACATTGGATCTTAAAATCGGAAACTCAGCGTTGCATTTACGAGTGCAGCTGCACATGTGCATTCAAGGAAAAGGTTAATATTCACTTCTGTACATAAAGTAGGATCGTCGAAGACATATTTCACATGATACAAATTCTTCTAAAAATTTGTTAATTTCAATTTTCAATCCTTATTTAATTGTTTTCGTAACATTAATGTAATTGTTCAAAACATGAAAATAAAATGAAAAAAATCAATTTTTAAAAGATTTAATTAAAATGCAAAACGGGACTGGCATCCTACTTTTATACCGGAATAATGCATATCCGTCTGCTAGTTGATCTTTTCTTTGCGAACAGCGCATCCATGATGATTTGTTATTCTTACCATTATTTCGCTGTTCTATGGGATTAAATAATACATACTCAAACCAAACGGAGAAAACCGAAAGCCGAGGTACATTTTCTGAACCACACCGAACTGAATAAAGGCTGAACCGTTACAGCCCTTCTAATAATCTACGTCAGCTGATATAACTTTGACTTAGGTATGCATACTTGTTTGAAACATTTTGCCAATTGTCCAAAAAATTTGCTATCAATAAAAAGTAAGTCATGAAATATTTGACAGTTTTGCAGTGTATTATAAAATATAAGAATCCGATTATAATCGATAATCAATCAACTGATCAAATTAATCCATTTTGATTATTCTATCCGATTCCCAACATTAATATTGTATCATAATGGCAAAGATCCTTTCAGGTGAGCAGAGCAATTGTCAGTGAAAAAAAGAATTTTGTGCTTCTGACTGGACATGTACAGTAAGCTGTGATCCATACGTTACTGCTACTGGTGTACATATAGATTTATATTACAATGTAAATACAAGTACAGAGCTTTTAGGTAGATAATATTTAGAAACCAAAAAATGGACACCTTGGAATAATGTGCACCAGGGCGCTGCAAGTTGCCGATTTTATGCTTGAGCCATTTTTGATCAGAATGGGACTATGTTGCAGAGGGCGTGGTCTTCCAAATCCCTGAAGTATTACGATTTTAGTCTCCAGCAACCGTAAAATTCTGGGATTTGAATCAAATTCACTTTAGTCCTTGTAGGAAGGACGATTTATCGAACAAAATGTAGTTCATTTGTGTAATTTTTAGCTTATGCGATCACCCTCCGTCCGTCTGTCCGTCCGTCTGTCAATTCATGTCCGGACAACTCCTCTGATTCAGAAACTGTTAGAGATAGAAAGTTAATTCTTTTTGCATTTTACTTGGACTATGGTCTAGTTGTGCACCTGACATTTAGTTTCAGTCCCTGACCCCCAGGGTCTTAGAGAATGGGCGTGGTCATTAAATTCTATGTAATCTTGTCCGGACAACTCCTCTGAAACTGTTAGAGATAGAAAGTTAATTCTTTTTGCATTTTACTTGGTCCATGGTCTAGTTGTGCACCTGACATTTAGTTTCAGTCTCTGACCCCCAGGATCTTAGAAAATGGGCGTGGTCATTAAATTCTATGTAATCTTGTCCGGACAACTCCTCTGACACTATAAATGATGGAGACTTAATTCTTTTTGCAATATGATGGGTCTGTGGTCTAGTTGTGCACCTGATATTTTGTTTGAGCCCCTGACCCCCAGGGTCTTAGAAATGGGTGTGGTCATTTTCTCCTATATAACTCTATGTAATCTTGTGCTCGCAACTCCTCTGACACTATAAATGATGGAGACTTAATTTTTTTTGCAATGTCATGGGTTTGTGGTCTAGTCGGCACCTGATATTTTGTTTGAGCCCCTGACCCCCATGGTCATTTAAAAGGTTGTGGTCATTTTCTCCTATATAACTCTATGTAATCTTGTGCTCGCAACTCCTCTGACACTATTAATGATGGAGACTAAATTCTTTTTTCAATATGATGGGTCTCTGGTCTAGTTGTGCACCTGATATTATGTTTTAGCCTCTGACCCTTAGGGTCTCAGAAATGGGTGTGGTCATTTTCTCCTATATAACTCTATGTAATCTTGTGTTCGCAACTCCTCTGACACTATTAATGATGGAGACTAAATTCTTATTGCAATATTATTGGTCTGTGGTCTTGTTGTGCACCTGATATATTTTGTTTGAGCCCCTGACCCTTAGGGTTTCAGAAATGGGTGTGGTCATTTTCTCATATATAAGTATATGTAATCTTGTGCTTGCAACTCCTCTGACACTATAAATGATGTAGAATTAATTCTTTTTGCAATGATTGGTCTGTGGCATAGTTGTGCACTTGATATTTTGTTTTAGCCCTATACCCCCAGGGTCTTTGAAAATGGGTGTGGTAATTTTTCCTATATACAGTCAGGGGTCCAACTTAAAAAAGTTATAACTTGCCCAAGTAACTGGATTTTAGTATTTATAACTTAAACAAGTTATGACAGCAAACTTTGAACCTCAATATCTCCTCAGAGCATTTTTCTTAAGAACTGAGCATTTGTAACTTAATAGATATTAAATTGGACAACCTCCTGGTATTATCTTACTATCCAGCGCATGCTCTGGAAGTCTGGCGCAAGGCTCTCAAAAATAGGGTTCTCTGGGGAATATTTCTGTAATTAAATCCTATTTCCAGCAACAGACGATCTACATTGTAATTCCCAAGAAAATTAGGTCAGAAACATGGTAAAGACCTAGATGCATCTTCTTAATGTGAATATTAACAATGAATCACAATGCTTTGAATATAAAACATGTTTAAATCAAAAACTCTGTATAACTTGTTTAAGTTATTGGAGAAATTGTGAGGAAAATCTGCTTTTTTATTTGTAACTTATTCAAGTTATAAACTCATGAACATAACTTGTATAAGTTATTACTGATGCAAGTTAATTAACTTCAAGAAGTTATTACTCATATAAGTTGGACCCCTGACTGATATAGTTGTGCTCTCTACTCGTTTAAAGCTATTACTGATGGGGTGTTAATACTTTATCCAATATTATGGATCTGTAGTCTTGATGTGTCATTGATAGTTCATTTGAGCTAGCAGCCCTTGGCCCCTAGGATCTTGGAAAATGGGTGTGACATTCTTTTTAGAAATACTTTATCTCGGATATTATGAATTATATGAGTGCTATTATAGTTGCAGTATAATGGATATGTAGTTTTGTCATGCTACTTATAATTTGTTAGAGCGCCTGCTCCCTATGGTCTTGGTTTAAAAAAAAAGAAAGGAAATTGATGTTTTAGAAAAAACGACCAGGTGAGCTACAGTCTCGTCACAGACTTCTGGTTCTATCATATCATTCATGTGAACATGTCCCTTAACGCATGCCATCAAAATTGGGTCCAGGACGTAGCATTGGTTTAGTGTTCATAGATTCTGCCTCTACGAGATGTACCGTCTAAAGACGTAAGCTGTATGTTGGAACTTAGACCTGTGCAATGGACCCAACTGAAGCAGTGAGGGATCTTTAAAATGCCTAACCACATCTGTCATTGTTATCATATTGTATATATATATTTGTACACTTTCTCTGTACCTTTGTGCATTGGTTTTAGAGAAATAAACTATCTATCTATCTATCCTACGCCAGTCTGAGACCTGGGACCCCAATTTATAGTCCCTAAATAGTTCCTAAAGACTATGCTAGGGTATTTTGGCTATTTACAAGATGTTAGCCCACAACACCTGGCCAGTCTCTTACGTGGTTCCGCGCTCGTCCGGATTCGAAGCTGGGCAATGACATGCATCATTGCCAATGAATAAATGCACCGAGCACTCTTCCAACTGAGTTATGCCACTCCATTTAGAAAGTAGCTGGTCCTAATGAATGAGTATTAATTTTATATCGCCAAGAATGAATCTTATTTCCAAATTGTTCATGCCTTTTCAGTACTTTCTGACCTTACCAACAGTAACATCTTCGTCGATACCTACCTTCACGTAAATGCACATTAGGGGTTTGAAATATCAAATGCACAATAAACATGATAAATAACATTGTGACTTAGGTATTTACGATAGAAAATTACTGAGAGTATCTTATGTATACATAGTTTTGATTATCACTGTCTGAGGGTTTTCTGAGCTAGGTATTATTATGGTTGCTGTATGCCGCACGAAACCGTTGTTTAGTTGTCTTCATAATAAATGTTATGTAAGCTTGCATCGTATGTACGATGTACTGTATGTCTCCATACAATTTCCATGTTGTCATAGAAATATCACACACTGTTCACATATGAGATCCTACTCATTTCCACTTATTTTTCCTACGTTCAAACTATCCTTTAACTCCTACATCATGTACATATAAAGAAATAAACCTAGACAAGTTATACCCATTGTTAAACAGTTTATTCTATCAGATTTTTGTGTAATGAGAATTAGATATGAGGAACTAACTGCTGGGAAATAAAGTGTGGATTCATAAAATCTAAAGATATAAACCAGAGCCTGCATACATGTACCTTTAATACTAAAGAAAAGTTGGTAGAGATGTGGTAAATGTTATGCTTTTACACAGACACCTGGTTTTTTTTTTTTTTTTTTTTTTTTTGGTTATTTTGAAATTTCTAGAAACTTATTTATGTAAGCTGTTGAAGATTTTTTGTTGCCTGCAATGCAAGAGCAGCAAATACATGTAGGATCAATTCTCTATCCAGTGTTAGTCTGTCTGTCTGTTGATCTATCTGTCAGTCACACTATCACATAAATGGCTATAACTTAATTGATATGTATCTGCAACAGGCAACATTCCTGATCAAGGTCATGGTAACACATTGAGGGTCAAAACTACGACAGGCAATATTCCTGATCAAGGTCAAGGTAATACATTTAGGGTCAAACCTACGACAGACGACATACCTGACCAAGGTCAAGGTAACATATTGAGGGTCAGAACTACAACAGGCAATATTCCTGATCAAGGTCAAGGTAACACATTTAGGGTCAAACCTACGACAGGCGATATTCCTCATCAAGGTCAAGGTAATACATTTAGGGTCAAACCTACGACAGGCAACATACCTGATCAAGGTCAAGGTAACACATTTAGCATGTTTAGGGTCAAACTTTTTTTTTTGATAGTGCACGAGACAAACATATTTCAGACATTGAATAGTGCACGAAACAAACATATTTCTGACATTATAGATAGTGCCGAGACAAACATATTTCAGACATTGAATAGTGCACGAAACAAACATATTTCTGACATTATAGATAGTGCCGAGACAAACATATTTCTGACATTATAGATAGTGTAAACATATTTCTGACATTGAATAGTGCACAAGACGAACATATTTCTTACATTATAGATAGTTCACGAGACAAACTTATTTCTGACATTATAGATAGTGCACGAGACAAAGGGTCAAACCTATGACAGGTGACATACCTGATCAAGGTCAAGGTAACACATTTAGAGTCAAACCTACAACAGGCAACATTCCTGATCAAGGTCAAGATAACACATTTAGGCCAAACCTACGACAGGCGACATTTCTGATCAAGGTCAAGATAACACATTAAGGCCAAACCTATGACAGGCGACATTTCTTACCTTGAGTAGTAACTATTCTATCTTATTGGGAAAACTTAGTAAGCATTGCAAACAATCTTTGGTGATTTTGTAAGAAGTCTGATGTATATCATTTATTGTAGCATTTGTCATTAAATACATCTTCCTGGGTCAAGGTTCAGATTAACTTAACTAATCTCCATCTTGGCAGATTTAGGTAACAGTTTTGCAGTGAAGTACTCCGTATCCATTGAAATGTTGTAAAATTAGCTACATGTGAAAGTACAGAAAAAGAAAAGTTTAGGTTGAATCCAAGTTCTGTTTCACCACAGATCTTTGTTAATGCGTCTTAATTTAACAATATATCAAACTTGAAAAGAGCAGGAACTTTGAGGTACACATATGGTACTTCAATTACAACTGTATGATTTTGCAAATTTATTGTATGTTCGATAAACACGATAAAGCGTTTTAATTACACATGCGGAATATGTTGAAAGTATAGATATAGATATAGATAGATAACATGACATCATACTGTACAGTCTTCGTGAAAACTCACTAGCCCGACCGCCCTGACTACCAAATATTTCCTCGGGCTACCAAAATTTGCTGCTGAACTAGCCCGACTTGCTAGTGACCTTTACTGAAATGCATTGTTCTGAGCCCACAACTGGCGATTTATCACCTTATACTTAGGTAAAATCGCGGCCTACTTTCCATAACAAGGAATCTGTCATATCTCAATTTCTGTCTATGATGGTTAAGTATGAAATGTTTATTTAACATTTTATTGAACATGTTCAAAAGACATAAAGTTTTCCTGTATAATCTGTTCATCATAAAACACACGATAAATATTTCCATAACAACAGTGCATTGTTTTCTGCGTAGCATGACTGATTATTTATATTAACAACTAATATGCAAGTGTTACATGTTCAAATGAATAAATGAATGAGTTCTTATGAGAATTTTATAGCGTAAAAAGTGTAAAAAGTGTATGTGAAATGAAATTTATACAAACAATATCAAGAATTTGTTGTAAACTTTTGATAATGACGTTGGGGATGTAAAAAGTGAGCAAGGACCGTCAACATCCGCTAGAAAAAGGATCGTGTGGTGGTTTAGCTTCCATCAATTTTTTGTATACTCTATATGTGTGAGTTTTGGCCTACTTAAGGGACCTTATCTTAAGAAACGTTGGTTCTTTTAAGATTTATAGCGTTTTGAATCTTTTGATATTTGTTCAATGGCTAGTGTTAATTTTGGGTGGCTAGTAGATTTTGGCACTCAACTAGCCCGACTGGCTAGTGGTAAAAAAAAGTTTTCATGAAGACTGCATACATGTGTATTGCTATTTTGGAAACTTGCCATTCACCAAAAAATATTGAAATTAAAGGATGTTAACATCTTAGCACCATCCCACCAATGCTATTTGGAACATAGATTTTATTTGGATATGCAAATGAATCGACAATTCAGGAAATTTGGAGCTGCACATTCTCTGTAATGTAAATGCAGAAATTTAAATTCTAAAAATATCACAAGAGGGCGCTAGTGAAATTAATTTGGACTGCTTATGAAAGTCACTTTGGCTGGAAGCATCACTGATTAGAATTTAATATTCGAAACACGTGTCTGGTGCATGAAAATTGGTTGGAAATTTTCTTCAAAAAGGTATAGAGTTGGAACCCTTCCGAATTATTAAGTTGCTCTGACATTGATATTTATTTGTCTTACAGGTATCAGATTGATGCACATTTTATCCATAACCCAGCATTGTACTCCTTAAAGATGGAGATTTGACTTTCCTATGATTGTTGTGTTCCTGTGGAATTTAGATTTAATGTGTTTAAGGTAAGATACTATACTGCATCAGATAGCATGCTATGTATATGATATATGGAAATGGTGTCCATATGCATCCTATGTGGATTGAAATCTTTTTGAAATGTTGGTCATTTAGACCGACATTTGACAAATGTGTCCTTCTGGACGAAAATTACCAGTTAAACAATATTAAAAGCAAAATATATAACATGTATAAGGTCAAATAAAAAGTATCCTTGTTTCTTTCTCCTTACATGTCTGAGTAAAATTATGTTTTGAACATAGGTGTTTCTTTTTGTTTTTTCTTTAAATTAAAAAAAAAATAAAGGTTACAGGTAGGGGTTTATAGTCTTGTTCGCCTGAGCCTCATGCGACTTCTACATTTACCTCCCTGGCGAGACCTATGCTCAATTCCCCTCAGAGTATACATTAGCAAAGCTGCGTTGATGTGCTAGTGCTTTTCATTCACATCACCAGTTCATCTTATGTGCAGGGTACCTGATTTTTGGAGAGAGTGCAAAGAAGGGCTGGGTCTATATATCGGTACGTATCGATATTGGTCATCGATACGAGTATCAATATATTTGCTCCAATATATTTAGATACAGTTACAGTATTTATAGCACAAAACATGCTTTTCATGTGGAAACTCAAGAATTTTAATGAAAATGTAAGTTTGATCATATTTTATTGTTCGTTTGGCAGATATATTCTGAATATTGGATCGATCATGCTTGCCTTTTATGCTGGCTATTCAAATTATTTTATGATTTGAAGTCTACTAATAATGACAATGATTAAGGAGTATTACATTACATGTAAATATTAAATGTTAATGGAAGGTCGGCATGTAGGTTATATTTTTGTTATTCAACATGATTCATTGAAACTTCAAAGTTATACTGACTCATCTGTAGATGTTATTCCAGAAGGTTGGAAAGCAAACTGACCACACATTTTTGTTTTCTCTATAATACATTTCTGACATTGATGGGAAATTTTGTGACCCAATGAACATGATGAAAAAAAGAATTGATTTATTACTACAGGCAAAATAAGGGGCAAAATAACCAATAAAGAGCAATCAGGAGACGTAATCGTATATAAAATGAAAAGAAATGAGCAAGCGCTATAAGTTAGTTTTAACCACTTGACTTTGTATGTTTGGTGGGGATGGGGGGGGGGGGGGCAGTTATTTGTAAATAAAATTGTTAATTTGTGTGTTTTACAAAATAGAAATTTAATACGACATTGGATATTGGTAGTTTTTGTATTGTATTGCATCGTATTGAAAAGTTGGTTTCGATACCCAGCCCTGTTGTAAAGTAACTTGCCAAACATACCCAAGGTTACAATGCTTTTGCAATGAAGAACTGTTACAGTGTCCCCTATATAACCCCAGCAAACAAAGTTTAGGGGGTATATAGGAACCACCTGTAAGCAGATCTGTTTTATAAATTATATACTATCAATGTTTGGTCTTTCATAGTCTATACATATATTCACCATAAGGAATACTACATTTTGTTACTATGACTTTTGACCTCTTGACCTTCTAACCTTGACCCCATACGTATATAGCATTTTAGATTGAGAAGTTTTGAAAGTAGATTTCTCTCATACTATTAATAATAGGCCCTTCAAATTTTATACATACATTTACCATAATGAGTCCTACATTTTGTAACCATGACTTTGGACATCTTGATCTTGTGACCTTGACCTTGACTCCTACTAGATAGAAGAAATTCAATACATTAGATAAATATGTCAGTTGATATACCATTATTTTCATCATTTAGCATGATTGGTTAACTAAAGGGGGTTTCGTCTTTGCTCATTGCAGATGGATGCTATCTTAGCTGACATAGTTTCCAGTTAACATTAAGCCTGACCCGAGGATGTCATCTTTTACAAGGATTCCTCTGGTAGGCAGCGGGGACAAATTACCTTTATCTTACGCTATATATGGCAACCTTCCTAAGTATCTGTGTGATATTTGTGGATTCGGATCACCCGACAAAGCCACTCACGATACTCACAAACTCTCACACGTTCAAGCTACTAGTGGATATGTAGCAAAGCGTGTTCCGCTGTATTATAGTTTGGATACAGGAAAATTGCAACCTCATGGAGAGAGTTCAGAAGATAAAGAAGAAACGGAAATGGTGTTCATATGCATCCTATGTGGATTCAGGTGTGCAAGCCAACCTGAGTTCTTCAACCATCAGAAAATGGCACATCCAACTCGTCTTCATTGCAAGCACTGCAATTTCAAGGCTGCAGATCCTTCCTATTTGATTCAACATGAAAGTAGGCACGTGGGAATCCGATTCAAATGTGACAAGTGTGACTACATAGCTGCTAGCTATAGAATGCTTCCTAAACATATGGCTACCCATCACAGGCAGCAAATGGAATCAGCCACCAATCACAAGGGGCCTTTAAATCAAAGCACAATGAAAGCTCTGACACAATTTATGGATTCAAAACAAGGGCGAAGAGGAAAGTTATCCAGTGGAAAGCGATTTGACCAATCTATTTCTACTTCCTCTCCAGGAAAGGTGAAATCTATCTCAATATATGATTACAAAAGTAAGACTCTCATGGATGAAAAGGCATACTTCAAACAAATTCAAAAAGAAGAAAGGAGAAGAATGAAATTTAATGTTAAAAGTACTCAAGGGGAGATAACTCCTGTAACAGAAATGAGACCAGACTCCAAAATTCAGACAGTGAGTCAAGATGGAACTATCAAAATTGAGGAAGATTTGGGAGAGGGCAGAATTAAAGTTCACATCTTGCAAGAAGATGGCAAACCATGTGCTGAAGAAGGACAGCATGGTGTTCACAATGAACAAAGAGACCGTAGAGAGTTTGATAGTGATTCAGGTATGGGTATGAACAATTATGATCACTCTTTCAGCTATATCTTCGGTAATGAGGAGCATAAAGAAGACGGAAGCTTCCAGATCAAAGAGGAACCTTTTGATGATGAACATACTGAAGTTGAGAATAAACAAATTGAACTTGAGAATGAACATACAGAAGATAAATTTGAAGTTGAACAGCCTGCTCAAATCAAAGAGGAGCCCCAGTTTTTGGAGGGATCTTTTCACAGTGAACAGTCAGAAGTTTCAAGTGGGAAAGGCAATATTGATATTGCCTCTGCTCAAGAGGAGCAATGTCATAAAAGTGAAAGCAGTAGAAATGAGGAACAAGTCTACATCAAAGAGGAGCCAATTGATGAGGAGGAACAATCTTTCAGTGAGGAGTATTTGACTTTAAATGATAATGAGCATCACAGTATGAATGAAAAAGTTGTCAATCAGGAGGAGCAATGCTATGACGAGGAGAGGAGCAAAAGTGAGGAGCAAATTGAGTGTGGTAAAAATTCTGATAAAGTTCTAGGAGCTGTGGATGCTGAAGAAGGGGAAGAAGTAAGTATAAAAGAAGAAACAATGAGTACAGATTATTACAACATGTACGAGGAAGTTGATGGAAAATCTGCTGAAAGGGAGGGAGGATTTTTCAAATGCGATGCTGAAATACAAGAGGAGTATTTGGTCGCTCAGAGTAATATCGCTGACTCATCTGAAATGACATTTTATGACTCAGACTCAGATTACTGTCCAAGTTTAAGTGTTGAAAGTGCTGAGGCAACAAAAAGGATCACAAGGTCAAGATCTAAACAATTAGAAAAAGTGAAAACAGGTAAAAAGAAAAGAAAAGCTTATATTCCAAAAAGAATAAGCAAAGGTGCTGTGAAAATTGCTCAATCAGATACCAAGAAGGGTAGAAAGGCACACAAAGACAAGTGTAATGAATTAAAAGGAGACGATACGATAAGTTTATCAAGAAAGGAAAGAGGTCCAGATGAAGCGGGTAGCTCAAACACAGAACAAGGGAATGAACCAGAGTCAAGCACCTCTGACAATGATTCATCAGTAAAAATACTTAAGAAAAATAGAAAACTTCCAAAGAGGCCGAAATCATTAACTCTTCAGTATACATATTGCCAGAAGAATTACAAATGTGAACATTGCGGCTTTGTCACTTATCGTCCTAACCTGTATCAGATTCACCTTATGCAGCATACAGGACAGATGCCGTTCCAGTGTCGTTACTGTCCGTTCAGTACGGTGTTCTCCAGCAGTTATACGGAGCATTTCAAGAGACATACCGGGAAGAAATTCAGATGTGATATATGTGGGGTATTGGTACACTCCTGGGGTGAGCTTCCTCACCATAATAAATTACATCATAGTAAACATGGAAAGGAAAAACTGTCTGATATTAAAGATTAGATACTGCTGATTGATATCCCTGATTTCTTGAGTATTCATTGATTTTGTTAATACAAATTTGTATTTCACTCTATACATTGAATGTATATATGACCTGTCCAACTTTGACAAAATTGTCTGTCAAAGTTGACATAGCTTGTGTGTTGAATTGTTTTACGTGCATCCAATATTCAGGTAAATTTTTTCACATGTCTCATTCTAGAAAAAAAAATTGCACTTTGATGAATTTAATTATACCATGTATTTCAATTTGTTTTGGGGTATCTGAAGTAGAAGGGTACATGTTATTGGGAGGTATATTGGTTTTTATAAGGATTTATTGAGGACATATTGATCTTTTGGTTATTGTTTATCAGCAATTCCCAAACTTTGAACTTGGTATAACTTTTTAGCAGTATGTGTGATTGGCTTCTTATATGTCATGTGCACATTCCTTGTGATCTGGGTCAGGTACCTTTGTGACCTTGACCTTAGTTTTAAGATACTGTTGATTGTTATTGTGACCTTGACCTTTAGATTATAGATAGCTGGTTTGACCTTGTGACCTTGACATGCTTGATCTAATCAGCAAAAGATTATGATAATCTTTTGTTGATTGATGCATAGTGTTTGTATAGTCTTGGATTCTTGCTAGGTATTTAAGTATATTAGGTTAGATGCACAATTTCGTCAAATCTAACCTGTGGAAAGATAATACATGTACTATATTCATGATATTGGTAGGTCGCCAATGTCAAAACCTTTCAATTAATTCCATAACATTTGACCAAGTGGCCGTGACCTTGGGTTTCCATATTTCATTTCTAAGACTTAATTCTAGGTATTTTTATGAGTGTGTCTTCAAAAAGATGTCCAAGTGTGTATCATTAATTATGTCATCTATACACATGATACATGCTCAGTTAGTTTCTTTTGTATCAACATCGATAAGAGAATTAAAATGTTTATTTTATGGTTGAGCATGCAGTAGATCTGTTCTTTGAAAAGTGGCTTAATTACATTTCTTATATTTTTGGAAATGTATGACATGCTGCATGTATTGCAATATAAAGATGATTTTGTGTGATTTAGATAAAGATTTCTTTTGTCTTAGTTCAGAATATTAATTCAGTGTGTTATTTCTAGCATCACATATGCTTCGTAATGCTTATTCAATAATGCTGCAAACAATGTGAATATGATGGATACAACCAAAAAAACCCATAATTTTATGCTGTGTACAATATATTTTTGATTAATTTATCTTAACTTTTGTCGTTGAAAGCCTATTCCCATTACATTGTATTATTTGTTATAAATATTGTATTATTACATATTATTATGTAAGCACTTAAAGCCAGTACAAGCTGGGGTTTTTTGGTACATTTAAGCTTTTCTGAGTACAGCTAAACACTGCTTTATATTCCCCCACACTAATTAATTTAAATTTACCATTTAGTCAGTCTGTATGTCTGTCCGTGCCTATATAGCTTTCTGTCAGTCTATCTGTGATGCTCATATTTTCAATTTTCATCTCTGCCACCTTTACAGTAAAGAGATGAAACGTTGTCTAGTGTACTAATACTACCATAACTGATGGAGTTTGACTTTGGTCTTTTTTATACTTTCTAGCACTTCTACCATGAGAATATATTTTGTTTTCTAGAGTTTTTTTCTGCCATATTTACACAGCCAATTGTGCCTCACATGAAATTTATATGAAATGAGCATCATGTAAATTTCACATGAAAGTTCATATAAAATTAATATAAATTCCACATAAGATTTATGTGAAAAATATTTCACATGAATTTCACATAAATTTCCTTCACATGAATTTCACATGAATTTTTCTCAGTGACCTTCACAGGAAACTGAATTAACGTAACATCCATGTAAAATCTTCACATGAATTTCATGTGAAAAATTTCATGTAAATGTCATGTTCGTGCTCGTTTTACATAAATTTCATGTGAACTTTCATGTAAAGTTCATGTAAATTTCACATGAATTTCACATGAGGCACAATTGGCTGTGTGCAGATATTGAAATAAAACTTTTAGTGTATTAAGCTTGAGTATGATATTTATGGTGCTACACCTTGAATACATTTGACCTTGAAACTAGTTCTTGATACTGTTTTATGTCATGTATTGATTTACAGATATTGTGATGAAATCATTTTCTTCTATGATATTTCAATAGGGAATTCCCTGATCTACTTTAAGAAATCGACCTTCAAGAGCTTATCAGTCATTCTCTCAGGATTCACTTCCTCTTCTTCAAAGAATCCAATATTTCAACCAGGCTGTCTGACTGTCTCCTTTCCTTTTTGAAGTTTTTGAATGCATTTCATTGTAAATTTTTAGTGAAAAAATTCACATTTATGATAAGTAATATTTCACTACTTGCTAAAAAAGTAAACTGTATAGTATTTTAACAATAAAGTCCAACAAACGTCTAGAATTTTTTCCATTGTGATGTAATGCTGCCATTGCCTAAACATGCTAATGCCAAACAGGAACGGCTGTCGGCAACCCCCATTTTAATACTCTGGTTGTATTTTATGTATTATCTTTCTTCATTATGTATTTATATTTGAATTTTGAATGCTTGCCCTTTGAAGAAAATTGGATTGCTTGGTGTTAAATCTATTGTAAATCAACACGTTTTAATGAAAAATATACAAATGTATTGAACAAAAGGGCAGGTGACCTTAAAATATCCTTTAATCCCTTGAGGTCAGCTAGTTGATTTCCCCTACCCCCTCTAGATCTCCCCCCTCCCTTTCTTCAATAGTGACGGTCTACAAAATGAAATATTAATACCTCGTAACTTTTTTTAGCCTGCAAGAACTTAAAACTTTAAGGAATATGCTGAATGAAATGTTATTTAAAAATATTTGAATTTAGATCTAATTTGAAATTTGAAATCATTTTCACTGTTATTTTAATTTAGATTGAATCTTTATTGTTTTCTATAGATGAATTTAAGCATTTATATTTTACTGTCATATCATTTTTAGCTCACCTCGACGAAGTTGAGTGAGCTTATGCTATACCCCCGCGCCTCCGTGTCCGCGTCCCTGTCCGCGTCCCAGTCTGGTTAAGAAGTTTGGGGTAGCTCAGTATTTGGCAAAGTACTGATGCTACAGTAACCAAACTTGCACAAGTGATTCATCTTTGGATGCTGAGCTAAATCCATGCATCGGATGCTGCATCTGACCTACATTTTCCACTTGAGTGACTTGGTTAAGAAGTTTGGGGTAGCTCAGAGTGGCTTGGTTATTAATAAGAAGTTTGGGATAGCTCAGTATCTGACAAAGTACTGATGCTTCAGTAACCAAACTTGCAAAAGTGATTCATCTTTGGATGCCGAGATGGACCCATGCATCCGATGCAGCATCTGACCTACATTTTCCACTTGAGTGACTTGGTTAAGAAGTTTGGGGTAGCTCAGTATCTGACTAAGTACTAATGCTACAGTAACCAAACTTGCACAAGTGATTCATCTTTGGATGCCGAGATGGACCCATGCATCGGATGCAGCATCTGACCTACATTTTCCGCTTTAGTGACTTGGTTAAGAAGTTTGGGATAGCTCAGTATCTGACAAAGTACTGATGCTACAGTAACCAAACTTGCACAAGTGATTCATCTTTGGATGCCGAGATGGACCCATGCATCAAATGCAGCATCTGACCTACTTTTTCCACTTGAGTGATTTTGCTTTTAAAAGCCAATATTGAGCAAAGTATAAGTGCTGAATGTACGAAACTTGCATATTGGATGCATCTTTGATCAAACTTTCATAAAATGACCTTGACCTACTTTTTCCCCTTGAGTGATTTTGTCTTTATAAGCTAATATAGAGCAAAGTATAAGTGCTACATGTACCAAACTTGCATATTGGATGTATCTTTGATCAAACTTTCATAAAATGACCTTGACCTACTTTTTCCGCTTGAGTGATTTTTCCTTTAAAAGCCAATATTGAGCAAAGTATAAGTACTACCTGTACCAAACTTGCATATTGGATGTATCTTTGATCAAACTTTCATAAATAGACTTTTTCCACTTGAATGATTTTGCCTTTAAAAGCCAATATACATGCGCTAAGAAATATGATTCAATTGAATTTGGCTGCCACGAGGTGAGCTTCGTAATCTGTGATTACCTATGTTTTTCATTGATGTTATTAAAACCAGATCTCTACAATCTGGACATAAATTTCTGTGTGCTACGGTGAAAATTTGATGAATTGTTTTTGAAACGTCTACAGATCAATATATAAATTAAATTTGTGTCTTATGTTTGTTTTCACAAAATGTTGACATTAATTTGAATTTTCGCACACCCTTAAATGTAGCATATTGAAATTATTTAAAATACATGTACATTTTGTACATACATGTGTACTACCATGTAGAATAGAAAATTCATCGTCATTACACAAGTTACTAACAAATCCTACTCTCTG
This sequence comes from Pinctada fucata, assembly GCA_028142955.1. Taxonomy (NCBI): domain Eukaryota; kingdom Metazoa; phylum Mollusca; class Bivalvia; order Pterioida; family Pteriidae; genus Pinctada; species Pinctada fucata. Next base: position 9,476,225 of record AP027108.1, read on the forward strand.
TCTCTAAAACTCTAAATGAATGTAGTTTGAACTCCTGTCCTATTAGAATAGATCAAACTCTTACAAAAAATCAATAAATTTTCATCGCTGGTTTGAGAAAAGCCTTATGTCACAAAAATATACTAATGTTTTGTCAATGCTTTTTTTTTTCTTCATGAAAAATATATCTGATGGAGCTTATACTCAAACCAAACCACTTTCTACTGTCAAAGTTTGTCCTTAAAAATACTTAAAATTTTGCTTCTGGTATTGGATCCTCTTACATATACATGATATACCTAATGTAGTATTGACTATGCATTTGATTCTCTCACTGTCCCTGAAATTTGTAGAATCAGAAATTTGAGGATTTGCAAAAGGCAGATAATTTTAGAGTCTATATAGATTTTGATGAATCAATGAATACAAATTTTCAATATCTATAAAATTGCTATCTATAAAATAAAAAAATCCTATAGATTGACAAATGCATATTGCCTGGCACATCCATTATCGAGTATGACATCATACTGGTAAAGACAGAGAGTGGGATGGATAATGACTTGGACTCCTTTAGATGATGAAAACAATAGAGTATAACATATATCATTGTGTTTGTCGTATATCAATGTGTTAAGTTTCATATTACTCATATTATAATGAATTTATTTCTTGTTAACTTGTAAATAATAGAACATAGATGTTTATATAATAAAATGTAGATCAGAACTTTGTATTTTGATTTTGATTAATAAGCGCAACTTTTGTATTCCATCTTTTCATGCCTTTTTAATTCACCTGAGCGAAGCTCAAGTGAGCTGTTGTCATAGCGCGGTGTCCGTCGTCTGTTGTTAACTTTCTAACATTTTTGACTTCTCCTCTGAAATTTCACGAAACTTTACAGGAAGCAAGAACTCAAGGTCCTCTACCAAGTTTGTGTTTTCGTGTCCATCCTTTCACAAATATGGCCGCGGAGGGCTCTGATTGGCTGACACATTTTCAACATTTTCTCTGCAACCGCTTCACAGAAGGAGCTGATAAGATAAGGGCTGTATTTAGCCCTAAATCGCATCAAGTATTTCTTCTACACAATGATCTGTACGCAAGAAAAACTTGATAATTACTCAAATGTAATGTATTTGGAAATTCCTCATACAACTTTTATTTTGGTAAGCTTATTTCTAGATACTTAAATTACAGTCTAAAGAGTAGGGGGTAGATGTTGAAAAGAAGCTAATATTGACCAAAAAACGTTGAAAATTAAGAACAATCTGGCTAATATGGATAACTATAAACTTTAAAACATAGTTATAGTCTAAACAAGATACTAGAAATTAAATTCAAGAGACTGGTCTCAATTTTTTCCATAAATTTTAAAATCTTGAATCTGAAATATGGTTGTATTTGTATTCATTGACTACAAAGTAGGCATTTTACCGCGAAATACACATTGTGTAGAAATAAACTGCACACTCCTGTTTATTTCATTCCAAAATCTTGTGCGTTTCATGTGAACATGTTTAGAATAAATAAATGAATGACTTTAAAACGGAAAAAAAATAAATTTTGCTTATATAATGGCCTAAAACAGATTTGTAAAAAGCCCCCCACCCTCCCTTTTTCAGTTTTTTGTCTCTAGGGCATTGTTCCCCCCTTAGCTACAGAACCCCACTTTGTCAAAAGATGTGTATTAGTGATATACACCTTCTGTAAAAGTGGCGTTCTGTAGCTGAGGGGGGAACAATGTTTTAAAAAACTTTTCCAGTTTCCATTAGTTTCTATAGAAAAAATACATATTTTGCCCCAAAATTTAGGAAAACTGTGCATGATAAATCTTATGCAACTGCTGATTATGATGAAACCAAGAACTGGCATCAATTTTGTGATAGAATTTTTTTGAAGTTCCTATTTTGAAAATTCCACTTTTTCAGGGCAGATTTTACGCCTTATCTTATCAGCTCCTTTCATGAAACAAGTTTGTGTTTTGTTTTTTTTTTCGTTCCGATCGGTCAACAAATATGGCCGCCAAGGGCTCTGATTGGCTGACACATTTTCAACATCTCTGCAACAGCTTCACAGAATTTCATGAAACATTACAGGAAGCAAGTACTCAAGGTCCTCTACCAAGTTTGTGTTTTTCGTTCCGATTGGTAAACAAATAGGGCCGCCCAGGGCTCTGATTGGCTGACACATTTTTGACATCTCCTCTGTAACCGCTGCATAGAATTTCATGAAACCTTACAGGAAGTAAGTACTCAAGGTCCTCTACCAAGTTTGTGTTTGTCTTGCCGATCGTTTCACAAATATGGACGCCAAGGGCTCTGATTGGCTGACACATTTTTGACTCCTCTGCAACTGCTGCACAGAATTTCATAAAAACTTACAGGACGCAATTACTCAAGGTCCTCTACTAAGTTTATGTTTTTCGTGCTGATTGGTCAACAAATATGGCCGCCGGGGGCTCTGATTGGATTGCACACTTTGGAATTCTCTTTTGCAACCGTTGCACAGAATTTCATGATACCTTACAGGAAGGAAGCTTTCAAGGTCATCTACCAAGTTTGTGATTTTTTCATGCTGTCCGATCAAAAAATATAGCCGCCCAGGGATCTGATTGGATGACACATTTTCGACATCTCCTCTTAAACTGCTACACAGAATTTAACGAAACCTTGGTGGAAGCAAGTACTCAAGGTTCTCTGCCAAATTGTCCACTATCATCCTTTTGTTTGCAACTCAGGTGAGCGATGTGGCCCCCATGGGCCTCTTGTTTGAATTGGTGTTATGATTTTCAGAATTTTCCCAATAAAGCAAGGAAGTGTTAGAAATGTCATGACCCAAGGTCACATGTCAATTGTCAGGATCACATTGCACTTGATAAGAAGAACTTTGGACAATTTTCACTGACTGCATGAATTTTGATAATTTTTAGCTCACCTCGACGAAGTTGAGTGAGCTTATGCTATACCCCCGCGCGTCCGCGTCCGGTTAAGAAGTTTGGGGTAGCTCAGTATTTGGCAAAGTACTGATGCTACAGTAACCAAACTTGCACAAGTGATTCATCTTTGGATGCTGAGGTGAACCCATGCATCGGATGCTGCATCTGACCTACATTTTCCTCTTGAATGACTTGGTTAAGAAGTTTGGGGTAGCTCAGTATCTGAAAGTACTGATGCTACATTAACCAAACTTGCACAAGTGATTCATCTTTGGATGCTGAGGTGAATCCATGCATCAGATGCAGCATCTGACCTACATTTTCCGCTTGATTGACTTGGTTAAGAAGTTTGGGGTAGCTCAGTATCTGACAAAGTACTAATGACAATTACAGTACAAAATCGATAATTCAGAAAATCAGAAACCGAGGCATACGAAATCAGGATAAAACAGGAACAAAAGCAAACAAACAAAAACCTCCACCATATGAAAAGAAGCGAACTCCCGATATGAGAGTGAGACCAGGTGCCCAGGAAGAGTAAGCATCTCCTGCTTGCATGCAACACCCGCCGCTTCAGTTCGGTAGAACTGTCACATTCGGTAACTTCCATTTCGGAAGACATAGAGTACAATCTTGGGTTGAATGGTTCAAATGGTCTACGACAGAATATCACCAATCATTCTGGAGAGTGGGACATCATAGTGTATGACGATTTCCCCATATCGACCGTAGAACTTCCTCAGTGACGATATTAGTCGGTCACAAGCATATCCCTGACTGAGAAGCTTATCTGAAAGACGCCTAGCTCTCAGAACAAAATCCGTATATTTCGTACTTGCTCTGGCATAGCGTATCAACTGAGATATGAACACGCCATAAGCAGGCGATGAAGGAATGTTGCTACTCAGAAAAGGAAATGCTACAGTAACCAAACTTGCACAAGTGATTCATCTTTGGAAGCTGAGGTAAATCCATGCATCCGATGCAACATCTGACCTACATTTTCCGCTTGATTGACTTGGTTAAGAAGTTTGGGGTAGCTCAGTATCTGACAAGTACTAATGCTACAGTAACCAAACTTGCACAAGTGATTCATCGTTGGATGCTGAGGTGAACCCATGCTTCGGATGCTTCATCTGACCTACATTTTCCGCTTGAGTGACTTGGTTAAAAAGTTTGGGGCAGCTCAGTATCTGACAAAGTACTGATGCTACATTAACCAAATTTGCACAAGTGATTCATCTTTGGATGCTGAGGTGCATCCATGCATCAGACGCAGCATCTGATTTACATTGTCCGCTTGACTGACTTGGTTAAGAAGTTTGGGGTAGCTCAGTATCTGACAAAGTACTAATGCTACAGTAACCAAACTTGCACAAGTGATTCATCTTTGGATGCCGAGATGGACCCATGCATCGGATGCAGCATCTGACCTACTTTTCTACTTAAGTGGTTTTGCTTTTTAAAACCAATATTGAGCAAAGTATAAGTGCTATATGTACCAAACTTACATATTGTATGTATCTTTGATCAAACTTTCATAAAATGACCTTGACCTACTTTTCCGCTTGAGTGATTTTGCCTTTAAAAGCCAATATTGAGCAAAGGATAAGTGCTACATGTTCCAAACTTGCATATTGAATGTATCTTTGATCAAACTTTCATAAAATGACCTTGACCTACTTTTTCCGCTTGAGCGATTTTGCCTTTAAAAGCCAATATTGAGCAAAGTTTAAGTGCTGCATGTTCCAAACTTGCATATTGGATGTATCATTGATCAAACTTTCATATGATGACCTTGACCTACTTTTTCCGCTTGAGTGAATTTGACTTTGAAAGCCAATATTGAGCAAAGTATAAGTACTACATGTACCAAACTTGCTTATTGGATGTATCATTGATCAAGCTTTCATATAATGACCTTGACCTACTTTTTCCGCTTGAGTGATTTTGCCTTTAAAAGCCAATATTGAGCAAAGTATAAGTGCTACATGTACCAAACTTGCTTATTGGATGTATCATTGATCAAACTTTCATATAATGACCTTGACCTACTTTTTCCGCTTGAGTGATTTTGCCTTTAAAAGCAAATATTGAGCAAAGTATAAGTGCTACATGTACCAAACTTGCATATTGGATTTATTTTTGGTCATATTTCATAAAATGACCTTGACCTACTTTTTCGGCTTGAGTGATTTTTCCTTTAAAAGCCAATATTGAGCAAAGTATAAGTGCTTCATGTACTTAACTTGCATATTGGATGTATCTTTGATCAAACTTTCATAAAATGAAATTGACCTACTTTTTCTGCTTGAATGATTTTGCCTTTAAAAGCCAATATACATGAACTTAGAAATATGTTTGAATTGAATTTTGCTGCCACGAGGTGAGCTTCGTAATCTGTGATTACCTATGTTTTTGCATTGCGGTTTAGATTAATACAATGAGTCTTTGCATTGCAGGCCTTAATCAAGGTCAAATGATAAGGGTCAAGGTCATAGTGCCTTCAGCGATTAAGAATTTATCTTGGACATTATTGTTCGGTGATTGCATGTATTTTGATCATGTTTCTTAATCAGAGAATGAAAGTCGCACACAAACCTCTAAATCAGAGTTCTAAAATCCTAATCAGTGGACATACAAAATCATGAAGAAATGATAAAGAAGATCCTGACGATATTCTCAAGAGCACTCACAATATAGCACCATGTTGAGCATCGACGGACCCCAAGCAAGCCCGGGAGGAGTAAGCATCCCCTGTTGGCTAGCCGCTACATATAAGACGTTACATTTATTTTTTTCCTCTGGAACCGCTGTACAGAATTACTAAACATTACTGGAAGCCGTCCGCAAGGTTCACTTCCAATTGTTGTTTTTCGAGCCAATCGGTCAACTTATATGGCCGACGAGGGATGTGATTGACGCATTTTGGACATTCCTCGCATAGCCACTTTACAAATCTTACAGAAGCAAGTGCTGAATGCATTCAATTAAGTTTTTTTTCGAGCCAATCCGTCATTGTCGCTAAGCGTTCGAGATCTTATTTAACATTTTTTTCGACTTATCCTCTGCAATCGGTGTACAATAATTCATGAAACCTTACAGAGACCAAATACTCAAAGTCCATAATCAGGTTATTTTTTTTTTATCCGATCCAGTCCATAAACATGAAATTATTATAAAAGGGCTGTAATTGGCTGAAATATTTTCGACCCCTCTGCAGTCGCTTCAAATAAGTTAAAAAAAAAAACCTTTCAGAAAAGAAATACATGTAATGCCCTCTTGCACGTTAATGTTTTTCTAGCCGATTTGTAAATTAACATGGTCAATGAGGGTTCTTCTTGGTAGACGAATTTTCGAGATTTCATCAGCAACTGTTGCCTACAATTTCAAATGAGATAAAAAGATCCTGACAACAATCTCCACAGCACTTAATTTAACATCGACGGACCCCTATAGCAAGCTACATGTGGGACCAGGTGCCCGGGAGGAGTAAACAAGAACCTTTCCTGGAAACAAGTTGTCAACGTTCATTTCAATGATTGTGTTTTTCTAGGGTCCGTAGAAAATATTGAATTGTTGACGGACTTCAACTAATGAAGTTTCATGAAGTAAACGATGACTAATGGTCCTCCATAGCTCACTAAAGCTTTTGTTTTGATTTAATGTACATGTTTATTGTGTTTGTAGCGATTATCCCATACCCTTTTTATAGCACACAGAGTTGTCATCGTCTAAAAGATGCTCGAATTATCTTAAGCCGCTTCATACGAATTCATAAAATCTTTCGGAAAGGAAATACTCAAAGATTATATATATTACCAAATTTGCGTATTTCTAATAAACCAAGGAGATATTTTATCGGCTGACAAATTTTTGAGATCTCATCAGCAGCTGCTGCACACAATTTCAAGAAACTTTCTTGGAAACAGGTTACATAAATTCATTACAATTATTGTGTAGAAAACAGGGGTATTGAAATATTTAATTGGATGACACATTTTCAACCTGATGACCGACGAACCTCAATAACTCGTAAAGGCTTTTTGCTAGTTGAATGTATACCAGGCAAAAAAAAAGAGAAATGCACATCATAATATAATAGATAATCATGAATATTTATTATCATGATTATTGTCTCATTTATAGAATAAGTGTCTTATTTTGTGTGTTTATGCAGAAATAAATTGCGTTAGCGCATTTTATCAAATGCATAAGCCATTGTAATTTATATCTGCATAAAGACACAAAATTTGACACTTATTCCATGTTTATGCGTTTCAAAGTCAAAAATGGAACAAGTGAAGCTCCCAATTCTATTTATAAAGCAAATACGTTCACCAATGTGGAGTTAATTTTAGAGTTGGGGTTTCCAATGTCAATGTCACGTATATCTAGTGTGACTGAAATGTCATAAATCAATGCATTATGATATATCAAGTATTACAAATTAGAAATTTACAATGGGAAAATGACAAAATATGACCAAATAAGTTATTAATTACTCTCTAGATGTTGACTAATTATGTTTGCCGAATGTATTTTCATTACTTTTATCCGTTTTAGTTACATGTAGTTGCCGAGCGGCGATGACAGCGTTAGTTTATAAATGTATTTTTGTTATAGTGTGTACTGTTAATGTATGGTTCATTTTTGGAATTATCACAAACTACGCTGAATGTGATAAGTTTTTTGCAACATATCAAAATTAAAAGCAAAATTAATCGACGTGTTGTCTCTAGCTCCTGTTGCATGGCCGCAGATTTGGTATCTCTCGAGAACTGTAATTGTGTTTGTGGGCATTTGCAGCAAATGCAGGGTAAAATATAGATGAGTACTGGCTTGACCATTCAAATTTCGTTAAAATATACCGATGAATCTTGAAATCATATAGTGACTTAGGTATCATTTTCAATAAAGGTTATCATTATTTATGATTTTGATCCCAAAGGAACATGTATTTCGTCTTGGGCTATACATTTGAACTGTTGCAAATTTTTGTTCAACATAAACAAAATAATGATAATGATAAAAAAGAAATGAAAATGAACGTAAAAGATGACATTAACATTTTCATTGTGTCTCTTTATGTATGTGTTGTTATTAATGTTTGATGTTTGTGTAAGTCTATTTCGACTTTTTTGTAGGATGTTACAGTGCATGTTGTTTCCTGTTTCGGGTTGTATTTTTGTCTGATGTCATTTATGTATCACTTTCTTGAGGGTTTGTTCATTGCAGTGTTGTCTTGCTGGAGATCCTTCCCTTTTCTTAGTTGTCATTCGAGAAGAAAAGCTTAGAACTCTTCGCGCTTTGTGCAAGATGAAGCGAGGTTTGCAAGTGGTTTATGAAGCAAATTCTTAAATTCCAGCTCAGTTTAACTGACAAAATCCTTAACTTCAAAGCTTTTTTCAAATAACTTTGGACATTCTGAATTCGAATAACTTTTGGCGCCTATATTCATAGGAGTACATGACGATCGTTATGATATTGTAACCGTACCCGACCAAGTTGCCGCAGCTACCTAGCCAGATACACTTACAGAATTGGGATCCGTCTGCTGTCCGACTTTTAAGCTTCGTTGCACCCTTATAAATAAGGAACAAATTGATATAAGTTTCATAATTTATTAAATTGATAATCAGCTGTAAAAGAGAAAAACGAGCAAGCAAAGATGAGATAATAAATGATTTCCTATAAACTGAGTCTAGAGTTGTCTGCCCCTTTTGACTAACTCTCACCCAGCGTGTCCTTGGACACCTGCTATGAACCTAAACTAGCCCAAAGACCAGTATCTAGTGAAAGCAATGATCATCAATTCAAATACAAATCTGTGTTTCACCTATGTAGGTGCTATGCTTTTATTACCCGAATGGGTGCAGAGTATGAGTATACTAAATGAAGAGCAAGCAGCTGATAAGCAAAGTGATTATTAAGTACATGCAACAGAGAAAAGTATTTGGCTATTTATTTACTTTGAATTAATTATTAGAGAAATAGAATTACTATTGTAGTTAGAACTATTCAAGAAATATGAATTATACTTCCATCACCTATTTGGGTGCAAGCCACGGGGCACCACCCATTTAAGTTGTAAAAGATATATATTACCAAATTACCTATAAATTATGAACACTTGTGTGTTATCACCCAAATCGGTTATCACAAACTGTCACCAAATTGGGTGCTCTCAAGGCTGAGGTATCACCAACATGGGTGTCCATACTTTCAATTACCAGTCAAAGTTAAGTTCACCCAATTAGGGGAAAATACAACTCAAAGTCAAGTTTTCAAACTCCAAAACCAAAATCGGTTTCAATTCCTAACCATCTGATCAAGTCGATGTTGTCACCAGCTCTGGGACAAGTCGAATGCCCCGCTGAGCACTGGCAGTGCTTCCTTATATACTAATTGCATCAAGCGTCAGCCAATCAGAATGCGCCAAATGCATAAGACCGTACAAAATGTACCAGAGCAATGTCGGCACGGCGCTAAGTATCAAACTGCAGAGGAGAAAAGACATGAATTTCGTGTCTTAAAGGCTTCATCATGTAAAAGGATTACTTAAATTGGACATAATACCAACTTGTGTATCTAATTATTACCGAAATATCTCGGGAAAATAGTTATTATAAGTTTAATTAACCACCTGTAACTTGTCTACACTCGACCTTCATCTTAAATCTTCGCTGTCAATTCCCGATTTTATAATCGTATTTAAACTACATTTACTAGAGTGATTTTCCAGCTTTATGGATTAAGGACGACTCCGTAACAATATCATCATTTTAAAGATTATTTTTGATGATATTTGAAATGTAATTGCAGAAAATAATTGCACATCTGAAGCCATTTCGTATCATTAATCTCTCAATTATCTGAACCACGAAGACATTTTCTTGTTGAATTGTGCGCCGCATGTGTTTAAGGAGATTGAAGTTTTAAATGAAACCAATTAATGGAAATAGACAAAGTAAAAACTCAAGATATAACAACGTAGCGAAGATGAATAATTTCACTTCGTAAATGCTCATTCAATAAGAAATATCATCCTTTTTAAGCATCGGGTATCTCAACTCATATAATCCTTATGCAGAAAATGACATTGAAATCTTGGATGTCACCAAATCTTTGGTTTTGTATCAATGCTTTCGTGATGATTGTGGATTGCGAGCTATCAAACGTATCAATGAATTCAAGGGAAACAGACAAGGTTTGTAAAGAACAATTTCGTTGTCCTAACTACTACGACAAACAGTTGGTCGGGATAAAATATGGTGTACCAGGCTGCTATTGCGATAGTCTTTGTACCAGATACCATGATTGTTGTAAACTTAAGGCACAGAGTAAAAATTCGAAGTTTAAAATTCAGAACCTCAGAGAAGATCAGGACCCGATACGATTTAGTACATGTCTTAGCATTGGAGAAGATGACATTGGATTCTGGGTCGTAGATCGATGTGGGAGCCATGGCAGTTTATGTTCATATAATACGACATTGTCCCATCTTGTGACTAATTTACCGGTAACGGACGCAAACGACTTAACTTATTTAAACGAAGAGTGTGCAAAATGTAACAATGTTAGAGATTATAAGATGTGGAATATCTATGTCGAGTTACATCAAACACCATCACGAAAAGAGGCCATGGTTGATTTAGATGAACTACAAAAGCGAAACTATGATAATTTTATCCGCGATGGACGTGTATATCTTTCTCCTCCAAAGGATATTTCAATCAGAGTTTGTTATAAATTCAAATGGGTCAACATCTCAGATGAAATATCATGTCCGGATCACCAGGCACCGGTTACTCAAATGATCAATGATAAGGAAGTCGCTGGTCAGTACTAAATTAAGCAGTATTATGGCGTAACTAATTCCTTTTGAAGCCTGCCTTTTATGAATTTTTTGTTTTCTTCCATAGAAATTGATGACGTGACGTTAGAAATATTTACGTCAAATAACGTATCAAATAGGCAGTATATATCGTATTGTAGAATGAGACTAAAACGGAGGAAAACCTCATAACATTTTGAAATAGTTCGAAAACAGTACTACAAATGAACAAATATCTGCTACTGAAACTTGACAGTTTAAGCTCAAAATATATGTCTGAAAGCTATTTCCTTTTGATACAATCGCTGATACTTTGTCCAAGTTGTGTGTTCATTGCTTTTTGAGACTAGTTTTTGGTGAGTGTCACTGCTGGTGAGTGTCACTGCTGGTGGACCTAGAGTCCCCGAGGGCACATATAGCCAAGTTCGATCAACTTCGGTTGATCGTCTGTCTCTTTAATGCATTTGAAATTTTCTGTTGCAAAAATCCTTGAAAGTTCTAAAACGTGGTCCTGCAGCATCATATCCCATCCATTCTGCGTCGTCTTTTGGTACATGTTTGGACATAACAATTTTCATGCTTTTTGGCCATTTAACAATGTTTTAACTGAGGATCACTGACGAGGGTTTAGTACCCGAAACGTGCATGTCTGGTCCATGCTGTAAATTTATCAGGTCGTAAATGATGCTATTGAATTTGAAGACGTTTAACATTTTAGTAGGAATTGCATGATGCATTTCGAAATTAGTTTTCATTTAGAAATTACATTCTAAAATTGAGAAGAATAGCTAAGTTTTAAGAATAAAGTTTGAAGAGCTTTCAACGATCGTTATATATAGGGACAAGTCGTACACATACTAAAAATTATTAATTATTCACGTTATGCGGAACCGTTCGCACTGCGTCACATTAATATAATACATAGAAAACGCAAAGTATAACATCCCATCGCACGGCTATAAATCGATTTACTTACTCAGGCTCTGGATCAAGGATTTCAAATCTATGACCTTGACTTATTACCTTGAAAATCAATAGGAATCTTTCTCTTGTGAAAAGGAAGCGTATAAAGTTTGGTAAAAGTCCAATCAAAACTGCGTCCTCTAGGTTGTATATAAAGATTAAAAAAACATTCCAGTCTGTGACCTTGACCTGTGACCTTGAGAATCAATAGGGCTCTTCATCCTCTCACGAGCAAGAAGTGTATGAAGCTTGGTCAAGATCCAATTAAAATCATGGTGCCCTCTTGGCTGTATACAGGCATTTTAGCCATTTTCAATCTGTGACCTTGAATTTTGAACTTTGACCTTGAAAATGAATAGGGTTTTTTCCTCTTGTCATGAGAATGATTTTATGAACAATGATGGATAAACCTGTTCCTCTAAGGATGAATGCAACGATTTTATCCATTTCCAATACTTGACCTTTGATTGCCCTATTGCATCGAAAATCAATAAGCTTATTCCCCTTGCTATAAGGGATGCCTGTATGAAGTTTGGTCAAGAACCAATCAAAACAGTGCCCTCTAGGCTCATGCACACACTCACACACTCTCCCTCACACGAACGACGACTTGATCCCCCAGCACTTACTAGTATGTTGCAAAGGCATAATAACGGATCTATTAGCTTTTTATCATGAAATGTCTGGTTTATTTATTCTAGTAGGCTGGAAAATTAATAATCTATATTGTTGCATTATCTTATATATCTACCAAATGAAATATTTCATTTTTATCAAGAAAGAAACCTACACAGATTTTTTTAAAACACTACAGACATGTAACGAATACACAGACAAGCATTTAATATCAATTCTCCGTAAGGACCAAAATATTTTGGAAACAGCATGTCATGGATATTTATGATTTTCTCTATAAATGGTGTGTATAATGCCCTGAATACAAAAATAACAATTTTTTGAAAATAAGTATCCCGGTTGCCATTAAAACGAGGTCTGTCTATTTATATCACTACAAAAATGGTCGAATAAGTCATCTTTGGTTATTATGTTGCCATGGAAACCATTGTAAGAGTTAATTGGTATTAACAACTTGTAATCTTTAAAACCTCTTTTTTTTTAGAAAATTTAACCATTTTGTGAAATTTCTTTCAATTAGCCGAATCCTATCAAATCAAAATCAGTCAAAAATTAACATAAAATAAGGTAAAAATTAAGGCCTATTCTTGTCCAATTTTTACCATTTTTCAGCAAAAATAACACAAAATGTCAGGCTTATAATACCATCACTGTTGTCAGAACAAAATATTTTTCATGTGACAAATATAATCACTGAAAAAAGATAAGTGGGACCTTGCTTTGTTTTCTTACATTTTGAGGTCAAATATGGTGGCCATGGCAACTTTTTATTTGACACATGATGACTTTATCTTTTCAAATTTATTGTTATCATGGTTTAAATAACTTATTTTGCTTAAGCTTTATATAGGGACAACAGAAGAAATTATTCTTTATTTGAGTACTTCCAAATTTGTCAAGGTCAATTCAAAATATAGGTTCCAATTTCAATAAAAATTGCATTTTGTTGTTAATTATTGTTACTTATTTTAGGCTTGACTGTCATATATTTGCATCCAAAATACTTCTTTCTACAATTAGGACCGATAGGTGGAAAAACATTACAATTTTTAGTTCAGAACATTTCTCCTAAATAAATCAGCCCCAGACAAAAATCATGATAATCTCACATTTCTTTATATGTACGCATGAAATATTAGCTACAAATCAAGGATATCATTGATTTTGAGATTTTTGGAACTTTGTTCAATAAGTAGGGGATATATCCAAAATCACTATAAATGTGTTTGTTTTACCCAATGCCACATGGTACATGAGTACTTGCCTCGCATATTTTCTAAAAATCACACAATTTTGCCAAATTTTGTGAATTGCATTCAGGATGACCTTGAAATTTGGTCCTGTGACCTTGAAAACTTTTAAGGTGATTTTTTAATCAGTAGTGCTCTTTTATATGCACTGATAAAAAATAGCTTAAAAATATATAACGGACAGCTAAAAATTTACCAGTAAATTACTCTATGTGTAATAGCACTGAACAGAATGTCACCATGGTAACCATTTTTTATACCCTTTTGAATTAAATTGTGAAGAGGTACCACTCAAATTTTAACATTTTTTAAAGATCGAGGATTAAACTTAAATGATAATTGGCAGTAGAAATCAAGTTAGCCTAACATTTCAGATTATTTGCCCTTAAAACTGAGCAAAACCATGTTAAATTAGGAGCTTTTTTTGTCTTAAAAAGGGCCTCTTCAAAACAGGTTTTTGCCTACATTTTGGGCAAACTGACAAAAAGAATAGCGGACGGAAGCATACTTCTTGTGTAGTATTTATATAATGAAAGATATAAAGAGAAAAATTAAGGAAATTTCAGTTGTCTATGGTAGCTGTTACCATGGAAACGAGCCTTGTGAAAATGACATGTTACAAGTATTCTACTGATGCGTAAAATTTTAAACATGGTTTCCATGGCAACGAAAACTTAATTTGTATAAAAAGGAAGTTTATTTTTGTCTCAGTACATCATATACACCTTCCATACCAAAAATCTTCAAAATTGGGGACATGATATTTCCACGTACTATTGAAATTATTTTGGTCTTTACAGAGAATTGCTGTTAACACATAACATAGAAAACAACACGTAGTTTTGGTTTTCTAGTGAGGCGCGAACGAGCAACCGCCAAGTCAATAACTTATCACCTAAGCCAATACCCACGGCACCGACCTACTTTAAATATTCAAATTGTATAAATGTTTTGTCATTGCAAACCTTTGGAAACTGAATTTATAATGATTGTTTCCAGTTAAATGTAAATACTTTATATGTTAAACGTCTTTAAATTCAATAGCATCATTTAAAACCTGATAAATTTACAGGATGGACCAAACATGCACGTTTCGGGTACTAAACCCTCGTCAGTGATCCTCAGTCTAAACAATTTAATATGGCCATAAAGTATGAAAATTATTATGTCCAAAAATGTACCAAAAGACGTAGCAGAATGGGTGGGATATGATGCTACAGGACCCACGTTAAGTGAGTTAAAATAATCAATAAATACATTCAAATGTACAATCTTTTATTTTCATGTACAGTGAAAACATTCAAAATGACTCCCTGGCCCCTATACATCATTAGCTAAACTTCATAAGTCGGCGCCGTGGTCTTGTGGTTAGATGCAGGGAGTCGGGATAGTAACCCTAGCGTTGTCGGTTCGAACCTCACTAGGACCACTCTTCTATGATTTGTGTTTATATAAAACAACTGTCTTACTTACTCTAGATGCTTACTCTTCCTGGGCACCTGGTCTCACTCCCATATCGGGAGTTCGCTTCTTTTCATATGGTGGAGGTTTTTGTTTGTTTGCTTTGGTTCCTGTTTTGTCCTGATTTTGTATGCCTTCGGTTTCTGATTTTTGAATTATCGATTTTGTGCTGTATACAGGGATATGGTCATTATCCATATTTGTCATTTCTCTGTGTATTGTTTACATGTCTTTGGTGTGTATTTTTTTAAAGTCAGTAACTCAAAAAATATGTCAGTAAGATATTTGAAAACCATATAACGTTGTTCTTTTTTTTTCATGGTTGATATATAAAGGAATCTACAAGAATGTGGAGTGTTGCAAAAGAGCGGGAAAATGCATACCGGAAGAGGAATACGCTTGCGAGAATAGGATATATACTCAAATCAAAATATTCTACTCCTCCTCCTCTATACAATATAGAGCCTTTCACCACACGCCGGGAGTTCTGCTGCAGTTTAATGAAAAATGCTCTGTCAACAAAGTAAGTATTTTCCTCTTCTAAAACAAATTGTTATCGCTATGTTCGAAATATTCATGGTTTTTTTTTGCAGGAATCTAATCTAATTTTATAAAGGGATAGAGTCAAATGAGTTAATGATGATCCTGACGATAATCTTAACAACACTCACAATAGAGCACAAAATTGAGCATCGACGGACTCCTAGTAAGCTAGAGGTGCCCGGGAAGAGTTAACATCCCCTGTTTGGCTAGCCTCACCCACAATCGATGTTCACGTACGAAAATAAAAACAATACCTAAAATGCATAAACTGTCTGAGGTCGTGTCCATACAGAAAGTGCTATGGCGACCATGTCAGGAAAAAATATTCAAAACACGTACTGTCAAACTCCCATGGGGAACATTTTAACGGGATCCACACGGCAAGGGCATTAGTGTGATACAAATGAGTTAAAGAAGATCCTGACAATAATCTTAACAGTACTCACAATAGAGCACAAAATTGAACATCGACGGACCCCAAGCAAGCTAGAGGTGCCCGGGAGGAGTAAGCATCCCCTGTTTGGCTAGCCGCACCCACAATCGATGTTCACGTACGAATATAAAAACATTACCTAAAATGCACGCACTGTCTGAGGTCGTGTCCATACAGAAAGTGCTATGGCGACCAAGTCAGGGAAAAATATTCAAGATATGTACTGTCAAACCCCCATGGGGAACATTTTACGAGCTCCACACTGTTGGCCGTCTGTGTAAATCCTCTGGTTATTGTTGTTTGGTGTTATGAAAAACTCCAAGTCCAATTCAACTCACTGACTTTATTAACGAATTATCAAAGTTCTCAAAATTGCCAAAGTTTTAGAACTTGCCAAGTATCAAAGTATCGAAGTATTAGAAGTATCAAAAGTGTGTCTAAAGTGTGTCAAGAAGTGTCTTAAAATTACAATTTTACAAGTATATATATTGTTATGGGTCAGAATACCCCAAAACGCCAGCAAAAATCAGATAAAGACAGAATATAAATTTACAAGTTTAATTAGGTACAAAATATATATATTTAAAACGATTACAACTCACAATACAATGTCCGGATCAAAGTGTCCGTTACGGTCCACAAAGTCTATCGAATGTATGGTTTCCGGTAATCACAAACGTTCTCGAAAGATCGGTGTCCAAACGTTGTTAAATGGATTAAAGTCTCAACAAATAAAGTGTCCCAGTATATCAGAATAGATGAATGAATCGTGTCTACGAATGTGTACGAATGTCTCCTTAACACAGTTCCTCAGAGGTATTTATACTTAATACCAATGAATTAACCAGAAGCTTCTAGAACAATGACTCATTACAAATGATTAACAATAGAGTAAATTCTAGAAATCACAGTCATGTGATGATAATGATGTAACAAAGAACATACTGGAATATTCTCTAATGAAATAAACATGACATAGTAAAATCTAGAAAGAATTATTATGAAATCATTAAATAACATGATTAAGTACATGTGTACCTACACATAAAGTAAAACCAAAACAATACATGACCCACAACACTTCCCCTTTTAAAAGAAGTTTGAATGTCAATGAAAACTTAGGTGGTAAATTCTGCAAAATCACTCATGAAACTCTCGATAGTGCATCTGCAATCACATTGTCTTTGCCCTTGATATGGTTAATAATGATATCGTACTCTTGCAACAATAAACTCCACCTTGTAAGTCTTTGATTCTTGTTTGACATTTTGTGCAAAAATGTGAGAGGGTTGTGGTCAGTATACACAAGAATGGGATGTAAAGTAACATTCAAATAAACATCAAAATGTTGTAAAGCTAACAATAATGCAAGACACTCTTTTTCAATAGTAGAGTAATTCTTTTGACATTTTGTCAATTTCTTTGAAAAATAACAAACAACTCTATCTACACCATCATCATTTTCTTGAAACAAAGCAGCCCCGATTCCTATGTCACTGGCATCAACAGTAAGCTTAAATTGCTTATCAAAATTTGGAGCTGACAGGACAGGACTATTCATAAGAACACATTTGATTTTCTTAAAAGATTCGTCACAGTCATTGGTCCATGCAAAATTCACTCTCTTTTGTAACAGATTGGTAAGTGGACCAACAACTGACGAGAAATTTGGACAAAATTTTCTGTAAAATCCTGCCATTCCTAAAAATCTCATGATCTCTTTCTTATTGGTAGGAATCGGGAACTTTGAAATAGCTTCCACCTTGGCCATGATAGGAGTAACAAAACCTTGACCTACTTTGTGACCCAAATATTCTACAGTCGCATGACAAAATTCACTTTTCGCAAGGTTCACTGTGAGGTTTGCTTTCGCCAGTATGTCGAAGAAAGTACGCATGATTCGGAGATGATCATCCCAGGTGTCACTGTAGATGATGACGTCATCGATGTACGCCTCGCATCCTTCGAGATGATTTAAGAGCGAATGAATCATCCTCTGGAATGTGGCTGGTGCGTTTTTCATACCAAAGGGCATTACTTTATATTGGTATAGCCCATCTGGAGTCGCAAATGCCGATATTTCTCTGGCTCTCTCGGTAAGCGGGACCTGCCAATAGCCTTTAAGCAAGTCAAATTTACTGACAAATTTTGCACTGCCAATCTTATCGATACAGTCATCGATTCGTGGGATCGGATAAGAGTCAGTTTTGGTGACTGAATTGACTTTTCTGAAGTCCGTACACAATCGGTAAGTTCCGTCTGGCTTCGGGACCAGAATACATGGGGAACTCCAATCACTATTGCTGGGTTCAATAATGTCATTTTCAAGCATGTATTGAATTTCTTTCCGCATGTATTGAAGCTTTATCGGGTTTAACCGATAGGGATGCTGTTTGATAGGTGACGCATCACCTACAATGACGTCATGATGAGATGCATTCGTCTTTTTTGGAACGTCCGGAAAGATGGTCGTATATTCCCGCATTAATTGGTGCACTTCCTCTTTTTGATGCACGGTCAGATGTCCGAGTTTCACTTCCAGATTTGTCAGAATTTCAGAATTCTTCAAACGGACACTTTGAGCAAAGTCTTTTTCGGCAGTCTCTTCATTACATTCAGATTCAACACAATTTTCTAATGTATTTACATTGGCCAAAGTGGAAACTGATTTTACAAAATTTCGGTCACTTCTATCAAAATACTCTTTCAACATGTTAACATGACACACTCTTTTTTCTTTTCGCCGACCTGGTGTCTTAACCACATAGTTAACATCACTAATTTTACTCTCAATCTCATAAGGACCGAAATATCTAGCTTGCAAAGGATGACCAGGGACAGGCAAAAATACAAGAACTTTATCGCCTGGTTTAAAAACTCTGTTTCTAGCATCTTTGTCATACCATGTTTTCATTTTCATTTGTGAGGTTTTGAGATTTTCTTGAGCCAATTTGCAAGCATTATATAATTTCTCTTTGAAATTAGACACGTAGTCTAAGAGATTCAAATTGCTAGTCTCAGTCAACCATTTTTCCTTTAATAACTTCAATGGCCCCCTGACCGTATGCCCAAAAACTAGCTCAAAGGGACTGAACCCCAGGGACTCCTGAACCGCTTCTCGTGCCGCAAACAACACGAGG
Organism: Pinctada fucata; assembly: GCA_028142955.1. Taxonomy (NCBI): domain Eukaryota; kingdom Metazoa; phylum Mollusca; class Bivalvia; order Pterioida; family Pteriidae; genus Pinctada; species Pinctada fucata. The sequence continues at coordinate 9,495,405 of AP027108.1, forward strand.
TGAACCCCTTCATCCCAGTCTTTTTCATACTGGTGACAATATGTTTTCATCATAGTTTTAAGGGTCTGATGAAAGCGTTCAAGTGCCCCTTGGGACTCAGGATGGTACGCAGAAGACTTATACTGCCTGATACCTAGCTCATGCATAACCTGCTGAAACAATCCTGACATAAAATTCGAACCCTGATCTGACTGAATAGCCTTGGGAGCACCTACGAAACTGAAAAACTTTGTAAGGGCCTTAACTATGGTCTTTGCCTTAATATTCCTAAGAGGTATGGCTTCAGGAAACCTAGTCGAAGTACACATAATTGTCAGTAAGTACCGATTCCCTGACCTAGTCCTAGGCAAAGGACCTACACAATCAACTAACACCCTAATAAAAGGTTCCTCAAAGGCTGGAATGGGTTGGAGGGGAGCAGGTGGTATAACTTGATTGGGTTTACCTACCATCTGACAACTATGACAAGACTTACAAAACTCAGACACATCTTTTCTCAACTTAGGCCAGTAAAAGTGACTTAAAATCCTATTATAAGTCTTATTGACACCTAAATGACCTGCCATGGGTGTGTCGTGAGCTAAACTCATGATGTCCCCGCGATATGCTACTGGAACCACTATCTGGTGAACGACCCGCCACACTTCATTAGGGGGTGCATCGGGTGGTCTCCATTTCCGCATGAGGATGCCATCTTGTATGTAGAAGCACTCTCCGACTTTGTCCGCTTCTTCTCGGGGAAGGGCCTTCTTGCTTAGTCGGATAATCTCCGGATCTTTAGTTTGCTCGGAGAGGAGCTGCTCATGGCTTAAGGCATCTGTATCTCTGTCTAATGGCGGATGGTAATCATCACCAGGTACCGTCGGAGACTTGTCAACATGAAGTGGTACTGACGTCTCAGGTACGCTGTCATCAATGGTAGACATGAATGTGTCAGAAAGGTCTATACTTTTGGAGGGATGGTCCTCGTTAAGTGCAGAAGTACTCTCAGCCTCTTTCAGTCTGTTCCTGGCCATCGCCCTGGTAACAGCGCAGGCTGGATACAAGTCGTCGTCTTCATCATCGGACACGACATCGGACGTGATTTTCTCACAAACAATCGGATCGGCTACAACTTTGCCGCCAGCTAAATCGTTGCCAAGCAACAAGGAAACGCCTTGAACGGGAAGAGTAGGTCGAACACCTACGATAACAGGTCCAGTAATTAAGTCTGACTTCAAATAAATTTTATGAAGGGGAACATCAATGACGCCTAGCTCCACACCCTGTAATAAAACTGACCTACCAGTAAAAGTGTGTTCAGACAAAGGCAATGAACCCTCTAACAATAAAGTCTGGGCAGCACCAGTATCTCTCAAAATCTGAACAGGCAATGCTTCGCTAGAATCACTGAGTGAAACAAATCCCTGTGACAAAAAGGGCTTATAATGATCCTCCACAAAATCATCAGAACTGGACTTAGAACCCTGAATCTCAGGAGTGTCAGAACAAATTGAATCTAAGGCTTTCCTATCATTTCTAACAGACGCACAGGCCTGTGACTTAAGTTCTTTTTTCTTCTTAAGCTTCAAACACTCACCAATAACATGACCTTTTTTCTTACAATAATTGCATGTAGGAAGCGACCCCACCCCTGGGGATGCCTCAGAACGCTCGGACCTAGGTCCGGACGTAGAACCACCTTGAGATGGTGACTGGGAACTAATGGACAACTGAGACTCTTGTAAATTTTTCTTTGGAAAATCTGACGTTTTAGCACTATCGCTAGATTGAGTTTTTGACACAAAATTTTTCTTATGAGTGAGAGCATACGTATCAGACAAAACAGCGGCTTCTTCGAGAGTTTTAACATTTTTGTCTTCCAAATGAGTTTTTAAATCTTGATGTACACACTCTTTGAACTCTTCTATCAGAATGATCTGACGCAAATTGTCAAATGAATTGGGAATTTTCTTAGATCGAAACCACTGATCAAATAAATCTTCTTTTTCTCGAGCAAATTCAACATATGTTTGATTTTCAAACTTTTTGTACTTTCTAAACTTTTGTCTGTACGCCTCAGGTACTAACTGATATGCTCTCAAAATCGTGTCCTTGACCTTGTCATAGTCTGAACTCTCAGCAATACTGAGCGCCGAGTACACTTCAGCCGCTTTGCCAATAAGTACGCTTTGTAACAAAGTTGGCCAAAAATCACGTGGCCACTTCAGATTGGCCGCGATTTTCTCAAAATGTGGAAAATATTTGTCCACGGACTTTTCTTGAAATTTTGGTACTAATCTGATGTTTTTGGCGGCGTCGAATTCAGACTTGACAGGCAAAGGAACAGGATTTTCCTTAACGCTTTTCTCTAGCTTTAACTTTTCTAGTTCAAACTGGAGTTCTCTCTCGTGCATACGTTCCTGTTTCTCTCGTTCAAATTGTCTTTCTTTTTCTTCTTTTTCAAATTGCCTTTCTTTTTCTTCTTTTTCAAATTGTAATTGTATTTTCATTTTCTCTAATTCAAACTCATATTTTGACATTTTGGTTTCGCTTGAAACAGGTTCAACAGGAAAATCGTATGACGAAAAAATTTCCCCAGCTAAAAGCTTTTTAGCCACAATATTTCTAATTTCTTGTTTTCTCATAGAAGATTTTACATCTAACTTCAAGTGAAGACCTAAACCAATCAAATCATCTTTTTTCAGTGATTCGAACTCATCTACAGTCGGCGATTTCAAAAATTCAGTGACCGAAAATACCATGATTGATTTCTGCTGGCAAAAAAAAAAAATTATTGAGAAAAATATTTTCTTTTTTCAAAAACGAACTTTACGTTAAAGTGCAAATATGCAGAGATTTCTATCCCGGACGAGCCCCCAATTCTGTTATGGGTCAGAATACCCCAAAACGCCAGCAAAAATCAGATAAAGACAGAATATAAATTTACAAGTTTAATTAGGTACAAAATATATATATTTAAAACGATTACAACTCACAATACAATGTCCGGATCAAAGTGTCCGTTACGGTCCACAAAGTCTATCGAATGTATGGTTTCCGGTAATCACAAACGTTCTCGAAAGATCGGTGTCCAAACGTTGTTAAATGGATTAAAGTCTCAACAAATAAAGTGTCCCAGTATATCAGAATAGATGAATGAATCGTGTCTACGAATGTGTACGAATGTCTCCTTAACACAGTTCCTCAGAGGTATTTATACTTAATACCAATGAATTAACCAGAAGCTTCTAGAACAATGACTCATTACAAATGATTAACAATAGAGTAAATTCTAGAAATCACAGTCATGTGATGATAATGATGTAACAAAGAACATACTGGAATATTCTCTAATGAAATAAACATGACATAGTAAAATCTAGAAAGAATTATTATGAAATCATTAAATAACATGATTAAGTACATGTGTACCTACACATAAAGTAAAACCAAAACAATACATGACCCACAACAATATCTATCCAAAACATCTAAACCACAGTCATTGGTCAGCTTGTAATTTTGACAATTAATCAATTCGAGATCAGCATTGGTCATCTTAGTCCGAAATTTGTACAAAAATCATGTGGAATTTTTAAGGAAGTTGCGTGATTCTAAAAGGGCTGACCGTTGACCATGATTTCGAAATATTAAATCAATATACAATTCTTATTGGATAAAAGTAATTATGAAAGATGATGAAAATATAATCACATAACTACACATTAATAATAAACAATCTAAATTTGTTTACGCTATAATTTACAAGCTATTTAACCCTCTCGTACATTTTAAATGAGGAAAGTTTATATATTATTACTTAGTTTTCCTGAGTACGAGTACAATTTCATTAACGGGGTACGGTGTTATATCTACACCATCATCATTTTCTTGAAACAAAGCAGCCCCGATTCCTATGTCACTGGCATCAACAGTAAGCTTAAATTGCTTATCAAAATTTGGAGCTGACAGGACAGGACTATTCATAAGAACACATTTGATTTTCTTAAAAGATTCGTCACAGTCATTGGTCCATGCAAAATTCACTCTCTTTTGTAACAGATTGGTAAGTGGACCAACAACTGACGAGAAATTTGGACAAAATTTTCTGTAAAATCCTGCCATTCCTAAAAATCTCATGATCTCTTTCTTATTGGTAGGAATCGGGAACTTTGAAATAGCTTCCACCTTGGCCATGATAGGAGTAACAAAACCTTGACCTACTTTGTGACCCAAATATTCTACAGTCGCATGACAAAATTCACTTTTCGCAAGGTTCACTGTGAGGTTTGCTTTCGCCAGTATGTCGAAGAAAGTACGCATGATTCGGAGATGATCATCCCAGGTGTCACTGTAGATGATGACGTCATCGATGTACGCCTCGCATCCTTCGAGATGATTTAAGAGCGAATGAATCATCCTCTGGAATGTGGCTGGTGCGTTTTTCATACCAAAGGGCATTACTTTATATTGGTATAGCCCATCTGGAGTCGCAAATGCCGATATTTCTCTGGCTCTCTCGGTAAGCGGGACCTGCCAATAGCCTTTAAGCAAGTCAAATTTACTGACAAATTTTGCACTGCCAATTTTATCGATACAGTCATCGATTCGTGGGATCGGATAAGAGTCAGTTTTGGTGACTGAATTGACTTTTCTGAAGTCCGTACACAATCGGTAAGTTCCGTCTGGCTTCGGGACCAGAATACATGGGGAACTCCAATCACTATTGCTGGGTTCAATAATGTCATTTTCAAGCATGTATTGAATTTCTTTCCGCATGTATTGAAGCTTTATCGGGTTTAACCGATAGGGATGCTGTTTGATAGGTGACGCATCACCTACAATGACGTCATGATGAGATGCATTCGTCTTTTTTGGAACGTCCGGAAAGATGGTCGTATATTCCCGCATTAATTGGTGCACTTCCTCTTTTTGATGCACGGTCAGATGTCCGAGTTTCACTTCCAGATTTGTCAGAATTTCAGAATTCTTCAAACGGACACTTTGAGCAAAGTCTTTTTCGGCAGTCTCTTCATTACATTCAGATTCAACACAATTTTCTAATGTATTTACATTGGCCAAAGTGGAAACTGATTTTACAAAATTTCGGTCACTTCTATCAAAATACTCTTTCAACATGTTAACATGACACACTCTTTTTTCTTTTCGCCGACCTGGTGTCTTAACCACATAGTTAACATCACTAATTTTACTCTCAATCTCATAAGGACCGAAATATCTAGCTTGCAAAGGATGACCAGGGACAGGCAAAAATACAAGAACTTTATCGCCTGGTTTAAAAACTCTGTTTCTAGCATCTTTGTCATACCATGTTTTCATTTTCATTTGTGAGGTTTTGAGATTTTCTTGAGCCAATTTGCAAGCATTATATAATTTCTCTTTGAAATTAGACACGTAGTCTAAGAGATTCAAATTGCTAGTCTCAGTCAACCATTTTTCCTTTAATAACTTCAATGGCCCCCTGACCGTATGCCCAAAAACTAGCTCAAAGGGACTGAACCCCAGGGACTCCTGAACCGCTTCTCGTGCCGCAAACAACACGAGGTGAACCCCTTCATCCCAGTCTTTTTCATACTGGTGACAATATGTTTTCATCATAGTTTTAAGGGTCTGATGAAAGCGTTCAAGTGCCCCTTGGGACTCAGGATGGTACGCAGAAGACTTATACTGCCTGATACCTAGCTCATGCATAACCTGCTGAAACAATCCTGACATAAAATTCGAACCCTGATCTGACTGAATAGCCTTGGGAGCACCTACGAAACTGAAAAACTTTGTAAGGGCCTTAACTATGGTCTTTGCCTTAATATTCCTAAGAGGTATGGCTTCAGGAAACCTAGTCGAAGTACACATAATTGTCAGTAAGTACCGATTCCCTGACCTAGTCCTAGGCAAAGGACCTACACAATCAACTAACACCCTAATAAAAGGTTCCTCAAAGGCTGGAATGGGTTGGAGGGGAGCAGGTGGTATAACTTGATTGGGTTTACCTACCATCTGACAACTATGACAAGACTTACAAAACTCAGACACATCTTTTCTCAACTTAGGCCAGTAAAAGTGACTTAAAATCCTATTATAAGTCTTATTGACACCTAAATGACCTGCCATGGGTGTGTCGTGAGCTAAACTCATGATGTCCCCGCGATATGCTACTGGAACCACTATCTGGTGAACGACCCGCCACACTTCATTAGGGGGTGCATCGGGTGGTCTCCATTTCCGCATGAGGATGCCATCTTGTATGTAGAAGCACTCTCCGACTTTGTCCGCTTCTTCTCGGGGAAGGGCCTTCTTGCTTAGTCGGATAATCTCCGGATCTTTAGTTTGCTCGGAGAGGAGCTGCTCATGGCTTAAGGCATCTGTATCTCTGTCTAATGGCGGATGGTAATCATCACCAGGTACCGTCGGAGACTTGTCAACATGAAGTGGTACTGACGTCTCAGGTACGCTGTCATCAATGGTAGACATGAATGTGTCAGAAAGGTCTATACTTTTGGAGGGATGGTCCTCGTTAAGTGCAGAAGTACTCTCAGCCTCTTTCAGTCTGTTCCTGGCCATCGCCCTGGTAACAGCGCAGGCTGGATACAAGTCGTCGTCTTCATCATCGGACACGACATCGGACGTGATTTTCTCACAAACAATCGGATCGGCTACAACTTTGCCGCCAGCTAAATCGTTGCCAAGCAACAAGGAAACGCCTTGAACGGGAAGAGTAGGTCGAACACCTACGATAACAGGTCCAGTAATTAAGTCTGACTTCAAATAAATTTTATGAAGGGGAACATCAATGACGCCTAGCTCCACACCCTGTAATAAAACTGACCTACCAGTAAAAGTGTGTTCAGACAAAGGCAATGAACCCTCTAACAATAAAGTCTGGGCAGCACCAGTATCTCCCAAAATCTGAACAGGCAATGCTTCGCTAGAATCACTGAGTGAAACAAATCCCTGTGACAAAAAGGGCTTATAATGATCCTCCACAAAATCATCAGAACTGGACTTAGAACCCTGAATCTCAGGAGTGTCAGAACAAATTCCTATCATTTCTAACAGACGCACAGGCCTGTGACTTAAGTTCTTTTTTCTTCTTAAGCTTCAAACACTCACCAATAACATGACCTTTTTTCTTACAATAATTGCATGTAGGAAGCGACCCCACCCCTGGGGATGCCTCAGAACGCTCGGACCTAGGTCCGGACGTAGAACCACCTTGAGATGGTGACTGGGAACTAATGGACAACTGAGACTCTTGTAAATTTTTCTTTGGAAAATCTGACGTTTTAGCACTATCGCTAGATTGAGTTTTTGACACAAAATTTTTCTTATGAGTGAGAGCATACGTATCAGACAAAACAGCGGCTTCTTCGAGAGTTTTAACATTTTTGTCTTCCAAATGAGTTTTTAAATCTTGATGTACACACTCTTTGAACTCTTCTATCAGAATGATCTGACGCAAATTGTCAAATGAATTGGGAATTTTCTTAGATCGAAACCACTGATCAAATAAATCTACTTTTTTTCGAGCAAATTCAACATATGTTTGATTTTCAAACTTTTTGTACTTTCTAAACTTTTGTCTGTACGCCTCAGGTACTAACTGATATGCTCTCAAAATCGTGTCCTTGACCTTGTCATAGTCTGAACTCTCAGCAATACTGAGCGCCGAGTACACTTCAGCCGCTTTGCCAATAAGTACGCTTTGTAACAAAGTTGGCCAAAAATCACGTGGCCACTTCAGATTGGCCGCGATTTTCTCAAAATGTGGAAAATATTTGTCCACGGACTTTTTTTGAAATTTTGGTACTAATCTGATGTTTTTGGCGGCGTCGAATTCAGACTTGACAGGCAAAGGAACAGGATTTTCCTTAACGCTTTTCTCTAGCTTTAACTTTTCTAGTTCAAACTGGAGTTCTCTCTCGTGCATACGTTCCTGTTTCTCTCGTTCAAATTGTCTTTCTTTTTCTTCTTTTTCAAATTGCCTTTCTTTTTCTTCTTTTTCAAATTGTAATTGTATTTTCATTTTCTCTAATTCAAACTCATATTTTGACATTTTGGTTTCGCTTGAAACAGGTTCAACAGGAAAATCGTATGACGAAAAAATTTCCCCAGCTAAAAGCTTTTTAGCCACAATATTTCTAATTTCTTGTTTTCTCATAGAAGATTTTACATCTAACTTCAAGTGAAGACCTAAACCAATCAAATCATCTTTTTTCAGTGATTCGAACTCATCTACAGTCGGCGATTTCAAAAATTCAGTGACCGAAAATACCATGATTGATTTCTGCTGGCAAAAAAAAAAATTATTGAGAAAAATATTTTCTTTTTTCAAAAACGAACTTTACGTTAAAGTGCAAATATGCAGAGATTTCTATCCCGGACGAGCCCCCAATTCTGTTATGGGTCAGAATACCCCAAAACGCCAGCAAAAATCAGATAAAGACAGAATATAAATTTACAAGTTTAATTAGGTACAAAATATATATATTTAAAACGATTACAACTCACAATACAATGTCCGGATCAAAGTGTCCGTTACGGTCCACAAAGTCTATCGAATGTATGGTTTCCGGTAATCACAAACGTTCTCGAAAGATCGGTGTCCAAACGTTGTTAAATGGATTAAAGTCTCAACAAATAAAGTGTCCCAGTATATCAGAATAGATGAATGAATCGTGTCTACGAATGTGTACGAATGTCTCCTTAACACAGTTCCTCAGAGGTATTTATACTTAATACCAATGAATTAACCAGAAGCTTCTAGAACAATGACTCATTACAAATGATTAACAATAGAGTAAATTCTAGAAATCACAGTCATGTGATGATAATGATGTAACAAAGAACATACTGGAATATTCTCTAATGAAATAAACATGACATAGTAAAATCTAGAAAGAATTATTATGAAATCATTAAATAACATGATTAAGTACATGTGTACCTACACATAAAGTAAAACCAAAACAATACATGACCCACAACAATATCTATCCAAAACATCTAAACCACAGTCATTGGTCAGCTTGTAATTTTGACAATTAATCAATTCGAGATCAGCATTGGTCATCTTAGTCCGAAATTTGTACAAAAATCATGTGGAATTTTTAAGGAAGTTGCGTGATTCTAAAAGGGCTGACCGTTGACCATGATTTCGAAATATTAAATCAATATACAATTCTTATTGGATAAAAGTAATTATGAAAGATGATGAAAATATAATCACATAACTACACATTAATAATAAACAATCTAAATTTGTTTACGCTATAATTTACAAGCTATTTAACCCTCTCGTACATTTTAAATGAGGAAAGTTTATATATTATTACTTAGTTTTCCTGAGTACGAGTACAATTTCATTAACGGGGTACGGTGTTATTCCAGGTTACTCAATTTTTGTCATTTATTATCCAAACTTGTTTGTGCTACAAATTACAGGTCAATTAACTTTACATTTACAAGGTAATTAACTATTGCGTTACGGTAAGCAATAAGATATTGCTGCCGTCATCAAATCAATAAATCTATTTTCTTGTGGTCATTTTCACATTGGCTTACTAGTGAAGGATCTACGAAATAGAATATACTTTGGGACTTAATAAAATTTAACATGGATTTAATCATAAATTTCTAGGTACGTGAATTTCAATATTTCAAATTTGTGTAGAGGCATAGTATTACAACACGGCAAGGGCATAAGTGTGACACAAATGAGTTAAAGAAGATCCTGACGATAATCTCAACAGCACTCACAATAGAGCACAAAATTGAGCATCGACGGACCCCTTGCAAGCTAGAGGTGTGACCAGGTGCCCGGGAGGAGTAAGCATCCCCTGTTGTCTAGCCGCACCCACCATCAATGTTCACGCACGAAATAAAAGCAATATATAAAATGCATTCACTGTCGGAGGTCGTATCCATAAAGAAAGTACTATGGCGACCATGTCAGGGAAGATTATTCAAAACACGTTCTGTCAAACCCCTAGCTCTTTTCATCATAAAAAGATGTATAAGTATATGGTTTGTATATATCAACATATCCAAGAAGGGAGGGAATCTTCAACAATACCCTGTTGCAGCAACAACAGCAAAACACCAAAACACCCGATGCAAAAACACAAAAGACGAGCACACTATGAGACAAAAAAGAGACATACGACATCTCCCTTATACTTCTCATATAAACATCAAACACAAATGACTTCACATAACCCGACGAGACCGGTGCTGCCGACTTTTGATGGCCATTTGCCACGCTAGTAGCAAATGGTGTGGTTATCCTGGATTACTTGCGCGCAACCCACTCACTTTTCCAATTACCCAGAGGTCTCGAAGAACGTACAATTGTGGTGTAAAACAACCTCCTCACAATAAGATGACCTCACACAAACAAGACCGCAAATCGTAGAGGTCCGCGCAAGACAGATGAATATGTAAATGGATATAAAAAGAGGGCGTGCGTAATACAGTCCGTGCTCTACCGGCTGTAGCAATATCATGTACATGTATGTACGACAAATTGTAGGAATTCCAATGGGGACCAATTGTGCCCCACTCCTTGCCGACATATTCCTTTACTCGTAACAAATTGTAGGAATTCCAATGGGAATCAATTGTGCCCCACTCCTTGCTGATATTTTCCTTTACTCGTACGAAGCTGAATTCATTCAATCTTTGGTCTCTGAAGGGAAAAGATACTTAGCTTCTGACTTCAACTTCACTTACATATATATAGACGATGTATAGTCCATCAATAATCCAACATTCGCGGATTACCTGAGCAGTATCTATTCTTCGGAGCTTGACGTCAAAGAAACTACAGAGACAAATAATCAAGCATCCTATTTGGACATAATGTTGTCCTATGACACTGATGGTCACATGAACACCTAACTCTATAACAAACGTGACGACTTCAATTTCAGCATTACAAACTTTCCTTTTCTGAGTAGCAACATCCTTTCATTGCTGCTTATGGCGTGTTCATATCTCAGTTGTTACGCTATGCCAGAGCAAGTACCAAATATACGGATTTTGTTCTGAGAGCTAGGCGTCTTTTAGATAAGCTTCTCAATCAGGGATATGTTTGTGACCGACTAACATCGTCACTGAGGAAGTTTTACGGTCGATATGGGGAACTCGTCATACACAATGATGTCCCACTCTCCAGAATGGTGGATGATATTCTGTCATAGACCATTTGAACCATCCAATCAAAGATTGTACTCTGTGTCTTCTGAAAGTAACAGGAAGTGACAGTTCTACCAAACTGAAGCGGCGTTGCATGCAAGCAGGAGATGTTTACTCTTCCTGGGCACCTGGTCTCACATCAATATCGGAAGTTCGCTTCTTTTCATGTGGTGGAGGTTTTGGTTGTTTGCTATGGTTCCTGTTTTATCCTGATTTTGTATGCCTTCGGTTTCTTATTTTCTGAATTATCGATTTTCTGCTATATACAGGGATATGGTCATTATCCATATTTGTCAATGTAATCACCCGAGGAGTCCGAATGAATATTCAAGTTCCAGAACGCAACGTATTTCTTGAAAAAATCATTTTACAATGTAGGCTTCTTAAGACAAGATGCCATCTTCTTCACTTCCTTCCCAAATTCAGAGAATTTCAGCTTTAAATATGACATATTTTGCCAAATTTCATATGATGTTACCATTGCATGAGTTTAAGGTGTTATCACACGTTTCATGTTATACAACACTTATTTTCAGAAAAAAAAGCATAATTCTTATTTCCATATGTAATTCAGATGTAAGGGACAATATTAAGAGGTCACCATCCAAAACTTTGAGATTTTGAAACTGATCGGACTTTTTAGCCATCCATTGATTGTAATGGAAATGCTCATTTCATGGATATATTTGTTTTTCAGCCCAAGATTTTTCAATGAAACTTCACATATGATTCCCTCATCATATTGTGCAAATTCTTATAGAATGAAATCATTCAATGACCACGTCATATTTTGCAAAATCTGACTGAATGTGTAAATTATCATGTAAGAAATTAAAAGTGCAATTCGAGTTATCTTCCTTTACTATGTGACCAAAGACAAAAGCATCCGAATTGATATAACCAATTTTTTTTAAATATCACAGCAGTGTTCCTTCACTCACAAAGATTTCAATATGTAAATAAATAGAGTCGAATACAGATTTTGTGCGATAGCATGACAGTATGTGCATATGTGTAATGATATTACCATATGGGTACATGATTATGTAACTATATTATAAGTTTCTCTACATTCAAACACTCTACTGACACCTGACTTATTTCTGAGTAGATACGACATATGTATGTAGATAAAAAAAGTCTTAACAAAATTTCAAATAAGTTCAATTTCAGCAAAAAATTAACTATTGTTGGTCACTCTAGGCTTACCATTACTTTGCAAAGAAAAAATAACCATGTATCTACGAATATCATTCTGATGATTACCCCTGCGCTCAGACTCGAACCAAGGCCTTCCCGTATGGTAGGCAAGAGCTCTACCTCTGAGCTACTGGATCGACATGCCGATGAGTGATTATTACAAAGCCAGAACATCAAGACATTTTAAGTTACGAAAATCGGACATCTTCAGCGTGGAGATTTCTTAAAAATTCTCGTCTAAGGGAGGGTACTGAAACGCGTGTGATATCCCGTTAAGTGTAGTTCAAATGTTAAACGTCTATAAATTCAATAGCATCATTTACGACTAGATGAATTTACAGCATGTACCAGACATGCACGTTTCGGATACTAAACCCTCGTCAGTGATCCTCAGTCTAAATAATGTAATATGGCCAAAAAGTGTGAAATTATTATGTCCAAAAATGTACCGAAAGATGAAGCATAACGGATGGGATATGATGCTACAGAATAATCTCGAAGGGTTCCAACTCTCTACCTTCTTGAAGAAAATTCGAAATCAATTTACATGCACCAGACACGTGTTTCGAATATTAAATTCTCATCAGTGATGCTTTCAGCGGCGCCACTATAAATAGTTTCAGTAGTGCCCTCTTTAATTTTTTGAAGTTAGATTTTTACATTTACATTACAGAGAGCGCGCGGCTCCAAATTTCCTGTAGGGTCGATTCAGTAGCATATCCAAATACAATCTATATTCAAAATAGCATTGGAGGGATGGTGCTAAGATGTTAAACTCCTTTCATTTCGATGATATTTTCGATGAAATGGCTAGTATCCGATATAGCAAAAAAAAAATAATAATAAAATATATTTTATGTCTCATTGATAAAAGGCCGAAACAAAGCTTCTTTCAGGTGACAGAGCTGGAAAGAAGTAATTAATACACTTGACAAACATCAGGCCACGTTTTGGGAATTTCAAGAAATTTTGTAACAGAAAATCTCAAATGCGTTGAAGAGACAGACGATCAACCGAAGTTGATCGAACTTGGCTACATGTGCCCTCGGGGACTCTTGGTCCACCAGCAGTGACACCAACTAAGTAGTTCAAATGTTAAACGCCTTTAAATTTAATAGCATCATTTAAGATCAGATGAATTTACAGCATGGACCAGACATGCATGTTTCGGGTACTTAACCCTCGTCAGTGATCCACAGTCTAAAAAATAGTAATATGGCCAAAAAGTGTGAAATTATTATGTCCAAAAATGTACCGAAAGATGTAGCAGAATGGGTGGGAGACGATGCTACAGGACCCACGTTTTAGGAATTTAAAGAAATTTTGTAACAGAAAATTTCAAATGCGTTGAAGAGACAGACGATCAACGGAAGTTGATCGAACTTTGCTACATGTGCCCTCAGGGACTCTTGGTCTACCAGCAGTGACACTAACCAAGTACTTCAAATGTAAAACGCCTTTAAATTAAATAGCATCATTTAAGACCAGATAAATTTACAGCATGGACCAGACATGCACGTTTCGGGTACTTAACCCTCTTCCATGATCCTCGGTCTAAATAATGTAATATGGCCAAGAGGTGTCAAATTATGTCCAAAAATGTACCGAAAGATGTAGCAGAATGGATGGGATATCATGCTACAGGACCCACGTTTTAGGAATATCAAGAAATTTTGTAACAGAAAATTTCAAATGCGTTGAAGAGACAGACGATCAACAGAAGTTGATCGAACTTGGCTACATGTGCCCTCGGGGACTCCTTGTCCACCTCGTCCGCATTAGGTTGTTGCATTTGTTTTGTTCAATGTTCATCGCATCATTCCTTAAGCCGAGGAAAATAGGTTTGGTCGTGGGAAACCAGAATCTTGCTACATCGTCACTGTGACGTCACTAGCGTTACGCAATGAAGCTCCGCCCCACTTCGCTAAAGCTCCGCCCCATTTCGAAGCTATTTCCATAGGGAAATAGTCTCATAAGGAGGATTTAAAGCTAGTTAGGTCTTCCGACTTCCGTCGGAAGACCTATTGTTTTCGTAACCGTGGAAAATTGGATCAGCGATTTCTCAAGAACCCTGTAAGCTAGGACAATGAAAGTTCTCCAACGTTACGTTTGGAGTAAAAGCTAGATTGGTCCTTTTTATTCTTGGTCTCTTATTTTTTTTATCATGTTTTTTAGTAGATTCGAATATTTGACGGGAGCGTCGAATTACTCAAAAGGACCGAAAATTTCATGTTTTGCTATTTGTAAGCTTAAATATCTCGTATTTTGCTATCTACAATTTCCATTCTTTTTGAAAGTCGACAGCCATGCAAGATATGAAATGCTAGATGCACACTGTAACGATTTATTACGATGACGTCCTTCATCGTCCTTCATATTTCCAAATTCAGAAGTTCATAGGAGGAAGACACTTTTTTGCTTATAATAGTAAACAAAAATTAAGCTTATGAAGTTTCCTAAAAATTTCAATATTATTATTTTTTATCCATATATCTGTCTTATTTAGTCTTTCTGATTTTTCCTATCTCTTACTGTTGAAAAGATATGAGCATCGAAATTTTGAGTTGGGTATTTCGATACACCTTCACGCCAACAGATCGGGCGCACACTAAAATTGGTAGTCCGAGTCCGACTCGAGAAAAGCAGTGTTGAGATTTTCAAATTCCGATTTCACGGCAATGATGAATATGCATTTCATAAATACATTTCGATATACACAATTTGATTTTGAAACAGTTGATTAATTTAGAAGAGATCAGCTACAAACCAGAATTTACACACAAAAAAGTGGTAGTTTGATTCCGATTTCTAACCTACAAACCTGTTTCTAAACTTCAATAACTATATTTTGAACATCAAGTTTAATTTCTAATTCTAGCAAACGTTCGAACATAATTTTCGGTTGGTTTATTTACAAATTGATGAACAATTTCTCCAACATTCTTCCCTCCCCTCGTTTTTCGAAAACAGTTCTGTTTATATTGAACGATGTCGCCATAATGGAAATTCAAAATAAACTTTGAAAAAAGGGAAGGGGGGGGGGTCCAAATTTGAACCTGCACAACGAGAACCTCATGGTATTTATATATATATATTGAACGTAACTTGTTATTACCATTTCTCTTCTCAAGAAAATTGGTTCTACAGCTACGAGCTCGCCTTTTTTATGGGGGAAGGGGGCAGGAAGAATTTGCAAAAAAAAAAAATCCCGGCTCTGAAAAATGCTGAAAAAAATATTCCGGCCCAAAGGGCCGGCAATTTTTTTTCCCGGACCATGCAAAAGTAAGGATACATTGCATGATATGGAAATATTTGCTGGCCCTCTGTGCCAGACAATTTAAAGTCAAAAAATTAATTAATATAAATACAAACTGTTCACATAGCTGTATCTACCAGAGACCTAATACGCATAGGCACAAAAATCTAGAAAAGGTTCTATTTAAACATCATACAATCTGTCTGAAATTCGCTAATTGCAAAGAGACATCTGAAGGAACGGTTATTAACTCATACTCTGTAACAGCGGGGAGTTTAACTTACACAGACATTCACAACATTTGACAATTTGTTTAAATCCGGCCCGAAGAACCAGCGAAAATTTTTCTCCGACTCTGGTAATGGCTGAAAAAAATGGCCTGCTCAGAAAATTGCTGAAAAAATTTTACCGGCTGGCAATAGAATTCCTGCCCCCCCCCCCCCCCACCCCCCCCCCAAAAAATCAAATGGTTGCTCCCCAACAATTATCGGTTTGAAAATTTAATGTTACTGCTATTTGAAAACTTAAATATATAATATAAATACATGTAATGTGACGTCCTTCATATTTCCAAACCAAAAATTGTATAGGAGGAAGACACTCTTGTTGCAACCGCAACAAGAAACCTTTCTAGTTTAATGAGTATCTTTATATATAGTACAAAGAAAGTAGAGATATATTAAAAAAAATAACAAGCAAAAGAGTTTATGCCCGATTGATACATAGTTACATGTGTCTTCGTCGCGTACAATACAAAGAGAAAAGAATTGGACTTACCAGGTAATTTATCCATTTCAATTAGTACTAGTATTAAAAGATTTGAGAATTTGTTGTAGATTCGCTCCAAAATTGTCCTTTTACTTTTTAGTAAAAAAGAGAATTTTGAAGCGAATCTACAACAAATAGGTTTGATTTTTACAATCAATTGTGTTGCAATTGAATGATTGACGGAATTCTATTTACATGTATTTATGTATCAAACTTTTATCAGATTTTTACATTTTGAAACATCACTCTTAGAAATATAAAGTAAAAACATTTTGAAACTGAAGTTTATTCTTCAATTATTACTAAGACTGCAATACATGTTAACCCAGACATAGTTTGACTTTTTACAGAGAGGTTGCACTGACTTTTGTAAAGGATCTGGAAAACAATGTCATGGAAGAAGTCCTAGAATGACTAACTTTCCCTTACTTGAAGGTCATACTCTGAGACTAGTTTTAGCAGAATCTCATCATGCTTTAGCAGATCCACTGGAGTTATTCTTGCCTTTCATCGCTTTCCTTTGGACATCCAAATGGAAAATCGAGACTCAAGTCGCAGCGACTATCTCCATAAACTTGGGGCAGGATTGTCAGGGCAAGGATGATCAATGTATCGTTTTAGAAACATCAAATATTCTTACATCTTTGCAAGGCCTTTCAGCCTCCGATATCAAAGACTTAAAGTCGTGGACGAAGCACATCAATTTCAAAATTCATTATAAAACCTCAAACGAATCGTTCACAGCATATGGATCGTTGTCCCAAAAGAACAATGCCACTGTGGACTGTACTTGTAAAGTCCACAGAAAACTTACACGATATACATACCACTTTTTCTATTATCCACCGGGTTTGTACAAGGTAACATTTCAGAAAAATGTATATCGTTGTGCTGATTTTGACATTTATTGTAATGAGTATCTGAAGACAATAGAGGTGATTTGCAAGGAGAGTATTAGAAGTAACAGTTGTGTGTCTTCTGTTAATCCCTTCGGTGTATTTGGATCCGCAATGTGCCTCGTACGGCTTGTCATGCCATGTTTATCATAAATGACGTATGATCTAAACATAAATATATTTAGAATAGTATATAATCAGAACAACTGCCAATGAACCACAACCAAATTGCTAATACATACACAAGAAACATTTTTTTTCAGTTTATTAAGAATTAATTTGCAAATGTTAGAACACTGTCAAATTGATGAAGAGTTACTTGTTGACACTCAATTGAAATGTACATTTTCTATGCACACAATTATCAGGTCTTGATAAAGAAGAGAAACTTTTATTAACAGATTCGAGACTATATTTCAGACTCACATTTGTGGTTAGTGTCTTTCAATATCTTTCATAAAATATCCAATAAACAACAAAACATTTATCGAGTGAAGAATAAAAAGGTATAACGGGAGTCGTTCAAACTATCTAAAATGTCTTATTACCATTAAATACGATGATTCAAGTCATTCTAATGGGTGTATATTTCTACTACAACTAAAGGAAATAAAGGAAAGACAATGCAAAAGAGACAACAGCTAATAATCCTATTACAAGAATATCTTTTCCATCGTCTCTATGAACGTAGTGTATATTGATTGACTGTACTTATGCATTGTATTATGCCTATAAGATTATGCTTTTGGCTAAAAAATATTACATTACATAACATTACATTCTTGCTTATAATTTCACTTTAATGTTTGCACTTTTACACTAGATGTGAGTTTAGGAAGATCCAAGTTTATTCGTATATGTAGCGCAGGGCACTCAAAATATACACAATGGTCTTCTTTCATTTATTTGTTGTCATGATCATTCGGAATTGTTGTTCCAGAGTGCCTGCCTTGATGTCTTAACCCAGAATAGTGCGTAATTGTTATTGCCAATTATAAGATTTGTTACAGACCACCCATGGAAGTCGAGGCGAAAGCCTAAAGTCGAGTTTGCAGAATCTTTGCAAATGTGCTAGCCATTTCGGTAGTTTATTTACATAAAACAAAGGAGGGGATCGCCAACAACACTAGGTTGCAGCACCCACAGCAAAATTCCAAAACACCCAAGGAAAATAAGTGATGGGGGCGTAAACGATAAAGCGAAATGTAAAAAAATACTGATGGAGGGTAGCCTACTGCTATTTCCCCCAACATGCAAAGTCTGTGTCTGAAATATCTATTTTGGAAAAAAAAATATTGGCAAAAAGAAACAAGGTTTATTAAGACGCTTCATTTAGACGCGCGTTAATGATGACATGAAATATTACTGAGAAAATTGCGGTTTCCGCGATCTTACACGTAAATCCACCATTAATGTGTACAGCCAAGTAAATTTACTGACGGTCTCACGATTTACGAAAATACTTTTTTTTAAATTAGCCCGAGGCGAAATAAGTTTTGATGTTGAGTAGAGAAAATTTGTTTCTCTTTGGTTATTTGATTTTTTTGTTTAATGTCCATTTATATAAATGTAGAGAAGTTTGAGTCTTATTGGATCGTAACAGAAATGAATACTAATGAAAAGCAAGTGATCAGAAACATCGTTATGTATATATAACAATCAAATCTTTCTTTGAAATCCAAACATCAAATCCATTATTCGTCTTTTGCAGCCTTCCAGACTAAATCATATTGAAATGATATAAGCAGAATGCCGTAATAAATCGGGATCTTTGGTCATTTAATGAGATTGATGTTTCAAAATGAATCAAAAGAGATAAAAACGAAAACAACATTACATTAATGATTTTCACTAACATTTCTAAGTTGCGTTATCCTAGGCGATAAGTATACATCTACATGTACTTATGGACATACCGTATAACCAGAATTTTTCGCGAGTATCAAATTTCGCGATTGCATGGTAGAATAGGGAATCTTTATTTTCGCGCGTACAATTTTTCGCGATTCCGAAATGACAAAAAATATGTACATATAACTTCACTGTTTTTCATCTCCCATTATTAAAGTTTCAGTAATTTCTATCATAAGAATTCTCTCGAACCACTTTGCTGTATGTTTAGTCAGGATATGTGAAGAATGACACATGTAAAATAAAAACAAAATGTCACTGATTTACCAATTCATCTTATACCTTATTAAACAAAATTTTTTGCGAGAGTGATTTTTCGCGATTCCAAGTCACTCGCGAATATAGCGAAAATTAGTTTCTCGCGAAAATTTCTGGTTATACGGACCGACTAACAGCGTCACTGAGGAAGTTCTACGGTCGATATGGGGAACTCGTCATACACTATGATGTCCCACTCTCCAGAATGATGGATGATATTCTGTCATAGACCATTTGAACCATCCAACCAACTATTGTACTCTATGTCTTCCGAAATGGAAGTAACCGGATGCGACAGATCTACCGAATTGAAGCGGCGGTTGTTGCATGCAAGCAGGAGATGCTTACTCTTCCTGGGCACCTGGTCTCACTTCCATATCGGGAGTTCGCTTCTTTTCATGTGGTGGAGGTATTTGTTTGTTTGCTTTGGTTCCTGTTTTGTCCTGATTGTGTATACCTTCGGTTTCTGATTTTCTGAATTATCGATTTTGTGCAGTGTACAGGAATATGGTCATTATCCATATTTGTCATGTCATGACTGAGAATCCCTTTACATGTACGTCGTATGACGAAAACGGCTATGGAAACGCTACCTTTATCTATGACATTGACTATGATCATTCCTACAATGATTGAAGTGAATGACAAGGTGTCGAATATCATATCAAATAAAAGAAAGGAGGGGATCTGCAACAACATTCGACTGCAGCACCCACAGCAAAACCGCAAAACACCCAACGCAAAAACACAGAGCATCACGCACTGAAAGAGACACAAAAGGGACAAGGAACACCAAATGTTCAACTGAAGAACAGTTGATGTGTACAATACTATTCAGTATCCATGCTACCTGAATACATTTTATCAGAGAACGTACGCTCTGTTATGAAACTCTTATTGCGATTAAATTTGTAATCTTAAAAGAAGTAGTGACAACTGCAGTCGAAATTCATAATATAGAAGATAACAAGGATCCGACGACGTTTAGCACTTGTGTGGGAATCGGTTAAGAGAACATAGGATTTTGGACTGTAGCTAGGTGTGGGAGCAATGGAGGTATATGCTCCATTAATACTTCAATGTCTATTTTTAAGAAATAGCCTCTAGTAACGAATGATTATTCCTTATACCTCTTCCAGACGTTTCGCTCAGAGTTTGTTACAAATTTATATGGAACAACATTTCAAAGAAGGGAGGAAATCTCCAACAAATGCCCAGATTACCAGCAGTCTAGGTGCCATTCATGAAACCCAAAAATTTGTTACGCACAAAATGTTTTTGCATGAAAGTGTTGTCAATACCCTCTAATTTGATAATCCGGCGGATGCCACTCTGGCATCCTTGGGCATTTCGAAATGTTGGGGTAAAAGTGATTTTTTTCGACGAAAACCGTGGAAAATAGGAAAAATTCAATTACTTTTCCCATGCTGCAGCTAGATCAACAAAAGTGGTACCAAAAGAAGAACAATTTTTAAATTGTCTTTAAGTCTCAAGCTCAACTTACCAATTCACTTGTCAGTAAAATGGGGAAATGACAAATATGGATAATGTCCATATCCCTGGTAATATCCCCGCTAATGTTGTAGTCCATTACAAACAGCAAAACGTACAAATTAAGAGGGCTGAATTTTAATAAGACTGTAAAATGATGCAAGCAATAGAAAATATCAAGTGCCGAACAGGAAGGTATTGTAGGTGGCGCTATGATAAACAATTTTATGTATAAAATATTGATTACTTATAAACTATATCATCATACTTTTGAAAAACAACATGTGTAATTATATAATAATGTGTTGGTGGATCTAGGGTCTCAGAGCAAGGGGACCGAAGAAAAATTTTAAAGTAAATTGTTCAAAGAAAAATGGAAATAAGAATCAAGAAAAGGATTGCTCAGTGGTACTATAGTCAACGATCAATCCTATGTCAATGCGCTTATTTGAATTATTTATTTGTTTCAAAATTTTATTTATTTTGTATTTGTTTTTTGATAAGGTGTGCATCAAAAATGAGACATGCGATGTAATTCTTGAAACTGGCGAGCGGTTGCTGGCCAGCGATTTTTTTTAAATACAAGAAAAAAAAATTATAGGAGAAAAGAAAATGTTGACCACCACAAAGCACTGGTACCTGCAGACATGATCGTCCCCCCCCTCTTTCTTTCTCAGAACCATGGCTTCTTTGTTCCAAGGCCATTTTAGACATGATTCTGAGAAAAAAAAAGAGGGGGTGGAAACGATCTTATCTGCAGGCACTCATACCCCTCTAAATTCCAATTCAAACACTTTAGCAAACACATCAGAATACAAAGTTAGCTGAAGAAAACATCAAATAGTGCAATTAAAATAAAACAATTTTGACTTTGTACGGAAGGGGAAGGGGAGGGGGGCTTCGTTTTTCTGCATCATCTGGGCTGCTCTTCTAGGGATGAATCGGACGTGAAAATAATTAAAAAACAAATAATAAATTTAATAAAAGGGGGGGGGGGGGGGTTAAAATGGGGTCAACTGGGTTACCGGAAATACACATACTTTTTAAGGCCTTAGTGAAATGTATCATTATAACATTAATATGTCACTTAAGATATCCATAAGTCAACAAAGGAGTTATTTTAATTACCCCTCATTATATTATAGTGAAACCTACCATGTACATATACATACTAGTATTATATCGTAATATTGATATTGAAAATATCAACACAATAAATAGTATTAGAATATAGCAGCAAATTACCTACAGACAACGTTAACTGCATAGAAATGAATAAAGAATACATGTGCTGGCAGTTTCTGTCATGCCTTTAATTATATTATTTCACAATCATTTCACTTTTGTGTAAATGTAATTTCAAAGATATGTTATTAATCATGTTTTCGATTATTCAATCACTTTTCAATTGTTCAATCACTTTTCAATATGCAATTACTTTTCAATATTCAATCACTTTTCAATATTCAATTACTTTTCAATATTCAATCACTTTTCAATATTCAATTACTTTTCAATATTCAATCACTTTACAATATTCAATCAAATTCAACCAGTTTTCAATATTCAATCACTTTTCAATGAGTGAACTATACATGTACATGTACAATGACATTGTACAGTTTTCATTAAAATTGCATATTTTCAATATTTTCACTATAAATGAATGTTTAAGGTCTACGACGACTATCAAAGTATATGTCTTTGGAAATACACAATCAATCTAACACAATCAAAACACAATACTGAAGCCCAATTATTGGCCGCAGAGACTGGAAGGTAACAGAAACTTTACCGGGGCTCCGAGCAAAATTGTGCTTAGCTTCGGAAATATATACCATGACTCACTTATGTTGCTTGGAATCAGCAAACGCTGACTTGAGAAATGTTTAGGATCGTGATATACCAAACCCAGAGGAAAAACAGAGATGAAAACCCAGTTATTTTGGGGAAAATCCTCTGAAAACTGGGCATCTTATATCACTACTGCTCTGGAATACGCTCGAAAACAGGTCAGGAATGATATGTTCGGTGCTTGATGCGGAGAAAACGGAGCAATCCTTCAAGGAATCCAGACTCAGGATGAAAGGTGGACAGGCGAACAGCAGAGTAAGAATTCACTTCATCCCACGGGAATCAAAGGTTTTGTGTCGAGAGAAGTACAACTGAAAAACACAAGGAAAAAGAGACAGCGAAGACGGTTCTCACAAGAGCAATGTAAATTATATAAAGAAATCAAAACATGCAATCATAGCATACTTTGCTGAATCTGACCAAGATAAAATTTATCAAATCACAGATTAAAATGTATTGATAAATAATCGATACACGGCTACATTCAGGGAGGGAGGGTGAGGGAACAAATCACACACTGTTATTTAAGATGAAATGAACATGTCGAGCACTGTTGAAAAGAAAGAGAGATAACTCTTGATTCGAAATGTTGAATAACTCTGTAAATGGGATAGAAATAAATCCAGGAATTAAATCCAAATAGAATAAAAATATAAAATAATGATTCATTCCATGTCGTTAACACAAATTATTTTCACAGTCGTTCAATAATTTTGTTTACATTACAATGTGATCGTAACGTCATATGACGTCAAAATTCGTGTAAAATATAGCTGACCATCCTGTCTTCAAATTAGTGTAGAATCGCAACGGGATGTCCGATTCTCAAAATTTAAACTGATTAATACTCTGTAAATCCTACATTTTCAAATATCAATGTTTGTCCCAGTTTTGAAATTGGGCTGATTTTGGCCCTTACCGCCCCTTGTCCTTTTTTGGAGTAGAAAATTGTCAGAGAACAATGCAAAGGAGGCATTTTGATCAACCATGTAAGAGGAGTTCTTTATTGTTAGAAGTAGTTGTACAAAAGTATTACAAATGCATAATGATGAAACAACAAGGCAATAAGAAAGGAGGTGATCTCCAACAAAATTGGGTTGCAGCACCAACATCAACACATCAAAACACCTTAAGTAAAAGCACAGAGAAGACACACACGGCAAGAGACACAAAACGGACAGGGAACAGCAAACATGACATCAAACATCAAATAAGCAATGTATGAATTATGCAGTTAAAATGGAACATTCTTTTCGTGAACTGTTGCGTAATATTGTAAGATGATGCCAGGACGTTTGATGTATCTAGAGTGAAAAATAAGTGTTGCTTAAAGAAAGGGTAATAAGAGAGTGCAAAACTAAAATTATCAATATGCAATCACTTTGGTACGAAAATTGTTGTTCTAGAATTTCTTTAAACCGATTGCATTTTTACAATTTAACCCCTTAACCTTTTTTCAGCACCGCCCCCCCCCCCCCCCAAGAAAACAAGAAGATTCCATTTGCTTGAGTGGAATTCTGAATTTAAATCAATATAATCATTTTTCTTGCTTTACTGCAAACGTTGTTCTAACAGCTTGAAAAAAAGCACTGCAATATCCCAATTTTCAGCGAGTTTTCATTCAATATTCATTCTTTTCTCCATTTCCGTACTGGCAAATTGTGATATTTGAAATGAAATGCAATAATTTTTTTGTGCGTTTGGTACCAAAATTGTTATCTTATGTACAGTATGAAAAAGATACGATATTAACTCAATTTTCAACGGTTTTTCATCAAAAATCCAAAGTTTGAGACTTAAAGGCAATGGCATTGCAGTTCTTTTGATACTAAATATGTTGTTCTAGCAACAGCATGGACAAAGTAATTGTGTTTTTCCAATTTTCAACGGTTTTTCTTTGAAAAATTACATATTTTCCCAAACAATTCGAAATGCCAAAGGATGCCAGAGTGGCATCCGCCGGACATCACTTTCATGTTAAAACATTTTGTGCGTAATAATTTTTTGGGTTCCTCCCAAAATAGCCATTCGGCAACTAGACTACAGGCACTGTTTACCCAATTGGACGATGATGGGAAAATCTATTAAGACATGTTTCATTTGTATAGGCACTATCAGTATTTAATACAAATATTTCATAAGGAAGAAAACGAAAGTGAAAATTTATTCGAATCATTAAAATAACAGCACTTATACTGCAGAAAAGCTCTTATTGAAGTTATTTCGCGACATGATATTGAGTTTAAATTTAGCTTAAATCCTCAGTTCAACAGTTAGAATTGTAAAACAAAAAATCTAACAAGAGGGCGCTACTGAAATGAATTTGGCTGGATGCATAACTGATGAGGATTTACTATCCAAAACACGTGTTTGGTTCCATGAAAAAATGAGATAAAGAGTTGGATAACGTCCGTATTATCATTAAAATATACTGTTTGTCAGTCTTTCCAATTTGCTTTCCATCAGCATAATTTTGTTTCTTTTTTAAGGAGGGAGGTGTGATGTGGTTTATTCTAAGTGGTTTCGTATGTCATTCATCGTGATACTTTATACAGCCTTGAATACGCCTACTAGTTTTATAAGATTGGGCACTGATTCGCCCGGTATTTATTTATTTATTTTTGAATTCGCCCATTTTTACATTTTCTTAGAAAATTTTAGTCGCCCGTCTTAAGGGGGAATTTAACACCAAGATGGCGGTAGAACAAGTTGTTTGCTCATTAATTTCTAGGAAACTTGCAGCGTAAAATACCTTGAAATGTTTGAGAAATTGGTTGTTTCATAACATCATGAACATAGACCCCACTGATGAAAATTTAAAAAAAGAAATCCGACTTCATTTGAAAAAATACGGAAGTGTGCCAACTCTTTACGTTCTTAAAGAAGATTCCAAACGAAGTTAGTGCAACAGATACTTCTTGAAGAAATTAGAGAGGTTGAGATTCCCTACGTGTAACTTGTACGGGTACGGGTTGAATTACATGTAACTGTTGTTGAGATTTCTTTTCAAAGACCACTACGCGTACTTGTAAAATTTAAGTGAATTTGAGTTGACTTTTGGACAGTATAAATTCAAAAGGAACATTAAGTTCGGTTAAATCTATATTAAAATATAAGCTTGAAATCATTATAGATTGAAAGCCATACTTTTTATACTATTTGATAGAATAAAGGGGATGAAATATCTAAGTAAGACCTACGTGTATCTCGCACTTTACACGTTCACTGGCGACGTGTACCTTGTAAAGCAAATGACGTCAAACACAATAAATGATGACGTCACAATAGCCGACCAGAATACAAGTACACGCACAAGTTACACGTAGGAAATCTCAACCTCTCTATTATGCCTCATTTTGATATTTTGGACTTTGCAGTTTTTATTCGTTCGCAAAGTACGATGTCATTTCGACATTATCGGTGAAAAATGGCGTCAAAACCCCCAAAATATAAATATAAATCATAGCGTATTGAAACTTTGCGCATACGAAATTCATTCGTTATTGCGTCGTAGTCGTTGACAATCTTAAATAAAAGGTAAGCGCATGATTCTTTGTTGAAATTGGACAAAAAACGGAAATATTCTAATCCTTAATTCAATGTTTCTCAATTAATCATAAAAAATCCGTGGACATTATTGATCTTTTTGTTAATGTTTAACAAAAATTCATCCAACTGACTATAGATTATGGTTGATTGAGTAACATTACTCATATTTGAGCGATAATGTACATTTTTGTAATCTTTTACTCCAGTATCCCGCCTTTGTTTGAAATGCCTTCAGTGGAATTGCAGTTTTGTAATTAACACGTACACCTTATTCTTCATTTGTTTATTCAAGGATGCGCCTCCTGCAGTGAGTTTTTCTCATTCAAAATTTTGATACCGGTGCAAATCCGTGAAACATTTGTTTATTGATAATACAGCGAGCGAAATTTAAATCAGCTGTATGACAAATATGGATAATGACCATATCCCTGTATACAGCACAAAATCGATAATTCAGAAAATCAGAAACCGAAAGCATACAAAATCAGGACAAAACAGGAACCAAAATGCTTGCTTTCTATCATACTTGATCCGGTACTCTTACTTGAGCGTATGAGCATGACTCATGTGATATTTGAATAAGATTAAACTCTGTGTAAACCACACTTCCTCACGACAAAATAAATATTCGATTGTCCAAACTCATTAATAACAATTCTCTGACATCATTTAAACAGTTTCGGCACGCATAGTCTCCGATTTTAATGAAATTTTACACATAGGTAGGGACTAAGAATAAAGGAGTAGGTGCAGTTACCTGCCATTTCGGCCCTATTTTCAAAATTGTTCATATATCCATAATATTCTAGTTTATAAAATTCAAATTTATAGTAAATCCAACTCAGGAAAAGCTGGTTCGATTTCACAGTCGTTCACAGAATGATACGTCGCTCAAAAATTTCTAGAAACGTTGAAATCATCGAAAATATCAATAAATGCGTGAAATTTCGATACAAAATTATAAAATCAAATGGCGCTCCAGACCTTGTCCATGACTATTTTTGTACCAATCGATGGATTTCTTATCGGCCTTTTAATGGGCATTAAAAATATCGTGGGCGAGGCCTGGAGCGTAGATGAACTTTGAAGACTTGTGTTTAAAATACGATGATTTTCTTTTTGTTTTGTTTTGTTTTTTCGTCAGTCAGGGCAAGTGAAGTCATATATCACGCGAGAGACGTTACGAAGGCTCACATTATGACGCGTTATTTTATCAAACATTCATCATTACAAAAAGTGATCATTCATAACTCGTTGATCAAATGCATTTTTCGTCGAAATTATAGGGCCGATATGAGGGGTTTGACTAAAACTTATTTCTAGGTCTTCTGATTACCATTTCGACGGCCTATAAGGTTGAACAATTGGCAAAATTAAGCTACTTTGAAGTTTATAATTTGGTCTATATATGACATTAATGAAAGATTTTTATACATCCTAAAGATAAGTGTGACCGGACTAGCTCATCTCCAAATAGACATCACACCATATGACGTTTCCATAATTTATTTGGTACATCAAAGAATTCCCTACAAATCACATATAAATCATAAATATTCTATTCGATCAATTCAATGAATCATTTTATCAGAAAACATATCAATTCAATATATCTTCGATACTTTATATGAATAATGAAATTCAAAATTATATACTATATCAAATTCGTATAATATCACATATTACCTTTCGATATCATAAACTAGTAAATACTTAACCTGAAGGAATTAAATAAAAATAAATATCTATTTCACAAAATGATTATCACGTTTACCCTTTGCAACATGACTTCTATTTATCACTTGTATTTGTTTTAGATTAAAAATGAATAAAACGAAAACTATAGATTTGTAAATACATCATAAGATATACAGTATTTCATTACCAATTATGGACCAGAATAACGAAGTACACTACTGCCTACTCGAACGCTCTATGTTACTACCCAGATAAACACATGGCGTGGTAAAGTCACTGAAACAATTTTTAACATAACTAAATACTTGTCTACTAAATGACTAACGCATAATTATCACAGACTTAAAAATACTTTTAGAACTCAAATATACCATACACACATTTCGGTAATTCAATTACACAAAGTCAAATCTAAACTATCTCTATCATCTAATACCAAAAATGATGAAATAAATAACCGTATCTGAGAAATGAGCATAACAAATGTATTTACCAAAAATCAAATAAGAAATACTTAAATATCTAATTAAAAGTTACCTATCTAAATATCTATATCTGTATCTGGACTGGGATTGGATAACCACACGATCAATTGTACCATCTCGATTATACATGCCTCGAGATTTATAGTGTACACTTAACTAAGTAAATGACCGTTTATGTTATTCGTAATATCAATCATATCAAATACAGGGCAAAAGGGTATAAAAATAAAAAATATGAAATTATCATCTAAAGGGAGAAAAAGAAAAGGGGAGACTTCCTTCTTATCTAAATTCGTTTGATTCCTAAACACAATATTCCAAGCAGACAAAAAGGTAAAAATTATTCTTTATTCACAATGTGACAATGTGACGACCACACCTGTACGTACGCACGAATGAACGTAACTAAGGATTTCACGCCCAGTGAAAAGTCACCTGACCGCATCGAGTCTAAATGGTCAAGGAGGTATTACAACTAAATAATTATAGAATTGACTAAGACAATTCGAACACTTACTAGTTGTATCATGAATATATTAAAACAACAGATAAGATGTTATATGAATTAATCAAAAATAAATTAAAGTAAATCAAACAGTGTTTGGAAATAACACAAAAATATCATTATACCACATAAGGACCTAAAATAAGCTCACTGATAGTGTCTGATATTGTCAAAACTGACATAACTTAACATGATTAGCTTATTTTTTCATATTGATTTCAAAATACAGTTTGTATTTTCCAATTTTTCTTGTCTCTTGTATTGTTATATGATAAGAAGAAGGAATTTATAAAATGAGCAAATTCAAGATAAACCCGCTTGTTACTATGTACATAAATTACCTTGGCAACCGTAACTATGGTCTTTGATATGACCACATATTGCAACTTCAAAGTTATTTAAAATATTTTGCATCATTATGAACAAATAATAGTTGTATATTTTCTTTCAAAAACCGCGGAAAGTTATTCGGAAAAGTTTTACCATGCCAGCCATTTTTTATTATTTTTTTTATAAAACTTACAATTATTTTTAAACCGAGGAAGTTCAAATTCAACATGTATAAAGATCAAGACATACTTTACCAAAGACCAAAAGAAAATTTTCAAATGAAAATTTCTACAAAAATATGGCTGAAATATTAGTTTTTACCCATAGACTTCAATGTAAACTCTGAGAGGGAACTTACTTTTTACAAAATAAATCGGTGAACATTTTTCGATAAATCTGTATCTTATACCCAAGTCATAAGTTTTGAATACAAACCTCATTTAATGGGTGAACCAATTATCCCTAATCATACATCTAATCCTTAATGTGAAAGAGCAATGATAGGGTACTGATATTTCATCAGATTTAGTTTAAGATCATGCTGCATAAATGATGTATGTGACGCCAAGAATGCATTTTTTACAATGTTTTAAGTCTGTTTACATGGCAACCGGATGTGCTATTAAAAATCATTCACTTTTTTTTTACTTTTAGGTCAGACCTAACATTATGTATAAATTTTATCAGAATCTCAGACATGCCATGTCATGCGTCCTTCACAAAAGTGCATATGCTTACATAGAATAGATATTAATTGGTGCTATGATCGAGAGGTGAAAACTAATATTTGTACATTTGAATCAAAGGGTTTCTTTTTCCGCCACAGGATACGAATCATACAAATGATTTAAAGAAGATCCTGACGATAATCTCAACAGCACTCACAATAGAGCACAAAATTAAACATCGCCGGACCCCTAGCAAGCTAGAGATGGGACCAGGTGCCCGGGAGGAGTAAGCATCCCCTGTTGGCTAGCCGCACCCGCCGTCGATGTTTATGAAGCATGGAAATGAAAATATATAAAATTCATGCACTGTCTGACGTTATGTCTATATCGAAAGTGCTATGGCGACAATGTCAGGGAAGTATATTCAAAACACTTACTGTCAAACCCCTCGCGCAGAACTTTTTTACGAGCTCCACACGGCAAAGGGCATAAGTGTGACACAAATGAGTTAAAGAAGATCCTGACGATAATCTCAACAGCACTCACAATAGAGCACAAAATTAAACATCGACGGACCCCTAGCAAGCTAGAGGTGGGACCAGGTGCCCGGGAGGGGTAAGCATCCCCTGTTGGCTAGCCGCACCCGCCGTCGATGTTTATGAAGCATGGAAATGAAAATATATAAAATTCATGCACTGTCTGACGTTATGTCTATATAGAAAGTGCTATGGCGACAATGTCAGGGAAGTATATTCAAAACACTTACTGTCAAACCCCTCGTGGGGAACTTTTTTACGAGCTCCACACGGCAAAGGGCATAAGTGTGACTCAAATGAGTTAAAGAAGATCCTGACGATAATCTCAACAGCACTCACAATAGAGCACAAAATTAAACATCGACGGACCCCTAGCAAGCTAGAGGTGGGACCAGGTGCCCGGGAGGAATAAGACTTTTTTCACCGTGACGAACTTCGCACTTCGCACTTCGTACTTCGAACTTCGCACTTTGAAGAAAACTGAGAAAAAATCAAATAAAAACGAAGGAATTTATACTTTAATTGCATTGTTTGGCGAGACAATACAATGTGTCCCAAGACAGTACGAGAAATAATGTTATTACGAGTTGCTTTGAAGTGTAAATGAAAATTCATGAAAACTCTTTAAGTTGATAGTTTTTTCTTATTACATAGACCGGCACATATAACCACGATGGATTCGAGTTCCTCACGGGGATGACGCCAAAGGGATCGAAGGATACAATAACGTTTTATCTCACCGATAGAATGTTCGACGATCATGCGGTGCCGTGCATGCAATCTGTTAAATTTTCTAAACTTCCGCTGCATTCTAGCTGGTTGTCTATGTATTTGCGTAATGGTGTATGGCGTAAGAAGAGGGTGAATGTTTGGATATATTTTATCCGCAAGTAAGAAACAATCTAAAGGAAGCGAAAATTCAGAATTTTGTCCAATGGAACGCATGATATGAAACTGCTGGGCGTCGTTTTGGTGTCCAGGAAATCCAGATTCTATGTATCGTATTAACCCAGAATTTTCAACAACAACCTGGGCATGGATCGCATGATAATGACGATGTCCCGAGTAGAAAAGTCGTTGTGGAACAATTTGAGGTCTATATATTTCTACTGAAGTGCCATCTATGGCTCCAACAACGCTAGATAGTGTCGGCCACACTCCACGCATAGAACGCCAATCATTGTAGGACGCCCATTTGATATACATACTGAATTTCGCCCTGAATATTGGAATCAAACAGGCTATCTCACGGTGAATGGTACTAACTGATACACCAAAAAGCATTGATAAGAAATAGTAAGATGGGTACGATCGTAGCCATATAAGGAATAAAAAAATTCTATTGATAGTCAACAGTTTATGTATGTGTCTTGGATCTTGACCAAGAAGATCACTCAACTCCTCTTTCATACTAATGATTGACGATCTAGTTTCTCCAGTTATTTCATATACACTTCTTTCGTTCGAAAACAATCCGAATACTTGGAAAGGTGAAAACAGGCGATACCGGGTATCAAGAAGCGGATCTGGCGGAGGCATTGTACAAATGATAAGAACATATGACAAAAATTCAACGATTTCCGTTGGATCTGGTGGACAAGAAGCCAGAGCAGGAATACTTGATAATACAAATGACAGCGTATCTGGATCCATTTTTGATACCTATAAAATGATAGAAATTAAAAAATTTATAATTTCCGAGTTCGAATAAAAACTTATTGAATGAATTGAAATTGGAATATTTTGAATTATGCAATTCTATATAATAAAATTATTTATGCAATGGTTAAACACTCCGAAAGAAGCACTATTCCTTGAGCTTGAAGGGGGCGAGGTGATGATTGCTTGTCAGGGAGTTAAACCTAATTGTATTGACCGAGGTTAAAGTAAGTATTGACCGTTTATAGATAAAATCATTTTTGCAATGTCGCGCCTGCGTGCTTTAAATCTCACTCTGTCGTATTGCTCCTTTACCATTGATAACGTCACACGGTAAATATAACGTCATATAGTTGACAGCCAGTCAGATGGCCGAGTATTTCCGGTTTATCTAATCCTCTGGCATTCTCGGTCAGTAAGAGGGATTTCCATAGCATAAATGTTCAATTCAATTTACAAAATTTTGCGGAGCTATGGGACTTTGAATTTTGCCGGAAGTCCACGATGAATTAAATTGTTTGTGTAGAAGAAATATTTTTATCGTTCCAGGGACGCTGTTGAAGCCGTGAGAACACTGGACAAAGTAAAAAAAGTGACCGCAGAAATTGAAGCCCGTAAGGAGGTAAACAGAGGTAATAGCGCCGGAAAGGAGGCAAGCAGTGATGCTGATAGCGGTGTAGAAGCAAGTAAGAATGTTGACGGGGAGGTCAATAGAGAGAAGGACCAGAGGGTGGTCAAAGTAGCTAAGGAGGTCAGCATAGGGTCAAGAGAAAAAATCACATGCGAGTTATCATCAGGAAGCGAAAAAAAACAGCGACGATGAACACCAGACAGGTACTAGTGGTAGAGGGAAAAAGAGAAAAATAGAGAGAAGGAAAAGAGGAAAGAATAAGAAGACAAAGAAAGAGGCTATAATGGACTTGGTCAGAAGAAATCAGGAGGAGTATAACAAATTTATTACTAAAAAGGTTCCGAAGCTGCTCCGTGTTTTGGGTGTATCTGATTCCGACTCGGATTCTGATTAACTATGTAAAATGAAATTCTATGATAAATGAAATTCATTAAACATATGAAATTGATATCATGATTTTTTTGTGATTTTGATTTGTTTATAGTGGCATTTCCGGGTTTGAAAAGGCATTCGTCGGTCATACTAAAAACTCCTGTTTTTGCTTAAGTTTTGGGTGTTGTTGTTTAGTAAACGACGATTAATTGTGTGAAGATGTTTACTTGCATAGCGTTACTTGGTTACATTTTCCTCCTAACCTTCGTCCGTATATTAAAAAGAATAGAAAAAAAGAGGAAGAAGTTTGAGAATACATTGCGTTATGATATAAAGTTAAACTAGGTAGACGAAAATAAACCCCAAATACAAACGATACTAGTAGTACGGGAAGTCCAAAATACCAATTCCATGGGATATATAATCAAATGTACACAACTCCGCTTATGAATTTAGTTGTGAACGGCAGCTACGCCACTGATTCTTCAAAGTTCGAAGTGCGAAGTACGAAGTTCGAAGTGCGAAGTTCGTCACGGTGAAAAAAGTCTAGTAGCATCCCCTGTTGGCTAGCCGCACCCGCCGTCGATGTTTATGAAGCATGGAAATGAAAATATATAAAATTCATGCACTGTCTGACGTTATGTCTATATAGAAAGTGCTATGGCGACAATGTCAGGGAAGTATATTCAAAACACTTACTGTCAAACCCCTCGCGGGGAACTTTTTTACGAGCTCCACACGGCAAAGGGCATAAGTGTGACACAAATGAGTTAAAGAAGATCCTGACGATAATCTCAACATCATACAAATCATGGACATGTAGTGACCTGTGTATTGCTTTGTCCTTCCTCTTTGACGACATTTATGTAAGATTTGGTGAGAATCTCTACAAACAGGTTGTCGGGATAACTATGTGTACAAATTGTGCGCTTCTTGGTGCAAATTTATTTTCATACACATATGAAAAAGAATTTATCCAAAATCTTCCAAAGAAAAGAAAAGATGATGATCTGAAATGGTTCATTGGTACTTCTAGGTAACTGATATTCTGACTGCCGACAATTTTGTTTTGAAAAGTATAAAAATGTTATTTATCCATTAGAATTGACTCTTAACAAGGCAAACACTACAAACATAGAAACACCATTTTTCTGACTAAATATCAAAATTGTTAATGGGGAGATTCATACGAGTGTGTGTGACAAAAGAGGTTATCTTGGATTCAGCAAAGTAAATGTTCACTTGTTTGACGGTGGTGTTCCTAGATTAGCATCATACGGTTTCTACACTTCACAGCTCATCCGGTATGCTAGAACATGTACTGGTGTTTAGGATTTTCAAAGTAGAAATTTACAAATTACGAAGAAACTTTGAGGTAAATGCTTTCGCTTTCTTAAACTTGTAAAGACTTTCTAAAATTTTACAAAAAATTATCGTCAACTTCTTTTGAAATTCGAACCCTACTAGCTACAGAGTGTATTACTTTGGGAATTTCACAACATGCATTTTATGGTGACATATAAACAAAATAAGAAGGATCAAAGGTAAACAGAAATTATTCTCGAAATTATGTAATATTTATCAAAAGCCTTTAACAACGTGGATAAAATCTTTCTGTCACCAGACAGACACTTGGCTTGGTACTAGATCAATCTACAGCCTTTTATTAGAGCATTTTTAAGAATTGTACCCTGACTCTGACTGACTGTGACGACAGGACTCCATGACTGACCCTATCCAAATCTCTTCACAGGAAACCGACCACCTCTTCTCTCTGAATTGTTGACTGTATTTCGTGCACTTTCTGTTTTCTATATCTGTTTACATATCTATCTTTGTGTTCCTTGGACTCCTGTGTCATGTTGTCTGTTTGTGTGGTCATTTTACAGTGAGGCTGTAATTTTACACCACTATTGTGCGTTCTACAAGACCTATCTGTAATCGGAAAAGTAGGAGGGCTGTGCGCACGTAATACGGATAGCCACACTGTCTGCTACTGACACGGCAAATGGCCGCCCTAAGTCAGCCGATTGCCCATTGGTGTCGTTGGTTTATGTGTAGTCATTTGTGTTTAATGTTTCTATGTGATTTGGCGTTCCTTGTACCATTTGCGTTTTTTCAGTGCGTGTCTGCTTTGCGTTTTTGCAGTGGGTGTTTTGGGGTTTTGCTGTGGGTGCTGTTCCTGTTGTTGTTGGAGATCCCCCTTTCTTTTCTTATATAATGCGTTTTTCAACGACTGTGAAGGTTGTGCTGACCTTTGTATTTTCTTTTAAGATAGCAACAGAGTATCTACTATGAGTATTTTACAACCTGCATTTAATGACGACATAATTAACAAAATAATAAGGTCAAAGGTAGAGAGAATTACTATCACCACAACTGTACGTTCTTCGAGACCTCTGGGTAATCGGAATAGTGGGAGGGTTGTGCGCACGTAATCCAGGATAACCACACCGTCTGCTACTCACGAGGCAGATGGCCGTCCTAAGTCGGCACCGTTTACCCATCGGTCTCGTTGGTTTATGTGTAGTCATTTGTGTTTTATGTTTTTCTGTGATTTGACGTTCATTGTACTACTACGTCTCTTTCTGTGCGTGTCATTTTTGTGTTGTACAGTGGGTGTTTTGGGAGGTTGCTGTTGATGCTGCAACTAGGTGTTGTTGGAGATCCCCTCCTTTCTTTCTTATCGAAATTGTTTAAGAGTCGTTGAACGCCTTTTATACCGTGGGTATGTTTCTTCTTAGACCGAGAACAGGCCAAAATTTTATTGAATAAAATCTTGGCCTGTTCTTTTTCTAATTATTCTTGAGTTGGTATTTTGGCCTGAGACAAGGGCATTTGAAAAGTGGTAGAATTTACAATTATACAATTTTTTCAGAATCTGCTCATACCTTGAATTTTTCGGTTAGTTATGTAATAAATTGCTTTTATACATTACCTTTATCATCATTTAATTCCTTTAAGTAAGATTTATAGTCACTTTTATGTGTACAACTGTACTTTCACTTTCCAACTTGTTTATTATTAGTTCAAGTTGCCTCGTGCTGATGACTCTGAATTCTTTCATAGCTTTTGCTCACAAAATCAGAATTATGCATATCAATCTCATATTGATGAAAATTACCGATACAAGTATTATATACTTTCATAATTTAACCAAATAAATGTAAATATTGACTTCAATTGCTTGTGTCTCTGTGAAAATATGGTTTTAAATTTGGGCCGATTAGACATCAGTACGAAACATGCTGAAAAGTTGCAGAAGGAGAGTATTTTGAATCTCAGAATAGTGAAAGGAATCTTACTTAATGGACTTGAAAATCGCAAAATCAAATGAACAAAGGTAAATAATGACAAAACCAATAGAAAAAAATCAAAATATGAGCAGATCATGAAAAAAAATGTATAATTGTAAATTCTACCACTTTTCAAATGCCCATGTCTCAGGCCAAAATACCAACTCAAGAATAAAATTTTGGCCTGTTCTCCGTCTAGTTTCTTCTAACACCAGATGGACACTTGGCTTGGTTCTGGAGCAATGTACAGCCTTGTACGAGCGCATTCGTAAGAATTGAATTCAGACTGACTATGACGACAGGACTCAATAACGGACCCTGTCCAAACCTCTTTAAAGAAGACAGGGCCCCGACCACCAGTCTGTTTTTAAACTCAGTTGGACTCTATCTGTATGTTTCTGTGGTCCCTGCGTCATGCTGTATGTTTGTATGTTTATCTTACAGTGAGGAGGTTATTTTACACAACAATTGTGCGTTCTTCGATACCTCTGCACACGTCATCCGGATAACCATGTGTTTCATGTTTGATATTGTGAGTTGGTGTTCCTTGTCCTTTTGTGTCTATTTCTGTAGGTGTCTGCTCTGTGTTTTTGCATTGGGTTTTTGAAATTTTGCTATAGGTACTGCAACTGCGTGTTGTTGGAGATCCCCTCCTTTTGTCTGTGGTGGTGTATTATTTTCTCCTTCTGTGTGCATTTTAGTTCATCTGAGCGAAGCTCAAATGAACTTTTGTCATAGCGTGCTGTCCGTTGGTACGTCGTCCGTCGTAAACTTTTTTCGAATTCTTCTCCAGAAAAACTGAAGGATTTTTTATGACACTAAAGTGTTTACAATATTTTTCCTGACGTGGTAGCTATAACACTTTCTATATAGACATAACCTCAGAAAGTGCATGTATTTTATATATTGATGACATTTTCCTGCGTAAACATCGACGGCGGGTGCGGATAGCCTACAGGGAATGCATACTCCTCCCGGGCACATGGTCCCACCTCTATCTTCCTACTGGTCCATCGATGCCTTATTTTGTTTTCTATTGTGAATGCTGTTGAGATTATCGTCAGGATCTTCTTTAACTCATTGGTATAAGTCATTCAATGATTTTATATAGATTGTGGTTGAAAATTTTGTTTTCCTTATTTTCATGGATTCTTTTCTTCTGTAAAAGAGGAAGGGAGTATTTTCATACATATTGGACATCTTCCTCAGAACCACTAAAGGGATTTTAATGAAACTTGAAACTGCTTGCGGACTGCATGGATTTTACGGCCATCTGATTTTATCTGAACATTTTCTTCGTGGAATCTTTTTATAAATAACAATGAACACTCTATATCCACAAATTTTCGGCCACTCGGTCTTTATCAAGTGGAAACGCACGAATATGAAAGAATTCTACGTAATATCCATTACTGCTGGTGAACAATGCCCAGCGTAAAATGAACAAGGTATGACTTCACATATAACAATCAACAATTTTTTGTGTAGTTTTGCTTTTTTCAATTAAATCTTATGAGTTTTGATGGTGAATTTCGGATTCTAATTTTAAGTTTAGTGTTTGTCTTTCTCTCGTTCATAGATGATCATTTCGTTCTATATTTGAATACAAAAAGCATTGTACTTCTACAATATGAACAGTATTAACATCAATTACTACTTATGTAACGGGACCGACAAGTTATTGCACACAATCTTCGTTTTCGCTTACAACACGTTACAGATCTTTTCACTTTTTAAAATGATTCCAGATTTAAAAAAGGGAAAAAACTGCAGCATTCCGATGTCATGAAATTATTAAATTGATTCAGAATACATTTCAACGAACAT
The DNA here is from genome assembly GCA_028142955.1 of Pinctada fucata. Taxonomy (NCBI): domain Eukaryota; kingdom Metazoa; phylum Mollusca; class Bivalvia; order Pterioida; family Pteriidae; genus Pinctada; species Pinctada fucata. The sequence continues at coordinate 9,533,791 of AP027108.1, forward strand.
TTATTGTAAGAAAAATGCTTACAAAAGGTTGGTATTATAATAACATCATTCTCATAACCTTAATTGAAACATGTGAACACTATAAAAATGTAATAAATGTACATATTAAGTAATAATTATGTAAGAAAGAACATCTATATTATATTCATAATATCGAGATAAGAAATTCCCAAATAATTTGACGTTACAAATACTGTCACTGCACATAGCAGTACAAAATGGTATCAACACAACAGTTTACAAGGTTAACATACAGCAAGAAAAAAAAACAACATGGAATATTACCTCCTTACGACAGACACAACATACCATCGAGACACAACGGACAACACATTAAAAAGAAAGAGGAAAGAAAGGAGGACGTCTTACAGTGACGTACAATATACTTTTTTTGTTCATTCAAAAGAAATGTATTCTTTCATAAATACAATGTACTCCCAAGAGAGGAAACCAACATCGAAACGCAATCTCATAGGAAGAACGAATAAATATTAATAAGCAGGGGTAAGTGAAAGAACGTGATGTGGCCGTAGTACATTGTTTAGATTTAGGATCACTGACGAGGGTTAAGTACCCGAAATGTGAATGTCTGGTCCATGCTGCATATTTAACTGTTCTTAAATGATGTTTTTGAATTGAAGACGTTTAACATTTGTACCGCTTGGTGAGTGTTACTGTTGGTGGACCAGGAGTCCCCGAGAGTACCTGTTGCCAAGTTCGATCAACCTCAGTCTGTTGATCGTTTCTACAACGCATTCGAAAATTTCTGTATCTAAAACGAAGATGCTGTAGCATCATTTCCCACCCATCCTGCTACTTTCCTCGGTACTTTTTGGACATCATTACATTTACACTCTTTAGCCATATTACATTCTTTAGATTGAGGATCACTGATGAGGGTTTTAGTATCCGAAACGTTCATATCTGGTCAATGCTGCAACTTTATCTGTTCTTGAATGATGCTATTGAATTGAAGACGTTTAACATTATCATTGATAGCGTTACTGAAATCATTGTGATGCCGTATTAATCAAAGCAATGGTTTTGAACGACTATGGTTTTGAAATCGAATCAAGGATGAGGACACTACCAAAATATATTCTTACTGTATGACATTAATTATATAGGATTGCTTTACATTGAGATAAAATCCCGGATGACACAGAACACACAGTTACAACGAACAATTAAAGTTTATAACACAACATCAAAAGCCTAAAAAATACAAATATAGTGCGAGTCGCAGATCTTTTTCCTCTCCATGTTGATGACATTATATTCCCTACAGTGTTTGTTCGTGTCCTAATTCTTACTAAAGCTAGGTGTGTAGGTTTGTTCATTAATACAATTATTATACAATAATGGGTGGTGAGTATGAACAGTACATTATCATTTTCCATCAAAAATGTCAATATAGAGCTTTGTGACGTCACGGACACCTTATTGTTTCTTGACGTCATTGCGCGTATATTCCGCTCAGGCGTTTTGAATTTTCCTCTCGCTTCAGATCCTTGCAGACTTGAATTATTTATTTGATGGTATGAATCGTAATGGCGTTGTGATTTTACTGTATGTTTCGAAAAGATGGAATCTTTTTGCGAATTTGATACCAAATTCAACGTCAATTTCACCGTTGTCGACATACAACCATAACCTGACACCATTGTCAAGCAGGGTAGTAGAACTAAATAAGTTTTTTTTCAGTAAAAAGGGAACATTTAACTTGTAAGAGAAAAGAAGAGATCTTCAATAGACCTTTTTGCAGCATCCACTTCAAACTCAAAAAGAACACAAATGCGAAGACATCGACAGCCACAACAAGGTATCATAATGGCACAACAAATTCTTAACATCAAAAACAACATCAAAACACTTAACATAGATGATAAGACAATAACTAACGAAGCAATGTGCAACCATGGTGACTTGGGAAGGTCATCGGTAGCTGAATGTGTGGATATCGGGATTAGGTGCTACCGATCATTTTACTTGTCTTGTTACCATACGATCTCGAACAGCACACAAATGATGTTTATGATTGTTCCCTCACTGTAGATGAAGACACAAACACACAGTAAAACGCATTTGACCATTAACAAACAGATGGGTGTGTAAATAATACACATGCTCAAGCAAATACAAATTCATGACACTTTCTGAGCACACGTGACAAAGAGCCATTAATGTCATTACATAGTTAAAAAACAATACATGTACAACACAATCGAAATTCCTTAAAGATATCTCATACATAAAAATGGTATTGGAACTTTAAAGAACATACAATTTCGTTTCACCATTGCTCAAATAATCTGTATAGAGGATGTACTATGATCTGTAGTAATATTCCCATAACAATGGAGAAGACGTGGGGGTATATCTGCTCTTGAGAATTTTTCCCTTTAAAACTCAACATGTTTCTAAAATCACTTTGTACAGGCACGCCATACCCCGTATGCATTCGAATAAAAATACAAACATCGAATAATACAGCCTTGTCTTTTACGTCTATCTTGTGTCAAATTGTCTCAAGGTTTAAGCTAAAGTAGTTCCGCTACGAGGCCAGACTTCAAACTGCTCTGTCCAATGCAAGTCTCGTTTGACTTGTTTAATATTTGCACAGTTACTTTCCCGACATCTATGCGGACATTTGGTTTAGGAAATGGTGATTCACCTATTATCATCTGCAATGAAATAGAACAAGAAAGAATGGCCTCAATTTTAGTAATTGTTTTGTACATTACATGGATTTTTACGAAACTGTCTAATGTAAACAATATAAGAATGGCATGTACACAAATCTACTTGAGATATGTAAATAATAGAAGATGCATTTAATCTTTTTATCTTAAAGATAACAATAAAATATTGAGACATCAACGCATCTCTTATACAAGAACGAAAATATGGAGGGGGGAACACAGCAAGAAACACCAAATGAGCAAGAAAGATTGCATATTTGACGCTAAGGACGAAATGCGATACTTAACACGAAATATGCAATGGGCATCCACTTAGGATGGCTGTACTCTAGGTTTGGAACAAATGGTGTCATTATCCGGACTTTGTGCGCATAACTACCCCATCGGTTATGAGAAACATGTCATTTTATTTATGATAGCCTCCTTACTTAAAGATAACGACACGAACAAGACTGGTAGTTACAGGAAAGCAAGTATCAAACACATGTGCATGAATATATAAATGTATATCAATAGCATACAGCCCGCGTAGCACCACCTTTAGCGAACTAAAAAAAGCAAATCACTGATGATTTCAGTGGGGACAGCTGGTCAGGGCTCAGTCCTCTTTTACCAGGTTTTAACAGAGTCCATCGAAGAGTCATTACATCAAAGTCCGTCATTGTGCATAATTAAAGGATACCTTGGAACAACGTTAAACGTCTTCATTTTCAATAGAATCATTCAAGAACAGATACATTTGCAGCAATGACCAGACATGTACCTTTCGGGTACTTAACCCTCGTCAGTGATCCTAATTCTTAACCTTATATTATACCAAAGAGCGAAAGTTATTATGTCAAAAAATGTACCGAAAGACGTTGCACTCGGGATGGAATATGATGCTATGCTGCAGGACCCATGTTTTAGAAATTCTGATATCAGAATTTTCAAATACGTTGAAGAAAGGATCAACAGAAGTTGATCGAAGATGACTACATACGCCCTAAAGTTGTGTTTCGATCGAGGGATCTGGAATTTTATTACTATTCATTAATTTACAAACCTAGTTTAATTAAAGGAATAATTGCTTGACTATGGTTTACCGATAATTAGATTGGTTAAAATGACAAGGAGATAACCAAATACAACAGACATGTAAACACAACAGGAGAAAGTCATATTTGCATACAACATAAACCGTATAACCAGAAATGTTCGCAAGATATTAATTTCCGCTATATTCGCGAGTGATTTTGAATGCGAAAAATTATTCTCGCGAAAAATTGTGTTTTATTATGTAACACAAATTGGCTTATGATTGTCATTTTGGTTTTACTATACATGTGTCATTCCCATGATTTTTTACCATATTTTTTTTTACTAAAATACACTTTTTAATAAACTCTACATAAAATTTGAAGCCGCTCATTTTGGCAAGAGGAATAAATAACTCTTTATTGTAGATGGTTCCATGAAAATTCACTTTCGGCTTTATTTAAACTGTTTGACATGAAGTTATAATGACGAGGATTCAATATCCGAAACGCGTTTCTAGTACATTAAAATTGGTACTATTGAACACATATTTCAATATATAACAATCACATATCCCGATTAAATTTAAAGCAAAATAAATCGAGTGTATTCTTAAGATAGAAATAACTGAAACTTCAATAATGGAAGGTATTAAACAGTGTCATATTTGTTTGTAATTTCGGAATCGCAAAAAGTAGAGACACCCCATTTACCATTAAATCGCGAGAACCATGGCATTAGCATTAGCATTAGCAAAGGTCGATCCAGCAACATTTACAGTAGAAATCTATTTCTTTAGTAAAAGGAGGGAGGGGGTCTTATGTTTCAGAAAATGATTGGTTTTCATATAACAAATTTACTGCGCTACTTTTGTTGTACAGAAGGCGTGGCATATCTGATCGTATTCTTAATAACATGACACAACTAATTAAATATCTATGAACAGTTGTGCATGCCTAACGGTGACGAATCTGCGTTTTTACATGAAATCTATCATTCAATGGGTTACTCAGAACGTTAGATCAAGTGTTCATTTCAGAAACACCATTTTCTTAGATATCAAAATTGTTAATGGAGAGATTCATACAAGTGTGTATGACAAATTAGATGATTTTGGATTCAACCTTGTAAATTTCCTCATGCTTGATGTTCATAGATTATTGTCATACGGTATCTGCATTTCGCAGCTAATCCGAGCATAAATTGACGATTTGGATCTTCATGGTATAAATTTACAAATTACCAGTAAACTTTTATTTCATGATTTTCGCTTTCACAAACTAGTAAAACTTTCTTTGGAATGAAATACACTTTGTCCCCTACAAGTATTGTTATTTTTCTTACGGATCCGTCAATACCTGACGCCAACACAAGTAAAATACATAAATGTTATACCTTACCAACCACAAAATGTAACTGATATGACAATAAAAATTATACCTTACCAACCACAATAGCCGTATTCAGACAAAGCGGGTTCCGCAAAAAGAGAAAGGGCTACATTCTACCGACAGTTGGACAGCATCATACCTCAATATGATTGTATTTCCGTGCGACGCATAGCACTTTTTTTACAATTAGTTGAGTCCAAATCCTAGAATTTTGAGCTTATCTAAGAGTTACGACGAATTTTGATTCTGAAATAATCTTCATTTGACTCGCTGAATGAATTCCATTACATTCAGGATAATTCAGCGACAGATAATGCTTGTATTAACAAATCTTGAAATATTTTCAAAGAAAAAAAAAAACCTGTATAAACACTGAATATGTCCACTATATAATAAAACAATGATGGACTTTTCACTCGGTGAATATGGTGAGATATTTTCTTAATTTGAATTTATTGACCGAGGCGACACCTCGTAAAAAGTCCATAATTGTTTATTATATAGTTTATTTCTATTTACACTCTCATTGGCCGAGAGCTATCACGTGACGAGTCATTGTCACATCATATTGACCTGTGAGCGGCGATTTCATTAAATATCACTACCGCGAAAACTCTTGCTTCCGGTTTACCATGAAATATCGATAACGCGCGAAAATTATATCTGTGACGTCATTAACGTCATTTCGTAAACAGCATCAAGGACCCTGAAGCTGAGCTCAAATTCTTGGATTTTGAGCCTATCTACGGATTTTGACTCTGAAATAGTCTTCATTTGACTCACTGGATGAATTTTATTACGTTCAGGATAATTCAGCGACAGGAAATGCTGATATTAACACGTCTTGAATCATTTTCATAGAAAAGTCGATGTCAGCTATTTCGAAACCGTACCTTTATAAATACTGATGAAGTCCACTATATAATAAAACAATTGTGGAATTTTCACTCGGTGAATATGGTGTGATATTTTCTGAATTTGAAAATATTGACATCGGCTGTCGCCTCGGTCAATATTTTCAAATTCAGAAAATATCACACCATATTCACCTCGTAAAAAGTCCATAATTGTATAATATTATCAAATGCAAACTCAATAATTTTCAGATTCGAAATAATTGATGATGTTTTTAAAGACATAAATTGTATTATTGAATTATCTTACTTACATGTCGAAGGATTTTTATCTTTCGAATCGTCTTTTTCCATCCTGCCTGGTCGGATAACACAACGACAATATCTAGGGAAATAGTTCAATAATATAAGCTTCTATTGATTTATTGATATTGGAACATTTAATCAATGGTATTATTTTTCTAAACAAATTTGCAATCATGAAAACAAACGTTTGAACAAAATATAATTACTATGTTTTAATTTTCATGAGAATACATTGGCTGAACAGGAGAAAATGTGACATATAGTAGCAATTAGTTTGTCTTTCAAATCATTTAAGGATGCCGTAAATTTATTTAATGCATTTTTCATTTATTTATTTTCTTTGATGTAATGTTTTATTTTTCTTGAATAAAACTGAATATTTTAATCTCAAATTAATAAGATTATACATAAACAACAGAGAAGCACCCATCAGTTATTCAGACTCAAGGTCGTGAAGGTATGTATTAATATACACATACTGGATAAAAATAAAGAGAGAAAAAAGTTACATCATTAGGATTTCCACTGGTAGAATTGCGAACACCGGAATAAACGCTACTCCGAAATTGGACCAGGTGCCAGGGAAGAGTCTTAATATAGAATCCTTTGTAAATAGTGTTTGTTCTATGTACCAACTATCCTTATTTTGATCATTCAGCATAAAGATAAGTTATTCATAAATATAAAAATTTCGTGATTTAGAACAAAACCTTAAGTCTTCTGGTCCATGCTGCAATATTATCAGATCTTAAATGATGTTATTGAATTTGACGACGTTTAACATTATCTTAGGTGAATCCTCTTTCAGTTAGTTTGATTATTTTCCTTGAAACGTGCCGTATGTATAACTTGATCACAACATGCATAGATTATGCTAATTTTCAATGATTAGATCCATTAAATCATCATGAAAAACCATCAGTACCAATTGAGAAAGCCATCAGTACCAAATAAGAAAGCAATCAGTACCAAATGAGAAAGTTGTCAGTACCAAATTAGAAAGACATCGGTACCAAATAAGAAAGCAATCAGTACCAAATGAGAAAGTCGTCAGTACCAAATAAGAAAGCCATCAGTACCAAAAAGAAGCCATCAGTATCAAACGAGAAAGTCATCAGTACCACATAAGACTGCAATCAGTACCAAATGAGAGAGATATCAGTACCAAATAACACAACCATCAGTACCAAATAAGAAAGACATCAGTACCAAATAAGAAGTTTTAGAAAGACATAGAGTTGCTTACTACATACCGTTAGAGCGAATTCCACTTTTGATTTTTGCCTTTAACGATGGATCAAGCACGATAATCGCTTTCAAAGTAGCTGGTTTACCACAAGGTTTCCTATTCGACTCTCTGATCAGAATAATCTCCTTGATGTCAAAGTTTACATCTATGGAAAAAATGACATAAACTAATATGACAGTTTAAAAATCCCAAAAATTTTATTTATTCAAAAGGTGTATCGCATTAACTGATACCATATAACATCAACATATTAGGTAAACATAAATTACAAAGGTCACATCGTTGCAGCATGTTATTATGACAGCAACATTTCAATGAAACATTTACCGAGGTCATTTAATGAAAGTTTGATCAAAGATACATAAATTATGCAAGTTTGGTATCTGTAGCACTTACACTTTGCTCCTCTGACAGTGAGGTTCTTTTACACCACAATTGTACGTTCTTCGAGACCTTTGGGTAATCGGAAAAGTGGGAGGGTTGTGCGCACGTAATCCAGGATAACCACACCTTCTGCTATTTCCGTGGCAGATCGCTGTCCTAAGTCGGCACCGGTTGCCCATTGGTCTCGTTGCTTTATGTGTAGTCCTTTGTGTTAAATGTTTCTGTGTTGTGCGTTTACGTTCCTTGTCCCTTATGCGTCTCTTTCCGTGCTTGTCTGCTTTGTGTTTTTGCATTGAGTGTTTTGGGGGTTTTGCTGTGAGTGCTACAACCTGGTGTTGTTGGAGTTCCCCTCCTTTGTTTTGTTTTGGCACTTTATCAATTTGACATCATAGAAATTATTTTGCTAATTCGGAAATTCAAAAATGTCAGCGAAATTAAAGGAGGTTGAGTATTTTTGGATGGAAGCATGACTGATGAGGATTAAAATCCGAAACACATAATACATTCGTATCAAATTTTCTCAGAGAAGGTATAGAAATGGAACACTTCCGTATTATTGTGTCTTTTCTATATTTCGAGTTACTTCCCATTTGGAACGAAATCTGACCTAAACTCTTTGTGCCGTTGTGAAATGCCAATAGAAACGTCTTATTTGAATAAGATAAAGAAGATCCTGACGATAATCTCAACAGAACTCACAATAGAGCACCAATTTGAGCATCGACGGACCCCCAGCAAGCTAGAGGTGGGACCAGGCGCCCGGGAGGAGCAAGCACCCCCGCTGGCCAGCCGCACCCGCACGAAAATGGAAAGAATATATATAACGCATGCACTGTCTTAGGCCACGTCTATATAGAAAGTGCTATGACGATAATGTCAGGGGAAAATATTCAAACACTTACTGTAAAACCCCTCGCGGGGAACTTTTTAACGAGCTCCACACGGCAAAGGGCATAAGTGTGACACAAATTAGTTAAAGAAGATTCTGACGATAATCTCAACAGCACTCACAATAGAGCACCAATTTGAGCATCGATGGACCCCCAGCAAGCTAGAGGTGGGACCAGGCTTCCTGGAGGAGCAAGCACCCCCGCTGGCCAGCCGCACCCGCCGTCGATGTTCACGCACGAAAATGGAAAGAATATATAAAACTCATGCACTGTCTGAGTCCACGTCTATATAGAAAGTGCTATGATGGCGATAATGTCAGGGGAAAATATTCAAAACACTTACTGTCAAACCCCTCGCGGGGAACTTTTTTACGAGCTCCATTAGGCAAAGGGCATAAGTGTGACACAAATTAGTTAAAGAAGATCCTGACGATAATCTCAACAGCACTCACAATAGAGCACCAATTTGAGCTTCGACGGGGCCCAAGCAAGCTAGAGGTGGGACCATGTTTTGAAGAATGTTTTCCCCGCATTTTATCCTTGTTTTAATATAATGTGATGACGTCACAAATGAAAAGTGGACGAAAAGATCGAATACTTTACGCGATATTGGCTTTCAAAAGCACTCACTTGAGCTGAAAGAGTATTAATCAAGGTCTTGTGATGAAACTTTGATAAAAGATACTCCAATATGCAGGTTTGGTACATGTAGCACATGGTACATGTAAACTTTGATCGATATTGGTTCTTAAAAGAAAGTAGGTCAATGTCATTTTATGAACGTTTGATCGAAGATACATCCAATGTGCAAGGGGTCCGTCGACGCTCAATTTGGTGCTCTATTGTGAGTGCTGTTGAGATTATCGTCAGGATCCTCTTTAACTCATTAGAAACATGCATCACATATACGTCGCTTAATATCGGCTTAATATCGGCATTTAAAAGAAGGGAGGGAATCTCCAAAAAGACCCTGTTGCAGCACTAACAGCAAAACACCAAATCACCCGATACAAAAACACAAAAGACGAGCATAGTATGAGACGAAAAAGAGACATACGGGATGTAAACATCAAACACAAAATACTACACATAAACCAACGAGACCAATGGGCAACCGGTGCCGACTTTGGTCAGCTATTTGCCACGCAAGTAGCAAATTGTGTGGTTATCCTGTATTACGTGCGCACAACCCTTTTACTTCTCCACTTACCCAGAGGTCTGGAAGAACGTACAATTGTGGTGTAAAACAGCCTCCTCACTGTAAGATGACACCACACAGACAAGACCGCAAATCGTAGAGGCCCCAGCAACACAGATGAATATGTAAATGGATATAAAAAGAGGGCGTGCGTAATACAGGCCGTGCTATGACGGCTGTAGCGAGCTCATGTATGTAATCACTCGAGGAGTCCGACTGACATTCAGAGAAGACAGGTGGTCGGGGCCCTGTCTTCTCTAAAGAATTTTGGACAGGGCCCGTCATGGAGTCCCGTTGTCACAGTCAGGCAGAGTGCAAGTTTTAAGAATGCACTTGTACAAGACTGTAGATTGGTGAAGTATCAAGCTTAGTGTCCGTTTGGTGAAATTAGGATCATATCCACGGTATAAAAATTGATGACTCTGACGCATCTTTGATCGGCCGTCATAGCACGGCCTGTATTTCCATTGTCACTTGTTCAAGTTTAGTTTAAACATATTTTATTTCAATAGATGAAATGGGATTGGACTTGTTCAAGTATGGTTACTGTAGCACCAGCACTTTGTTCAATGCTGAGCTACCCTTAACTTCATAACGAGGACGGGCGGGGGTAAAGCATTAACAAACTCGTTTCTCTAGCCTTTAACTTTATGCCAAACATGTTCGATTAAACTATTTGTAAGAGAACAAACATATGAGGGAAATAATAATATTCATGCACAAAGAAGGTTATTAAAGTCAGTGATATTTTTCGTGTCCATTGTTATTTCAGTTTTGTTGATGTCCTTCGTGATCAATTACTCATGTCGCTGTGATGCCAGCATACATGGTAAGTCTACGATTCGTCATCAGTTGTACTTGAACATTAGAAATAAAGCAACTTGCAATATACATATATATCTATATACCTTTTAGGTCATCGTTACACCTGCCAACATTAAAACTTGCTTGAAATGCGCAAGGACGTTAAACTTAAAGGTGGTTTTGTTATTCCATTAGACTATTAGTCATTAATGCAATCATGAATTCCCAGTATGTAATTGAGAATTGTTTTCAGCTTTTGCGCTTGATCAGTGTGTATTGACAGTAGGAAATGGGAGAATAAACTGTAAAGCACGAAGTGCTTTTCATCATTCTTTGCCATTCCCTAGTGCCAATGCTTCTGCACTTGACTGAAAGTTGTTTTTTTTTTATATTTCTGATACTATTTGATAAAATATTTTAAAAACGAAGGAGTACCTCCCTCATGACATGCATCTGCCTTGAACTTTGGCATACATTTTAGTTATATTTATATATTTCACTTTTCGATTTTCTCTCTTTCGGCCTCAAACATCACTGATGATACATTATTTGTTGACATGCGCATATGGTGCACTAAATTATAACGACAGAACATATATTTCAATATAATAATTACCGTTAGATGATTTCATCATGAAACGAGCAAGAGTTCCTACAACACTACAAGTCGGAATGATGAAGAGAGTCAGTTCGTGGAATACGTCCGGAATAGAGTCCACCATTTGCACAAAGCCTAGATTGAATTAAAATGAAAAAAAAAAGATCACACAATGTTAAAATATTAATAGACCGTATATCGTTCTAAATTTGCTCAGTGTCACTGGCACACTCAAATCGGAAAAAAAGATGGTTACTTTTTAAACATTGCAACTTTCAACATTGAAAAAGTAAATAACTTATGAAGTAAGTAAACATTTGTCTGAATCTGAAGTTGATTACCTTTTCAACATTCCAATTCATTTAAAGTTGGTTACTTATTCAAACTGGGCACATTTTCAAAGAAATACATTAATGAAATTATCATTTCCATCAATTAATTAATCAATTTTATTTATTATCGTTGTCAGAATTGGACAATCAATGGATATACCGTTTAACATTTCATTCAAAAAATCATATTACGATGATACCGATGATTTTTGAAAAAAATTTGTTTTCACGAGTTATGTAAAACCTATACAAAAAAGAAGGACAGAACTTTTTTAGTTCAGTATAGAAGCAAAGGTGTTACAAATTAACATTAATATGTAAGGGTCTATTGACACACAACTTAGACATCTATAGATAAAATATTACATAATAAACGTATGAAGAAATTTCCTAGTTCAAATACTGCAGATAATATCGTCTTTTTCAGATCATAAATGAAATATTGTTACATCATCTATAAATGTATTTCTAAAAAGAAATAGTAAAATTAGGAGATGAGAGTTTCCCAATAATTCTTCCTACAAATCTAGCATATGAAAGTTGGATTTGATCATTGAATAGATTCAGATTAGGATATATTACCTGTTATACAAATGAACATATCTCGAATGGCTACAGCGTTAACGATGACTGTCAGTTGTGCATCCCTTTTCCTTTGAGAATTTCTAAACCAAGTGATATTCAATATCTCTGCTGATGATATCAGTAGGGAACAAGAACAATGGAGGATCAACCAGACGAATATCCAGGTGGCATATCGACTGCCATCAAGATGGCTATCTTGCAAACGATAGATGATCGGTACGATGATGCACATTTGGGGGCTCATCGAAACGCCATGGTTGGTAAGCTTATTCCAAGAGAAATATGCAACCGCAAGAATTATGCTTAATACCCATGCTACTAACGCAACTATGTTTAGCTTGAATCTGTTACAGTCAAATAACGGATTTAGTCTCCAGATGCTCGTTATGACGGAGAGAATGGTTGTTGCCTCCAGGGATAAGGATGAAAGAAGCCGTAGAGCATCGCATTGCCATGTACGTATCCACTCATCATGTGCAAAAGCATATTGTCCTTTATTACCAACGTCCTTAAGGCCAATTATAAATGTGTAAATCCCTATCATAATGTCCGCAAATGACATATTAACGAGAAATGACTTATTCCACAAACCGGAAGTATCCTTGTTTTTTAGACGACTAAAAATCGTGAATAGATTCCCAGAAAAAAGTAAAACTGTGAGGTACCAAAAGCATATCCCGAGGGGCCACGATTTTATTAAAAACGGACAAGACGATATTGAAATTCTTGGTGCGTGGCAGTTATCGACCGTGACACTTCGTGGCTTTGCGCAACAATGTGAAAATTGATCTACGATCAACGTTTCCAGAACTAGACCATAGAACATGTCCTCGTAAACGTGTATGTCATTTCCACTCATGTCTAGAAATCTTAAAGATGGCATGTGACGGAACAACCTTTTAGGTATCATCTTGATATTGTTATTTTTTAAATTCACAGTCCTCAATTCAACTTGATGATAAAATATCTCGGATGGCAGATATTCAATAAGATTGTTGTCCAAGCGTAAAATTTGAAGGCTATTGAGTGTGTTAAACAATGATGAAGGTAAACGTTTTAAGAGATTATTTTGTAAATATACCTCACGGAGAAATACATTTGTTTTAAATATATTCGATCTTATACTTTTGATGCGGTTTCTGCTAAGGTCAAGTACTTCAAGATTTGTCATGTGTACGAATGATAAGTTTGATAGTCTCATTAATAAATTGTCGTGCGCTTTAAATATAGTTAGGTATCGTAAGTTGAAAGCACTCTTTAGATAACTGATTTTGTTTTTAGATACATCTACAGAAATAAGCCCCGCGAAGTCGTCAATGAAAGAAATCGATTCTAATTCATTGCCTCCGAAGTCGCATTTATTCATGTACGGGAACCTAGTTCTTAGTGTGGTCCCAAGTTTAGGTAAGTCGGAACGAAAGTGCATGTATAATCGTCCAGAAACGCGAACACGAAATGTTTCAACATTTGCATTCTTCAGCGAAATATGACTAACTTTCTGTTTACATTGAAATATCAATGTCTTAATGGGATTTCCGTCTAAAATTAAAGTCAGTGTGTAATGTGCTTTAATGAATGGAGTTTCTAGATTATTATACGAAACATCTAGATAACGAATATTCGGAAATAAAAAGGTGATACACCGTATTTCTGATAAATTACAGTTAGATACATTCAAAGACAATAATCGTAATCGCCTGATGAAACAAACATCCCTTAGTTTAATATTCTGTCCTGAGACATCGATGCTGACTGCATTGCTTGGAATGTCCAGTAAGGCCCTTGATGAGCACCTATACGAATTTTGAGAGCACTTTGAACAGCCTGGAGGACAATAAACCTGTGAACACGAGGTTTCATCGTCCCAGTATGGACACTGTGGAATACCATCACAAATCTCTTTTTGACCAAGGCATATTGCTCTTTTGTTTGATGATTTTTGTTTGCAGATGTAATAAGCCGGGCATTTTGTCTTTGTTAAAAGGTACGGAAATGATTTCTGTAAACTTAAGCACTGTCTTCGTAACGATAATGGATAAATCTTCGGAATACATTTGCCAGATCCTCTGCACATTATTTCACTTCTACTGCATTTGTGTACTAAAAAAATAATCCTAAACAATTCAAATTCGACATTCTGATAATTAGACATGAATGGAAATAAAAGAAAAACTAACCTAGGTCAATGTTACAGAAAATTTGAAATCAGAAATCAACGATCACAGTCAAGGCCTTCAAATATGTGAAAAAAAATATAAAGCAATATTATCTCACGAAACGAAACTTCGGACAAACAGACGATGACAATAATGTTAAACGTCTTCAAATTCAATTGCATCATTTGAGAACAAATAAATTTGCTGCATGGACAAGACAAGCACAGTTCGGATACGTAATGCTCGTCAGTGATCCTTTATCTAAACTATGTGATATGACCGAAGTGTGAGAAAGTTATTATGTCCAAAACTGTACCGAAAGACGTAGCAGGATGGAGGGGATATGATGCTGCAGGACCAACGTTTTAGAAATTTCAAGAAGTTTTGTTAACAGAAATTTTCGAATGCGTTGAAAAAAGAATCGACCGAAGTTGATTGAACTTGGCAACATGTGTCAACAGTTTATTGAAACAAATCTACTTTCTCTTATAATCTTCAGAGTCCCGTGCAAAAAAAAGAGAGGATACCTAACAAGACCTAGTTGCAGCACCAATAGCAAACCTCCAAAACAACCACTATAAAAGCACATGGACGACACGCACAGAAAGAGACGCAATGGTACAAGGAACGCCAAATCACAGAGAAACATAAAGCAAAATTAACGATCGGTACCAATGGACAATCGGTGCCGACTTAGGACGGTCATCTGCCACGTCAGTAGCAGACAGTTGGATTATCCTGGATTACGTGCGCACAACTGCTCGCACATTTCCAACTACCAAGAGCTCTCAAAGAACGCACATTTGTGGTGTAAAATAACCTCCTCACTCTTCATTGGCATAATTTTAAATTTCAATTTATATTTTTCTGTGCTTGTCTGCTCTGTGTTTTTGCATTGGTTGCTGCGACCTGTTGTTATTTGAGATCCCCTCCTTTGATGAATATAATCTCACCTCCTTGAATTACATGTTCGCTTTGTTTGAGTTCACCCAAGCCAATGACTCAAGACTTGTGTGCCATACACTTGCACTTCTAGCTAGAAATCATTGGAGTGTACGGGGTATTTGAGTGGATAGAACAAGCTAAAAATAGCCGCTTAGTAAAGAGTACATTTAAATAGATTATAAATACATTTTAAAAATAACAATTTTCATGCTAAAACAAACATATGCACATCGTCTGGGATGTGCAGTCTGAAAATTCATCTAGACAAATTGAAAAGCAAAGGATTGAAAGTCCTGCGAGTTGGCAAAGTATAATATTGAATAAAGCCTGAGTTTGTGAAACACGAATGCTCCAGGTGGCATCTTTGTTAGTATAAACACCATTTTCTGTTAAGTATGTGAAAGGTCAAGGTCAGGGTCACTGGGCTTAAAAATGTTGGTATCAATGGAAAAGTCATGAGACAAGGAATACACATGTGAAATATTTAAGCCATATAACTTACCTTTCAAAAGTTATACCCAATGTTAATGTATTTATAAAGTAGGTCAAAGGTCAAAGTCAAGCTAAAAAAATTTGTTCTCAAAGGAAAGGCCTTGTCACAACGAATACATTTGTGAAATATAAAAGTCATATCACATACCATTCAAGTTACGCCAAATGTTAAAGTTTTTGAAAAGTAGGTCAAAGGTCATGAGGTCAAATATTTCGGTATCAATGGAAAGGTCATGTCACAAGGAATTCTTGTGTGAAATATGAAAGTCCTATCACTTGCCTTTCAAAAGTTATCCCCAATGTTTTTTTTTTGACAAACAGACAGACCAACAGACGGACAGGCCAAAACCGTATGCCCCGAATCTTTAATTCAAGGGGGCAAAAAAGGTGTTTTTTTTATCTCTATGCGATATTACTCCCCTTAGTACCAGCATAAATCTAAGTCATAACTTTTATAGTATGTCTTACATTTTCTATTGTCTAAAAGCGCTTGAAATAAAATTTTATGTATTCTATTTTCGTCAGCCAATCTAGCATTCATGAATGACTTCAAAATTGTCTTAATGTCAAAAGAACGTGATAATGTTATCTTACCCCATAGGGTTAAGACTAATAGAATCTATCATCGGGTGTGAGCATTGACAAGGAAATCCACTCCGAATGTCCAGAATTCGCTTGTACCATGACAAGGCTTGCCGAGTCATTGACAAAAACAAATCCCGGACAAGAGGGATGGATTTCCTTGTGACGTTGTCAGTTATCACACCCAAGCGATCGATATCTGATAATAAGTTTCCTATACTTTTCTGCCATCCCTTGATCAATATTGAAGCGAAGCAAAGCGTTGATGATTATGTTTTCTCCTAATGTGCATAAAACGTCAAAAATAGTACTTTTCCTACGCTTTCTACTATCTTTTTATTAGGGCTGTCTTAGTTCAGCCTTTAGTTGTTCGGTTCGGTTCAGAAAAATGAACCTCGGTTCTCGTTTTTCTCGTTTTTTGGGGGTCGGTTTGAGTATGTGTTGTTTAATTCCATAAAAGAGTGAAATAATTGTAAAAAATAACAAATCCTTAAATAATTCTTTTTCATTTTTCTGCTTTGAAAGCATTTTTCTTCGAGATTATATCAACATTCAACAGAACAACCAAACTAGAACACTTAGAAGACATCTTAGACTCCACCTGTCAAACAAACAGGTGCACGTTTACAACCAAGAAGTGAAACAACCCATTTCATTGGGTGAAATACGACAAAGTACCCAATCGCAGTTTGTGTATCATACAAAATTGATAAACTACTGATTATAAGATATATATATATAAAAAACCGAACCGAAATCCGTAAAGTACGATCCGAATCGAACCGACCAAGCGTGAACCGGAGTTCACCGAATTTTCGGTTAACCGTGACTCCTCTACTTTTTATCAAGACTAAACGGCATGATCAACGTGGATGATCGATTTGCCATTTTGCACTTTTTACGAGTACAACTCTGTGTATATGGGAGAAAAGCATATCTTGTCTCGGCGTTTCCATGAATATCCAAGTCCAAGGTAATAACACAAGTAATAAAGTGAATGTGTTGGAATACTACACGTACATGGTTACGCAGTGATGTATAAACATTTATTGTAACCTCGAGGATAATGCTCTGAAGTATATTTTTCATTTACCTAATCAAACACAATACGCCCCCCTCCCCGAGTCCCAAAAAAACGAACTTCGACATACAGTAAATCGACGATCTAGTCTAAGACTTTCGAATTGTGGTTTTTCATAATCCTTTCTACAACAAAAATATTCAAATATTTCATAAGTTATTTCAAAACTTACTATTCTGATTCAGACAAATCCAGTTCATCGTATTGCCTTCCGAGTGTCCTCTGATCTTAGACGCAAGAACCAAAGCGATTTATATTGACATGAACAGACTATTTTATATCTATCTTTTCATCAATGAAATATAAATCGACACGGTTATAACAACTTTCACCAGATAAATTTCATTAAACTCTGGTATATTCCCCCGAAAAAAAAACATGGCGATGCGCTGCAATGCTACTTTGGACTACTTGAGGCTTGAATTCCAGCGCAATACGAGAACTATATTCCGAATCTGCATTACATGTACAAATAGCTCTTTAAACAATTTTTTTCACTCCAATAATTGCATTGGATTCATCATTTACAACTTTCATTGAAACTTGTGTCGTTTAAAATGTTTTTGTCCAAATGATACTGGTACTATTTTATACTCTGTAAGACGAATATATACAGATTTTAAGCGTTGTTTGGCTTATACTACAGAAGTCACCGAAGTCCTGAACTGATTCCAATGTAGTTGGCTTTGCCAACTCAAAAAATAAGTTTGTGAAACACTGTGACCTTGGCATCAGCAGATCAAACAAAATCTATTTAGTACAAAGGTCAAGATCAAGGATACAAGGCGATCAAGGTATTAGTGAGGATCATGGTCCGTCTATGTGTGGGATTTGAAAAACCAAACTCTCATGGTATTTCTCTAATACAAATACACTGAAAAATACTTTTGACCTTGAAACGGGAAACACACAAGGTCAAGGTAACAAGGGTTGCAACGGAAAGTGTTCTTTTAACATGAAAATACATTTGACCCTGAAACTGGAAACACTCAAGTTCAAACAATGAATAGTGTTCTTTGAGGTCCCTCTATTCATGGAATTTCTGTAATGAAGCTACACTATCAGAAAATACATTTTACCTTGAAAGTGGAACAGTCAAGGTCACAAACAGAGGTTGCAAGGGACAGTGTTCATTAATGACAAATATGGATAATGACCATATCCCTGTCTACAGTACAAAATCGATAATTCAGAAAATCAGAAACCGAAGGCATACAAAATCAGGATAAAACAGGAACCAAAGCAAACAAAAACAAAAACCTCCACCATATGAAAAGAAGCGAACTCCCGATATGAGAGTGAGACCAGGTGCCCAGGAAGAGTAAGCATCTCCTGCTTGCATGCAACACCCGTCGCTTCAATTCGGTAGAACTGTCACATCCGGTTACTTCCATTTTGGAAGATATAGAGTACAATGTCCGTCTATGTGTGAGGTTTGAAAGACCTAACTCCCACAATTTTCTGTTATGGAACTACAATTGAAAATGCATCTGACATTGAAACTGGAAACAATCAAGGTCAAAATAAAGGTTGTAAGGGTAAGTGATCTTAAATATTCATCTGTATGTGATGTTTAAGAGATATAACCTCTAAGGTAATTGAACTTAACTGGGATTCACATTTGACCTTGAAACTGCCAATAATGAAGGTCAAGGTCATAAATGAAGGTCGTCATCAATAGTATTATATAATTATCAAGGTGAGCTTTCGAATATTTAACTCTCATGGTCTTTCTTAGATTGAACTAAATTGAAATATGAATTTGACATTGAAACTGAGAACCTTCAAGGTCAAGGTCACAAACATTCTAGGAACGGGATTAATATAAGTAATTTTCTACTTGTTTCCCAATCCTGTATGTCTATATGTTATTTATATGTCATGATTTCGAAATAAATACCATCTTAAACTAAGGTCACAAACAAAAGTCGCAATGGACAGAGCTCATCAAGGTCTATCTGCATGTGAAGTTTATATGAGTTATTGTCAGTGGTATTTCCAAAATGAACTTTAACGTAAAAGCTAAACCAAATTGTTGACGCAGACAGACGGACATCACAATTTCACTGCATAACTAACAACATATTACCACAGTTGACATTCATAGATTAGTCGAAACCAGAGGTGTAGTACCAATCTGTTATCATGTATCATAAGTAAAAAAGAACATGTAGGGTTTGTGTAACACCGCTGTAACAACGTGCAAGATAGCTATTCTTAGTATAAAGGTAACTTTTAAGGTCACACTGGCATTGTCATTTACCTAAGTGTCATTTGAAAGGACTTTACATGTTGATCATCAGACAGACAGACAGACAGATATATTTTCAGCAAGGACCAGACCTGCACGTTTCGGGTACTTAAACCTCGTCAGTGATCCTCAATCTAAAGAATGCAATATTGCCACAGAGTGTGAAAATATAATGTCCAAAAATGTACCGAAAGACGATCAGAATGGGTGAGATATGATGCTACAGGGCCCACGTTTTAGAAATTTCAACAGAAATTTTCGAATGCGTTGAATAGACGATCAGCCGAAGTTGATTTAACTTGCCTACATGTGCCCTCGGGGACTTCTGGTCCACCAGCAGTGACACTCACCAAGTGGTACAAATGTACACCAATAAAGAACAGTTGCAAACCGACAAACATTAGTCTAGACAAGCTTAAGGTACCTGGAGGGATTTGAACATCACTTGTTTGAACATTACACAATTTTTATCATCATTATTTATTATCATCAAATCCACATAACTGATTCAGAATCAGTACCGATTGCGACTCCTACTTTCAGTGAGGGCAATAGGATCATAATCATTCATATGCTTAAAGATTCATTTAACTTTTAAAATTTTTGAGCGTAAGAATAATAGATATCTCAAAATTCTCAGAATTTAAAAACCTGAAACGATTATTGAGATTTTGATATAAGGAAGTTATTTTTCTAAAAGTTCAAATAGTTTCAGATTTTTGATATTTTAATTAAAAGTCTAAAATTCTAAAATCTCTATACGATTTAAAACTTTGATACTTAAGGTTTTTTGTTTAAAATATAAGATAACAAAAATTCTAAAACATTTTAAGATTTTGAATTGTTAAATGTAAAACGGACTGTTTTAATTTTTTAACTTTGTACAAAAACTGATATGTCTAAAACGGTTTAAAAAAATTATAAAAAAAAAATCAATCAATAAACTAAATGACTTAATGTAATACGTAAAATGAAAAAAATACCTGAATAAATAAAATAAATAATTAAATAAAATAAACCAGTTAATAACATAAACCAATTAATAAAATAAATAGATTAGAAAAATAAATGAATTAGTGAAATGAATAATCAATCAATCAATCTTTATTTCCTCATGTGTTTGAGAGTTAATTATACAATTACAATTTCAATTCAGTCAATACAAACATTTGAATATATACAAGGATTATATATATATGTACACATTGTATTCTAAATTTCTATTATTGTCTCTGAAAGAAAGAAAAAATAAAAAAAAACACTTCTTCCACAATCACACAGAGTTAATAAGGCGTTGTTAGTATATGGCGGTAACATTCCTTATATATGTGAAGCAAAGTCTCAGAAAATCAATTTCATTACACATGTTACATTCATCTGAAAATTGCGAACTAATGGGTCTACCTAACAAACAAAGTAAAAAGTCATTTTCATCCATTGCTGATAGTTCAGCACAAACACCAACTGAAAAATTATCGATAATGTCTATCCAAAAACTATCTCTCACATATGTTACACTCTGACACACCCCAGTAATGTGGGTTAAAAGATCTGTATAAATTGACTGACACAGAGGACAAAGCACTGGGTCAAACTTTTCAGGTACTGTCCATAGTCTTGCTATAAAATATGCAAGTTTAAGCATTCTGGATTCTTTTGCAAAGATCCATACTCTAGCAGGACACATATCAACTACAGAGTGAAGTTGTAAAAATATTTCAAAATCTAGGTCACGTGACGTTCGTGTTAGCCAATCGTCTTTGCTTTTCTCAGATATCGCAGTATTTACTCTTAATTTCCAATCATCTTTTCGAATAAAAAATCCTCGAGTAAGGTAATTTTCAAAGTAATCAATAAGAGAATATTGGTGAAGAAGTTTCACGACATCAACGACAAACCCTTTACATGAAGATGAATTGTCTTGTTTATAAACGAAATCAAATATTCTTAAGCGAAAGATGCCTTTCGTATTTGACTGTGTGTCTAGACTACATAATTTTCCAAAGAATAAGAGTTTCCTCCTGTCAACTTCGCGAATAATCTCAGTTAATCCTAACAGACTTTCACTTATATCAGAACGAGTTCTTATATTAAAGCCTTGTATGTCTTTCAAAACAAAATGTTGAAACTGATTTAATTTTCTAACGTCAGATTTGCTGAGACTGTTCCAAAGTTCACAGCCATACAGAACGGTTGGAACAATAACTTTTTTATACAGATTTGCCATCGTTACAGGGTTGACAGGTCCTGTCATACTTGATTTCAGGGAAAAGTATGTTTTTCTACCTTTTGAACAAGCTTCAATAATTCTACATGTATTGGAGAGTTTTCTATCAAGTAATATACCCAGATGTTTACATTCATTGTGAACTGTAACAATTTCTGTACCTATATACCACTTACGAGTCTCAAAATTCCTTCTCTGAATTCTCACATTTTCAAAAACTACAATAATAGACTTTTTTGCATTAAATTGGAATCTCCACTTACAAGAGTACGTAAAGCATATGTTCAACATCGATTGTAAACCATTTGGACTACTGTTTAAACACGTTATGTCATCAGCATAAGAAGGGTTACTGTTTTTCACAAAAGGCTTACCAAGCTGTGGAGACATAACTTCAAGTTCTTGCAATAGTTCATTTATAAATACAATGTACAGAAAACCTGATAGGACTCCGCCCTGACGTACTCCCTGTGACGTCATAAATGAACTTGACGTAACATTGTTCACTACAATAGTGCTTGTTGTATCTAAGTGCATATTGTCAATCACATACCATAATTTACCAGTGATACCTATCTCGTATAATTTAAACATTAAACCTTTCCGCCAAACGGTATCAAAGGCTTTCCTGCTGTCCAGGAAAGCTGCAAATATTTCACTGTGATTTTCAAAGAAAAAATTAACTGTTTCTTGTAAATTAAATGACGTTGTTATACAACTACTGTTGGAAAGAAACCCTTGCTGTTGACAACATATTTTAGAAAGAATATTGGTGTGACTTTTTATTTTTTCGTAAATCACTTTTTCAAAAATTTTCAACGACGTACATAAGAGCGACACAGGTCTATAACTGTCAGGATTAGTTTTATCCTTGTCACCCCCTTTGTATAGCGGTACTATAAGACTTTCCCTCCATGTTCTAGGAATTATACTTTCTCGAATTATTCTGTTGAACAGAATGCACAGATAGATTTCGACTTCTGTTCCCCCATATTTAACGTGCTCTGCCTGTAATTCGTCTACACCCGGTGCTTTGCGATATTTTAGGTTTCGTATGCAATTTTGAATTTCTGTAGAACTAATTTCCCCTCCCGGGACCATAGAGTAATCAAATTGCTCCTCTCGTATCTTCTGTTTTATGTTTTCATATTCTTGATCGATATAATTTCTATGATTTTCATCATACGACTCACTTTGATTCTTATCAACATCACATATTTTTTTAAAATAGTGCGCAAACGCACCAGCTACCTCCTCTGGTGTATTTGCGATTACGTTTCTTTTTTCACAAGACTTAATTTCTGGGTATATCTTTTTTGTTTTCGGTTTTTGACCTTTGACAAGTTTCCAAAATAGGCGGATATCACAGCCTGCTGCCTGATCAATGTCTTGCATTGTTCTCGTCATATATTCATCGCTGGCTGTTTTTTGACAATTACGAAATTTTCTTTTAGCTCTTTTATAGTTTGCGTACTCGACATAATTCATTCCTCTTGGCTGTCCTGCTTGCAGCCATACACGACGCATCTCTTTTTCGTGTTTGTGCGCAGCTTTTACATCGCTATTCCAATAAGGTTTCGTGTGTGGGTTAAATTTTTTACATGGTATGATAGATTTCGCGCAACTTTTAAGAATATCGCAAAACATTTGATCTAACTCATCATTACTCATGAAGTCAATATTGCTTTTGTTTTCAATGAATGTATGAATTTGATCCCCGACTTCAGACCTGTATCGCTCTATCATTTCCGGTGTAACCCTATGCCAAGCAGGCCAATCATTGTCAACGTTTTGCAAAACATGCTTACAATCTAATTTTCAAATGTTGCTACTACTGGAAGATGATCACTTGTGTTTGAAATTGACCCCTCTTTAAAAATATTGTATTCACGTAAATGAGTAAACATGATATGATCTACAAAAATATAGTCCAGCATTGTTTTCTTTTGAACAAATGTGTACTCTTGGCAACTATTGCCACCTGTTGACAGATTTGAAAAACGTAAGTTATAATCAGTAACAAAGCTTTGTAAAACTTGTGACTTAACATGGTTTGTTTTGCCATTATCATTTACCAGACAACTGGCATTGAAATCACCTGCAAAAATGACGTACCCATAATTGCTGTATTTACAATACAGTTCCTCTAATAACACAATAACATCTCTATAAGACTCTATATCACTTTCTGCTGGTAGATAACAACCAAAAATGTATATAGGAACGGTGTTTGTACCATATAATTCAAGATCGATAACTCTTGTTGAATGTACAGGAATTTCTTTCACGCTGTATTCGAGTGATTTTTTGAACAAAATAGCAACTCCAGATTTTCCAATTGAAATCTGCATTGGGTTAGAGCTACTCACAGATTCACATTTTGCTATACACGAGTATCTATAATCTATACTATGTAAATACTTTTCATGATTAGGATGCAACTTATGCTCATTCAGAATAACAATATCACAATATGTTTCTCGTAAAAATTCACTAAAACACATTGTAGAGGGTATAATGCCCCGTACATTCCATGTACACACATTCAACATACTTAATTGTGAGTTTACAAAGCAAGATAGTAGAAGGGTAATATAGAAATGCATAATCATGATGTGAAAATTGTTTGTACACATAAATATGAGAGCAACGATACTAAATTCATGACTTTAATCGTCGTCAATATCGTTCCAATCCTCCTCATACTGATTATAACATCTTTTTTCCCATTCTTTGTTAGTCAGCCACCGCCGACAACGGACCCCTTCTGGCCAAAATCTAGGGAACTCACCTTTCTCTGCGAATTCTGGAGACACATTTACTTTCGCTGTCAGCCGTGAACGGTTAGATTTCGGCTTGAAAACGACAAGGTGTGTTACATTTACGCCTTTTTGGTTTAGGTACTTTTCGATACCGCTCTTTGTAGTCTTTGCCGTGATACCGGACAGATAGTATCTTGCAGCTCGTTTATATGTAACACCCATGAAAATATCGTCATCGCCATCGTTCGGAGATGATCTAGACTAATCTGTTTGATCACCTGACGCTGATCGCTGTTGATCCGTGAGTGTTACGGTACAGTAATCACCATCGTAGTCAACTGTCCTGTGTGTTGTAGTATACCAATCCGAGCGTGGCGCTAGCTCCGCTGGGGTTGTATTAGTAACTGAATGTACAGTTGGCGGATCCAGAACCTTGGAGTTTTTGGTGCTACCACACTTAGTACTTCGCTGAACACCAACACCCATATTTGTTGCACCGGGACTTAAGTCTGAACGCAAAGAGCGAAGTCCCTCTTGAACAATAACACTAACATCACGCGGGGCGGGTTGGGGGGTTTCTGTACACATAGGCTCCTGCTGAATTCGATCAACAACTTTTTCGGGCGTTGTTACAGTACTAGCATAAGACTTATTTGATGATACCACAGTAATTTGTTTCTGAAGTTGAACGGTGACCTTTGATAATCGCTTGATTTCATCATTCACTTTACTTTTATTTAAATCCTGATTGGTGTAGTCATTCTCGATTTGTTTTAGCGAATCGTTTGGCAATGCTCTCTTTCGGAACGACTCATGCTTACTCTGCACCGACATTAATTCGGCTGTCACACATTCATAATCTGATTTCAATTGCTCATGCTGCGTTTTGAGAGTTTTGAGCTCTTTTGTAATTGCATTAATGGTTTTATCCCTGGAACTAACATTATTTTCAAGTTCAGTAACTCGTTCTAACAATGTCTGCAACAATGTCTGAACTTCAACTTGGTTTACTTTCAATGTATCGCTACTAATTGATTGGTTTTTGGATTTCTCGAAAATTGTATCAATGCCCGATTTGTCTCCTTGAAGAAACATATGCAACATGTAGCAATCTCGTGCGTATTTTTCTGAACTAGAGCTAGTTTTTGTTGATTTTCTATTGATAAGTTTGCCCCTCGGACAGTCGACTTGATCTTTTGCCCGTGAACAAAGGACGTTACGGTACCATATTATCATACTTTCATCGTTTTGACACAGGTCTTGCAATTTTCCTACATAAATATCTTTACGAATATTCTGAAGCTGAGTGTAAAGTGATTCAATATCTGTTTGGTTAAGTACAGTAGAATCGTTGTACACCTGTGAATTTTGTGTACTACAGGTATCGTGTATTGAATGGTCATTTTGAGTATGGTAACAAGTACTCACTGATGATCCTTGAGATGGACATGTAAACAAATCCACAAACTCACTATTTCCGTATGGATTTTCAGAATTTAGCATGTTAGTCAATACACCTTCATTACATACATCTTCTTGATGTATCACTTTGTTATTTCCTGTGTTCTGTGCTAGGTTAGCATCATTTTCGTTTCTGCCGACGCAATCATGTCCAGCACTGGACGCCGCCATTATCAATGATATGCAAAATTTCATCTCAAACAAAGCACAGATAGTTACATTTCTACACAATATAAAAAGGACACTTCCTCATACCCGGAGCACTAGCATGAGAATCCTTGACGTTATCCGTTATAAACTGTTTTGACAATTCTACTCTCCTCGCTAAATTTAGGTTTCTAATGATTTTAGGAACCCATCCAGCACAGACATGACTCGTTGTTGGATCATGGGATGAAATTTTTATTCATGATTTTTTTTTTTAATTTCAAAATTACCTGCAATTTCTCGAATTATTAGTTGCCGATCACTGTGAATCACGTCACATTCTTCATTTAAAATTAAAAGCATTCCTTTCTTTTATAGAACGTCTTCTCTAGTGCATACCGTCCTGCAAACTGTCCCTTGCGTCCAAAAATCCTCTTTTTCACTTGAAGACTTAAGAACAACTAGTTAAGTATAATTTTTCCGACTGTTTAAGAAATATATGGGTCTCTGTCGGTGTTTTTCTGAAGCTTAAAAAAATTGTTTCACTTCTCTCTGCTCCGCCTCTCGAGAAAACGTCATTTTTTTTTCGAACAATGACGATCACGTCTTATTACCTTGATACCCGGTTTTCTCTGTCACCTTGAAACTTCGACCGTTCAAATTTTGCATGTGTGATATCATAACTAATGTCAACATCACAATGTAAAAATTATCGTTTTATCCGCGAGATTTTATAAAATGCGAATGAAATGAATAAAATGATAAACAACATATTTCGGTAAAAATTCACCGTGCTCCGGGTCACCATCCTATGTCTAATTACAAAGTCATAGTTGTTATATTAAAATAAAAATATGATAATTGTTTACATTTCGTAATTCGCAGATAGTATATGACAATGAATATACTTAAAATAAATATCTTTGACGCTAATTTTCCTTAAAGCTGAACTAAGTCTTTAAAAACCCCCATGACGTAGTAAATTTTTTTAGGGAACGGAAATTGTTAGAAGTGAAACTAACAATCTCCGTCCCCTAGCTAAAAATACACTTGGTCATGTGTTGATTTGAACTTTCCCCCTGATGACGTTTTGCATACTAATGTATCGTGACCCAAAATCCACTACCTCGAGTACTCGAGCGGTATATAAAGAAGCCTGGACGCGTGGACATTGTCATTAGTATGAGATGTCGTCTACCTGTAAAGATGAGTTCAGAAATTAGTAAATTGCATAGAAAATCATACATTAAAATATATAATTTTCAAATAAGAATAAAATTATTTTCTCATACATGTATATAGTTATAATGATCGAATGAGATCTGCCCCGGGTACGTGATAGAGGGAGGGAGGGGGGGGGGGGGGGGGGGGGCTCCGGTACATGTTTCACATATACAGCACCTCCAAAAGAAATTATGGCGTATGCATAATGATACACAAGTACTATATTAAAAATCAAAATTAAGGTACAGATTGGAAAAGTTTGGGGGGGGGGTTGCTACAAGTAAATCATCATGAAATGTAGTAAATGACAAATGATTATTTACAAAGATAACATGATCACAAACCTTATCACAATGCATATGCATGTAGGGAACTCAATGTTTCAAAATTTGGACAGATCAAGAGGGTTCGGGGTTCGGGGGGGGGGATCGAATGGTAGCCCAAAATCAAAGCGTTGAAATAATATATATGAAGCGAAATATTATTTGCTTGTAATTTACATAATAGATCCGGACGAAAAAAATATCTGGGAAAAAGAAGCGTTGTGAGGTTTCGAATTCGATGGGGGGGGGGGGGGGGGGGAGGCGAGGGGGTGCTCGTTACAGGGAGGACGTAATGCATACTCCAAATGTAATTCAAAATTACACTCTTTTACATACTGAAATGCTTCTTAGCTATGTCTGCCTATGAAATATTCATTTTCAGTATAGCTGTATCTTACACAATTACATAAATACACTTAGTGACCCACATTATATATTTACATTGTACCTGTTTACTAAACGTCTAAAATACAAAAATTTCCTAATTTCAAAATTTATTTTTAACAAGTCCATTGTCTCAATCTTCTAAAATTATATCAGAATAAAAAACTGCACATTGCATGGTTTTACTTACATGTTGATAAAGCAAATACAATCCTATATTACAAATGATCGGTACACATGTTACCATTTTACACGCATGTGAAAAAAACCGCGTGTTCGATTAGAGCTTTAGTAATACTTGTCTTGTAAATAGTAAGTAAGATCACAGTTTCGTTATCCTAATGTTCTATGTTTGGAACAAAATAAGGAGTGCTACATCTTAATCAAAATGGCTCATATTTTGATGAATTAAAGCGATCTATGCATTTTCCAGGGGGGGGGGGTTCCAAGTCGTCACTGTCAGTGTAGGGGTGGGGTGTCCCCATATGGGCATATATATGGTTAATAGTAAAATTCAACTTGAAAACGAAAAAAAAAAAAAAACAAAAAACAAGCAATTTTGGACAAATCACAAGAATGAGGGGAAGGGCTCCCATAGTTTGTGGGATTTGAAAGTATTTTCTGAAAGTATAAAGGCCCTACTCAAGAATGAATTTGATTTAAATGTACACTTTACAAACTCATGTATTTCATGGAAATTTTGGGTTAAAAATAACAAATTTTATAAAAATGCTGAAAATTGGAAATGCTTTATTTTATTCAATTTTTTGGAGTCTTTACATACTTTGGACAAGTACTCATATCAATGTTTTCAGTCATCACATTTCAATTTTGCAAATTGAATAAAATTAAGCAATTCCAACTCTGGGGTATCTTGAAGAAATCGGATATATATTGGGATACCATATTTCCAAAAAAAAAAATACAAAATTTCCAAAGATAAGTGCAAGTATCAAACTTTAACTTTCAAATTACGTTAGTCTACTATATTTTACACATATCTAAAGCTTCAGAATCTGATGTGAATTTGTCCAAAAGACGGTGAAATTATTGAGTTTTTCCTTTTTCAGCGATATTTGATAAAAATGAATAGTTTTTATCTCCAATTTTTTTTCTCGTAACAACGCGATTTTTTTTCATAGCTTCGAAATTTGTTTCTGGTAACTACGAATTTTTTTTCTCGTAACTACCACAATTTTTCTCGCAACTACGAGTTATGACATGGTACGAACTGGCTTCTGTAGGAAATACACGCTCATGGACTAGAATATTTTATACATATTGGGAGTATTTTATTTTTACTTAGAACCAACAACCTTTTTTTATCGCAAACGATACATATCCCCTACCGGTATAAATCTGAGACCAATACTGAACTCAATGCATGTGCAGACAAATACCAGTTCGGTATCTGTAATAGTATCAATAAAGAAAAGACAAGAAATCTGAAACTGTAATGAAAATAACAAAGTCAAAGGGTAATAACTCTATTAAAACTAGGTCAGCTTCAGCAAATATTGAACATGATCTATCACAAACCAAAACACAGTTCAACATTTGCGATACATGTAACAGTAAAAAAAGGTTTGAATTCTCAAATCTAGGAAAAACTTGAATTTTACTAAGTCCAAGAACAAGAACTCATGTACAAATAGGTCAGTTGAAACTAATTTGAACTTCCTCTGAATTACACCGACATATATATTCATATACTAGTACCAAAAAGTAGTACAATAGCTTCAATAATTAAGAAAAAAAGTCCAGAAAAGTTAAAATATTCTGAATGTAGTAAGTACTCTTCGAATGTAAAAAGGGATCAAGACTAAAACTCTATCTTTATAAATCTAAGATATACTCACATATCAAAACTTATGTCAATATATACAATAAAAGTTTCATAAAATTCGAAAAACTAAGGCACGGTCCATTTGATATTCAGGGGGGGGGGGGGGGCTTTGGGTTTTTTTTCGAATAAAATAATTTTGCTCTGAATTTTGATGGAAAAAATTAATTTGCTATGGTGTGTCAGAAAAAAATAATTTTGTTTTCACAAGTAGTCTAAATTTGAAGAATTATCTTAAAAATTTCGCTAAAAATTCCTGAAAATTTTTCGGCTCGCTTCGTTCGCCACAGTTTTCAATTTATATGAAAAAAATTTGGCTCGCTTCGCTCGCTGTAGTTTTCTATCAAAACATTAATTTATAATGGCAAAGATTATATTTGAAAATATCAAAAGAATGCATGTTAATGGGAAAAAGGCTTCCTTAGAGGCTTATAAATATACCGTGAATATAATGCATTACTATTGCATGTAATAGATGCATGTTTCACTATAGAGTCTAATTTCATATACAAGCTTCGAAGGAGAACTTCAGTTTTCCCCTAATTTACAATTCTAAATTTGAAAATTTGTCTAGAAAATCCTCCCCTCAGACCCTCTTACAAGATGTAAATTTTGTTTACTGAGGATTATATCGTAAACACTTCTATCTCTCTGTTTAGAAGTGAATTAAATTTTTCATAAAAATAAAGTAATATTTTAGAGTTTTGAATAAAAATCAAGAATTTCTATTAAAAAACAAACATTCTTTATATATCGCACATCACTTATTATAAAAAAAATTCCTTCCTCCAACTTTGCAAGAAAAAAATAATTTTGCTCCGGTATGGGGCGAAAAAAATAATCATGCTCCGACAAAAAAAAAATCCCAAGCCCCCCCCCCCCCCCCCCATAAAATTAAAGGGACCATGCCTACAGACAGACATGCCTCGCTGAGAACGAGACGTTCAGTAGTTTTGGGGAAATCATGCATTCGAAAATCATTGATAAAAGAGAAAAAAGGAATAGCTATTCAAAAATGAAACCATGTGAATGCATGTATAAAAGCTTTGACGAGTTTCAGACGAAATTAATCTTAAGTTCCAATTCCTATACTTTTAATGTGGATTTAAAAACAAATTCACAGAAATTCAAAGTAATTTTACTCTTTCTTCCAACATTTCAGCTCCAGAGTAGTGCATATGATGATCGTTCATGGATGATTTAGACCAAACAAAAACCCCTCCAACTCGCCACTTTTAATTGGCCGGATTGCAAAGCAATTCCGGTCTATAGATTGACGATGTCCGTCTGTCTGTCTGTCTGTCCGTATGTCGTCAACATTTTGGTGAAAGTTTCTGGTTGCATCAAAATCTGAGGAACATTACGCAGTAGAAACTTTATATCATACATGAAGGTTGCCCATGACAGGACCTTTCAATTCATGCCTTAACATTTGACCTAGTGACCTTGACCTGGAGCTTTGACCTAGTCATGGTTATGGTATCGGGAATGTGTGTAGACTGTAAGGCCACTATGTTCCCCATTCCCTCAACATAAATTTTGGACCCGGCCCTGAAAAGAAAGGGCTATACAGAATTTGATGGGGGGGGGGGTTGAGTTATTGAGATGGGGATATTGGGAGGAAACGGATCCAAGACATGGCCCAGGTAGAGTTGTTCGACGAAAAATAGTTTCAACACAAAGGAAACCTATAAACTATTGGTAAATAGGATTGTCAAGAATTCTATAAATTGTTTTTTTCCCATTTCCGATGTGAATTCCATCTGTTGCATCCCAAGGTCTCCACGTTCACGCCCCCCCCCCCCCTTTAACACATCAATGGAAATAATCATACAAACGATCATAAATATAAATTCCAATGGATAATGAAGCTTATTCAAATATTCGGTAACTAGTAAACATGTATATTTTAATTGATATGAATTTATAAAAGCCCATTTTCATTATGCGAATAGTCTAATCGAACACGCGATTTTCACATGTGTCTACACAATGAGGTCATGTATGTTGTAGAAAATTGTGTACCTACCATTGGCCTGTATTGGATTGTATTTTCTAAAATATCATGTAAGTAAATAACTATAATTATCATGCAGTTTTGTATTCTCGAAATTTAGCTAATTAATTACATTTTCTAAAAGAAATTTTGAAATGAGGAAAATGCAGAGAAACAGCTATGTACTTGCCTTTCACAGTATACAGGTATATGTAACAAAATCGTATGTAATAAAAATAGAATATTATAGAAGAATTTAACTATCGTATTAAGTATGTTAATGTATGTACTTTTATTGTGCTTTTTTTGCATGGCAATGTTTCGATATAACATCCCCCCCCCCACACACACACCCACCGGCACCCCCTCTCAACTACTCTTCCGTCTAATAAATTGCATGCCATTCTTTGATGTACACTTTTAGCAGTAAACACTGTCTGGTCAATATACTATTTCACTTCAGATAATATAAATTTTCAATAACTTAACCCCCCCCCCTTTCCGGCCCAACATGTCTTGGTTGATCATAAACATTGGGCTCTCTCTTCATCTACATGTATATTTGATCTCCTTTGCTTGTGAAAAATCATTTCAATTTACTTTCATGTCTGTTGGTTTGAATGATATACTTGAATCCAACAACATCCCACCCCACCACTATTTCACATATGTACCAAATTTTGATCAATGTAAAACGTAGCATATAATTTTTTGACATTGTAAATACATGTAACTATGAATATTTTGAATTCATCTTTTTGGTTCGCAATATTTTATATAAAACATATGAAAGAACCTACCCACCCGGTCCCGTCCCCATCCCGTTCTAAAACAACCCCCTTCCACCCATCCCCTTCCACAAGTTCACAAGATTACGTACCCGTCTTTTAATTATTTCAGTAAAACTGAAGATTTCATGATTACTTTATCCATTTTCTATTTCAATGTATTGTTTTCTATGATATTTTCTAATTTCTGAACTCATCTTTACAGGTAGACGACATCTCATACAAATGACAATGTCCACGCGTCCAGGCTTCTTTATATACCGCTCGAGTACTCGAGGTAGTGGATTTTGGGTCACGATACATTAGTATGCGAAACGTCATCAGGGGGAAAGTTCAAATCAACACATGACCAAGTGTATTTTTAGCTAGGGGACGGAGATTGTTAGTTTCACTTCTAACAATTTCCGTTCCCTAAAAAAATTTACTACGTCATGGGGGTTTTTAAAGACTTAGTTCAGCTTTAATTTAAGACTTGTCCACGAACTTTACGGACAGCCCTCGTACTTAATAAACAAAATGAATTAACAAAGTAAATAAATTAGTAAAAGTAATAAAATAAATAAATGAATGAAAGAGGTCAATACCCTTTTAGAATAAACAATGTTTTAGAATAAATAATTAAATAAAATAAATTAAGAAATAAAATTAAGAAATTAATAGATAAATTAATTAATAAAGTAAAGAAAATAATTGAATAAATAAATTGAAATGAATAAATTGATTAATAAAATAAAAACAAAATTAATAAAATGAAGAAAAATTGATAAAATAAATAACTTAATAAAATGAATAAATTGATAAAATAAATAAATTAATAAAATAAATAAAGTAATGAAATAAATAATTGATAAAATAAATAAATCAATTGATAAAATCAATTGATAAGATAAGTAATCAATCAATTGATAAAAATATCAATCAATATATAATAAATAAATGAATTAAATAAATGAAAATGATAAAATAAATCATTAACAAAATAAAATAATCAAATTAAATTAATTGATTAATAAATTAGATAAATTAATAAAATGAATTAATTGATAAACTAGATATATAAACAAAATATATAAATTAATATGATTAATAAAAAAGATAAAAAAAATATATTTTAGAAGAAATTATTTTTTAGAATAAATGAATAAATTAAATGATTAAATCAATTTAATTAATTAATTAATAAAATAAATAAATTAATAAAATAAATAAATTGATAAAATAAATAAATTGATAACATAAAATAGAAAGTAATGAAATAATGAAATAATAATTGATAAAAATAAAAAAGAAATAGTGAAATTAATAAATAAATAGAATAGATAAATAGAATAAATGAATTAATGAAGAAATAGAAATAGACAAAAAAGAAATCAATGAAAAATCTTCATCGCGGTTTCCGCAACTTCGTAAGCAATAGAAAAAGTTACATATCAAGTTTATGCAACTGCGTAAACTATTTGGAAAGTTTAGTTGGGTTTCCGCAGCTTCGAAAACATTTAAACAAGTTTCATCAGGATTCCGCATTTTCCAAGTTTACGTTCGCAGCAACTTGTTTAAAAAAATGGAAATAAATGTATCAAGTTTCTTCAGCGAAAACGTTGCGTAAACTATTCGCCAGTTTATGCATTGCGGAAACTTGTGGAATCCTGAAAATATCAAGTTAACGTAAACTTGATTTTTCGCCCATTTCGAAAAGTCTGACGAACTTTCAGACAGGATAGAGAATCAGGACCCAGTCTTCTCTCGCGAGATTTAAACAAGGCCCGCCATGGATTCGTCTTGTCACGGTTGACCGGTGTGCAGTGTGTAAAAGAAACCCAAAGTGTGAACAGAGGAGAAACGAAAGTGGAATATTCGCTTTCAATCCGCTTACAGTCCTCTTTCATTCCGTTTTCAATTAAAGCGAGACTTCCTTATTTGCATATTAGGGGATTTCCCTAAATAGAGGGTACAAACGTAATTTTGATGTAATTTCGTTATGTTGCACTGAAAAAACACGACTTATTAGTTTTATTTAAATATACTGTAAACAAAGCTTTCTGCATATTTAAACATTCATTTGTAAATTAAAAACTAGCTTTTTTGTATATTACAAAAAAGTTACAAATTATGGATTTTTTTTCCCATTTGCACATCTATAATATTAATCCATTTCTTTAAAAGTGACATCCCGATTAAAAAATCATTGCTTTGACAAATACACACATGTAAATCATGATCTATGTACGTTCACCATGCAGCCATTTAAACTTTAGATAGGGAGAGAATATCCCCACAATGAATTACGTGTAGTGTACGTTCTCATTGCACTCTGCTTACAATAATGAGTTATTTTTCACTAACACTTAATGGCTATTCTCTGTAAGCATTTGCACTTTTATGAAGGACGAATAGCACGGCATGTCTCAGATTTTGATAAAACTTATACATAAGGTTTGGTATGACCTAAAACTAAAAAAATGTTAAAACTTTTCTTAATAGCACATCCGGTTACCATGGAAACGGACTTTGAATATTTAAAAACATGCATTTTGAGGCGTTTTTGGAGTCACATGTATACATCATTTATGCAATACAAGCTAAAACAAACACTGATGAATTATCAGTAACCTATCAATGCTCTTTCAAGTTAAGTAAGAATATTGTTGGGTTTATGGTCTAATCTATATGTTTCCATAGCAACAACACAGGTACCCTATCAAAATAGTGGGTTTTTTTTTTCTTTTTTTTTTTCAAAATTCAGTAATAAATTACTCACTTTATCAGTTGTTTATGCAAATAAAACATGAGAATTCACATTGGAATAACGTTTGTGTTCGTTGCCAATACAACATGAACTCAAATCGGAAAAATGGAAGTAATCTAAGACAATATTTAGAGTCCTTTTTTTACTAGATCATTGAATTTTTATTCAAAGTGTGCGATAATTAATGAATGTATTCAAGTAGATCTTTCATTTCATGGAAGAACATTTTTCAAAAATATTCAGGAAATAGCCTGTTGCTATGGGAACGATTATGGAAACTTGCACATAGGCCAACTTTGAGTCCTTGGATACGGGCATCCAAAGGTAGGTAATCAGAACAATTTTTAATCTAGAATTAACTTTACACTTTGCTTTATCGTATACATGTATGTTAAAAAAAAGTTGTGTAAGCTTGTTTCTTTCTTTAAGGATAAGGCTTCGAAAAACAGCAAAAAAAAATGTTTCTTTTTAGATTCCATGGCCAAATTACAATAGCAACCATTAATTATTTGAAAATTTTTTCTCGTATTTTGATAGAAGCTCACTTGATCTCTATTAATATTGAATTTGGCCTTCATTGGATTAAAAATAACTGTTTTATAAAATGATAAAAAATAGTTGTCATGGTAACAATCGTTCCTTACAGGTCGCACGGGAAAAGACGAAACAGACAAAAAAGAAAACGATCCAGAATATACCGCTCTCTCAACGATAAACTTACTATAGCACGCAATGGCGGAAGACATTAGCTGTTACATGCTCTGTCGTCAATCCCAGTTATGCACTTGAAATCTATCTTGGATGAAGCAGAGGTTGCATTCTTAAGAAACACTGACTGATTCAGACTTAATATCATTGTCTCATTTGCACAGTATAAACTTTATCTTATTGTGAAAAACACCTCACCTAAAAGATGATTCATCAAAATCCCGTTTATTAACAAAGGTTTTGATCTTCTAAACATCTCTACTATTTTTCGGGATCATCGCGTACAAAGTACCATTCCTCAATATTTTGAAAATTTAGAGCCACCTCTTATTTGTTATAAGTACAAGAAACCTATTCGAAACTTTGTTTTTAACTATAATAAAGTTACAACGGATCCTGACATACTTGAATCGTGTCCTGCTTCTTGAGAATGTGCAACTTCTAAATATCTCTACAAACCAGCTGGCCTTGTTGTTACAGGTGACTTTTCAATTATCCAAGACAGACAACTCCGTGGTCTTCTTAAAAAAGGACCTAAGTATAGAATCCCATCCAAGATAGATTTTGTCAAATGCCGTGAAGTGCTTACGGAAGCCTTAGATAATTATACGAAAAGATGGTGTAAATCAGAAGGATTCGAACCGCATGCTCTGAATGACTGGAAAAACCTTATTTTAGATATAACGGATATTCGAATAGATAACTTCCATAAAAACCCTCATCTTTTTCAAAATCCACGTTCCAAATCAGAAAGATATTTCAAATCCAAACTAAGTAAATTACATGAAAAATATGTCTTTGCACCAGCTGATAAAGCAGCCAACAACACCATTATCATTTGAAAACGTTACTACATATCAACTTTGATTTCGGAACTTTCGTCTACTAATACATATATCAAAAGCAATGAAAGTGCATCTAACATTTTAGGCAAGCATAACAGTGAACTGTCTTCATTCAATATCTCTATTTCTAAATTGGATCTCCCAACACTATATTGCATACCGAAACTGCACAAGTCTCCTTACAAATTTCGATTTATTGCTAATTCTAGTAACTGCTCCACTACAATTTTGTCTAGAAATCTGACGTCAGCACTTACTGCTATTAAAGAACACATAACTAGATATTGTGAAACGGTTCAAAACAGGAACGATGTAAATTTATTTTGGTCTATTAAGAATTCAGGGGATGTGATTGAAAAAATGAAATCTGGAAATTTCCAAGCCAATACGATTTCTTCATACGACTTCTCTAATATGTACACCACACTTCCTCATGACAAAATTAATGATCGATTATCTAATCTCATTAAATGGTGTTTTGATCGAGAGCGAAAAACTTACATTTGTACATCTGAATCGAAGGGTTTCTTTTCCTCGACAGGCTACAAATCAT
Organism: Pinctada fucata; assembly: GCA_028142955.1. Lineage (NCBI taxonomy): Eukaryota > Metazoa > Mollusca > Bivalvia > Pterioida > Pteriidae > Pinctada > Pinctada fucata. Next base: position 9,571,615 of record AP027108.1, read on the forward strand.
ACAAATCATGGACATGTAGTGACCTTTGTAATGCCTTGTCCTTCCTCTTGGACAATATTTATGTTAGATTTGGTGAGGATCTATACAAGCAGGTTGTAGGAATTCCTATGGGTACTAACTGTGCGCCTCTTGTTGCAGATTTATTTTTATACACTTATGAAAAAGAATTTATCCAAAATCTTCAAAAGCGAAGAAAATAATACTTCTAGGTATCTGGATGAAACTCTAACCATTGACAATCCTGCTTTTGAATTATATAAGAATGAAATTTATCCACAAGAACCCTTAACAAGGCAAACTTTTCAAATACAGAAACACCCTTTTTGGACCTAAATATCAAAATTCTCAACGGAAAGATTCATACAAGTGTATTTGACAAAAGGGATGATTTTGGATTCAACATAGTAAATTTCCCCTGGCTTGACGATGATGTTCCAAGATTACCGTCATACGGCATTTACATATCACAGCTCATCCGGTACGCTAGAGCATGTACTGATATTTTGGATTTTCACAGTAGAAATTTACAAATTACCAAAAAACTTTTAGGTCAAGGTTTCCGCTTTCATAAACTAGTTAAGACTTTCTGGAAATTTTACAAAAATTAAAGTCAACTTCTTATAAAATTCGGATCTATACATGCAACAGAGTACATTACTATGGGTATTACACAACCTGTCTTTTATGGTGATATGATAAACAAAATAAAAAGGATCAAAGGTAGGCAGCATAACCATCGAAAATGCGTCAGAATCATCAAACGCCTTTTATACCGTGGATATGATCCTAATGTCACCAGACGGACACTAGGCTTGGTACTTGACCAATCTACAGTCTTGTACAAGGGCGTCCTTGAGACTTGCACTCTGACTGACTGTGACGACGGGACTCCATGACGGGCCCTGTCCAAACCTCTTTAGAGAAGACAGGGCCCCGACCACCTGTCCTCTCTGAATGTCAGTCGGACTCCTCGGGTGATTACATACATGAGCTCGCTACAGCCGGCAGAGCACGGACTGTATTAAGCATGCCCTCTTTTTATATCCATTTACATATTCATCTGTGTCTCTGGGGACTCTGCTTTTCGCGCTCGTGTTTGTATGATGTCATCTTACAATGAGGAGGTTGTTTTACACCACAATTGTACGTTCTTCGAGACCTCTGGGTAATTGGAGAAGTGAGAGGGTTGTGCGCACGTAATCCAGGATAACCACACCATTTGCTACTTGCGTGACAAATGGCCGTCCAAAGTCGGCACCGGTTACCCATTGGTCTTGTCGGTTTATGTGTAGTCTTTTGTGTTTGATGTTTACATGTCGTGTGTCTCTTTTCCGTCTCGTGCTGTATTCGTCTTTTGTGTTTTTGCATCGGGTGTTTTGGTGTTTAACTGTTGATGCTGCAACGGAGTCTTCTTGGAGATCTCCTCCCTTCTTTTTATAACTTTTTGACGGTTTTTGAAAGAGCTCTTTGTGTTGGATATATCCCAACAATTTTTATCTCTGTATCATGATGCAAAAATTTGAAAATTCACTCTGAAGTTGCAAAATTAGTAATATTGTAGAAGATAGATACCGTTGCCAAGGGAACTTATGTACATAGCAACAACTGAACATATTTTGAAATTGCTCATTTTATAAAGGAAAGTCCATTTCCTCATCATATACCCGTCAAGAGAGAAGGAAAATTGGAAATTACAAACAGCATTTTGAAATCAATACATTAAAATTAGCCAATTGTGTTGTCATGGTAACCAGCATTTTTGACAATATCAGACACTTCTAGTGAGCTTTTTAAAATTTAATGTCCTAATCTTTAGGATGCATAAAACTCTTCCATTAATGTCGTATATAGACCAAATCATACAGCTTCAAAGTAGCTCAATTTTGCCAATTTCTCAACTTTAAAGGTCGTTGCCATGGTAACAAGATGACCTAATAATACAATTTTGGACGGATTTACATTTTTTCATTGGTCCCTACTTATGTGTGAAATTTCATGAAAATCGGAGACCATGCGTGCCGAAATTGTTTTAATGGTTACAGAGAATTCCTATTAACAATTCAAATTTCTAAAACGTTTCGGAATTTAAGATGTTTGATATTTTAACCAAAAACCAAAATTTCAAAATTTCAAGAGCCATTCTCTGTAAAACCCAAACAATTTTTAGGGGTGTTCAAATGACCGCCTAATATTTTAGAAATGTTGATCAGCATAAGACCTACATTCAAAATTGAGATCATTTCCATACAAACATTTTATGGTTGCCGTGGAAACGCGCTGACTTGTTTGGCCCAATCGCGGCTGTTAAGAAATGAGACAAAATGAGTAAGGTTTGTAACCCCGCCGTTTTTAAATTAACTTATCAGCATTAGATTTAATGCAAACATTTGACAGAATTATCTAGAAACTTAGTTATGAATAAGTAAAATAAAAAATATATTTCCAAATATGTAAATTTTCAAGACAAAAATGTCTATTTTTGCCAAAATTCACAAACTCGTAAATAAGCACTCTTCATGCGGTACCTACAAAATGATGAAGGCATTCAAATCTGTAATGATACGTTTTTCAGATAATTCAATCTCTCCTTAAAACAATATAAAATAATTGGAAATACTATTTTGATTTAGGAAAAATACTTTTATTTTGAAAATTTTTACCATGGTAACATCTGCATTTTACTGAATTTCTGTGTAACGGGCAGCATTTCAAGAAAGAGAAAAGAAGAATAATAAAAATAGTATCAAAATTAAAGTTAGAGATCTCGTGATATTCTTATGTCAATTTTGTAATCGGTTGCCATGATTACCATTCGAAAAAGTAACAACTGTCACCAGTTTCAGCATTTTCAAATTATTTGTATTTCTTCCTGTGCCCTATTATAAACGGAAATTCATAATTTCTCTGTTTTGGTATAACAAATATTTCATAATTTAAAAAAAAACTACTTACATATGTACACAGCCAATTGTGCTTCACATGAAATTCATATGAAATGAGCATTATGTAAATTTCACTTGAAAGTTCATGTGAAATTCATATAAATTTCACATAAGATTTATGTTAAAAAAAATTCAAATGAATTTTATGTAAATTTACTTCACATGAATTTCATATGAATTTTTCTTAATGATCTTCATGCGATATTTAATTCAGATAAAATTTATGTTGGAAACTTTATATGAATTTCATGTAAAAAATTTCATGTAAATTTCATGTTCGTGCTCGTTTCACGTAAATTTCATGTGAACTTTCACGTAAAACTCATGTTAATTTCACATGAATTTCATATGAGGCACACTTGGCTGTGTACTTGTAGAGGAAATATATGAAAAATCCACATATTTCTCCATAGCAATGTAGCATATTCAGATGTAATGTATAGCAAAATGTTCATAAGCATACTTTAATTTTTAGTTTCTATGCTATTATCTTGAATTATCATATTCTGAAATCAAATCTAAACACAAACTTCAACGTAAGGTATTAAATAAGCTCATTCGTAGTGTCTGATATTGTCAAAAAGTCTGTATGGTTACAATGGCAACAAAGTTAGCTAATTTCAATGTTATAGTGTTCATTTTAAAATTTTTTGAAATTTTTATACTTCAAGAAGAAAGGATGTACTTTGACATATAGAGCAAGTTTTATTTATTTTTTTTTGGTCGCATAATCGATAAATTATGTGTAATGGGATGGGGGTGGTTATATGGACATACATGTTAAGCTAAGGGCAGAATATATGCACACGGAACGCAATAACTTGAATACGTGTCAACACATTTTCATGATATTTCTACATCGTGATAAGATTGTAGAGAGAATGCCGCTTTTCCAATCTCAAGTTAATCCGATTTGTCTTTCTGGAGTTATGGGACTTAGATATTTTCATGTTGCAAAAAAAAAAATCCCAACTGGCGTATCTTGCTGCGTGAGCTTAGGCTTTATTAAATTTTTTGTCGCATAGTCGAGAAATTATGTGTACTGGGAGGGGGAGGGTTATATCACATACATTCAAACCTGTCCTTGTGGGCACTCGTTTTCTATGGTCACTCCCTGTAAACGGTCACTTTTAACTCCTCACAAGATGATTCGCTATATAAATGTACCTAAATCAGCGGTCATTCTCGTAACGCGGCCAGTGGTCAACAACATTTTGACCGAAATTGCTTCCCAACTGTATCCTGCGGCCATTTTTAGCAGAAAAAGTTAATTTGTGTCTTTGAATAATGGATATTTACTGGTAAAAATGTTGATTTTAATGCATTTATCACGTGGATATGCATAATAATAAACATTTCGCTTTATTTCTTCAATAAGAGATCGAAAATACACACTTGCACCTTAGACAGTATGATCAGTTATGGTTTCCTTTATCGTCAACCTGGAATGAAAGGCCACCTGACTTAAGCAGCGTTAATTGGTTTTTCCAAAAATGTACCTTCTATCACAGGTTTGACTGTACATGTTAAGCTGAGGGCAAAATATAGGTGCATGGAACGCAATTTTAATATGCGTAAACAGATTTATGGAGGGGGATTAGGCTCACAATGCTGTTTGACTTGCTTACATGCTTCATGCTTTGTTGCTTCATTCAATGTTTGATTATTCCATGATCATTTGTCTTGCTTTCATTTCAAATTGACTTTATTGCATTTGTCTTTCTTCTTTATGCAATGTTGCTTCCGTGCATTTTACATTTGTCCTTCGTCAATGCATAATTGTCGTTATACCATGTGTTATGACATCTTTCATTGTGCCATCATTCTTTCGTCCTAATGCCATTATTGCTTCGTCAATGCTAACCTCAGTTTTGATACCAGGTGGCGCTTCGTTTGTGTCCGTTCCTTGAAGTAAAATTTGAGACGTCCCCTGTTGCAGTGTTAAACGTCTTTAAAAATCATTTGTCGTTGAGACGTCCCCTGTTGCAGTACTTGGAAAAATGAGTTATACATAGCAAAAAAAGCAAAAGCCGATTGAAATATTTGAACAAAAGAGAAATCATTAAATGATTAATATTTGGGCTTTTTCTGTTTGGTTGGTTTTTGCTTTGTTTGTTTGATTTGTTTTTGTTTTTATTTATACAGTAATATTTTGCAACTTGGGGATTTGAAACCTCTTAGTTTTCATAATTTGTCGGAATGGTTTCGTGGCTTAGTGGATTGCAAGTCGAACTTCTGCAATTCTTTTTTTCCACGAGGGTTCGAATGCCATCGGCTACATGATTTTTTTCTTCTGAAATGAGATTAGGAAATTAAAAGTCTTTTTTGGAGGGGGATATCGTGGGGAAAGGCGTTATTTCATATCTAAAAATTCTAGAAAAATTGAAACTGTCCTACACCGAGCCAAGATATTAACATCCCCCGGCCCGGCCCCAGTTTTTTTTTTTTTTATTCACATAAACATATGAAACATACACAACATGGTTCATTCATATGTTCTATAATACTCTCCAATTCATACCGTCAATGTATTAATTATAAATCGCCTCAATGTGAAATTACGTTATTGATTTCTTCCCATCTACAATCGTATTCTGGGAGGTCCCCCTTTCTTTTATATATGCATGCTTCGAGGTACGAATAATTCTTCAATGAAATTAGAAAGCTACTTATATCAATGATACTATTATTCATTTTTTTTTTCGTAAATATGTATTTCTTTGCTAAGATAAGTACGGCCCGGCCCCATTGATTCAGTCAATAATATGCACAGTTTCTAGTCTCCTTTCATAATTTTGACCTTAAAAATTTACCTTTTGACATATCCGTATACCAAAATTACTTCGACCTGAATATCAAAAATATTAATGGAGAGATTCATACAAGGGTGTATGACAAAAGAGATGACTTTGGATTCAATATTGTAAATTTTCCCTGGCTTGACGGTGATGTTCCTAGATTACCGTCTTATGGTATCTACATTTCGCAGCTCATCCGGTATGCTAGATTATGTACTGATGTTTTGGATTTTCATGATAGAAATTTACAAATAACAAAGAAACTTTTAGGTCAAGGTTTTCGCTTTCACAAACTTGTCAAGACATTCTGGAAATTTTACAAAAAGTTATTGTCAACTACTTTTGAAATTCGGACCCATACAAGCAACAGAGTATATTACTTTGGGTATTTCGCAACCTGCATTTTATGGTGACATGATCAACAAAATTAGAAGGATCAAAGGTAGACAGAATTACTATCGAAAATGCGTCAGAATCATCAAACGCCTCTTATACCGTGGATATGATCCTAATGTCACCAGACGGACACTAGGCTTGGTACTTGACCAATCTACAGTCTTGTACCAGCGCATCCTTAATACTTGCACGCTGACTGACTGTGACGACGGGACTCCATGACGGGCCCTGTCCAAACCTCTTTAGAGAAGACAGAGCCCCAACCACCTGTCCTCTCTGAATGTCAGTCGGACTCCTCGGGTGATATCATACATTAGCTCGCTACAGCCGGCAGAGCACGGGTCGTATTACGCATGCCCTCTTTTTATATCAATTTACATATTCATCTGTGTTGCTTGGGCCCCTGCGTCTTGCGGTCTTGTTTGTGTGTGGTCATCTGACAATGAGGAGGTTGTTTTACACCACAATTGTGCGTTCTTCGAGACCTCTGGGTAATCGGAATGGTGGGAGGGTTGTGTGCACGTAATCCAGGATAACCACACCGTCTGCTACTGACGAGGCAGATGGCCGTCCTGGGTCGGCGCCGTTTGCCCATTGGTCTCGTTGGTTTATGTGTAGTCATTTGTGTTTTATGTTTTTCTGTGATTTGACGTTCATTGTACTACTGCGTCTCTTTCTGTGCGTGTCATTTTTGTGTTTTACAGTGGGTGTTTTGGGAGGTTGCTGTCGATGCTGCAACTAGGTGTTGTTGGAGATTCCCTCCTTTCTTTCAAGCTGCTGTCCATGGCTACGCCTGTTCAGGAACGTGGCACAAACACAGTTCAGTGTCATTCACAGCCTTTTTCAACAATGGCCAAACTTTGGACCTATAATCCGTGTTAGGAGCGCAAGGAAGGTCTAATTTTGATTAGTTTGCACTATAGCAAACATATTAGATTCTTCTTGTTCATAGGCGGATTCAGCGCCCCTTTGTCGGGGTCAAGGGGCGAATTTTGCCGATTTTACTGAAAATGGGCCAACATATGTACCTGTTTATTGGGTCTGTGCAGAAGGGGAATGCCCTAAATCTGCCACTGTCGTTCGACCTAAGATTGAAATCCATGCTTTTAATGCTTGCAAGGAAGTCCATATTTCAAAGTCAATTAGTAACTTTTTTATGCAAGAATCACCCCATTTATGGTACAGAAACGACATTTACGGTCATATCTTTGAATGAATTTTTAAAAGGCAATTACTTAAAGTTATGACTTTTTTTAGATGATTTGCAAGCGACGACGGCGAGCCAACGAAGCTTTTGCAATGTTTTGTAATAAAAAATTGATTTTTTTAATTCAACTGAATAGTGATAATGTACAGTTTCCCGTCATATTTGTTTTTCAAAAACGCTGACCCCCCACCCCCATTGACAAAATGAAAAAAAAATGTATCCACTCGGAAAGGTTTAATAATGTTAGGGTTAGGCGAACGTACTAACTATTACGCTCGTTTAAGTATGAATTGTATAGTGTTGCAAGTTACAAAAATCTGATGCATACAAAAGCAAATATTTACTCATTCATAATAGCATATTTTTCAAATATTTATACAGCGTCATCAGTCTACTTCTGTCCTCTTGTGCGATAATTTAACTTATTTTTCGAACGATACTATAGTAGAATCCAAAAGATATTTCCAACGACAGAGGATGTTTCAAAGTTCATTCAAGGAACGGGCACTTGCGTTCGCGCGAAGCGCCATCTGGTATCAAAATTGAAGTTAGCATTGACGAAGCAATCATAGCATTAGAACGAAAGAATGATGGCAGAATGAAAGATGTCATAACGCAAAGCATAATGACAATTATGCATTGACAAAGGACAAATGTAAAATGCACGGAAGCAAAATTACACAAAGAAGAACGATAAATGAAATTCAAAATGAAAGCAAGACGAATGAACTTGGAATAATCAAACATTGAATGAAGCATCATAGCATGAAGCATGTAAGCAAGTCAAATAGCATTGTGACCCTAATCCCCGTCCGAACAGATTTTCATGATATGTGTACATTGTGATCAGACTGTGAAGAGGAAGCTGCCCTTCGAATTCCAGATTCATCCTATTTGTCCTAATGGAGTTATTGGACTTAGATATTTTGGTATTTTGAAAAAAATCCAAGGGTGCGTATCTTGCTGCGTGAGCGTAGGCTTGATTATATTTTTTTGCATTATGCATACGATCTAAAAATCAGCATCTTGATGGGAATATGATAAGTAAATGGAATTTATTTTATACAATGAGAATTTTTTAACATCAACCCACTTGTTGCTATGTACATAAGTTACCTTGGCAACAGTAACTATGGTCTATGATATATCTTATTTTGAAACCTCAGAGTCATATTTAACGCCCATCATTTGACGGGACGTATTATGGTATGGCGAAGTCTGTCTGTCTGTCTGTCCGCCTGTCTGTCTGTCCGTTTGTCCGTCTGTCCGTCCATCCGTCTGCTTATGGAACGGAATAACTAGAATATGCGTCAACGGATTTTCATAATATTTATACATTGTGATCAGACTGTAGAGAGGAAGCCGCCCTCGATTTTCAGGTTCATCTTAATTGTCCTTACGGAGTTATTGGACTTAGAATTTAAAAATATTGTGAAAATATACTAAAATAGTTTTAAAAAATTCTTTAAAGATCCTTTTTTTCTGACAATATTTTTTGAAAATGTGTATACTTCAAGCAGAAAAGTTGTTCTTTGGCATATGTAACGGGCTTTAAATTTCTTTGTCGCATAATCGAGAAATTATGTATTATGGGGAGGGGGGTAATATACACATACATATCAAGCTAACGGCAAAACGGATTTTCATAATTTTCATACATTGTGATCAAACTGTAGTGAGGAAGCCATCTTTCGATTTTCAGATTCATCTGGTTTGTCGTTACGGAATTATGGGACTTATAAACTTAAAATGCAGTGAAAATATACTAAAATATTCTAAAATTATCAAAAAATCTATTTCTGGTCGAAATGTTTTGAAATTTTGTTTAATTCAAGTAGAACGGATGTTTTTGACATACGTAATGGGTTTTGAATTCTTTTGTCGGATGATCGAGATATTATGTGTAATTGGGATGAGGGGGGGTTATACACATACATGTTAAGCTAATGGGCAAAAATAGGTGCAAGGAACGCAATGACTTGAATATGCGTCAATATAATTTCATGATATTTATACCTTTTGATCAAACTGTAGAGAGGAAGCCGCCTATTGGATTTCAGGTTCATCCGATTTGTCGTTACGGTGTTATGGGACTTAGATATTGAAAATACAGTGAAAATATGCTATAATATTTTAAAATTATAAATAAAACTATTTCTGGTCGAAATGTTTTGAAAGTTTGTATACTTCAAGTAGAACGGAGGTTCTTTGACCTATGTAACGAGTTTTTAATTCTTTTGTCGCATAATCGTAATATTATTTGTAATTGAGGTTATATGCACATACACGTTAACCTAAGGGCAAAAATAGGTCCATGGAACGCAATAACTTTAATATGCGTCAACAGATTTTCATGATATTTGTACATTGTGACCAGACTTTGTAGAGGAAGCCACCTCTCGATTTTCAGGTTCAACCAATTTGTCATTGCGGAGAAATGGGACTTAGAATTTTGAAATACTGTGAAAATATACTAAAATAGTTTAAAATCCTTTAAATAGTTATATATGGGTGAAATGTATTGAACATTTGTACACTTTAAAGCAATATTATTAGTTATACAGTCTTTTACAGGGGGGATACAGAAATATATTGGGTCCATGAAAAAAGTTGTATTGGGCGAGGCGAAGCCGAGCCCAATACAACTTTTTTCATCGACCCAATATATTTTTGTATCCCCCCTGTAAAACACTGTATAACGAATTTATCCCACCGATGGCTTTTGACTTGTGTATGTAACGTCGACATATTTCAAAGCATTTCGGTGACGTCAGTATCGTAAAGCGTCTTAGTAGAAGCAGGATATTAAAATAATATCATGTCAGTAAAATAATACAACATAATATTCGGTTCCTCTCGACCAATCAGACTGCAAGAAATTTGCCAGAGGTGGGATAATAGCTGTTAGCGGCTAAAATTTTTTTTCTTGCAAAAAGTACCTTAATACCTTCTACTTGTTATCAAAAAATGATACATAAGTCATCCGAGGTAAAATAAACATGTTACTCATCATGAAACACATCATGAACGCATACTTCTACCGTTTTTGGACCTAAATATCAAAATTGTAAACGGAAACACCGTTTTTGGACCTAAATATCAAAATTGTAAACGGAAACACCGTTTTTGGACCTAAATATCAAAATTGTAAACGGAAACACCGTTTTTGGACCTAAATATCAAAATTGTAAACGGAAACACCGTTTTTGGACCTAAATATCAAAATTGTAAACGGAAACACCGTTTTTGGACCTAAATATCAAAATTGTAAACGGAAACACCGTTTTTGGACCTAAATATCAAAATTGTAAACGGAAACACCGTTTTTGGACCTAAATATCAAAATTGTAAACGGAAAGATTCATACAAGTGAATATGACAAAAGGGATGAGTTTGGATTCAACATAGTTAATTTCCCCTGGCTTGAAGGTGATATCCAGCTCATCCGGTACGCTAGAGCATGTGCTGATATTTTGGATTTTCACAGTAGAAATTTACAAATTACCAAAACAACTTTTAGGTCAAGGTTTCCGCTTTCATGAACTAGTTAAGACTTTCTGGAAATTTTACAAAAATTACTGTCAACTTTTTTTAAAATTCGGATCTATACACACAACAGAGTACATTACTTTGGGTATTACACAACCTGTCTTTTATGGTGATATGATAAACAAAATTAGAAGGATCAAAGGTAGGCAGCATAACCAACGAAAATGCGTCAGAATCATCAAACGCCTTTTATACCGTGGATATTATTCTAATGTCACCAGACGGACACTAGGCTTGGTACTTGACCAATCTACAGTCTTGTACAAGCGCATCATTGAGACTTGCACTCTGACTGACTGTGACGACGGGACTCCATGACGGGCCCTGTCCAAACCTCTTTAGAGAAGACAAGGCCCCGACCATCTATCCATTCTAAATGTCAGTCGGACTCCTTGGGTGATAACAAATATTAATTTATATCATTATTTATTGATTACATACATGAGCTCGCTACAGCCGGCAGAGCACGGACTGCATAACGCATGCCCTCTTTTTATATCCATTTACATATTCATCTGTGTTTCTAGGGCCTCTACATATCGCGGTCTTGTTTGTGTGAGGTCATCTTACAGCGAGGAGGTTGTTTTACACCACAAATGTACGTTCTTCGAGACCTCTTGGTAATTGGAAGTGAGAGGGTTGTGCGCACGTAATCCAGGATAACCACACCATTTGCTACTTCGGCAACTAAGTCCGATCTCCAAAGAGTGACCAAATGTGCCATGTTGAGATAAATCAGGTCAAATCCTGCGCAGACGTGAAAAGCTTATATGAACGACTTTTATCTTTGAAAATTGAACTCTATATGATCTGCAATGTAAAGTATTGTGTAATGTGACTATAGATTGTCCTCATTTTGCTATCTTAACCTCTGAATCACTGACCAAATTTAGCTTGCACATGGACAGAAGGCAAGAAGAGAAAGGTCAACGTAAGGGCACATGAATATGGGCGAGCTTTACGTTGAATTTTTGTTGGGGCTGTAAGAATTCAGAAAACTGTTATTCTTGTCAAGAAAGGCGCTAATCCGACGTTTTTAGAATCAACTTTTTATCAAAACATCATCATTTTCTATGAGAAATAAACTACGTGAAAATGAGCAAATATATAAATTTGCAATTTCTGACAGCTAATATTGCTTTACGAAGGAAGGATATTCTTTGACATATGTAACAGGTTTTTAAACGCCTGTCATTTGTGGGACATATTATGGTATGGCGAAGTCCGTCCGTCTGTCCGTCTTTCTATCCGTCCGCATATTGAACACAATAACTTGAATATGCGTCAACGGATTTTCACGATATTTATACATTATGATTGAACTGTAGAGAGGAATCCGCCTTTCGATTTTCAGGTTCATCTGATTTGTCGTTACAGAGTTATGGGACTTAGATTTTTAAAATACAGTGAAAATATACTTAAATATTTAAACATTATTCAAAATTCTATTTTAGGTGAAATGTTTTGAATTTTGTACACTTCAAGTAGAAAGGATGTTCTTTGACATATGTAACGGTTTTAAATTATTTGTCGCAGAAGTGATAGTATGTGTAATGGGAGGGGGGGGGGTTATATGCACATACATGTTAAGCTTAGGGCAAATTATAGGCACATGGGACACAATAACTTGATTATACGTCAACGGATTTCAATGATACTTCCATAGGTGCACGTGGACATGGTTTATTTATTTCCAATTTAGTTTGTTCAGATAATCTCTGTCAGTCAATAATGCATCCCGAGATGGTCCCCTGCGTTTCACTCTATATGTCCTATTACACTTCACGAAGGTAAACAACTCGTCTCCCGCCCTGATTTCAAACTTTGACGGAAGTAAACAACCAGAGTAGTCATTGCGAAATTTCTTCGTGTTAAAGTGCTTAGCGAGAATGGAATGTGAGAACGTTTTAATTATTGCTTACATTATTTATCTTTAGAAGTAAATAACAAAGGAGAAACTGCTTGATTTTCGAAAAGATTGCAATCTATATGAAAGGAGGGGGTAGAAGTATATTTATATACCCTCTGCCACCGCTCCTAAGCTTTTTCTAAGCATGCAATATCTGGCAAATTTCATTACATTTTCAAAACTTTCCTGTTCTCTTCCGAATAAAGATATGTATATAGAATAAACTGTTTTGCCTTCTTTCAACATTAATCTAAGGATATTTTAAATGCAAAAACTTCATGCTGTATTTTTAAGAATTTATATGATTTTTTTCCGTGAGGCCCTAGAGGGATAAAAAAAACCTATAAAAATTGCGTAAAATCAACCAAATAAAGAAATTTCTACCTTTGCATTGTAATTCTTTTCCTTGCTCTTGACCATTAACAAACTTTATCATGTGAAAAAAGAGTATTCATATGTAAATGTAAATATTCGCAATAAGGCAAACCCTACCCCCCTTATTTTACAATCCCACGTTTTTCTTTGTATGAACGGAATAAGCTCAGAATGAAGTTTTAAACCGAAGGCTTGACTCTGAATTTGCTAGTTTTTTTTTACTTGTGAATAAGGTATACATAAAATGAAAATCATATCTTCAAAAATATATTCCTTTTCATCCAAATGAATACCAAAACAAAAAGAAAAATCGGCCATGACTCGGGAAGGGAGGGGAGGGGTTGTGCTGGTCCCAGCATTTCGACATATATGCTTAACTTCATCATCAACGATAAGAAATTTTATTTGAATCACATAGAAAAAAATCCGTACAAATCAAATGAACTGTTACACAACTTTTTAAAAATATCTTTTCAAAGTCATGCACCTTGGTCCGGACCGAAATAACTCGAATTTTACTTATCTGTGGACCCATTTTCACACGTATTCTTCTACAGATGTAGACGTCTCACACACTTTAAACTTTTATCACAATTTTATTTCTTCATATGTCTAGTAAACATTGACAGGAAGACAATTCAAGATCCGCAGTATATGCATTTACCATATATTGTTGAAAAAATAATTAAATGATAAGACCCATTTGACAGGACAATGACATAGATATGCAATAATTGGGATCTGTGTCCTATAGCTCTCCCGAGTCCCCTCTACTACAGCATGAAGCTTTATGTAAAAAAAAAATCCTGGACCTGCTCTGTTCTTCTTTTCATATGGTGGAGGTTTTTCTTTGTTTGTTTCGGTTCTTGTTTTATCCTGATTTTGTATGCCTTCGGTTTACGATTTTCTGAATTATCGATTTTGTACTAAGTATTGGAATATGGTCATTATCCATATTTGTCATTCATGTCCTTATTTCAATTAAACGTTAAGATATACATGATGAAAGATAGAAAATGAAATTTTAAACACATTAATGAAATTTTCAGTCTATTGATTATAATAATGGTTCGTTACTATGGGAATATCCTCGTATTTGTCATATATTTTCCTTTGATTTTAGTGATATTAGACAGATAGATTATCCTGTATGAGTGAGACAAAGAAATTGTCTTTCCTATTTTCATAAAAGGTACAGAAATAGTGGGAGAAGACGGAAAATTGCTTTCAAAAGTGTCAATTATGCCTTTTTAGACATGGTTATCATGGCAACCGATGATAGCATACAGACTGAATCTAAATAAAAGAGTCAGAAAAGATGAAACCTTGAATAATATACAAACATTAAATGTTTCTGTCTTCTACATTGCATGATCTGAGATACTGCATGTAAAACATCAATCATATAAATGTTGCCATGGTTACCATTTTTGAATCATCTTAGCAAATTGTACCTGAAAGTAGCTCATTTTGTGCTCGTCAGATCCCCCTTTTCTTGTCAAAATGGGATGGGATGGTTACCATATCAACGGATGGTCTTTTACAAAAACAAATGTTTTTTCTTACTATCAGGGGGTCAAACTTGGCTTAGACACTTAAAGTCATGATAATCTGAGATGACCGTTCTTCGGCCACTTTTGTTTTTACAGATAATGACTCTTAAATAGTTTAAAGTTTTAAGAAGTTTAGAGTTTTGACTAAAATTTTGAAAATCTAACAAGTTTTTAACTTTTGGAATTTTAGATTTTTGAGTAAAAACCTAAACTTTCAAATATTCAAAACCGTTTGAGACATATCATTTTTTGTATAAAATTTAAAATACTGACGTGGCAGATGGCCGTCCTAAGTCGGCACCGCTTGCCCATTTAGTCCAGTCATATTGTGCCAAAAAAGGGGCTGAAATCGAAGTAATTGCAAAGGAATTTTTAAGACTTGATTGAATGTCTAAACGCATGTACAAAACACATATTAAAAGTCCTATCTCGATACTTCACGGGGAGTGCAGTATTTAGACCTCCTTCATTTTTTGTCAAAATGCAAAAATACCAAATGTGGCATATCTAGTTGATCAGAACAACAAGAGAAAGATTCAGTTTTAGCATAAAATTGTTTAATTACATCTTTAGTAACTATAAATGACATTCAATAAAATTCAAGCTTGTAGTTGTGAGCAAAACAGAAAACGCACGAATCAAAACAATAACACAATGTGTTTGTTCTACTTTCGCTTTCCTTTCAGTTAATGATACGTAAATTGGAAATTAATTTCTCGTTTTGGAGAAAAGATTAAAATGGCAGTTAGCAAACCGCCTCGGGTACGTATTTGTGGCCCTTGTTAGGAATCACGATAAACAACAAAAAGCTTTATTTTCTGTTAATTGAACGTTTGTACTACATATTTTTATACTTCATCAAAATAAGTGAAATAATATCTAGTATGATGTCGGAGTTATATATCTCAGAATTCGGTCGAGACCATACTTTTTCAGAAATCATTTAATGAGTATGAATATTTTGTCAATTTGATTAAGATAATTCCCTAAAATGAAATGGGTAAACATAGATTTTTTATTTGATTTCATAATCATGCTCAATATACTTTATGAATATTATAAAAAAAAGTAAATTTTAAGTCATGTAGGAAAACATTATGTATGAAATTGAATCAGAATGATATTTTGACTTTAAGTGAGAAATCCTCGTTTTTTAAACACATTTCTGAGGAGAACTTTTTTCATTTCAAGACTATGCATGTTAAACGTCTTTAAATTCAATAGCATCATTTAAAACCTGATAAATTTACAGCATGGACCAGACATGCACGTTTTGGGTACTAAACCCCCGTCAGTGATCCTCAGTCTAAACAATGTAATATGGCCAGAAAGTATGAAAATTATTATGTCCAAAAATGTACCAAAAGACGTAGCAGAATGGGTGGGATATGATGCTACAGGACCCTTGTTTTAGAAATTTCAAGAAATTCTGTAACAGAAAATTTCAAATGCGTTGAAGAGACAAACAATTAACCGAAGTTGATCGAACTTGGCTACATGTGCCCTCGGGGACTCTTGGTCCACCAGCAGTGACACTCACCAAGTAGTTCAAATGTTAAACGTCTTTAAATTCAAAAGCATCATTTACAACCTGATAAATTTACAGCATGGAGCAGACATGCACGTTTCGGGTACTAAACCCTCGTCAGTGATCCTCAGTCTAAACAATGTAATATGGCCAAAAAGAATGAAAATTATTATGTCCAAAAATGTACCAAAAGACGTACAGAATGGGTGGGATATGATGCTACAGGACCCTTGTTTTAGAAATTTTAAGAATTTTGTAACAGAAAATTTCAAATGCATTGAAGAGACAGACGATCAACCGAAGTTGATCGAACTTGGCTACATGTGCCCTCGGGGTTTCTTGGTCCACCAGCAGTGACACTCACCAAGTAGTTCAAATGTTAAACGTCTTTAAATTCAATAGCATCATTTAAAACCTGATAAATTTACAGCATGGACCAGACATGTACGTTTCGGGTACTTAACCCTCGTCAGTGATCCTCAGTCTAAAGAATGTAATATGGCCAAAAAGTATGAAAATTACTATGTCCAAAAATGTACCAAAAGACGTAGCAGATAGGTTGGGATATGATGCTAGAGGACCCACGTTTTAGAAATTTCAAGAAATTTTGTAACAGAAAATTTCAAATGCGTTGAAGAGACAGACGATCAACCGAAGTTGATCGAACTTGGCATGGTCATTTGTGTTTTTATATATTCTTCATACCAACTGAATGATCTTCAAAAAATTCTCTAACATTTTCTTATCTAGAAAGAAAATATGGAGGATTTTAAGTCAGTTGCCCATGCCCCCATTCTAAAAATTAAACAATGTTCGATTTTTTAAATACAATACTCCGAAAATTGAAATCCTAGCTTCAGAAAGCTTCTTTCGCGAACGACGGTCAAACAAAATTTAAAGCAAATCGCTCAACGTGTTTTTGAAATATTCGGAATTTTAACCTAAAAAACCTTGGACTTGACCATTTTTTCAACAATTCTCCAAAAAAGATCAAAATTGTCTCCTTTGATACTAGATTTTGACAAAGTCAGTAGTCAAAACAGTATAAAATCACATTCAATTAGTTCGTTCGACTCCGAATAATTAACAAAATGATTTAAATTCAATAAATCTTCAATAATCAGGGTGAAATTAAGCTTTACTTTCTCTCTTTTTGCTATTATTTGATGAATACCTGAACAAATGATGGAATCAGCTGGTTTTGTGGGCGATTTTTTAAAAGAAGAATCACTGTGACATAAAAGTTTATGCATTATCATTTAATATGCTAGAAATGTTTCTACACTTTTATGATAATGAGATGGTATTTCAAGTCGTTTCTATGTAATATTTCTCTGAAAATTGGGGAAACGCTAATTTTATCAAATTTCGACACTACTTTTGGCAATTTCAAATCAATAAAAATGTTTAATTATATTCATAATCATCCTAAATTTGGCTTCCGCAGATAATATTATAGCCAGTCTTTCCAAGGAAGAAAAATTGTATGCTATGAGTCATGATTTATGGAAAAATTAACCACAAAAAATGACAATTTCTCTAATTTGCGCAAAAAACGTACTTTTGGTGTGCCAAAAAATCGTATTTCCACCATGAGGATTTAAGAGGACTTTTGATATGTTGTTCCAAGTGTCTCAACGTACAGCATAGTACTAAAACATTTATTTTGCAATTAGTTCGATTTCGTAATATGACTGGACTAATGAGTCTCGTTGGTTTATGTGTAGTGATTTGTGTTTAATGTTTTTCTGTGATTTGACGTTCCTTGTACCACTGCGTCTCTTTCTGTGTGTGTCTTCTACTGTAACAGTGGATGTTTTTGGATGCTCCTCCCGGGCACCTGGTCCCACCTCTAGCTTGCTAGGGGTCCGTCGATGCTCAATTTGGTGCTCTATTGTGAGTGCTGTTGAGATTATCGTCAGGATCTTCTTTAACTCATTGGTGCTGCACCTAGGTGTTGTTGAAGATTCCCTCCCTCCTTTCTTGTACATATTTAAACTTCAACAAACTGTTTTTAGATTTAGTGAAATGATCTGAATGCTTTCTTCTTTTCAAATGCTTCTTGAATTTAAATGAATGTATACTAAAGTGTATGACAAACCTTGATATCCATAGGAATCTTTTTGGTCAAAATCACTACATTCTGGAATAGGAATGAAATGATATAAGGATTTTCCTTGACATATTACAAGGATTCGTGACAATAAAGTTTTTAATGGATGTCTTCTTTAACTCATTTGAACTTTCTTTTCTATTTTGATCTCGAAAATTTATAATGTAATAGCAACATATGTAAAAGAAATCTTAATTAAAGCACAAGGTTATCTGATTGATATTCAGACATTCTCAAAACTACTAACATAACAATGTAACTGATAACAAAGTGTTTAATCAAAATACGGATGTGTTCCAACTCTATACATTCATTGGAAATTTCCAAACCAATTTTTCCTGCACCAGACCCTCTTTAATGTTTTGCATTTGGATTTGTACTTTTTCTTTACAGAGAGTGCGCGGCTCCAAATTTCCTTTAGGGTCGATTCAGTAGCAAATCCAATTAAAATAAATGTTAAAAATAGCACAGGAGGGATGGTGCTAAGATGTTCACCTCATTTATTTTAGGTGATTTTTTCAATGGAATAAAGTAAATAATATCTATGATGTCAAATTGATAAAGGGCCAAAACAAATCTTCAGGCGACAGAGCTGTAAAGAAGTAATTAATACACATCTAAACACCATGTAACGGGGAACAGTTTTAACTGCTCCACACTCCAACATTTGTACACACTCCAACCTTTTTACTTTACAGAGAGTGCGCGGCTCCAAATTTCCTGTAGGGTCGATTCAGTAGCATATCCAAATAAAATATATGTTAGAAATAGCATGGGAGGGATGGTGATAAGATGTTAACCTCCTTTAATTTCGGTGATAGTTATCTTTTTTTCAAGTTTCATAGATACATGCATGTATAAAATCATGTAAGCTTACATTCAGGACCTCAGTTCGTAAGAAGTTATAATGAAAACTAAGTTAACGGCGTTTTTTACTTTATTTATGACGTGTAAGTTCCTGCAAATTCTTAGATCTAAAAAGTTAACCGGATGCCTACGTCGCTCAAATAATTACACTTAAGATCTTTTGCTTTGTCTTGCTAATTTGCCTTGAAAAATATATTCACATTACTCTTTTAAAATGAAAAGGAAAAAAAAGAAGACATGAAACACAACGTTGTCAGTAACCAACCGAAAACCATATAAACCAAAGAAAAATTGTTCATCTCTGCATCCATTTTCCGGATGATTAATCGTAGTAAAAGTCGTTAGTGCAGTGGAATCCCAGATTCGGCAAAGGGTCTTATGCGGGAGGGTACGTGGTCCTCCAACTATGCCTCTGCAGGGGTTTTTTCTCCGGGCACTCCGTATTCATCCTGCTCGTTGGACCCCCTCACGCTAACATCTGAACCAATGTCAGACATTAATGAAGTTGCGTAACTTGTTTCTTAAACGTCGTAAAATAATAAAGTTAATTCTTTTAGAAAAAATTGAAGTTGAACTATTAATAGGTTTTCTACTTGTTTTGGCTTATTTCAGTCAATATTCGACACGTAGGTATTATGACGAAGAAAATATTTTATTTCGTAATATATTATGATTTGAAAATACATTAAGGTGAAATTCAAAGTCCAGCTTGAATAATTGGCAAGTTGTACCTCTAATTTTATCATGGACCGATTTCTCCGTATCGATCTCCCCTCGTAAAAACTGGCCTTGTAAATGAATTTCCCTAGTATGAAAAATGTCCAGTATTGATAGTCTTCCTGGAAAAAGTCTACTGCCCCTTTTTCTATAGGTATTTCCGATATCGGCCAATTTCATAATGGGGAAGGGGATCTATGTTAAAACAGCGACACAATTAATGAAGTATATTGATTTTAGACACTTTCTCAAAATATTGTATACAGCAAAACAGTGAAAGTTTAAGATATCGAACTAATGTGTTCTACTCTACTCTAAAATCGAATCGCTTTCTCTGAATGACTAGAAAAGCCTCATGTTGGATATTACTGACATTCGAAGAGATAACTTCCACAAAAATTCTCATCTTTTTGAAAATGCAAGTATTAAATCTGAAAGATATTTCGAATCCAAATAACGTAATTTACATAGAAAATTGTCTTCGCTCCTGTAGATAAAGTATCCAACAACACCATTATCATTTGGAAACTTTCCTCTATATCAATTTTAGTTTCGGAACTTTCGTCTACCAAAACTTATATCAAAAGCAATGAATGTGTCCCCAACATTTTGAGAAACATAACAGTGAATTTTTTTCATTCAACATCCCTTTTTATAAATTGGATCTTCCTACAATATACTGCATACTAAAACTGCACCAGTCTCCTCACAAATTTCGATACATTGCTAATATTCTAGCAACTACAATTTTGTCTACAAATCTGACGTTAGCACTTACGGCGATAAAGTAACAAGTAGCAACATATTGTGCAATTGTTCTAAACAGGAATGATGTAAACTTATTTTGGTCTATCAAAAATCTAGGGCATGTGATTGACAAAATAAAATCTAGAAAACTTTCCAATGTTCAAGCCAATACGATTTCTTCAAACGATTTTTCAAATATGTGCACCACGCTTCTGCACTACAAAACGAATGATCAGTTACTAATTATTATCAATTATCCGAACTATCCCAAAGAGGAAAAAATTAAAAAAAGGAAGGGGGTGCATTTGTTAAAGAATCGATCTTTAAGATCATTAAATATGGAAAATTTGACTATTTTTCCTCCTTAATCCATCAAAAACATGTTCTAAATACGATCAAATGAAATGTACAACAATAAGGAACGAAATATGCAAGAGCGATGTGCATTTTTCCGCTAATGTGTATCTCGCGCTAAACAGCTTCTATTATGGTAATTACATACAAAATAAGTCCGTATATAACACTTTTCAAGTCATTAAGAGATTGTGGTTCGACTCCTTCCAACTTACCCCATTTTCGTAAAAAAAAACTTCCAACGCCTCATTTAGCACTTCCCAGCATTCAATGAAATCTATCTTGGATTGAATTCTTTATTTTGGCCCTTTCTTTGAATTATTGGCGAGTCTTAACCCCTCCTTTGTTAAGTAATTAATTGACCAGCTTGTTCGTAAATATATGCAGAGCTAGCGCATTCGCATGAGGCAAGGTATGAAACATTTACTTTGACGTCAGAAGTGACTTTATTGTAATTAAGAATAAAACTTCGGACTGGTTTTTTATATTTATAACAGATAGAAGGGGGTTCGAAATTTAAAACAAAATGGGGTATCCTGCTTTGAACCCGGTGATCTCGGAAAATATTCCAGATGTTTAAAACATCAAATCCTTCGTTTATAAGCTCAATTTTGATAAATCTTTTTTTTTCGGTTGAATTCTTTTTCTTATTTCTAAAAGGTGCGTCCTGTAGCAACACATCCCACCAATCCTGCTACGTCGTTCGGTACATTTTTTGACATAATTTTTTTCACACTTTTCGGGCATATTACATTGTTTAGATTGATGATCACTGACGAGGGTTAAGTACCCGAAACGTGCATGTCTGGTCCATGCTGCAAATTTATTTGTTTTTAAATGGTGCTATCAATTTTGAAGACGTTTAACATTTGAACTACTTGGTGAGTGTCACTGCTGGTGGACCAGGAGTCCCCGAGGGCACATGTAGCCAAGTTCGATCAACTTCGGTTGGTCGTCTGTCTCTTTAACGCATTTAAAAATTCTGTCACAAAATTTCTTGAAATTTCTAAAACGTGTGTCCTGTAGCATCATATCCCACGCATCCCGCTACGTCGTTCGGTGCATTTTTGGACATAATTATTTTCGCCCTTTTTGGCCATATAACATTGTTTCGATTAAGGGCCACTGACGAGGGTTAAGTACCCGAAACGTGCATGTCTTGTACATGCTGCAAATTTATCCGTGTTTAAATGATGCTATTGAATTTGAAGACGTTTAACTTTGATAGCCGGAAAAATTTGATTGAAACGAAAGCTAACGATGATGTTTTACCTAAATCAGTCCGTTTTTTTTGTAACACCCTAGTAGATCCTCATCCAATACAGATTTGAGTTTAACAGCCGGAATCGAAGACAGTGCGTGTAGTAGTTCATGTCTTCTATTATTGCGAGCTATGACTAGCAAATCGTCTAGCGAACGATGGATTCTGGATTGCCTTCTTAATTTTCTGTTGCGTCGTTTTCCGTTTGATCTGTGTTTTCTTTTCATTGTAGGGCGGATAGAAAAAAAATACTGGACAAATAAAGTACTAGTCTAATCAAGTATTAGACAAATCAAGTTTTAGTCTCATAAAGTATAAGACAAATAAAGTATTAGTCTAATAAAGTATTAGAGAAATAAAAGTACACATAAAAGAAAGGAGGGAATCCCGGTTGCTGAAACCACAGAAAAACACCAAAACAACCAATGCAAAATCACAGAGTTGACAGGCACATGCATAGCAAGGGACACAAAGGTGAAAAGAAACACCAATAACACAGAAACGTCAAACACAAAAGACATACAGTACACGACACCAACGGAACCAATGGCAACCGGTGACGACTTGGAATGAACATCTACTACGACTGTTAGAAATAGTGCAGTTATCCGGCTTACGTTTTCACAACTCTCTCACTCTTTCGGTTACAAAGAGGTACCGTAGAACGTACAGTAGTGGTGTTATATAGCATCATCACTGTAATATGGCCATACAAACAAGACATCATGACAGAAGGTCCCTAGAAACACATCGATGGATATAAAAATAGAGGGTGTAAGAAATACAGCCCGTGCTCTGCTTGTTTTAACGAGTTCATGTATGTTATCATCCTAGGAGTCTGAATGACATTAAGATAGGACAGGTGGTCAGGAATGTGTCTTTTCTAAAGATTGAAAAGGGCCCGTCATGGAGTCCTGTCGTCACAGTCAGTTTGAATACAATTCTTACGAATGCGCTGACACAAGATTAGACAAGTCAAACCAAGTGTCCGTCTTGTGAGAACAGGACATATCCACGGTATCAAGGACGTGTAATGATTCTGACGCAATTTCGATCGTAATTGTGTATATTATGTCACCATAAAGGACAGGTTGTCAAATAGCAATAGTAATATACTATGTTGCTTTTACGAACCCCCAATTTCAAAGAAGCTGACGATAATTTTTGTAACATTTCCAAAAAGTCTTAACTAGTTTGTGAAAGTGAAAAACTTGACATAAAAGTTTCCTAGTAATTTGCGAAGGACTAGATGCGCTAACCCCCTTTTTCATCAAAAATTGCATTAATAAACAAATTATCAGTGATAACTTATTGCAAAATTGAATGTTTGAACAAACACAGCGTCATAGTTTCGAGCCCTCGTAACGTCACGCGCGTGATGTAAGACGTTATGTTTGCCCTTAATGGCGCAAAACAAAGGAAATTCATAGTACATGTATTTTACACACAAATCTCCAAAATTTATCTACGCACCAGGCCTCGCCGACAACATTTTTTATGCAAATTGAAAGGCCGCTCAGAGGCCCATGGATTGGTACAAAACTTACTATTGTCAAGCCTTGGCACGCTACTTGATTTCGTAATTTCGTATAGAAATTTCGCTCATTTATTGATATTTTCAATGCTTGTAACTTTTTCAGACGTTTTGAGCGTCGAAGATTTCAGTATGGATTCACGATACATTTGACAATTTTTGAACTAGAATATTATGGATATATGAAGAACTTTGAAAAAAAGACCGAATTGCAGGTTACCGCACCTTCTCTGTTCTATTATGAAAATTCAGAACATATGAATATGCTCAAGCGAATAGGATGAGCTGTGGAATGAAAACACCGTATGGTGGCAATCTCGGAACATCACCATAAAGGGAATCGGCCATATTGAATCCCAAATTATAGCTTTTGTCATACAAACTCGTATCAATCACAAGATTTGACGTCCTTGGACATCGGATATTTCCGATGAAAAGGACCGTTACACTTAATTCTTTATCACTGGTTACGCAATTCATTTATGGTATATCTATATACAATCTTCGACACTTTATTAATTTCTATTCTAATTTATATGAATAAAAATGTAAAATAACGCTTACCTCTGTTTAAAGTACCTTCGTCGACACCATTTTCACAGTCGTTAAATCCGTCTTGAAATATACTTAGATCCTTACAAAGTTTATTGCAGAATACTTGATCCCAATCACAATCTGTCTGTTGTGGAGTCAAAAATATTATTCTTATACAAGATAAAAGAATCTTTTGTTGATCATCTATTGAATACACATCATTTGCTGAAACAGAAATTCAGTCTCTATCTCAATGTCAGAGAGCGATTTAAGCCTGTCGGACAGAAATAGCAAAATGCAGTGACCAATTCCAAGTCAGAGAGCGATATAAGTCTGTCGGACATAAAACATTAAAATGCTGTGCACCAGACATATTTTTGAGATGAATGATATACAATTATTTCTATTAACCGAGTTAAATACAATGATTTAGCTCCCTGAGAAGACAATATTTACCGTGCCAGAAGAGGAGATAAACCATTGTATTTACCGAGTTAAAAGTAAGATAATTAAATGAAGTCTCAAAATCATATATCTATATTACCATCAATCCTTTCAAGATTAGCGTTGGAATATGCGCAGATAAAACTGAGCTTTTAAAATTGACAAAAATGCTAATTTCATCTTATACATTTATAATTTCCAAATAAATTTGTTTACACCAATCTATGCATTTTGATTGGTTAATATGATCGTCATAAAAATGGCGAAATACACTTCATACCCCAATGAACACGATAAAATACCGGAAGAGCCGGAACTACTTCCATCAAAATCATTTAGTATGTTGCTAAGATCGGCTTTCGAAAGATAATTATGCAAAGAAAAAATAGTGTTGTTAATAGTAGCCCTTAGGTATAAATACGATATCAGAATTAATGAAAATTTTATGACAATTTCGATGATGTACCGGTATACGTGGTTTTTACAGCGTTGTTCGGTTGCTATGCTCCTGTTTTTGACGTTTCTTAGACCATTTCCTGACCTTAAAATTTCATGAAAGACAGACAAATCAGTAAATGACGAGAAAAACAGAAACTTCGGTTATTTTCTTCAAAATTACATTCCCGTCGTAACAGTAGCAAGTGCCTGCGTTTGAAATTTTCCAATGACTGACGACTGTCAACGACAACGTGCATAAGTTTTGATTGAGAACTTCAAAAGGACCGAAGATCACTGTTTCAAATGATTTCTATGAGGTACAATTGTTCTGAACCTATGAAGTATTGAAACTAGAAACTTTTGTAATGATATATTTTCGGCGAGATGAAGAATTTAGGAGAAAATATTGACAGTGAATAGAAAATTAAGAGATCAAAAGACGGCGACCTACCTCGGCCTCGATCAGGATACAGTATCGTCATGAATTTTCACAATTAACTTGTCACTTATGAAATAACTAAATCCTAGGAAGGTATTCTGATACCAATAGATCATAATCATGCCGTCTTCTGCAAGTATTAGATCTATAAGTACAGAGAATCTGTCTGTATAAACTCCCAGCTCCTGCGTGTACAATCCAAACACATAACTGCCATGTCGGCGACCTTGAACTTGAACTGCAGAACGCGTCATCAAATTGTTACGTCATATCATCGGATGATGTAATGGATTGGTAAAATGGGGCTCCAGATGGGGAACGAATATTTTTGACACATTTGCTGCCTTTAACTAGCAACGTTTTCATTATATCTATTTCGTCTTGGAACTAGTTCGCCTACGGGCCCTACATAATTGATATTTTCATACGCAATGTATTAAATTACTAATTTCTTGGGTATATTTATGAAATTTAGGATAAATTTGGGTTTGGAAATTATAAAAATTGACTGTTCAATTTTGACAGTTTATTGGAGAATGAAGTTTGGTTTGTCGCATCACAAATTTTGCGTAAAACCGCTTCGCTACGCTACGCGGTTTTACACAATTTGTGATGCGACAAACCAAACTTCATACTCCAATAAACTGTCAAAATCGAACAGTCAATTCTTATGTAACATCTTTTATTTTTTTAAAAATCGCCGACAAAATAATCAAATCATTCATATCAGACTACTTACAAAAACAACAGATCGCTGATCTATTTTAAGAAAGGGGGAATCTCCAGCAACACTCGGTTGCAGCATGCACGGCAAAACCCAGTGAAAAAAACACAGATTAAGGTGGCTCCACACACCTATCCCCCCAAAAAGATCCTCTCGTTTAATTTTTCTGAAACTCTCGCAAATTGATAATTGGTATACAAGATTAAATTGTGCAAAGTATGAACAAAATCGAACCTACGTAACTGTTTTCATGACACTTTGAATTTTGGCGGTTTTGGGGTTTCTCTTCTATATTTGTCAACTTTGCCAATTTGAAGAAAGAATGTTTTTATGATTTAATTTTATATTCAAACTATTTTTTCATCTTTAAACAAAGATATCGAAATAAACTAAGAAAATGGAGGAATTATTACAAATTAAATATCATCTAGGAGGTTAAAAAACTCGTGATTCGATCGTCATTTTTTTTACTTTATATGCCTATTGCATGAAATTCTATCGTTTAATTTTCTTGAAACAAATATCAAATGATAAACTATTGTATATGAAGTATTTCTATGCAATATGAACAAAATCGAATCTAGCGAACGGAAGTTATGACTATTTTTGTAACCCTAACCCCTTAATTTCTACGTTGCAATCCATATTCATTCGACGTTATAGTGACGTCAGAGGTAAGAAGAGTTAATCAGCGTATGACTACAGGAATGTGTAGGGATTCTGGACGGAAACGGCCTTAAGGGAAACCTTATAAAGCTTTCATAGTGTTTGTCCATTCATTCGAGATTCTTGATATGTCTAAACAACAGAATGATAAATTGGGGGGGGGGGGGGCGCAAGGCGCTGTTTCGTATACGTTTAGGGACAGGGAAGAAATAATTTTCTCTGAAGTTTATGAATAAGAAATTTTAAAAGATCAAGCTATATGTTAAAGTCAGATTCAGGAGCTTATCCAGAAACTCAATTACAGTGTGCACATATAACTGTTAATTGGATGACTTACGATACTAGGAGGATTGAGGGCATTGAAGGATATTCATATTATCAACATATAGCTCATACTGCAACATCTAGAAATACCATTAACATAGAAAAAAAAAACAAGCTTCGAGGACAATCTAATTTATTACGCAGGGAAATGCAAAGTGCAATGAATGATTTCCTGAGAGGGGCTTCTCATGAAGTTGAGAGAGAGAGAGAAATGGATTTGTTTTCTTTTATTTGCTCAAATTCAAAATATGACGCCCTTATTCTTTTTTTCGGTGTTTTTTTAAACGAATTCGGCGATATTCGGCCCCATTTTCCCTCCCTGGAATATATATTTTTCCCCTCCTGTCAGAGAAATTTTACCCATATAAAAGGTTTTTTCTATGGCTGAAAATATTTCAAAATAGTGTGTAAAATTTAACAAAATCAGAGATATACGGCAGTATGAATCTGAGAGAAGGGAAAAAGTAAACGAAAACTTATTTTATGGACGTCATTCACCTCGCTCGTTCTCGATAATGCGTGTAGTTATCTGCATAATGGATACACCTTTGAACAAAGCAGGATTGATACTAAAATACGTTCGCTTTAAGTTTTGAAATAAAGAAACTTAGTTCGATAACATTTCGCTGCAAAGTAGGAAAAATGACAAAATTGCAGAAAAATTCTTCTGATCATAGATAATCAGAGATACAACACTTATAAATATCTGATCCATTATATCGCTAAAATATCCAAGAAATAGCCTGCTAGACAATTAAACCAATATTCTCCTATTCGATTTTATTTCAAAGTAACAAGTTGTTGATTTCCGATGATGACGTTATAAAAAGGAATTTCAAACTTTTACAGCAATAGCCAGGGTGCTCATTCATGATTATTTTTGTACGTATATTGATCAAACGATAAATCTAGCTAAAATTAATTACTTTCAGATTATAGAAGATAATTTTTTTGTTTCATCGATACCAAACTTGTTGAAATCCGTTCGAAATAAGCGAGATAGAAGAGTTTGAACAATAAAGATGATCCCACATTAACTAACGAGACCAACTCACACCATAGAGACATAAAACACAAAAGACCAAACATACAAAAAAATGTGAACCAACGAGACCAATGAGCAACCGGTACCGACTTACATGTAGGACGGCAATCTACTACGTCAACAGCAGACGGTGTGGTTATCCTGGATTACATGCAGACAACCCAACCACTTTTCCGATAACCCAAAGCTCTCGAAGAACATACAATTGTGATGTAAAATAGCCTCCTCACTGTAAGATGAACATACAAACAGAGAGCATGAGACAGTGGCCCAAGAAACTACAGAAGCGTATTAGTGGCAGATTGATACTCTTTCTTTGACACTTTTTCTGTAAATTTTACACTTTTATGTGTAAATTTTGCATATTTCTGTGTAAAATTTGCACTTTTCTGTGTTAATTATATACTCTTTCCTGTCGTTTATACACTATTTTCTGTAAATATTACACTTTTCTGTAAATTCTAAACGTTTTTATGTAAATTGTACACTTTTTCTGTCAATTGTACATTTTTTCTGTAAATTATGCACTTTTTCTGTACATTTTACACTTTTAAGTTTTATTTTTACACTTTTAAGTCTAAATTTTATACTTTTTAGCTCACCTGAGCCAAAGGTTCAAGTGAGCTATTGTCATAGCGCGTCGTCCGTCGTCCGTCCGTAAACTTTTCACATTTTTGACTTATTCTCAAGAACCAGTGAAAGGATTTTGATGAAACTTGGTATGTATAAAGTACTGATGGTCCCCTACAAGTGTTGTTGTTTTTCGCTCGGAACCCTCAATAGATGGCGCCACCAGAGACAAAAGTATGTCACGGGGTACCCTTCTCTGACAAGCTTCTTTTTCAAAACCAAAGCATGTATCGACAAACCGAAAGCATCAAGATGATCTATAGAGATGTCTAAAGAAGTGTTGTTATTTTGGTTCCACTTCGAAGTCAAATTTTTGAAGCGTTTTTGACGTATTTTCGAACTTAGTCAGAAATGCACATTTTTGCACTATTTCGTTAAATAATTCAATAAGTGTATGATTTTACACACTCATTTAATTACTGCATATTCATCATATTTAACTTACTTAATGCTTTGATATGTATTTTACGTTTAAATTTTATTTTTTGATTTTTTATGATTTTTTTTCTATCGTAATTAGGAAGGGGGGGGGCTTAATTTTCATACATGTTCTGCTTCTTTTCTATAACCACTCTTCAGATTGTAATGAAATTTTGTAGGTATGAGGTACTCATGCATGGTACCCTACAAGTGAAAAAAAATTGTCAAGGTATCCACTTTTTGATTTTTAAGGAATATTTTTAAGATTGTACATGGGTATAATGTATGTTTTCCATGCCCGATGGACCCATGGGGAGTGACTTCAAACCCCGGCGAGACCCCAACAAAATTGTTTTTCCCGTTTTCAATAGTTTTTTCTCATTTTCTTTGTAAATTGATCGTTACGAATGAAAATGTGAAAGAATTTTGTCAAAATATCAACTTTTAGATTTTTATTGATTTTTTTAAAAGAGACAAGCTAGTTTGGCTTTGTGTAATTATTTTCGTACATCGAATTAACTTGGCCACATACGCTATCAAATATACTCTGATTTTATTTCTAAGATGTTGGCTTTTTCCATACATGCATATTTCATAACAATTTCCCTATATAATGATTATTTTCTCTGTTTTATTTCTGTATCTATGGTAAACAAAGTCGCCAATATCTTGTGTTACAGATTTTATTGGTTCAATACCTCCACGCCCCTTTTGTAGGGGTAACTACAGGAAATAAAAAGATGCACACTAATAATTTTGACTGACTTGAAATGCCCGGAAGTCTGTAAAATATTTGGCAAATCTTTGGCATGCATAAAAATGAAAAGAAAAAAAAGGGGGGGGTCATGCATGTCCTTTTTTCGCAAATTTCACCTTTTTACAGAAACTCTCCGTTCTCATCGAAAACGTTCCGAATTTTACATATTTTCAAATCGATTTGTAGATTGCATAAAAGACAAGACCAAATTCGAAGTTAAATTTATCACGACTACTGGTCACATTTTGTCGATTCAATATGCTGTTAATACATTTCCAATATTTTTTACAAATGGTGTGACACCTTTTATTCAGTACTGTTCACCAGTCAAAACAGGGGAATCCCCGCGAAGAAATTAAACTGTAAACAAAGTCGCCATACTTTATATCTTGTATTACAGATTTCATTGGTTCAATTCCTCCACAACCCTTTAGCACAGCGATACATTTCAGGAGATATAGTGCAAACGGAATAGATTTTTATTCAATGTGCATTATACTTGGAACATTTTCATACTGGTTATCATTCATGTACTTGGAACACGTGCATATATTTGTTATCATTTATAAACTTTGCTCGAATTTCCTCTATCTTAGACTCTCCTAGATGAAGTTATTTACGGACTGATTTCTTGAAGAAACGTCTAATGAGTAATCTCTTTCTCTGGATTTTGAGATTGCATAGGACATTTAATATTTGAAATTCTTGAAAATAAATAATTCAGTTCAGAGTTCTTCAAATCTTCCAATGAAATGTTGGACCACAGGAAGCTGTTGTTTTAATAGAGAAAATAAATTATTATTCACAACCTTAAGCCACTATGTTCGACATCTTGTATGTATAATATTTCTGAGATGAACACAGAGGTTTAGGGTTGTGAATAATAAAACATTTTCTCTCATAAAACGACAGGCTCCTGTGGTAAGACATTTGGGAGTTTTTATCTGTCCAAGTAATAGATACAGCATGAGTTTTTTCTGACCAAATAATTTTCTATCGCCAAATCAGATGCAATCGATAATTGTCATGAACTCTGTAAGCTAACAACTTGTCTGCGTAACAGACATATCACGAGGCCAAAAAATTAGTAAACAGCAAATAACGACGTCGTAGGTCTGTTAGTTGGACAAGCTTAACAATATCATGGGCCTTTTCATTTGTTTCCCTAAAAGCAGGATACACCAGAATATGGTGCATCAAACTGCGAGACTTAGCGAAACCACTCGATTGAGTTGTTGAACAGTGTATGCTGAAATGTGACTCTCCTTCTCGCCGGTTGAAATTTGCATAGGCAAGAAGCGCCACATTCAGCATATTTACCGAAAATTATTTGTTCAAGTGGCTTCACTGGGTCATGAGGTTTGATACACCGTACGCTGAAAACAAATTTGCACAACTCACTTGAATTGATATTGGGTTAACACGATTTTGACTGTACGTTACATGTATTAAGATGAAATCAATACTATTCAAAAGCATTCATAGATTTCAGTATAATTTAATATGAATAAAGGCAAAACCGAAAAATCATTGTCTTTTATGCCCCCCGGAATAAAAGATTCGGGAGCATAAAGTTTTTTGCCGGTCCGTCTGTCTGTTAG
Source organism: Pinctada fucata (assembly GCA_028142955.1). Lineage (NCBI taxonomy): Eukaryota > Metazoa > Mollusca > Bivalvia > Pterioida > Pteriidae > Pinctada > Pinctada fucata. The sequence goes on from AP027108.1 coordinate 9,603,487, forward strand.
TCTGTCTCTTTGTCCGAAAAACTTTAACATTGGGTATAACTTTTGAATGGAAGCTGATGATAGAGCTTTCATATTTCACATGGGTATTCCTTGTGACAATACATTTTCATTGATACCAACATTTTTTACCTCGTGACCTTAACCTTGACCTTTGACGTACTTTTCTAATATTTTAACATTGAGCATACCTTTTGAATGGTTAGTGATAGGGCTTTCATATTTTACATGTGTATTCCTTGTGACAAGATCTTTCCATTGATACCAACATTACGCTGACCCTGACCTCTCTCATACTTAGCAGAAAATGGTATTTATACTAACAAAGATGCCACCGGGGGCATTCTTGTTTCACAAACACAGGCTTTATAATTTCTGGCATGCTAGCTATCAATAATGAAAGGTTTGGTGTTCGATTTTAAATAGAATTTATGAAATCATTTCATTGTTTTATTCTTTTTCTGCTGCACATTAATGTGGAACCTTACTAAATGATTTTATTTTTTATGTTGCATAATTGAACTATACTAATTGGGCATATGACTTTGGACCACTTTATCCGTCTTTTCGAATCAGTAAAAAAGTTATTGTTTTTAAATGTCACTATTTTATCTTGTTTGTACTTTTAAAGGTTGTCTGAAAAAAAAATTCCTATGCATCCGGCAAAAATCTTTTAAGAAAGATTGTGTGCTAAAATCCTGGTACTGTCACTATCAGTATTCGATGTCATAATGTCAATTAGAGCGTGCATGGGTATCAGGTGAGCGTTGTGCCCCCTGGGGCTTTTGTTTCTTTTAGTTTTTCTACCACAGAAAGGAAAGCGATGGTCCATGCCTGGTACTGTGTGACAAGATCCTCTGATTACATATAAATACAACTATGTTAACGAACATCGCTTCCGTTGTGATTTTTTATGAATAATCGTGGAAACAACTGAATTTCTGATTGAAATGTGCCTCGTATCGAGAGACGCTACCCCAAAGCGACGTTAATGACGGTCATCTGCGATTGCTGACCAACATTGATAGGCTTAAGATCAAAACCAGTTAGAGCAAGCAATTTCAAACAAATTACATCTCTTATATGTTATATACGTCAATCCGTTACACTTGATGACTATATAATCAAAGCTACGCCATTGTAATTTAGTGAATTAAAAGAGATGCAATCTTTAGAATGTAACTTAATTTAAGGTGGCTCAACACACCTACCCCCCCCCCCCCCAAAAAAAAATCCTCTCGTTTAATTTTTTCTGAAACTCTCAGAATTTGATGATTGGTATACAAGATTAAATTTTGCAAAGTATGAACAAAATCGAACCTACGTAACTGTTTTCATGACGCTTTGAATTTTGGCTCTTTTGGGGTTTCTCTTCAATTTTTGCCATTGTTGCCCATTTGAAGAAAGTATGCTGATTTTTAAAATATTTTGCTGAATTTATGAATGTTTTTATGATTTAATTTTATATTCAAACTATGTTTTCATCTTTAAACAAAGAAATTGATATGAACGTAGAAAATGGTGGAATTATTACAAATTTAAGATCATCTAGGAGGTTAAAAACTTGTTTTTCGATCGTCATTTTTTGACTTTATATGCCTATTGCATGAAATTCTATCGTTTAATTTTCTTGAAACAAATACCAAATGATAAACTATTGTATATGAAGTATTTATATGCAATATGAACAAAATCGAACCTAGCGAACGGATGTTATGATTATTTTTGTAACACAACCTCCTTAATTTTTACGCTGAAATCCATATTCATTTGACGTTATATAGTGACGTCAGAAGTAAGAGTTAATCAGCGTATTACTACAGGAATTTGTAGGAATTCTGGTCGACCGAAACGGCCTTAACGAAAACCTTACAAAGCTTTCATTGTGTGTGTCCATACATACGAGATTCTTGATATGTCTAAACAACAGAAGGCCACCCCCCCCCCTCAAAGAAATATTAGTAGGATATTAATAGGAGGATTGAGGGCATTGAAGGATATTTATATTATCAACATATAGCTCATATTACAATCTCTAGAAATACCATTAACATTTCAAAAAATCAAAATAAACTTCGAGGACAATCTAATTTATTACGCATTTGCGTGAAGGTTATTTTAGAGAGAGAGAGAGATCTATCACATAAACAATTAAGGGGCTAAATTGGATAGTTTTCCTTATTTGCTCAAATTCAAAATAGGACGCCCTTATTCTTTTTCCGGTTTTTTTTTTCAAACAAATTAGGCGATATTCGGCCCCATTCCCCCTCCATGGAATATGAATCTGAGAGAAGGGAAAAAGTAAACGAAAACTTATTTTTAATGACGTCATTCACCTCGCTCGTTCTCGATAATGCGTGTAGTTATCTGCATAATTTGAACAAAGCAGGATTAGTACTAAAATTCGTTCGCTTTAAGTTTTCAAATAAAGAAACTTAATTCGATAACATTTCGCTGCAAAGTAGGAAAGTTGACAAAATTGCAGAAAAATTCTTCTGATCATAGATAATCAGACATACAATAATTTAAATATCTGATCCATTATATCGCTAAAATCTCCTAGAAATAGCCTGTTAAATAGTTAAACTAATATTTTCCTATTCGATTTTACTTCAAAGCAACAAGTTGTTAAATTTCCGATGATTACGTTATAAAAAGGAAACTTTTACAGCGATAGCCAGGGGTCTCATTCTTGGATATTTTAGTACCTATATATCAAACGATACATCTAGCTAAAATTAATTACTATCAGATTGTAGACGATAATTCTCTGGTTTCATAGATACCAAACTTGCTAAAATCCGTTCTGAAATAAGCGAGATAGATAAGTTTGAACGCCGAAAACTCCGAGCGCTGTGGACACTATTCAACGGCGAGTTCTCAATATTTATTTGGCGCGTTATCATGACGTCATAATCATAATGACGTCAATGTCCTCGGTAAGAGAGCCTCCGAAAAGACTATATATTCGGATACTCTGTGAAGCCACCTTAAGATGTAAATGAGGTTGGAGTAAAATGTTCTAAATCAAAACTCTTAAAGAGGAACACTTGTTTATCTCGTTAAAGACATTCCTAGTAAGCAATGAAATCCTATCATTTGAAACTAGAGTCCGGATACGATTAAAAGATGTGGAAAAATAAACACCTAACACCCCTCTTTCAATTATACTTTCTTATTTTAACTCTTTGGGTGAAAAATTCAATCACTCCACCCCCACCGGAAAATATATATTTTTGGCAACATCTTTTGAAAAAAAACCTCTGTAACCCCACCCAGATCTGTTACATGTAGATGAGGGTGGGATGGGGGTGTATGAATCTGACTATTCAAAGATGACGAACATTATACCTGCATGACTATACACATACATGTAAACCCCCCTTCCAAAGACTCAAATCATGTGGGCCTTAGATGAATTGTAAGCGTAAGATGAGCTGATAAATTTTTATACGTGTTCATTCAGGACTGCGTCATGACATCTTTTTTATACCTCAATTGATCGATTATTGAAATTCAAATTTAGTTTCTTTTAATCTGCTGGAATCTGTTGTAGTTCATTTCATAAATCAATGATCTATTAATCTAAACAATATGTTTCACCTATTTATTTTTTTTTTTTTGCATATCGTATTACATGAAGAGTAGGGAAAATGACGAGAATAGGGCATACCAGTGACTGATCCCTCTTACTTTATTGGAACCGGGATGGTTTGCCTTGGTCTCTGATATGCGTCGCTTTCTTTGACGTCGCCATTTTTTTTTTCTTGTCTTCTTATTTTTACAAACCCAGAAAATTGTGTTTGCATGAAAGAAATGCCTATAAGACTCCACTAGAAATAAGATTTCTTTAATGTATCGAAGGCGACAAATATGTTCACTTAATGAAAATATACTGCAGTGATAGGTTTAGGGGATGTAGGGAATTGTTCGTCTCCTGTATAGATCTAACCCCCCCCCCCTCCAAAAACAATCGACAAATGTCAACAAACCCTTAGTCAGGATGCTGGATCTACCACTGATCCACCACTGGTTCTATATATTATTGTATTTAATATATATTAGTAGTTCTAATTTTACAGTTTGATTTTGATAATTGAATTTAATTTTTTGTACCCCTAGAATCGAATCATCGGTTAACTTTCTTTTGTCAAAGTTAGTTGCGTTTCATTCATTCAAGAATGCATATCTATATATTAAAATGGGGGGGGGGAGGTTTACATTACGATTATAATTTAATGATCACCGCTTGATTTCTGTGGTCTAGAAAGCGCCGTCAATACCGAAAATCGACAATGTGGAAGTAACGTTGGTGTAATGATTACACAAGTCCGCATTAATATTTTGCACAAATGTTTAGAAAGAAATTGTAAAATCTTAAGAAAAAAGTCAAATTTACAGATGATAAGTGTCAAATTTACAGAAAAAAAGTGTAAAATTACAAACAAAAGTGTAAAATTTATTCATAAAAGCGTAAAATTCATTCTTAAGGAGGTATGAGTGTGAACATGGAGAAATAGAAATTTAAAATAATTGTCTACTTATAAAAGAAGATCCCTTTCTTCATCGATTGCAATATTTCATGAAAAAAGAGTGTAGCCGTTTGTCCCCTATATACCGACAAAAAAGGGAAGTAACTCTGCACATTTTTTTTCTAAAACAATGTCCCAATTTTGGACTTTATTTTAAAAATAAACATAACGCAGTAGGAGGTAATTTTTTATCCATTCACGTTGCAAATGAAGTAATTTATCATTTTCGAAAAATATTTTTTGTTGCCATGGTAACCAAACTAGAGAGGATGTTTATTTCATCCCACTTTTGACAGTAAAAATTGTATGAAAACATTCATTTTCGAAGTAGTTGGCATAATAGAATTTTGATAAAATTTTTCTTTTATCATCAAGTGATATATGCTAAAGATAAAAAAATAATTTACAAAAAAAAGAGTGTCGTCGTTTAAAGATATTTAGATTAGAATTCCTCTGACCAAGCATCTGGATGACAAATATGGATAATGACCATATCCCTGTTTACAGCACAAAATCGATAATTCAGAAAATCAGAAACCGAGGCATACGAAATCAGGATAAAACAGGAACAAAAGCAAACAAACAAAAACCTCCACCATATGAAAAGAAGCGAACTCCCGATATGAGAGTGAGACCAGGTGCCCAGGAAGAGTAAGCATCTCCTGCTTGCATGCAACACCCGTCGCTTCAATTCGGTAGAACTGTCACATTCGGTAACTTCCATTTCGGAAGACATAGAGTACAATCTTGGGTTGGATGGTTCAAATGGTCTACGACAGAATATCACCCATCATTCTGGAGAGTGGGACATCATAGTGTATGACGAGTTCCCCATATCGACCGTAGAACTTCCTCAGTGACGATGTTAGTCGGTCACAAGCATATCCCTGACTGAGAAGCTTATCTGAAAGACGCCTAGCTCTCAGAACAAAATCCGTATATTTGGTACTTGCTCTGGCATAGCGTATCAACTGAGATATGAACACGCCATAAGCAGGCGATGAAGGAATGTTGCTACTCAGAAAAGGAAAGTTTGTAATGCTGAAATTGAAGTCGTCACGTTTGTCATAGAGTGAGGTGTTCATGTGACCATCAGTGTCGTAGGACAACATTATGTCCAAATAGGATGCTGAATTATTTGTCTCTGTAGTTTCTTTGACTTCAAGCTCTGAAGGATAGATACTGCTCAGGAAATCCGCGAATTTTGGATAATTGATGGACAACACATCGTCTATGTATCTGTAAGTGAAGTTGAAGTCAGAAGCTAAGTATCTTTTCCCTTCAGAGACCAGAGATTGAATGAATTCAGCTTCGTACGAGTAAAGAAAAATGTCGGCAAGGAGTGGGGCACAATTGGTCCCCATTGGAATTCCGACAATTTGCTGGAAGACCTTTCCTCCAAACACCACAAAAATGTTGTCGATCAAAAAGTTTAACATCTGAATAATATCTGTTTCAGTGTACTTATTTTCAGAATCGGACTTTTCTTTTACAAAGTAGGTTTTGTCATAGTTCACAACAATAAATTTGTATTTGCGATTACCGTTCTTACTTGTAAACGCATTACTTATAATTTTTGCGAGTCTTTCTTTCAATTTAGAATGTGGAATTGTAGTGTAAAGTGTCGAATAATCAAAGGCTTTGATCGAATGAACTTTACTAAAATGAGTGGATTTCAGATGTTCTAAAAGTTCCTTCGAATTCTTTAAAATCCACATCTGGTTGATACCACTGCGAGAATATACTGTCGAACAATATTTTTGAAGCCCAGATTTGATTTCAGGTAAAACTTTGGTGAGTAAGATCGATACAGATTTGGTAGAACATTTTGAGGAACCAGCGATGAAACGTTGTTTGTACGGATTCTTATGCATTTTAGGTTGCAGTAAAAGAATGGTAAATCTAAATCTAAATTGTTAGTTTGGAAGCCAAAGGAAGCAAGAGCTGATTTGTGGTTATCTATTATTTCAGAGGCAGAAAGGTTTGTAGGGGTGTAAGTGGGATTTCCAGGTGTCGAATTTAAACCCAACTCTTTAACTAGACTGTCGAAATAGTACTTTTTGCAAGTAAATGTGTAATTATTTGAGGCTTTGTCCGCTGGTGTGATGACATAATGTTCTTGGAGGTAGGTGAGCTCTGTGATAACATTAGGGTCTTTAAATATAGACTCGAATCTGGTGTTCACAGTTGATTTTAATCGGTTTATTCTAGATAAAAGTAACCCTCTGATGGATTTTATCCATTCGGAAAGAGTGTCAAGCTGTACATCCTCTTTCTTTGATATGATAAATCCGTTGTTTATGTTTGAAAATGGGAAGTTGTTATATACCTATACATTTAATATGAGATTTCTTATAATCTTGACTTCAGACGAAAAATTTAAGTCATATTCTGATCAATTTCTCATTTATTTTCCCAACACTTAGCGCTTATAAGCACCGTCAGCGTAACGTGACGTAGCGCACATCGTGACGCTCCCTTGAGGTAATGCTCGGCGATATTGTGTACTGATAATCTCAGTGAATGAGAAAAAATGGATGTTTTAGATTCTTATTTGTATGCGTCTTCTGTATATCATTTCTCTGAAAATTGATTTTGCGGTATCTACACGTATCTATTTATTTATGTACATGTAATTTTGACATTCGTACATATTGTACCAGATTAAAAAAAATTAAGCAATTTTAGTAGAACAACGATACAAAGGACAGTGGTGGATGCAGCGACCCCTTTGCCGGGGGGTCAAGGGGCGACTTTTGCCGACTTTTACTTTACATGGGCCAAAATATACCTGTTTTTTGGAAAATTTTGGGTCAGTGCCGGGGGGGGGGGGAGCGGACGTCCCCTCCACCCCCCCCCCTAAATCCGCCACTGAAGGATCTCTTAATCTCTTGATAAGTTTGCTTTGAAATAATTTATCTAAAGTTAAATGAGACATATTTCTAGTTTCATTTTAATAAGTGCTGGGTTAAGAAGGGGGTGGGGATGGTATGATAGGAATAGTAGTAAACGCACAACCTGTCTTCCGCATTGATTTCCTGCACATGTTCACTTCAATGAATGTCGTTATACCATACTTTAGTAAAATTGAAACAGAATAATTCCCTTTTCAACAGGGCGTACAATGAAAAGTGAGTTTACGGAGTCCTTCGGATCGATTTATTTTACAACGTACATGTACGTGATCTTTGGTCCTTTTGATGATTTGACAGTCGGTCGTCATGCTCACTTATTACAACTACTAATCAATAGGCCTCGTGATATAAATTCTAGCTAATTCATTAAACTCATACTTATTGTAAATGAAAGAAAAGTACTTTCAAGATATATTTGTTTTACATGTTTTCAATATTTGAGGTAAATTGCGAAGTCAGTAACGCTGCATCGTCAACTTGAACTATAAAATAAAATCATTCTTTTTTTAATTTATTTGTGTCTTTTTTATGCAAGAATAAATTTGAATTATTAAGTTGCTCAATTCATTCGCAATCAAATTATTCCGCTCCGTAAATTTGCCATGGCGTGAAATAATATAAGACAAACTGAATTACCCGAATTCTAAAGAGCAAGCACAAAGCGCTTTCATAATAATTCGCGGAAAAATATAACAACGTCGTAATTCAGTATGACGTCAAATGAACTCCCGTTCATGACGTAAACTATATGCCCAGGGTAAAACAATGTCGTGATAGATGCGTATTTTAGATGTAAGCAAGGATGTATATTGCTCGTCATTCGAAATGTAAGTTTCCAGATTTTGTTTTCTTTAGGATATCGATACGGTTTACGTTTGATTTTTTCACGCTCATACCCTCTTAAATGTGTAAACTTTACAGAAAAAATGTAAAATTTACAGAAAAAAATATAAATTGACAGAAAAAATGTAGCATTTACAGGTAAAAGTATATATTTACACAAAAGTTTAAAATTTACACATAAAAGTGAAAAATTTACACATAAAAGTGAAAAATTTACACATAAAAGTGAAAAATTTACATATAAAAGTGAAAAATTACACATAAAAGTGAAAAATTTACACATGAAACTGTTTAATTTACAAATAAATGTGTAAAATCATCAGATAAGAGCAAAGTGTAAAATTACACATAAAAATGTTACATTTACAGAAAAATGTGTAAAATTAACACATAAAAGTGTAAAATTAACACTTTGATTTAAAAGAAAATAAGGATAACAATGGCTCTAATACGCTTCCGTAAAATATGAGTTAAAGAAGATCCTTACGATAATCTCAACAGCACTTACAATAGAACACCAAATTGAGCATCGACGGCCCCCTAGCAAGCTGAAGGAGGGACCAGGTGCCTGGGGGGAACAAGCAACCCCCATTGGCTGACCGCACCCGCCGTCTAAGTTCTTACACGAAAATATGAAACAATATATAAAATACATGTACTGTCTGAGGTAATGTCTGTATAAAAAGTGCTATGACGACCAGAAACACACAGATGGATATGTAAATGGATATAAATAGAGAAGGCGTGCGAAATACAGTCTGTGCTCACCCGGCTGTAGCGAGCTCATGCATGTGATCACATTCCTGGGCACCTGGTCTCACTCATATCGAATTGTACTGTAGACAGGGTTATGGTCATTATCCATATTTGTCATTCAGAGAGGATAGGTGGTCGGGGCTTTGTCTTTTCTAAAGAGGTTTGGACAGTGTCCGTCATTGAGTCCTGTTATTACAGTCAGTCAGTGTGCAATTCTTAAGAATGCGCTGATACAACGCTGTAGACTGATCCAGTACAAAGCAAATTGTTCTTCTTGTGACAGAAGAATCATATCCATGGTAGAAAAGGCGTTTGATGATTCAAGTTTGATGGTTATTCTGTCTACCTTGGATCCTTCTTATTTTGTTGATTATGTCACCATAAAATGCAGGTTGTGAAATACCAAAATAACCATTAAAGAAGTACCGATCAGTTATTCAGTCTCAAAGTCGAGAAGGCAAGGCAAAATCATAAGAATTTCCATGGGAACGGCTGCGAACTTCGGAATGAATAAAATTTGGAGGTGAGACCAGGTGCCCGGGGAGAGTCAGCGTCTCCTGAGTGCATGCAACACCCGTCGCAACAGCTCAATAGAAACGTGTCAAATTTGGTGAGTGTCCATTTGTACATATTGGTGTACAAATCAGGTACATGTAAGTCGTGTTTGGTGATGATGACAGTAATTCAATCACAATCCAGAATGTCACTGATCATTCCGGAAAGGGGGATCTGATATGCTTTTTTTATATCCCATAGCGACCGAAGAACAAAGATGATATTAGCCGTTGTGCAATCTAACCCTGAACGAGTAGCTTACTTGCAAGTCGTCTGGCTCTAACGATGTAATCTTCATATTTAGAACATGCCCTGGTGTACCGTTTGAGCTGGGAAACAGAAACGTTATAAGCAGGAGAAGACGGAATATCGCTACCTATGTAAAAGAAGTTATTTATGTGGAAGCTGAAATCATCACGTTTGCCATACAGTGAGATTTGAAATGGCCGTTTACGTTGAAAATTTGAAGTAAATCCAAGTACGAAGCGGATCTGTCGCTCTCGGTTGTTTCCTTGATCTTAGATGTCATGTAGATGATCCTTAAAGTTCGGATTATTGATGGACAACACGTCATCTATGTATCTTAAGGTAAAATTAAATGAGATGCGAGGAGGTGCTTTCGCCCATTTGAGAGCGATGTCTGGATGAAAAGAATGGAGGAGATCTCCAACAAGACTCCGTTGCAGCATCAACAGTAAAACACCAAAACACTCGATGCAAAAATACAAAAGACGTGTACAGCACGAGACGGAAAAGAGACACACGACATGTGAACATCAAACACAAAAGACTACACATAAACCGACATGACCAATGGGTAACCGGTGCCGACTTTGGACGGCCATTTGTCACGCAAGTAGCAAATGGTGTAGTTATCCTGGATTATGTGCGCACAACCCTCTCACTTCTCCAATTACCCAGAGGTCTCGAAGAACGTACAATTGTGGTGTAAAACAACCTCCTCATTGTAAGATGACATCACACAAACACGACCGCGAAAAGCAATGGCCCCAGAGACACAGATGAATATGTTAATGGATATAAAAAGAGGGCATGCTTAATACAGTCCGTGCTCTGCCGGCTGTAGCGAGCTCATGTATGTAATCACCCGAGGAGTCCGACTGACATTCAGAGAGGACAGGTGGTCGGGGCCCTGTCTTCTCTAAAGAGGTTTGGACAGGGCCCGTCATGGAGTCCCGTCGTCACAGTCAGTCAGAGTGCAAGTCTCAAGGATGCGCTTGTACAAGACTGTAGATTGGTCAAGTACCAAGCCTAGTGTCCGTCTGGTGACATTAGGATCATATCCACGGTATAAAAGGCGTTTGATGATTCTGACGCATTTTCGATGGTTATGCTGCCTACCTTTGATCCTTTTTATTTTGTTTATCATATCACCATAATAGACAGGTTGTGTAATACCAATAGTAATGTACTCTGTTGCATGTATAGATCAGAATTTTAAAAGAAGCTGACTGTAATTTTTGTAAAATTTCCAGAAAGTCTTAACTAGTTTATGAAAGCGGAAACCTTGACCTAAAAGTTTTATGGTAATTTGTAAATTTCTACTGTGAAAATCCAAAAGTCAGCTTTGGATGAATATTAGAATAAGTCCGTAAGCTGTAGGGCGCGATTGGTACCCATGGGAATGCCAACTATTTGCTGAAATACAGTTCCTCAAAAAAAAAAACACAAAATGTTGTCAACCAAAAACTCTAGCATCCGGATGATATCGTCTTTGGTATACTTTTTGTTTGAATCAGAGTGTTCCTCCACGAAATAAGTATAATCCCGCCCTATGACCAACTATTTGTATCTCCTGTTCCCATTATTTGAAAGAAAGGTATTGCGAATAATAATGGCCAATCTGGGTTTTTTTTTAGCTTTTGGTGTGGAATGGTAGTGTAGAGCATGGAGAAGCCGAAAGATTTTATGCTGGTAATATGATTGAACTTTGTGGCTTTTAAATTTTCCAAAAATTCCTTGGAATGCTTAAAGATCCACGTCTGATTGATTTCATTTCTGGAATATGTTGTCAGTATGTATAAGTTAGTTAAAGATCAGTATGAATACCGAAGGACTCAAGAACAGATTTGTGGTTGTCAAGTATTTCAGATACAGATAACTTTGTGAGTGTGTATGTTTGATTTCCAGGTGCTGAATGTAATCCCAGTTCCTCTCTGCAAAACTAGAATGTTTGAATTGGTCCAAATCTCAAAAGACGTTACATCTTTTTGTTTTTGTAAAATTTTCAAAAAGTTTTTACTAGTTTGTAAAAGCGAAAACCTTGAACTAAAAGTTTCCTCGTAATGGAGCAGGTTCGGTTACATGGAAAATCGGCCCTAATTTTAAAATGTTATTAATTTCGATTGTCTTTTCGTATCAAGGAGGTTAAATGTGTGGTTGTTTTAAATACCAAATAAATATTTTTATTTACGTGCAATACACCGAAAGATATGGTTTTATAATAGGCTTAAAGGCGTAACATGCTGAAACATCGTAAGAAATATTTTGGACAAAATTTGTGAAAAGATGTAGGGCGCCAGCCCTCATCCAAAACAATTTTCATTTAAAAAATTAGATTTTAAATTTATCTTTCGATCTACATAACATTTATGTTGAGTGAGGGTTGGCGCCTACAAAAATTTTAAAGATTTATGCCAAAATTATGGCGATTTTCCTTCATTTACCGTCATGCAGAGCAAATGACGTCAAAATGTGACGTCAAAATGTACGTGACGTTTTGACAATGAAAAATATTTACTTTCTTTTTCGACAGTAATTTGAGATCAATATAAGAGATGCTGAATCATAATTTTCATGAAATTATTTTTCGCAAAAATTAAGGGCCGAATTACGGAGTTAGTGAACCTACCGATTTCTACTATGAAAATCAAAAACATTAGTACATGCTTCAGCATACCGAATGAGCTGTGAAATGTAGATACCGTATGACGGTAATATAGGAACATCACCATCAAGCGAGCGGACAATTTACTATGTTGAATCCAAAATCATTTCCTTTTTCACTTTTGTACGAGTCTCTCCATTCAATCTTTGGTCTCTGAAGGGAAAAGATACTTAGCTTCCGACTTCAACTTCACTTACAGATACATAGACGATGTGTTATCCATCAATAATCCAAAATTCGCGGATTACCTGAGCAGTATCTATCCTTCGGAGCTTGAAGTCAAAGAAACTACAGAAACAAATAATTCAGCATCCTATTTGGACATAATGTTGTCCTACGACACTGATGGTCACATGAACACCTCACTCTATGACAAACGTGACGACTTCAATTTCAGCATTACGAACTTTCCTTTTCTGAGTAGCAACATCCCTTCATCGCCTGCTTATGGCGTGTTCATATTTCAGTTGATACGGTATGCCAGGGCAGGTACCAAATATACGGATTTTGTTCTGAGAGCTAGGCGTCTTTCAGATAAGCTTCTCAGTCAGGGATATGTTTGTGACCGACTAACATCGTCACTATGGAAGTTCTACGGTCGATATGGGGAACTCGTCATACACTATGATGTCCCACTATCCAGAATGGTGGATGATATTCTGTCATAGACCATTTGAACCATCCAACCAAAGATTGTACTCTATATCTTCCAAAATGGAAGTAACCGGATGTGACAGTTCTACCGAATTGAAGCGACGGGTGTTGCATGCAAGCAGGAGATGCTTACTCTTCCTGGGCACCTGGTCTCACTCTAATATCGGGAGTTCGCTTCTTTTCATATGGTGGAGGTTTTTGTTTTTGTTTGCTTTGGTTCCTGTTTTATCCTGATTTTGTATGCCTTCGGTTTCTGATTTTCTGAATTATCGATTTTGTACTGTAGACAGGGATATGGTAATTATCCATATTTGTCATTAACAATTTTGATAGGTCCAAAATGGTGTTTATTTGTATGTAATGTTTTGCCTTGATTACCGTCAATTCTTGTGGATAAATACTATTTTCATACTTTTCAAAAACAGGATTGTCGATAATAAGTATATCACGTAGAGCTGTTTGAATGCTATATCTACCTCGGATGAAGTCATCATAAGTACATATAACGTTTTATTTGTACATTTATATTTCGATATTTTGATGTACCAAATTTCCTGTAAGTCGATCTAGTAGCATCATTGGATAAAATCTGTGACAAGAAAACATTAAGAATTAAAAAAAAAAGGTTTTTCAGAAAAAAAGGTGTCTCCCTCTCCCTCTAAATTACTTTGACCCTAGGCCAAGATTATGTGAAACCTTTGACATGTTTGAGTCATGGGCAACATCATACTAAACATGAAAGTGTTTCATTATATTATTTGAGGTAAAGCCAAAACATTATTAGCATATATAATTTCATTATAAGCATATTTAGTGAAATTGACTTTGGTCAAGTGACCTTGGATATAGCTGATCTGAAATCTACATTGTACGGATCATGAGCAACCAAAGAACTGAATGAGGGATTGGATACACGTTTAAAAATATAAAGCCTAAACATAATATAATAAGCATAGACAATTTCAGCCTATACATGATAAGCATATACAATTTCATTACCAAAGTAAGAAGTGACCTTAGTCACGTGACCTTGGGACCATGTGATAAGACACATTTAGTACTGAGAAACAACATACTAAAATATGAAAACAATTGTAAAAAGGGTTTAGGAGATATAGCCCAGACAAGATTAGTACATACAATTTCATTAAAAAGAACTAAATGACCTTGACCTTGGGCACATGACCTTGGGTCAAGATGGATGATAAGAAACCCTCCAATCCTGAGCAACAGCATGATAAAGTATCAGAGTGATCCAGTATACGATTCCACAGATATAGCCCAGACTCAATGGCATTTACAATTTCATTAAAAAATGTAATACTTGACCTCAGTCATATGACCTTGGATCAAGGTGATGTGAAACCTTTGGGTCATCAGCATCATCATTTCTAAAATATGAAGTGATCCCATCACGGTTCCAAAGGTTAAGCCTGGACATATTACAAGGGGATCAATGTGATGTTAAACATTCGGGTCATAAAAAAACAACATACTAAAATATGAAAGTGATCAGGCAAACGGTCGAGGAGATTTAGCCCGGACACGATGTGTGACAGATGGACGGACGAACAGACAGACGGACGGACGGACAAACAGACAGACGGACGGACGGATTGACAACAAAGGAAAAACCAATATGTCTCCTCCACGTGAGGGGAGGGGGGGAGACATAACTATCTACAATAATAAACGGAACCGTATTAGTGTCATTTTGATACTTATTTTCATTTGATTTTACATATAAAAGTAAATTTGAGTATTGCAGCCTTGTCTAACCATTACCCCTACGGTTCTTCTATACGGTCAATTTTTGTATTAGAAGCACTGTTTTGACAACAGAAACCAAGCGATGATTATTGATTAACAATCGTAACGTAAGTCTTCTCCCATTTGATATATAGATTTATCCAATTCATCACTGGATGGATGAAACGAAATTAATGCGAGTGCCCGAACTTCGGCTCGTGAAAGTTAACCGACACCGATGATTCGATTCTGGGGTATAAATAATTAGATTTAATTATTAAAATCAAACTGTTAAAATATAATCAATTACTTATCATATAATGCAATATTTTGTTTGATCAATTTATGACGAAGTGTAAGGATCTTGAAACAAGAGCCACAGGGTGCACAACGCTCACCTGCTATCTATGTACTCTCTTAACCTACTAATTTTGCATTATGAAAGTGTCCGTGCCAGAATGTGAACCAACAACCCTGGGCTATATACACATAAACTATGTTGAAAAATTATCAAAAATAGAAATTATTTAGGCATGAAATATATCACAGCAATAAGATACTTAAATGTGTCAAATACACGGTGAAAGTGTGTGCAAAACGGAAAAAACGGAAATGTTTGGTCAAAAATGAAATTAAAGGTATTCAGATGATTCAAAAGTGCGTAATAAGGCAACGAAGTTGAAAAAAAAATAAAAGGAAAAAATGGAGTGCCGATGCCGGGACTTGAACCCACAACCCTTGGGTTAATGTGCACAGTAAACATACCTATTCATACTTTTAAAAAATCATAAAAATTCCAACAAAAGAAGATTATAGTATGCAATGTATATCAACTCAAATAGTGACTTATATATGACAATTATGCACAAAATAAGGGCACAAAATCACACATTAGAGTAATTCAAAGAAACAGTTCAGAAATGAGCATTTCTGACAAAGTCCAAAAAGATGTCAAAGACGCATGAAAAAATTTACTTCGGACTGGAACCAGTAACAACAACACTTGTTACGATATCCTTGTAGATCATCCAGATGTTTTCGGTTTGTCGATATGTACTTCGGTTCTGAAGGAAAAAGTTTGTCAAAGGAGGGTACCCCCTGTGACCTACTTATGGTTGTGGTGCCCTTCCCTTTTGACGGATCATAAGTACTTCATTCCTACCAAGTTTCATTAAAATCCCTTCAGTGGTTCTTAAGAAGAAGTAGAAAATGTGACAAGTTTACGACGGATGGACGGACGACGGACGCCACGCTATGACAATAGCTTCGCTCAGATGAGCTAAAAATTTAAGAACCATTTACAAAAGTCTAAAGTTTAACGTGAATTATTATAAGTTTAACAATGTTTAAAACTAATGCGTTAACACTGCGTTAAGATATAGTGGAGCATATAAGCACTGAAACTTCCATCAGCTTGTATAGATATTTATTCATTTTAATGTTATTATACTCTGTATAAATCCAAAAACAGTTATCATTTTTTAAAGTTGATGAGTCAAGAAATCTTAATGTGTCTCATAGGACAATTATGTCCGGGTTTCAACATTTAATTTTGTGATGTATGTGTTGTTTATGTATAGGTTAAAGACCGAGTTAAGGTCTATATGAAGGTTAGATGCCCAAGGAGAGAACATGTCGGTGTTTAAAATCCGAGGCCGAAACGGTAAACCTCCCCTGTTCTCTCCGAGGTCTTTATCCGACTTACAAACTGCAGATTTTCTTCAATTTTCAGAAAAATAAAAATCCAAATATTTAATACACCCCTACTTTTCAAAATGAAACTGACCATGCATATCATGGGATGAAAATAGTTTGTTATACATCCCGATCATTTTCTGAAAGGTACCGTGTATTCGGTCAGAGAAGAAAATAACAGGTAAACAGTGAGTTTTATTTCAATTTGAAGACGTTAAACATTCCATTAGTGATTAAATAATTGCAAATAGAGATAACGAAAGATTTTCTAAGCAAGTGAGGATAATTTTTCTTAATTTTGTCCATCAAGTTCTCAATATACATATATTTGTAGAGCATTTAGAAATATTGGTCTTCAAGATGCGCTATAGGGATCTAGATTGATTTCAAATGACATTTTGAGCTTTTCGGGACAGAAGAAAGACACATAAATGACATCATACAAACTCCAAATCGCATATATACATAACAATATTCCATAGGACATCATACAAAGCAATCGTAACAGACGTACAGAAACATTAAACATTGATGACAACACATTAATAGGAAGGAGACAAATGTGCACCCGGCGCCGACTTTAGACGGTCATTTGCTTTTAGCAAATGGTGTGGTAATCTGGATTTCGTGCGCTCAACCTTCCCACTTATCTGGATACACATAGGTCTCCATAGACACAAATTTGTTGTATAAACAAGTTCGATCAATTTCGGTTGATGCTAATGAATTGAAAGACGTTAAACATTTGAACCACTTGTTGAGTGTCACTGCTGGTGGACCAGGTGTCCCCGAGGACACATGTAGCCATGTTCGATCAATTTCGGTTGGTCTTTTATTCAAACGCATATGAAAATTTATGTTTACAAAATTGTCTCAAATTTCTGAAACCTGGGTCCTGTAGCATCATATCCCAGCCATCTTGCTACGTCTTACGGTACATTTAGGACACTATTTTCACAGATATTACCAATATTACATTGTTTAGATTGAGGATCCCTGACGAGGGTTAAATACACGAAACGTGCATGTCTGGTACATGCTGTAAATTCATCTGCTCTAAAATGATGCTCACGAATTTGAAGACGTTAAACATTTGTACCACTTGTTGAGTGTCACTGCTGGTGGACCAAGAGTCCCCGAGGGCAAAAAATTACTAAAGTACTAAAATGTTCTCAAATTTCTAAAACCTGGGTCCTGTAGCATCATATCCCAGCCATTTTGCTACGTCTTTCGGTATATTTAGGACATAATGTTCAGATTTTGGTCAAATTACATTGCTTAAATTGAGGATCACTGACGAGGGATTAAATACTTGAAACGTGCATGTCTGGTGCATGCTGTAAATTTATCTGCTCTTAAATGATGCTAATGAATTTGAAGACGTTAAACATAAAACTTCTCATTGTAAGGTGGCATCACAAACACGACAGTTAAACGCAGCGACCTCTTGTAACACAGGTTCTATGTAAATGGATCTAAAAAATTCTATGGCATGCATATAACAGTCTTTGATCTGCTGGCTGAAGCGAGCTCAAGATCAATTACCCGAGAAGTCAAACTTTCAGATAGGACAGAAAATCAAAACAAAGTCTTCTCTGACGAGATTTCAACAAGACCAATTATGCATGGAGTCCTGTCGTCCAGTGTGCAACTTTGGGAAAGACACTGGTACAAAACTGTAGATTGGTCCAGTACCATTCTATGTGTTTTTGTGATGACTTTAGGATCATTTCCTCGGTAAAGCAGACGACCGACTTTTTTCTTACATTTTTTGTTGAAGTTTGATCTGCCTTTTATCCTTCTGAATGGTCCCAATTTTGAAAGAAGTTCAGAATAGTTAATGTAGAATTTCCAAAAAGATTTTACAAGTTCATGATAGAAATCCTCGAATGATAAGTTGTTTTTTTTTTTTTTGTTATCTGTATATTTTAGTCATGGAAGTCCGAAACATGGGGGCAAGCTCTAGCGTATCTGATGAGCAGAGTTAAATGCCCTACGGTAGCAATTTTGGAACATCGCCATCAAGCAAAGGAAAATGAGCTTTGTTGAAGCCAAAGTCTTCTCTTTCGTCGTATATCTTTGATTGAATTTCTCCGTTATTAATTTTTATATCAAGATTCAATATAATGACTTTCATGTACTTGTGTACACATTTGACAAAAAATGAATAGAAAAAAAAAGATTCAAAAATGGTGTAGCTATATCATTTGTGTTTGCTTTGTTCATTTTTAACTCTGGAGGATAAATTTGATTTTTGTAATGGTCAAAGTGTGGGTTATCAATACTGAAAATATTATCAAGATACCTAGAGATACCGTTGAAACATTTCAAGTCGTCGAATTTCTTGAGTTTTATTTTACAGATTTTGCATGAATTCTTTTTCGTATGTATATAAAACAAATCTGCAACCAGAGGCGCACAATAAGTACCCATAGTAATTCCAATAATTTGCCTGTATAGAGTGTCACCAAAACTTATAAAGATGTTGTCTAAAAGAAAGGACAAGGCCTTGCACAACTCAGATCGAGTCCATGATTTGTACTGTTTGTATTCTACTGAGGAAAAGAATCCTTTTGGGTCAGAAGTACATATAATTGTTTTACTCTCTTTAAGACGTGTTTTCGAAGTGCTCCGACTACGCTATGATAGTGTTGTGATTAACGTCAATATGGATGTAAATGACGATACGAAACTTAGTTCTGGATTATTTCGTTCTTCTTTATCAATTACACTGAGTACAACTACAATCAGTGAAACTGAAGGAAATGTTGAAAATGCAGAAAAGCAAGTGGTTACGGAAAATAAAGTCGATTTAGATAGCACGATCGACAATCTGCGTGTAGTTCACAACCAAAAAAGTGAAACTATTCGTTTTCCTGTAAGTCATACAGACAGAGTTGAACAAATCTTGCGAGACAAATTAATTTTCAACAAAACTGACAAGCAGAACGGACAAATATTCAAGAATACGGATGGTTCCGTCACGGTAACATTGTACAAAAGCACGAGCCTCCTTCATGTTCAGGGATTTGGACATCAAGAATGGACAGACAAATTCCAGGAAATTTATTCAAAATCTTTTGACGAACAATTACAAAATAGTAATCGAAATGAAGCAGAGAAAACAAGCAGGGAAATAACAAATTTTGCGTTTGAAACTCCCATTCCACAACGGATGGCATCGACACCAGTATCCGGAAAGTCACTCTCATTCTCTACGTACGAGAATCTTTGTGAAACAGTAGCCATTCTTTCCGAGGAAGTAAAAATACTGAGACAGAAATTGAACAACTCTGAAATAGGAGCTGATCATAAAAACGTGGATTTAGTAACGCAGGGTACACAAACGGAATGGCAAAGTTTAGGTTTGTCAATTGGAACCCAAAATGAAACTGTTAAAAATCAGGATGAACGGAAAAAAGCGCATCGCCCTCTGTTACAAAAAATCCTTCGTCATCAATGAAAAAGAGTTCGCCTTCTCACAAGCGTAAGGGAAATAAGGGAAATGGGAGCTCAAATTCCCAGAAAGCAACGTCTGTTGGCACATCAACGCTTATATTAGGAAGCTCTAATACCCAAAGAATTAGAAAAAGGGGACTCCGACCGTCTGTCTATGTAAGGACATTACGTGGGGCTGGGATGTCAAGAATTCGCCATGAAATATCTTCAACAAATTTATCTGATGTCTGATCAACTTATAATCCAGGCAGGGGAAAACGATGTCAGCAATGGACGTAACATGGAAGCCGTTGAAGAGGATTACGCGGAAATCATACGCGACGTAGAAAACAGATCACCGAATGCGAAAGTATACATCAGCGAAGTTACATCGCGAAAATATGAGGATGTTCGTGAAATCAACGGAATCATTAGTTCTGTGTGCGAAATGTACGGTGCCACGCGAATTCGATCATCCTTAGCAATCGGGAAACACAACGAACGGCAGTACTGGGATAACGTTCATCTAAATGATATTGGTACTAGGGGTCTTCTTTATGCATTTGAGCAGTACGTCCCAGTGTTGAAGAATGGAATTAAATCCGGCGTTTGTGCATTTTGTGGAGAGGAGGGTCACAACTACAAAAGGTGCAGGCATGACGAAAAAATAACGTGCTACAAATGTAATGGAAGTGGCCACAAGGCGAAATTGTGCACTCGTATCTAGGGAATCGGCAAAGAAAGTGTGGCCCCAACAGCATCCAGTTACCAAAACGAAATCGCGAGTTTTCTCAGTTCAAATTTATACGATGTTTTTCAATCTGTATGTAACGAATGCAATTACTGTATTTGTAAATGTATTGATTATCAAGGGTTCACTTCAAATGCAAGCTTTGGTAAATGTACACGTAAGAGTTAAAGAAGATCCTGACGATAATCTCAACAGCACTCACAATAGAGTACAAATTAAGCATGTACACGTAAGACACATTGTAGCAGCAATAGAACAGTTAAAGAAAACCAGTCTCTTGTTATTCCGCCATATCTTTTCGAAACAGACGAGAATGAAATAACGTTAACACACATGGTAAATTCACATTCAAATGGACGGCCAAACTTAAAACCGGCTTCGCCCCCTAAAAATGACGTATCCTACGTTAAATCTACCATTAACTCTGAAAACTTTGGCCTGGTACAAAAAAGGACTTCGTTTGTCTAATCTTAATAGCCATTCTCTGTAAGGACCAAAATCGTTCGGCACGGCATGTCATGGATTTTGATGATTTTCGGTATAATGGGTATATATTAAGTACTGACCATGAAAATAACACTTTTCAGCCAATGTGACCTCTGGTTGCCATGGTAACGAGGTCATTCTATTTATAGCACTTTTGGGACCATGAAATAAGCCAGCTCCGGAGACTTTGTTGCCATGGATACCACTGTAACAGCTTCTTCATCTTTATATAATCTATTCTTCCTTACTTCCATTCTTACTTAGTACACTCAGATATGAGATATTTATTACAGGAAGCTTATTGTATTAAGCCAAAATAAGTCAAAATGAATCGAAAAATAGAGGTGAAAATAAGGGCCAATTTAGTGTGTTTTTGACCATTTTCAATCTTAAATATCACAAAAGGCACCAACAGGAGACTAGTGATTTTCATCAATGGAAATGTATGTTTATTGACAAATAAAATGAACGAAAAATTAGAGTGGGTATTTAAGAGTTTTACCTAAATTTTGTCGTCAAAGACCGTTGCCATGGCAACATTAGACCTTTTATCTTGTTTCATATTATCTTTGAAATTGATTTTATTCCTCTTTAGAGTTACATAAGATTGTCAAAATGTATGCATGTATAGATATGACTTACATCTTTTACATAAGAACAATTAAAATGTTCAAGGTCATTGGCTTGATGTTCAAGGTCATTTATACTTTGAGACTCAAATTTTGCATAAAATATTGATTTTTTTATTTTTTTGTTATCTATTTTAGTGATTTTTTTATTTAAATATTTTCATAAGTCATATATTTTATAAAAGCACATGAATATAAAAAAGACAAATCTAAGAATTTATTGAATTGTAGCAATTCAATAGGAAAATATTTCCCCGTCAAAAAACAGATTTCGTCCCTTTTTTATCAAAATACTCACCAAGAATTTAGATATTCGAAGATGTGAAGAAACTTAATCAATAGTTCTAAGAAATAAGTGATACATTTATCATTTTATGGCAAATAGCTGTTAAGTTCAACATTTCAAGGTTTCTAAAATATTGACACCTGCATTTTATGAAAAATCAGGATTTTTCGTCAAATCTGGTCACTTAAAGTTTAATGACCTTGAAAATTCAGTGGGTGACCTTGAAATATTTTCAAGGTCATTTTTATATCAAAACGCCTCTGATAGATGTATACATGAACTTCTGTTCCAATATCATGCGTAGATAGTTTGATAGAGGTTGTGTTTAAATTCATCGTATTGAAACCTTTCAGCCGATTGTTCCCATAGCAACTAAATTTGATGCTGCTTTGCATATAAAAGGACAAATTAGCCCAATTAATTTTTTATATTCATGTAGAATTCAAAGATGATACTAATTGGATAACTAGAATTTGGACTTCAAAAATTGGTGCTTTTATGAAATTTTCAACCTTGTAAAACAGTAAAAACACGCAAAAAAGGGTCTTTGGGTGCCCAAAACAAAGCCTTTTGATACCCTGTTTTGGCCCAATTTTTCATCTTGTATACATAAGGCATCCGAGATGAATGTAAAAAACTTTACAAATATGCATAATAATAAGGATTAAAGGAAAATAATCAAAGCAATTTAAGATTTAAAATGTACTTGTTTCCATGGTAACGAAGCCACCAAATATGCCTTGTCCTATAGATTTTCCAGATTTTTGAAACTTCAGACACGATTACCATGGCAACGACAACCTTTTTGAAAAAAAAAACTGGGGGTGATTTACATACTAGTACTTCATATTGAACTTCCATACCAAAAATCTCAAAAATCCATGACATGCCGTGCCAACATGTTTTGGAATTCTTTGGTTCTTACAGAGAATTGCTGTTAATATCTGTCACGTGCTTCCCAAACTTGATGAAATTAAGTTATTACTTGAAAGTAAATGTAGTGTAAATATTCTTGGATTATGCGAAACTTTTCTTGACGTATCTGTAAATAATGATTTTTTGAATATTCCTGGATTTGAATTTGAACGTAAGGATAGGGATGGTAGATCAGGTGGTGGTATTCTATTGTACATATCCAATACCATTAACTATAAAAGGAGGTGTGATCTCGAGTCCGATACTATTGAAACAATATGGGTCGAAATACAATTAACAAACAGCAAGCCGCTACTTCTATGCTCAGTATATAGACCCCCCTCCGCTCCGACATCCTGGGTTGACGCGTTTGAATCGGAAATTGATAATGCAATATCATGCGAAGATAATGAGATTATCCTAATGGGGGATTATAATATCAATCTCAACAAAGACCCCCCGTCGTACTGGACGACAGCTTTTGAGAGCTTTAATCTATCACAGATTATAAAAACATCTACGCGTGTAACTGTCAATTCTTCCACCTTAATTGACCATGTATATACAAACCGGCCTGACAATATACAGGAAGTTAATGTACCCTGTATAGCAAAGTCAGATCACTATCCAGTATGTTTCACGCGTCGTTTACCAAAATTAGAAAAGAAGAAAAAACATTTAGAAATTATCTACAGGGATTTTAAAAATTTTGATGAGAATAAGTTTCTACAAGACCTTTGCAGCGCTCCTTTCTTCAAAGTAAATGAAAAGGAAAATGTAAACGATGCTCTAGATTTGTTCTATGATATATTCTTGCATTTCTTGATAGACATGCTAAACTCGTCACAAAGCGCGTGAAAACACAAACAAAACCTGTATGGTTAACACCTGAAATAAACGAAGCCAGATTACTTTCACCATAAAAAAGACATCCAGAATTTTAAAAAAAATGGCGCAATAAAGTTATTGAATTGATCAAGGAAGCAAAAATGAACTACTATAGCGTGGCAGTGGAAAATAACCACAATACCGGCGATATTTGGAGAAGTATTAAACAGTTAATACCAAAGGGAAGTCACTCTTTACCAAATAAACTAAATGATGGCCAAACTACCGCCGAGTCTACATCAGAAATTTCAATAAATTTTATACAGAACTATCAGATAATATCATAACAGATTCTTTCAATGAACCTATAAACACGTTTGATAAATTAAAATGCTTTACGGAATCTAAATTGTTACCCTCCCAATTATTTGAAATTCAACCCGCTACGGAAGAAGAAGTCTTCAACTTACTTAATAAACTTAATGTTAACAAATCAGCTGGTATAGACACACTTGGTCCTAGAATACTTAAGATAGCAGCTGGATTCATTACAAAACCTATAACAAGTATGATAAATATGAGTATTTTTGCCAGGCGTATTTCCTGAAAAACTAAAAACGGCAAAAGTTACCCCTATCTACAAAAAAGGAGATAAATCCGATCCCGGTAATTATAGACCCATATCTATTCTACCAACTATAGCTAAACTTTTTGAAAGACACATAACCACACAGATGTACGACTATTTAAAGGAAAACGATTTATTGATGAAAGAGCAATCAGGTTTTCGAAAATCCCATTCATGTCAAACGGCGCTTACCAAACTAACGGAGAAATGGATAACCGACATTGACAATGGCAACATGACAGGAGTTTCTCTCTTAGATTTCAGAAAAGCGTTCGATCTTGTCAATCACAAAATTCTAATAGATAAAATGAAATACTATAACTTTACAAACAAAACTTTGAATTGGCTCGAATCGTACTTATCAAATAGTACACAAACTGTACAAATTGGAAATGTTTCATCAAATCTCTCAGCTATTACTTGTGGAGTTCCACAAGGGTCAGTTCTAGGTCCAGTACTTTTTCTCCTATATATTAATGATCTCCCGCTTCATGTAAAAAATTCAATACTTGATCTTTTCGCGGACGATGCCACTCTCCATAAAGCTAACAATAATTTGTTAGAAATCGAACGAGATATGAATGAAGATATGGACCACATTAGTGCTTGGTGTAAGGAAAACCGAATGGTCATAAACGAAAGTAAAACTAAATGTATTGTAGTCGGTGCTCGTCAGAAGATCACTAGGCTCCCAACTACAACTCTTTCCTTAAAAGTAATGATCAACTGATCGACAATCTCACATCAGATAAATTGTTAGGTGTGTACATAGATAACTATCTACAGTTTGATAAACCCAATGATGAAGTATGTAAAGCTATTACCCAGAAGATCGCATTATTGCGAAGAATTAAAAAATATTTAGGACTTCAACATAGAGTACACTACATGCCTATATACTTCCAAGCATCGATTACTGTCTAACTATTTATGGCAACGCTTCTAAATCCCATCTAGACCGCATTCTGAAATTACAGAAAAGTGCAGCATGCACCACCTGATACACCATCCCAACCTCTGTTTGATGAGTTAGACTGGATGAATATATACGACAGATGTATTTTTAACAAAGGAGTTTTATTATTTAAAATATTTAATAACCAAGCTCCCTCTTACTTATTAGACTTATTCTCTGAAACATCCAACTCAAATTATCAGTTACGTTCTATTACTGACAGAGACCTAAGTATTCCACGACATAAGACCGAGTTTTACAAGCGTTCCCTACAATATAGTGGTGTCATACTTTGGAATGAACTCCCCACTCATATCCGCCAATCTAACTCACTCCCAACGTTCAAAAATTCTTTGTTAAAATACTTAAAGGAAAAGAGAAACAATACTAATGTCTGAAAATAACTGTCATTCCATGTGATGTATATTGTATATATTGTGTATATATTTCTTGTTGTTGCATTGATGAAGGCCTCGTGGAAGAATAGTATACTGCTTAACGAGTCACCTTCTTTAAATAAAGCTTATTATTATTATTAATATGAATCAAGGCAAAGCCTTTTTGTGCGAGCGGAGAGAAAATAAATATGATTATATATTAAATAATTTTAGACTATGACGGTTTATCCTATCTTACAAAACTTTCTGTTCGATGATTGCCAAAAAAAGGCAGTATAAGGCGAGTGGAAACACAGAGGCATTTGTAAAATTGGTCTAGACCAGCAGATGAACATTTTAGGGGGGGGGGGGGGGGGGCTTAAAGTATGGTTCTTTGTACGTTCCTGTTTTGGCCTAGACCGGCAAATATTAGATTAGGTTGAGGGGGGGATTCCAGTCAAATTTACAGAAAAATACGAGCAAACACAAAAGGTGTATAATTTTGAAACCTTATATCAACAATCTAGTTTAAAGAGCTCAGCTAGAACTGGTCAGACCAAGGATTTATAAACAGACCTGGTTATATTTCCTACATGTAATTTTTTTTATATTTCAAGCCATTTTAATTTTGTAATAAAAAGGTTAAATGAAAATAAATAACTCATTGCATATCGCCCCCCCCCCCCCAAAAAAAAAAAAAAAAAAAAAACCATCTCGCCGATGTCAGATACAATCGTCCAAAGCCTTTTTCATAACATTTCAATAAAGAAAACCGCTTAATATCGGACATCAAAATTATAATTTTAGAGAAATGTTCGGATGCCTCAAAATACTATCGTAAAATCCGAGAAGTATTCTGGATTGAGAAACTTAATAACGTGAAGCCATCCGGATTGAACATAAAATCGCCCATGGGAATACTATGGCCGGATTATTGACCTTTTTAGAAGCGTTTACGTCAAGCAAAATACGTCCATTAAAGGAAAAACTTACAACGTCAAAGTGACATTAAGAATTTGGCGCGATGACGTCAATGACGTCATAGAAGCACAGTAAACAAAATACTCAAACGGAGATGTCGGCTTTCCTAAAAAGATTCCGCGGTTACGTCGAGTTGTCGATGCTATTTCGTAATCTGCTTTACGAAAAATTATGTCAATAAATCTAACTTGTAAACAAAAATTGAGTATAACATATACGTATACTCGGAGTCGAAAAAAATTTAATGGCAATATTCAGCATCTCCGCAGTAACTCTGTCTGCGAGGGGACGAAAGTTTTTGAAAGCATAGTAGTAGATTCTCATTCTTTGGTTCAGCATATTTTCTCAATAAAGTAAGTGTATACGCGTTACCATAAGGGCGAGCTTCGCTCGCAAAGGCCCTTCGGGCCTTTGCAGCGAGCTCCGCTCGCTATTATTATTTTAAAACACCATTTGATACAAATGGTCTATGACAGAATATCATCCACTATATTGAGAGTGGGACATCATAGTGTATAACGAGTTTCCCATGTCTACCATATAGTTTCCTCGGTGACGATGTTAATCGATCACAAACGTATCCGTGACTGAGAAGCTTATCTGAAAAACGTCTTGCTCTCAGAAAAAAATAAATACACATTTTGTAAGGAGACTTGTGAAGTTTGGGCAGACGGTAAATAGCTGGTACGTCTGATTTCGAAAAAAGATAGTTGAAAGGAAGAAATTTAAAACAGATGCTTTTGTAAAATGGAAGGGAAAGTTTCATTGCTTTTTATATAAGTGTTGGTGGTAGAAAGTTCCGAAAGTAAAACTGATGTGTAATAGCGCTTTCAAATGATTATAGTGTTGTTTGCTACCTTGTCTACCGGAGCAAAGACATACTTACTGTGCAAATCCTGAAATTAAGATTTATAAAATTTAGCCGATTTTGAGGGTGCTTTCGAATAAAGATGAGGATTGTTTTTGAAAGTTGTCAATTCGAATATCCACAATGTCTAAAATAAGGCTTTTCCAGTCATTGAGAGAGTGTGGTTCGACTCCTTCTAACTTACACCATTTTCGTATATAAACTTCCAACGCCTCATTAAGCACTTCGAGGCATTTAAAGAAATCTGTCTTGGAAGGAATTCCATACTTTGGCCCCTTCTTTAGCAGACTACGAAGCCTTGAGTCTTGAAAGATGGACAGATCTCCAGTGATTATATGACAAGCTAAATCGTAAAGATATGCAGAACTAGCGCATTCGCATGACGTAGGAAATGACTTATTAACATTAACATAAAAGGTGACTTTATTGTAATTAAAAATGAAACTTCGTCCAGATTTTTTATATTTATAACAGATAGTAGGGGGTTCTAAATTATCGAAATACTTGGGTATTTTGCTTTGAACACGATGATCTGGGAATATATTCGAGATATTTAACAGATCAAATCCTTTGTTTATAAACTCAATTTTGATGAATCTCCTTTTCGGTTGAATACTTTTTAAAGCCGGATTAAGTTTATTGAAACAAAAGCTAAGGATGATGTTCAGTCTAAATCAGTCCGTATTTTTGTAATACGCCGGCAGAGCCTCATCCAAGACAGATTTGAGTTTCACAGCCAGAATCGAAGACAGTATGTGTTGTAGTTCATGCCTTCCGTTATTGCGTGCTATGAAAAGTAAATCGTCTAGCGTAGGATTGATTCTATATTGCCTTCTTATTTTTCTGTTGCGCCGTTTCGGGATTTCAAGGGTTGTCCCGTCTCACCAACGTATTGCGCCCCACATCCCCTGGCATTTCAGGTTAACACATACACTACATCCTGACTTGATCAATCGATGTCATTTTCTAACTGGACATTGAACTATTGTCCGTTCACACTGGAGGTAATATAAGATTTTGTTTGGAGTAGTTGACACATAGAACACCTTTTCCCATTACACTTGCAAATTTGTGAAAACCCTCTGTATCTGTTATTGAAAGTACAACCTGAATAGCCTAGTCAAATAAACTTTAACCTAAAAGAAATTGCAACACAGCAAGTTTTAGTTTCCATGAGTTCTATGTATCAAAGTAAGATGTTCCAAGAAGTTTCTATAAAAATATACCCCGTACATGTGCCTCAAAATTAGAAAATAAATTAATTAGAATCTAAAATTCGAACACCGTTGAATATCGCCCTTTACACTGAACATTACATTTCCGGTGCTGCGTTGACTTATTCTCTTATTACATTCAAACAGTTTCTGTTGTTCTATGCACTAAATCTGACGGGTTGCTTTATGTAAATGAAATAAACGAACAAAATATAACGATTTTAAGAAATTCAGTCTTCTTCGACTTGTGTTTCGTGTTTGTACGAATTTCCTCTGCTTCATGACGTCATTTGCTAGCTAGAGTTGTCCTTCCTGCCTATATTGATCACTGTTGTTGTTTTATTTTCGAAGTAAATGACTCTGTAACTTATCAAAAAATTATAGAAAACACACCATAATTTAGATATGAAAAATATTGCTGGCGAGGAGAATATCTATGAAAAGCTACTTAACGATAACGTCTGAAAGGGGGAGAAAGGCGACCCGGGAAGGGGGGGCTGAATATATTGGTCAGTGATATTTTGTAAGCGATATGGGCGATATCTTACCTTTTCATTCATTTATTTTATTTATTTATTCTTTTTATGTCTTTATTTGTGAAAGAAAAATCACATTTAAATCTGTTCATTTCTTTATCCGTGAGGTATATATTTGTTTAAGAATTCAATTTACCGATTTAAAATCATTGCATTATTTTCTAGGTCTTGCCATTTTGGTTTTAACATTGGAAATTATTTTCATAATATTTGTGATTTATATATACATGTATATTCATTGTGTGTAACAAACGGGGAAGCTACCCGGGGGTCCAGATGATGATAATATGTTTTTTCTTAAAAATGTCGAAGGGTTCCAACTCTCTACCTTCTTGAAGAAAATTCCAAATCAATTTACATGCACCAGACACGTGTTTCGAATATTAAATTCTCATCAGTGATGCTTTGTGCGGCGCCACCATAAAGTACCGTCCCCTAGAAGGTTATTTTCTATCAATATATTGTGGCGGACGGAGGAGCTTTTCTGTCATCAAAGGACCAGAGCCATGAACGGCAAAATCGGCCTAATTTGCCACAACGTTCATCTTTTATATTTTGATAATACCATATTTCAGCACTTCAGAACTGGCCAACTTTGTGATTTACGGTCTTGCTGAAGCAAAATATTTTAATGTGAATTGAGGGTATGGTATATTGTTTGCGACGTCATTTGACGTCATTTTCACATATGACGTCGAATAATGTCAGGACTAGTACCATGAATTACTAAGTATTAGAAATGACAAGAGAAATTTCTACATTGAGAAAATGTGTGAAATATTAATTTAAAGAAAACATGTTTTAAAAAATTCTATAAATACAATATGTGTACAATTAATTATGTACAATCCGTGTTTGTTTTGCCTTTGCTCGAAATCACAGGCTGAAAATGTTCGTCCTGGAACTACAGTATGCATGTCTTCAATGTATTACTTTTACTTTTTGTATTCGTTTAAATCGCGTAAGGTGTAAGCTGCATAGTTCCACAAGAAATTGATGTCATTATTTATGATTATATGAAAAAAAAATCAAAGAAAGACATCATGTTTACCATCTTCATGAATCACGGATCCGATACGTCTCAACTGTCCTAGAAGAGTGTTAGGCTGTATCAGATCAGACAAAGGAAACCATGTATGCTCTTTCATTTATTCTTCATTTATTCCGAAAAATTTTGAAATACCGTTAAAAAAATAATGTCATAATTCATTACATGATTTTCCTTATAAAATCAGTGTGTAATACCCATTTGCCGAGGTTGTAGCGGATACAGAAGTTAGGGGGCGGGATATTTCTAACATAAAAGTGAAGGGTCCCAATCGGGTCAATGGTAGCGGACTTTGAACACAGAGAGAAAAAAATGATGGTTGCATTTTGAATATTTCGTATTTTAAATTACTTTTCATGCTCGCGTTCTTATCATGACATATATAATTATTGATTAGAGAAATACGTGTGACTCTTCTCACATGTATGTGTTAGTTTTAGTACAAGTGTTGGGCAATCGGAAGTTAAATCATAATCGATAAGCGGAAATAATCGGATGGCCATAACCCATTATTATTATAATCGGAACATTCACAACATTTCTTTTTTTCCATTTTGCAACCAACAATGAATTGAAATAAACACCAATTCATTATTTTTGTGAATAAAATTGTTTTATGGAGTAAAGCACTTTCGATCACAACTACACTGCTCAAAATAATTAAGGGAGCAAGGTTTCTAATTTCATATCAGACACGTTTGCAGCTGCTTATTCTATATAATGAACATAAATGTATTCAGACATATTTCATAGTCATTTCTTTATTACCAATGTCTGTATTGAACAGATTAACCTTATACACATGATAAAACTTGATGATGTAGCCTTGCTTATCCCAAAAGATTTTACAAGCTATGTACCATTATATTACAATGGGAAAAGCGCTCCTTTATTATTTTTTTTAGCAGTGTACTATGAATACCCTATCAATTCGTTCAAGCTTCTTTTTCTTGAAATATACCATGCAACAGAAAATGTCATATACTAGTATGTACTTTGAAGTACAAGGAGAATAATAATAGTATACAAAAGGAAATACACGAATTTATCAAAACCAAGATACTAAATTGGACAATCCGGTAATCAGCGATGTCGGCGACATCGCGTTTAATTTTCAACATCGATTAGTAATGTTCATCGCTGGCCATTCAACGACCGACAATCGATCGTCAGCGATTATCGTTTCATAACTAAACTAGAATCCGTTGCCATGACTCCCATTCTGATACATTTTTAGTGTCATTTTGTGTGAAGAGAGAAAATTTTTCAAAGAAGTGTATTTACTCCGATTAATCGATTCTCAGAGACAGAATCGATAGTCGGCGAGTTGAATATTTTAAAGACGATAGTGACGATGGCTGCGACTATCGTTACAATTATACAGCGTGTATTAATGTGAACATGATAGAGATAGAGGTATGGAATATGAATACATGTGCGTAACGATTCGCGCTTAGAGGAATGAAAATTTAGGTACGTTACACGAATAAGGAAATCACCGATCCAAATCTGCCAGAACAGTACCATGAATGTGACAAAACGATGTCATAGATGCACAACATTGTTACATGTAATTTGCGATCGATGGACTGTAGCAAAGGTGATTAATTTACGAATGTTATGAATTGCAGCGTTCGCGTACTTTTTAATACCGATTCTCTGTAAGGACCAAACAATTTCAGCAACATTGAAAAATAGCATGTCACAGAAATGAACGATTTTTTGTACAGGAGTCATGTATAATGTGTTTAGCCGGAATTTATATATCATTGTGGAATTGGAGTATTGGTTGCCATGGTAACCATGTCAAAAATTTTGGGGGTCTGGAATACGTGATAAACGAGACATTTTCATGGTCCATGTTTCCATGGAATATTAATATGTGGAGAATGGAATCTTCCCATAAGCATTTCTTATTCCTTCCATAAGAATATTGAATTTAGAAATCTGAACCATTTATTCTTATTTTACTGTTATTTGCGATCAAACGTAAGGAAAATTCAAGCATTTGTAAGGCCTTTTTCCAGCCCCCTTTTAGGCCCTTTTTGCAAGTTTTTGCAATGCAATTACTGCAAAAGCAATGGTATTTAAGTAATAAAGCTTATAGATTTTTACATATCTATTTGTGGTCTTCTGAAAATAAGAAAATCTGGAGTGGGGAACTTATTGGTTTCTTGGAATTAAATGCCGAAATAGGTTACCATGGCAACATTTGACACATATCTTAAAGTACATGCAAACATAAAAGGGCTATTGTGAAGGCCTTATTCTGTCTTTTATTATCAAACTTCATGTGACCTTTAACAAAGATAATATAAATTAGAAAATAACCTTGAAAACATTTCAAGGTCATATCGTTTAATTTCAAGGTCACTCAAACTAAGACTTTAAATTTAAGCGTTTTTCGTGAATTTTCAAGGGAAATATATGATGTCACGTCAAAATGTAATGAAATTATGGGAAATTCATTATATGATATTGAATATGCACGAAAGATTGTATCTACTCCCTTTGTTTCATAGACATCAGCATTTTTTAAGTATTTCATTTCTCATCGGCAATTTGTAACAGAAATGGAAATTTTTCATGATTTTTTCTCTTTTTGGACGAGACTAATTCTAAACAAAAATACCATACATACTTAAGCACTATCTCATTTTCTTGTTTTATTGGAAGACTTAAATCAAGCAAAAACACCAAAGAAAATAAGTATAGTAAAGCAACAAAAAACGACGTCAAAAATAAGAAAAAATTCAAATTTTGGAATAAATTTTTGCGGAAATTTGAAATGACCTTGACCTATATTTGAATGACCTTGGAATAGAATGAAGGTTTTACAGCAATTGATACCCATCATAGTTATCTTAAACATATACCTTTGCCATTGCCAACTTTGTCTATATATATTAAAAGTGGATCAAAAGATACCCTACGTGAGACCATCTGATATCAAATGTTGCCATAGCAACCACTTTTTCAGCTTAAAACTAGCATTTCTGTTATGTTCCCCATTTAGATTTTCCCCTCAAGTTTTAGATAAGTCAACATAGATTAACACTCAATTAAGAAATATTTAACTTACCCATTGCTTATTTTTTATTCGAATGTGAAAAACATCAAAATTGATGAAAAACAGACCTAATTTTGGGGTATATTTTCAAGGAAAATATTGACATTTTTTGTCTGAATTTTGCTGATTTAGTGTATGGAGTGCCATTTAATTTCATATGGATAGGCAAAACAGAAGTTAAGAATAAATGTTATTTGTTATGAGTAATCTGAATTGATACCGGTTTCCATGGCAACGAGATGCCTGAAAACCTCTTATTTTAGACTTCAAAATACCTGTTGAAAATTGGGGCCTTGATACCATGGCAACGGAAGGTCAATTTCATCAAAGACTGAGGTGTATTTCCATTCTTAGGTTATCATAAACATGTAATATAATGACAATTATCAAAATCTGTGACATGCTATTTTCAACTGACTTTGGTCCTTACAGAGAATTGATATTAAGTATCAAAATTATTTTCTCACATTTTTGCAATATCGGATAATTGGCGAATCTAAAGGGAGGTATGAGGCCAGGGCGAGAAGGGGAGCATGTTCTAGACTCAACATTTTTAATGACGTGACTTTTATTTTCAGAACTTGATGATAAAACTTTTATAACTTACACTTTAAAGGAACGGTGTCCTTGAAAATTATTTAATTTTACAAAATTTCTAAATGCAAAATCTTTCTTTTCATATGAAAGTTTACGTTCTCATTTATATAAATTCAAATTTTTCAGGCGAATCTAACGCATACATTCGCAGCTATAGCCGTTTGAAAACGTCATTTTTAATTTGGGGTGCGCAGCTCTGATTCATTTTGCTGGCGCCACCTACAATGAATTGTGTTTTTATAATAGAGGTATATGGAGATTTAATTTTACAAATCCGATAATATTATGGTCGTTACTGCATATTTTGAAATAAAACTTTTTATGTCTCCTTTTTTTTTTCTCAACCCAGACCCGTCGGAATAAATTTAACGTTTTCAATAAAATTTTATTTTCAAGGAAATGGTATCTATGAAAAAAATGTTATATCACGGTCTCCTATCCCCTGTAATTCTTTATAATGGCGCTGGACTTTATATTACATCAAAATAAACGGACAGAGAATTGATCCAGCATAGTCTGAACCTCATTCAAAATTCGCTGGTTCGATATCGTTCGTCAATCATTTATTTCAAATTAATCATTTGAATTCAAGTTTTCCATCTTTTTTTTTTTTTTTTTTTGGTCTTCAAAAATCCCCACCCCCTCTTTAAAAGAATTATATCATAAATGTTTCTTTTTGGGTGTCGATCTATTTTCCTTTTTTATGCTTCATTCATATTACGTCTTTCTTTTATGTTTCGAATTCTCATTATTTCAGTCACGTTTTCTACCCCTTATCTTCCAATTTCTCTATCGTATAGGATAATTGTAGAAAGGCGATGCATTTTTTTGTTTACATATTTTATTCCCGTATTAGGAACATTTTAGGAAATAACAAACAAATAAACCGAAACCCCCAAAATCCGACATACATTATATATACCTTCTTTAAAAGATTTTTAGATTATTCTCTTATTTTTCGTCGTAGCATCACGTGTATACATGCCGATATATACAGGGAAGACATAGAGTGGTTTAAAAGATTTAGGTATATGTATCGTAACTACTCGAGTGCACAACTTGACATTTCAGGAAATTCATAAACGTCAATTTTGATGACGTCATTGGTATAAATGACGTCACAAATACTATCTACTACGGAGCAGTTTTCTGAAGGATTGGACTAGTTTGAAATAGGTGTAAAAATAATCAACCGCCAAATTTATAAAATTTTACATAATTTTAAAAGCTTTCAGATTATCTACTACCTATATTGAAATACAACTTCTCATTTTCATCGTCTTGGAAGTCTTTTTATGACGGTCTAACCATTTTTGATGAACAATTTGTCAAGAAATGTGCCAACAGAGAACTCATAAAAATTTAATTTTCGACTACGGCCGGACCTTCTACCAAAAAACTCTTCATCGAAATAATCACTGGTATAATCAAAGAATATTTCAATATAATTATTTTTTTTGGTAGAATGTCCGGTCCTATGCGAAATTATCGATCAAATTTCATGATATCTCACAAAAATACCGGAAATGCAAATCCTGGCTTGGTTTTGTGCTCTATATCTTTTTAAGACATGTCTGGAATCTCACAACTTCGCACGTTTTCGAAAGACAAAATGCTTCCCTTTCCTGTTATTGATAATCTAGAAACATTGTCTGCGTTTGATAATATACGAAAACTTTAGGCCGATATCGCCGCTCGTGGCTCTGGTCCTTTCTACCTAAGGCTGATCAGTTTTAAAAATATTTTTCGGATTAAAGAAAAACACAGAAAAGAATTGATATCAGATAGCAGATTTTGAGAATGTATCCGCCGTACATATACAACATCTTTGGAAAAATCAGTTTTGACTCTTGGAGGGGTTTGACAGTAAGTGTTTTGAATATATTTCCCTGACATTGTCGCCATAGCACTTTCATACAGACATAGCGTCAGACAGTGCATGAATTCATATATTTTCATTTCCATCCTTAAACATCGACGGCGGGTGCGGCTAGCCAACAGGGGATGCTTACTCCTCCCGGGCACCTGGTCCCACCTCTAGCTTGCTAGGGGTCCGTCGATGTTTAATTTTATGATCTATTGTAAGTGCTGTTGAGATTGTCGTCAGGATCTTCTTTAACTCATTGGGGTGTATATATATTTTTTCCAAAACCATGGAAATAATTGATAAGATTTTTTTATATCATTGTCTATTCATTTGATAGTATTACAAGTGCCTGGGAAAAAAAGGCCATTTATTTTCAAATGGAATACACTTGTTAGTCGTTTGGGAATTCTATATTAATTTGATTAATTAAATATTCATTCCACAAATTCACATATCTATAAAAACTAAAAGTCATCTTCATAAATCTTGGCTCTGATACGTCCTGATATTAATGTCCCACTCTATAAAGTAGGACGGTTAGGACGTATCGGAG
The DNA here is from genome assembly GCA_028142955.1 of Pinctada fucata. Classification (NCBI taxonomy): domain Eukaryota; kingdom Metazoa; phylum Mollusca; class Bivalvia; order Pterioida; family Pteriidae; genus Pinctada; species Pinctada fucata. Next base: position 9,640,118 of record AP027108.1, read on the forward strand.
CCGCTATTAATGAAGAAAAGTTCAAGAATTCTTCTGAATTTAGTCAAATATTAGTGAAAATTTAGTCTTTCAAATAATTTTCCAAAAATCGTAAGATGTCGTCTCACTCCAATTACTCACGTTCGCATATTTGGGTAAAATGTCATATCGCCCCTTTGGAAAAAAAAAATCTAGATTCGCGCATATAAAGCGATTGCCATGGATATGATTTTATAGTAATATACACGTATTCAAATACAGTAGCTATTATGTATGACCTTTCTTTGACCATGATCCTGTTCTCTTTTCAACATAAAAAGCGTATATTCCATGGTCACTGTTGATAGATCTATGATACATTTCTCTCGAGAAAAAGAAACTTATTGGGCGGTTTTGAGGGGAGTTTAGGGGTTTAGCCTTGTGTCAAACAAAAACCACCTTCACCATTTAATGACCCCGTTGCCCCCCCCCCCCCCCCCCCCCCCATCCTTGCATTATGAATATAGTTGAACAACACGTGGCAAGTACGCCACTGAAATTAACATCATATTAATTTAAAGTCTTTTTAAATGAAATTTGCTTTTTTGTTAAGTTCACTGTGGACTCTCAAATAAGCAGATTTTTCTATATTCACTAGATATACGTTCAATCTTTAATAATGGACATATTTTAGCGATTCTTTTTATTGTTAATTTTTTTCTCTTTCACTATTAATGTCAAATTTGATTTCATAAGAGTGCTCTGGGCATTATGATATGTGAGTATTAACTCTTCTCAATAAATACAAAAAGAGAAGACATGTTTTATGAAAAATATATTAGTTTTACTGTTTTCCCCATTTTCAGCATTTTCTTTAGTTTTTGCCCCCAAAATCACAGTTTGTACTGATTATATAATTGTATCATTAATTATATGTTACTTGGTATACCTAGTAACAATTACAAAAAAATAAGAATTTCTTGGAGCATAACGTCTTTCAAATTTTCAATTTCCCCAGTTTTCGGTACCTTTTTAAAGGTTTTATCCCAAAAATGGTACTTAAACCGTCATACGGCATTTACATATCACAGCTCATCCGGTACGCTAGAGCATGTACTGATATTTTGGATTTTCACAGTAGAAATTTACAAATTACCAAAAAACTTTTAGGTCAAGGTTTCCGCTTTCATAAACTAGTTAAGACTTTCTGGAAATTTTACAAAAATTACAGTCAACTTCTTTTAAAATTCGGATCTATACATGCAACAGAGTACATTACTATGGGTATTACACAACCTGTCTTTTATGGTGATATGATAAACAAAATAAAAAGGATCAAAGGTAGGCAGCATAACCATCGAAAATGCGTCAGAATCATCAAACGCCTTTTATACCGTGGGTATGATCCTAATGTCACCAGACGGACACTAGGCTTGGTACTTGACCAATCTACCGTCTTGTACAAGCGCATCCTTGAGACTTGCACTCTGACTGACTGTGACGACGGGACTCCATGACGGGCCCTGTCCAAACCTCTTTAGAGAAGACAGGGCCCCGACCACCTGTCCTCTCTGAATGTCAGTCGGACTCCTCGGGTGATTACATACATGAGCTCGCTACAGCCGGCAGAGCACGGACTGTATTACGCATGCCCTCTTTTTATATCCATTTACATATTCATCTGTGTCTATGGGGCCTCTGCGTTTCGCGGTCTTGTTTGTGTGATGTCATCTTACAGTGAGGAGGTTGTTTTACACCACAATTGTACGTTCTTCGAGACCTCTGGGTAATTGGAGAAGTGAGAGGGTTGTGCGCACGTAATCCAGGATAACCACACCATTTGCTACTTGCGTGACAGATGGCCGTCCAAAGTCGGCACCGTTGGTCTCGTCGGTTTATGTGTAGTCTTTTGTGTTTGATGTTTACATGTCGTGTGTCTCTTTTCCGTCTCATGCTGTACTCGTCTTTTGTGTTTTTGCATCGGGTGTTTTGGTGTTTTACTGTTGATGCTGCAACGGGGTCTTGTTGGAGATCTCCTCCCTTCTTTTTAGACACCGATTTCGTCAATAGAAACTTGTAAAATCTAAGTCGTCATATCATAGGACGTGTTGAGGCAAAAAACGCTTTTGTTGCAATTTCTTTGAGGTTAGGCTAAAATTAAGGCTATTTTGACTAGACTAGAAGCTGAAATGTATGAAGTGACAGGAGATCGTATTTTTTATTCAGTGGTGAAAGAAAAAAAGTTTGGTGACAAAAATAGTTTTTACTGTTGAATTTTGAAGATGGAGAGGTGTTAATTTTATTGTTGGAAATTTAGTAAAAAGGAGGGGAATATGCTAAAGAATATATATTATATTATACAATTAATTAACTTGTGTGAGGTAGATATAGCAGTATAGCGACCCGAAGGATATGTTATTAATAACATATGATGAGGGTTGCTATACTGCTATATCTTTTGAACACAAGGTAATTAATTGTTTTTAATGTATGATCATGAAATACAACGATCACCTTGATAGCATCCATTGCTGTAAGTAATGAATAGGTATTCTCTGATGGCGCGAAATATACGCATACGACGCTATTATTATAACGTCATAACTACAATACTAATTTTAGAAAGATACAGGGGAAAATATGAGAGTTGTTCTAAATTTAGCTCTCTGGGGGTGCTTATAGCGATATAATTTGAAGCTCCAGACATGTTTTCAGCCAATCAGCGGCATACTTTCCAGTCATACAATAAATATAAATATGATACTTTAAACATCGATTCGCGGGGAGTCGTTTTGCCGACTCCACACTGCATCACGGAATAAGTATGAATACAGAGATGTCTCCCTGTGGTTGAAACCCCAAACCTTAGAGAAACAATTTCGTTGTAAATAAATTCATCTTTTCTCTTCTTTGAAAATAAAAGGGGTAAAAAGCAATGTGCAAATTGGAATTCTAATCATTTTGCCATGTCTTTTCGACTTTGAGACTGAATAACTGATCGATACTTTTTATGTTAATAGTAAATTATTATCAAAGAAATATCCCTTTTTAATACGTATATCATGCAAGAAAACGTTCTTCATTGAAAAAAAGACAGAAAACGGGACATTTCACATAATTCCTTTTTCTCATGGTAGCAAAATGTACCCATATCTTTTAAACTTGAAGATTTTCTTTAATCCTTGGGTTTTAGAGAAATGATTGTCTTTTTCAATATAATACTACCAGTGGAGTATATAGATAAAGAATAAAGGCGTCAATCAATGTACAAAGGAAACAAGATATATGTATTAGGAAATTGGTGAAGATATGGATACATAATAATTATGTTTTGAGAGAAAAAAACACCAAGAATTATGTTACATATCCAGTTTTTTTTTTCTTTCTTTTTTGCTAGGTATGCAGAAAAAGGTGGGGTTTTTTTCATATCGTGAAACTAAAGAGAAAAGATTTCTGTATATACAATATAAATAATAAGGTCGGAAATGTAAAATAATTTCTTCGGACGATACGGGGTTATAATAAAAGCATATCAGATCCCCCTCTCCAGAACGATCAGTGATATTCTGCATTGTGATTGAATGACTGTCATCATCACAAAAACAAGACAATACTTACCTGATATATACATCAAAATGTACATCGAGACAATCACCGAATTTGATAGTTTATCATGGAGCTGTTGCGACGGGTGTTGCATACAGTTAGGAGATGCTGACTCTCCCCGGGCACCTGGTCTCACTTCGGAATGTTGTTATCTGGGATTCGCAACTGTTCTGATGGGAGTTCTCGTGATTTTATCTTCTCGACTTTGAGACTGAATAACTGTTAGGTACTTCTTATATGTTTGTCATCTTTTTTTACCCTAGAAATCATTTTTGATTTTTTTTCCCTAAAGAAGAGAAAAGATTAATTCATTAACTAATAATCTGTCTCACTTAATCAATAGAGGAACATTGGTTGTCTAGATGGCCCTTAAACTTTATTTCACGTTAAGAAAATTGATTTGATTTTGATTACCACAAATCTGGATTAAATTATTAAAAAAAATTGCAAAATTGGAAGTTTTTTTTTTTGTTATGAAAATGTACTTTTATCCCCTAAATATAGGCGTCTTTAATAAAATGGCATCTTGAATAATTTGATTTGATACACTGATTGAATGTAATTAAGTTACGTATCCCATATTGCTACAAATATCACAAATTCAAATTAAATCTCTATTTTCTGTATTAAAATTCGACATTTTCAAACAATATGCAGGAAAAGTTTACATTTTTTGCTCTTTACATATAAATCTATACTAAAGCCATGAAATTATATATGCGAATATGTTTCTTCTATGAATTACAGGAACAGCGTGCTTATTTAGATAATATCAAGAAATCTGTAATTTTTGAATAAAAAAAAAGATTTTTGTGACAGTCCAAAAATACTAAAAATATGTTTATCATAGAAGGGAAACATATTTATCATAAAAAAACATGAATATCAGAAAGCATGTCCATGTACTCGATTTAATAAGTAGCACATATCTTTAAATCAGTATACAAATTTCAGCTTATCTTACTTAAAAAGCAATTTTTGTGCAAAAAAAAATATCAGTTTCGAAAACTTTGAACTAAATTACTGATTCACATTTTACATTTATTAAATTAATTGAAGATACTTTTTTTAAAACATAACTAGAAATGCATTTTTATTTATTTCTTCAACTATCAATAAACGATAACAAATCAAAGTAGATCTTAGAAGCAGAACAAAATTATATGTATTTGCTTTTCATATAATTTTCAAGCATTTTTATTTCAAATAATTAACATTCATAAATATGCAAATTATTTTTTTTACACATTATTTCTCGGCCAATAGGGAAATCTGACTACGATATATTCAACTTGTGCGCACGTTTATCCGAATTGCAGGTATCCGTCTAAAATCGGCGCCGATTGTACATTGATCTCCTTCCTTTTATGTGTTGTCATTAAAATTTGATGTTTCTGTATGTCTGTTTCGATTTCTTTGTATGATGTTCTAGTGAATATTGCGTCTTTTTGCGGGTTGCAGTTTTATCTGATGTAATTTGTATGTCAATTTCTTGTGGATTTGTTTCTCTGAGTGTGTGCAGGGTAGTCATGCTGGAGATCCTTCCTTCTTATTCATATAAGTTACAAATGTCCATCTCAACAATCGGCCAAGATATGGCTATATTGCATAACCAAAAAAGTTTCTTTACTTAAGCAACTTGGGGTTGCCATGGAAACAATCAAGAACCACATAGCCTTAATGAGTTATTTTTGAACATTCTGAAAACTGATTCTACAGAACCTAAGATACAGTTTTAAATCTGTGGAAAAAAGTACTCAAAGGGGTGCATGGGGGTCCCACTGGCTCTCCGACAATTATGGTAAAAGTGTTTTCCAGTAAATAAATATTTTTTGATATGGAGGATGCTTTAGAATAGCGATATAGATTAGGGTAAGCAAAGAAGATAAATGCAAAATGATTTTTTGTCGGAGACATTTTTTACTTCTTCTATATGGGCGGCCTTTGAAAAAGACATTAGACGTTCTATGACTTCGTATTGTAATCGAATATACAACTTACAATGGAATTGAACATGTTGTTGCGTATTCTCTTGAATGCAAACTTCAGTATCAATTCATAATAATCCTTTCCAGTGATCCAAAGAGCGAAAGTCATCTGCAAAGAGAAAGAAATAATTCTCAGACACAACATATAAGTGATATCATTTATGACGATGTTTGAAGTTAAATAAAGATTATTTTACTTTTGAACTTTTCGAGGACACGTGTGATATTTTTGATAATGACAAATATGGATAATGACCATATCCCTATATACAACACAAAATCGATAATTCAGAAAATCAGAAACCGAGGGCATACAAAATCAGGATTAAACTGGTACCAAAGCAAACAAACAAAAACCTCCATCACATGCAAAGAAGCGAAATATGGGAGTGAGACCAGGTGTAATGGAAGAGTAAGCATCTCCTGCTTGCATGCAACACCCCCCGATTCAATTCGGTAGAACTATCACATCTAGTTACGTCCATTTCGGAAGTCATAGAGTACAATCTTCGGTTGGATGGTTCAAATGGTCTATGACAGAATATCATATACCATTCTGAAGAGTGGCACATCATAGTGTATGACTAGATCCCCATATCGACCATAGAACTTCCTCAGTGACGATGTTTGTCGGTCACAAACTTAATCCTGACTGAGAAGCTTATATGAAAGACGCCTAGCTCTCAGAAAAAAATCCGTATATTTGGTACTTGCTCTAGCATAGCGTATCAACTGAGATATGAACATGTTATAAGCAGGCCGTGAAGGGGTGTTGTTACTCAGAAAAGGAAAGTTTTTAATGCTGAAATTGAAATCGTCACGTTTGTCATGGAGTGAGGAGTTTATGTGACCAGTGTCGTAGGACAATATTATGTCTAAATAGGATGCTGAATTATTTGTCTCTGTAGTTTCTTTGACTTCAAGCTCCGAAGGATAGATACTGCTCAGGTAATCCGCGAATTTTGGATTATTGATGGACAACACATCTTCTATGTATCTTTAATAATGTCGAAGGGTTCCAACTCCTACCTTCTTGAAGAAAATTCCAAACCAATTTCCGTGCACCAGACACGTGTTTCGAATACTAAATTCTCATCAGGGATGCTTTCAGCTGAGCCATCAAAAATTTATTCAGTAGCGCCCGCTTTAATTTTTTGAAGCTAGATTTTAACATTTACATTACAAAGTGTGCGCGGCTCCAAATTTCCTTTAGGGTCGGTTCAGTAGCATATCCAAATAAAATCTATGTTCAAAATAGTATTGGAGGGATGGTGCGAAGATGTTAAACTCCTTTTATTTCGATAATATTTATCGGTGAAATTGCTAGATTCCGAAATAGCAAAAAAATATATAATGTCTCATTGATAAAAGGCCAAAACAATGCTTCTTTCAGGTGACAGAGCTGGAAAGAAGTAATTAATACACTTGACAAACATCAGGCCACGGGGAACGATTTTAACTGCTCCACACTGCAACGTGAAATAAGTGTCTGTATTAATAATGTCGAAGAGTTCCAATTCTATACCTTCTTGAAGAAAATTGAAGTGAAGTTGAAGTCAGAAGCTAAGTATCTTTCCCCTTCAGAGACCAAAAATTGAATGAATTGAGCTTCGTACGAGTAAAGGAAAATATCTGCAAGGAGTGGGGCACAATTGGTGACCGTTGGAATTTCGAACTTTGCTTGAAGACCTTTCCTCCAATAACCACAAAAACGTTGTCGATCAGAAAGTTTAACATCTGAATAAAATTTGTTTCAGTGTACTTATTTTCGGAATCGGACTTTTCTTTTACAAAGTAGGTTTTGTAACAGTTAACAACAATAAATTTGTATTTGCGATTACCGTTTTTACTTGTAAACGCATTACTTATAATTTTTGCGAGTCTTTCTTTCAATTTAGAATGTGGAATTGTAGTGTAAAGTGTCGATAACTCAAATGCTTTGATCGAATGGACTCTACTAAAATGAGTGGATTTCAGATGTTCTAAAAGTTCCTTCGAATTCTTTAAAATCCACATCTGATTGATTCCACTGCGACAATATACTGTCGAACTATATTTTTGAAGTCCAGATTTGATTTCAGATAAAAACTTTGGTTAGTGAGATCGATACAGATTTTGTAGAACATTTTGAGGAACCAGCGATGAAATATCAAGTCATCAAGAAATTCGCGCATACGCTGAAAAAAAACTACAAACACAGAAGCCGGAACAAGATTCCAAAAACACAGGCTTGCATTTTTTTGGGAAAAAAATAGAACTTCCAAACGCCAAAATTGGACAAATAGACGGAGACAATCACACAGCTGCACAGAAACACATAGGACAAATTTTCTAATGAACTATATCCAGTGCAAGTACGGAAGGCATTGTAGAATGCAATATAGGTTGCGCTATCAAAATGCGCCGTAAGGAACACGCTCTTTATACGATCTATGGATATCAAAAGTCTAACATACGGAAAAATATAAAGAAAAATGGCGAATCAACCAGTTATCATCAAATGTCAATTGGGAAACAATAAATGAAAATGTATTTAATTGTACAGATAGCAAAAAACTGCAATGGCTTCAATATAGAATAATCCATAGAATTTTAGGCACAAATAGAACTTTATTTTTCATGAAAATTAAAGATAGTCCATTGTGCAGCTTTTGTTCACAGCAAGACGAAACCATCCAACATTTGTTCTTTGAATGTAATCAGGTTTATGAACTTCTTTCAAATTTCGTAACTTGGATAAATACACACTCTGAACATCCTATTAACTTAAACAAAACAGAATATTTATTAGGAGTAATAGGCAAAGAAAATAAAGCACTCAACACAATTTTTATGTTAACAAAAGTATACATATATGAATCAAAATTAAAAGGAGAAAGATTAAATTTAGATTTAATGAAAAATCAAATACTACTTTACGTTAAAACAGAAAAGTATATACATAGGAAGAATAATACTTTAGATTTATTCCAAATCAAATGGAAGAATTTTTCGTTTCTTGCAGACGCCACGGGACAAACTAGAAACTAAATTACGGATTTTTTTTTCTTCTTCGGATGTATGAATGTAGGACATATAAAATTTGTAAGTGTGTGTATGATGATGAAGATGCAGTGAAAATGGATGTATGAGGGAGCGTAAGCTGTATGTGTGAGGTACGAGAGGGTGTGACATAGCAATGTGCTCTGATGTCTGTCTTTGCTCTATTTAGGTAGTACACATACATGTACTAACAGCACACTGGCACCAATAACAATCTAATCATCATGATATGCATATTAATATTTTTTTAATGAAATTCGTAAAACGTACATATAAATATATGACATACAATATGACGTACAATGTTACGAACTTAGTCAAATAAGCCCGTTATTAGCTTTAATATGTCTGTCTCCAAAGAGTTAGGTGAGGAACTCTCATCAGCTCAATTCTATGGAATCTTATCTGACACTCCTAAAAGCTAGGTGAGGAATTCTCATCAGCTATTTATTTCTCTTTTCTAACCTTTTTCTAAACGGGCAAAATACAGTATCTATGTATATTATGTATGTATCATTATCATCGTTTCTTTCAAGAAATAATATGGTGTACAATTATCGATTATAATAATTACATGTATGAATTAATATCCAATAAAGAATGGTGCTATGATGATGACAAATGGCCGTGATGAAGTGTCCATATCTTCCACATACTGCACAACTTTTACACATTTTATCACTTACTAATCACTATGAACCTTATTAAGATTCAAAACACCATTGTATTTGAAAACATATTGCTGAATTATTGACTTACTTCCTATATATTAATGCCTAATATACTAACTGGAAGTGGACATATGAGTACGAGCCAAACGTCTGAGCACTTAAAAAAAAATGCGCCGTAGATATTCACTAATATCTGCGATATCACATATCTAATGCAAGTATAGTATCAAAGTACGTATGACCAAAAAGGAAGACCGATGGTTCAACCAAATTTCTGTCTAAGTATTACCCGACGTTTCGCTGATTTGTCATTGAATGAACAACACATAATTCGATAAAACTACAATTGATTAATGCAATACCAATACTCTGCAAAAGATGAAAATATCTTGTTGAATCTGCCATTACAAAATAGAAACACAGCGAACAATAAAAAAATATATAAGAATCAACTAAAACATTCTATTTCTATTTGTTAAAATATTTTAAACTCATATAAATTTCAGTCTAAGAGGAGAGAGGTAAATCTGTAGCAAATAACATATGTGCGTTGGAGCATAAATTGATTTTCACAGCGATTCTACAAAAACTTCTATGGAGATAATGCGTATAAATTAAACATTCTACAAAGAAGCAAAGTGAATCCTCAATGGAGATGAGATCAGGTGCCCAGAGAGAGTATTACTAAGCGTATTATGTTTGCTAATAGTACGGACGTATTCCAACTCTTTACTTAGCGATATCCGTCAGTAAGGCTAGGCAGAAAAAGGGATCATTTCCGGAAAATTTCCTGGTTCTCATCTATCCGGTAAATTGTATGGTTCTCATCGATCCGGTAAATTTCCTGGTTCTCATCTATCCGGTAAATTGTATGGTTCTCATCGATCCGGTAAATTGTATGGTTCTCATCGATCCGGTAAATTGTATGGTTCTCATCGATCCGGTACATTGTATGGTTCTCATCGATCCGGTACATTGTATGGTTCTCATCGATCCGGTAAATTGTATGGTTCTCATCTATCCGGTAAATTGTATGGTTCTCATCTATTGACCTTAGTCATATGACCTTGGATCAAGGTGGCGTGAAACCTTTGGGTCATCGGCACCATCATACTAGAATATGGAGTGATCCTATCACAGTTCAAAAGATTACGCCTGGACATAATACACATAACAAATACAATTTAAAATATACTTATTGACGTTGACCTTGGTCACATGATCTTGAGTCAACGTGATATGAAACCTTCAGGTCACAAGGAACAACATATCAAAATATGAAAGCGATCGGGCAAACGGTTTAAGAGATATAGCCCGGACAGGAATGCATGTACAATTTAATTAAAATTGTACTACATGACCTTCACCTTAGTCACATTACCTAGAGTCAAGGTGATCTGAAACCTTCGGGTCATAAGCAACGACATACTAAAAAATATGAAAGTGATCCAGCAAACGGTTCAAGACATATAGCAAGGACATGAATGTATTCATAATTTCTGTAGAAATACACTAAGTGACCTTGACCTTGGTCACATGACCTTAAGGTCAAGGTGATTGATCTGAAACCTTTGGGTCATAAGCAACAACTTACTAAAATATGAAAATGATCCGGCAAACTGTTCAAGAGATCTAACCAAGACAGGAATGTATGCATGATTTCTTTAAAAATGCACTAAGTGACCTTGACCTTGGGTCAAGGTGATGTGAAATTTTCGGGTCATAAGCAACAACATATTAAAATATGTAAGTGATCCGGCAAACGGTTCAAGAGATCTAGCCCGGACAGGAATGTATTCATAATTTTTTTTAAAAATGCACTAAGTGACCTTGACTTTGGTCACATGACCTTTGGGTCAAGGTGATGTGAAACCTTAAGGTCATAAGCAACAACATCCTACAATATGAAAGTTATTGGGCAAACGGTTCAAGAGATATAGCCCGGACAGGAATGCATGTACAATTTCAATAAAAATGAACTACGTGACCTTGACCTTGGTGACCTTGACCTTTGGTCGAGGTGATGTAAAATCTTCGGGTAATAAGCAAAAGGAAACTAAAATATGAAAATGATCCGACAAACGCTTCAAGAGATATAGCCGGACAAAAATGTATTCATAATTTCTTCAAAAATGCACTAAGTGACCTTTACCTTTGATACTTGACCTTGGGTCAAGGTGATCTGAAACCTTCGGGTCATAAGCAACAACATACTTAGATATGAAAATGATCCGGCAAATGGTTCAAGATATCTAGCCCGGACAGTAATGTATGCATATTTTTTTAATGCACTAAGTGACCTTTACCTTGGTCACATGACCTTGGGTGAAAGTGATGTATAATCTTCGGGTCATAAGCAACAACATACTAGAATATGAAAGTGATCCGAGAAACGGTGTAAGAGATCTAGCCCGGATAGGAATGTATTCATAATTTCTTTAAAAATGCACTAAGTGACCTTGATCTTGGTTATATGACCTTTGGATCAAGGTGATGTGAAACCCTCAGGTCATAAGCAACAACATCCTAAAATATGAAAGCGATTGGGCAAACGGTTAAAGAGATATAGCCCGGACAGGAATGCATGTACAATTTCATTAAAAATGTACTAAGTGACCTTGACTTTGGCCACATGACCTTTGGGTCAAGATGATGTGAAACCTTCAGGCCATAAGCAAGAACATCCTAAAATATGAAAGTTATTGGGCAAACGGTTCAAGAGATATAGCCCGGACAGAACTGCATGTACAATTTCATTAAAAATGTACTACGTGAACTTAGCCTTGGTCACATGACCTTTGGTCAAGGTGATGTGAAATCTTCGGGTCATAAGTAACAACATACTAAAATATGAAAATGATCCGACAAACTGTTCAAGAGATAAAGCACGGACAGCAATGTATTCATGATTTCTTTAAAAAATGCACTTAGTGACATTGACCTTGGATACATGACCTTAGGTCAAGGTGATCTGAAACCTTCGGGTCATAAGCAAAAACATACTAAAATATGAAAATGATCCGACAAACGGTTCAAGAGGTCTAGCCCGGACAGGAATGTATGCATTTTTTTTAAATGCACTGAGTGACCTTGACTTTGGTCACATGACATTGGGTCAAGGTGATGAGAAATCTTCGGGTCATAAGCAACAACATACTAAAATATGAAAGTGATCCGAGAAACGATATAAGAGATCTAGCCCGGAAAGGAATGTATTCATAATTTCATTAAAAGTGCACTAAGTGACCTTGACCTTGGTCACTTGACCTTGGGTCAAGGTGATGTGAAACCTTCGGGTCATAAGCAACAAGATACTGAAATATGAAAGTGATCCGGCAAACAGTTCAAGAGATATAGCCCGGACATGAATGTATGCATAATTTCATTAAAACTTCACTAGGTGACAAGAGATAGAGCCCGGATAGGAATATATGCATATTTTTTTAAATGCAAAAAGTGACCTTGAACTTTGTCACATGACCTTAGGTCAAGGTGATGTCAAATCTTCGGGTCATAAGCAATAGCATAATAGGACATAAAAGTGATCCGGCAGACGGTTCAAGAGATATATCCCGGACTTGAATGTATGTAAATTTTCATTAAATATAAACTTAGTGACCTTGGCCTTGGTCACATGACCTTGGGTCAAAAAGATGTGAAATCTTCGGGTCATAAGCAATAAGATACTAAAATATGAAAGTGATCAGGCAAACAGTTCAAGAGATCTAGCCCGGACAGGAATGTATGCATAATTTCATTAAAAATGCACTAGATGACCTTGAACTTGGTCACATGACCTTGGGTCAAGGTTATGTGAAACCCTCGGGTCATAAGAAACAACATACTAAAATATGAAAGTGATCGGACAAACGGTTCAGGAGATATAGCCCGGACACGAAGATTGACAGACGGACAGATGAACAGACGGACGGAAGGACGACGAAGGCAAAACCAATATGTCTCCTCCCCGTTGGGGGAGACATAAATAGTAAAAATAGTAAAAACGCTTATATTCATTTTTGTGTTGAGTCCTTATAATGTTAATGGTATAACAAAAGTCGAAAGACTTGTAATCACACGTAAAACAATTATGCTTTGATTTCATTAAGAAATGTTGAATTCAATAATTGAATTTATTAATGAAGCTCAGGTGAAAATGAATTCAGGAACATATCTAAGTTAGATTTGAATTATTCAAAGTGAAGTTTAATCTATTCCCCTATTTCCTCCCTTATATAGATTTTTATTCTACTAATAAGAAACTGCCGCAAATGGAACTTGAATCTGAATATCGGAAATCCAGAATAAAGACATCACAGATATAAACAATCCACACAACTATTACACGTGCGAATCTAATGGAGGCTAAAATTTGAAATTAAAAAAGTAGTTTATTTCGATTTTTGTATATATATATATATTTAAACACTATAGTCTCGCCCCTTCCCTCAGAAAAATGAATAAACATTCAAGTCACTATGCCAAGGCTCACCGTATTATAATATAACAAAATTGAAGAGGTACATTCTGTGCAATTGTCCATTCTCCAGTGAAACGGAGATCTCGTCGAAAACGTGAACGTCCATATACAATTCCGACTCTTGTTAACTGAATAGGTCCATTTAAACCTCCATGCAACATCTATTGGACCGACCAAATCTGTTCTCGTCGTCCCCTTACCCGACACCTTTACCACAGCTTTACCTGGAGAAAGAGGTAATCAAAATATACTTACTAATACCTCAATGTAGTTGAGTTCTCATTTTGAAATGTTCTTTTTTAGCAAAACTAAAATCTAATTAATGTTACAGATTTATTTAATTTATATCCATGTCTGTTGGACTGGTTTTAGATGGGTTTGTCCTGAAGGTTGTTCTTTGAAAGTGGAGTGGGGCATTTCGTTTTTCTAAGTTACTCACATTTTTCATATATTTAATTCGTACATAGTAAAATAGTTCCTTGCAACTAATCTTTTCAAGTTTTGTTGGAGATTTCCTCCGTTTTATTTTTCCAATAGTTTCATTATCACTCTGGTAAATCATATAAAGACCCTTAGGTTGATAAATCGCTTCAGTCATTCGATATGTTCATTTTCTTAACAATCAGGTACCGTAACGGACAATTTAATTTTTCTTGAATATGTCGCAATTGAAAAAAATCCTTATCAGTTTGGGATATAATGATACATTAGATCACGATACGATACATATCTCGATACAGGGCTCATGGTACGATAAGTGTCACGATATACTTTTCTATCCAATAAAACATTCACATATTCCTTGAATCCAAAGAAAAACTTAACATATACATAATTGCATCAATTAAGTCTTAATAGCATAACGAGGGTCCTCACAAGTTTCATGGTGAAGAGGATATACTATTGGCTTTGATACAAAACAAAATTGTCTCTATTTGTTGCACCGTATTTATTTTTGTTAATAAGTTATATCGTGTATCGTTTGAAGAAAGATGTTCCATGATACGTATCTTCAAACTATCGTCAAGATCAGTGATTGGGAAGGCAAACTTGGGCAATGGGACTATGACCCCATCCACTTGGACTTCGATGGGCCATTCTCAAAATCAATGGGCCATCTTTCTTCACGAAAGAGCCATTCCAAAAATGATCAATTTTGGAAAAGCTTATTTGCATATAACGTTTGTACAATACGTCAGATGTTTACCCATTTTAGTCGTGAAATTCCCAATTTTATTATTTCCAATTTGAATGATCCAAGATGAATATTACAGCAACCTATCCTGTATTTTTCGTGTCCATGTATGGGCAGCTTCATGTTCAGCTTGCTGATATTAGAGAAGAGGGGGGTGACTGCAATTGACATTCCGGTACAAATTTTCTTACTTCAATTTTAACCCATTGACTGAGCACTCCAAATGCCACGATAGTTTTGCGGACGAACGCATACTCAATTACCTTTACGTCGATAAGATACGTAAGTGGACGTTGAAGATTTAAATCTCAGGCGCAGAACAAGAATGTCGGAGAAAAATCAACATTGTATCATAATTAGAGTGAATGCAGCAGAAGATTTTTTTGTGTTTCTGACTGGCAATGTATAGTTAAGTGTGATCCATACGTTACTGCTACTGGTGTAGATCTACATTACAACGTAAATACAAGTCCAGAACTTTTAGATAGATTTGAAAACCAAACATGGACATCGTAGAACAATGCGCACCAGGGCGCAGCGAGTTGCCGATTTTAGGGGCCATTTTTATCGGAGTGGGACTATGGAGCAGGGTGCATGGCCTTCCCAATCACTGCGCGATACGAGTATAAACAATATATCGTTACATCACTATTATAAGCAATGGTTATTTATATTTCGTACGATATCTACCTTCGAATTAACATGTGTTTAATCAACATAAAGATTAATTCATCAAAAAAATTGATGAACGGAATAGAAATATGATAATTTCAAAAAATGTGATATAATAATTTTCTTACAAGGGAAAGGTTCCTATTCATTGTAAAGTATCAGTTTTATTGTATCTATTGTATTTTATTGTATCTATATAAAAGGAAAAAGGTTTAAGTATTTTGTATATTTTAACTTTTCAATTAAAGAGTTGTTATCAGCTGGATAAAGCAACGTTCGGATAAATAATAAAGCGACCTACGACTCTAAAATAAATATCGAAATATTCGAAAATTTCTGTTATCAAAATGTCTTGAAATTTCTGAAAAGTGGGTCCTGTAGCATCATATCCCATCCATTCTGTTACGTCTTTCGGTGACTTTGGACATAACAATTTTCACACTCTTTGGCCATATTACATATTTTAGATTAAGGATCACTGACGAGGGTTAAGTACCCGAATCGTGCATGTCTGGTCCATGCTGCAAATTGATCTGTTCTTAAATGATGCCATTGGATTTGAAGACCTTTAACATTTGTACGACTTGGTGAGTGTCACTTCTCTTGTGCCAGGAGTCCCCGAGGGCACATGTAGCCAAGTTCGAGCAACTTCAGTTGATCTTCTCTTCAGTGCGTTCGAATATTTCTGTTATCAAAATGCCTTGAAATTTCTGAAACGTGGGTCCTGTAGCATCATATCCCATCCATCCTCCTACGTATTTCGGCACATTTTTGGACATGATAATTTTCACACTCTTTGACCATATTACATTGTTCAGATTGAGTATCACTGACGAGGGTTAAGTACCCGAAACGTGCATGTCTGGTCCATGCTGCAAATTGATCTGTTCTTGAATGATGCTATTTGATTTGAAGACGTTAGACATCAATAAAGCCATATATACTACAAAAATGAAGTAGTTTTCTTTGGGAGAAATTTAGCATTATAAATAGACAATGCATTACAATTGTATTCAATCAGAACGATTCAATATTTATTTTTAAGATTGTAATATTATACCTTGTTTGATTTAAGCATGAAATATTTATCTTCTTATTGATTAAAGGATCTGATGAAAGATAAATAAATATTAAAACAAAAACAAAAACATATATGTATACTATCAATTGATACGTTGATGACAAAATTACCTTCTGAAATCCATTTTGAAACTGTTGCATTTGACCTTATCTGCCAACCACAAAAAGATGCTTTAAAATCACAATTTGTCGGGTAATCTGCAGTCGATATACCTTAATAAACAGAAGAGAAATAAATTTACATCACGATTTCACTTTTTTTTACCCCTAACAGGAGGAGACATCTTGATTTCAGGTCCATTTTCTCGGGTAATATCTCTTGAAGCGTCCAGGATATCAATTTCATATTTCAGTATATGTAACGTCATGACTGTCTTAAGGACAATGATCGTAAAATAGATGGTTGAATATAAATATCATGTTGTTATTTTTGATAACACATAGTGACAATCAGATTCTCTATGGTTGCTTTATGGTATCATGTGGTTAAAAGGCTGTAATATAAAGCCGGACAACTGCTTAATGTTGTGGTTGTATTATACTATATCGTCTACTTGTCCTGGCAAGTCGTTCTTGTCTTATGATGTGTTGTTGAATTAAACAATTATGTGTTTATCAAGGTATATCATGTTGGAGTCATACTGCGATACGTTGTCATTTTATATTATGTTGTTAAATAATAATATCATGTTGTGGTTATTTCAAAATATGTTGTTGTCATTTTATATTATGTTGCTAAAGAATAATGTTATGTTGTGGTTATTTCAATATATGTTGTTGTCATTTTATATTATGTTGTTAAACAGTTATATTATGTTCTGATTATTTCAAAATATGTTGTTGTCATTTTATGTTAAGTTGTTATACAATTGTATTATGTTGTGGTTCAACCATAATATTTTGTTTTTATTCTGAATTATGTTGTTAATCAGTTTTATTATACTGCGGTTATACCATAATATGTTGTTGTTATCTTATACCATGTTGTTAAACAGTTATATTATGTTGTGGTTATACCATAACATGCTGTTGTCATTTAATATTATGTTGTTTAACAATTATATTATATTGTGCTAATACCATGATACATGTAAATTGTTATCATTTCATATTATGTTGTTAAACAGTTATATCATGTTGTGGTTATACCATTTAAGACTAATCAAAACCAAACTCGATCTTGATCTGTATTACATTGAGATAAACTCACATACCAAAAATGAGTTCAATATATGCAACGACAGCGAAAAAAACTCTGGAAAACTAAATTATGACGGACAGACGGACGGACGGACAGACAGATAGACGGACGGACAATCAGACAGACGGACGTACAGACAAACGGGGTGGAAACTATGAGTCCCCTTCACTGCGAGCCGGTAGGGGACTTAAACACACATACACACCCTCTCTCACACACACCCTCACACACACCCTCACACACACGAAGTGCAGTTTTGAAGTCGGAAATCATTGTGTTTAGGTCTGCCTCGGTTAATTAATAACTGCACTTTGCCTATACGACATAAACAAATAACAACTCCCTTTATGTATGATAAATTTTAAAATTGTATGGAAAATATTTTTTTAAAAAACGCAAAATATGTATGACAGAACAAGCTTTAATCTTAAAACATTAAAGTTTAAAAACATTCGATTAGAAATAGATTTTAAATGATTTTCATTTTTTTCTTAATACCCACCCTGTTTAGCCAAAAATGACATTGACTTTTGACCTTTGAAAAATCAATAGGGTTCAGGGGCGTAACTAGAGCTTTTTGAAGTGCACGAGAGAGCCAAATATATAAAACATATATGAAGCAATAGGTTTCATCCGTGGCGAGCAGCCCCAAGAGGGGGAGGACGCGGGAGGGGGTCACCCTTCCTGCAGGTGGGGGTTCGGGGGCTTCCCCCGAGAAATTTTATAAAATTTCAACCGAAATTCTTGCTTTGTAATTACATCTTTTTATAAAATTGAGACTATTTTCATAAGAAATTACTCTTAATATCAAGGAACTGCAAAAATTTAGTTGTGACTTTAATCCATCTTTCAAGGTTATTATCGTCTCATTGATCGACACGGAAGAAGTCTAGTTAAATATAAAGGCAGGTGCACAAACAATAAACACGTCACTTTAAAACCTATCTTATCGTTCTGAATTTTCAGAAAAAAATTAAAGGTAAGCAGTTGGCCACATTTTTCATTTGATTAAAATCTCTGAATATATACTACTAAGAATTTGAAGCCGCTCACTTTTGACACAAGAGACGCTTTGCTCTTGAATTATTTTGTCAACTTTGAATCATATTTACTTAAGTACCACTGATGAGGATTCAGTCAAAAATGTATATTGCTAAAAATATGCAATGATAGAGAAGATGGCGATATTTGAAATGTAAAACTATGGGAAACAACCTTGTGTGCTATTTTCCATTTTCAAAGAAAATCTCTCTCTCTCTCTCTCTCTATTTCTCTGAAAAATCCGTGCACATTCTTTTTTCTAACTCCATGATGTGCACGCCATGGCGTGCTGGCGTATAGGCAGCTACGCTCCTTGGGTTCTTCGTATCTTCATAGACGAAAGCTATCATTCTTGTTTCCGCTAAATATTTCCCTAGCTATCGTACATATGCATGTAAACTTTATGGAGTACAATTATCGAAGTAAATATCATTTCTAATGGAGAAAATTTTCCTGCAAATGTGTAAAATCCATAAGCTTCAAGGGATTTTCATTGCCCAAGGTGATACCCTCACCAAGCCTTTGTCGTGTACCCCTTAAGGGCCTCATAGCGACCCCATAACACCCTGCCTAAAAGTGCTTCCCGATTTGAAAAGGACTGTGGTTATGCGCTTGAATTACGTCTCGTCTTATGACAGGTTTTGATGCCCGAGTCCGTATCCGCGTATCCGCGTACCATTTTACGGAAGGACCTCATCGGACTTCCGAAAGACACAAATCAAGTTCCGCACATTCAAAACAACATAGTTTTTCCACAACATAATGACATTTTCATTCGACATAATAATGATGACAAATATGGCACAAAATCGATAATTCAGAAAATTAGAAACCGGAGTCATACAAAATCAGGATAAAACAGGAACCAAAGCAAACAAACAAAAACCTCCACCATATAAAAAAAAGCGAACTCCCGATATGGGAGTCAGACCAGGTGCCCAGGAAGAGTAAGCATCTCCTCCTTGCATGCAACACCCGCCGCTTCAATTCGGTAGAACTGTCAGATCCGGTTATTTCCATTTCGAAAGACATAGAGTACAATCTTTGGTTGGATGGTTCAAATGGTCTATTACAGAATATCATCCACCATTCTGGAGAGTGGGACATCATAGTGTATGACGAGTTCCCATATCGACCGTTCAACTTCCTCAGTGACGATTTAAGTCAGTCACAAACATATCCCTGACTGAGAAGCTTAACTGAAAGACGCCTAGCTCTCAGAACAAAATCCGTATATTTGGTACTTGCTCTGGCATAGCGTATCAACTGAGATATGAACACGCCATAAGCTGACGATGAAAGCTTGTTGCTACTCAGAAAAGGAAAGTTTGTTATGCTGAAATTGAAGTCGTTACGTTTGTCATAGAGTGATATGTTCATGTGACAATCAGTGTCGTAGGAAAACATTATGTCACTGTAAGTGAAGTTGAAGTCAGAAGCCAATGAGTTAAAGAAGATACTGACGATAATCTCAACAGCACTCACAATAGAGCACCAAATTGAGCATCGACGGACCCCTAGCAAGCTAGAGGTGGGACCAGGTGCCCGGGAGGAGTAAGCATCCCCTGTTGGCTAGCTGCACCCGCCGTCGATGATCATGCACGAAAATGAAAACATATGAAAAGCATGAACTGGACTGTCTGAGGCCATTTCTATATAGAAAGTGCTATGGTGACAATGTCAGGGAAAGTATTCAAAACACTTACTGTCAAACCCCTCGCGGGGAACTTTTTTACGAGCTCCACACGGCAAAGGGCATAAGTGTGACACAAATGAGTTAAAGAAGATCCTGACAATAATCTCAACAGCACTCACAATAGAGCACCAAATTGAGCATCGACGGACCCCTAGCAAGCAATAAGTGGGACCAGGTGCGCGGGAGGAGTGAGCATCCCCTGTTGGCTAGCTGCACCCGCCGTCGATGATCATGCACGAAAATGAAAACATATAAAAAGCATGAACTGCACTGTCTGAGGCCATTTCTATATAGAAAGTGCTATTGCGACAATGTCAGGGAAAGTATTCAAAACACTTACTGTCAAACCCCTCGCGGGGAACTTTTTTACGAGCTCCACATGACAAAGGGCATAAGTGTGACACAAATCAGTTAAAGAAGATCCTGACGATAATCTCAACAGCACTCACAATACAGCACCAAATTGAGCATCGACGGACCCCTAGCAAGCTAGAGGTGGGACCAGGTGCCCGGGAGGAGTAAGCATCCCCTGTTGGCTAGCCGCACCCGCCGTCGATGATCATGCACGAAAATGAAAACATATGATGAAGGGATGTTGCTACTCAGAAAAGGAAAGTTTGTAATGCTGAAATTGAAGTCGTTACGTTTGTCATAGAGTGATATGTTCATGTGACCTTCAGTGTCGTAGGAAAACATTATGTCACTGTAAGTGAAGTTGAAGTCAGAAGCTAATGAGTTAAAGAAGATCCTGACGATAATCTCAACAGCACTCACAACAGAGCACCAAATTGAGCATCGACGGACCCCTAGCAAGCTAGAGGTGGGACCAGGTGCCCGGGAGGAGTAAGCATCCCCTGTTGGCTAGCTGCACCCGCCGTCGATGATCATGCACGAAAATGAAAACATATGAAAAGCATGAACTGCACTGTCTGAGGCCATTTCTATATAGAAAGTGCTATGGCGACAATGTCAGGGAAAGTATTCAAAACACTTACTGTCAAATCCCTTGCGGGGAACTTTTTTACGAGCTCCACACGGCAAAGGGCATAAGTGTGACACAAATGAGTTAAAGAAGATCCTGACGATAATCTCAACAGCACTCACAATAGAGCACCAAATTGAGCATCGACGGACCCCTAGCAAGCTAGAGGTGGGACCAGTAGCCAGTTTCACAAAAGCGTCGTAGATTTACGACCGACGTAGGACTTACGTCCTTCTTTACGTCGCATTTACGTTCCAGTTGCACGGGTTTCACAAATATGACGTAGTAATGACGTAAAGCAATGGCGTAAAATATGATGTACGATGTTGCTAGAGAAATCCAATATGGCGTCGTCGAAGGAAGTTTCCTCCCAGTTTTCAGTGTTCTACAGCTTATATTTCACTTATTAGTAAACGTACGTTGACGATTTTGGTATCGATCGAATCGGAGAAGAATTATCTATATGCAAATGATCATAGATATATTTGAAATTTTCTTATTTTATTGTAAAATGTCAGTAATCTTTTCAAAAGCAGTGTTAACCGACGTAAAACTCGCAATTTTGCTATACTTTACTGTATAGTGCGCGTTCAGATGACTTTGCGCCATGCATGGAAATAAAACTTATTTGGGGTAACTTTGATTCAAAAATATTTTGGCGATTCCAATGATTGAATAGTATATAAAGTGATAGCAGAATGAAATTGATTTTTATTTTTACAATGATTTAGTTTATTGATTATCTAAAATGCACCATCCTTTTTCTCTCGAAATATTCATACATTTTCAAATATCTGTGATTTGTTTTTCTTTTACATATTTTCATACAAAAAATAGACCGAAATACTTCACCAAACCCAGTCTTAGACGGGACTTGGTACGGACTAACGTAATACGATGCGAGTGGTTGATATTTAGAGAAACAAAATCCCATCTCACTGATTATCTACAGTAATATACTTATTACTAGACTCTATTACAAGAGCTTGTTAAAAAAATATTATATTTGAAAGGAAAAAATAACGAAGGAGTGCGAGATTTAAAAAGACGTGTTTGTGAAACACAAATGCCCCGTTATCAAGCACCTAAATTTATCAAAGGAAAGTCAAACATCGAAGCTAAGGTGACAGGTTTAAAACATTTTTTTCCTTTACATGTAACATAGAATATTACATGAAAATATAAAAACTCTATCAATTATTAATCAAAAATCAAAATTGATATGAAGAAAAAAATACGACCTTTTTTTTTTCTTAAGTTAAACGAGACTATACAGAAATTGACATTATTTCTGCCTCCTTCCTGTGGTATAAAATGAATTCATTATAAAATGCAATTATTGTATAAAAAATGAAACTGCCAAAAAATAATAATGAATAAATAAATAAAAAGAATGAAACAAACTTTGAAAAAAAGTAGGATCGGCAGCTCAAAACACAGGTACTAATAAAAGACAAAGACATGTATGTCTATAAATATTTTATTAAATTGATATTTTTCGACCTCCTGTGCTTGAGTCGGAGAGAGCCGTTCATACCTCGTTTTTCAATAAAACGCTCCTTTCGTTAAGTTTGTAAAGCCAGGGAGATACACGCTCCCTTTTCTCTCTTTCCTTGGCTTTACAAACGTTACGAAAGGAGTGTGTGATTGAGAAATAAATATATAGACGAATTTCTCTGACTCAAGTACCTGTGGCTCAAAAAAGGGTAGCCTGGGTTAGCGGATTTCGAAATATCTTTATTTTTGACTAATTGTTAATTTAAAATCTTTACGCCACAGTAAATGAATTTTTTGACGTCCTCTGGGGGGTATCTTTTAACATACAATAATCAATTTTGTACGGTTTATACATATACATAATCTTATACTTAATTACGATATATAGGCATTCTAATTTTTATCATTTTATGTTTTTTTTACAAAAAAGTACTGTAACCGTTTTTGTAGCCCATGTTATGGTTCAAACAGCAAAACGAGTATTCATATATGCAGTAGGTTTGTAGATGTCTCCTTTCTTTCGAAATCTTGTCCGTGTTCAATCCTAATTTTTTCTTCAATTTGCGCTTAAGTTGTTTAGCATGATCATATGTAAAATGCTGACTATGTATTCATCATATTAGTCTTGGGAAATGAATTTGAATAAGCGTTACGCTTTTTTCAAATCCCATTTATTTCTATCATATGCATTGTTCATTCTATAATGCATGTATTTGAATAAATATGTTTAAACCAATTTTGTACCGTGTTCCGGTGTGGACATCGCTTCTTCGCGATTGAAATTGACACGCGAAGAAGCGAAGTTACGTTACGAAGAAGTGAAATTACGATGCGAAGAAGCGAAGTTACGATTCGAAGAAGTGAAGATACGATGCGAAGAAGTGAAGTTCCTTCGCTCCTTCGCATCGTAACTTCGCCCCTTTGCATCGTAACTTCGCTTTTTCGCATCATAACTTCGCTTTTTCGCATCGTAACTATCGTAACTTCGCATCTTAACTTCACTTCTTTTCAATTTCGCAACTTCGCTTCTTCGCGTTCCGTTTTGGCATGCGCACTATTGGTGAACACGATGGGTAGTCCATAAAGCGTCTTTTTCTGTATTTACTACTGAATCCCCTTCCTCCCATCCCATCCCTTACCTTACCCTGTCTGTCACTCTCTTTATTTAGCTTGCAAAATAAGCTCAATATCAAATTCAATTCGAAGTAAAAGAAGTATTCCCTATAGGAAATATCCCACGTATAACTTTCTCTGATGAAATTGTCTATTTCATCCGCCATGTTTCATTTCACTTGGCATGTGCCACTGTAAAACAGGAGGGCGAAGAAGCGAAGCTGCGAAGCTGCGAAAAATCGAAGTTGCAAGTTGAGAAGAAGCGAACAAGCGAGGGTACGATACAAAGAAGCGAAGATACGATGCAAAGAAGCGAAGTTACGATGCGAAGAAGCGAATTTACGATGCGAAGAAGCGAAGTTATGATGCGAAGGAGCAGTTTCGCATCGTAACTTAGCTTCATTGCTCCTTCGCTTCTTCGTGACTTCGCTTTTTCGCACCGTAACTTTGCTATTTTGCAACGTAACTTAGCTTCTTCGCGTCACAAATTCTTTACGCGAAGAAGCGATGTCTCCAACGGAACACCTGGATAACATTTCAAAATTCATTAAAATCACTTTCGATTATCTTTAAGACCAAATTGGTCAAATTCACTTCAATATTTCTATAAATAGTACTTGTGAGATTTGTTTTTGCATCATACACTTCACTGGGAAATGTTTATTCCCTCGAAACAAAATTGTAAGGGGATAAAGTAACGGAGGAGTCTTTTGTATATGACCATAGGGCACATTTTTATTCCATCTTCATTAAGCTTCATTTTTTCTCATGATACATTTCTCCAAGGAAAATTTTCAAGGTCATAGTCCAAAGTTCAAGTTTAAAAACTATAAATGGTCAATAACCTTGAATGTATTCTGGAAGGTCTATTTTCAACATGATTTCATCGGACTTAGTATTGATGAACTCTAGAGGTTTTAAAGTCATATGACTAGGTTCAAGGCTACAGCTTAGACTTGGCAAAAAATGAAATTATAGTAGAAATCCAGAGAGCGCATGTTTCAATTGATATTAATCAAACTTAACTTAATTATTGGTCACAATGTAAGAAAGCCCATAGGTAAAAGGTCAAGGTCACGGGTTTGAATCTTTAGAATTGCCTCTTTCAATGCAACTTTCCAGTCGGTTTTTGGTCTAAAGAAGAACTCTATGAATGGTCAATGTCATAGGTCAAGGGTCACAGATTGGATTAAAAAAACTTGTATACATTGTAGTGTAAGGGACACATAACCGATTTGTCATGCTGTAATGAATGAATGCATTGATTTCAATATCTAATTCAAATGTCAAAGTATCAAATTACAGGTCAATTTCTTTTATACACCTTAGACGGGGCACTTTTAAAGGTAACTTCATCAATGTTGGCATATGATTTGCATATGTTGTGACATCAGAATTTCAAGTTCACAGTTTCCCCCTTTTTATACTTATTCAATCCCCATCGAGAATTTTCAACGATTATGCATCTCTGTACATGTTGACGGGATGGTATTTTTCATGATATTACATGTAGTTCTACCATAAGGTAAAACAAAATATTTTATACCATATTTGATAAAAATGTAAGACCGCCACTGCTTTCTTATCCTATCCATGCTATAATTTAAATTAAAACCTTGCCATTTTTACTACATTTAGATTTTCAATTCTTACATGCACACTCTGGGACCATGGCCCACATCGCTCAACTGAGACGACTGGTATACTGACGTAATCAGTATCTCTTTTATCATTTAAATATGACTAATAGATTTCCTTTGTTTATCATATGACCTTGAGCTTTACCTTGATCTTTGATCTAGCGACATTGCGCTTTAACGGTCTTGAAGGAAAATGCATATGTATTGGACACAATAATACTTTTTTTAATGTATAGTTTCTTTAATATGTCGCATGTGCATTTAGAGGGGCAAGGCTGTTTCGTTTTAAAATACTTGACCTTAAACATTGTTATCCACATTTACCTGCTGATGAGGACATTTGTATTTTTCTAACTTTCCATTTTAAAACTGAGAGTTAGAAAAAATACGCTTTAACACACATAGTATTATTTTGGCCGTTGTTTTCTTTTGTTTTCGACATATTTTCTATGACGCTGCATTGTTTTAATTAGTCGAAAATTGTTGGAAACAATGCGAATTTCGTAATTATAAGTACATGTACTGATTCTGTAAAATCCTATTTTCATATCGTGAAATCTTTGGATCTTTTGTATCTTTATTATATTGTTTAAACAATGTTGTGTTTATACTAAAAACTTAGTTTTTCCGATACCAACCACCTAAGGTCGATATCTTTTTGAACGCGTAATTCGATGCATTCAATAAAATTAGTTCTGAAGCTCAGAATCGAGAGCGAAATGAAAAGGTAATAATGAAGCGTTTCAAAGAACTTGCGTATGACATGTCACTACTGTTGCGATTGGCTCTCTGAAAGCGGGATTTGAGTTTTTTTTCTTTTTTATCCCATCAAAAATTTTAAAACATAAAAAAGATAAAAATAAAATTAACTCTCATTCTTAAATGTTCTCTGCTCTACCCGAAATGTTCTATTTTTATCAAATTATACCCATTTTTTCAGCCAATGACGTAAGACTTACGACAGCTCTGACGGTGTCGTAGATTTTCAGCTGATTTACGTCCGACGTAAAACTACGTCGCTTTTGTGAAATGCTTTTGAGTTGCTACGTAGCGCTTACGAACGTCGTACGTCATAGCTGTGTCGTAAGTTGCTTTTGTGAAACCGGCCCCAGGTGCCCGGGAGGAGTAAGCATTCCCTGTTTGCTAGCCGCACCCGCCGTCGATGATCATGCACGAAAATGAAAACATATGAAAAGCATGAACTGCACTGTCTGAGGCCATTTCTATATAGAAAGTGCTATGGCGACACTGTCAGGGAAAGTATTCAAAACACTTACCGTCAAACCCCTCGCGGGGAACTTTTTTACGAGCTCCACATGGCAAAGGGCCTGAATGTGACACAAATGAGTTCAAGAAGATCCTGACGATAATCTCAACAGCACTCACAATAGAGCACCAAATTGAGCATCGACGGACCCCTAGCAAGCTAGAGGTGGGAAAAGGTGCCCGGGAGGAGTAAGCATCCCCTGTTTGCTAGCCGCACGCGCCGTCGATGATCATGCACGAAAATGAAAACATATGAAAAGCATGAACTGCACTGTCTGAGGCCATTTCTATATAGAAAGTGCTATGGCGACAATGTCAGGGAAAGTATTCAAAACACTTACTGTCAAACCCCTCGCGGGGAACTTTTTTACGAGCTCCACGCGGCAAAGGGCATAAGTGTGATTTCCCACCAGAGACCAAAGATTGAATGAATTCAGCTTCGTACGAGTAAAAGAAAATGTCGGCAAGGAGTGGGGCACAATTGGTCCCCTTTGGAATTGCGACAATTTGCTGGAAGACCTTTCCTCCAAACACTACAAAAATGTTGTCGATCAAAAAGTTTAACATCTGAATAATATCTGTTTCAGTGTACATATTTTCAGAATCGGACTTTTCTTTTACAAAGTAGGTTTTGTCATAGTTTACAACAATAAATTTGTATTTGCGATTACCGTTCTTACTTGTAAAAGCATCACTTATAATTATTGCGAGTCTTTCTTTCAATTCAGAGTGTGGAATTGTAGTGTAAAGTGTCGAGAAATCAAATGCTTTGATCGAATGGACTCTACTAAAATGAGTGGATTTCAGATGTTCTAAAAGTTCCTTCCAATTCTTTAAAATCCACATCTGGTTGATACCATTGCGAGAATATACTGTCGAACAATATTTTTGAAGCCCAGATTTGATTTCAGATAAAACTTTGGTGAATAAGATCGATACAGATTCGGTAGAACATTTTGACCTTCAAGAAAACAACATTATTGTGGAGAACATTTAGACCTTCAAGAAAACAACATAATTGTGGAGAACTCATCACAGCTACGCATTACACCAGTGGCGGATTTTGGGAGGGGATGGTTCTCCCAAAGTATTATTATACTACTATGTCTAAACTCTATACTTTTGGAAATGTTTTGGCTCCTTCCCTAGCTCGCCGTAACTAATATGAAATATATTCTTTCACATACATGTACAGCAGAGGCTGATCTAGCCAAGTCAGGCATGTTGAAGGGGCGAGGGTGAGGGGAAATAAAATAAACTATATTCCTTTGGTTAAAAACACCTCCCCTAAAAGACGATTCATAAAAAAATCATTTATTAACAAAGGATTTGATCTTCTGAACATCTCTAATATTTTTCGGGATCATCGCGTACAAAGTGCCATTCCTCAATATTTTGAAAATTTAGAACCTCCTCTTATATGTTACAAATATAAGAGACCTATTCGAAATTTCGTTTTTAACTACAACAAAGTTACACAAGATCCTAAAATTCGTCCGGATCTGTCAACAGGTGGCGCCACCACAGCCAAAAGTAGGTCACGGGGGGTACCCTCCTTTGACAAACTTCTTCTTCAGAACCGAAGCATGTATCGACAAACCGAAAGCATCAGGATGATCTAGAGAGATGTCTTAAGAAGTGTTGTTATTTTTGTTCCACTTCGAAGTCAAATTTTTGACATCTTTTCGGACTTAGTCAGAAATGCACATTTTTGCACTATTTCTTTAAATAACTCAATAAGTGTATGATTTTACACACTCATTTACTACATATTAATCATATTTAACTTACTTAATGCTTTGATGTGTATTTTATGCTTAAATTTTATTTTTTTGATTTTTTATGAATTTTTTCCTTATGTAAAAAGGAAGGGGGGGGTGATTTTCATACATTTTCTGCTTCTTTTCTATAACCACTCTTCAGATTGTCATGACAATTTGTAGGTATGAGGTACTCATGCATGGTACCCTACAAGTGAAAGAATTTTGTCAAGATATCCACTTTTGGATTTTTAAGGAATATTTTTTAAGATTGTACATAGGTATAATGTATGTTTTCCATGCCCAATGTTACAGGTGCAACTACAGGAAAAAAACCTTCGTTGTATGATTAATCATTCTTAGATCGATCTTTCATCCATAGTTACAGCTGATAATTCAACAAGTAACACATGCTTCAATGTCTTATTGATTGACCTTTTATGTCATATGATTCAATTATTTAAATTCTTTATACTTATTCAGAATTTTATTTTTAAAGTCGGGAACAAGATTTCAAAAGCGGCCATGTTTTGCCGTGTACCCGAAGGGGATTCCCCTGTGATAGAGGTTTCATATTTCACATGTGTATTCCTTATTACAATACCTTTCCATTGATACCAAAATTTTTGACCTCGTGACCATAACCTTGACCTTTGACGTACTTCTCAAAAACTTTAACATTGGGCACAACTTTTGAATGGTTAGTGATAGAGGTTTCAATTTTTGCATGTGTATTCCTTGTGACAAGATCTTTCCATTGATACCAATATTACGCTGACCCTGACCTCTCACATACTTAACAGAAAATGGCGTTTATACTAACAAAGATGCCGCCGGGGGCATTCTCGTATCACAAACACAGGCTTTATAATTTCTGGCATGCTAGCTATCAATAATGAAAGGTTTTGTGTTCAATTTTATATAAACTTAATTTATGAAATCATTTCATTCTTTCATTCTTTTTCTGCTGCACATTAATGTGGAATTTTACAATATGATTTTATTTTTGATGTTGCATAATTAAACTATACTAGCTGGGCATATGACCTTGGACCACTTTATCCGTCTTTTCAAATCAGTAAAAAAGTTATTGTTTTGAAATGTGACTATTTTTTCTTTTTTGTACTTTTGAAGGTTGTCTGAAAAAAAAACTTCTCTGCATCCAGCAAAAATCTTTTTAGAAAGGTTATGGGCTAAAATCCTGGTACTGTCACTATCAGTATTCAATGTCAGTATGTCAATTAGAGTGTGCATGGGTATCAGGTGAGCGTTGTGCCCCCTGGGGCTCTTGTTAATGATGGCAGAGGCAATGTAAAGATATGATTATATGTCATCTTAGAATGAAATAATTCTTTGAACCTTTATCATGCTTTTTCAAATAAACATTTATGAAATATTTCAGATGTGCCTTACGTATGCTTTTGAGCAAGGGTAAAAGAGTTGCAGTGACATCGACAACAGGAATTTCCTGCCTTCAACTTGGGAAAAATGCAACAACATTGCATCATTGGAGCGGAATCCTAGATGGAAGATTTAGTGAACAGAAATTAAAGGAAACATTCCTTACAGATGACTTATTCAAGGAAGCAGTTTTAAGAATAAGAGCAACTGACTGTCTAATCATAGATGAAATTGGAATGGCCTCGAAAAGGACCTTTGACCTTGTAGAGCTAGCTTGTCGATTGGCAAGATGTACAAATAGACTGTTTGGCGGGTTGCAGGTAACTTATTTGCTTCATTTGATAATAAATTCAATATCAAATAATCAATACCTCTTTTCTTTGCTAATATTTTTTAGAATTTCATAAAAAAAGCCCAGTTTATTATGTATTTATATGTGATACATAGGGATCACTTTGTCCATCTGTCTGTCACACTTTGGGTGTAACAGCCCATAACTATTGACATGTTTATTCCTTGTAACAACCTAACAAGACCTTTATAAACATTCCAATTTTTTAACGTAGTGACCTTACACAGAAAATGGGTATGGTCATTCTCTACTGTATACCTCTATGTTATTTTGCTAACACCAATTCTCAGAAAGTATGAATGATAGAGAGTTAATTATTTTTGCATTATTATGAATCTATGGTCTAGTTGTTTATCTGATATTTTGTTTGAGCCCCATGCTCCTTATAATATAAGAAAAGGGGCGTGGTCATTTTCTTATATATTAATCTTATCTTTGGATCACAAATTCTTAGAAAGTTTAATTGATAGAGAGTGAATTCTTTTTGCATTATAGTAATGTTAAATGTCTTCAAATTGAATAGCATCATATAAGAACAGGTGAATTTGCAGCATGGACCAGACATGCAGGTTTCGGGTACTTAATCCTTGTCAGTGATCCTCAATCAAACAATGTAAAATGGCCAACAAGTGTGAAAGTTACTTTGTCCAGAATCAATTTTCTGTGAACAATACATGTACATCACAACACAGAAACTTTTTATTTGATAGTAACACACATCAAGTAAATGAAAATAGACTATCACAACCACAACTGAATCATTTCGATACGTTATCTCATACAAACGATCGTACGTACTTAGTGAATGGTTCCATGCGAAACCCAGATACATCGTCTATGCGCATGCGCACGTATATGCCTCCGCCAGTTCCGCCGAGACCCGATTTACTTAGTTCGAAATTTGCGAATTCTTCCGGCGATGCGACTCTCAATGATAGGTACACTGTGTATCGGCATGATTTGAGAGATGCATATCGATCCGATCCGAGATCCAATTTTGCTACATACCGTATACATGAAGGACTTCCGCAAAGCACGATGCGCACTAATGATTTACCGTACAATTCTCCTCGTCTTCCGCATCGAAACAAAAAGCAAAAAGAACCCGACAAATTCGATGGAAATTCACAAGAATTTCAAGATTATTTGCCGTACTTCGAACGAATCGCAATTTGGAATGACTGGACTAGCTATGAAGCCGCAGAACAATTAGCCATGAGTCTTACAGGTTCCGCACAGAAAGCGTTGATCGGGTTATCGAAATTTCATTTGTCAAATTATGAAGCATTGACACAGGTCTTAAATGAATACTTCTATCCGCCTGAGCGTATGAATGCATATCGATGCGAATTTCGCAACAGACAGCGACATGCAAATGAAACTGCAAATGATTACGGCAAAGCGCTTTTACAGTTAAGCAGCAAGGCTTTTCCGAATTTAGATGACGAAACTCGTGAGTTTTTCGCTGTCGATCAATACATTTTGGGACTCAGAAATAATGAGATGAAACGACATGTTCAGTTAAAGTACCCAAAGTCAATCAAAGATGCGGTATCTGAAACAATGGCATATGAATCAACGGAATCATTTGATCGATTTCAAACGAAACCGAAAGTTCAATTTTCTGATGAAATACACACGAATTATGCGATGAAACACGAAAAAGGAAGCAAAAACAACGACACAAATGTCTATAATGACATTATGCGTGCCATTACTGAGGGTTTTCAGCAAGTTTCAGCGAAATTATCCGACCAAAATTCTCCAAGAGCACGATCGCCTGTCCCTCTTAGGGATAACTCACGTGATCGTGACGAAACTCGCGAACATAATTATCCTACACAAAGAGGTTCCGGACGACGCATAGTTTGCGATTATTGCGGGAAATCAGGACACATACAACCGAGATGTTGGCAATATTTAGAAGATATGGAGCGCAATCAACGCCAAGAAAATCAGCGACCACATTCGGGAAACGAAAATCGGCTGCCTTAGAGGCCGATAAGCCAGCCGAAATTTGTATAACTGACAAAAACCGGCCAACTTTTCAACATTCTACCGTTCAAACGAATGCTGTGACTTCAGATATCAGTCAACCAAAGCCCGACACCGATGACATTTTATGCGAAAACGAAACAAATGTCAAGTCATTAGAAGTGCAGCCTGATGTGCCGATTCATCATTTGAATGCCACTTCTGACTCTTGTCTTTTTTGTCAAGTTTCTGTAAATAACAACAAGTTCAATTTCGTTATCGACACCGGTAGTTCATTAACGATAGTTTCATCAGCTGTTTTTCACCGGTTGAATATTGCAATGTCTGCCTTGCGGATCAGCAATATCAACATCCGCACGGCTGATGGCAACTCACTTGAAGTTTTTGGAACATTAGATCTCACATTTAAACTTGGCACACACACATTTACACAAAATGTAGTCATTGCAAAGTTAGACAATTTATCTGGTATTTTTGGGATAGATTTTTTAGAAGCAAACGACATGAAAATTTTCATCAATGACAGGTGTTTAGTTAGTCCTACAAACACCATCCCTCTTTTTAAAGATGGTGAAGGGAAATGTTGTGCTAGAATTAGAATGAATTCTCCTGTAGAAGTCCCTGCCCAATCAGAAATGATTATTGAAGGGTATGTCCAAGGTCAAATGGGTAAAACATTTGGACTTGTGGAATCAACACAAGATTTACAAAGCAAAGGATTGTTAATAGCCAAGTCCCTAGTCAAAACTGATGGCGACCGTGTTGCTATATCAGTTCTAAATCTTAGAAAATACCCCCAAACTTTGGATAGTGTTCAGGTTTTAGGTAAAGTTCAATCTGTTGATGAAATTATTACACCAGAGAATGAACAGAAAAATGACAATGACAATGAATGCTCACTCCCAGATCATTTGTCTAAACTTTTAGAAGGTGCTTCAGACAAATTGTCTACTGAAGAAAGAAATCAGTTGAAATCACTTTTGTTCAAATATCAACACATTTTTGCAGCTCCTAATTGCAGAGTAGGACAAACATCTTTGGTAGAACATAGGATTGACACAGGGGATTCTCCGCCTGTTAAGGTTCCTCAACGCAGGCTGCCTGCAACTCAGAGGAAAATTGTGGAACAAGAACTTTCAAAAATGATTGAAAATGAAATTGTTGAGCCAAGTAAAAGTCCATGGGCTTCCCCAATTTGTTTAGTCAGAAAGAAAGATCAAACATATAGATTTTGTATTGATTTTCGTAGACTAAATGCAATTACCAAGAAAGATGCCTATCCACTCCCAAGAGTAGATGATTTTTTAGAATCACTTTCAGGTTGTTCTTATTTTTCAACTTTAGATCTTGCTCAAGGGTACTGGCAATGTAAAATGGCCGATTCTGACAAACATAAGACTGCCTTCAGTACACACAAAGGTTTATATCAATTCAATGTAATGCCGTTCGGTCTTTGCAATGCCCCAGCCACTTTTCAAAGGCTAATGGAAAATGTCTTAGGAAATCTTACATCTTACATGTCTTTGCTATTTAGACGACATTATCATTTATGGTAAAACATTCTCAGAAGCCATACAGAACTTAGAACTTGTTTTTGAATGTTTTAGAAAGGCAAACTTGAAATTAAAGCCATCAAAATGTCATCTTTTTCTGACAGAAGTTTCATTTTTGGGACATGTAGTTTCTGCAAAAGGTGTTCAGTGTGACCCATCTAAAATTGAAGCAGTAAAATCTGGCCCACACCCCAAAATGTCAAAGAAGTTAAATCTTTTCTCGGGTTAGCAGGATATTACAGACGTTTTATCCCCAATTTTTCTGCCATTTCCTTTCCATTGAACAGGTTAATGCGAAAGAAACAGCCTTTTGTATGGGATGATAGTTGTGACTCGGCTTTCGTAAAGCTTAAACAACTATTAACATCATCTCCCATTCTTGCTTTTCCCACTGAAAATGATCCTTTCATTTTAGATACTGACGCTAGTTTGACAGGTATTGGTGCAGTTCTGTCACAGATTCAAAATGGTGAAGAGGTTGTCATAGCATACGCAAGTAAATCACTTAACAAAAGTCAAAGACGATACTGTACAACAAACAGAGAATTACTTGCTGTTGTCACATTTGTCAGACATTTTAGACACTTTTTGCTAGGTAGACACTTTACTATAAGATCAGATCATACTTCATTAGTTTGGCTAAGAAATTTCAAAGAGCCAGAGGGTATCGTAGCTCGATGGATTAGTATCCTTGATACATTCGACTACGAATTACAATACAGAAAAGGTGAAAATCATGTAAATGCAGATAGTCTGTCTAGAGTTTCGCACAGAAAATGCAAAAGATTAGATTGTCCTGATTGTAATTCCCCAGATTCTGATAAAAATGACGTCACTGAAGCAGTGGCATACGTGACTCTCAGATCTGACCAATCAAAGAAGACTCTATCTAACAGGGTAAAATCTTGGTCGCTAGATGAAATAAGGCAAATGCAATCTGATTATTTGGTTATAGGGCCATTTATTAAACTTAAAGAAAAGTATGAAATGAAACCTGACAGGTCCGTTGTCAAACTTATGAGCCAGAACATTAGATTAATGTATTCCATGTGGGAAACATTTGAAATTTTAGAGGGTATTTTGTACAGAAAGTTTGTCACAGAAAAAGGGGACACTCATTTACAGTTAGTAGCTCCTATGACAATAAGAAATGAAATTCTCACTCAGCTCCATGACAACAAAACAGCAGGTCATTTAGGAAGAGATAAGACCATTTCGACCATTAGACAACGATTTTACTGGCCAGGTTTAAGTAAAGATGTCAAACTTTGGTGCAAACATTGTAATATATGTGCAAAGAACAAGCCAGGTCCTGGTAGAGGTAAAGCACCCATGGGTCATGTTTATTCAAATCGACCTTTAGATAGAATAGCTATAGATATTCTAGGCCCACTTCCTGTAACTGACGATGGAAATGAGTACATCATGGTTCTCGGGGATTATTTCAGCAAATTGAAAGAGGCTTATCCTATCAAAAACCACACTGCCCAAACTGTAGCAGATAAGCTCATATCAGAATTTATATGTCGTTTTGGTGTACCATCAAACATTCATACAGATCAGGGGCGTGAATTTGAATCCAACTTATTCAAAATTTTATGTGAACGTTTGCAAATAAACAAAACTAGAACTACCCCTTACCACCCCCAATCTGATGGATTAGTTGAGCGATTTAATCGAACACTCTTACAAATGCTCACATCTTTTGTTAGTGAAGCCAGAGATGACTGGGATAACCATCTCCCCTTTATTATGATGGCTTACCGTGCCACACCACATGACAGTACAATGTGTACACCTAATGAGTTGATGTTAGGTCGTGAAGTTCATTTACCAGTAGACATACTTACTTCACCACCTCCTGGTACTTTCGACAACTGTTGTCTACCACAGTACGTAGAGTGGGTGCAGAATGCTTTGCAAAATTCTTTTGATTTTGTATTAGAGAAAACCAATTC
The DNA here is from genome assembly GCA_028142955.1 of Pinctada fucata. Classification (NCBI taxonomy): domain Eukaryota; kingdom Metazoa; phylum Mollusca; class Bivalvia; order Pterioida; family Pteriidae; genus Pinctada; species Pinctada fucata. The sequence goes on from AP027108.1 coordinate 9,676,265, forward strand.
TGTTGTTAGGCGTCAAAAAGCTTACTATGACAGGGGTTTGAAACCTAGAAAATTTCAAAAACATGACTGGGTTTGGAGATACTATCCTCCGAAAGCAGACAGAAAAATGAGTCCCTCATGGATAGGTCCTTATTTAATTCTTGACAAGCTATCAGATTACACCTACAAGATTCAAATGAACCAAACATCTAAAGTCATCGTTGCACATGTAGACGACCTTAAGTCATGTGAAAACACAACAGGTTTTGTAAATTGGGACACTTGCACAGACGAAACAAGAACAGGCATGCAAAACACAGGAGTCAGGGATACTGACACAGACATACCGACTCAAACTACACAAAACATTGAGCAACATGAAATTACAAAAGAACCACCTAAAAGATCCAAATATGGAAGAATTTTGAAACCTAACCCCAAATATTCAGATTAGGCACCGTCACTTAGTTATTTAGAATGCACAATTAATATTTGCATGTATGTATTTGATAATGTAGTTTATGTTTGAGATTTTATCGGCATACTGTATGCTCAAAATCTCATCTTTGATTCAAGATGTATTATATTGTATATACTTCAAATCTAATTATAATAGAAATAAAACTAAATTCATTAATTTAAAGTAATTATAATTTGGATGATCTATAACTGTATATATAAAAATCATATACATTCGTTCGCGTTTTAACCCAAATGATTTGAATTGTACATGATCTATAATGTATTATCACGTTGATTCGTTCTTCCTACACATTATATCCTGTTGCTTACTTAGAGTACATTTTTGCTCTAATACATTTTTTTTTATTTTTAAAGATGGACTTCCTTCAAGTAAATGTAGATGAGAATGAGAAATTTGAATTTCAACAAGAGAACCTAGCATCTAGGACCATGTGGCCTACTGTGAGCTCTACTTGTAACGTTGATGGTTGTTCAGCCTCCTCTATGTTCACAGAATATTCGGACTATATCCGACACTGGTTGTCATTCCATGTTGAGTTACACAACTGTCATTGCTGTAAATTTTGTTATTACAAGCATAGAAAAATGTCTAAAGTAAAGCAGCATGTTAGGAAGGTTCACAACGCTCCAGATACCTTCATAACAACTAAATCTGAAAGAAACAGGAATTTCATTGATCCCAAGGAGGTTCTTCCGTTTCGAAAGGGATCCCATGAGGAACGCGCCAGAGAGGAAAAAAAGAAAAAGGCCGCTACTGAGAGAAGGAAATTAGTCGAAAAGAATGTAAATGGACTTTTCCGTATGGAAAGACATGTTTGTAGAGATGAAGAGGTTGTGTTTCCTGATGATACATGGAATGCGGGATCTTCATTCATTAGACGAAAGAGGAAATGGACCGGTGAAGCTGTGCAATATGTCCGTCCACTAGAATAGAACATTTATGCATAAATGTTTCATCATAATTTACATAATTTATAATTCTATCATATTTATCGATATATTATAACATTTAATATCATTATTTATATTCATATTTATTCATGTACATGTATAAAGTGCGTTATATATATTTTTGGTGTTTTTATGGTGCAATAAGCTTAACTATAAATTATTTTTGTATTACAAAATTCTTTTATAAGGGGGGAGGAATGTAGCCGTTTCACTATTTCTTATATTTAAATTACCAGTCATCGCTTTACTGATATATCTCTCGATAACATTGTATTAATCCATTCATATTCTATTTTTAAATCTACCTTTAATTTACTAAAGCATATCGTTTGTCTCATTGGCTTTCCTCTTTCGGCAATTAATTATCACGTGACTTTTATTATAAATTAGAATGTTCCCTTGAAATCAGCGGTAGCTTCTACCCATTTTTCCTACTGACCACTTTGGTTCATTTCCAGTCGTAAGTAATAGGATATATATCACATTCTCTTCATTTCGCACCATCTCATTCATTGTCTAACAATATCGCACTATTTTTCATTATATTTCACTTCATAAAATGTTTAATAAATCATGAACATAAAACAAGCCTTATCATTTCAAAACTAAGTACAAAAGGAACCTGGATACGTAACCATATGCGATCTACCACTTGTCCAGTTACACATGAAATGTATTCGATTCGTATTCGAATATTCATTACTACATGTACTTGTAATGACTTTCAGAGCTGCCTCAAAATTATATTTTTGACCAATGGTTAGGGTAAGGGTTTGACCGATGGATTTACTTTATAAAAATCTGGTATGATAAAGATTCCGGTAAAGAGTTAGGTTTGGAGTAAACAAATATTACCCTGAAACATTAGTTAAAGCATATCTATGAGAATGTGATCCCAAATCCTCATCAGCAATTCAGCAAACTTGATAGTATTGTACATATTATCGTTATGAACGTGACAACATGGAAATCTTACGGAGACAGTACATTGAATGCTCGTTAAAAGTTCGCATGATGCAGAGTTTTGCCCCCCCCCCCCCCTTTCCTGGTCAAACGGACTATGGACTTACTTCTTATACTTTGCAAATGACCAAACATGATGTCCGAAAGCAATAAGCATAATTTTTTCTTCTATTAAATTCTTTTATAATATGGCAGCAGGAAAAGGGAGAGGGAGGAAGGGGAGCACAGGGTACAGGTCATGCAACTTTAGGTATTGGTATATTCAGGTGCTGAAAGCGCTTGAAAATATTATCAGATGAAATGTTTTAGAAATTTAAGACATTGAAGCGTCTTTATCATTTATTTATTTATTATAATAATACAAATGAGACACGACAGCCCCTTGTATATTTAAAACAATATGTAACGTACTGACCAGTTGTGCAAACTTTAGTTGGTATTGATATCGGTTTTCGTCTCTAAAGGAATATTAACTGTTAACAACCATCTCGTAAACTTAAGTTATGCAATGTTTTATATTTCCTTCTTTTCTGTTTAATTATGGATAATGTATATACTAACGAATATTCGAATACTAATTTTCCATTCAAATATTTGCTGAAAACTATTCATTCGCAAATATTCATTTCAGCTCTATATATGAAGTCCTGAAATCATTCAATTATTTCTTGTGCAATGCCCTTTCTTTAAAGGTAAAAGTTGGTTAAGATAAAAATATAATCTATATATATTAGATGATTCTATATAAATATTTCATTTGAAAAGATTTGTTGTAAGATTTTTAGCTCTACTGATCGAAGACCAGTCCAGCTTATCCCCTGTGTCTGTTTGTTTGTCTGTCCGTTAAACATTTCTTATGACCAGGAACCCTATGAATCTGTCAATGGTAGGAATTGAATTCTTTTTGCATTACACACAGTATAATGGTTCTGTAGTCTAGTTGTGCACCTGATATTTTGTTTGAACCCCTAACCCCCATGATCGTATAAGATGGGTGTGGTAAATTTCTCTTATATTATTGTGAACACCTAATTTTTAGATATGAATGCATTATATGGCTTCACTTGTCAAGTTGTGCATCTGATATGAAGTTTGAGATTCTGACCCCCAAGGTCTTTGAAAATAAATGTGGTCATTTTTTCTATATGTAATCTTTTGAATTCAGACTCTCAGAAAGTATGATCTATAGAGGGTCCATTCTGTTTGCAAAGAATAAGGGGACTTTGGTCTATTTCTGCATATGTTATTTTGTTTGAGCTCCTTACCCCAAGGTCTTATAAGAAAATGGATGTGGTCATTTTCTCTTGTATATTATAAGAATGTATTTTTGATAATCCCTGGAAAATTTCAAGGGGGATATAGTAGCTGTCGGGTCCATCTGTCCTTCTGTCTATCCAAACTAATATCTCCTATACCATACATCGGAATTTGATTATATTTCACAAAAATGTTCCTTAGGATAGATCCTTTGGTACAAAGATCACTTAAAGACAATCAACAAAGGTCAACGTCATTTGCAGGTTAAAAATAGCTTTTTTGCAAATAGAATTTTAAAATGCATGAAAAAACAGTTTCTTTTTTTCAACCATGATAGAAAAATTCATAGTCTTTTATATTTATTATGTACCAGAAAGGGGGATGGATGGGTTTATCACAGACAACTTCAAATAAATGTATATGTATATAGAGGCATATTGTGTGAATTTTGTCACATATCCCACTATTGTTTATCAGGAGAGCCCTTTCGAGATAAGGGTCACCTGAGGTAATTCATAATCATTTCTGAAAGGTTAAAAGACACTCAGATAATCAAACTTTTGGTATGAAAATTATTGTGTTTGGGGAGCATCCATAAGTTTTACTGTATTTATTGGGGGAGGGAGTAGGGTTATACATTTTGTATCTCTTGACTAGTTGTTCATTCAATATTTGTTGTTCAATACAGTTTGCTTTAATTATCTTGAATTTATGAACAGGTTATGAGACAAGATGAAAAAGCACTGATCAAAGCAGTCAATGAGTTATGCGAGGGAGAGTTATCCATGGATACAGACAAATTCCTGCAAACTCTTTCCAAAGACCCTACAGAAGGGAAAATAACAAGACTTTTTTGGACAAACTTCCAAGTAAACTGCGAAAATCAGGATTACCTGGATGAATTACCTGGACAAGAAATGAGATACAAATCACATGATATAGGTATATTTAATTTTTCATTATACCCCTTTAGTTGTGTACATTTCAAATTCAGACCACAACAATTTGATCTATTGTTTGTCGGATTGTTAGTTTCTGTTTTCCTCAGAAGGAAGAAATTTTGCCTGCTCTAATTTTGAGATCAAATTTTTGACAAAAAGCTGTTACGATAAGCTAGGTAATCTTTGATTACCCCATGTTTTTTTAACCAGACTGTTTTATGAGAAATGCTATCAAAAATTTGTCTTTTCTTCTGTTACAGGCAATAAACAGTTGCTATTAAACTGCCCAGCACCACAGATGCTCATCCTTAAAGTTAATGCTCCTGTCATTGCTATTAGGAATTTCAAAGGCATTTGTAATGGCACCATGGGATATGTTCATTCTTTGTCATTGGATCAACCAACAGTTAACTTTAATGGACATTTCTATCCATTGATGAAGATTGATTTTGATGTGTATGATATAAAGATGGAGAAATCCCTAGCAACAAGGCAACAGTTTCCTATCAAATTAGCCTTTGCCCTAACAATTCATCGGTGTCAAGGAATGACATTAGAAAATGTTGTTATTGATTGTTCATCAATATTTTCTCCAGGACAGCTTGGTGTGGCAGTGGGGAGGGTAAGAAAGTCCAAAAATGTGAAAATCATTCATTATAATGCAGCATATGGAAAGAAGAAACATCCAGAAAAAGTGTATGATTTCTACAAAGAAGAAAGTACTAAACCGAAGGATGACCTCAGCTGTTGCTACAACTCATTTAGGGATAATGATGATGACAGTGATAATGGTAATAGTCAGCCTCTTGTTACTATGGAAACAGACACGCCCACACAAACCTGTACTAGTGAACAGTTTACTTGTAGTGCTATAAACAAAGAGTTGCAGCCTTCACCTTGGAATGTGGAAGATTTTGTTTCAAAAAATTTAAGTACTTCATTCATGCTTGAATTCATCACAGATGATTTGAGAAATTCCCTAAAGATCCATGCTGACTTTTTATACACAAAGTTATCGTCCATTTTTTCAACAGAGCCAAAGACTAATGAAGAATTTACGAACTTCTACAAGGCAGTCAACAAGTTCTTGTGTAGTCCTGAACACAAATCCAGCTTTGCACAATTTACTCAGTGTAGGAAACCACAAAAGATGTCTACGAAATTAGTGTTTTGGTTGATTGACAACTACTTGTATGACAAATCTCAGGCAGTCATTAAGAGACAAATGGAAGTTAGTAAACCTGTTGTTGATGTTCCATCTGCAGCCCTCAAAGCAAAACTGAGATACCTTGCAGGTGCCTGTATAACCAAAATAAGCCAAAGACTGAAAACAGCTGTAAATAGAAAACTGAATGCATCATCTATGAAAACAAAATCGCAAAGACAGTCTCTTTATGAAAAGTACAGTCTCCTAGATGGTCTATTTGTATCCGAACAGGACATTAAAGAAAGTACAAGAATGCCATGTACTCTATCGGAGATAGAATACAAACAAGGGCCATCTAGGGGACTCAGAAATGTCAGTGATGCTATGCTCATGTTTTTACTGATGTTCACAAGACATTGCAGGAAAATTTGACTGCAGTGGATTTTCATCTGCATTTGCAAAATATCCATATTCATGCTAGAAGAAGTGTACTAGAGAAGACAAAACTCTTTGATGCCTGGTAAAAGCTGTTAGGACTAGGAGATGAGGAACAATTGGACTATGTTATTAGTGACATGTATGAACTTTTTGAGATGGTGTTAGAGCACTTTATTAGAGTATCATTAGCAGAGAGTATTCACAATTTCAAAGAATCAATTCCAAAAACGAAAAAACAGGCACTTAGAGCCAAAGTCCTTGCACTTGGCACAGCTGGTCCTAGTCAGACAAAAAAAAGTCGAAAGGTTTGGTTAGTGTACCAGTAGAAGAGGAGCAAGAATTCTTGTGTGGGGGGTGTAGTAAAGAGTGCTCATGGGAGCCACAAACTGTAGCCGATGAAAGCATTGCATGTGACAACTATAATCAGTGGTTTCATTTTGGATGTGTAAATTTAAGTGGCAATGAAAACTTTCTGATGAGGAAGAAATCACAATGGAAGTGTCCAAAGTGTGAGGAATTAGTACCTTCAAGGAAAGGGGTCGGAAAAAAGAAAAAGAGACAATAACTTCAGGTATCTTAAGTGTATTATATAGTTAGAATAACAGCATATCTACCACAGAGTGCTGGTGGCGTAGTGGTTAGCGTGATGGACTACATAGGTTGTGGATTCGAATCTCATAGTTGCCTATTATTGCAAAATCATCGAAACATTTGGCATGTCTGGTGCAAAATGTCTGCATTTTGAAAAGTGTAATACCGAATGTTCACTTTAAACATGTCAAATGCCCCTGACTCATACATTTGGGGTGGATATAGTTTTTGGCTTGTCAATGTTGTCTGTTTGTCTGTTGCAAAGAAAACCTTTTATGTCGGGCATAACTTTAAATTTTATATAGCATTTACATTTCACATTTACTTTCCCTATGACAAGACCTTTGTGTTGAAATTCCATTGCATCCTATAAAAAGTACCGGGTACTTCACATTATAGTAGATAATGATAAAGGGGCTTGATTGGTTGTTGTGGGTTAAGCATGGATCTAGGGGGAGGGGGGATTTACTGCATATTTGTCCTATTATTTTAGTTACTAAATTTTTTTTATCTACGTTTTATGATGAAATTTTAACTATTTGATTTTTTTATGATTTTTCTTTCTTATGTTAGAAGGAGGGTGGATTTTTTCAGCTTTAAGTTTTTTTCATAACCTTTTTTTCAGATTTTAATGAAGCTTGGTAGGAATGATGTACTTATGGTCCCCTTCAAATGTTGTTGTTTTTTGTCCAGATCAGACAACAGATGGCACCACCACAGGCAAAAGTAGTTCATGGGGTACCCTTCTTTGACAAAGTTCTTCAGAACAGAAGCACTTATTGACAAATTGAAAGCATCAGGTTGATCTAGAAACTGAAATGTCTTAAGAAGTGTTGTTATTTTTTGTTTCACTCCGACATTAATTTTTGTCGCTTTGGCAAAAGCGTGGGGACATTAAAACTTAAAACTGTCCTGTCCGTCAGTCAGAAAAACTCTAACCATGACCATAACTTTTGAATGCTTAGTGATTAGGCTTTCATATTTCACATGTGTATTCATTGTGACAAGACGTTTCTGTTGGTAACATCATTCTGACCTTGTGACCTCATCCTTGGAGGTTGGCCCACATTTAAAAACTTCAACATCGACCATGACTTTTGGATGGTAAGTGGAAGGACTTTCATATTTCACATGTGCATTCCTTTTCACAAGACCTTTGCCTTGGTTGCAAAGTTTGGACCTTTTGACCTTTTCTTGGAGTTTAATCTTTTGATATTTAGAACTTCGATCATGTTGATAGCACATGAGATATATTATGAAAACTTAAAAATAGCATTTCTTTGAGGACAAACACCCAAAAGCGGGGGACCAAAATCCCTTGAATATGATTTTTGTCCTTGACAAACTTCTTCTTAAATATGCGTAGTAAATGTAGTTTTCAGGTGAGCGATAATGGCCTGCTTTGTCAATGTTGTGTTGATTTGGGGAAATTTTACTCATATTATTACTAAACCCCAAAAAATAGAGAAAATGTCCTGTGGTTTCTCAGACTATTTCTTAAACACTGCATCCTTCTTGAGTGGTTTTTTTTACATTTTTGCTGTCAGAAATGAATAAACATGATAAATGTACAGTTTTATGAACACATTTACTGCATTATTGTCACATTTAAGTTGCAATGCTCTGATATACGGTGATTTTTCGTCCAGATTAATGAATTTTCCAGATTACTGAATCATGTTAAAAAGTAGCTGTTAAGATAAGCAACAGTCCATTTGATAGTCCGGGGGGGGGGGGGTGCTTGAGTATTTTGTTGGAGCAAGATTATTTTTTTCACCCCGGTCAGGTGCAAAATTAATTTTTTCTTCCAAAGTTGGAGCAACAAATTTTTTTTCTAACACAACTGATGTGCAATATATTAATAATACTTGTGTTTTATCAACATGATCAATAGAAATTCTTTATTTTTACTGAAAAATTTTTAAATATTACTTAATTTTCATGCAGAGATTTAATTTACTTCTAAACAGAGAGACAAAAGAATTTTACAAATTATAAATTAGAATTACTATATATCCTCAGTAAACAAGATATATACATGAATAAGGTACAAGTAAGAGGGGGGGGGGTGTTTTAAGGTAATCCTTTAAATTCTAATTACTTGTAAAAGCATGATTGTTTTTTCTGTCAAACCTTAAGCAAATTAACTATTTTTCATCAAATGCATAGCAAAATTATTTTTTTCGAAACAAAACCCAAGCCCCCCCCCCCCCCCCCCCCCCCCCAATATCAGATGTCCTAATGTCAAGATCACTGAATTATTTCTTAAGCACAGTTCTTTTATCATGTCTGTTTAAGTAAAAAACAAAGTTGTCATAATTAAAATATAAAGAATTAAAAGATTCATAGCAGGTATTTCATTTAAATAGCTTTGGAGAAAGATATTATAATTATGGGTTGAAGAGGTAGGGGGTAATTATGAGAGAAAACATCAAATATCGAGCGAAAATTTGCAAAAAAAAAATTTTTTACACAAATTTGATGTTTATAATGCCTCTTTACCTTTTCTTGTCAAAATTTGATAAAAGAAATCATTAACCATGAGGTTATCGGCAAAATCATCAATCCGAAAACTGAAAAAAGGTTATATTTCGTATTTATCAGCCACATGTGTAGCTTTCAGGCGCGAAATACGCACAGTGTAGAAATAAACAACTTTCACGTTTATTTCCCTCCTGACGGTTAAATATTCGATCGGAATATACTCTGAATCGATTGTTAAATGATATAAGAAGAAAATTGGCAATGTTAATTTATTTTACCGCTCTAATGACGGACTCTAAAGTAGTCATCCATCCACCTTTTTTTGTTTTTCGGCTGTGGGACATCCCCCCCCCCCCCTTGTTCAGAACCCCACTTGGTCAGAAAATTTGTTTTATTGATTTACACCTTTGGTGAAAGCGGAATTCTGAACCGAGGGGGGAACAATGTTGTAGAAAACTATTCCGTCTCCATTTATTTCTATGGGAAAACCGCTTATTTTGACCTTAAAATCGGCCTTAATTAACCCGAAAGAAGATTCAATTTTTGCATTTTCAAGTTTTGACTTTTCAGGGCAGATTTAACGTCTTATCTTAACAGCTTTTCATAACTTGGGCGCGAAATTCCGAAAGGGGTAGGGGTTTCGGCCGGTTTGATTTTGTTTGTTTTTTGTTGTTTTTTATGTTTGTCAAATTTACTTTACTATTTTCCAAACATAGATAATTGGATTAAATGTTTATTTCTTAAATTTAGAAAATAATGGATTACTAGATAATCTAGATATGTCTTTAACACATGAGCGCTAAAGAGGGGGGGGGTCGGAATTTGTCTTGAAGTTCGCTTTTTATATTGATCGTCTAGAAGTCAATATTTTTTCAGATATGTGTAGTTTTTTTTTTTTTTTGTCGCCTGCGTAGCATAGCGACACTTAGGGATCACTTTGTCCGCTGTGCGTCTGTCTGTCATGGCTCAATCAGTGATTGTTTTTGTTTTGGAGGATAAAATGATACTTCCAATATTTAACTTAAGAATAACATTTAATCTAAAGATCGAGTTTCCGCGGGCGCATATACTAATCAATACCTATCGAAACGGACAATAAATACGGATATTATCGTTAGTTAAGAGCGGTTGACAGCCGTTTTCTTAATATCTAAGCTAACTTATCCCCATAAAAAGCGTATGTGTCTCCTGGCTGTTCAGAATCTGCGTCTGAATATTGCTTCGTTTACTTCTAAATGGATACCTCTCCCATACCCTTTCGGGCTCAAGACTTCAGGCCTCTTAGGGTATCCCATTATATACCCTGGCAAATGAGGTTCTTGATCTGCTTATGGAAGGGTGGGGTTAAAGATCAATTATAACCTGGATTCCTTCTATTTACATTTTATTTAATTCTTTGGGTGAAAAAGAGTAAATAATGTTTGAATTAAAAAAATAATTTTGCATAAAAGTATTTGATTTTCATCCATTTTCGTCTATTAGGTTTAGAAGCATTTATACCCCCCCCCCCTCACCCCCACCCAACACCGCGTGTTCCTTCTCATTTCATATCATGCCACTGATTCAGAAAAAAATAACATAATACCTTACCATACTGATAGATCAAGACTGGAACTCATTTTTCAGTTGAGCGATGTAATCATCTGTGATTTCCACGGTTTATTTTTATCTCTATCGATAAAACGCAAACTTTCTAATCTTAATATATTGCACACCATATGTCTGAAAAAAAAATTTCTTGCTCCAACTCTGCGAGAAAAAAATAATGTTGCTCCGGTCCGGGGCGAAAAAATAATCTTGCTCTGACAACCCCCCCCCCCCCCCCGAATATCAAATGGACCGTGCCTTATTTCTTTCAAAATCGATTTCTAAAATGGATTTAATGTGTTGTTATAAATCGTTTTATTTTTATTATTGTAAGGGGTTCTTTTTTTTTGGTTAGCATGTAAGTATGCAGATCTATATGCGAGTCAGAATACAAAGAACAGACAAACATACTTACATTGATCTTTTATACTCTATTAGTTATATTCAGTAATGAGATACTAGGAAATAACCATATTTTTAATATGTTTCCTTTCAGTCTTTTTCTTGCCTTTTTTTCACTATATGCACATATGAGCCGGCTTAATTCTCATTCAATTCATTAAGTTCTGCACGATGCACAATGTACATGTTCACTATATAATATATATATATGATGAGATGGGATTTATTTGGAATATTTCGTTACCTGTCGAGTCATTTACGCTATGTGTGGCTCTGATTATTAAAAAACTCCGCTCAACCCCCACCCCTCTCTCTCTCTCTCTCTCTCTCTCTCTCTCTCTCTCTCGCTGCTGGAAGTATGAGCTTCATTATGAGCTTCAGTCCTCCTAATTCGCTACTAGTATTTCGGGGGGAGGGGGCGGATGTGGACGTCCGCCCGCAGCACTGACCCACAATTTTCCAAAATCAGACATTTTCATTAAAAATCGACAAAATTCGCCCCTTGAACCCCAGTAAAGGGGGCACTGGATCCACCACTGCCTAGTCTACCCTTTTCTAGGCTTTATTTACTCATTCATTAAATAAAACTACATTACACTATATTGAAACGTATATATGTACATACGTCATGTACGTATAACTTCAGATTTTTTAATAGATGCATGACTGAGTACCTATATTTGTGTAAAGTACATTCAAGCTGTTTTTTCGTATTTTATTAAAATTATAAGCATGACAAAAATTCTCTTTCTCTCCATGCAAGATATTTCCTAGCGTCACAAACTAACATGCTGCGTCATGCAGTAACCGTGTACTTGTCACAGTGTCGCACCACCCCCGACTTTAGAACTGAATTCCAATTGACATGGATTTGCATGAGGTCAAACGTTAATAACATGCCGCGATTGCATGCTTCAACTGTGTACTTGTCACAGCGTCGCACCGCCCCCGACTATAGAACTGAATTCCAATTGACATGCAATTTGCATGGGGTCAAACGTTACATAACTGGTGTCTGTGTATATACTTGAAATTAAACCACAGTATATCACTCCGCTGGCTTTAGAGAATAAATGCTCTATGGAATTTATGAATAAAAAACATTTTGCATACTAATTTTTTAAAGATTTTTTTTTCTAGAAATGTATTATTATAAATACATGGACTAGAAAATAAATAAATTAGAACAAACAGTCTTTTCTAATATACGTTATATATATATAGTTGATATATTATGGTTTAGCAGAAGAAAAAAAAAGATGCGTAAATAGATAGATAAATAAAAAAAATAATAAAAAATAAATAAATAAATAAATGAATAAATAAATAAATCACAATTGTATTTGTATAACCAACGAATATGTTGTAAGTAGATATAGATAAATCGATAAATAAAAAAATAATAATCCACCGTGCCGTTTCGGTATGTATGTAAAGTGTACCGAATTTGTATAGCACCTGAGATATCGAAGGCCGTCCGCATGTCGATTATGGGATGGTTCAGTCAACTTCCCCAAAATCAAAGTAAAAATAAATGAATAATATTGCTTCTTTAATTTTGACTAGTAGTTTACAAAATGGAAACCTAATGGAAACCACTCAACCAAGTTTCCAAAATGGAAACCCGGTGGAAACTACATGGAAACCTCATCCAGGTTTCCATGCCTTGGAAACCACTGGGAAACTGTCAACCTCAGGTTTCCATGTAGTTTCCACGTGGTTTCCAAAACATGGAAACTCGGCTTTTCGTGCTATACGCTTTATATGTTGAAGAGAGAACAGGATCATGGACAAAGAAAGGTCATACATAAATGCATTTGAATAAGTGTATATCACTATACATTGTCAATGAAATATCATATCCATGGTAATTGCTTTATATGCGCGAAAGTAGATTTTTTTTCCAAAGGGGCGGTATGACATTTTACCCAAATACGCGTACGTTGAGACGCCGTCTTATAATTTTGGAAAATTATTTCAAAGACTAAATGTTCACTAATATTTGACTAAATTTAGAGGAATTCTTGAACTTTTCGTTAATCGCGGCTCCGATTCGTCCTTACCTTCCTACTCTATAGATTAAGACATTTAAAATTAGGACGCATAAGAGACGCGATATATGAAGATGACTTTTAGTTTTTATAGATGTCTGAATGTGCGGAATGAATATTTAATTAATCAAATTAATACAGAATTCCAAAACGACTAACACGTATATTCCTTCTGAATAAAAAGTGTATGTTCACATGCATTTCCAAATTAGAATCTGTACACAGTGTCATGAAATCAGTGTTCATTCAAAATGCAAATTTGTTCAATGCTCAATTTTGAACTCATGAATTATCAAATGGGCTTAATGGCCAAGTTTCTTTCCAGGCACTTGATATACTCTCAAATGAATGGACAATGATATATAATTTCCTGTCAATCATTTCCGATGTTTTGGAAACATAAACATGTTTTAATTTCCATGGTTTTTTACATGAAATGAAAATATGTATTTATCTGTACATAAGCTGACAGGATACTGTATTGTATGACACGAGTCCTAATTGATATAAAAGACGTTGTTCATTTTGTCCTGTGTAAATGTAATACACCCCAAGAGTCAAAAGTGATTTTTCCAATGATGTTGTGTGTACGGCGGACACATTCTCAAAATCTGCTATCTGATATAAATTGTTTTCTAAGTTGGTTTTTTTTTTTTTTTTGTCTTTATACGAAAAATATATTTTAAACTGATCAGCCTTAGGAAGAGATTTGAGAACAGAAAAGCTCCTCTGTCCGCCACAATATATCGATTGAAAATAACCTTCAAGGGGACGTACATATATATATTTATCATCATGTGAAACCCCCAGGTAGATAGGAGCTTCCCCGCTGGGTACACACAATGACTATACATGTTTATATAGATCACAAATATTATGAAAATAATTTCCAATATTAAACCAAATGGCAAGACTGAGAAAATAATGAAATTTTAACAAAAGTCGGTAAATTGAAATTCAAATTCTTAAACAAATATTTTCCTTGCAGATAAATAAGTGAACAGATCTAAATATGATTTTTTTTACAAATAAAAGAAAGGAGGGGATCTCCAACAACACCTAGTTGCAGCATCAACAGCAACCTCCCAAAACACCCACTGTAAAACACAAAAATGACACGCACAGAAAGAGACGCAGTAGTACAATGAACGTCAAATCACAGAAAAACATAAAACACAAATGACTACACATAAACCAACGAGACCAATGGGCAAACGGTGCCGACTTAGGACGGCCATCTGCCTCGTCAGTAGCAGACGGTGTGGTTATCCTGGATTACGTGCGCACAACCCTCCCACTATTCCGATTACCCAGAGGTCTCGAAGAACGTACAATTGTGGTGTAAAACAACCTCCTCACTGTCAGATGACCACACACAAACAAGACCGCAAGACGCAGGGGCCCAAGCAACACAGATGAATATGTAAATTGATATAAAAAGAGGGGATGCGTAATACGACCTGTGCTCTGCCGGCTGTAGCGAGCTAATGTATGTTATCACCCGAGGAGTCCGACTGACATTCAGAGAGGACAGGTGGTCGGGGCCCTGTCTTCTCTAAAGAGGTTTGGACAGGGCACGTCATGGAGTCCCGTCGTCACAGTCAGTCAGCGTGCAAGTATTAAGGATGCGCTGGTACAAGACTGTAGATTGGTCAAGTACCAAGCCTAGTGTCCGTCTGGTGACATTAGGATCATATCCACGGTATAAGAGGCGTTTGATGATTCTGACGCATTTTCGATAGTAATTCTGTCTACCTTTGATCCTTCTAATTTTGTTGATCATGTCACCATAAAATGCAGGTTGCGAAATACCCAAAGTAATATACTCTGTTGCTTGTATGGGTCCGAATTTCAAAAGTAGTTGACAATAATTTTTGTAAAATTTCCAGAATGTCTTGATAAGTTTGTGAAAGCGAAAACCTTGACCTAAAAGTTTCTTTGTTATTTGTAAATTTCTATCATGAAAATCCAAAACATCAGTACATGCTCTAGCATACCGGATGAGCTGCGAAATGTAGATACCATAAGACGGTAATCTAGGAACATCACCGTCAAGCCAGGGAAAATTTACTATATTGAATCCAAAGTCATCTCTTTTGTCATACACCCTTGTATGAATCTCTCCATTAATAATTTTGATATTCAGATCCAAAAATGGTGTTTCTGTGTTTGTGACGTTCGCCTTGTTTAGAGTCAGTTCCTGTGGATAAATGACATTTTTATACTTTTCAAAAACAGGATATATAAAGACATATAAATAAGTCTTCCTTCCCTTTTCAGACGGTAGGTGGGCCTAGTACCACTTAGTAGCTCTTCATATTTTGGAATACAGTTGAAAGTTGACAGTTGACGATTGAATGTTCAACTGCATTCCAGAATACAGTTAACAATTCGACTATGAAACACTTGCATTGAAAATGTATGCATAATAAATTTTCTGTATTACTATTTCATCACACCAAAAATTCATATGGCACCCATGCCCGACTTCCAATTCTTACAGATTAAAAAATAAATGAAGAAGCAAAGCATCGACACTTCCTGTTGGTAATAGATCAAACTTGTATAGTATTCCCCTGGTTACGATGCTGAAAATTTCAGGGACTCATGCCTAGGCATTGACACAAACCCACTTTAAATTTGGTGAGGGTACATGATCTTGTTACCGAGGAATGAGGCCGAGAACTTTGCCAATATTTCTACAATTGAGACAAATTCTCAAAGAAATTTTAAGTCCAAACTTTTATAGTATTCCCCTGGTTACGATACTGAAAATTTCAGGGATTCATGCCTAGGCATGGACACAAACACACGTCAGATTTGGTGAGGGTATATGGCCTTGTCACCGAGATCGAAACTATTAAAATATTCCCATGGTTACGATACGACAAAATCGCAAAGTGTTCTAGGTCCAATATTTTATTGCAATCAACTGGTGAGGGTTCAGATACAAAAGTTAGGACATTTAGAACGCTGATTAAAATATAAATTCACTTATGACGACTTCGCCAAGATGCTTTGATTTTCAAACACAATATTGTCGTTGATTTTGAAGGCCAAATATTCAAACAAAATATTGGAAATTCATTGGACACAAATTGTGTCCCTCATCTAAGTGACGTACTCTTTTATTCATACGAGGCAAAATTCCTATAGTTTCTGCTTTGAAGCATCAACTGGACTATATTGATGACGTACTCTCCATCAACAATCCAACCATTCAGGGTTGCTTTGGCGCCATCAATCCCAGAGAATTGGACATCAAAGAATTATTTCAGAGCAACACTTTACCTTCCTACCTAGACATAATACTATGATACAATCGATAAGTCATCTATTTTTCTGTCAAACGTGACGATTTAAATTTCACAATTACAAACTTCCCCTTCATGTGCAGCAAAATTCCTTCTTTGTCTGTATATGGCGTATCATTTCATAACCAATGCGCTAAGCAAGCTATGTTCCAAGTATAAAAAGTCGAGTGCAATGAGGCTCACCAATAACGGGAATAGAAGTGGAGTCGTAGAAATCCGTATGGAGTTTTACGATGGCTGATTGATATGTTTTGATCCTCGTATTAAACGATTTGATTTGCAATATTTTTCTACATTATCGCCTTCTGTATCTAAACACTTTTACTACCGGTGTTTAAGGCCTAAATACCATTCTAAAGAACTCCTTGTCTGGACTGGTTAGAAAGTCATCCATGGAAAGTATGACGTCATCATAGGACTGAAAGTGGGTGCCCGAAATAGCTGCTTTCAGTTTTGGGAATAAATGATAGTTTGATTAAATAAGGCGGATCTTCAATCAAATTAAAGCCATTATTATGAATGGAAGCCTTAGCAGTGACAGACTTGTGAACAGGAGCATTGTCCTGTTGGGACAACACACTATAACCTAGTGAGATTCCGCGACGCTTCTGTTAGATATTTTCCCGTAACTGTGGCAGAAGTGAAGTATACAATTGATTGTTTGTCCTTTTTGGAGATACTGTAAACCGCTTTTATTCGCGGCGTCTTATGTTCGCGAACACGAGTGAAGTGCCTAGTTCGCGGCGATTTATTTTCGCGACATGGCATATACGTAACTTACTACACATGTCTTAGGACATATACATGGCGTTTTACTTTCGCAAATGGGAAGATCTCGCAAATATCGCGAAAATAAAACGCCAGCAAATAACAGACGATTTACAGTAATCTGTTTGCAGAATACCTTCTGCATCCCAGATAATAGAAGCTCACAACATATCAATCAGCCCTCATAGCAACGCGTAACACATCAGTTGCAATCCGTAGCCATAATAAAAATAACTCAACGACTGCCCTGTGGGTGGCTACGACTCCCCTACGGGTATCTACGCCTAACCTAAAGCGGTGGTCACAACCCAACGTACGTGCTGTCTGCGTGAAAAACGTAGGCAAACCTTGGGTAGCCATACGGCGTCCACGCGTTATCAGTACGTGTCCCGTACGGCCTCCTTGCGGATTTGGGAACACACAGACAGGACGTAGCAGTTTTAGTGCACTCAGAACTTTCGCTGCGTCCTATCTGCGTGCTGCCTAAGAATTCAACAAGAAGTACGACACGCACGTTGCAAGTACGTTGCAAGTACGTGCAATGAACCTTCGACGCAAGGAAGTGAGGACTCCGTGTGTTAGCAGTACGTGTCAATTCGACATCCTTACAATAACGTAGAAGACGTACGGAGAAAGTACGGTGTAAGCAAGTTGCACGTAAGTCATAAGTACGTGCAACGCACTTTTTTTTGCGCTTCATATGATGCATGTAACCATCGATATAACCATGCGTGCGACGTGCGTGACACATGCCTGTCGTACTCTTGCCACTTCCTTCCTTGCGTCTTCCTAAAAACGTAGCGCATGTAGCCTCCACAAACACGCATGTCCTAAAAGCTGAGACCGTCTCATCTTGAAATTATTGGGTGTTTTAGTTAATAATAGGACATAAATATATAGGGAATTCAAGCCAGTCCAACCAATCTGTAGTGCAGTCGGAGCTCTCCGTATGCCCGTTATGGCTATCAGAAATTATCGGTACGCGTGTCTTAGCGATCCGTAGCAATCCTAAACCACCCTTATCTATCCGACCTAGATTCATATCAACACGTATCAATCAGTCACACAGTCATAGTTTCATGTTTTAATTGGAACATTTTCGTCCAGACTAGTCACGGACAGATCCATTTTTAAGTCAAAGCGAAAGTGAAAGAAAGTGTAAACGGGGATTTACGCAATTATACCATATTTCCCTGGATCTTTGAATCCTAAACATCCATTGGTATTTCCTTTATGGTATACTTTCAAAACCTTTCAAAATTCTAAGACTTTGTCAGAAATGCAGAAATACTGGAAAAGTTCTCGGTCTCATTTCTCGGTAATTATGTCATGTAACCTCAGCAAATTATTAGTGTGTACATGTACGTGTCTATACCTAGACATGAATCCCTGAAAATATCAGCTTATTAACCAGGGGATTACCGTAAAATTTTGAACTTAGACAATTTTGAGACTTTGTCAGAAATTCAGAAATATTGGCAAAGTTCTCGGTCTCATATCTCGGTAATTAGGTCATGTACCCTCACCAAATTATTAGTATGTACGTGTCTATACCTAGGCATGATACCCTGTAAATATCAGCTCCTTAACCAGGGGATTACCATAGATTTTGAACATAGAAAATTTTGAGACTTTGTCAGAAATGCAGAAATATTGGCAAAGTTCTCAGTCTCATTTCTCGGTAATTAGGCCATGTACCCTCACCACATTTTTAGTGCATACGTGTCTATACCTAGGCATCAATCTCTTAAAAATATCATCTCCCTAACCAGGGGATTACAATAAAATTTTGAAGTTAGACAATTTTGAGACTTTGTCAGAATTTCAGAAATATTGGCAAAGTTCTCGGTCTCATTTCTCAGTAATTAGGCCATGAGCCTCACCGAATTTTTAGTGTGTACGTGTCTCTACTAGGCATGAATCCCTGAAAATATTAGTTCCCTAACAAGTAGATTACTATAAAATTTTTAACTTAGAAAAATTTGATACCTTGTCAGAATTGCAGAAATATTGGCAAAGTTCTCAGTCTCATTTCTCGGTAATTATGTCATGTACCCTCACCAAATTATTAGTATGTACGTGTCTATACCTAGGCATGAATCCCTGAAAATATCAGCTCTCTAACTAGGAGTTTATTATAAAATTTTGAACTTAGAAAAGTTTTGAGACTTTGTCAGAATTGCAGAAATATTGGCAAAGTTCTCGGTCTCATTTCTCGATAATTAGGTCATGTACCCTAACCAAATTTTTAGTGTGCACGTGTGTATACTTAGGCATAAATCCCTGAAAATATCAACTCCCTAACTAGGGGATTACTATAAAATTTTGAACTTAGACAAGTTTGAGATTTTGTCAGAATTGTAGAAATATTGGAAAAGTTATCGGTCTCATTTCCCAGTAATTAGGCCATGTACCCTCATCAAATTTTTAGTGTGTACATGTCTATACCTAGGCATTGAACCCTGAAAATATCAGCTCCCTAACTAGGGGATTACTATAAAATTGTCACTACTACCAATTACATGTATTTTTATGTGTGAAGTTTATTGCGTGTATTGCTCATATTAGAAAATTGCAGTTCTGCCTTTAATGCATATTAAATTGTAAGATTAAAATAGATATGCTAAACATTTTAAAAAGATTTAGACATTGTTATAACATTAACCTCTAAATCGAATTGTCAGCTGTATTTTAGAATGCAGTTGACAATTCAATCGTCAATTGTCAATTGTTAAGTGTATTCCAAAATATGTTTGCCCTCTTGATAGATAATTTTCTCGACGGGAATATTTTTCATATCTAAATTATGGTGTGTTTTCTATAACTTTTTGATAAGTTGCAGAGTCATTTACTTCAAAAACAAAACAACAGCAGTGATCAGGTTGACAGGAAAGACAACTCTAGCTAGCAAATGACGTCATGACGCAGAGGAAATTCGTACTTAAACTAAAAACAAGTTAAAGTAGACTGAATTTTTAAAAACCATTATTTTTCGTGTATTTCATTTACATAAAGAAACCCGTCAGATTTAGTGCATCAACAACAGAAACTGTTTGAATAAAATCGGATAATAAGTCAACGCAGCACCGGAAATATCATGTTCAGTGTAAACGGCGATAGTTAAAAGTGTTCTATTTTTAGATTTAATGAAAGTATTTTCTAATTTTGAGGCGCATGTACGGGGTAGAGTTTTATAGAAACTTCTTGGAACATCTTACTTTGATACATAGAACTCATAGAAACTAAAACTTGCTTTGTTGCAATTTATTTAAGGTTAAAGTTTATTTTGACTAGACTATACATGCAATCGTACGGAAGCCCGTAGGTGCCAGGTATGAATTATAATTTATCTGGTGACCGCCACTTAATTTATCTGGCGGCCGCCAGATAATTTACAATAAATCAAAACAAAATCAATGCATAACATGTTCTTTCTGTTCTAGGGTCCTGAATATATCTTCTGTATTTGGTATGATAGATGCAAACTAAGCAGATGAAATGTAACGAAAGATTTATCTGGCGGCCGCCAAATAATTAAGTGGCGGCCGCCAGATATTTAAGTGGCGGCCGCCAGATAATTTATCTGGCGGCCGCCACTTAATATATCTGGCGGCCGCCACTTAATATATCTGGAGGCCGATACTTAATATATTTGGCGGCCGCCACTTAGTTTATCTGGCGCCGCCAAATAATTATCTGGCGCCGCCATATAATTAAGTGGCGGCCGCCAGATAAATTAAGTGGCGGCCGCCAGATAAATTAAATGGCGGTCTCCAGATAATCATGTGGCGGCCGCCAGACAATTAAGTGGCGCCCGCCAGATAATTATGTGGCGGCCGCCAGATAAATTATCTGGCGGCCGCCAGATAAGTTTTAATTCATACCTGTCACCTACGGGCTTCCGTACAATCGCCATGCAGTCTTCACCTTCATATGTATACACCATTTAATTTCTTTTTGTTTGTTTGTGTAGTGTTTTATTTTTCTTGTTTGTTTCAATGCTTGTCTGCTTTTCTGTGTGTGTGTGTGTGTGTTTTTTTTTTTTTTTTTTTTTTTTTTTTTAGGATGGACATGAAAATATAGGGAAACTTATTATATGCTGGAAATAAGGGAGGGACAGACAGGGTGAGAGAACAGGGGGACAGGGTAAACGAGATGGGAGGGGGAAAGGGGATTGGAGTGGGGAGGAGGTTCAGTAGATACTGAGTGGTAGAGCAAGAGCGGCTGAGGAAGAGGTGGCCGGAATTTGGACATGCAGATATGTCCCTCCGCGCGTCAATATGTAATTCAAATCTCTGGGTGTATTCTTATTTTTTAGCTAACCTGAGCGAAGCTCAAGTGAGATGTAGTCATAGCGTGCCGTCCATCTGTCCGTCTGTCCGGCTTAAACATTTTTACATATTCGACTTCTCCTCTACAACTGCTGCAAAGAATTTCACAAAACCTTAGGGAGCAATCATTTGATCTTTTATGGGGGGAGAAGACCTTGCAAAAAAAATCCGGATCGAGACTTAAGAGGAAAAATTATTCCCTAAATTGATTGACCCCCCCCCCCCCTTCCTTCCTTTTTGTCCGACCGACCCCAAAATAAGGCATTCTCTGCTGATATCATAAGAATAAGAAAATAAAGGGGTGAGAAGAGTAAAAGTATTCAACAAAATCGTATTCGTAGGATTTATTTAATCTTTTGAATGATTTAAAGAAATTTGTAAATATTCGCATTATTATCTGTCATAATGCCCTAAAAGTTAGACATAATATAAACCTATATTCTAAGAATTTTCCAACAATCAAATTGCTTTTGCATTTTATGTATTAAGGCTTAACCTCAACAAATGCAACCCTTCGACCAAGTGGTGTAAAAGGCAACACAATAGAACTATTCATCAACAAAACATAAAATGACAACAGCATATTATAATAAAATCATAACATATAATGACTGTTTAAGAACATAACATAAATTGACATCAACATATTATAAAATGACCACAACATAATGCGACTGTTTAACAACATAACATAAATTGACAACAACATATTATGACATAACCACAACATAATGCGACTGTTTAACAACATAACATAAATTGACAACAACATATTATGACATAACCCAAAATAGTATGACTGTTTAACAACATAAAATAAATTGACAACAATATATTTTGACATAACCACAACAAGATATGACTGTTTAACAACATTACATAAATTAACAACAACATATTATGACATAACCACAACATAAGATTACTGTATAACAAATTAACATAAAATGACAACAACATATTATGACATAACTACAACATAAAAAGACTGTTTAACAACATTGCATAAAATAACAATAACATATTATGATAAAACGACAACATAAAATCACTGTCTAACAACATAATGTAAAATGAAACAACATCTTATCATATAACCACAACATAATATGACTGTTGAATAATATAACTTTAAATGACAACAACATAATGTTAAAAAGCCACAACATAATTTAACTGTTTAGAAACATAATATAAAATGACAACAACATATTTGGAAATTACCACAGCATAATATAATTGTTTAACAACATAATATAAAATGACAACAACATATTTTGAAATAACCACAAAATAATATAATTGTTTAACAACATAATATAAAATGACAACAACATATTTTGAAATAACCCAACATAATATAACTGTTTAACAACATAATACAAAATAATAACAACATATTTTGAATGACCAGAACATAATATAACTGTTTAGCAAAAGAGTATAAAATGACAACAACATATTTTGAAATAACCACAACATAATATTATTGTTTAACAACATAATATAAAATGACAACAACATACTTTGAAATAACCGCAACATAATATTGTTTAACAGCATAATATAAAATGACAGCGTATGGTAGTATGACTCCAACATGATATACCTTGATATGCACATAATTGATTAATTCAACAACACATCATAAGACAAGAACGATATGCCAGGAAAAGTGGACGATATAGTATATTACAACCATTACATAAAGCAGATGTTTGGCTTTATACGGAAGAGTACGGAAGCGTATAGGTAGCATACTGTTGTTGTGTTGTAACTATATTCCTTGATATACAATTTATCAACTTATAAAGTTATATGGTTATAAGTTGTTTTACGTATGTCAATGAATGATATATTTTATTGACATTTCAGCACTTTCTATGTTGCATTGTCTAGTTAATCTTTATTTATGAACACAGCTTTTATCACATTTTAGATTAAGTTGATGAAGCTATATTGCCATTTTTATAATACCGCGGGAATGCCAAGTGGTTTACAGTGAATACAGGAAGGAACGGACAAGTAGACCTACTCAAACCCTTATTCTTAATGTGGGTTATTTGAATAAGAAGTATAACTTTAGCTACGACTGATTTTTTGTTGCTTGCGAAGCATTACGACACTCAGTGATCATTTCTGTTGTCTGTCTGTCCATCTATGTGTGCGTCAGCCTGTATATCCTACTTTCAGTGTCAAATCCCGTACCTTTGTAGGACATAGGGCGTTGACATATGATACATGTATTCCGTATGACACGACCTTTCTAAGGATACCATGCATTTTTGACCTTATTACTTAGACCTTTGCGTTTGACCTACTTTTGAAAATCTTTAACCATTGATCATTAGGTTTTTAGAAGGGTATAAACAGCATCCGAAGAACAGGCACATTCCGAATGCTTTAGTTGAACATAGTTCGACGGTACGCTTACGTCATAATCAAAATTTTAAGTAAATTGCATACTCAAACCTGTCTCGATATTGCCTCTGAAATTGAATAAAACTATCAGAAAACTATGCTATACTAGTATACTATCTAGTCCAGGAAAATTTATTAAAATCATCTGATTTGATATAAAATGCATGGAGGCTTGTTCCGTATTCAGTCAAGAGATACCGCGGTCGTTGCAGCTATAAAAGGTTTTCTTTTAAATTATCCATAAACAACAGGTTGGACGGACGGACGTATATACACGCGGACGGACATGTGCATCACCATATGTCCACGCCATTTTTGGCAGGCGTATAATACCACTGCAAAGTGAATCCGCTAAATTCATTTCTTAAGACTAAGGTCAATCGAGACACGTACGGTTTTTTTTCAGAGCGCAGCAGTGACTTTGATCTTTTGATCCAAAATTCGATAGGCTACTTCTTCTGATGATAACAAAATCACAATCAATTGTTTGCAAAAGAAAGGATGGGATGTCCAACAACACCCGGTTGCAGCACACACAGCAACACCCCAAAACACCCAATGCAAAACATAGAGCAGAAACGCACAGAAAGAGACGCAAAAGGTACAAGGAACACATAATCACAAAGAAAGATCAAACACAAATGACTACACATAAACCACAGAGACCAATGGGCAATCGGTAGAGATGTTTGCTTTTAGAGCGTCTACAATATTTTCTTTCCTAAGTTCAATGGGGTCTTGAATTTTTGCTCACGAAAGTCTCATAAAGTACTCATAATTATTTTTGTTGCATTGGAGGCATCACATAAAGCAGAAACAAAATCCCCAAATGCATGTCTATTATCCAACTATAGAGTGGTCCGATGAGATAAAGAAGATCCTGACGACAATCTCAACAACAGTCACAATAGAGCACTAGATTTAGCATCGATGGACCCCTAGCAAGCTAGAGTTGGGACCAGGTGCCCGGGAGAAGTAAGTATCCCGTATTTGCCCGGCCGCATTCGTCGTCGATGTAAACGCACGAACATGAAAACAATATCTACAAAACATACACTATCTGAGGTTATGTCTAAATAGAAAGATGTCAGGAAAAACTATTCAAAGCAAGGAACACACGTGTCGCCTTCCAGGGCTATATGTCAAACAGGTAGGTCAAAATCATAATGCCAAAATACTTGGTATCAACAGAAAGGTCTTGTTACAAGGAATACACAGAAATATGAAATTCTTATCACTTTCCAATTAAAGATTTATAACAAATAAATTAAAGCATTTAATAGCCATTCTCTGTAAGGACCAAAATCGTTCGGCACGACATGTCATGGATTTTGATGATTTTCGGTATAATGGGTATATATTAAGTACTGACCATGAAAATAACACTTTTCAGCCAATGTGACCTCTGGTTGCCATGGTAACGAGGTCATTCTATTTATAGCACTTTTGGGACCATGAAATAAGCCAGCTCCGGAGACTTCGTTGCCATGGATACCACTGTGACAGCTTGTTCATCTTTATATAATCTATTCTTCCTTACTTCCATTCTTACTAAGTACACTTAGATATGTGATATTAATTACAAGAAGCTTATTGTATTAAGCCAAAATAAGTCAAAATGAAGCGAAAAATAGAGATGAAAATAAGGGCCAATTTAGTGTGTTTTTGACCATTTTCAATCTTAAATATCACAAAAGGCACCAATAGGAGACTGGTGATTTTCATCAATGGAAATGTATGTTTATTGACAAATAAAATGAACAAAAAATTGGAGTGGGTATTAAAGAGTTTTACCTAAATTCTGTCGTCAAAGACCGTTGCCATGGCAACATTAGACCTTTTTGCTTATGTCATACTATCTTTGAAATTGATTTTATTCCTCTTTAGAGTTACATAAGATTGTCAAAATGTATGCAAGTATAGATATGACTTATATCTTTTACATAAGAACAATTAAAATGTTCAAGGTCATTGGCTTGATGTTCAAGGTCATTTGTACTTTGAGACTCAAAATTTGCATAAAATATTGATTTTTTTATTTTTTTGTTACCGATTTTAGTGATTTTTTTATTTAAATATTTTCATAGGTTATATATATTATGAAAGCACATGAATATAAGAAAGACAAATCTTATAATTTATTGAATTGTAGCAATTCAATAGGAAAATATTTTTTCCGTCAAAAACAAGAAAAATACAGATTTCGTCCCTTTTTTATCAAAATATTCACCAAGAATTTAGATATTCGATGATGTGAAGAAAAGTAATCAATAGTTCTAAGAAATAAGTGATACATTTATCATTTTATGGCAAATAACTGTTAAGTTCAATATTTCAAGGTTTCTAAAATATTTACACCTTCATTTTATGAAAAATCAGGATTTTTCGTCAAATCTGGTCACTTAAAGTTTAATGACCTTGAAAATTCAGTGGGTGACCTTGAAATATTTTCAAGGTCATTTTTATATCAAAACGCCTCTGATGAATGTATACATGAACTTCTGTTCCAATATAATGCGTAGATCGTTTGATAAAGGTTGTGTTTAAATTCATCGTATGAAAACCTTTCAGCCGATCGTTGCCATAGCAACTAAATTTGATGCTGCTTTGCAATAAAAGGTCAAATTAGCCCAATTAATTTTTTGTATTCATGTACAGTTCAAAGATGATACTAATTGGATAACTAGAATTTGGACTTCAAAAATTGGTGCTTTTATGAAATTTTCAACCTTGCAAAACAGTAAAAACATGCAAAAAAGGGCCTTTAAGTGCCCAAAACAGAGCCATTTGATACCCTGTTTTGGCCCAATTTTTCATCTTGTATACACAAAGCATCCGAGATGAATGTAAAAAACTTTACAAATATGCATAATAATAAGGATTAAAAGAAAATAATCAAAGCAATTTCAGATTAAAAAAGTACCTGTTTCCATGGTAACGAAGCCTACAAATATGCCTGGTCCTATAGATTTTCCCTATTTTTGAAACTTCAGACACGGTTACCATGGCAACGACAACCTTTTAGAAAAAACTGGGGTTGATTTACATACTAGTGCTTCATATTGAACTTCCTTACAAAAAATCTCAAAAATCCATGACATGCCGTGCCAACATGTCTTGAAATTCTTTGGTTCTTACAGAGAATTGCTGTTAAAAAGTAGGTCGAACGCAAAGGTCTAGGTCACAGTGTAAAGAATGCGAGGTATCTGTAGAAAGGTCATGTCAGACGAATGCAGGTATGAAATATCAATGTCATACGTCCTATGGGATGTGACACTAAAAGACAGACAGACGGTCACACAGATGGACAGACAGATAACAGAAATGATCACTGTGTGTCGATATGCTTCGCTGGCAACAAAAAATCAGTCGCAGTTAAAGGTTTACTCCTTATTCAACGAGAAAATAGCCCACGTTAAAAATAAGGGTAACGTTCGTCCTTTCCTGTATTCACTGTATAACACTTGGTATTCCCGCGATATTATAAAAAATGGCAATATACCTTCATCAACTTAATCTAAAAGTTGATAAAAGCTGTGTTCATAAATTAAAATTAACTAGACAATGCAACGTAGAAAGTGCTGGAATGTCAATGAAAAATATCATTTATTGATATAAGTAAAGCAACTTATAACCATATATCATTATAAGTTGATAAATTGTATATCAAGAAATATAGCTACAACACAACAACAGTATGATACCTATACGCTTCCGTAGAAGAGTATAGGTATCATACTGTTGTTGTGTTGTAACTATATTTCTTGATATACAATTTATTAACTTATAATGATATATAGTTACAAGTTGCTTTACTTATATCAATTAAATGATATATTTTATTAACATTTCAGCACTTTCTATGTTGCATTGTCTAGTTAATCTTAATTTATGAACACAGCTTTTGTCAACTTTCAGATTAAGTTGATGAAGCTATATTGCCATTTTTATAATAACGCGGGAAGACCAAGTGGTATACCGTAAATACAGGAAGGAACGGACGCGTTTACCTACTCAGACCCTGATTCTTAACGTGGGTTAATTTCTCATTGAATAATGAGTAAACCTATAACTGCGTCTGATTTTTTGTTGCTTGCAAAGCATAACAAAACTCAGTGATCATATCTGTGTCTGTCTGTCCATCTATATATCCGTCTCCCTGTATATCCTACTTTTAGTGTCAAACCCCATACCTTTGTAGGACGTAGGGCGTTGACATTTGATACCTGTATTCCGTATGACAAGACCTTTCTAAGGATACCATGCAATTTTGACCTTGTAACTTAGACATTTGCGTTTGACCTACTTTTGAAAATCTTTAAACTATTGATCATTAGGTTTTCAAGAAGTGTATAAACAGCATCCCAAGAACAGACACATTCGGATATGTAAATTCCATACTCAAACCTGTCTCTGTACACGAGTGTGCTATAACGTCATAAATCCCAAGATCATAACGTCACGTGACATTGAGCGACATAAATCGATAATGCTGTTGAAATTGAATAAAACTATTAGAAAACTAGGCTACACTAGTATATTATCTATATCAGGAAAATTATCATATAAAAATCATCTGATTTGATATAAAATGCATGGAGGCTTCGAGACATGAGAAATGCATTATGAAAACGTCTTGTTCCGTATTAAGTCAAGAGGAACCGGTCGTTGCAGCTATAACTTGATGTTTGTCAATAATAACAAAATAATGAATCAGAATTCAAAGCATTTCGCGACGGACGGCACAAATTGGAAGCTCTCGATCGGAGGTGCTTAGTCCTATGGATCCGCACATAAATTGAAGAATCCAGCAGCCATTTTCTCATAAATACTTACGATAAATTTGACATTTCGTCGTAACATTCAAGTATATATATATTTTTTTAAAATCCATATTCAGTATTTAAATCTTATGCCACATTTTGGATATTTCAGTAGTTAGAGAAAGAAAATCAAAACTGTTTGAACATTGTGATTTATTTGACTGAGATATGATGAATTGAAAGTTAAGACAAATCCTCAAGTATATCGTAAGTATTTTTGTGAAAATGGCTGCAGGATCTTAGTAAAAGCAACCGTTTGATTTTTGTTGTTGCAAAGGGGGGAGGGGGTCTGCTCTCTACACGTTATTAAGCGACATTACCCATACTAGGCGACTTGACCTTTATTTCTAGATGTAAAAGCTATATCAAGGAAATGAATTGAATATATGAAAAGGTTTTCCTTTAAATGTCCATAAACAACAGGTTGGACGGCCGGACGTACGTACACGTTGACGTATAGCTCTGCAAATAGAATCCGCTAATTTCATTTCTTAAGTGCAAGTCTACGAGAAAACCATGCAGAAATGCTATTTTTCTATACAAGCTATTTTCAAATTTTAACTCCAAAACCCGCTCATAATACTTGGAAGGGACAAGATAGTATGTAGTAAAACGGAAATTTCCATTCAATCGACCATTCGGGAAATATTGGCAAAAGCTATGGATCAGGGAATTGAAGTGCTGAAAGAGTCGGAAAATCTAGCCCTGAACTTTAGTAAAATATGAAAAGAAATATTGTAGAAGCGACCAAAACTTTAAAGAATAACAAGATTCTAAACAGATTTTATACGACTTTTTCAAATTTATCCCCTACATTAGTGTCTACCCCAGTCTTTAGAGAATAGGGTTAAAACAGTTAAACCGAAATAAAAGCCCATACAACGCTTAATATCTTTAATTTCTATGTTGTTTGGATAAAGCACCTCCCATGGATTATTCCATCAACTGGAATTTCTTGGCAAATATATATTACCGGTTTTATAGACGAAAAATAGTTTGCCATTCAATTCAATGGCGAAAAAATAATCGGGATCGAGCTTTGATAAATCCGGGATTTTCCCACCAAAGACGAAGAACAGTCACAGCTGCATTTTTTACGTTTTTCCTGGTCATTTAAGCTGAATTATATTCTGAAGACCCTTGAGGACATATTATATTCATTATTCTGGAGTTTCAAAAGGTCTACATCAAGGACCCCATTGAAGAATCATGTAAAGAACCGCAGGTGTTTATATTTTGAAAGAGAAAGTAGAACCTGTTGTACTTGTTTGCATTATGGAGCATGGAACTTTGCTGCAGGTATGTAGAATTATTAAACTAGTCTTTTGAATGAAATTATCTATTTTCAAATTATAATTTTTTGTCTGGTTCAGTTTACCTTTGTAAATTTGCTGTACTTTACAATGGGTTACTCAGTATATATATGCAGTACAGTCATATTGACGTGATACTTGCCAGCATAATTTTATATTAATATAATGTCATGGTATATTGATCAATGCTTGACATGCCATTTGACTATGATTTAAGGGGTCTAGGCATCGATTCGGGGAAGGGAGGGTTCCATTTGTACAAGATCCATCACCGCATCAGTATACTGTGAGTACGGAATGACGCGTACGTGTGTTTGTGATGAGCAATTGGACTAATTTTACTATCCATTATCGGGACACTTTTTGAAACTTATTATTGATTTATTATCGGAATCCAAATTGAAAATGTTGTTCAAGACCTGTGAACTGGTGAAATACATGTACCTAGCTGTAGCCTTTTTAACATACTTTTACACATACAGTATACTAGTACTGCAAATGAGCAGAAATGCAACAATTCAGTATGGTCATTTTTGTCGACTAAGCATGATGTCATTTTGCTAGCTTTCAACAATTTAGATTGTACATGTTGTAGTTACTTTTATTTCTGATCGACAATCTATTGTCAATTTTTAAGTATCAATTATCAAAAATTGAAGGGGTTTTACCAATAGAAAGACGGCAACTATCGTCACATCTCTAATGTGTGTGGACTGCATTATACATGTTTATAGGTTAAATACATGTAGTGTCTTATATATGTTCTTTTAAAGTTATTCGGTTAAAACCTTTACTCGAGCTTGTGCTCTGACATAGTTGAAAAAATGTACCAAATTTAAATAAATATTCATTTACATGTATTTTAGATTTAGTTTAATGTGTTAATCTGTTGACAGATCTGATTTGTCGATCACAAACTATGATTTTTTTTCCCTAAACATGCTAAAGCGAAGTAATAGTTATTAAGAAATAGTTGAGGATGAATACATGCATCAAACAGGTCTATATCTTTCTGGACATGTCCCATAGACCAGTTTCATTTTACATATGGCTAAACTTGCATTTGTATCTATAAACATGTATGTCAAAACCGGACATCCCCTCTTTTGTCCTCACCATTGTCACAGAATGAAATGATGTCAAGTATTGTGATGTCAGGTCTTAGTGAGCATAAAAGTCAAGTTGAATGCAATAATAAGAAAAATATAAATTGCCTATTACATTTTGTACATTTATATAACACTTTTATAAAACTTCTAGCATATAATGATTGTTTTAATGCCAGAGAAGTGTTAAGGAAACATCTTGCCAAAATTATATGTAAGGAACTGTTCAGATAAGGACTCAATTGATTTAGGCCTGAAATCACCTGATTATTTCTTGTTCACTGTCTTACCTATTTAAATAAATTTGGTTGGGATAAAAATGAATTTACTGAAATTAAGCATTTTGAAATTTTGAATTTTTAGGGCAGATTTAACACATTATCTGAACATCTATATACATGTAGATAGCACATGATTGTATGACTGTCGTTGAAAATTTGAGACCCACAAAAATTAAATTATTTTACAGTATCCCATCTGTCTTCTTTTCAGCTTTGCAGTTACATACTAGCAGCCTATTCTGCACTTACAGCTTACTGAAAGAGTGGGTAGAAAGAATTTGAGGACATTTAACAATTATACCCAATTTTGCAAGGTATATATTCAGCAGGTATTTTCAATCATGTTAATTGGCCTGCAAACTAGAGTGGCATACATGTATACATGACATATATGAAGGATAAGCCTTTTGGTGACAATAAACAGTAATCTTCATTATGTCATCCTTTTATGTGCACACTTCACTTCATACAATATAATACAAGCCTATCATAGTATTTATCATGTTTATACAATGTACAGTAACAGTTATGTTACATGAAGAATATTCCCATAATCTTCAGAATCCCATACTGATTTTAATGACACCTCATATATATGTATATACATGTATATACATATATATGAGGTGTCATTAAAATCAGTATGGTATTCTATATTATATATGACACAATTTCAATTTTAGATCCTTGCTAAACTCTACCAACTTAAAAAAAAACACCTAGAGCAAAATACCGCAAGATTAGAGGTTCTGCAAATTTATTTATTGAAGCCTTTGCATATCATGTACTTTCACTTTTATTTATGCACACACACACATATATACTTAAACTGTACGAGGTTTAATTATTACAAATAAAACACATCGGCAAATCTCAATTTCTTTTATAATTTCTCAAAATCATAGACGTGAATCTTCTGTTCTGATAGTAATATAAATCAGGCTACTCAAATGTATTGTAATAACCTAAAAGTATGTTTATATTTATCTATTTTTAGATCACCACAACGTCTTCAGCCTAGCTATGGAAATAAATGATACAACAAGAACATGCTCTACTTGAAATCTTGCATCATTTGAAAATATTCAGATTTACAGCGCAAGATCAGTATTACATGTCAAGCAAGAACAGAATTTATGAATGTATTGCACCGTCTTTACCAGTACTAGTATTGAATTTTACAAAGGAAGTGTGTGAGATAATTAAATCAAAATTAGATACTGAAGCACAAGTAGATAGTGATTATACAGACAATGAAAAAGGAGCAAAGAAAATTTGAATTTTCATTTGTTACTACATGTATGTCAAACTGTTACTGGATTTTGAAATAACTTTTAAACATGGTAAAGGAGAAAAAATTATACTATTATTATTAGCTATACTTATTAGCTAGCCCCTTAAGGATAGGAGAGTGTTATGTCATTCATAATCTTCATTTTGTATCACAATACTTCAACATGCTTTACAGGAGGAAAGCTGTTGTACCAAGGTGACCCAAGGTCATTCCTGAAAGGTCAAGTCATTTGATTAAGGATACAAAAAATACTGAAAATGTTACCTCTTTTCAACAGAAATTTAATCGATGTTGGTTTTTCAGTTTTCGATATAAAAGTCTACATGTTCACTGTAAGTTTATTGGTCA
Organism: Pinctada fucata; assembly: GCA_028142955.1. Classification (NCBI taxonomy): domain Eukaryota; kingdom Metazoa; phylum Mollusca; class Bivalvia; order Pterioida; family Pteriidae; genus Pinctada; species Pinctada fucata. The sequence goes on from AP027108.1 coordinate 9,709,538, forward strand.
AACTTATTAATGCCAAAAATATATTTAAAGACTCACCACTCATGATAATTTCTGAAAGCTACTCAATATCAATTTCAGGAAACATTCCTTAGTCTTACAGGTTTTCTTGTGATCTTGAACTGGCCCAAGAAATATAAGATTGAGCATTTATTTGTTATCTGATAGTGACAAGATATTCATGAAAATATTTCAAATTAGTATTCCTATTGACAAGGACTTAACTGAGTATCAATGGTTTTTAACTATATGACCTTGACCTGAATGTACAGGTAAATACTACATGTATGCAGGCAATATATTTGTATGTTCCTAAAAATCTCTAGTTGTTTACATGGTTGATTCAATATCTGAAATCTGTATATGTCTTTATTAAAAGCTTTGTTTAAAATATTAAAGTATTGCTGGTTTTTTTTTTCATCTTTATGTTGCTTCATTATGATATACGATTAGAATGGTGAATTTACTGCTTTGATTTGATTAATATCTTTGGATTCTTATGCTATGGTGCTTTCATAAAAATACATGCATGATGTATATGGAAATGTCCTATCCTTCAGGCAATTATATGACCTTGGTATTTATATTTCATTAATGGTATGTCAAATTGAGGACTAATATATTAGTCCGCAAAGTTACCAATTTCTGTAAATTAGCTCTATATTTTCTTATTTATATGAGATAGAGACTTCATATTTGGCAATAATGATCTATGTTGTAAGAACATTGAGATTGAGGTCAAGTAATAACCATGACCTTGAACTTTGACCTAGTTTCAGCAAAGTTGTGTGTAAAAAAATGTGCCTTCACGGGGTCAAATTTTCATGTTCTTGATTGCCCTCTACTGCATACATACATTTAATGCCGAGACATTCCATTTGATGGATAATTCTCTTAGATATGCCCTTTAGATCAAAAACACAATTTTTCCTTTTTAGGCGTTGTATCGGTATTTATAACTATTTATTTATTACATTAAATTTCTATTTTTAGAAACTGACCAACTTGTAAGAGTTATCTCTCTTTGAAAATTGCGATTTTTTCAATTTCTTTAGTATTGCTCATGAAGCTTTTATCCGGTACTAACCAATTCACTTATAGTCTTTGGAATTTTTCTGTACTGCAAATGGAATTTTTGTTGACAAAATGTGACAATTTCAGCTTGATTTTCACATGTATTAGGCTATTCTACCAATAGGTGGCGCTGCATACCAACTACTTACAAGAATTTGATTTTTTCATCATAAAAATTTCTAAAAGTCATTGTAGTAAATATTTATTATGAAAGAAATGGAAATTGAAGACCTTGCTTGTATAGCTATCTGCATGGTTTTCTCATAGACTTGCACTTAAGACTAAGAACAATTGAGAAAGTAAGGTTTTTTCAGAGTGCAACAGTGACTCGATAGGCTACTTCTTCTAATGCTAACAAAATATTACATCAATTTTTTGCAAAAGAAAGGATTGGATCTCCACAGCACACACTGTAACACACCAAAACACCCAATGTAAAACACAGAACAGAATCGCTCAGAAAAGGAACGCAAAAGGTACAGGTAACACCAAAACACAAAGAAACATCAAACTCAAATGACTACACAGAAACCAAAGAGACCAGTGGGCAATCGGTAGAGAAGTATGATTTTAGAGCGTCTACAATATTATCTTTCCTAAGTTCAGTAGTGTCTTGAATTTCTGCTCACAAAAAGTCTCAAAGTACTCATAATTATTTTTGTTGCAATGGAGGCATCACATGAAGCAGAAACAAAATCCCCAAATGCAAGTATATTCGATATGGGGGTCTCGTCATACACTATGTTGTCCCACTCTCCAGAATGCTAGATTATATTCTGCCATAGACCATTTGAACCATCCAACCAAAGATTGTACTCTATTACTTCCGAAATGGAAGTAACCGGATGTGAAGGTTCTACCGAATTGAAGCGGTGAGCGTTGCATGCAAGCAGGAGATGTTTACTCTACCTTTTCACCTGGTTTCACTTCCATACCGGGAGTTCGCTTCTTTTCATATGGTGGAGGATTTTGTTTGTTTGCTTTGGTTCCTGTTTTATCCTGATTTTGTATAAATTCGGTTTCTGATTTTCTGAAGTATCGATTTTGTGCTGTATACATGGATATGGTCATTATCCATATTTGTCATCCAACTATAGTGATCCTGACAATCTGAACAGCACTCACAATAGAGCACTAGATTTAGCATCGATGGACCCCCAGCAAGCTAGAGTTGGGACCAGGTGCCCGGGAGAAGTAAGTATCCCGCATTTACCCGGCCGCAGTCGCCGGCGATGTGCACACAGGAACATGTAAACAATATCTACAAAACATACACAATCTAAGGTTATGTCTATATAGAAAGTGCTATGGCTACCATGTAGGTAAAGCAAGAAACACACGTGTCGCCTTCCAGGGCTATATGTCACACATGTAGGTCAAAATCATAATGCCAGTTTTGACGTTTTTCAGAAGAAGGTCGAACGCAAAGGCCTAGGTCACAGGGTAAAAAATGCACGGTATCTATAGAAAGGTCATGACAAACGAATGCAGGTATGGAATATCATTGCCATACGTCCTACAAAGGTATGGGGTGTAACACTAAAAGACAGACAGACGGACACACAGATGGACAGACAGATAACAAAAATGATCACTGTGTGTCGATATGCTTCGCAGGCAACAAAAAATCAGTCGCAGTTATAGGTTTACTCCTTATTCAATATGAAAATAATCCACGTTAAGAATCAGGGTCTTGGTAGATCTACACGTCCGTCCCTTAAAATCTCGTTTTCGAAATCATTCATATCAGATAAGAAACTCGCGTCACAAAAAGCACAGAAATTTCCTGTACCATCACTTCTTTAAATATAAACATTCAATTTCGGATTTAAGTATTACTCCAGTTCAGTCTTTCCCAAAACTCAAAAATCTAAGTAAAACTGAAATTAAAAAACGCCGACTACAAGCTGAACTTGCCTGGATCACTAAATTACAAACTGCGTACCCCCTTGGTTTAAACGATCAAATTTACGGACAAGGAAATATTTCCTCGACCTCGACAAAGATCAATGTCTTTTCAATCCGCCCTGACACTAAACGGAAAAAGGCGAAACAGAAACCTTAGAAACAGAGCTAGAATACATCGTACCCTCAGAGATCTACTTATAATTGCACGAAACGGCGGCAGACATGAACTGCTTCATGCTCTCTCATCAATACCAGCAGTTCAATTGAAATCTATCTTGGATGAAGCAGTGGTTGCATTCTTAAGAAATACTGATTGATTCAAACTTAATATCATTGTTGCATTCGCACAGAATAAACTTTTTCCTGTCATTAAAAACATTCCCCTTAGAAGACAATTCATAAAAATTCCATTTATTAACAAAGGTTTCGATCTTCTTAACATCTCTTATATTTTTCGGGATCATCGCGTCCAAAGTGCTATTCCTCAATATTTTGAGAATTTTGAACCTCCTCTTATTTGTTACAAGTATAAAAAAACCTATTCGAAATTTCGTATTTAACTACAATAAAGTAACATCAGATCCTAAAATTCTTGAATCAAGTCCTACTTCTTGAGAATGTGCAACTTCTGAATACCTTTATAAACCAGCTGGCCATATTGTAACAGGTGACTTTTCAATTATCCAGGACAGGCAGCTCCGCAATCTTCTCAAGAAAGGACCTAAGTACAGAATTCGATCCAAGATAGATTTTATCAAATGTCGCGAAGAACTAAAGGAAGCCTTAGATAACTACACAAAAAGATGGTGTAAATCGGAAGGGGTCGAATCACATTCTCTGAATGACTGGAAGAACCTCATATTGGATATTACCGATATTCGAATAGATAACTTCCACAAAAATCCGCATCTTTTCGAAAATCCAAGTTCTAAATCTGAAAGATATTTCAAATCCAAATTACGCAATTTACACGAAAAATATGTCTTCGCTCCTGCAGACAAAGCAGCCAACAACACCATAATCATTTGAAAACGTTACTACATATCAACTTTGGTTTCGGAACTTTCGTCTACAAACACTTATATCAAAAGCAATGAAAGTGTTCCTAACATTTTGAACAAACACAACAGTGAAATTTCTTCATTCAAGATCCCTATTTCTAAACTGGATCTTCCTACACTATACTGCATACCAAAATTGCACAAGTCTCCTTACAAATTTCGATACATTGCTAATTCTAGCAACTGCTCAACTACAATTTTGTCTAGAAATCTGACGTCAGCACTCACGGTGATAAAGGAACACGTTGCAAAATATTGTGAAACTGTTCTAAACAGGAATGATGTAAACTTATTTTGGTCTATTAAAAATTCAGGGGATGTGATTGACAAAATGAAATCGAGAAATTTTCAAGCCAATTCGATTTCTTCGTACGACTTTTCAAATATGTACACTACACTTCCTCACGATAAGATTAATGATCAATTGTCCAAACTCATTAAATGGTGCTTTAACCGAGAGGGTAAAACTTATATTTGTACATCTGAATCAAAGGGTTTCTTTTCCAATACAGAATAAAAATCATATAAATCATGGACATGTAGTGACCTTTGTATTGCCTTGTCCTTTCTTTTGGACAACATTTATGTAAGATTTGGCGAGAATCTCTACAAGCAGGTTGTAGGGATCCCTATGGGTACTAATTGTGCGCCTCTTGTTGCAGATTTATTTTTATTCACGTATGAAAAAGAATTTATCCAAAATCTTCAAAAACAAAGAAAACATGATGATGTGAAATGTTTCAATGGTACTTCTAGGTACCTGGATGATATCCTTACTATCGACAATCCTGTTTTTGAAAAGTATAAAAATGTCATTTATCCACAGGAACTGACTCTAAACAAGGCGAACGTCACAAACACAGAAACACCATTTTTGGACCTGAAAATCAAAATTATTAATGGAGAGATTCATACAAGGGTGTATGACAAAAGAGATGACTTTGGATTCAATATAGTAAATTTTCCCTGGCTTGACGGTGATGTTCCTAGATTACCGTCTTATGGTATCTACATTTCGCAGCTCATCCGGTATGCTAGAGCATGTACTGATGTTTTGGATTTTCATGATAGAAATTTACAAATAACAAAGAAACTTTTAGGTCAAGGTTTTCGCTTTCACAAACTTGTCAAGACATTCTGGAAATTTTACAAAAATTATTGTCAACTACTTTTGAAATTCGGATCCATACAAGCAACAGAGTATATTACTTTGGGTATTTCGCAACCTGCATTTTATGGTAAAATGATCAACAAAATTAGAAGGAACAAAGGTAGACATAATTACTATCGAAAATGCGTCAGAATCATCAAACGCCTCTTATACCGTGGATATGATCCTAATGTCACCAGACGGACACTAGGCTTGGTACTTGACCAATCTACAGTCTTGTACCAGCGCATCCTTAATACTTGCACGCTGACTGACTGTGACGACGGGACTCCATGACGGGCCCTGTCCAAACCTCTTTAGAGAAGACAGGGCCCCGACCACCTGTCCTCTCTGAATGTCAGTCGGACTCCTCGGGTGATAACATACATTAGCTCGCTACAGCCGGCAGAGCACAGGTCGTATTACGCATGCCCTCTTTTTATATCAATTTACATATTCATCTGTGTTGCTTGGGCCCCTGCGTCTTGCGGTCTTGTTTGTGTGTGGTCATCTGACAGTGAGGAGGTATGTTTACACCACAATTGTACGTTCTTCGAGACCTCTGGGTAATCGGAATAGTGGGAGGGTTGTGCGCACGTAATCCAGGATAACCACACCGTCTGCTACTGACGAGGCAGATGGCCGTCCTAAGTCGGCACCGTTTGCCCATTGGTCTCGTTGGTTTATGTGTAGTCATTTGTGTTTTATGTTTTTCTGTGATTTGAAGTTCATTGTACTACTGCGTCTCTTTCTGTGCGTGTCATTTTTGTGTTTTACAGTGGGTGTTTTGGGAGGTTGCTGTTGATGCTGCAACTAGGTGTTGTTGGAGATCCCCTCCCTTTTTTTTCCTGTATTCACTTTATACCACTTGGTATTCCCGAGGTATTATAAACTTGGCAATAAAGGTTCATCAACTTAATCTAAAAGTTGAAATAAAGCTGTGTTCATAAATTAAAATTAACTAGACAATGCATCATAGAAAGTGCTGAAATGCTAATAAAATATATCATTTTTATATAAGTAAAGCAACTTGTAACTATATATCATTATAAGTTGATGAATTGTATATCAAGAAATATAGTTACAACACAACAACATTATGCTACCTATAAGCTTCCGTAGCTTTATATTACGGCCTTCTAACCACATGATACCATAGAGCAACCATATAGAATCTGATTGTCACTATATGTTATAAAAAATAAAAACATGATATTTATATTCAACCATCGATTTTACGATCATTGTCCTTAAGACAGTCATGGCGTCCCATATCAGTATGTTTTTCTCACATCTACATAACCAATCATTGGTACTTTATGCAAGTATTTCTTGCTAAAGCTATTCAAAGTTGATTAGATAATCTATGACCATGACCATGTTCACTGCCAAACTGCACATATTACCAATACAGTACCTAAGCGCGAATATTTGGATGCCAGGGGGTTTAATCGTGTTTAAATGAAAAATATATACATAAATCTTCCTGTCAAAACCAACCATGATTACCTTTCAACATAGTGTATTTGGTACCATTATATTCAATTACATGTGAAAAACACGCCTGTTACGATCTCCATGTTTACGTTTCGCCTGTAAACGGAAATGGAACCCCCGAAGTTGGAAAAATCTAGAGGGCTCCAATCGACAAAAAGGTGGCGCTTCATTCAAACGTGAAAAAAAAATTATGAAATTTGAAATATGGCAAAGCTAAGTATTTTTGACATAGAAATGTCAGTCAATGGGTTTTATTAGCACAAACAAAATCATTTACAAATTTTCCACCACTTGATCTGCAATTCCAGTCATGATTTCAAATCTACGAGAACACAGCTGCTGTCCACTGTACCATCTAGATATGACCAAAGCGAAATTGTCAATTTTTCGGTCGCGTAATTGTTTCATAATCCTCTTGCCGGAGCCGAATTCGCCGTCATCGCAATAACCCTCTTCATCATCGAGACGATAAAAAGCACGTTGTAGTTTGCTCTCGCATATTCTTTGTCCTTTACGACTTATTTGTAAGTGTCGCGGACGTTAGTAATGGATTGGTCTGTAAGGAGTAGATCTTCAGCACGGGGCTGATAACTTTATCCCTATGGACAGTTCTATCGTCGAACACAAAATTGTTCCTGCTAAATCTGGTCCGAATTCCATTTTCCCGATATTTTGAGCTAATAAGTCTTCGGTCATTTGAATGGACTTGCTTTTATATGGTTTGTTTTTCATATGGCATGCAATATTGATATGCAAATTAAAGGATTTGAATAAATTTATGAAACATTCATTGGTTTTATTTATCTTTTTCCTCCAAAAGCAGTACCAAAAAAGCACACTTTGCATGATGATTAAAGTGTTTTTAATACTGAAAGTGTCGTCACTGAGGAAGTTCTACGGTCGATAAGGGGAACTCGTCATACACTATGATGTCCCACTATCCAGAATGGTGGATGATATTCTGTCATAGGCCATTTGAACCATCCAACCAAAGATTGTAATCTATATCTTCCGAAATGGAAGTAACCGGATGTGACAGTTCTACCGAATTGAGGCGACGGGTGTTGCATGCAAGCAGGAGATGCTTACTCTTCCTGGGCACCTGGTCTCACTCTCATATCGGGAGTTCGCTTCTTTTCATATGGTGGAGGTTTTTGTTTTTGTTTGCTTTGGTTCCTGTTTTATCCTGATTTTGTATGCCTTCGGTTTTTTGATTTTCTGAATTATCGATTTTGTACTGTAGACAGGGATATGGTCATTATCCATGTTTGTCATTATTGAGTACTTAAAGTATGCTTTTTGTACTTAAGGTAGACCATATATTCAAAGCTTATGTTAAATCTGATATACAAACAAAATATAATTTGTGGTCTCATGATTTAAATGTTACTATAAAAGTTTCTTTTTCCAAAACCATATTAATTTGATTATCTGAACAATATTCTGAAGAGAACAATTAGGGTGTCCAGGCGAAAAATTTACAGAATTCTGATAAGAGAGATGCTCTACCTTAAAGTGTACCTTTTAAAGTATGATTTTCATAACCTTTTTCCGTAAGGGTATACTCATACAATTTAAATTTAAATCTACCGACCCAAAACGTCTTGGTTAGTCCTGACATTGCCCCCCCCCCCCCCTGCAAATGCTTTTTTATCTTTATGTGATCTTGTTTTGATATTTTTTGTGAAAAGATCATTTGAGTTTACTTTCACTTTTCCAAGTTTGAATATACTTGGATCTAACAAACACACACACCCTTTTCTGCAAACAATTTTGACTAATGTAAGCCAATATAACAATAATCATAAATGATTCATCAAAACTAGCTTCAGATTGGAAAAGTGGTGGGATATGTTATTATGATTTTATCATAGCGTACATACATCAATTATCTTTTAGATGCTATAATTTATATAAGATATATACAAGAACCTACCCCCACCCAATCTCCACAGGCTGTTCGTCTTTTATTACAGTAAAGTTAAAAGAGAGATCTGGAGATATAATGCTTACTTTATCCATTTTCTATTTGAATGAATTATTTTCTGTGTAATATTCTAAGTATCGAACTCATCTTTGCAGGTAGACGACATTTCGTACAAATGATACTGAAGAAATTCCCTCAAAAGACGAAACAAGTAATCATTTTTTTTCTTTTTTATCATTATAATATATCGAACATGAAAGCTCTGATTTGAAAAATATTGAAATTGTATTTGTTACGAATTTTGTTAATTTCATGATTTCGTTTTGCGATCATCAATAAGGTATCTGAAAGGGAAGAAAATAGCATATCATATGTTGCATGTGATGTACATGTACACGATGGACAACTTTCACTTTGATCGCTGTAGAGAAAATGAGGGAAGAATTCTCAATGATTTGTATTGTATGCTTTGATGCAACAACAAATAGATCACGACGGTTATAAAAGCTGGCGAGGGGAAGCGAGTTCAGTCATCAAAATGAAGTATTTCAGTTACAACTTGATGTAATCAAAAAAAGAGGAAGGGAGGGAGCCGGGACTGGACGGGACCCCATCTACATCCACGAGTCCTTGATATTCGATGAAACTACCAAGTAGGACGCAGTTTGGTACGAGCAGTGAGCTAAAGGGTGAGGCGAAATCGAAAAAAAAAATGTTATGTGCTTTTGAAATTACCCCTCCAATATTATACGACGTCAATGGTCAGAGCTCGGACTTATGGTTATGTTGGAAATGTCTATTGAGAGCAGCTAGGTGTTTCTTTCCGTTAGAAAGCAAAGATTGAAATGACTCGGCTTGATGTGAGTATATTCATTTGAGTGAAAAAAGTATCCACAAGAAGTGGAACATAATTGGACTCAATGGTATTCGCAAAATTTCATGAAAGACCATTCCTCCAAACACAAGAATTACCTTATCGATATCTTATAGATAAGAAGTTTCAAATGTTGATTACCTCTTCTTTGTATCTTTTATGAAACAAATAAGAAATAAAAACAACATTGAAAAGTAATAATTGACTTCTTGAGACATAAAGGACTACCGATACTCACCACAAAATGGCACATGACAATACTCCTTGGTTTTATTTATGTCGCACATTATTCCGTATCCTTCGTTTCCATGGCATTTTGATGAACACTTCCTTCCATCCTTCGCAATTTTTCTGTTAAATAAGGGCCGATACGTGCGCGTCGTTCCATAGATATCATGTCTTCTACGACAACCTAAATTGAGATAAAAATGTTGAATAACACTTTACAATGTAATAAAAAGATTCATTCACACCTGAAACAAACAAAACGATTATCAAATTGAGCACTGTGTCAAATACATATGCAAGACAAACCAATTGCTTCATGTATCATCCATTCATTTAAACACACAAGGGTTATTCGAAAAGTTGGCGGACTGGTTTCAAACGTCAAATCTCTTACTGAAACTGGTATCAAATAACTTATTTACAGTTTTCTAATAATTAGACACATTTAAACCTCGATTACTACATATGTTATGCATTTGACACCTTTTATTACATAAAGACGGGGTCCACGAAGCGCCATAATCTTAATGATGCATGATTCTTTTTGTTTTCACATTTATCCCTTTAACGAGGCCCTGGGCAATAAGATAACTCAAAAACAGAAATAGAGATTTTGATTAAATTCACATCATAATGTCATTTACTTATTTACAAGAGTTTGGTGAAAAATGAATCAATTTCACCGCTTAGTTTTTCGGGGGGACCTTCTCAAAGATTTCCTTGTTTTCTCCATATGATTTAATAGAAAAACAAGATTTTTTTGCAGTATAATTGCAATTTATAAAAAAACTAAAATAGAGAATTTGATAGGATTATCATATGTTGAAAAGAGAAACATGAGCCAAAATATATCAGGTTCTGTGGAAGTTTGACCGCCTGTGTGAGCTTCAGGGAACATCTCAAAATCATATTTTTACATATTTGCCCCTTATTTTGAAATAAAGACATCATAAAGGATGAATATGTCCTTATAGTTCTTGTTTACGGCATATAATATTTGTTAGTATATATTTCTCTAGAAAAAGACAGCAAAATTTAATCGTGAAAATATATCAGGGGCGATCTCAAAGCATATTTTGCAATTTTACACATAACTTGTACTCTGTCTTTATCAGTACAATTGAAATTAAAAAAAAACTGAAATAGAGAATTTGATGACATGTTCATACAGTGAAGAGTGAAACATAAGCCAGAATATATCAAGTTCTGTACAACTTTGACCGTTTGTGAGAGCTTCAGGGAACATCTCAAAATTATATTTTTAGCATATTTGCCCTTTATTTTGAAATAAAGACATCATAAAGGATGAATATGTCCTTATAATTCTTGTTTACGGCATATAATATTTGTTAGTATATATTTCTCTAGAAAAAGACAGCAAATTCAATCGTGAAAATATATCAGGGGCGATCTCAAAGCATATTTTGCAATTTTACACATAACTTGTACTCTATCTTTATCAGTACAATTGAAATTATAAAAAAAAACCTGAAATAGAGAATTTGATGACATGTTCATACAGTGAAAAGTGAAACATAAGCCCGAATATATCAAGTTCTGTACAACTTTGACCGCTTGTGTGATCTTCAGGGAACATCTCAAAATCATATTTTTAGCATATTTGCCCTTTATTATGAAAGAAGGCCTCATAAAGGATGAACGTGCTCGCATATTTATTGTTTATAGCATATCATATTCGTTAGCATATATCTATTCAGAAAAACACAGCCAAATGATATTGCCAAATATGTAAGGGACCATTTAAAAGCATATTTTTGCAATTTTACACATAACTTGTAAAATAAAACATCTAGAAATTTTCAAGCCAATACGATTGCTTCATACGATTTTTCAAATATGTACACCACGCTTCCTCACGACAAGATCAATGATCAATTGTCCAAACTCATTAAATGGTGCTATAATCGAGAGGGGAAAATTTATATTTGTACATCTGAATCAAAGGGTTTCTTTTCGGCTACAGAATACAAATCATACAAATCATGGACATGTAGCGACCTGTGTAGTGCCCTGTCCTTCCTCTTGGACAACATTTATGTAAGATTTGGTGAGAATCTCTACAAGCAGGTTGTAGGGATTCCTATGGGTACAAATTGTGCGCCTCTTGTTGCAGATTTATTTTTATACACATATGAAAAGGAATTTATTCAAAATCTTCAAAAGCAAAGAAAACATGATGATGTGAAATGCTTCACTGGTACTTCTAGATACCTGGATGATATTCTTACTATCGATAATCCTGTTTTTGAAAAGTATAAAGATGTTATTTATCCACAAGAATTGACTCTAAACAAGGCAAACTTTACAGACACTGAAACACCATTTTTGGACCTAAATATCAAAATTGTCAATGGAGAAATTCATACAAGTGTATATGACAAACGAGATGATTTTGGATTCAACATAGTAAATTTTCCCTGGCTTGACGGTGATGTCCCTAGATTACCGTCATACGGTATCTACATTTCACAGCTCATCCGGTATGCTAGAGCATGTACTGATGTTTTGGATTTTCATAATAGAAATCTACAAATTACAAAGAAACTTTTAGGTCAAGGTTTTCGCTTTCATAAACTAGTAAAGACTTTCTGGAAATTTTACAAAAATTATGATCAACTTCTTTTGAAATTCGGACCCGTACAAGCAACGGAGTATATTACTTTGGGTATTTCACAACCTGCATTTTATGGTGACATAATTAACAAAATAAGAAGGATCAAAGGTAGACAGCATATGTATCGAAAATGCGTCAGAGTCATCAAACGCCTTTTATACCGTGGATATGATCCTAATGTCACCAGACGGACACTAAGCTTGGTACTTGACCAATATACAGTCTTGTACGAGCGCATTCTTATGACTTGCACTCTGACTGACTGTGACGACGGGACTCCATGACAGGCCCTGTCCAAACCTCTTTAGAGAAGACAGGGCCCCGACCACCTGTCCTCTCTGAATGTCAGTCGGACTCCTCGGGTGATAACATATATGAGCTCGCTACAGCCGGCAGAGCACGGACTGTATTACGCACGTCCTCTTTTTATATCCATTTACATATTCATCTGTGTTGCTTGGACCCCTGTGTTTTACGGTCTTGTTTGTGTGTGGTCACCTAACAGTGAGGAGGTTGTTTTACACCATAATTGTGCGTTCTTCGAGACCTCTGGGAAATCGGAATAGTGGGAGGGTTGTGCGCACGTAATCCAGGATAACCACACCGTCTGCTATTTACGTGGCAGATGGCCGTCCTAAGTCGGCACCGTTTGCCCATTGGTCTCGTTGGTTTATGTGTAGTCTTTTGTGTTTCATGTTTCTATGTTGTGAGCTGGTGTTCCTTGTCCCTTTTGCGTCTCTTTCTGTGGGTATCTGTTCTGTGTTTTTTGCATGGGTGTTTTGGGATTTTGCTGTGGGTGCTTCAACCTAGTGTTGTTGGAGATCCCCTCCCTTTTCTTGTACTCGCAGATATAAAGTGAAATTAAAAATAAACTGAAACAGAGAATTTGATGGCATATTCTTATATATTATAAAGAGAAACATAAGACAGAACATATCAAGTTCTTTCAAGTTTGATGTCCAGCCGTTTTGTGTGAGCTTCAGGGAACATCTCAAAATCATATTTTTTAACATATCTTCCCTTTATTTTAAATAAAGAACGAATGTGCTCGTATAGTTATAGGGTTTGTTCCTGTCATACTTCCTACTCAAGGTACTTTGAGTTGGAAGTATGACAGGAACAAACCCTATAACGAATTAATCATACCGAGAACCATTTCGTAACGTTTTCTGTGTAATTCTTAACGTTTGAAAATTTATTGACCTAACTCGGCGTCAAGGTAGGACACAATGTGACCGTAATACTGCGACGTCATTGGCTGAAATTAGTTCGAGGCGTGATAATACGACATATCACATCCCTCTCGGGAAAGACAGCCAAATGCTATCGCCAGAATACAAAATGTATGTAAGGGACAATCTCAAATTAAATTCGTGTAATTTCAAAACATATAACTTGTACTTGCAAGTCTCGAAGATAAAATGAACAAAGCGTTTTTCTCTTATTGCCTTATCTTTTGTCTAATTTGATTCAGCAATATCGATATCTTTATCATTATTCTAAAATTTTAATACATCGTATTTTGGGGGAAACGTCTGAAAAGTTACATGCATGGATTACTCACAGATCACACATTAATCTTTAAACTTTGCATGCTCCCCTTGCAGAATCGCGTACTCGACAGGTCTCGGATCTATAATCGTTTCTATAGGCGTTTTAACTATACTTTATAGGCGGCCGAACCCAAAACCATACTCTCCCGTAAACGACCCCCTCCCAAGTATCAGTGACCCTCCCCCTTCCGAGGGAGGAGTTGATGTACTTGGTCCATCCCTCTCTAGACGTCCACATAGAAATCACCCTAGCTACGCCACTGTCAAGATTAAGTATAGTATTGCATGCTCACGCGAAATTGCAAAAATAATTCGAATACGATAAAAAAAATCATGGATGGATACCAAATGTAAAGTAAAATTCAAAAGAATAAGGAAAGTGGAAAGGGGCTACCCCCATGCGCGGGAATAGATTGGGTCGAGTTGTTTATGAGCGACTCCTATTTCCTCTTTTCCCGATTATTGCGCATAATATTTTTAAATTCATAAAATGGACCAAATGAGTTGAATTGACCGAGCTGGACCACCATTCCCCTTCTCTGGTATATTTCTATTCCATGCAATTTTATCCGATCGCTGAGCTAAAATGTACGTTGAAGACAATGATTACGTCCATCATCGTGGTCATAATAATTTATGGAATGGAGTATGCTGTAGGACAAAGTATTCTCTGGTTGAACTGCACTATATATAGGTTAGGGTTATCTCAGGGGCGGATACAAGATTTGGGTTTAGGAGGGCGTCATGAATATAAAAAAGGCAAAGGGTCTGGGGACCGCTTCCTCCCTCCCCCAGTGGGTCCAGGACGAAGTCATGTTTTGGGTTCCTTTGACCACCAGAACGGAAAATGTATAATTCATACAAAAAACGTAGAAACCATGTATTATTGAATATATCTTGCGAACTTTCTAAAATTGTTTTAGAGAGGGTTGGGGTACACAACTCAAATGACATCCCCTTTACTGCAAGAGTACATGTTTGTTGACTAAAATCTTAGTACATATGTCAGAAAAAGACCGTCCAAATAGTCACAGTGAAGTAAAGGTATGGAAGGTGTAGTATCACTTTATAATTCTGGCTATTTTAGCATGAAATGGTCATGCTTAGCAAATGGTGTGAAGTTAATCTAAATTGAGTAAGGTGGCGAGCTAGCGGCAGCGAACCAGCGAAAACTTTCCGACATTCGACTCAAAACAGCCTGAAATTGAGTAAACACATAAAGGTTAAGCCCCCAAAATACCTTATTTCGATGATTTTAGGGGGCGGGGCGTGCGCCCCTTGCGCCCCCTTCAAAATCCGCTCATGTATCTATACTGAAATTAACCCCCAAAAATGAAGAATCGGAAAATGTATATATCTCGGAAACTTCTATAACTTATAAGTAAATGTGAATTTTCGCTCCGGCTCAATTTCAGAGAATGAAACCCTGAAAATAAAATGCATACTACCGGTATATATTTATACAGCTACTTTTTCTGACTGCAGGACCGGAGCGCCTCGTTTCAATGAATTAATGTACTTTATTTAATATCTTATATTTATAAATTGCTTATGAAACCTTGAGAAAAAAAATCATGTAGCGACTTTAATCCGAGTACTTCCCCCTTTTTTCCCTGGAAAAAAAAAAGAAAATGACATATATCTATGTAAAATACATTTGCTTACCTTCTTACGTATTACGAGGATATATTTAAAATATACTTTAAATAATTCAATATAAAACTTTAATAATTGAATATGTTCTACTCGATTATAAGAGGTATGCAGATCCCTCGCAAAATTTTCTAGTTTAACAATGCCATCCGACCTCATGAGAGAAAAAAAAGAAGTTAAAGTAAAATGAAGATTCGTTAGCGTTGTTGATTATGAAATTTGCGAGCAAGGTGAGACGATTTACTTGCTACAACTTGGCTGATAATTCTCTCGATTAGACGAAAAGGAACATCAAGCCATTTCTGAACCAAAAAAAAAATAAATAAATAAATAATGATGAGAAAACACGTGCTTCCGTGCCGTGCGTATTACTAGCTAGCATCCCCCCCCCCCCCCCCCCCCGCCCAATGCATTGGGATTATAATACGATGATTTATGATGCAAAAAAATATGTGTACATAGTATCAGGAAAGTACATGTTGTTGTTGTTGTTTTTTTACAAAATTAATGAATTAAAAATAGTTTTGATCGATGAAGTTCTATTTATTTTTCTATTTGTTTCTTGCTTTTTTCTAAAGGCCCCCGTTATAAAATAAAATAACTATTTAGTGGGAGGAGGTGCACCAAATAATGATAATATTAAAAACCTTGAGTCAATCCTAGTCTGACGATCTCATCATCTAACCGTGCTTTGCATTAATCTTCGTTTATTACGAACATACACAGATTACTAGCCTATTGATTTTTAGCGCGGCGTTAAATGCTTTGTCGCGTCATTTGATTGTGACGTCATAGTATGACAGTACGTTAGGTGCGATGTAGAGATAAAAGATTGAACCGGTTACGGGAATGCGCGAAACGATGCGCACACGTTTTGTCCAGGGCCTCGTTAAAGTCAAATAAAACATGTCAATATCTAATATTGCTTTATCATAATTGAGTTAAAGAGGATCCTGACGAAAATCTCAACAGCACTCACAATAGAGCACCAAATTGAACATCGACAGACCCCTAGGAAGCTAGAGGTGGGACCAGGTGCCCGGGAGGAGTAAGCATCCCCTGTTGGCTAGCCGCACCCGCCGTCATCTTTGATACCTGGTGTGCAGTTTTTATCTCGATATATTTCATAGGTACGGAGAAACAATCGAAAATATAATGGCAGCATATCTGATTTTTGATTGCAAAACGTGACGTCAAACGTACGAACGGAGCAACGCGCAATGGCACATTCTGTGATGACTTAAGATAGATACCATTAAAAACAATAATGATGCTTGGCAAGCGTATGACTTATTTCTGCACCACTAACACTTGTTTAGATGACGCAATGTTCGGAAGGTTAAACACTTCTGATGATTAAAAAAGCAAAAAAATACATGCACCAGTAATTTGTGGCAACGACATGAAGGTGCAAATATGATAGAAGTAAACATTCAGTCCAGAAAATCGACTATGAAGGAGATAACATCGATCTGTGATCATGGTAAATTTTAAATATATAAAAGTTTCAAGTTAATTTTTGAAAATAAGTGAGTTTTAACCAATAATAACGCGGGTAGCAACAAATATAGAACCAATACTTTTTTTTACGAATATGTTTTACGTTTTTGTAACGTCACAAATGCTTCGTGCGGTACTACCACCTTTCATGCTTATCCACATTTCAAAAGAAAATATTTTTTTGTGAAAATGTCTTTTATTTACATGTTTAAAGATATTTTGTCTGATTTGAAATTTTCTTTATTTTAGATTGAGTAATGTGCCTTGTCCGCGAACTTTTCGGACAACCCTCTTACACTAAACTTTGCCGCATTCATCTAGCAGGGAGTTGTTCAAATTTCTTTGACTGTTGTTTATTCCGAGGTTCGCAGCTGTACCATTGGGAATTCTAATGATTTGCCTTACCTCCTAAACTTTGAGATTGATATAGATGTTCTATAGTACCAATTTTGTTGTACTAGACACGTGTTTCGGATTTTTTAATCCTCGTCAGTAGTACTTCATGCCAAACAGTTTATATAAAGCCAAGAGAATTTTCCTGCGCCATCTACAATACAGAGTTTTAATTTCCCCTTGCCAAAATGAGCGACTCCAAATCTTGTGTAGGGTTTATTCAGAAGCGTATTTAGTGAAAAATATGACCAAAACTCGTTGAAGGGTAGACGCAAGGAGTTTAATTCTAAACATGGCCGAAAACAAAAATATGCCGATTCCCAGCTAACTGATAGGTACTTATTTGATGTTTATCGTAGCCCCCCCCCCCCCTGCAATTAAGTTGTGGGGTATACTGTATTCATCAAGTCCGTCCGTCTGTCGAAAAGCTTGTTATCACAACTCCTACAAAACCATTTGATGGATTTCGATGAAAGATCATGACATGTAGATGTGCACGAAGAAAGTGGATTGCTGTCGAAAACAGTTAGACCTGAGTTATGACATTTGAATTTTGATTTTCATGCATTTCCAATGGCAAACCTTGTAGCAAAAGGAAAGGCCCGAAAGGCCTTTGCGGTGAAGCTTGCACTAATAGTAACGCAAATACACTTACTTTATTGAAAAAATATGCTGAATGAGAATGTACACTATGCTTTCAAAAACTTTCGTCCCGAGTCGCTGCGGATATTACTTTTGCATATTGCCATTTACATCTTATTTTGATATTCAAGTTGACGGATATGCTATATTAGTTTACGAAATAGCAATTTCGTTATAATTGCGGAATGTAAAAACCGCCATTTTCGTGAGATTTATCACGTGATGCTAAACGGGACGATTGCTTTTATCGTCCCAGGTGGTTTCGTACTGTAGGAAGTTGGGATAAGTTTTTTGTAATTGTCGATATGCAAAATTTAACCATTATTCTTACAAAATTGAAATGGCATGAAATAAAAAAAAATCACATGACTGTAGGACATGTATTAACTTAGCAATTAAGGAATCATTGTAATATTTTTTTGGTTGATCCAGGTATCAACACCAAAAATTGAGGGAAAACTGCATCGTGCGCGTAGCGCAAGATGCATACGTTTTCCCTCAGTTTTTGGTGTTGATAGCTCGATCAACCAAAAAAATATTACATTGATTACTTATCATTTCATTTCGTCGCTTTTCAACGTTTATTTGCAGCTTTGAAATCGTGTTGCTAACGACGTTGCTTATGACGTTGCTAGGCGCGTACTTCCGTTTTGTGTTGATACAGGTATCAACAAAATTTCTCGGCCAATCAGAATCGTCGTTTCTTAATGATAACAATGGAAATTAAATGATTGGAGGTTCCAGAGGGTCGATTGTTGTGGAGCGGGACTGAAGTCGAGGCGCGAAGCGGCAATGGAGGGTAAGTGCGGTAGAGGGTTGACCTCCTCCTGCTGGTGGGGTTCCGGGGCCTCCCCCGGAAATTTTTGCGAATAATGGATGCAAATGGTGTAATCTGAGGCCACTTTTGAGCAACTTTGCTTTATCTTTATTTTATTTAATATTCAGAGAATGACACGATTTAATAGCAATCATTTGTAAGGACCAAAAGAATTGCAATAGCACGTGGAAATATCATGTCTCCAATTTTGGAGATTTTTGGTATGGAAGGTGTATATGATGTAATGAGACAAAAATAAACTTCCTTTTTACAAATCAAGTTTTTGTTGCCATGGAAACCATGTTTGAAATTTGACGCATCAGAAGAATACTTGTAACATGGCATTTTCACAAACCTCGTTTCCATGGTAACAGCTATTATAATTAACTGAAATTTCTTGAATTTTTTCTTTATATCTTTCCTTTTGTAAATACTACACAAGAAGTATGCTTCCTCCCGCTATTCTTTTTGTCAATGTGCACAAAATGTTGGAAAACCCTGTTTTGAAGAGGCCCTATTTAAGACCGAAAAAGCACCTAAATCAACACGATTTTGTTCAATCTCAAGGGCAAATAATCTGAAATGCCAGGCTAACTTGATTTCTACTGCCAATTATCTTTTAAGTTTAATCCTCGATCTTTAAGAAAATGTTAAAAGTTGAGAGGGACCTCTTAACAATTTTATTCAAAAGGGTATAAAAATGGTTACCGTGTTCAGTGCTATTACACATAGAGTAATATACTGGTAAATTTTTAGCTGTCCGTTATATGTTTTCAAGCTATTTTTATCAGTACATATAAAAGAGCATTACTAATTAAAAAACACCTTAATATTTTTCAAGGTCACAGGACCCAATGTCAAGGTCATCTTAAATGCAATTCACAAATGTTGGCAATATTCTGTGATTTTCAAAAATATGAGAGACAGTTACTCAAAAATCATGTGGTATTGAGTAAAACTAATACATACATAGTTATTTTGGATATATCCCCTATTCATTGACCAAAGTTGCAAAAATCTCAAAATCAATGACATCCTTGATTTGTAGCTAGTATTTCATACATACATATAAAAAATGTAAGATTATCATGATTTTTGTCAGGGTATTTTTTTTCAGGAGAAATAATCTGAACTATATTTTGTAATGTTTTTCCACCTATCGGTCCTAATTGTAGAAAGAAGTATTTTTGATACAAATATCTGACAGTCAAGCCTAAAATCAGTAACAGTAAATAAAAAAATGCAAATCTTATTGAAACTGGAACCTATATTTTGAATGAACTTGAACTAAAGAGTCAATGACCTTGACAAATTTTGGAAATTCCCAAACAAAGAATAATTTCTTCTGTTGTCCATAAATAAATGACAAATATGGATAATGACCATATCCCTGTTTAGAGCACAAAATCGATAATTCAGAAAATCAGAAATCGAATAAAGCTTAAGCAATATAAGTTGAGTAGCCCATGCTAAAAATCAATTTGAAAAGATATAGTCATCACTTGTCAAATGAAAAGTTGCCATGGCAACCATTTTTGACCTTAAAATGTAGGAAAACAAAACTGGGTCACACTTTTTTTTTTCAGCGATTATAATTGTCACATGAAATTTATTTTGTTCAGACAACAGTGATGGCGTTATCAGCCTGACATTTTGTGTTCTTTTTCCTTAAAAATGGTAAGTATTGGACAAAAATAGGCCATTTTTGACCTTATTTTACGACAATTTTTGACTGATTTTGATTTGATAGGATTCGGCTAATTGAAAGAAATTTCAAAAAATTGTTAATTTTTCTAAAAATGGAGGTTTTAAAGATAATAAGTTGTTAATACCAATAAGCTCAAACAATGGTTCCCATGGTAACAAAATAACCAAAGATGACTTGTTTTATCATTTTGTGTGCTATAAATAGACAGACCTCGTATCCATGGCAACCAGAATATTTATTTTCAAAAAAATGTTATTTTTGTATTCAGTTCATTATACATACCAATTATAAAGAAAATCATAAAAATCCATGACATGCTATTTCCAAATTATTTTGGTCCTTACAGAGATTTGATATTAATATTTACAATGTTTACAAGTTTTGATATGTAAATTAAACCGCAAATATTGCCCATGTTTGACAATTAGTATTTGAGTATTCTAATAGTTCATTGAAATATGTCATCAAGAAAGCATCAATAATAAAGATTTCTAAATTCATAAATATTATATGTCTTTGATTCTGAATCCTGATTTTGAGGACTAATTACTAAAATGGGCACTTTGTCTAAACAAATAAAATTAATGGAAAAAGAAGCGACTCTTGAATCTGAGTGTTTCATATACCAGTGCTCAGTTTCACCAAAGTTCTTACGAAAAAAAGTCAGGAATTTTCGCAACTTTCATCATGAGATAAAAGGTTTAAAATATTTTTCTATTTAGATTGCATTACATGTTTTCATATAATTTCTACTTAATACAAATTCAGAAAGAATACCTCACTAAATCTTGTAAGAAAGTAGAACTTAGCAATCAAAAGTTACGAAAATTGCAGAAATTTTTCGTAAGAATTTCTGTGAAACAGGCTGCTGGACACTCGATCGATTGTCAAAAAGGGATCGAAATTCTGCCTCATCCCCCTCTATGAAGAATGTTTCCCCCTAAAATATGATTCTAAAAATCCCCCTGTTATACTTGTTTACTTTGCTAAAAATTACTTTGCTTTTGTTTTGTGTCCAAGGGACAGGGCTTATGAAAAGGTATGCACATGTGAAATATTTAAGACCTATGATTTAAATTACCATCAAAAACTTATGGTCGAGGTTGAAGTTTTTAAATGTGGGTCAACCTCCATGGACAAGGCCACAAGGTCAGAATGTTGTTACCAACAGAAAGGTCTCATCACAAGGAATACACATGTGAAATGCGAAAGCCCTATCATTTTCCATTAAAAAGTTATGGACAAGGTTATAGTTTTTTGAAAAGTAGGTCGAACTCAAAGGTCAAGGTCACAAGGTCAAAAATTTTGGTATCCATGCAAAGGTCTTGTCACAAGGAATACACATGTGAAATATCAAAGCCCTATCACTTTCCATTCAAAAGTTATGGTCAAGGTTAAAGTTTTTAATAAGTAGGTCAAAGTCCAAGGTCAAGGTCACAAGGTCAAAAATTTTGGTATCCATGGAAAAGTCTTGTCACAAGGAATACACATGTGAAATATCAAAGTCCTATCACTTTCCAATCAAAAGTTATGGTCAAGGTTAAAGTTTTTAATAAGTGGGTCAAAGTCCAAGGTCACAAGGTCAAAAATTTTGGTATCCATGTAAAGGTCTTGTCACAAGGAATACACATGTGAAATATCAAAGCCCGATCACTCACCATTCAAAAGTTATGCACAAGGTTAAAGTTTTTGTGACTGACGGACAGACGGACAGACGGACGGACGAACCGGTTTTAATGTCCCCGCGCTTACGCGAAAGCGGGGGACAAAAATTCATTTATACTGACATAAATCAATTTATTCAATATCAATGAAGTTCTTAACAATTAAAACAAATGCTTGAATGACCTAGTTATAGTACATTAATCCCTTCATATCAATATATAGTTACTTATAATTTGGTTTTTTATCAGAGTAATTTAGAATACCCCCTTCTAAGAAAAATGTTGTAAATTTCCCCTCTATGGGGTTGACGGACCTCCCCGGAATTTCTATTTAAAATAGTTGAAATTGGTGTAATTTGGATCATATCTACATCGGTATATATCCATGTTATTGATATCCATTTGTTGGTATTGCCGAAAAGTTCAATTGGCGGTTAAAATTACTACACTTGATAAATTAAGTTCAATTTTTTTTATGCTCTGCCGGGGAGGGGGCGGCTTTCAAAATTACCAATTTAACTTTTGCTCGTATTTTTCTGTTTATGACACTGGAACACCGCCCCCCCCCCCCCCCCCCTCCATCTTCATTTTGGAATAGCACGCTGTCAGCATTTGACAATTATAATCTTAGGGCCAAAAGAACCGTTATTTCTGTTTCCACTTGCCCTAGCTACATTATTTTGGCCTAGATTATATTATTTACATAACTTTTAAGATTTTTAAATAAACTTAGTTACGTTATGTGAACTCAAAACATTAGACTAAACACTTCTAGCGAGACGGTTGGTACTTTCTCTTCCTTCGACTTCCACGAGATTTCTGTTTAAGTATTAATTTTTGGAAAAAATTAAGAAAAAAAAAATTTTTAAGATATAATCCTCGTTAAAAGAATCGTAATTTCTGATTTCACTTACCTTTTGGGGGCAGTTATCCTACACAAGTTTTACAAATATTGTAACATAAGATTATGCGTCATGCATAGTTTAAAAAGCGAGAAAATATAAAAGATTTTTTTGGTTTGAATCATATTTTATTTTCTCTTCGCTCGCACAAAATAGGCTTTGTCTTGATTCATATTAATCACAACTCCTCCCTAGTGAAGCGTTGGCCTTTTGAGCGTTTTCTTGTATGTAATGTACCCTGCAACTAACTTGTCGCGAAGTCTGTTTGGGTGTGTTCCAAACACATGTGCGCCTACTCGGTTAAAATTAGGAGTGAATGAGGCCATCAAAAGGGTATGTTTTACACTAACTAGTTACCGGTATTTTTATTACCTGTTAAGGTATTCCAACTTCAAGTGTATATATGAACGACTTCCATTTTATCTTAATTCTAAATGTATATGTAAACTAGAAAATTAACATTTACATTGGAATTTTGACGCTCCCCTCCACACTCAACCCGAAAATTTACAGGTTATCTTCGGCACAGGATAAATACAAAAAATCACATTTTTATCATCTTACTTTATTTAAAGATTGTTTTTCAGATTTTGCGCTTTATCGGTGTGTATTGACAGTAGTACTGCCCATACGCACCGATATGTTAAGCACGAAGTGCTTTTCATGAATTTTAATTCCATTCACTACTGCCAATGCACACCGATAAAGCGCAAAAGTTCAAAAACAATCCTTGTATTTACATTTTACGTGTTTATTAAGTTATTTCAGCAAATTTTCATCCCATTTCTTTATATTTGAAATATCATTGCGGAGGGAGAACGTCACTTGACGTGACAGCAAACGAACGTTCGACGCTTTTCCCTAGATTCGAAGTAGTACCTTCTGTACGGAAACAAATGAGAAACTGAATCTTGTCCTGTGGCTGTGTTTTGAACATTTCAATTAAAACTGAAAAAAAACTGAATCGTAAAAATTCGCGACTTTTGTCCAACATAATTCAATTTCAGAAACAGGGGAGGGTTCAACTGGAGAAATTTTACAGAACTTGGAGGGAAAACATTTGAAAACATAATTCAATAATAATAAACATCAAAGAAGTACCTAACCGTTATTCAGTCTCAAAGTCGAGAAGGCAAAGCAAAATCGTGAGAATTCCCATCGAAACGGTTGCGAACCCCGGAATGAACAACATTCCGAAGTGAGACTAGGTGCCCGGGGAGAGTCAGCGTCTCCTGATTGCATGCAACACCCGTCGCAAAAGCTCCATGGAAACCTGTCAAATTCGGTGATTGTCTCTATGTACATTTTGATGTACAGATCAGGTAATTATGTCTTGTTTGGTTATGACGACAGCCATTTAATCACAATGTAGAATGTCACTGATCATTCTGGAAAGGGGGATCTGATATGTTTTTAAAATATCCCCGTAGCGACATAAGAACTTCCGCAATGATGATTTCAGCCGTTTTGTGATATAACCCTGAACAAGTAGCTGACTTGCAAGACGTCTGGCTCTAATGATGAAATCTTCATATTTGGAACATGCCCTGGCGTACCGGATCAGCTGAGAAACAAAAACGCCATAAGCAGAATGTTGCTACTCATGAAAGGGAAGTTAGTGATGTGTGGAAGTTGAAATCGTCACACTTGTGATATAGTGAGGAGTTCAAATGGCCGTTTGCGTCGAAAGATAGAAGTATATCCAAGTACGAAGCGGATCTGTCGCTCTCTGCTGTTTCCTTGATCTCTAGTTCATGAGGATAGATTTCATGTAGATGGTCCTTAAATTTCTGATTATTGATGGACAATACATCATCTATTAGTCCAGTCAAAGTAATATTGAACCTTGGACTAATTGCAACACAAACTTTTTGTGTTTTATGTGTTTTGATATGATAGAGTAAATATGAAATTAAAAAGTCTACCAAAAATATTGGCGTGGAACACATTGATATCCACCCTCAAAATTTCGTTATTTTTAAATACGCTTCGGTGCTTCCATACAACATGATAAGACGAAATCCGGATATCGTACTCATGTAATAATGTCTGTTTTCTGTACCTGATTTCTATGAATTATTTCAATTTCAGATGTGAAAATTTTCTTGACACATAATGTGTGTGGATAATTTGTTCCTTATTGGTATTTTATCTTAAAAAACAAGCTTGTATTCATTTGCATTTAGTATGACAGACGTACTTCCGGTAACGACATGACTACTCGCGCGTACTCGAATACAAATTTCAAATAATAATTTATGTGGACGTCTTGTTGTTCGTAATTATTATAAAGAAAAATTTTATAAAACATTTAGACAAAGAGACAATTAAAATACCGGTTTAATATACGCCATAGCAAGTTTAAAAAATACGTGTAAGGTGGTCCGTCAGGGAAATAATTTTCATTCCATTACAAGAATACAATAAAGTTACTCTTATTGATCATGGTTTAAGGATGTTTAATTATTTGATCGAACATATTTCATGAACAAATTATTTTTCTTAACACACAAAACTCGTAGCATATTGCACAAACACAAATGGCTGAATTTTTCCAAATAAAAAAAAAGAAGAAGAAAAAGGTAATATAAATTCTTTAACGTCATTAGAGCTGTTGCATTTAGTTTACTTAACCACTACTTTTACCTCACCTCTACGCTTCAGTGGTCACTGTGGTTAGGGGTTACATAATCTTGTTCTCGAGTATTGACTACTACATTTAACTTTTTAAGCTGACCTACCCTGACGTTTTACAGGTACATTTCATATCTTAGACATAAAGCTTACGGGTACATTTTATGTAAATCTCCCCTTTTCAGACGAAGAAACATTAAGCATTGTATATTTTTGCTACATAAATAAATGATCTTCCCGTCTGCATGTCCGTCCGTGTGATGATTGTTCTTTCACATTTAAATGGTAAAAAAGTGACAGGTCAGCTTTAAAAGGTGACTGTAGTTGGATCGCATCAGGACAGGATTGTAAAGCCATGGCTGTGAAATATTCTGTTCAACGTGTGCGGACTGGTACCTTTCGAGACAAAATACCAGATAAAAAGCATACACTCACAAAAAATTTGAGATTGCAAAAGGTATCCTGTCTAACTGAAAAAAAGGTTCCACTACGGCTTTATTACTCGGCTTAATTGTCCAAACTCATTAAATGGTGCTTTAACCGAGAGGGTAAAACTTATATTTGTACATCTGAATCAAAGAGTTTCTTTTCCAATACAGAATACAAATCATATAAATCATGGACATGTAGTGACCTTTGTATTGCCTTGTCCTTTCTTTTGGACAACATTTATGTAAGATTTGGTGAGAATCTCTACAAGCAGGTTGTAGGGATCCCTATGGGTACTAATTGTGCGCCTCTTGTTGCAGATTTATTTTTATTCACGTATGAAAAAGAATTTATCCAAAATCTTCAAAAACAAAGAAAACATGATGATGTGAAATGTTTCAATGGTACTTCTAGGTACCTGGATGATATCCTTACTATCGACAATCCTGTTTTTGAAAAGTATAAAAATGTCATTTATCCACAGGAACTGACTCTAAACAAGGCGAACGTCACAAACACAGAAACACCATTTTTGGACCTGAAAATCAAAATTATTAATGGAGAGATTCATACAAGGGTGTATGACAAAAGAGATGACTTTGGATTCAATATAGTAAATTTTCCCTGGCTTGACGGTGATGTTCCTAGATTACCGTCTTATGGTATCTACATTTCGCAGCTCATCCGGTATGCTAGAGCATGTACTGATGTTTTGGATTTTCATGATAGAAATTTACAAATAACAAAGAAACTTTTAGGTCAAGGTTTTCGCTTTCACAAACTTGTCAAGACATTCTGGAAATTTTACAAAAATTATTGTCAACTACTTTTGAAATTCGGACCCATACAAGCAACAGAGTATATTACTTTGGGTATTTCGCAACCTGCATTTTATGGTGACATGATCAACAAAATTAGAAGGATCAAAGGTAGACAGAATTACTATCGAAAATGCGTCAGAATCATCAAACGCCTCTTATACCGTGGATATGATCCTAATGTCACCAGACGGACGCAAGGCTTGGTACTTGACCAATCTACAGTCTTGTACCAGCGCATCCTTAATACTTGCACGCTGACTGACTGTGACGACGGGACTCCATGACGGGCCCTGTCCAAACCTCTTTAGAGAAGACAGGGCCCCGACCACCTGTCCTCTCTGAATGTCAGTCGGACTCCTCGGATGATAACATACATTAGCTCGCTACAGCCGGCAGAGCACATGTCGTATTACGCATGCCCTCTTTTTATATCAATTTACATATTCACCTGTGTTGCTTGGACCCTGCGTTTTGCGGTCTTGTTTGTGTGTGGTCATCTGACAGTGAGGAGGTTGTTTTACACCACAATTGTACGTTCTTCGAGACCTCTGGGTAATCGGAATAGTGGATGGGTTGTGCGCACGTAATCCAGGATAACCACACCGTTTGCTACTGACGAGGCAGATAGCCGTCCTAAGTCGGCACCGTTTGCCCATTGGTCTCGTTGGTTTATGTGTAGTCATTTGTGTTTTAAGTTTTTCTGTGATTTGACGTTCATTGTACTACTGCGTCTCTTTCTGTGCGTGTCATTTTTGTGTTTTACAGTGGGTGTTTTGGGAGGTTGCTGTTGATGCTGCAACTAGGTGTTGTTGGAGATCCCCTCCTTTCTTTCGAAATGAAAAACGGCTCAAATGGATCTATTGAAACCCCGACTTAGCTATAATAGCTTACATTCCCGTCTCCCCTGACTTGTGCAGTGGATATGTGCCTTAAATAAAATTTCAGAATAATACATGTCATTGACAACAATACAAAAATTGTATGTTTGTGTGTTTTTCGCCTAACTGGAGGGTGTCTATTTTTGAAACATCAGGATTGAAAACGAAACCACAGTGACCACTGAAGCGTAGAGGTGAGGTAAAAGTAGTGGTAAAGTAAGAAGTAAAATAAATGCAACTGCTCCATTCTTATGAAGTGATTCAGAAAACCTCGCTTTTTTCATGGGTTGTCCGACGTATACTCTCCACTATATTGTGTAGGTATACATAGTACTACAAAAAAGTCAATTCTTATCTGCATTTAAAAACGTTTGAAAAAAATGATGTATTGTGTATTGAAATAAATGATGTATGGTGTATTGAAATTATGACAATCTGTTGATCTGCTGGCTGTTAACATTGGAATAGATAGAAGTGCTCTTCTTTCATAAGTCAGAATATAACTTTTTTATATATAAAGATTCAATTCAGTTTACTTCTCTTCGAATAATATCCTCTTGAAATACGAACTACATATTCTGTGTTACACTGGCCTGAGTTAGACATGTTATATTCTTTGTTATTACGCTTTCGGGATTTGGGAACCTAAGAGTCCACAAATGATGGATATAATATAGGAATTTGTTGAGGATCAAATCGAAGAACTACTAGATCTATCTATACATCATAGATTAATGTGCAGTCCAGAGGGGTTATCGGACATCCCTCTTGTGTTCAACGTAACATGGCCTTGTAATGAAATTTATAGTATATGTATATCTGTCAGTATTTGAAAATGCGCTTGCCAGCTTTAAATATATGATCAATATGAACTATTACAGTCTTCCGAAACGTGTCCCCGATCACAAATTGTTTTCTAATTATCGAGACTAAAAAGGGAAAACTGATTGTACAAGCGCGACTAACTAGTGTCTTACATTTTTATTCGGACTTTGCGATCATGAAAAATCAAGTATAATAACTTATAACTTATATACCTGAGGTTATATTTAGGTTTTATTATGAAATTGTAAAAGGTAACTACTACATATTTGCTCTGACTTTCAAATGTCCCGATCCCACTTTCACAATTTTCTACATCAGACTATGAAGAAACGCAGTATTTGCAAAAAAAAATCATATGATGTCACGTATATCTATAGGACAATCGTGTGATGAATTAGATTTTTACGGTGTTTATTAATTTTCCAAATTATATTGTCTATGATGGAGTGGAGAGGGTGCAAGGTAGCATGAGTCTTCATATCGAGTCTCTTTTCTGAAATAGTCCAAATGGTTTGTATTGCATATTTTGTTTTTCATGCGATAATTCGGAGTCAATTCAAATAGATATGGTATTTGTGATGAAAGAAATGCATAATGTGCAATTTTATAGATAAATAGCGAAGTTCTGGAGAATATACCGATAATTTCCCGGTAACTTAGTATTTTTAATCTGTTTTACAACACTATAAACATGTATTTCAATGCTCCAAAATAAACAATTGTAGAATTTATGCTATTAAATGAGAAATGTCAGTCATTCCTTCAAGAAGATGGCCTATTTCATACTGTTTTTAGATGAATGAATTGTCAATGTGGAAGGAATGAAGATATGTGCTTTTTTTAAAAATCTGTAATTTAACCGTTTAAACATGCAGAAAGGGCGGATCTAGAGGGGGTTAAGGGGTCCTTATGAGGGAGGGGTTCTTACAACTCCCCTGGACTTTGCACAAAAAACCCGCAGATTTTCCCCGTTTTTATGAATCTATCTTTATAATCATAGGCAGGATCCCCTCCCCCGACGGGTTGCCATTCCCCCCCCCCCCCCTGGAAAAATCCTGGAAAGATCCGCCCATATATACATCGTGTATAAAGCAAGGCACGTGTACAGGGTTCTTGGGCATGAAATAGAGGTGGGATCTAGCTCCGCTGAAGTTAACGTTTAAGATCGATTTCTGAAAAGAGAAAGGGGTCAAGCCGTTTATGAAGGAACACTTTTTTATCGTTACCACCCTAGATCCACACATGAAAGTTGGCTTAAATCAGATTTTCGGTTAAAACAAGAAAGTTATTCCATTTTCTCCATACCCATATGCAAAAATAAAGATGAAACAAAGAAATGCTTTAGAATTTAAAAAAAACCCGATAATTGCACTTTATACACATCCTCAGATCCTCAGGTTAGCTAAACATACGCCCTCTTCGGGTCTATTCGGGTCTCAGGGTCTCAAAATTAAGAGGTTCTGTACATGAAATGTTTGTTCGTGTACCCATATTCAATTTAAATATACAAGAAATGTACCTATTATAAATACATTAAGTCATTATGTGTGAAAGCCCTTTTTCCAGTTTTCAGAGATTTTATTACTAAAATTCGCCTTTTTCTCCAAAAATAAAGCATGAAATACAGTTTTTCAAATCATCAGATCGGTTCATGGAACAACGTTTTTACGTTATTGAAAAATAGGCTTTGGTTTGGTCCAATTTGGATGAGAAATAAATGAGTAAGTTGAATTTTCCAGTTTTTCGCGATTTTTAATTGGAATTTTCATATTTTCCGAAAAAAATCCAACTTCCACGGGGTTGATTTTGGTAGACAATTTCTCCTGTGAAAGCCACTACATTAAGGTAATCAAATCAATAGAAAAAGTTTGTGTTGCAATTTGTTATAGGTTGGGCCCCTATATGCTGTACTTTGACTGGACTATATGTATCTACAGGTAAAATTGAACTGAGATGCGAGGTGCTTTCGCCCAGTCGAGAGCAAGGTCTGGATGAAGTCAGCTTCGTATGAATATAAAAATAAGTCCGCAAGCAGTAGGGCGCAATTGGTACCCAATTTCAGACACAGCGGAGGGTTAAGCTGGAGAAATTTCACAGAATGAGAGGGAAAACATTTGAAATTACGCTGTTAAACGCTTAAGACCTATGAAATCAATCGGTATTATCATATAACTTCTTCAAAAGTACCCCATTTCTTCTGGAAGTTATTAGAATAATGCAAAAGTCGAGTACAGCCGTGAAAAACGCGAACACTTTCGATATTTTAATAACTTACCTTAACGTACATTGTGGCTCAATATTCGCTGATAAATATTTCTGATATTATGATTCTATAAGAAGCAAAGATAAATTTACTTCTGATAAATGACACAAGTGAATCAAATCCTAATCCGAAATGCAGAACATTTGATCCACTAATGCCTGAATATTCGCTCATCCAATCACGGCATCTTTCTGCAGACAGCAATGCAGTTCGTCATTGAACTTCGTCTACTGACGCGTGATCGACTTACTACGTCACACTTCTTGGACGTGTATATGTGGGTGACCTAGATTTTGAAACATTTATTCACTTGGAATAGACGGCGTCGTTTGATAATAGATACGTGTTTTGAATCCGTGTTAAAGCAATTAATAAAATGGGCAATTTATCTGAAATTAATCCGCGTAAGTTCTAAAGTCACGTGATAGGCTCTTGCGTTTATCGAGAAATAAAGCGACAGTTTGCTTGGTACCCCCTTATATAAGGGAAAAGCAGAAGGAATGTAAATATTATCTGATGCTGATTATGACCAAAAAGTAGAATTGTCAATTACTAAAATGACGGAAATGGAACATTTAAGCTTAAAAACAAAAATATTTTTTTAAGCTGAATTTTATTATATTGTGGTGGCGAAGTCTGTTTGCGGAAAATATTTCTTTCTTTTTTCTTTTATTTTTAAAAGCGAATATTTCATAAATCATATGAAGTTTTCAATTGCTCCTGAATGTTTTCTTGACTGAATATATCTTTGCATTTTTTCTTCAAACAATTAAGATTCAGATAAGATAAAGAAAACTAGATGGCTACTGTTGCAAGCAACAGACGGATTCCTCCTTTATTAGACCTTCATCGGAACTGGAGTGTTAAAATCCGAATAAAGAAGATGGAAAAATGAATAGTTGTTTAAGTACATTATTCACTTCAGCAAATGAGTCAAAAGAGCTTATGTCTAACTTGGAACTCTTATTCATATATCAACATAAAAGAAGAAATAGATAAGAAATACCTTTTATATTTCAATTCTAAATCCTTTAAGGAGGTATTGAACACTTGGACGCCAAATTCAATTTTTCACAAAATTTCTGAAATTATGTATTTCTTGTCTGTTCTTGATTATGCAAACTTACATTTGATTCTATCCACAGGAAAATTTTCTACGAGACTTTGAAATATGCATTAATCGACGTTTTCATGAATTTCTTGATGATGATGTCATAATATTGAAAGTGTTATTCCAGTTCTCGTAAAGTTATCGAAAATTTATTTTGATTTAACTTCCAAAACCTTCATACATGTATTGCACTTATATATTGAAAAGATGAGATTAATTGTGTTTTAAACAAAGGCAGGATATTGGAATAAAAGTTGACACTGTCGCTCAAAAAATTGTGACTTCTAGCCAATTGACTGTAGCTGATACTTTATTATTAGGAATCCTGTGGATGAATCTTTGTCAAAAACTAACAAAATGATCAACAATGTCTAGAGATGATTTCATGATTAAATGAGAAAAATTGAATTTTGGATAAAAATGTAACAAAGCTTTATATTTTCTAACTTTTCTTTCGAAAATCATCCATTTTCAATGAAGTGATATCCGCTTTCCTGCCATGTTAATTTGTCAACGAATTCACTGTGATGAAAATCGAATTTTCCATTTTATACATGCAAAACTTCAAAGCGAGACGTCTGGTATCAACGTTTTTATTGCATTTTGAGTGCGAAGGTTTGTTACGCTATTTCCCCCGATAACATCGAAATGACATCGTAGTTTGCTCGTTGATAAAACTTCCAAAGTCCACAATTTTGAAAATCGCCATAATTTCTTCAAATGGCGATAGAAATTATGAAAGCTTCAGGATACTCATATGTGTATATCAATCAGCGTATCAAATGTTTTACAGAAGTTAAAACTGTACTTTTCCTAGGAAGTGAGAAAACAAATAATGCAGCCGCCATCTTGGTGTTCAAACCCTCCTTAAAATTATTATCTCAAAACGGAATTGCATAATGATTTTGCAATGAGAACATTTCTATAAATAGAAAATGACAACAGCATCAAAATACAGACAAGTTATGCTACTAAGAAACAAATAAGAGAATAGAGAACAAGAGGAAAAGAGTTAAATTTCTTATTCTATGTTAAGCTCAAATAAGAAGGACTACCTTTGTGAAAAATAAATAGTGTAGGACAAACTGTGAATTCTACAAGAGTATGTTATGACATTTAAAAATGATTATTTGACCTTGAACCAAGGTCATGGATAAACAAAAATGAGTATTGGAGGTTATTTTCATCACGATTCAGCTTAATCTGGCCAAAGCTCAATATTTCATCAACAAAAGTCTGCTGTGACCTTGAAATCGAAGATATGACCTGGGTTAAGGACAAGGAGAAAAAAATTGATGCTAAGAATATTTCTGTAAAGTTTGAACTCTCAATGTCAAACAGTCTTTGTTTTATAGGCAAAAGTTTGTTGTGACCTTGAGAATGAGAATTTGACCTTGGGTCAAGGTCAAGGTGAAAGAGCTTGGTTGAACGATATTATGAATGAAGTTTGAGCTCTGAAGGTCAAACAGTCTTTGTTCTATAGGCAAAAGTTTGTTGTGACCTTGAGAATTGAAATTTGTTCTTGAAAGTAGGTTAACATTAAATAACTACCTATGATTAATCTATCATCCAAGTTTCAAGTCATAATCTCAAAAACTGTAAATATTAGCATGTTGCCAATTTAAAGTACCATTTTCAGCTCGATACAGCACGAAAACTGTAAATATTTTATCGAACATGTAAGCGTTTGCATATTTTCCAAAGAACAATACTAAATAAATTTCCTTTAAATCGTACAGTTAGTTAGTTTAGGGTTTAGAAGAGTTTAAATATTTAACCTTTGGTGAATTGTTTGACAAGAAAAATATTATTCCGCTAGATCTTTATATGTTCTTTAACATGGTACTTTTCGTTTCATCAATTGAAGCTGCACTTTTTTGTAAAAAGTTCGGAACGATTGGGGGTAAGAATAATAATGATACTTTATTTGACCTTCCTCGGATCTGAAGTGTTAACATCCGAAAAAAAGAAGATGGAAAAATACTTTCTTTAATACCTTATCTACACTAGTATATGTTCTATAGGCAAAAGGTTGTTGTGGCCTTGAGAATGGGAATTTGACATTGGGTCAAGTTCAGGGTGAAAGGGTTTGGCTAAACGATTATATGTATGAAGTTTGAACTCTCAATGTCAAACAGTCTTATTTTTATAGGCACAACCTCGTTGTGACTTTGAGAATTTGACATTGGATCAAGGTCAAGGTGAATGGGCTTGGCTCAACAGTTATACGCATGAAGTTTGAACTTTCAGGGTCAATCAGTCTTTGTTTTAATGGCAAAAATTTGTTGTGAACTTGAGAATAATAATTTGACCTTGGGTCAAGTTCAGGGTGAAAGGGCTTCGCTCAACAGTTATATGTATGACGTTTGAACTCTCAAGGTCAAACAGTTTTTGTTTTATAGGCAAATGTTTGTTGTGACCTTGAGAATGAGAATCTGACCTTGGATCAAGGTCAACTTGAAAGGGCTAGGCTCAATTGTTATATGTATGAAGTTTGAACTCTGAAGGTCAAGTAGTCTTTGTTCCATACGTAAAAAGTTTGTTGTTTCTAATGGAACCATCTTTTATGCTCTGTGTTTAAAGATCTTTGAATAAAGTGTCTGGAAATGATGACTGGGGGTAAGAATAAAAAAAGAAGAAGAAGAACTAGATGGCTACTGTTGCAAGCAACAGACAGATTCCTCCTTCATTAAACCTTCCTCAGAACTGAAATGTGAAAATCACTTTTGCAAATGATTCAAAAGAGTTTATGTCTAACTTGGGACTCTTATATATTTATCCAAAAAATAGAAGAAAAAGATAATAAATACCTTTCATGTTTACGAGGGCTTTAGACTCCATGATCTATCAATTTTAAATTCTTTACAATAACTATTTCAAACAAAATTGTACAATAAAATTGCAACGAGAAAATTTCTATAAATAGGAAATGACAACAGCAAGTTATGCTACTAAGAAAAAAAGGAAACAGAGAGCAAGAATAAAAGAGTTTTCTTTC
Source organism: Pinctada fucata (assembly GCA_028142955.1). Classification (NCBI taxonomy): domain Eukaryota; kingdom Metazoa; phylum Mollusca; class Bivalvia; order Pterioida; family Pteriidae; genus Pinctada; species Pinctada fucata. The sequence continues at coordinate 9,744,680 of AP027108.1, forward strand.
TTATAACATGATTAGTTAAAATAAGAAGGACTTCTTGTGAAAAGACTAAATAGCATAGGACAAAATCCTGTGAATTCTACAAGAGTAAATGTTTGTTATGACATTGAAAAAGATTATTCAAGCAAGGTCGGTTCGATTCGTATCATACTTTGACAGCTGAACCGTGACAGCCCTACCGTAAATGTAAAACAGCTAGCATTAGAAGCACGCTTTGCAAATCTATATATAGTTTCATTACTAAAAGGTTCGAGTCGCAAAACTTGCACCATGATGTGAAAAATGAAAATGAAAATGAAAGCTCTGACCATAAGGAATCTGAAGGGAGGGGATATCCAACCAAACCCCGATGCGAAAACACAAAGATGAGTACACGAAGAGACGAAAAAGAAACATAAGACATATAAACATCAAACACAATGCGTGCAATATAGTGTTGAGAGATCCAATTTAGAAATAGGGGTGTTAAATGAAGACAGTTCACTGTTAACGTTATTCTTGCTCAAAATGTTAGATACACTTTCACTGATTTTGATATAAGTATTTGCATAAAATATGGTGAAATATCAAAGCCCTATCCCTTATAGTCCAGAAAAAGTTCAAAGTGACCAGGTCAAAAGTCAAGGTATCAAATAAAAGCTCTGGTCATGAGGAATATATATGTGAAACAGCAAAGCCTTACCCCGTATAGTTTAAAAGAAGGCCATAGGTCAAGGTCCTATGTTAAATGCCTTGGATTAATTTTTGTTATGATGAATGTGTGTATAAAATATTGAAGCCCTATCACTTATACTGAAAAGATATTTGCTTTAAGAACGTTTTAACAAAGTTCAGTGTCAAGGTCACTATGTCAAATGTCTTTGTATCAAAATGGAGTACTAGCTATGGTGAATGTATAAAATATGAAAGCCATATCACTTATACTTGAAGTCTTATCTGCTTAAGAACATCTTAAGATGATGGACATACAGATGGATGGAAAGGTTGTTTCCTGTATCCCCAAACTTCGCTTCCGGGGGTGTTATATAGTGTATGAAGTTTCACAACTATAGCACTTAATCTACTGTTCTTAACCAGAACTGCCCTATCTATAAATAGGACCATTTATGATGCAACTTTTAAAGCCTACCATTTATAGTATGCAACAAATCTGCTTTCAAATCTCTTTACCTCAAAGTGCAATATAAATCCAAGGTCAAGGTCACAATGTCAAAAGTCATGATACTAAACTTTAGTACCCTTTGTGGTGAATGCTTGTTTAAAATTAGAATATGAAAGAAATCTTCTTTCACATTTTTTTAGGGAGCAACCAAGGGGGAAACTTTGCCAAAAAAAATCCGTATCGAAATTTTAGGGGAAAAATTTCCGTATCATGAAATTGCCCCTCCCCCCCCCTCTCTTCCGACCTTTCCATATGCCCAGTAAACACTTTTTTGTCTGTCATAAACTAAGTACAAAAACTGGAACAAACTTTATGCAATTTGGAGTGAATTCATTAGCACCATATAACCTGTCTCAGTTGAGTATCGTTTAAGTAAATAGCTTAAAGGTATCATATGCCATTCATGAAATCAAAATGAAGTGATCTGCTGGCAAGAGATGAACTCATTCTGTGTTTGATGTATAAATTGGTCGAAAAATCACGCTGAATTATTTAAACTTTAGAGTAGTTTTCAACATTGGAAAATAAAAAAAAATGATACCTATTAATCCGGCCCGATGGGTTGGGGAAAAAATATTCCGGCTCTTAAAAAGGCAGAATTTTTTTTCCGGCTGGCAAAAGTCTTCCTGCCCCCCCCCCCCCCACACCCCTAAAAATCAAATGGTTGCTCCCTAAACATGTACTTATTTCAACATAAGCCCAAATTCAAGGTCAAGGTCAAGGTCAAATGTCAAAAGTCATAAATGATGCTATTGAATATAAAGACGTTTAACATGATACCAAACTGTAGTACTCTTTGTGGTGTATGTGTGTATAAAATATGAAAAGCCTACCATTTATAGTATAAAAGAAATCTGCTTTCAAAAGATCTTTACATAAAATGTTGTACAGGGTTAAGGTCAAGGTAACAGGGTCAAAAGTCACGGTAAAAAAATGAGAGTCGAGTTTTGAAATTCGCTTAATAAAGTAGCATTATCAAAGTTTTGAGAAATTTTCAAAGAAATAAGGACAGTCTAATATGAATTTTCCTGAGAATAAAATCGCAAAAAATGTTCAGTAATTTTGCCTAAAACCGTACAATACTTGTGTCTAAAACCGTGCAGGGCATATTTTGACAAATTAATAAAATTGACTTTATTCCTTACATTAGCTGTTAAAAGCTATTTATACGAAACGCACAGTATCCAACTAGCAGGTAGGGACAATCGTAGTAACTCAAAATTGCAGTATTTGAGAAAAAGTGTATACCTAGCGTTGTGATTTATTAAATTTTTTCGGTCAACCAAGCTTACTTAAAATTCCAAATGATGGATGGTTTATATGTCTGAAATATGGACATTCAAGTCATGTGTTTATCATATAGAAAGAAGACATAGATAATGATCAAATACTAAATATTTAATACAGGTGTCCTATACACACGATTGTGTCTCGCTTCGGAAATCATCTAAATCCGGAATGTAAACAGTGGCGTCCCTACACTGTGCAGTTGGTACCCATAGGAATCCCTACAACCTGTTTGTAAAGATACTTACCAAATCTTATATAAATATTGTACAAGAGGAAGAAACAATCAACCGAAATTGATCGAACTTGCACAAAAATCCGTATAAACAGCGCTTCATTTCTTGTTCCTCAAAATGCTCAAATACTAAATATTTAATACAGGTGTCCTATACACACGACTGTGTCTCGCTTCGGAAATCATCTAAATCCGGAATGTGAACAGTGGCGTCCCTACACTGTGCAGTTGGTACCCATAGCTATCCCTACAACTTGTTTGTAAAGATACTTACCAAATCTAATATAAATATTAAAATATTAAATCTAATATAAATATAGTCGGCCGGGTTAGCGCAGTGGTAGCGCGCTCGCTTCTCACCTCTAAGGTCCCGGGTTCGAATCTCAGATTCGGCAAAGGGTCTTATGTGGGAGGGTAGGTGGTCCCCCACCCAGGCCTCTGCAGGAGGTTTTTCTCCGGGTACTCCGGTTTCCTGCTCCTTGGACCCCCTCACGCCAACATCTGAGCCAACGTGAGACATTAATATAAGTTGTGTAACTTGTTTGTTAAACGTTGTAAAATAAATAAAGTTTAATTTTTTTTAATATAAATATTGTACAAGAGGAAGAAACAATCAACCGAAGTTGATCGAACTTGCTCAAAGATCCGTATAAACAGCGCTTCATTTCTGGTTCGTAAAAATGCTCGACCAAATCTTTATCGATCTTACTCACCAATTTTTCTATGAAATTATGTCAGGCCTTCATAAGTATTGTTTAACCGTGTATTCACGTATCGGTATAAATCAAATGTGGATCTTAAGAAATTCGAAAAAGCTTTTAGAACACCTCCAATCAACACAGTTGAAAAGAATGCACTCTATAAAATCGTTTGACATTTCGACACTTTATACCACAACTCCACATACTAAATTGAAAGATAGACTGTCACGAATCATTAGCAATGCATTCACGAGTAAAAACGGTAATCGTAAATAAAGATTAATTGTCGTAAATTACGACAGGACTTACTTTGTAAATGAGAAACCTGAGTCAAAACAAAGTATACCGAATCAGCTGTCATTAAGCTGCTGAATTTCCTGATCGATAACATTTTTGTGTTCTTTGGAGGTAAGGTATTCCAACAGTTATTGGCATTCCAATGGGAACCAATTGAGCCCTGCTCCTTGCTGACATATTTCAATACTCATACAAAGCTGATTTTTTTTTTCAATTCTTGATCTCTGAGAGCAAAAAAAAAACCCAGTTAGCTCTTAACTTCAACTTCACATACAGATACATTGATGATCTACTGTCCATCAATGATCCAAAATTTGCAAATTACCTTGGCGCAATCTATACCGCTGACTTGAAATTAAAGAAACGACAGAGACCCTTAATTAAGCGTCCTATTTGGATATCATGTTGTCTTTTGACGCCCATTGTAATAAAAAATCCTCATTCTATGAAAAACATGACGACTTCAATTTCAATATCACAAATTTTCCTTTTCTGAGTCGCTTTATCTCATCATCACCAGCATATGTCGTTTTCGTTCCTCAATTAATTAATCATTATGCTCGTGTACGCTCCATATACTCAGGGCTAGACGGCTTTCAGTTAAGCTTCTCAGTCTAACATCGTCACTGCGGAAATTCTGTGGTGGATATGGGAAAATGGTAGCACACTATGACGTCCTCTTGTCATAAATGATATTCTTACGTAGATCTGTTGTGCTTTGAAATACCAATTTATACTTTTGTCTTTCTTTGTTGGAGCTTTCTACCGAATTGAGGTGACGGGTGTTGCATGCTAGCAAGAGATGCGCACTCTTCCTGGGCACCTGATCTCACTCATTCGCAGGATGTTTACTTCTCTTCATATGGTAGATTTTTTTTCATTTCTGTTCCTTTGCCTTAGTACTGGTTTTATCCTGGTTTTATATGCCCTTGGTTAGATGATATTTTGATTATCGATTTTGTACTTCTTGATAGGGATATGAATTTTTTCCATATTTGTCATTGGCTACATGTGTCCACTGGGACTCCTGGTCCACCAGCAGTGACACTCACCAAGTGGTTCAACTGTTTAATGTCTTCTTAAATGTCTAATTCAATATTATATTTGCAGCATGGAACAGACATACACGTTTCGGGTACCCTCGTCAGTGATCCTCGCTCTAAACAATGTAAACACGCCCATTGAAGTTTTAGGTTTACGGCTTGCGTGCAATGCACCATCATTTTCAGTAACAAAGTCAATCTCCGGGTCATCAAAATATCGACTAATTTGTATAATCGAAATTTCTCTTTAAAAGTTATTTTCAGAAAAGATGACAGACAAAGTAGAGGACCTCAAACAACGCTAGGCTGCAGCACCCATAGCCAACAAGGCCAATGACAACCGGTGCCGACTTAGGACGGCCATCTGCCACTCAAGTTTGGTTATTCGGATTACGTGCGCACAACGCACGACAGTTTACGTTTTAGTCCGAATTCAATCCTCTCTGGGCATCCATAAAACCGTTGTCATGTCTTTTCTAATCCAACGAATAAATTCAAGGCATTGGACGTTTTAATGCAAGCAATTTTTCTCGATGACATATTACCAAGAACTTTATAATGAGGTCTATTTCCTCTGCAGGCTTTTCCTTGATTTTGGCCATTACAACTTTAAATATACTTTACCAGCTCAGGTATGTACATTGTATCTGGCTTTTCATTAAACTTTGCCATCCAAGTTGTTATTAGCTGTAACAGTTGTCATGTTAACAATCTTGCCATGTCTGTAAAAGAATTCGAAATTACTGCAGTCGGCGGATAAGACGTTACTGCAGGCGTTGGATAAGAAGTTACTGCAGGCGGCGGAAAAGGCATTGCCAAAGGCGGCAGATAAGACGTTAATGCAGGTAGCGGATTAGACGTTGCTGCAGGCGGAGGCTCAGCAAATGCAGTTCTTAATGGGTGATTTATTTCTGCTTGATCAGCTACATTTGTTCGACGCGTGATTTCACAAAGCTAGTTGACACTTAAGACCGATTCTCATTGTCATTAGCAAGCTAATTTTCATAGAATTGGGACTCTACCTCGGCAACATGAACTCCCCTTCAATATTCAAGTTCTTCAGATTAGCTTCAATTTTTACAGTTTGGATTAAGGTATTAGCCTCTCACGGAGCTTTTTGAGGCATTATTTCGTTTTCTTGGTTGACTTACTTCATTTTCCCACTTGCGGCTTGTGCCTTAGCTCTTATTAACGTGAAAAGAAAATTAATTGAACTACTAGCACTGTTTTTAGATTTACATAATTTACGATCCATCTCGATCTTCAGATCCGTTCCCCTGCATGTACTGTGACATTAGTGACAAGATGTTTAAGAGCATCGGATTCAGTCTCACATTTGATCATTTACAATGTATTGACCGTACGTAACATGTTAATTTTTATCTGTAGAGTTTCACTTAAGGTGGTAGTCTCACCATAACCCCTACATTCAATTTTCTTTATGATTGCAATATCGATTAACTATGATGTCATGCATCTTTTGTTAAAGTTTGAAAGGAATCGAATCAATCGTTTTGCGTGGGTTGCAATTCAAAATCTCCTAATTTTGTCCCCATTTTAATGCAGAAAATGGCGACTTTGTCACGAGATTTGTTCTCAGATATTCAATGAACCTGCAAATTTATTATGTATCAGCATTACATTTCAAAGATGATACATACATCTTTCTTTTTTGGTAAAATTTTGATGTTTTTATATCACCATATTTATTTCAGAAGCAATTTTAATAGAAAATAAGGATAAACATATACCTTTCTGAAGCTCCGAAAATTGTCACATTTACATAGCTCATGAAAAAACGTATCATTTAATTTCGATAAAAAACTAATGGAAAAGACATTAGTTATCTATCTTAAATCTGTGTAAATTTCAGGGAAATCGAACCTATTTTTGCCGAGTTAGCGCCATTTGGGTTACCCCTACCCCCATTTTTTTACGCTGCGATACGTAACGTCGAGGTTAAGCATAGCGTTGTATGTCTTGTTGACAAATTTATAATCAATATCATATGCTTACGCGAAAATGTAAAATTAATTTGAAAAAATAACATTTATTATTATTTCAGAATTTGGACGTAATTCGTGCATTTGACTCAGTTGATATCACGATTAAACACGGGAAGCAACCAAACAAAAAGTAACATAAAAAGAATAAGAAGGAAAAAGGAAAAATTGGATGGACTGTCCAGTGCGCGGGTATAGATGGAGTCGAGTTGTTTAGAACCGACCACGGGTCTGAATTCTTCATATATGTAATCGCGTACATGTACAGTCTACAGGATTCCATCACGGCTATAGCAAACCAAGAGAGCAATAATGAGTAATGAAAATCTGGATAAATAAAGTCTCACGTCTTTTAGACAAAAAAGATAACTCTAGGGAGATTCAAGAATTAATTCAAAGATTAGATAGCTCTTGAGTGTTTGTGTGACAGAACAAAATAAGTTCTTTTTAAATAATATACTTTGTTAAATTCCTTTGATATCCTTACTTTTCAAATAGATTGTGCTGTAAAGCTTCTGTGCAATTTGCATCAACTTATAACAAATAATGTTTAACGTCTTCAAATTGAATGAAATTTACTATGTCGAAAAAGTGTACCGAAAGACGTAGCAGGATTGGTGGGATATGATGCTGCAGGACCCACTTTTTAGAAATTTCAAGAAATTTTGATAACAGAAATTTTAGAATGCGTTGAAGAAACGATCAACCGAAATTGATCGAACTTGGCTACATGTGCCCTCGGGGACTCCTGGTCCACCAGCAGTGACACTCACCAAGTGGTATAAATGTTTAACGTCTTCAAATTGAATAGCATCATTTAAGAACAGATAAATTGGCAGTAATGTTAGAACGAACGTATTTTGCAGCTTTTTTTTTTCTTTTCCTTCATGGGGATTAGATTGTATTACTTATAGCACTTATTTTTCATAATTTCATTTTCTAAATAACCTGTTCATTATTCTATTATTTACTATTTCTTTCATGTTGATTTAAGAAATAACAACTAGCTAGCCGTGGTTTATTGTCCAATAATTCCACGAGTCGCATGAACCAATCAAATTATCACCGAGCCGCGAAGCGGCGATGTGATAATTTGATTGGTTCATGTGACGAGTGGAATTACTGGACAATGAATCACGGCTAGCTAGTTGTTATTTCTATTCTTATGAATAGAAGTAGTCGGGGAGCCAGTGGGGACCCCCATGCACCCCCTTGAGTACTTTTTTTCACGGGTACCATAATGTTCCTAAGGGTCTACAGAATCGGTTTTCAGGATGTACTCAAAAATAAACTCATTTAGGCTATGTGTTTTTCGACCGTTTCCATGGAAACCCCCTGCTAAAGTCACGAAAGCACTATTGGTTAAGTAAAATAACCATATCTTGGCCAAATGTTGAGCTAAACATCTGTAACAGGTATCAATATAACGTGGAAAGGTTGTTCTATTAATCACGTGATCATATGCAAAATAACTATTTTGCATATTCATGAATATTCATGAATTGAAAAAAAATGCTTGCAAAATACATAATAATTGACACTTATCATTTTGTTTGGCTCCTAAACTCAATAGTTTAACCTATGATCGTTATTAGATTATATAAGATATACCTACAAAGTCTTCTCTCTCCAATGACATAACATTTGGCTCAATATTTTAGTTCAATGGCTTCTAAATTGATGTTTTTTACAGAAAAATGGCTATTTTAAGTAAGATAAGCTATTTTTGTATACTAATTATAAGATATTTACTACTTATAGAATCGAATATCTGATGCTGTTTTGCAAAAAGTACTAGTTCGACAGTCTAGTTAAAGAGTTGGGTTTAAATTCGACACCTGGAAATCCCACTTACACCCCAACAAACCTTTCTGCCTCTGAAATAATAGATAACCACAAATCAGCTCTTGCTTCCTTTGGCTTCGACACTACCAATTTAGATTTAGATTTACCATACTTATACTGCATACCTAAAATGCATAAGAATCCGTTCAAACAACGTTTCATCGCTGGTTCCTCAAAATGTTCTACCAAATCTGTATCGATCTTACTCACCAAAGTTTTATCTGAAATCAAATCTGGGCTACAAAAATATTGTTCGACAGTATATTCTCGCAGTGGTATCAACCAGATGTGGATTTTAAAGAATTCGAAGGAACTTTTAGAACATCTGAAATCCACTCATTTTAGTAGAGTCCATTCGATCAAACCTTTGATTTTTCGACACTTTACACTACAATTCCACATTCTAAATTGAAAGAAAGACTCGCAAAAATTATAAGTAATGCGTTTACAAGTAAGAACGGTAATCGCAAATACAAATTTATTGTTGTTAACTATGACAAAACCTACTTTGTAAAAGAAAAGTCAGATTCTGAAAATAAGTACACTGAAACAGACATTATTCAGATGTTAAACTTTCTGATCGACAACATTTTTGTGGTGTTTGGAGGAAAGGTCTTCCAGCAAATTGTCGGAATTCCAATGGGGACCAATTGTGCCCCACTCCTTGCCGACATTTTCCTTTACTCGTACGAAGCTGAATTCATTCAATCTTTGGTCTCTGAAGGGAAAAGATACTTAGCTTCTGACTTCAACTTCACTTACAGATACATAGACGATGTGTTGTCCATCAATAATCCAAAATTCGCGGATTACCTGAGCAGTATCTATCCTTCGGAGCTTGAAGTCAAAGAAACTACAGAGACAAATAATTCAGCATCCTATTTGGACATAATGTTGTCCTACGACACTGATGGTCACATGAACACCTCACTCTATGACAAACGTGACGACTTCAATTTCAGCATTACGAACTTTCCTTTTCTGAGTAGCAACATCCCTTCATCGCCTGCTTATGGCGTTTTCATATCTCAGTTGATACGCTATGCCAGAGCAAGTACCAAATATACAGATTTTGTTCTGAGAGCTAGGCGTCTTTCAGATAAGCTTCTCAGTCAGGGATATGTTTGTGACCGACTAACATCGTCACTGAGGAAGTTCTACGGTCGATATGGGGAACTCGTCATACACTTTGATGTCCTACTATCCAGAATGGTGGATGATATTCTGTCATAGACCATTTGAACCATCCAACCAAAGATTGTACTCTATATCTTCCAAAATGGAAGTAACAGGATGTGACAGTTCTACCGAATTGAAGCGACGGGTGTTGCATGCAAGCAGGAGATGCTTACTCTTCCTGGGCACTTGGTCCCACTCTCATATCGGGAGTTCGCTTCTTTTCATATGGTTGAGGTTTTTGTTTCTGTTTGCTTTGGTTCCTGTTTTATCCTGATTTTGTATGCCTTCGGTTTCTGATTTTCTGAATTATCGATTTTGTACTGTAGACAGGGATATGGTCATTATCCATATTTGTCATTCTAGTGTATTTTCATGTTTTTCTCATGTAATGAATGTTAACAAAACATGATATACGTAATTTTGGCAATTTTGGGGCAAAAAACGTATTTTTCTGTAAAAAACAACAGATATCTGGATATTATCTATAAAATGCAAACAGTTCCTGTAATCTATAAATGAAACGTATATTCTGATGTAATTTCATGGTTCTATGATCGATGTTTGTATTAGAAACAAAAATACTAATTTGTTCTGCTATTTTGGGTAAAATTGTCGGCTTTTTATACTAAAATTACTGATTTCTGAGAAATATTTCAAATATAATTTTTATTTGTTGTAACATATGATATGAAACTAAATTCATTTGTACATATCATAAGAGTATCAAATCAGAAAAATAAAATAGTAAGAAATATAGAAATTCATACTAAACCACAGAATAACATTGCAAAAACACTCAATGAATCGTGAATAACACAATATAACCACCCAATAACGTAACAGAGCAACTCAATAAAAAAGTATAACCAGCCAATAACATGGCAAAGCCACTCAAATTATGGTCTTTTAACCCTTCATTATATATACACAAATTAATAATACAGTATATTCACTTGATACCATAGCAAAACCACTGAATAACATAGTCGTTTGATCCTTTATTACATACTAACCACTTAATTATACAGTGTAAACACTCAATGACTTAGCAAAACCCCTCAGTAAAGTGGTTGTTAGACCCTTTACTATATCAAAATCACTTAACAATACAACATAACCAACCAATAACGTGATGGTTTGAACATTTGCTATAACAAAAATTTAAAATAACACCGCATAGCTACCCAATAACTTAGCATTACCACAAAATAACGTGATGATTTGATCCTTATCTTAGCAAAACCGCTCAATAACACAGCATAGCTACCCAATAACTTAGCATTACCACTCAATAACGTGATTGTTTGATCTTTTGTTATAACATAACAACTCAATAAGATAGTATAGCCACCAAATAACTTAGCATTCTTACTCAATAACGTGATGATTTGAATCTTTATTATTACAAACCCACTTAATATTTCACCATAACCACCAAATAACTTCTCAATAACGTGGTCGTTTGCCTCTTTTTTATAATGAAACCACTCAAGATCAAAGCATGAGTACCCAATAACATTACAAAACCGCCAAATAACGTAATAGTTTGACCCTTTATTGTATCAAATCACTGATTTGCATGTCTGTTTGACCCTTTAAATTGCTAAAATCCACATTAAAACAGTCCTGGTTCCATAGAGAGAACGAGGAAATATTGTTATTGAGTGGTAATGCTAAGTTATTGGGTGATTATGCAGTGTTATTAAGTGGTTTTGTTACAATAAAGTGTAAAACCATCACGTTTATGAGTGGTAATGTTATGTTATTGGGTGCTTATGCTGTGTAATTGAGTGGTTTTGATATAATTAAGGGTCAAACGACCACCTTATCAAGTAGTTATGCTAAGTTATTTGGCGGTTTTGTTATAATAAAGTGTCAAATCGTCACGCTATGGATTAGTAATGCTATGTTTTGGGGTGGTAATTCTGTGTTATTGAGTGGTTTTGCTACAATAAAGGATCCAATTATCACGTTATTATGTAGTAATGCTAAGTAATAAGGTGGATATGCTGTGTTATTACAAATGTAAGTGGTTTTGTTATAACAAAGGGTCAAACCATCACGTTATTGGGTGTTTTTTAATGTTATTGGTTGGTTATGCTGTATTATTTAGTGATTTTCATACAGTTTAGGGTCAAACAGTGTCTTTTTTGAGTGGTTTTGCTATGTCATTGGGTGTTTACACTGTATTGAGATTTTTTTGTTATGTTATAAAGGGACAAATAACTATGTTATTGAGTAGTTTTGCTATGTTATTGTGGGGTTATACTGAATTATTAAGTGGTAAAGGTTGAAAGACCATGTTATTGAGTGGCTTTGCTATATTATTGGTTGATTATACTGTATTATTGAATTTGTAAATCATATTTAAAATATTTCTCAGAAATTTGTAAATTTAGTATGAAAAACCGACATTTTAACCAAAAATAGCAGAAAAAGTAACACTTTTTACTTCTAACACAAAAACCGATCTTAAAACCATGAAATTACATCAGTATATACGTTTCATTTATAGATTACAGGAACTGTTTGCCTTTAATAGATAATATCCAGATATCTGTAGTTTTTTACTGAAAAATACGTTTTTATGCCCAAAAATTACCAATGTTTTGTAAACATTTATTACATGAGAAAAACATGAAAATACACCAGAAAACAGGTTCAGATATTCGATTTTATAAGTAGTAAATGTCTTATAATTAGTATACAAAAATCAGCTTATCTTACTTAAAATAGCCATTTTTCTGTAAAAACATCAATTCAGAGGCCAATGAACTAAAATATTGAGCCAAATATTATGTCATTGGAGAGAGAAGACTTTGTATGTATTTATTATATATTAATCTAATAACGATCATAGATAAAGCTATAGAGCTTAGGAGCAAAAACTAAATGAAAAGTGTCAATTTTTATATATTTTTCAAGCATTTTTATTTCAGTTCATGAATATTCATGAATATGCAAATTAATTATTCTGCATATGATCACGTGATTAATAGAACATCCTTTCCTCGTTATATTGATACCAGATACAGATGTTTAGCTCAACATTTGGCCAAGATATGGCTATTTTACTAAACCAATAGTGTTTTCGTGACTTTAGCAGGGGTTGCCATGGAAACGGTCGAAAAACACATAGCCTAAATGAGTTTATTTTTGAGTACATCCTGTAAACCGATTCTGTAGACCCTAAGGAACATTATGGTACCCGTGAAAAAAAGTACTCAAGGGGATGCATGGGGGTCCCCACTGGCTCCCCGACTAAAGTCTGTTGGAGATTTTTCACCAGGCGAGTTCTATGGTACATATAGGGAGAAAATTTTAAGTCATATTAGAATTACCATTTATCATCTGTTTGTAGATTCTTCAAAAAATTCTTTCCAAAACATTATCTTTACTTAAATTGTTTTACTATGATCATTTTGAACAGTTAACGACTTTGTTACATGTATTGGTACCGTTATCATGTGATAAGGTATTATATAAAGGACTGCAGACGCCAGAGTGACTTATATTTTTAAATGATGTAATGAATTTGAAGACGAAACATGTGACAACTTCACTTGGTGAGTGCCACTGCTGGTGGTCCAGGGGTCCCCAAGGGCAAGTGTACATGTAGCCAAGTCCGATCAACTTCGATTGATCTTTTCCCAAATGCATTCGAAAATTTCTGTTAACAAAATATTCTCGAAACTTAAAAATAGGGTCCTGTAGCATCTGGACACAATAATTTTCATACTTGTTGGCCATATTACATTGTTTTGACTGAGGATCACTGACGAGGGTTTAGTACCCGAAACGTCCATGTCTGATCCATGATGTTCTAAATGATGCTATTAAAGTCAAAGACGTTTAACATCATACCCCGCCCATCCTGCTATGTCATTTTTTTTCGAACAAAACTTTCACAGTCTTTGACCATATTTCAATGTTTTTATTGCATTGTTTAGATTTGAGGATCACTGAAGAGGGTTAAGTACCCGAAACGTGCATGTCTGGTCCATGTTGCCAATTTATCTGTTCTTAAATGATGCTATTCAATATGAAGACGTTTACATTTATACCACTTGGTGAGTGTCACTGCTGGTGGACCAGGAGTCCCCGAGGGCACATGTAGCCAAGTTCGATCAATTTAATTTCGGTTGATCGTTTCTTCAACGCATTCTAAAATTTCTGTTATCAAAATTTCTTGAAATTTCTAAAACGTGGGTCCTGTAGCATCATATCCCACCCATTCTGCTACGTCTTTCGGTACGCTTTTTCGACATAGTAACATTCATACTTTTTTGGCATATTACATTGTTTAGATTTGAGGATCACTGACGAGGGTTAAGTACCCGAAAAGTGCATGTCTGGTCCATGTTGCCAATTTATCTGTTCTTAAATGATGCTATTCAATATGAAGACGTTTACATTTATACCACTTGGTGAGTGTCACTGCTGGTGGACCAGGAGTCCCCGAGGGCACATGTAGCCAAGTTCGATCAATTTCGGTTGATCGTTTCTTCAACGCATTCTAAAATTTCTGTTATCAAAATTTCTTGAAATTTCTAAAACGTGGGTCCTGTAGCATCATATCCCACCCATTCTGCTACGTCTTTCGGTACGCTTTTTCGACATAGTAACATTCATACTTTTTTTGGCATATTACATTGTTTAGATTTGAGGATCACTGACGAGGGTTAAGTACCCGAAACGTGCATGTCTGGTCCATGTTGCCAATTTATCTGTTCTTAAATGATGCTATTCAATATGAAGACGTTTACATTTATACCACTTGGTGAGTGTCACTGCTGGTGGACCAGGAGTCCCCGAGGGCACATGTAGCCAAGTTCGATCAATTTCGGTTGATCGTTTCTTCAACGCATTCTAAAATTTCTGTTATCAAAATTTCTTGAAATTTCTAAAACGTGGGTCCTGTAGCATCATATCCCACCCATTCTGCTACGTCTTCCGGTACGCTTTTTCGACATAGTATTATTCATACTTTTTTGGCATATTACATTGTTTAGATTTGAGGATCACTGACGAGGGTTAAGTACCCGAAACGTGCATGTCTGGTCCATGTTGCCAATTTATCTGTTCTTAAATGATGCTATTCAATATGAAGACGTTTACATTTATACCACTTGGTGAGTGTCACTGCTGGTGGACCAGGAGTCCCCGAGGGCACATGTAGCCAAGTTCGATCAATTTAATTTCGGTTGATCGTTTCTTCAACGCATTCTAAAATTTCTGTTATCAAAATTTCTTGAAATTTCTAAAACGTGGGTCTTGTAGCATCATATCCCACCCATTCTGCTACGTCTTTCGGTACGCTTTTTCGACATAGTAACATTCATACTTTTTTGGCATATTACATTGTTTAGATTTGAGGATCACTGACGAGGGTTAAGTACCCGAAACGTGCATGTCTGGTCCATGTTGCCAATTTATCTGTTCTTAAATGATGCTATTCAATATGAAGACGTTTACATTTATACCACTTGGTGAGTGTCACTGCTGGTGGACCAGGAGTCCCCGAGGGCACATGTAGCCAAGTTCGATCAATTTCGGTTGATCGTTTCTTCAACGCATTCTAAAATTTCTGTTATCAAAATTTCTTGAAATTTCTAAAACGTGGGTCCTGTAGCATCATATTCCACCCATTCTGCTACGTATTTCGGTACGCTTTTTCGACATAGTAACATTCATACTTTTTTGGCATATTACATTGTTTAGATTTGAGGATCACTGACGAGGGTTAAGTACCCGAAACGTGCATGTCTGGTCCATGTTGCCAATTTATCTGTTCTTAAATGATGCTATTCAATATGAAGACGTTTACATTTATACCACTTTGTGAGTGTCACTGCTGGTGGACCAGGAGTCCCTGAGGGCACATGTAGCCAAGTTCGATCAATTTAATTTCGGTTGATCGTTTCTTCAACGCATTCTAAAATTTCTGGTATCAAAATTTCTTGAAATTTCTAAAACGTGGGTCCTGTAGCATCATATCCCACCCATTCTGCTACGTCTTTCGGTACGCTTTTTCGACATAGTAACATTCATACTTTTTTGGCATATTACATTGTTTAGATTTGAGGATCACTGACGAGGGTTAAGTACCCGAAACGTGCATGTCTGGTCCATGTTGCCAATTTATCTGTTCTTAAATGATGCTATTCAATATGAAGACGTTTACATTTATACCACTTGGTGAGTGTCACTGCTGGTGGACCAGGAGTCTCCGAGGGCACATGTAGCCAAGTTCGATCAATTTTGGTTGATCGTTTCTTCAACGCATTCTAAAATTTCTGTTATCAAAATTTCTTGAAATTTCTAAAACGTGGGTCCTGTAGCATCATATTCCACCCATTCTGCTACGTATTTCGGTACGCTTTTTCGACATAGTAACATTCATACTTTTTTGGCATATTACATTGTTTAGATTTGAGGAACACTGACGAGGGTTAAGTACCCGAAACGTGCATGTCTTGTCCATGTTGCCAATTTATCTGTTCTTAAATGATGCTATTCAATATGAAGACGTTTACATATAAGAAATTTGAACTTTCAAAGTCTAATATTTAACTTATATGCCGTTAAAATTCAAATTTTTTCTTTCATGTTCTAATGAATTTCAGTTATTAGATAAAGATTTTTTCAACTTGGAGAGAGTGACAATATATCAATGGAGTAGGACGCTTTTTGGTCGCTCCGCTGTTTGATGGATTTATTCAGTGAAAATGTTATCGTGCATATATGAATTTCGATGTTGTGGATAGATATGGATATATGGATTATAGTTGGAGCGGGTTTTTTTTTAACTTTTTTGATGAAATTTAGAAGTTATTAAAGAATGAAGTTTTGTAAACAAAGAGCTTAATGAGTTACCATCGTAGGTAATTCAGTTGGCAGTATTGTTAAAAGGTATGGCCAGTGGAGCAGTTGCATTTAGTTTACTTTACCACTACTTTTATCTCACCTCTACGCTTCAGTGGTCACTGCGGTTAGGGGTTACATAATCTTGGTCTCGAGTATTGACGACTACAGTTAACTTTTAAAGCTGACCTACCCTGACGTTTTGCGGGTACATTTCATATCTTAGAAATAAAACTTACGGGTACATTTTATGTAAATTTCCCCTTTTCGGACGATGTAATTTTTGCTACATAAATAAATGATCTTTCCGTCTGCATGTCCGTCCGTCTGATGATTATACGTTCACATTTAAATGGTAAAAAAGTGACAGGTCAGCTTTAAAAGACAACTGTAGTTGGATCGCCTCAGGACAGGTGTGTATTGAACAATGTAAAGCCATGGCTGTGAAATATTCTGTTTAACGTGTGCGGACTGGTACCTTTCGAGACAAAATACCAGATAAAAAGCATACACTCACAATAAATTCGAGATTGCCTGGTATCCTGTCATACTGAAAAAAAAGTTCCACAACGGCTTTATTACTCGAAATGAAAAACGGCTCAAATGGATCTATCTAAACCAAGACTTAGCTATAATAGCTCACATTCCCGTCTCCCCTGACTTGTACAGTGGATATGTGCCTTAAATAAAATTTCAGAATAATACATGTCATTGACAACAATACAAAAATTGTATGTTTGTGTGTTTTCGCCTAACTGGAGGGTGTCTTTTTTTAAAACACCAGGATGGAAAAAGAAATTTTAAATACCACGGCCTAATCCCTAACTACAGAGACCACTGAAGCGTAGAGGTGAGGTAAAAGTAGAAGTAAAGTAAGAAGTAAAATAAATGCAACTGCTCTAGTGAAGCGCCGCGAATCAATTACGACAATCAAGGTAATCAAGACGGTAATCAAGACGGTAATCAAGACGGTAATCAAGACGGTCAGGGGGGTCAAACACTTGTGAGTAGCCACGCAAATCAAGGAGATAACGGTGAGGCAGATTGGTCTGATTTTGATCAAGATAGAAGAAAAAAGAAGAAGGATGGAGGAAGAAAGAAGCTTAAGCAATTGAGTCTTTATCCAAGCAATGTATCAGTCAACAGAAAAAGGAAAAAGAGACTAAGTAGCAATGGACAAAGTGATAGCGAATTATCAGAAATAAATGAGGAGCTGAAACACATAAACATGAACGGATTGGTTACCAAGGACGAATTGAAAGCATTAGTCGACTCATCCGTTCAACTTATAGTAAATCAGTTGAAACCAGAAATTAGAAAAGAAATTAAGGCAGAAATGAAAAAAGAAATGAGAGAAGGCAATGAGATCATACGAAAGGAGCTACAAAAAGATGTTCAATAAGAAGTAAAGAAAGAGGTGAAAAGTGTAGAACAGTTAGTTAATGAAAAACTGGGAAAGTTCAGTGACAGGTGCAATGGAATAGATCTTGATATAGAGAATATGAAGGAAAATATAGCAAAACAGGCGAGACAGCTGAATGATATGCATGAGACCCTGAAAGGTGCCATGAATACGGCATTTGACGCCCTAAAGCTCGCAAATCACAATCAGCAGTATAGTCAGAAGAATGATATAAAAATTCTTAATTGGAGAGAGAAAATGGTGAAAACAGCGAAAGTTTGCGAGTCGACTTCATCTCAGAGATGCAGAAAGTTGGTGTTACGGTTAGCGACAGCGACATCTTAGCAATACATCGAGTGCCGACGAAAAACACCAGATCGCCGCGTCCGGTCATTTTGAAATT
Organism: Pinctada fucata; assembly: GCA_028142955.1. NCBI lineage: Eukaryota > Metazoa > Mollusca > Bivalvia > Pterioida > Pteriidae > Pinctada > Pinctada fucata. Next base: position 9,763,098 of record AP027108.1, read on the forward strand.
GATACGAAGTGATGTTAGACTAAATGTGATTCGCAAAAGGAAGGAAGTATCAGGCACCTTCAAAATGATGGATCATGTCACTGAGAGGAATCTTGACTTGATGAATAGATTACTGGACAACGACAATCTGCACTCAGTGTGGTATTACAATTGTAACATTCACGCTATAGACATGGTAGGAGATCGTCACAGGTTTGACATAGGAGACAATAGTGAAAAGCTCAGGAGAATTAGAGCAGCAGTAAGAAGAGCCGGCATCACAACTTAATCAAACAGCGGACCGAGGTATGACAAAGCAGTACCTTACAATTTTTGACGCTTTTGTTTTGATTTTTCGTTAGCTTTCATTTTTTCAACTTTCTAGTATACATTCATTTTTTTCTTTGTTTTTTTAAACAACGTATTTACGATATGTTTGAGAGAGTCATTTGTTTACTGATGTCCCACTTTGCAGCTTTACAATATTACAATTTGAATTATCTCTAATAAAGACAACTTTAAAATATGTTCTCTCAACTGTAGAGGGTTAGGCGACTTTCAAAAACTAAAAGATGTCCTTCACTATTTGAGAATAAAGAATAATTCCATCTACCTCCTTCAAGATACGCATTTGACGAATGATGATTTGAAAAAAAGTCAGAGCTATTTGGGGGTACGAAATATATATGAGTTCTGGTACCTCAAATTCAAGAGGCACTTATTCTCCTTAATAATAATTTTGAGTACAAATTCGTCAGGTCGGAAACTGACTCGCAAGGAAACTTAATCGCGGTAGACATGATGATCAATAATAAGTATACATTCTTACTCATTGATATATATGGTCCGAACAATGATAATCCGGATTTCTATAGAAAGATACGTGACTTAATAAATAACGCAAATACGGATTTTGTAATATTGGCTAGTGACTTTAACCTTGTAATAGATCCAGAAAAAGATTACTACAATTATAAACATATAAATAACCCAAATGCAAGAAAAGCCGTACTAGATCTTATGGAGGAATTTAATCTAACGGATGTTTGGCGTGTCCATAAGGAATCAAAGGAATTCACTTGGTCTGTCCGTAACCCATATAAAAGGGCGAGACTTGATTTTTTTTTTTTCTTGTTTCGGATGAACTCATGAATATTGTAGAAAGTAGTCAAATTAGCCCTGGTTACAGAACTGATCATTCATTGATCGAAATTTGTCTGAAATTGTCGAAAATCAGGAAAAAGGTTGCGGTTTCTGGAGATTTAATAACTCTTTGTTGAGAGATAAGAAATATATTGATAAAGTAAAACAGGAAATCGAGAGAACAAAAAGGCAATACTCACTGGAATCAGAAGAAAGTAATATAGAAGATAACAATGAAACAGAGGAATCATTTTCTATTAACAACAAGCTTTTTTTGGACACTCTCCTTATGAATATAAGAGGAGTGACAATATCATACTCTTCTTACCTAAAGAAAAGTAAAACAAACAGAGAAAAAGTATTAGAAGTAGAGATAAATCGTATTGAGAAATTGACAAATCCGAACGTTGAGTTGCAAAACTCACTCGCGGAACTTGAAGAGGAACAAGAGAATTACAGAAAGGAGAAAATGAAAGGAGTAATGGTAAGAACAAGGGCACGCTGGATAGAAGATGGCGAGAAACTGTCGAAATATTTTTGTAGTATGGAATGTAGAAATTATGTGAATAAAACTCTAACGAAGCTTTTGGATGATAACGATAGGGTAATTACACATTAAAATGAGATTTTAGATACTATCAAATAATTTTACAAAGACTTATATTCCTCTAGAGATGAAATTTTGAATGATATTGATTTCAACTCAAATTTTTCTGACAGCAACATTCCGAAATTGAACGAAAACCAAAAATTAACATAAGAAGGTGATCTGACAATAAAAGAAGCCGGGGGAGTTTTGAGAAATATGAAGAATGATAAAACTCCAGGTCCAGACGGTTTTACTGCAGAATTTTTTTAATTCTTCTGGAGAGATCTTGGTCATTTCTTATTACGAGCTTGGAATTCGACTTTTGAAACCAATGAACTTGCTATATCTCAAAGACAGGGCATAATAACCATATTACCCAAAGGGAATAAATCAAGAGAAAGATTGAAAAACTTGCGCCCTATTTCTTTATTAAATGTTTCGTATATTAGCTAAACGCACAAAATCTATTCTTCCTCATCTCATTCATTCTGATCAAAAGGGTTTTATGGCAGGGCGATTTATATGAGATAACACAAGAACAATATATGATATTCTTCAGCTTACAAAGGAAAAGCAAATTGCAGGAATGCTTTTACTCGTGGATTTCAAGAAAGCTTTTGATTCTATATCATGGAAATTTATGTATAATTGTTTATCTGTCTTCGGTTTTGGCGAAAATTACTTGAAATGGATAAAAGTTTTATATAAAGACACCAGATTATGTGTTATTCAAAATGGATTTTTCTCAGAATTCTTCGAAATTGGTAGGGGCTGTGGGCAGGGGGATCCGATATCCCCATATTTATTTAATATCTGTGTAGAGATTTTGGGCATCTTGATTAGAGAAAATAGATCATTGAAAGGAATAATTCTGGGATCAAAAGAATATCGTCTACTCCAATATGCAGACGACACTTGCTTATTCTTAGATGGAAGTGAAAAAAGCCTTAAAAGTGCACTAGACCTTTTATTTCAATTTTAAAAATTTTAAGGGCTAAAGCCAAACATCGAAAAAACTCAAGCAATATTGATAGGCAAAAAGATTGGATGCAAGCAGAGATTAAGTAATAATAACCAACTAAATTGGAATAATACTACTTTCACTGCATTAGGAATAACTATTTCAGTTAATGTACATGTATATAACATTGAAAATATTAAGATCAGAGATCACACAATGGTCGAAGCGAAATTTAACCACACTAGGAAAAATTACTGTTGTCAAATCATTACTTCTTCCATAAATTACGCATTTGTTTTTTACTCTCCCATGTCCAAAACATTCCTTACTCAAAGAAATAAATGATGCTTTATTCAGGTATATTTGGAACAACAAAAGGGACAAGGTAAGCAGAAAAGAAATGATTAAAGACTACAATGAGGGTGGCTGTCGTATGATTGATATTTTTGCCTATGCAAAAGCAATAAAAGTATCGATATAAAGACGCCTAATAAAAGGCGAGTGTGACTGGGAAGATCTTTTTTCTATAATATGCAGAGCTGATACAGAAAAATTAGTTAAACTTGGGGATGATTACCCTTTAATGTGTGCTAAAAGGACATCAAATATTTTTTGGAAAGAATCTTTGACCATACTTCGTGAGTTTATGCAAATAATTGACAAAAATAATGTAAACCATCTAAAGAAATACTTGCTTTATAATTCAGAGCTTTAAATAGATAACAGATCAATACATCTTAATGTACTACTCGAGAAATGTATTACTTTTGTGTACGATATCTTAGATTTACATGGAAATATACTCACCTTTGATGACCTCAGAGAAAGGTTTAATGTGAATATTTGCTTTACTAGTTACCTTGGTATCCAAAGAGCAATATTTAAAAAATGGCCATCCTTGAAAGATGGATTTGAAATGGAACAATCACCTATCATACCACATTACATACAATTTCTATTACACAATGATAGAGGAACCCGTTCTATCTATGACGCATTTATAAAAGAACATAAAGTATCGTAAACATATATGGTAAAATAGGGACAAGATTTAAATATATCAGACATTGAATGGAAGAAAATAAATCAAAATATTTTTTCTGGAACAGACAGTAAATATTTACAATGGTTTCAATATAGAATTACTCATCGAATTTTGGCAACGAACAGAATCTTATATGCAATGAATATAAAGGATATCGCACTCTGCTCTTTTTGCAATGCTGAAAATGAAACAATCTTACATTTACTTTATGAATGTTCACATGTACAAGAACTGATATTAGAACTAAAACACTGGTTGGAACAAAATAACAGTATAACGATCGATGTAGACAGGAAATATTTTATTCTTGGTAAGTGTGATAACTATGCACTCAATGTAATATTTTTGTTAGCTAAGAAGTATATTTATGAAACAAGAACTAAGGCAATTAGACTTCATTTTGATTCCATGAAAAGCAGAATACTAGATCATGTTCACCTCTTAAAGTTCATACATAGAAACAATGGAACCATGGATAAGTCTTATTCAAATTGGGACAGTTTCAATTCACTTTTTTGATTCGCAAAGATACTCATCCAGGAAAAAAAACGATGCCTCTCTCAGTCTCTCTAGTTTATTTTCTTTACTCATATGTTTCAATTATCATAGTACCTTTTTTTCTTTGGTTTTTTTTTTTTTTTTTTTTTTTTTTTTTTTTTTTTTTTTTGCTGTGTTTTTTTTTTCTATTAAAAAAGGTCCTTATTCTCTTCCTTTGAATATTAGTGTTTTATATTATGTTCAGTAGATGTGGTAGAGTATCTCTATACCTTAATGTATTATTATCATTATGTATTGTAATCATCGACATGGCGCCATTCAGTATTTTTTATGAAGACAAACTTATTAATATTCTGTAATAGTTATTTACCCCGTGTGACCGGTTTTGCAGTCAGTGATAACTGTATCGCTATACTGAAACGGAACCGGCACACATGAAGATTATATTAGAGAGTGCATGCATACCCTCATAATCTCTACGACAATTTTTTTTTTAAGAATAAGATAGATGTCGCCATGTCGATGAGCCTACTACTTCACCTGTAATTTATGTTCATGTAAATGCTGATCCGTCAACCACAATTAACAATACCATACCTTAGAATTAAAAGTCTAATTCCTAATCAACTTCAATTAATTAACTTAATTTTTTTACTAAATTCATTTTAACTCTTTTTGATTAATCTGAATTCAAAGACGCATATACATACCTCCATATAGAATTTTAAAAGTAAAGCTAACTCATCTTTAATTAGTTGTTGACGGTTCAGCATGAATAAAAGATATATCTTTCAATAAATGGTGGAGTCGGATGGCTAAAGGGGAGGATGGAGGCCATTAAAAAAAAGATTATTTCAACTTTATTGAAATTTTTATTCGTACGGCTGAGTTATGATTGACTGACATGATTTTTCGTAAATTTTTTTGCGAAAATGGCTGCAGAAACGTTTTCTTATCTATGAATCAAATTGATATGTTTTTAAATGATTTGAAGTCATTCTGCTTATGTTTTTGGCTATTTATAGCGTTTCTCTTCGACTGATCATTGTTGATAGCTTATTATTTAAATAGAAATAGTGTTATTTTGCAGGTCCCCATAACTCATGTGAGACATTAGAGATGATTTTTTTTTCATACCTATACATTGTCGGAAATTAAGGGAATTTAACATCTTAGCACCATCCCTCCAATGCTATTTTGAACACAGATTTTATTTGGATATGCTTCTGAATCGACCCTACAGGAAATTTGGAGCCGTGCGCTCTCTGTAATGTAAATGTAAAATTCTAACTTCAAAAAATTAGGGAGGGTGCTACTGAAGTTATTTTTGGTGGCTCCGCTGGGAGCATCACTGATGAGAATTTAATATTCGAAACGCGTGTCTGGTGCATGTAAATTGGTTTGGAATTTCTTCGGGAGGATAGAGAGTTGGAACCCTTCGACTATACTTTGTCGGCACCGGTTGCCCTTTGGTCTCGTCGGTTTATGTGTAGTCTTTTTTATCACGCCTCAGACAAAATTGTTGGAATCTGATTGGTCAGATCATGGTCACATGACGCCGTGAAAAAAGCCGTATCAGGCTTGTAAATCCGTATCGGGCGAGTAGTTTATTATGACGTCAACGTGACGTCGTATCATGCCGATGTAGTAAAACAAGATGGCGGGGACCAAGAGATTTGGGCAGACTTCATCAACAGAAATTGACGAAAAAAGACTTAAAGTTAATCAGGAAAATACACTTCGGAGTAATGAAAAAGCAGCAAAGATCGTTAGGGACTATTTGAGGGAGCAGGGTCAAAATGAAGAGTTTGAGGCCCATGATGCAGAGACCCCCACACATACAGTTAGAGGTCTTCGACGTGATAAATTCGTTACACGGTTAGTTAGTGACCTGATACGGAAAAATACATGGTGTGAAAAGAAAACCCGTATCGGGCTCGGCTTTCGCCTCGCCCGATAGGGGTTTTCTTTTCACACCATGTATTTTTCCGTATCAGGTCACTAACTAACCGTGTAACTAATAGTGTTTGATGTTTACATGTCGTATATCTCTTTTTCGTCTCATACTATGCTCGTCTTTTGTGTTTTTGCATCGGGTGTTTTGGTGTTCTGCTGTTGGTGCTGCAACGGGGTCTTGTTGGAGATCTCCTCCCTTCTTTATTAGAAACCGATGATTTGTTTATTATAATCATAACATTTTGTTTGATTTAGGATTTCTTTCGTAATGAATATTTCTAGAATTATTTGGAATATAAGAAAACTCTTTTATTTGTCCTTGTTCAAATTTTGCATTTTCTTGCCAACGTGTATCATATGTACGATTAATGCATTTGCTGTATGTTGCATGTCTGTGACAAACACAAATTAAGACTTTTATTCAATAAATAAAGGTATCGTGCACACAATCGTTGTACATGCAACGAATGCTGAGCATACACTGCTATAGGTTGATAGCTTTGCTTTTAACTCCGTATGCAATCGAGAATGTATTAAATTGTAATATACATCTAGTGATCTACCTTTACCTGTACCTTTCTCCTCGTTATATTACGCAAAACAAGGGAATGTTTATCTCAAAGTGTGTCATTGGTCATGATTTAGGACCATTCTTGTGCATCTCCTTGTGCTTGAATTATATAGATATTTCAATTTATTATGGCAATTGTATCATTTCGGACTCTGACTCTACTGAAGACTTTAATTCATAACATACCTAATATACAGCGGATAAGTATGAAAAACTTATCTAAACTGAATGAAGTGTTTGTAAGACAATGCTTCGCGGTAATTTCTGCATACATTTCATCTGGAATATTTTTGACTTAAAATGTTATATAAGGTAGAGCTGATTGATACCGAAAAATTATAAATTGTTTAAATTCCATCAAAATTAAGGCAAATTTAACCGCGATGACACCTTTTCAATAAAACCACAAATGGCACTATTTTTGAGCACTTGTACTCTCTTAATTTAAAACGGATAATCATATACTTTTTCTTCGATATTTTGATGTCTTTCTCGGGAGCATATTTTACCATGTGTTTGAAAAAATCGTTGATTTTCAGTATCGCAGATATTTTAACCAATATGTAGATGATTTTCGTAATTTTTCGTAAAACCAAGAAAATTTTTAATGATCTGTGAATTCGGTGCCTACGATGAAACTTAAGCAAAATTAAGTTTTACACAAAGTTTCTAACCTGTTTTATTCCATGTTTTATTGAATGTTAATAACGAAATCTAAGATAAGAATCAACTGAATGCTTTTTAGCTTTTAGCACCTTTTGTATTTTCGTTACAAAGTTGCTATTTTTAGCGACAAATCCAGCATATCTTTACCCGGTCTCCAAATACATGTACGTTTAAAGTCTTGATCTTTATCACTATTTTTTTCTTCACAAAATGATCAATTGACATGAATCCTATGATTTAATTCGATGGAAATTCTCACGATTTTGCCTTGCCTTCTCGACTTTGAGACGGAATAATGGTTAGGTACTTCTCTGATGTTTATATTAATACGGTTTTCATAAAATCATTGAAATTTCTGAGTTCAGAAATGGCATGCCTCAAATCCAAACTTCCTTTCATATTCATGAGAAAGAAGAATCTTCTTACTGGAATAGATTATGTGCACATAAAGGCAGTATCCACAGCCATTTACGTATACATTTCACATAGTTTACGCATAGAATGTTTCAAAAAGTATGTATTTATACACAGACATGTGTGGACAAATTTAGAAAAGTTGGCTGATAAGCGTGAAATTTTAACAGATTATTCTCGGAATAACTATGCATAAACTACGAATAAACTGGGCAAAGAAGACGTCTAAAGTATTTCATTTATTTCATAAGTAATGCATCTGAAGTGTGTGTAGTTCTCTGCGGAATATGCAATATATTAATGATACATCTGAAAACATGTATGTTTAATGCTTGAAATAATCGTTTGACATACGTAGGCATACAAGAAAAGGACGTAAACATCGCAAACTTTGCGTTAGAATCTCGTAACGCATTTGAACAACGCATGAATTGCGTAAGAAACAACTTTGATTAAGATCACGTAAACCCAAATTTTTCAGCTTTTAGATGTATTTCTATCGCAACGCATAGCGACGATTGAAATGCACTTGTGAAATAAAACTTATGATTATGCATATTGCGTTTGTATAACGTATCTCCGCAATTGCCTAAAATTTTGGACGTAGTTAATGAGTAATTCATGCGCAAGTGACTTGTGACACGGCTTTAATAAGAAAGTCCTAGGACTTACCTGTTCTCCATGTGAGGTCGGATCTATCTTTACAATCGGCAATCAGATCATTCATATAGTCAAAAGGTATACATTCTCCATTGAGGCATTGGAATTCATCCTCACGGCATTTTTCTGAAATCAAACGTTTATCATATTATTATAATATATATATCATTGCTTTTTAGTCATAATATAAAAAAGACGGCGAGAAAAATTCAATGGGAAACTGTATTTACTTAAACTTTAATAACAAACCAAGTAAATATCATAACACGGAATGATTTCCACATGCCCTCGTTGTTTTATATTAATTAACATAATTTCCTCTTTTGTCTTTGCCCCCCCCCCCGCATGGAAATATTTATATTAATACAACAGTTGTATACTTTGGAAGATTTCTGTGCGTCCTGATAAATGGAAGGGTTGTGGGCACGTTATTCGAACAATTACTCCGTCTACTATATAGTAGATGACTGTCCAAAGTCGGCACTGAATACACACTTTATATGTATTTATTATTTCTCAGACAGTCTTTTGTGTGTAATTATTTCATTGTCGCAAATTATTTGTTGATGTGATTCTGTTTTTGTTATATTTATATGTTAATATTCCTCAGTATCCAATATAGCTAACTTCAATTTCAAGTCTTATCAATCCAAGCAAATGTCATATACTTTTTCTCCACATCCAACTCTATACCTTCCCGCAGAAAATTTCAAACCAATTTATTATGCACAGAACACGTGTTTCGGATATTAAGGCATTAGATTATGATGAGGGATACTTGGTTCACCCATTTATTGAGTTTTGAATTCTAAAGTTATGACATGGTTATAATATAAATAATTATTGCAAAATTTTTCATCAATTCATTTTTGAAAAAAAAAAATTCCTTTATGAGTTATCCGACCTCAGAGTTTACATTAGAGTCTAATGAATAACTAATATTTCAGAAAATTTTGGGGGCCTAAATGTGGATTAATGAAAACATTCATTTAAAAAAAATATGTCTAATTTTACAGAAAAATCTTAAATTCACTGTTTAGATCATCCGCAATTATTTTTTTTTGTTTCTCTATCAAGGGGAGATAACTCCTTAAATGGACCCTAATGAAAAAAAAAATCCGATATTAACCATCATAGTACAAAAGATTATGCAACACTAAAAGCGATGGAGAAATATGAAATAATTTATACACATACTTTCAATATTTTTGACATTTTTTCGTTCATTATACTACTATACTACATCACTAATTATAAAATATCTTAACCTCATCAGTGGTGCTTCATCCAAACAGCCAAAGTTCATTTTCGTAGCGCTCTATGGTTATGGTTTTTGAAATTAAATTTGTGCAATTTGCAAATGGTCGCGGCTCCAAATTTGAAAAATGGGCTCGGCTCCAAATTTCCTGTAGGGTCGGTTCAGTGGCATATCCAAATAAATATTATTAGAGGGATTATGCTAAGATGGTACCTCCTTTAATTTCGATGATATTTTTGAATGAAATGTCACATGTAGATGCTTAGGTGTATCACATCGACATAATGCATTCTGTAACTTAATGCAGTCAACCTATAATTTGAATTTTCTATTTTTAGTGTTTCGATACGATAAGCCGAAAGCATTTTTTTTCTTTTTAAATCATTTTGACTTTGTAAAACAGCACCTTCAATTATTCGAGTATTATCATGAGCAATGATATCTATTATTTCAAATTCACACTGTCAATGTCCTTAATGTCCAGGTTTGCTTGTTTCCTATATCCAATGTTTTTGAGTCATGCTGTGATCATTGCAATGTCGTCATGTCGGGGTGTGAACGAACTTTTCTTCCGCATAATATTTCTTCCTTCTGGAAGATTTATTATTATAACGAAAATTCCCAGGACTTTTTATTATAGAATATTTTTTCCTAGTTCATAATACTTTTTCCACAGTCCTTTTGGTAAGTGAAAAAAGAGTAAAACATCAACAATTTTCATACCAACGTTTCCGTCTATATAGACGGAAACGTTGTTATGAAAATTGCTGATGTTTTGCTCTTTTTCACTTACAAAAAGGACTGCTTTCTCTTTCAAACAGAAGAAATATTATATGTGAGTATCAAGATAATACTTTTTCCGTATATGCCTCAAACACATGAATGACTGATTTACGGATATTTTGTCATAATTCAAACATTTTGACAATGATCACAGTAACATGGTTAGCTTACAGGAACAAATATCACAGAACAAAAATTCTGTGGAATCATATTTTCAAGCTATACAGTACATTGTACAGTACATGATTTTTAAAATATATTATTTCTTACTCCGAATTCTATTTGTAAATAAGTTAATTACAATATTTTTCCAATGACAATTATTATGCACATAAATGATATCCTTATTTGATTTTTTGTTATGTAAGATTTTTCCATGGTACTAGTATCAGAACATATATTATGAGCATTAAAAGAATCCAGATGGAATATTTGTTATGTAATATATTTTCCATGGCATGAGAACTTTTATTATGATCATGGAAGATTCATTATATAATAGAATTTCCTTTCGGAATTTTTTATACATAATAAAAGTTCTTGGGAAAAAATATTATATGATAAAATTTCCAAAGGAATAAATATTTCATCACAGGGGATGTCCTACTTATGTTGCTAGTAAGCAGATGATTCTACCTCTACCCGGGCACCTGATTCTGTCTTTATTGGGGTTCACATGTACTCCTTTGCAAACCTTCACGTCTTCTTTTTTTTTCATAAGTTTTCATGCTCCTGAATTTTTATATGAGGTTTTTTCTAAAATAGGTGTGACACCGCCTGATAAATTTCTAAAATCCATGAATTTATAAGATTATGTAATGCTTAATGTAATATTGTAATTCAGGTACATGTATCCATAATGATTTTGTTTTAATCCAAGGTTTTTTCATTATCTTCTTATTTTATCTTCGTCAATGATGAGGATTCATTATACAAAACATGCCGGATGCACCGTATAAAAATTAATTTCTCAATTAAGTGTGCACTCCGGTAGCAGAGTTAGCACATCATTCTTCATATCAGATAAAGATAACGGACTCACATCGTCTATAAGAAAAATGCAATATTTTTACCTGAGGTGACAATTTCCGTTACCTGACTCAGTACCACCAAAAGGAATACAGTAAAATCCATGTTTTACAATTTCTAACACTTAGTTTTCATTCCATACCAATGCTATAAAAGACGTATTCATCCTTCAGTATTTTATAGTGTCATTTAGGATGCTTTAAATCTATTGGTTCTGCATTCACGTGAGAGATCGATATTTTGCATTATCAATATGAAATAATATAATTACTATCAGCATAGAAAACGGTATGTGTTCTTCCACAGAGTTTACGTATCGCAGTGATAATAGACAGGGTAGGGCCACAAAACTCCTTAATGGGCACTATAATATTCCTTTGAATTTATTGAGAGATACTTGATATATCACATAAAGATTAATTTAAGTTTCCCGTCCTTAATCCAAAAGAACAATTCAATCAATGAAGCACAAATGGAAGTCTTAAGATATCATCAAGCGACGTCATTTTGACGTTCTGGACTAAAGATGGTCAAATTGCTTTGAAATATATATCTTGTATATCTCTGGGTAATTGGAGAAGCGAGAAGGTTGTGCGCACGTAATCCAGGATAACCACACCATTTTCTACTTGCGTGACAGATGGCCGTCTAAAGTCGGCACCGGTTACCCATTGGTCTCGTTGGTTTATGTGTAGTCTTTTGTGTTTGATGTTTACATGTCGTGTGTCTCTTTTCCGTCTCGTGCTGTACTCGTCTTTTGTGTTTTTGCATCGGGTGTTTTGGTGTTTTACTGTTGATGCTGCAACGGGGTCTTGTTGGAGATCTCCTCCCTTCTTTGTAATGAATTATGAAGTTTCATCATGCGTTGACAAACATAACTACTCATTCAGGTGTTAAACGTCCTCAAATATAATAACATCATTTAAAACCTGATAAATTTACAGCATGGACCAGACATTCACGTTTCGGGTTCTAAACCCAACCCTCGTCAGTGATCCACAGTCTAAACAATGTAAAATGGCCAAAAAGTATGAAAAATATTATGTCCAAAAAAGTACCAGAAGAGGTAGCAGAATGGGTGGGATATAATGCTACAGGACCCACGTTTTAGAAATTTCAAGAAGATTTGTAACAGAAAATTTCAAATGCGTGAAAGAGATAGACAATCAACCGAAGTTGATCGAACTTGGCTATATGTGCTCTCGGGAATTCTTGGTCCACAAGCAGTGACACTCACCAAGTAGTTCAAATGTTAAACGTCTTCAAATTCAAAAGCATAATTTAAGACCTGATAAATTTACAGCATGGACCAGACATGCACGTTTCGGGTACTAAACCCTCGTCAGTGATCCTCAGTCTAAACAATGTAAAATGGCCAAAAAGTATGAAAAACATTAATTCCAAAAATGTATCAAAAGACGTAGCAGAATGGGTGGGATATGATGCTACAGGACCCACGTTTTAGAAATTTCAAGAAATTTTATAACAGAAAAATTTAAATACGTTAAAGAGACAGACGATCAACCGAAGATGATCGAACTTGGCTGCATGTGCTCTCGGGGACTCTTGGTCCACCAGCAGTGATACTCACCGAGTAGCTCAGATGTTAAACGTCTTCAAATTCAAAAGCATCATTTAAGATACCACGGCTAAATTCATTAGGAAGCTTTTAGTCGCTTAGTGTATCTTATAAAAGCATATGAGGTACCTCTCTCCTGATTAATCAGCGACATTCTAGATTGCAATTAAATAATTACAAAATGTATTTGTTAATCTGAATCTACGCATTTTGATTGGTCGATTGAATTTATCCTGACTTACGTTATGAGATGATAAAATGTCAATTTGACCGAAACTACTTTTACACCAACACAAAAAAATCTAAAACTGTCTAACGCATGAAACAAGCAATACAAATGGTTTCAAAGTATCGATTGAAACTTAAGATTGTATTGTTTCATGTGTCGACTGATATACATTACAGTTCTGTATTATGAATATTAGCAGTGTTTAAATCGCTGCTAAGCGCATGATTTGAAAACTGCAACAGGTGTCTGAGGTGAACGACAGTTCAATGACAAATATGGATAATGACCATATCCCTGTCTACAGTACAAAATCGATAATTCAGAAAATCAGAAACCGAAGGCATACAAAATCAGGATAAAACAGGAACCAAAGCAAACAAAAACAAAAACCTCCACCATATGAAAAGAAGCGAACTCCCGATATGAGAGTGAAACAAGGTGCCCAGGAAGAGTAAGCATCTCCTGCTTGCATGCAACACCCGTCGCCTCAATTCGGTAGAACTGTCACATCCGGTTACTTCCTTTTTGGAAGATATAGAGTACAATCTTTGGTGGATGGTTCAAATGGTCTATGACAGAATATCATTCTGGATAGTGGTACATCATAGTGTATGACGAGTTCCCCATATCGACCGTAGAACTTCCTCAGTGACGATGTTAGTCGGTCACAAACATATCCCTGACTGCGAAGCTTATCTGAAAGACGCCTAGCTCTCAGAACAAAATCCGTATATTTGGTTTTTGCTCTGGCATAGCGTATCAACTGAGATATGAACACGCCATAAGCAGGTGATGAAGGGATGTTGCTACTCAGAAAAGGAAAGTTCGTAATGCTGAAATTGAAGTCGTCACGTTTGTCATAGAGTGAGGTGTTCATGTGACCATCAGTGTCGTAGGACAACATTATGTCCAAATAGGATGCTGACTTATTAGTCTCTGTAGTTTCTTTGACTTCAAGCTCCGAAGGATAGATACTGCTCAGGTAATCCGCGAATTTTGGATTATTGATGAACAACACATCGTCTATGTATCTGTAAGTGAAGTTGAAGTCAGAAGCTAAGTATCTTTTCCCTTCAGAGACCAAAGATTGAATGAATTCAGCTTCGTACGAGTAAAGGAAAATGTCGGCAAGGAGTGGGGCACAATTGGTCCCCATTGGAATTCCGACAATTTGCTGGAAGACCTTTCCTCCAACACCACAAAAATGTTGTCGATCAGAAAGTTTAACATCTGAAAAATGTCTGTTTCAGTGTACTTATTTTCAGAATCGGAGTTTTCTTTTACAAAGTAGGTTTTGTCATAGTTGACAACAATAAATTTGTATTTGCAATTGCCGGTCCTACTCGAAAACGTATTACTTATAATTTTTGCGAGTCTTTCTTTCAATTTAGAATGTGGAATTGTAGCTTAAAGTGTCGAAAAATCAAAGGCTTTGATCCAATGGACTCTACTTAAATGAGTGGATTTCAGATGTTCTAAAAGTTCCTTCGAATTCTTTAAAATCCACATCTGGTTGATACCACTGCGAGAATATACTGTCGAACAATATTTTTGTAGCCCAGATTTGATTTCAGATAAAACTTTGGTGAGTAAGATCGATACAGATTTGGTAGAACATTTTGAGGAACCAGCGATGAAACGTTGTTTGTACGGATTCTTATGCATTTTAGGTATGCAGTATAAGTATGGTAAATCTAAATCTAAATTGGTAGTGTCGAAGCCAAAGGAAGCAAGAGCTGATTTGTGGTTATCTATTATTTCAGAGGCAGAAAGGTTTGATGGGGTGTAAGTGGGATTTCCAGGTGTCGAATTTAAACCCAACTCTTTAACTAGACTGTCGAAATAGTACTTTTTGCAAGTAAATGTGTAATTATTTGAGGCTTTGTCCGCTGGTGTAATGACATAATGTTCTTGGAGGTAGGTAAGTTCTGTGATAACAGGGTCTTTAAATATAGACACGAATCTGGTGTTCACAGTTGATTTTAATCGGTTAATTCTAGATAAAAGTAACCCTCTGATTGATTTTATCCATTCGGAAAGGGTGTCGAGCTGTACATCCTCTTTCTTTGCCCACCGTCTTGCATATTCCTCACAAGAGTCCATGATAATTTTGACATTTTGGTTCCATGTAAAGGACATACTTTCTCTGTATTTGGGACCCTTTTTTAACAATTCTCTCAACTTGTCGTTCTTGACTATACTAAGGTCACCAGTAATAACGTGTCCACAAGGAGAGTAGTTGAAATCCGATGAGGAATATTCGCAGGGAAGTGGATGTAGTGAGGGATTACTTAAATCAATACACTGCAGGAATCGTTTGTAATTGTAAATTTTAGATGCAACTGTTGGTGTGTAGCTATAGGAAATACAAGGAGTTTCTTTTCTTTTGAAATATGGTGGGATTTTTTTCTGTGACAGTTTTGTGATTCAAAATTTGACCAAGATTCAAGTTATCAATACCTTTGTTTGCAAATCTTACTTTAATGAAAGGGCGGTTTGTTTTCTCCTCTGATTTATCTGATCTAACTGCTTGAAATAAACGAAAAGTAGAAATGTCCAAGATGACTCCTTGTAGTCTGTATTCTGGGGAACGTGTATCGGTATATTCGAGGTCCTTCGTATAATCGTAGATTTCGTGTAACTTCCGTAAAGGAACAGAGTATAATTTGGTACGAATATAATGCAGGCCTAGAGGCTCATTCAAAAATGGAACCAAGTCATCGAAGGAGAAACTATGTATCTCAGGCCTATTATATTTTCGAATGCCATGACTTCGAGGTCTTCTTTCTGGATCTGTTGAATAAGCTAGTCACATTTACCGATTGACAACCGGGACTTGTTAAGTTTCCTATAGTGCTGATGTTATCGTTGCACCAATAGGGCGCTGCAGTGTTAAGATTTTTTATCCAGAACTCTTCTCTGTTGCGATGGAGAGGTGTGCTCAAATTTGGATTGTTTGTGGGGTGATATATTTTCTCCAGGATTCTGACTCTCATAGATAAAACAGAATGATCCGCCTGGTCAAAATGTCGATAAAGGAGTTGACTTCCTTTATTATTTATTTTTGATCGGTGTCCTGACATTCTTTTTCGGAGCTGGCCTTTGGTTTCGCCGACATAAATCAATCCACAAAGTGAGCACTCTATTCCATACACAATATCCAACTTGCAAAGTCCTTTAGCTTTACGTGTTTCGGTAGATATTATGATTTGTCTACTAGAAATGCAAATCCCTTTTTTTGTTTACACCAAAATAGATTTAAAACACATTTCAGCGCAATCAGTGACTTACCGAACTATTCGAACTATTCATTCCTATGTCATTCTGATTCTCAAGAAATAATTCACAGCTGGTATTCAAGTACCTGTAGATCTTAACAAGTTAAAAGTCATGTTTGTAAAACATTAATGCCCCCCCCCCCCCCCCTACCCCTTCTGTGATTAAAGTCCGTCACAACTTTATACTTGCATTGATACAACCTATGGGGGTATAAAGTAACAGTGTAATGAAAAAAGTCAAAGAAGTATAACTGTCAGGAGGACCTGTATGTACAGCATTTATGCTTTGTTAAAGCTCTTCTTCTAATAAACTTCTACAAGGTAATTAATAGTATTCTATTAAATAATCACATTCAACAAACCTGATACTGAACAGAATGTTGGTATATTTTCCAACCAAAATTCAAGGGGCATAACTCTGTCAATTTTTTTTTGATCGGATTCGAAGTGCAAGGGGCATAACTCTGTCAAAATTTTTTGATCGGACCCAAATATAAACTTGACCTAGATTTTCATTTGATGTGTCTGTACACAAGATTCATTTCAGTATGTGAATACACTCCAGAGATATTGAACGAAAATCCTGAAATTTTGGTACTTTTCGAAAAGCAAGGGGCTAAACTTTGTCAATTTTTTTTTCATTGGACCCAAATATGAACTTGACCTAGATTTTCATTTGATGTGCCTGTACACAAAATTTCATTTCAATATGTGAATCCACTCCAGAGGTATTGAACGGAAACTGATGTCGTGGACCGACCGACCGACCGACCGACCGACCGACGGACCGACAGACAGAAAGTCAGACAGTGGCAAAGCAATATGTCCCCTCTTCTTCAAAAAGGGTATAAAAATTTTTGATTGAACCCAAATATGAACTTGACCTAGATTTTTATTTGATGTGTCTGAAAACAAAATTTCATTTCAATATGTAACTCCACTCAAGAGATATTGAACGGAAACCCTGAAATTTTGGTATTTTTCGAAGTGCAAGGGGCATAACTCTGTCAAAATTTTGTTCATCGGACCTAAATATGAACTTGACCTAGTAGATTTTCATTTGATGTGTCTATACAAAATTTCATTTCAATATGTAACTCTACTCAAGAGATATTGAACAGAAACCCTGAAGTTTTGGTATTTTTCAAAGTGCAAGGGACATAACTCTGTCCAAATGTTTTTGATCGGACCTAAATATGAACATGACCTAAATTTTCATTTGATGTGTCTGTATACAAAATTTCATTTCTATATGTAACTCCACTCAAGAGATAATGAACGGAAACCCTGAAATTTTGGTATTTTTCGAAGTGCAAGGGGCATAACTCTGTCAAAATTTTTCGATCGGACCTTAATATGAACTTGACCTGGATTTTCATTTGATGTGTCTGTATACAAAATTTCATTTCAATATGTTACTCCATTCAAGAGATATTGAACGGAAACCCTGACATTTTGGTATTTTTCGAAATGCAAGGGGCATAACTCTGTCAAAATTTTTTTGATCGGACCCAAATATGAACTTGACCTAGATTTTTGTTTGATGTGACTGTATACAAAAGTTCATTTCAATATGTGAATCCATTCCAGAGATATTGAACGGAAACTGATGTCGCGGACCGACCGACAGACCGACCGACCCACAGCGGCAAACCTATATGTCCCCTCTTCTTCGAAGGGGGGCATAGATAATATGGTTTCTCTTCACATATACAGGTCTACTTGTACCAGAAATGCTGTCCGAAAGTCCGTAAACTGCTTGTTGTACTTTCAATTGTCATGTCTGCTGCCTTCGATAAACAACGCGTCACAAATTATGTCATCACACAGTATTAAGTGCAAATAGGTAAAACGTGCTGGGGTTCAGAAGGGGAAAGATGACTTTTAAGAATAAATGTTGGGTTGTTGTTGTTTTTTACGCTTTAACATTTTTGCTGTTCGGGAAGAAGTCCGTAAAAGTCTAATATTTTCATACGCCACGTACTGAATCATTAATTTCATTAAAACTTGTACGAATTCAGAATAATTCATGTTTGGTAATTTTGCGTAAAACCGCTTTGCTATAGCTACGCTACGCGATTTTACACAATTTGTGATACAACAACTGACATTTTAATTCCAATATGGCAAAAATAAACATTCAATTCAAAAACCATCTCCGTCTGGGGTTTTCCGATTTTCTTCTTCTCGGGAGAAGGTTCTCTAAATTTCTTTTCAAGAATTTGTAAGAATTCGATTTTTGGATTCTGTTTTCGGGTTTTGTGCTTGATTTTCAATCAAGTCTTAATCATCCATTAATCATCCATTAATCATCCATCAATCGCCCATCCATCGTCCATTAATAATCCATTAATCATCCATTAATCATTCTTTAATTATACATTAATCGCCCGTCCATGGTCCATTAATGATCCATTGTTGCACGGTCTACATAATTTACACCTTTCCAGACGGTGCAATATTTTTTCATTGTGAAGCAATGATTGAATTAATGATTTAACTAATCATTGAATGATCAACTGAACCGTTAACCGTCCTTAACTGACCTGCCGTTTTTAAAATACAGCATGGCAAAAAAAAAAGGAAACGAATGTTCCCTTTAGCATAAGAACAATAACTAAAATTGTTTTATAAGAAAAAATCCCGCGATTGAAGGTTTGAACTACTATTTTATGTCACCGGCGGATCTAGATTTTTTTCCAGGAGGCGTTTCTAGCCCGTTAGTGAAAGGGATCCAGCCTTTGATTTTGAAAGAAAATAGGGTAAAACGGGACTAAATCAAATTATTTTTTTGCAAATTCCAACGAAGGATGGCCGGGGGGTGATACCTGACTCCATGTCCACTCTAGATCCATGCGTTTTAAAATCTTCAATCTGCATAGGATCAACTACCAACGATACCAGACAAAACTCGTAAGATTTCGATTGAATAATGTAACTCTTACGATTTCGATTTATATAACGTACTGACTGATACCCTTGAATAGTTTTGAACAGAAATAGAGATATAAATAGCGGAATATACCCGTAGTTATTAATATTTGTTTGAAAACTTGTACAGGGGAATCCTAAGCCACAACTCCTAAAATCTGCTTCCTATGTAGTCTATACACTCTAAAAAAAATTCAAATATCAATGTCCGTTTTGTTTTTTGTTTTTTTGTTTTTTTTTTCTTATCTCTCATTTCACTCATAGACTGGAACAAATTCTTTTAATTTCCTTCCCGTTATTTTCTTTGAAATCAACTTTTAAAATGCATAAAATTCTCATCTATTTACTGACCATGAGTGGTTTTTCTCTTACT
Organism: Pinctada fucata; assembly: GCA_028142955.1. Lineage (NCBI taxonomy): Eukaryota > Metazoa > Mollusca > Bivalvia > Pterioida > Pteriidae > Pinctada > Pinctada fucata. The sequence continues at coordinate 9,783,040 of AP027108.1, forward strand.
TGGAATGGCGACTTAATTAGTCAATCATCTGTGATATTTGTTTGATAGCCTAACAATTGCCGTGCAACAAGGTGTTTATTCAACTGCTCCTCGGGCAACGCCCTCAACCAACCAATAATCATTCATTAATCGATTTCAATAAAATCTACTCGTTCCAAATGATTTTGTCCTAAGTGTTTCTAATTTCAAAATGCACCCATGCAAATTCTTTGCGCATGTCCTTTCAGAGACTGTAAGTAAGGGTAGAGTATAGTTTCGAGTTACCAAGTGATTTGGTACCTTCGAGCGCAGCGAGAAGCTACCAAATCACGCGGAACGAGAAACTATACACTTACCAACTTAGTGTATACTTCAACACCTCGAATAATTACAAATCGGTCACCGGTAATGATTAAAAATTACATGAACTGTTTGAAAGCGTTAAAAATGATTTTAAATGAATAAGAAACTGAATAAAGTAATGATTAGTAAATTACATGAACATTATCAGAAAGATTGCACAATAAAAGTCTCACTTTTACAATATCGCAGCATGTATCCTGTCATGAAAATTCATTTTTAGTTAAAAAGTGTACAAATATTCAATACTGACGATTATTGAAAATGAATTATCTTATACAATGGAAGTCTAAAGGAAACTACTGATAATCTTGGGAAGCATGTGAGATTAATCTAATTACATGTACACATCTTTAGAAAATTTATTAGAAAATGAGTTCAAACTGAATTATCAGTATAATTGAAATGAGGATGTAATAAATTCTTTCTTTTTGTTTTTAAAATTGCCGGTCGAATTTGAGTCACCCTCCCATTGAAAAGAAAACATTCTTGATTATCATTCCTTTTATTTAAGAACAAACACATACAGATGAAATAACCAAAACATTTTTTAAAGGATAAAGTTTGAAGGAAACAATGACATGGACTTATTTAGATTTTTTCTGTGAGGAAAGTGGGGGGTTCCAGACTCTGGTTTTGTGAAAATGAAATAAAACACAAAAACACAATTACGGGAACAATCCAGGTGGTCCTGAACCCCCTCTTGAACCGCGCTAACATTTTTGACAAAATTTAATAGATAAAAAAAAAACAGCGGAGTCAGAAATTTATGAAAAGGGAGGGATGCCTAACCTCAGTTGTCCCGTGTTTATGTTCCATTTCTAAATGAATATAATTGAAATAAGATTTTTAAAAGAGTCCATTAAATATTCATTAGAATCAACTTGTATCAGCAGATCAGTGGCGAATTAAGGCGGTGCGAAGGAAGAGGGTATTAATTCTTTATTCCTTCCAAAATCTTACATTTTTCTAGGTTAAATGACCAATTTCAGGGGTCCTTAACACACACACCCTGATCCGCACTTGTATTTTAAACAAATCCTTATCCTCGACCCCCCACCCCTCCCCCGAAAAGGTGTTTCTGGATCCACGATTTTTTAAATGATATACATTACAGTCATTATAGCGTAATTCTCAATATATTTGTTGGAAAATTTCAGCATCTATAACAAAATAATTTGTTATATTTCTATATTATAAGGGAAAATTAACACACAGAAAGTTTTTGATTTGATAATTCCATGGTACAATGACTCTCTATAGCCAGTGTAGCGTTGTACCATTAGATTTGGTGACCAATTTAACCCATTGTGAGAGGTGTGAAGTATACACTAATGCTTTTTAAGTTGTAAGCATGAATCTATTACTTTAAATCATTATTTTTTTTTAAATTATGGAAGTGTCCTGTACCTCATCGTCTTAGGGTTGTATGACTTATTTCCCACTGAAGTATATTATGCTTAACCGTTTAATGTGATTATTATGTGAATTAATGGCAAATGCAATACTACGGTTATATAAATAGAAAGAAGAAAATATTCAACTTATTATGAAGAATATAGAAGTCCACCTAATTAATCATCAGAAGGAAATTCAACATGGATTTTCAATAATGGATCCGCTACCATTTTGGGGTCGTGAATGTTGCTTTTAAATCACTTTGCAATCTGAGGTCGCAGTTTCAAACGAGAAATTAGCGGTTTAAGCGAACAAATATGTAATTATTTGAAAAAAAATTTGAGATGATTTAGTCATTGAAGGAGAAAGCCTTAGTAAAGATGAAACTGCGTGTCTGACTAATTTAGGAAATATAAAACTAAACTGTTGTTTGGTAAGTGACACTGCCTAATTCTGTCATTTTTTTCAATTTAATGCATTTTTGAAAACTACTTTGAATGCAAATAAAGGTCAAACCACTCTGACATATTCCCATTACGTCTAAGTCTAATGCATCTGAATTATCTCTGTTTGTAGTTAGACTGATGCCCTTTATGCTATGAATTGATAACCATTACAATGGGCTTGTAATGGTCTAATTCCTTCTTTCAAAAATTCTTATCGTTCTTTTCTCCTTTTGAATAAATAACCATGTTTTCGATTCAATTTTTTTTTTGTATTTGGATATTGTTTATCTATATCCCCCGTGACTCTAAATTCATTTGTTTCATTTGCAGATATATGTACGTTCTGTTTCACAATGCTATCAACTGTCTGCATTTTGACATTAAGTGTATCAACATAATTGGACACAACTTCCTTTATGGTAAATCCTATGAAAAATCATAAAAAATGAAAAAAAACATAGCGACACTCAGGAATCACTTTTATAGGGTGTGACATCTAAGTGTGACAGACAGACGGACAGAGACAGACGAACGGACGGACAGACGGACAACGGACAAAGTGATCCCTAAGTGTCGCTATGCTTCGCAGGCGACACAAAAAGTATGCAATATTATACTAATATTGCATGAAACATGTGAACATAATTCGCGCGTTCCTTAGATGATTCGTGGCAAGAAAGATGAAGTGTTTCAATTTGTTACAAATGTGCTGTTTGAAGAACATTGTAAACAAAATTTTATGATAATGAACCAGACACTTTAAGTACTTTCAGTCAAAGTAATTTTCAGACGCAGTCAAATAAATTTGACATCAAACTCTTTCATATTTTTCAAAATTATTTTTAGTAAACTCAGTCTATATATTTAAAGAGTGCGCGGCTTCAAATTTCCTGTAATGACGAATCAGTAGCATACATGAATGAGATACATGGGATGGTGCTAATATGAAAAGTTTATACCCCTTTTAATTCTGATGCAATTTTAAGAAAGTATACATGTATATATAATGAGGGATAATTGGTTCACCCATTTATTGAGTAAGGAATCCTAACCTTATGACTTAGGTTGAACATTAAGAATTATTGAAAAAATATCTCCAATACGTTTATGAAAACGTAAGTTCCTACTCGAGTTATCGACCCTCAGAGGTTACTCTGAAGTGTGCCGCTACAACCGGTAAGTATGGACTGTATATGGACTGTATTTCGTATACCTTCTGTTTTTAATAATGTCGAAGGTTCCAACTCTCAACCTTCTTGAAGAAAATTCCAAACCAATTTACATGCACCAGACACGTGTTTCGAATATTAAATTCTCATCAGTGATGCTTTCAGCGGAGCCACCAAAAATAATTTCAGTAGCGCCCTCTTTAATTTTTTGAAGTTAGATTTTTACATTTACAATAGAGAGAGTGTGCGGCTCCAATTTTTTGAATATCCGTTTACAAATCCATCTGTGTATTTCTTTGGCCCCTGCGTCATGACATATGTTTGTATGGTTTTATCTTAAAGTTAGGTTATAAGTCCTCTACCGGCTCGCCGGAGGGGACTTATAGTTTTTACCCTGTCTGTCTGTTTGTCGGTCTGTCTGTCTGTCTGTATATACGTCACACTTTAGTTTTCCAGACTTTTTTTCGCTGTCAATGCATATATTGAACTCATTTTTGGTATATAAATATATCTCAATGTGATACAAATCAAGTTTGAGTTTCGTCAAGATTGATTTATTTCTACAAGAGTTATGGCCCTTGGACTTATCAAATTTCATGAAATTCTCAGTTTTTCGGACTTTTTTGCCATGGCATTGCAGATTTAAAAAATATATTTGGTATACGAATATATCTCAGTGTGATACAGATCAAGTTTGTGTTTCAATTAGATTGACCCATTTTTACAGGAGATATGGCCCTTGGACCTAGCAAATTTTATGAAATTCTCTGTTTTCCGTTTTCCCCATGTTTTCGCTGATACTCAAAAACAAAACTATATATCAATACATTTTGGTGTTCTACAGATCAAGTTTGAGTTTGCTTTCTGTTGACCCATTTTACAGGAGTTATGGCCCTTGGAATTTGCAAATGTCATGAAATTCTTAGTTTCTGGACTTCTCTTGGCTGTAAAGTTGTAGATATTGAGCTGAATTTTGTATGTAAGATACATTATAGTATGATAAAGATTAAGTTAAAGTTGAGTTTAATTGACCTGTTCTTACAAAAGGTATTGCCTCTTCGCAAATTTGATGAAATTTCTGCTTTCCAGACCTTTTCTAATGCACATATTGAACTTATTTTGATGTGAGATTCATCTTTCAGTGTAATTGAGTTATAGAAAACCCCGATGACAACCCCAACAACACTCACAATAGAGTAATTGAATTAAACATCGACGGACCCCTAGCATGCTAGAGGTGGGACCAGGTGCCCGGGAGTAAGTACAGGTCAAGACAGAGTTGCAGGACATGGCTTAAATGCCGGTAGGGTACCTATATCGCTTTCGATTCATAAATCTATTTTATACCACAATTGTGTGTTCCTCGAGACGTCTGGGTAATCGGAAAAGTGGGTTGTGCGCACGTAATCCGGATAATAGCACCGTCTGCTACATGTACTTGCGTGGCAGATGGCCGTCCTAAATCAGTAGGTTGCACAATGGTCTCGTTGGTTTATTTGTGGTCTTTTGTGTTTCATGTGTCTATGGTGTCAGTTGGTGTTCCTTGTCTCTTTTGTTCTGCGTCTCTCTAATTATTTCTGCTCTTTGTTTTTGCATTTGTTGTTTTGCTGTGGGTTTTGCAACCGAGTGTTTGTGGAGACCCCTTCCTTTCTTAATGGAAATATATGCTTGGGTTTCTGGATGACGGTGTGTTTTATGGTGATTGGAGGGGGCTGAGTTCCAGTAGATGGTTGGTATCCCCAGTGGTATCGATTGCGCCCGACTGTTTGCGGACTAATTTTTCATATTCTTACGAAGCTGACTTCATCCAAGCCTTGCTTCCCATTAGGCGAAAGCACCGCGCATCTGAGTTCAATTTTGCTTTCAGATACATAGATGTGTTGTTCATCCGAACCTTAGGGATCATCTACATCAAATCTATCTCCATCAACTAGAGATCAAGGAAACTACCGAGAGCGACAGGTCCACTTCGTACTTTGATATACTTCTATATTTCGACGCAAACGGCCATTTGAATACTTTCCTTTCCTGAGTGGCAGCGTTCCATCTTCTCCTGTTTATGGCGTTTTTTGTTTCCCAGCTCATACGGTACGCCATTGCATAATGTCGAAGGGGTTTAACTCTATATCTTCTTGAAGAAATTTCCAAACCAATTTCCATGCACCAGACACGTGTTTCGAATATTAAATTCTCATCAGTATTGCTTCCAGCGGAGCCACCAAAAATAATTACATTTAATTTTTTTGAAGTTAGATTTGTACATTTACATTAGGCAGTGCGCGGCTCCAAATTTCCTGTAGGGTCGATTTAGTAGCATATCCAGATAAAATTTATGTTCGAAATAGCATTGGAGGGATGGTGCTAAGATGTTAACCTCCTTTAATTTCGATGATATTTGTCGGTGAAATGGCTAGTTTCCGAAAAAGCAAAAAAGTGTATATTATGTCACATTGATAAAAGGCCAAAACAAAGCTTTCGTCAGGTGACAGAGCTGGAAAGAAGTAATAAATACACTTGACAAACATCAGGTCGCGGGGAACGATTTTAAGTGTTCCACACTGCAACGTGAAATAAGTGTTTATATCAATAATGTCGAAGGGTTCCAACTCTATACCTTCTTGAAGAAAATCCAAACCAGTTTCCATGCACCAGACACGTGGTTCGAATATAAAATTCTCATCAGCGATGCATCCAGCTGAACCACCAAAAATAATTTCAGTAGCGCCCTCTTTAATTCTTGCAAGTTCCATGTATCCATTTACATATTCATCTGTGTTGCTTTGGCCCCTGCGATTTGTGGTCTTGTTTGTTTGTACGTTCTTCGAGACCTCTGGGTAATCGGAATAGTGGAAGGGTTGTGCACACGTAATCCAGGATAACCACACCGTCTGCTACTGACGTGGCAGATGGCCGTCCTAAGTCGGAACCGTTACCCATTGGTCTCGTTGGTTTATGTGTAGTCATTTGTGTTTTATGTTTTTCTGTGATTTGGCGTTCCTTGTACTACTGCGTCTCTTTCTGTGCGTGTCTTTTTATTGTTTTACAGTGGGTGTTTTGGGAGGTTGCTTTTGGTGCTGCAACTAGGTGTTGTTGGAGATCCCCTCCTTTCTTCCAAGCGTGAAGATTTCATCGTTAGAGCAAGACGGTTTTGGGGTTGGCTGCTTGTTCAGTGTAATAATGCACAAACTTTAAGGCTGAATAAACATCAAAGAAGTACCTTACCGTTATTCAGTCCCAAAGCCGAGAAGGCAAAGCAAAATCGTGAGAATTCCCATCGAAACGGTTGCGAACCCCAGAATGAACATTCCGACGTGAAATTATCTTTGATGAAGTTCTTCGGCCGCTACGGGATATAATAAAAGCATATCAGATCCCCCTTTCCGGAATGGTAAGTGGTATTCTTGATTGTGGTTGAGTGGCTTTCATCATCACTGGGCAGGGTTGCCAGGCTTGCCTGTTGTGTACATCGCTGTGTGCGTCGAGATATTCACCGAATTTGACAACTTTCCATGGAGCTGTTGCGACGGGTGTTACATGCAATCAGGAGACGCAGACTCTACCGAGGCACCTCGTCTCACCTCGGAGAGTTATTTGTTTAGAGGTTTGCGGCCGTTCCAATGGAAATTCTTATGATTTTGCCCTACCTGCTCGAGACTTTAAGATTGAATAACTAATAGGTACTTCTTTGATGTAACAGTTATTGAATTTGGAGACGTTTAACATCCAAGATTATGATCGGGGCACAGATATGGATTGATTAAAATTTTCTAGAAGTTAATGTTTATCAAATTGAACTGAAAAAAATCTTTTAGTTCTCCTTTAAGATCTTGTGTAATTAAATTTTAATCACAAGTTGTTCAAATAACGTTACGTCACTACAAGAACTTTTGACGTCACGCTAAAAAAGTAACGTTCGTCAATCCCATTATGTGTAAAATAACTGTTACGCTACATGTTCTATTTTATTTTTACCATAAGTCCCATCAAATGAGAAAATAAATTTGGCACATACAATATGTTTAAAAAATATATTTGGATTTTGATTTCAAGCGTAAAATAAAACGGAAAAAAAATCGTTCCTCTCCAGTATACTTTACTTTTTTATTTCAGACAATTAAACCTTTTTTTTTTAATATCAACTTCTTTTATAAAAAGACTTTTATATCCAAAGTTATACTAGCGATCAGTTAACATCCAATTACTTCGGAAGAGATCGAGGTCGATGTTAAACGTCTTTAAATTCAATAGCATCATTTAAAACCTGATAAATTTACCTCATGGACCAGATCTAGTTTCTTAGGAGACGAGTAAGCCTTATTATCATTTAAGATGAATACAATCAAATAAAAATCAGTAAATGTGTATGACGAGCTAGGACAATTTGAGGTTTCAACCCAACCTCCTCCAGCCTATTTTGAGTCTCAGGAATGTATAACACAATACTAATTTCAAATGAAACAAAATTAAAAACTGATACATATAGAATCTATGAGTATCAAACAAAAATATGCATTATATACAATCTACATTTTAAGATTAAGTAATTGATTTTTTCTCTTACATGCACTTAAAACATCCCTGCGGGCGGTAGATTATAAACGCTACCATGCTGATGTAATCATCAATGTGGACATATACTAAAAGATTATAATTCTTTGTGTTTATTTAGAAGAATAATTCTTGTTTTAAACTCTTACCGCTGCTACATCTTCCACGTTTTGTAACCCCCTCCCACTTAATAATACTATTAATGATTTTTCAGTTCTACCGAATTGAAGCGGCGGGTGTTGCATACAAGCAGGAGATGCTTACTCTTCCTGGACACCTGGTCTCTCTCCCATATTGGGAGTTCGCTTCTTTTCATATTGTGGAGGTTTTTGTTTGTATGCTCTGGTTCCTGTTTTATCCTGATTGTGTATGCCTTCGGTTTCTGATTTTCTGAATTTTAATTTATTGATTTTGTGCTGTATACAGGGATATGGTCATTATTCATATCTGTCATTTCTACAACTGTTCATGTGTCACTGCTGATGGACCAAATTGTCCCTGAGGGCATTTGTCGGGCAGTCTTTCGCATAAATGGATAGTACTCAAGAGACCTACAAAGTGGCTGGGGTCTCGCCCACTATAAAAAAGCCCCAACCTGTTGCGTCTACGGACACATACGCAACAGGTTATTTAGGTGTCCCTAGATTTAGTTTACATGACATTAGAGATGAAACATTTGTAGTAAATAGCAACCCTGAGTTTTGGTTTAAACATGCAGATTGGTATTTTAAAATCAAGCCCCGTAAGATTGAAGTGGTCGATACACTAAAAGAGCACCAATTTTCACCAAGCGATCAATTTCTAAGTGCAGCACAAAAACTGCAAAACTTATAATAGACACTTCATTCTCAAGTAATCTCACAAAACAAACATCTAACACGCATAGTTTTGAAAACCGTGACTGTAAGAAATCTAATATTGTCTACGGAATTGAGTGCTCACTTTCTGGATTGATTTATGTTGGTGAAACCAAAGATCAGCTCCGAACCAGAATGTCAGGACATCGGTCAAAAATAGTTAATAAAGGAAATCAACTACTTTATCGCCATTTTGACCAGGCCGATCATTCTGTTTTATCTATGAGAGTCAGAATCCTTGAGAAAATATATCACCCCACAAACAATCCAAATTTGAGCACACCTTTCGGTCGCAACAGAGAAGAGTTCTGGATAAAAATTCTGAACACTGCAGCGCCCTATGGGTGCCCTATGGGTGCAAAGATAATATCAGCAGCATAGGAAACTTAACAAGTCCCGGTTATCAATCGGTAAATCTGACTAGCTTATTCAACAGACCACAAAGAATACCTCGAAGTCATGGCATTCGTAAATATAATAGGCCTGAGATACATAGTTTCTCCTTCGATGACTTGATTCCATTTTTGAATGAGCCTCTAGGCCTGCATCATATTCGTACCGAATTATACTCTGTTCCTTTGCGGAAGTTACACGAAATCTACGAATATACGAAGGATCTCACATTTACCGAAACACGTTCCCCAGAATACAGACTACAAGGAGTCATCTTGGACATTTCTACTTTTCGTTTATTTCAAGCAGTTAGATCAGATAAATCAGAGGAGAAAACAAACCGTCCTCTCATTAAAGTAAGATTTGCAAACAAAGGTATTGATAAATTGAATCTTGAGCAAATTTTGAATCACAAAACTGCCACAGAAAAGATCTCACCATATTTCAAAAGAAAAGACACTCCTTGTATTGCCTATAGCTACCTACCTACAGTTGCATCTAAAATTTACAATTACAAACGATTCTTGCAGTGTAATGAGTTAAGTAATCCCTCAATACATCCACTGCCTTGTGAATGTTCTTCATCGGATTTTAACTTCTCTCCTTGTGGAAACGTTACTGCTGGTGACCTTAGTATAGCCAAGAACGACAAGTTGAGTGAAATGCAAAAAAAGGTCCCAAATACAGAGAAAGTATGTCCTTTTCATAGAACAAAAATGTCAAAATTATCATGGACTCTTGTGAGGAATATGCAAGACGTTGGGCAAAGAAAGAGGAAGTACAGCTCGACACCCTTTCCGAATGGATAAAATCCATCAGAGTGTTACTTTTATCTAGAATTTACCGATTAAAATCAACTGTGAACATCAGATTCGAGTCTTTCTTACTCGAATCTTACTCACCAAAGTTTTACCTGAAATCAAATTCTTTCTTTTCTTTTCACCATCAGATTCGAGTATATTTTACTCGAATCTTACTCACTAAAGTTTTATCTGAAATCAAATCTGGGCTTCACAAATATTGTTCGACAGTATATTCTCGCAGTGGTATCAACCAGATGTGGATTTTAAAGAAGTCGAAGGCACTTTTAGAACATCTGAAATCCACTCATTTAAGTAGAGTTCATTCGATCAAAGCCTTTGATTTTTCGACACTTTAAGCTACAATTCCACATTCTAAATTGAAAGAAAGACTCGCAAAGATTATAAATAATACGTTTTCGAGTAAGACCGGCAATTGCAAATACAAATTTATTGTTGTCAACTATGACAAAACCTACTTTGTAAAAGAAAACTCCGATTCTGAAAATAAGTACACTGAAACAGATATTATTCAGAATGATGTTAAACTTTCTGATCAACACATTTTTGTGGTGTTGGAGGAAAGGTCTTCAATGAGTTAAAGAAGAGCCTGACGATAATCTCAACAGCACTCACAATAGAGCACTATGTTGAGAATCGACGGACCCCTAGCAAGCTAGAGGTGGGATCAGGTGCCCGGGAGGAGTAAGCATCCCCTGTTGGCTAGCCGCACCCGCCGTCGATGTTAATGCACGATAAAGAACACAGTATATAAAATGCATGCACTGTCTGACGTTATGTCTATATAGAAAGTGCTATGGCGACCATGTCAGGGAAATATATTCAAAACACTTACTGTCAAACCCCTCGCAGGGAACTTTTTTACGAGCTCCACACGGCAAAGGGCATAAGCATATTTTCGGAATTCCAATGGGACTAATTGAGCCCCATTCCTTGCCAACATTTTCTTTACTCGTACGAAGCTGAATTCATTCAATCTTTCGTCTCTGAAGGGAAGAGATACTTAGCTTCTGACTTCAACTTCACTTACAGATACATAGACGATGTGTTGTCCATCAATAATCCAAAATTCGCGGATAACCTCAGCATTATCTATCCTTCAGAGCTTGAAGTCAACGAAACTACAGAGACAAATAATTCAGCATCCTATTTGGACATAATGTTGTCCTACGACACTGAAGGTCACAAGAACACCTCACTCTATGACAAACGTGACGACTTCAATGAATGTCAGCATTACAAACATTCCTTTTCTGAGTAGCAACATCCCTTCATCACCTGCTTATTGCGTGTTCATACCTCAGTTGATACGCTATGCCAGAGCAAGTACCAAATATACGGATTTTGTTCTGATAGCTAGGCGTCTTTCAGAGAAGCTTCTCAGTAAGGGATATGTTTGTTACCGACTAACATCGTCACTGAGGAAGTTCTACGGTCGATATGGGGAACTCGTCATACGCTATGATGTCCCACTTTCCAGAATGGTGGATGATATTCTGTTATAGACCATTTGAACCATCCAACCAAAGATTGTACTCTATGTCTTCCGAAATGGAAGTAACCGGATGTGACATTTCTATCGAATTGAAGCGGCGGGTGTTGTGTGCAAGCAAGAGATGCTTATTCTTCCTGGGCACCTGGTCTCATTCCCATATTGGGAGTTCGCTTCTTTTCATATAATGAAGGTTTTTGTTTGTTTGCTCTGGTCCCTGTATTATCCTGATTGTGTATGCCTTCGGTTTCTGATTTTCTCAATTATCAAGTTTGTGCTGTATACAGGGATATGGTCATTATTCATATTTGTCATTTATGGCATTATAATGTACCATTGGTGTGATGAAATTTTCTCCTTGGATCCCTTTTTGAGTTGGGGAGGGGGCAAGGTTCTCAATAATCTTTAAAATGTAAGCGATTTCAAAGAAATTATATAGAAAGTGAAAGTGAAATGTTTAGATTTCTTTTTTTATGCTCTCACAACAGAAAGTAGGCGGCGATTTTTCTCATAGTAGATACTGGTAAAAGACGTGTTCCAGCTTATCATTCGAGGAAGGTTGGTGAGTTCGGGCTTTCAAGTCTTCAAAAAGTTTTCTATGATGTTCTAGTGAATATTGTTGTGTCTTTTTGCGATTTTTGGTTTTGTCTGATTTCATTTATTTGTCACTTTCTTGTGGGTTTGTTTCGCTGAGTGAATGCAGAATGATCATGCAGGAGGTACTTCCCTTTTCTCTTTCGTTTACTTCCTTGTTCTAATAAATGCATCAATTTCGTTTAGAGTTATTCCTCTTTCAACATTGTGCAAATTCCTTAGCATAAATTAATAATTCACCATAAACATTGTGATGGAAAAGCCATATGGTTGCAGGGTCATGATATGGATTTCAGAATTAGGCTGCCAATTTATCTGTTCTTAAATGATGCTATTCAATTAGAAGACGTATAATATTTGATAAATCAGGAATAAAGATCAGCGGTCATTTTCACAAAACTGCTTTTGATAAACTTGAGGATTTGTCGTAACTTTCAATTCATCATATTTCAGTCTAATAAATCACAATATTCAAACAGTTTAGATTTTCTTTCTCTAACAAGTGAAGTATCCAACATTTGGCATAAGATTTAAATATTGAATATGGATTTTAGAATTATATATACTTGAAAGTTACGACAAATTCTCAAATTTATCGTAAGTATTTTTATGAAAATGGCTGCAGGTTACATCTTCAAGTCAGATTTAGAAGCAGATTCAGAAAGTCAACATTTCGTTGCATCTGTATTTTATATTGGACAAAGGAAGGGATCTCCAACAACACCAGGTTGCAGTACCACAGCAAAACCCAAAACATCCAACGCACAACACAGAAACATCAAACACAAAAAACTACACATAGACCAATGGGCAACCGGTGCCGACTAACGACGGTCATCTCCCACGGAAATAGCAGAAGGTGTGGTTATCCTGGAATACGTGCGCATAACCCTTGCAATATCAGATAAATTGAGGGTATAGATGTATAGAAAATTATCACAGTATCTAAAATGCCATTAGGATTTAATAAAAAAGGAATTAAACAAAAAAAGAAAACACAACAAAATTCGATGGAATCTTCATAACATAATCACGTAACCAATATTTGGAAAAAAAGACAAAGGAACAGAGAATCTTAAATTGATTATGATCCTTTTTTGTTTCTTTGAGTCGGACTCCATAGGGAATTGATGAGATTTTTCCATCACATAGAAAAAATCGAATTTTTTATGTTAATATGCTCAAATTTTGAATATGATGACGAAGAAAAAGTAATCTCTTTCGTTAACTCGACTCGGGAATTTACACTATTATTTTGTCCCTGATTCTAATATATCATCTGGACAAAATATCAACTTTCCATATCCATAACATAAATTGGCAAATAGACGTACTATATGTTTTTGTCTGTCTATAACATGGAATGTGAATTAAACGAAAGTGTCCGTATAAACAACTACATTTGGTACAGACATTTCTAGTTTGAATATCATCCATTTACGATCGTTTTGTTTTTATATTTACTTTAGATTCTTCATTCGTCCTCATTTCCCTTTGAAATTATGAATTTAATGTTTAGATTTTAACATTACTAAGAATGGAAAGGGTTGTATGAAAACAAAAAGAAAAACGAAATAACAAAAACAAAGGAACAAAGCAAAACAAAACAAACACAAAAACAATAAAAGGTAAAAAAGATATCAGGGAATTAATCAAGGAATCATCTTATTCCTCCCGGCATTCAGTACAAGAATGCTCTCATAATTCATTTACTTTTGATTTTCTCTGTTATTTATCATCTTAATGAAATAAATTGAACATGTTTACAAAACAAGATGTTAAATTAAAAACAATCTAAATTCGTAATCGTAAATCGCTGGTCAAGCATTGTTTAATTACTCATCCTCTTAATTCGTTTCTTCTCTATTGTCGTATATCTTTTCTGCATTTCTCCGTTATTGGTTTTGATATCAAGATCCATAAAATGGTATGGATTTATCATATAAGTTTGCTTTATTCAATATTCACTCTGGTGTGTAAATTTGATTTTTGTCATGGTCAAAATGTAGGTTGCCTATATTCAAAATATCATCAAGATACCTAGAGGTGCCGTTGAAACATTTCAGGAAGTCAAATTTCTTGAATGTTTTGCAGATTTTGTATGATTTTTTTTTTATGTATAAACACAAATCTGCAACCAGGAGTGCTCATAGGAATACAATGCCTTTCCTGTATAGAGTGTCACCAAATCTTACAATAAAATGTTGTCTTAAAGAAAGGAGAATGCCTTGCGCACCTCGGATCGAGTCAATGGTTTTTATGATTTGTATTCTACTGAAAAAAAAGAATTCTTTTGTGTCAGAGGTAAATATAAATGTTTTCCCCTTTCAATCAAAACACCATTTTAAAATAAGTTTTGCCTTCTCATGAGGGAGGGTGGTGTACATTTTAGAGAAGTCGTATGGTGAAATAGATTCCACTTTAAAATTGAATAATTTAAATTTGTCGATCACATCACCAGAATTCTTCATTGACCAAAAATATTTCATGTCGCTATTATTGAATGCATTTTCTAAATATTTTGATACATGATTTTTTATTGCTTTAAACGCTGATGTCAAGATAAAACTAAAGTAGTACAATTGCTCGACTATAAGCAATAAATTGGAAAATTCTAAGGAGATTTGTGATGTTGTTGCAGACAGAAAATACTTGGTACGTATGATTTCGAGAAGGAGAGTTGAAATGAAGAAATGTCATCTTGGTGCTTTCGTAAAAAGTAAGGGATATTTTCATTCCTTTTTATAAAAGTGTTGGTGGTAGAAAGTTCCAAAGGTAATACTGATACAATAGCGCTTTCAAATGATAATATTGTTCTTAGCCGCCTTCTCGCCTTAGACGAATTTCTTTACGGTTGAATACTTTTGATAGCCGGATAGTATTTATTGAAACAAAAGCTAACGATGAAGTTAAGTCTAAATCAGTACGTATTTTTGTAATACACCAGTAGGAAGCAATTCCATTTGTACTCAAGGTCCTTTACAAATCTTATGGGTTTTTTGTGCTTATTGGTCAACATATATGGCCACCGAACACATTTCCACTTCCCCTCTGCAAACGCTGTACAAAATTTAGCAAAACTTACAGGAAGGAAGAACTGATGATCCTCTGCAAAGTCTGTGTTTTTAGTACAAATTGGCTTACAAATATGGCCACCGAGGGTTCTGACTGGCTGACGAAATTTCGACATCTCCAAACCTTATGCTCATAATTTCACGAAACCTTAAAGAAAGCAAATAAATGTACTCAAGGGTCTCCATCAAATTAACCCAGGGAGTAAAATTAGCACTCGCCCAGTCGCCATTGGCGACCATTTTCACGACTGGGCGACTAAAACTTTGACCAACAGTCGCCCAGATGGCGAGTAGGAGATATTGTAAATCAAATGTTCAAATGTCGGTTTTCAATTACATAACACTTCTTTCTATACTCCGTTGAGTGAGTACTTGTTCACACCTTACAGGTAGATTTAAATCCGTTTCGTATGACTGGCTACAGTAGGGAGCTCTCGAGTGGCCAACAATGGGATTAAAGTGATCATGTTACCGGTACGATAAGGGGATCGACAGCAGACGATTTTTAAAGACTGGGAATAATTAAACATGAAAAGTATGAAAATAAGACATCATGCATTTGTTCAACAAAGGATTTACAACTTATTATTTTAATAGCAATCAGCAACCATATTTTATCCTACACATTTTCTTCAAACCGAATGGCGATCAAGTGCGAATTCACGGGGTTGGGACTCCCTGGAATTGCCGAAAATTTTCAGGGTGGAGAAAGGAGGGATAGAACCCCTAAATTCTGTCCCCAAATCTTTGTTTGCGGTGAGTGGGGAGGGATGGGACAAGACTCCCACTGGAATTTGCCTTAAAATCCTTATTTTTTCAATTTTTAGCTCGCCGGGACGAAAAAGTCCGGAGAGCTAATGCCATACCCTCGGCGTCGTCGTCCGTAGACAAAACTTTAACCTGGGCTACAACATGTATATCTCTTGAACTATAAGGGGTAGGGCTTTGATATTTCACATGTAGATACCTTGTGACGAGTCCTTTCACTTGAGACCATGACCTTTGACCTTGACCTTGGACTTTGACCTACTTTTCAAAAACTTTAACCTGGTTTCTGACAAAAACCTGTATAGGCGAGCTATATATGTTATCTTTGATTACCCTAATATGTTTACTTGAAATTAATGCACCCTTAAAAAAAAGTTGGGCCCCTAATTTTCTAGCTGGGCCCCCAAATTTCATTTTCTGGGGGCCCAGCTGGCCCCTAAGTCCTGCAGCCAATTTTACTCCCTGTTAACCGCTTTCATTCTTTTGTTTGCAACTCAGGTGAGCGATGTGACCTCTTGTTTCATTCGCCGAACGTGTGCTGGAACACTTGACAAAGACGGATGTAGAAACGTTTTAAGGAGAGAGGTTCAGATTTTGTTTTGGTCTCTTTGAAGAGCGAAAAAGAAAATCTCAAAGTTATCGTTGTTGAGCAGTCCTTAAATAGAAAGTATTTAATAAAGAACTCTAAAATTCTAGTTTCAATTGAGAAAGGATGGCAACTCAAACAACACTCTATTGCAGCACCCACAGCAAAACTCCAAGACACTCAATACAAGAACGCAGAGCAGACACCCTTATAGAAATAGACACAAAGTAACACAAACTCACACCATTGAACCATAAAACAAGAAAGATCACAAATAATTCAACGAGACAAACTCACACCATAGAAAAATGAAGCACAACAGACCACACATAAACCATCAACACCAACGGGCAACCTGTGCCGCCTTAGGCGATCTACCATGTGAGTATCAGATGAGTTGGTTATCCTGATTTCGTGCACACAACCATCCAACTTTTCCGATTATCCAGAGTTCTCGAAGAACGAAAAATTGTGGTGTAAAATAACTTAAGTAAAATAACTTAACTGAAATTTTATCTGTTCTTAATTGATGCTTTGAATTTGAAGACGTTTAACATTTGAACCACTTGGTGAGTGTCACTGCTGGTAGACCAGGAGTCCCCGAGGGCACATGTAGCCAAGTTCGATCAACTTCGGTTGATCGCCTGTCTCTTCAACGCATTTGAAATTTTCTGTTACATTTTCTTTTTAATTTCTAAAACGTAGGTCCTGTAGCATCATATCCCATCTTTCGGTACATTTTTGGACATAATAATTTTAACACTTTTTGGCCATATAACATCGTTTAGATTGAGGATCACTGACGAGGGTTAAGTACCCGAAACGTGCATTTTTGGTCCATGCTGAAATTTTATCTGTTCTTAAATGATGCTTTAGATTTTGAAGACGTTTAACATTACTGTAAGGTGGACATACAAACAAACAGCATGGTGCAAAGCCATACGGAAGGCATATTGCGAGCTCATGCCTTTGAACACCCGACTGAGATTCAGAGAGAACATAGATTTGAGAAGGCATTGTCCCCACAGTCAGTCAGAGTGCAATTCTTAAGCTGTTACAAGGCTATAGATTGGTCCATTACCAAGTGTCCGTCTGCTGACAGAAGGATCATATCCATGGTATAAAAGGCGTTTGATGATTCTAACACAATTTCGATGGTTATTCTGTCTACCTTAATCCTTCTTATTTTGTTAGTTATGTCATCATAAAATTCAGGTTGTGAAATACCCAAAGTAGTTTACTCTAGTGCTTGTATGGATCCCAACTTCAAAAGAGAAAGAGAATTTTTTTGTATTATGTCCAGAAAGTCTTTACTAGAATATGAAAGCGAAAACCATGGCCTAAAAGTTTCGTGGTAATTTGTAAATTTCTACTAGAAATGACAGTTTACGATTTGTGACATGTGAAAATGATAGAAAGTATCATACAATACTGTCAGCCCGGCATCTTATATCAGTTATAGTTTTTCATTGTACAAATCCCAAGATAAAGATCATGAGAGTTTTAAAAGCTGATGAGGGGTAGATCTCATTATTTTCTCAATATTTCCTTAAAATGTCATCAAAATTAAGTTTGATATCACTTTTAAAATGTTCACCACGGAATGAAAGACTTAGTGTACTGGATGGAACCTTCTCTTTATCCGCCACTGTTTGATATTCATTGCTACAGCAAATCAGGACGTACTCAAGCACAAGGAGGGGAGCGAAATGAAAATGTATGCTATTGAAATGACACCTCCAAAGAGTTTGGACGTATGACACAAAGATAGACACACATATAGACATACAGAATGACAGACGGACAGGCGGATGGACGGACGGACAGACAAACCGATAATCAGACGTAAAGAGAGATAGACGGACCGACAGAAATATAGTTACCATGCACGTAGATCATATATTGTTAGGGTCATTGTACAGATAGACAAAAAGACTGTCATATATATCTTTTCGTGTAGGGCTCTCTATACATAAAGACAAACAGACAGACAGGCAGTGAGATGACAAATATAAAAAAAACGTATCCCTATCAAGAAGTATACAATCGTTAATCGAAAAAATAATCTAATCAAGGGCATACAAAACTAGGATAAAACAAGAACTAAGGCAAAGGAACATAAATAATAAAATCTACGAAATGAAGAGAAGAAGGAGTGAATCTAGGTACCCGGCAAGAGTGAGCATCTCCTACTTGCATGCAGCACCCACCACTTCAATTCGTAGAAAGATCACAGTCGGTAAGAAGAAAAGAGGGGATCTCCGACAACACTCAGTTGCAGCATCAACAGAAAAAGCCCAAAATACCCACTGCAAAAACACAAAGCGAACACGCACAGAATGAGACGGAAGTGGTACAATGGACGCCAAAGCACAAAGACACATCAAACATAAATCACTTTATAAATCACTACACATAAACCAACGAGACCAATGGGCAATCGGTGCTGACTTGGGACGGCCATCTGTCACGTCAGTAGCAGACGGTGTGGTTATCCTGGATTACGTGCGTACAACCCTCCCAAAGTTCCGATTACTAAGAGATCTCGAAGAACTTACAATTGTGGTGTAAAGAACCTCCTCTCTGTTAGATGACCATACACAAACAAGACCGCAAATCGCAGGGGCCCAAGCAACACGGATGGATATGTAAATTGATATAAAAAGAGGTCGTACGTAGCTCATGTATGTTATCACCCGAGGAGTCCGACTGTCATTCAGGGAGAAAAGGTGGTCGGGGCCCTGTCTTCTCTAAAAGAGGAGGTTGGACATGGCCTGTTATGGAGTACCGTCGTTACAGTCAGTCAGAGTGCACGTCTTACGAAAGCGCTGATACAAGACTGTAGATTGGTCAAGTACCAAGCCTAGTGTCCATCTGGTGACAGTAGGATCATATCCACGGTATAAAAGCTGTTTGATGATTCTGACGCATTGTTGATGGTTATGCTGTCTACCATTGATCCTTCTTATTTTGTTAATTATGGCACGGTAACTACAACAAATTAAGACAAATGTATAAATGAATATGTCATGACACAAAAGGTCTACGTCAGAATATCCCTAATGAGTCTGGACAAGGGGACGTCATAGTGTGCTACCATTTCCCCATATCAACATAGAACTTCCTCATTGACGATGTTAGTCGGTCACAAATGTATCCTTGACCGAGAAGCTTAACTGAAAGACGCCTAGCTCTCAGAACAAAATCTGAGTACTTGGAGATTGACCAAGCATAACGTATAAGTTGAGAAATGAAAACGAATTATGAGTACATGTACAAAAAATGTAGCTTTCCCGAGCATAAAGAATTAATTGGGAAATGAAAATGTCATATGCTGGTGACGACGGGATGTTGCTACTCAGAAAAAGGAAAATTTGTGAGATGGAAATTGAAGTCGTCACGTTTGTCATATAGTGAGGTGTCATGTTAACGTGGACGTCAAAAGATAGTCAAAAGACCTTATAGGTCGTGTAGTATTAGAGTTGGATTTTATTTACCCAGACAATAGGTTGGAAACTTACAACAAGGCTATAGGCTGCACAGGTTTGCAATATAACCTTGCCGTCATTGCTATTTTCCTACACCATTTCACCCAATGATAAAGCTCGAGAGTAAAATAGAGTGGGAAGATGGATACATAGGAATTATGTTGACCAAAGGTAGTATAGATGGGAAAGGGTATACCATGTATGAATAAAAAAAACATGCAGATCATCAATTCAATAGGGCAGAAATGAGGGGGAAAAGATCAACACATCATATCGGGCATTGGCCTTGTATCCACCAGCAACATACTAAGAATTAACCCTTTGACTGTATCTATGTAGTATTGATTATATGAAAGATATTGATACACCAAACTTTAGAGGGTATCGAACGTTAATAAGCTGTGGGTAGATCAAATGAAAATTGGTGTGACATACATAGAAAACTTAATTCAAATATGACGTTTGGGAATGTTAGAATGTTTGGGAATGTTTGGGAATATTAGAATGACAAGTATGGATAATGACCATATCCCAATACATAGTACAAATCGATAATTCAGAAAATCATAAACCGAAGGCATACAAAATCAGGATAAAAGAAGAACCGAAACAAACAAAGAAAAACCTCCACCCTATGAAAAGAAGCGAAGTCCCACTATGGGAGTTGGACCAAGTGCCCAGGACGAGTCAGCATCTCCTGCTTGCATGCAACACCCGTCGCTTCAATTCGGTAGAATTGTCACATCCGGTTACTTCCATTTCGGAAGATACAGGTTTATTCGGTGGTTGGATGGTTCAAATGGTCTAAGACAGAATATCGTCCACCATTCTTGAGAGTGGAACATCATAATGTATGACGAGCTCCCCAAATCAACCGTAGAACTTTCTCAGTGACGAGGTTAGTCGGCCACAAACGTATCCCTGACCGAGAAGCTTATTTGAAAGACGCCTAGCTCTCTGGACAAAATCTGTATATTTGGTACTTGCTCTGGCATAGCGTATCAACTGAGATATGTACACGCCATAAGCAGGCGATGAAGGGATGTTGCTACTCAGAAAAGGAAAGTGACCATCAGTGTCGTAGGACAACATTATGTCCAGATAGGAATTATTTGTCTCTGTGAATTATTTGACTTCAAGCTCCGAAAGATAGATTCTGCTGAGGTAATCCGCGAATGTTGGATAATTGATGGACAGCACATCGTCTATGTATCTGTAAGTGAAGTTAAAGAGTCAATTTCTTTTCTCGTAGTGCATTTACTAGAACTTGACTTACCGTCCGTAAAGACCAGTGCCTAGTGCCTAGTTCAACAAAAAAAATCTTACGGAACATGTCATGAATTTTCGTAATTTTTATTATTGAATAAAAGGTAAAGAAGTTTCCAATATCATTTCAACATATCTTATAAATCAAGATACAAAACATGACCATTCTTGTTTCATAAGGAAAACTAGGCAAACAAATAAGACGAAATGTTCCTAATATTGTGCGTAAGAATGTTTGTGAACAGGCTGGAGTTTCTTTATTTTAAGTGTGAGATTGCAATCATAAGTACAACACAGAGTTACCAATTGTAAAATCGAATTTCGTTTTACATGTAGAAAAGAACATCACGTGGGATCGAAAAAGTATTATGTGATTCCTTACGGAGGGTTTTGATTGTTTTCTCATCATTTAAGCGATAATGCACAAAATTGAGACGTTGCAGTAGGGCAATAAGTAAGTCCATACCTTTTATATATCTGGAAAGTCTATGGTTTTTGCAAACACTTCAAGAGTTCCAAAGACGGAATGCTAGCTCAAGAACGTTCCTGTGTCAACAAACTATTGAGTGTTAATAAAACGTATGAACTTTTTATATACCTAGACGATATAGACTGATTTATTAGGCATTGTCCTACTGTATTGGCTCATCATTTTCCAAAGTTTAATTTTAAAAAGGATAAAAATACCAACAAGCTCTCTGAGGGCTTACAACAACATACGTTTCTATCCCACGCGGCGAAGAAGATGCCATGATTTTAATTGAATCATAACTTCGTTTCGTCATAAACGTTGCTATGCGGAGGCAAAAATGCTGCACACAAATGTTTAAATGTAATCTCGATCGATTTTCTTTATATTTATAAGGACACAACATTATTTAAAATATGCACGCTGATCTCTTGAGTTTGACTCTATTGTTTATTACATCAGCTGTTTTTGTCCTTCCTCAGAGTATTTTGTACATCCGGTCTAGGTGAATGTAAGGGTGCACCTTATGCGAATTACAACACCAACTATACATATAGTGATAGTATTTTTTTTTTCAAATGATTGTTGCTAACTCGTTACAATACATTTTATTATTCAAATGCCGAACAACGGATATGTATCATACTTTCAATAAGAAGAAAAATAAACATCCCAAATGAATAATATGCAGACAATAGAACCATATAACAAATTTCAATAGGTTGAACCTACGCAAACAATGCCAAACTTGTAGATACATGTGCTTTATTTAGTAATTGTATTAAACATATATAAGACGGCGTCAGAAATTCACAATGATAACGTATTAGGTGGACATACTAACAACGATACAGTGACCACAATGGAACACACACATAAGACGAGTTAAAATGCTAATAGTCAAAAACAAGAACAACCGTTTTACATTATTTACACGTAACTGACAACGCTATATAAAATAGTGTCTACAGAATAACGTTAAAAACAGTTGGCACCAGACAGATCTAAAATGATTAAGCGACGTCAAATATTTTCAATTTTGCTGAAATAAATACAAAGTAACTAATAAAAGCTTGTCTTGCATTGTAATGAAGCGCCTAAAAGAATAAAAAAAATGATTAATGTTGTCATCATGTGGTCCCCAACTTTAGAACATACAATTTCCAACATATATAACAAAGAAGGAAATAAGAATAAAGAAAATGACACCACCTCTGTGATTTCTTACTATTATCAAGAGTCCTTCACGTTCTCTTATTATCGAGTACAATACGTCATCTTATCTTACTATATCCTCACGATTTTACTTTATGCTCTCTCATGTTCCCTACGACGAAATCAAGGCGATCGTGGATAAGTGTAAAATTAACTTAAACGTGTACATTACCAAATAGTCGATATACAACTACCAAACCAAAACCTTTGTAGAGACAATTGGCCGACTTGTTTCCCAAAATGCAGCGTGCGCCTATGTATACCGGTTCAATTAACACCCGGCATGACCCGTCGAAGCCACTTGATTGAGTTTTTTCCGGCAAGCGGCGTTTGCTGAAATGCGCCGATTTTCGCCCTATGATTTCAAGCGCTCATTGGTTTTATTCTAAGACTTTAAATTTGTGCATATACTTCACAGAGAGTGTGCGGCTCAGAATTTCTTGTAGGGTCTATTCAGTAATATATCCATATAAATTCATATTTAATAGCAATTCTCTGTAAGCATTTAAACAATTTCGGCACGCATGGTTTCCGATTTTCATGAAATTTCACACATAAGTAGGGACCAATGAAATATGGAAAATTTGACACAACAATTAATTCTAGGTCTTGTGGTTACCATGGCAACGGCCTTTAAAGTTGAACAATTGGCAAATTTGAGTTAATTTGAAGCATTATAATTTGGTCTATATGTGACATCAATGGAAGATTTTTTATGCATCCTAAAGATTAGGACATAAACTTTTAAATAAGCTCACTAGTAGTGTCTGATATTGTAAAAAGGCTGGTTACCATGACAACATAATCAGCTAATTTTGATGTAATGATTTCAAAATGCTGTTTGTATTTTCCAATTTTTCTTCTCTCTTGATGGGTATATAATAATGAAATAGGATTTATTTTATAAAATGAGCAAATCAAAGATAAACCCACTTGTTGCTATGTACATAAGTTACCTTGGCAATGGTAACTATGGTCTTAAATATTACTTATTTTGCACTTTCAGAATCATTTAAAAAAAATTTGCATCATGATGAACAGATAAAAATTATTGGGAAATATCCAACACGAAGAGCTCTTTCAAAAACCGTAAAAAAGCTATGGGGAACATATGTTACCATGGCAACCATTTTTTATTATTTTCATAAAACAGTAATTATTATTCCCAGGAAGTTCAAATTTAATAACAATAAAGATCAAGGAAGCCTCTATCAAAATATAATAAAAAAGTTTCGAATAATTAATGGTTGCTATAGTAATTTGGCCATATATTACAAAAATAAGCATTTTTTGTTGTTTTTCGAAGCCTTTTCCTCAATAAACGGAACAGGCTTACACAACCCTTTTTACATATACGATAAAGCAAAGTCTCAACTTTATTTTAGATTAAAAAAATTTCAGATTACTTAACTTTTGATGCCTGTATCCAAGGACTCTAAGTGGGTCCGTGTGCAATTTTACACAATCGTTCCCATAGCAACGGGCTATTTCCTGAACATTTAAAAAAATTTCTTTCGTGTAATGAAAGATCTACTTGAATACATTAATTAATTTTCATCACTTTGAATTTAAATTCAATAATCTAATAAAAAAGGACTCTAAATATTGTCCAGATTGCTTTCGTTTTTGCGAATTGAGGTCATGTTGCCATAGCAATGAACAGAAACTTTGTCCCAATGTAAATGCTTATGTTTTATTTGCATAAAAAACTCAAAAATGTAAGTGATTTATCGTTGAATTTTGAAAAAATGCTAAAAATACTATTTTGATAGGGTACCTGTGTTGTTGCTATGGAAACATATAGATAAGACTATAAAACCAACATTATTATTACTTAACTTGAAAGAGCAATGATAGGATACTGATAATTCATTAGTGTTTGTTTTAGATTATGCTGCATAAATTATGTATGTGACATCAAAATCGCCCAAAAATGCATTTTTTCAATATTCAAAGTCCGTTTCCATGGCAACCAAATGTGATATTAAGAAAATTTTTAATAAATTTTTACTTTTGGGTCAGACCCAACCTTATGTACAAATTTTATTAAAATCTGAGACATGCCGTGCCATGCGTCCTTCATAAAAGTGCAAATGCTTACAGAGAATAGCTATTAAGTTAATAAAATGTTCAAAATATGCTTACTGAATCCATTTATATTGCAGTATTTGGCATAAAATCAAGAATGTCAAATATCTAAAATGACATGTAAGTGACCAGGAATGGCCAGTTTGGACACGATCATAGCAACTTATTTCCATCGTTCGCGAAATGCCGTTTACGTTGAAGTTGAAATTAGTACACTTTTCAAAATCCCTGTTCCATGTTACTTTATAGGTAGGCCGTTTTCGTGCAAGAAACAATCCCTCAATCTTCCTTTCCTTGAAGTCGATAGAAGTACAACGTGAACCGCTTTTTGCCCCTCGTGACAATGATCCCATTGCTACAATTGATTCCTCTTCTCCTCGGAATGAAATCTTAAAAGTAATGTCAGAAGTCCACGACACTAGTTTACCTAACTCTTCGACTGTCAGACTTTGCGCAACTATTGGCTTAAATGAAAGTTTGGTTGAAATACATGTATTTCTATATCTTGTCAATTCCCTTCTGTCCAAAACGTACTCAATGGGACTGATCTTGGGCTCAATCCTCCATGGTGATTCCAATAAAAAGGATAATGTACTCTTTAACAATTCAGAGGGAATGTTCATATCCTTAAATGGCGTTAATATATTAAACAACAGTGTTCGCTTCTCAGCAAAATGATAATTGAATAGTCGAACACTTCTTTGAAAACAATATTTTCCCGGTCCATCACAATCGCCAATGCACTGCCCCTATAAGAAAACGAAGATATATTTAACGATAACATACTAAAGAAGGAGGCCATTCAATATCCCAATTTCATTATTAGTTTATCTAAATTTCCGTTTGTCTGTGGCTCAAACGTTTTCCGGAATTTTCTCTATCACGGCCATAGATATTGAAATGAACTTTTATTGGGAGCTTCAGAGCAGTGCATTAAATATGATTGTTGCACGGTCTACGTGGTAGACGGTAATTTACACCTTTCCAGACGGTGCAATATTTTTCATTGTTAAGCAATGATTGAATTAATGATTGAACTAATCATTGAATGATCAACTGAATTAATTGTCCTTAACAGACCTGACGTCCGTTGCTTCCCGTTTTTGAAATACAACATGAAAAAACAAGGAAACGAACTCGTGTTCCCTTTAGCATAAGAACAATAACTAAAATTGTTTTCAAAAGAAAAAAAATCCCGCGATTGAAGGTTTGAACTACTACTTTAAATGTCACGGGCGGATCTAGATTTTTTTTTCCAGGAGGCGGGTCCAGCCCTTTAGTGAAAGGGGTCCAGCCTTTGTTTTTGAAAGAAAATAGGGAAAAACAGGACTTAATCATTTTACAAATTCCAGCGAGGGATGGCTGGGAGGAGGGGGTTATACCTGACTGCTATCCACTCTAGATCCATGGATGCGATTTGTTTTACAATGTTCCAATTTGCATAGGATGGACTACCAACGAAACCAGACAAAACTTGTAAGATTTCGATTGGATAATGTACTGACTGGTACCCTTGAATAGTTTTGAACAGAAATAAAGATATAATAATCCCGTAGTTTTGACTATTTGTTGGATAACTTGTAAAGTGGAATCCTAAACAGCAACTTCTAAAATCCGCTTCCTATATGTAGTTTATTTACTTGAAAAATTCAAATATCAATTTCCTTTTTTTTTTCTCTCTCTCTCTCTTATTTTACTCATAGACTGGACCAAATTCTTTTAATTTCCTTTCCATCATTTTCTTTGAAATCAACTTTTTTAAAAAATGCATAAAATTCTCACCTATTTACTGACCATGATCACGAATAGTTTTCTCCTACTCGGAATGGCGACTTAACTTATAATAAGTCTATCATCGGTGATTATTGTTTGATGGCCTAACAATTGCCGTGCAACAAGTGGGTTATTCAACTGCCCCTCGGGCTACGCCCTCGGAGACAGTAGAATAACCCTTACATTTTCTATCAGGATTGTTTTACCGTTTTTAAAATAGTTTAACGTTTGACGAAGAATTTGATGCCAAAAGGATAAGATACCTTCCAGCATGGATAACGATGAGATATAATTATACTTTTTATATTTTAATCTATCGTCCGTTACAGAGAAAATTTGCAGTGCAGCTCAGAAATATACCCTTTGTTCAGTAGTCGCTCGGTTAATCGCCTTTCCCTCAGAACGAAATCATTATTGTATTAACATGCTTTTGAAAGACGTATCAATTGGAATATGATTAGGTAAGAGACGAAAGAATGTCAGGGATAATTGTTCTTTTCCAGCTGAAGTTGTTATTCACTGATATATTTTGGTTATCATTGTTGTCAATGATATATGTATCATGGGAACTTAATATAAAGCAGAAGTAATGCTTTCAGGGGCATCTTTCATAACTTTTTTGCCATATTTTTTTTCACAAGGATATATTGTGCTAAGGTCATTGGCATATTTCTTTGCAGAATTGAATGGGAGTTCTAGGTGGTTCTTTTCATGAGAGAGGCTTCCTATATGTATAGAAAAAATAAATAATAAAATATGAAAGATATAAAAGAGAGAGAACTCTTTATTCACCTGTTTGCTATGACATTGATTTTTTTCTTCATTAAACTGAAAGAGTATTCCAAGCATCACTGCAGTTGAGCGTTGACCAAAGATTGATGCAGGAAGAATTTTAATTTTAGGGATTCCCCGTCTTGGCTCACATGCATGATTCTCAAGTGGGTTACATCGCCCTTCTGCTTCACAACATTGCAAATTCTTGTAAAATTCTGCAAAAAGAAATATATATGAGTCAATGAAATTCATAAATGAAACCAGGAGATGTCCAACAACACTCGTTTCCAGTACCCACAGTAAAACATCTACAGAAAGAGACGCAACAATGACAAGGAACACCAACTCACTCCACAGAAACATGAAACACAAATTGCTTCACAGAAACCATCGAGACCCAAGGGCAATCTTGTTAGAACGGTAATCTGCCACGCAAATAGCAGACGGTGTGGTTATCAAGATTACGTGCTCACAACGCTGTTAAATGAGAAATTCTTAGATTTTACGCACAAAATAGGAATTCCGGTAGCCAAAACAACATAAGATATTTAGTCATATATTTATTATTGTGCGTATTCATATATCTATTGCATGCTGTTACCTAACATGTAGATCTAGAGTTTATGAGAAAAAAGTCCCATCGTGGGTCTTCTTTAACTCATTCGTGTTTCAAAACATATCTTTTTATGTTTGAAAATGTCATACGCTCTGATTGAATTCAAACAATGAGTATTGAGAGGAAGCTTCATTAGTACCTTACCCAAAACGCGGGTGTCTGGTCCACACTGCTTTATCTCTTAATAAATTATACTATTCAATTTGAATACGTTTAACATTTGTACCACTTTTTGAGTGTCACAGCTGGTGGACCAGGAGTCTCTGGGGACATGTGTAGCTATGTTCGATCAACTTCGGTCGATCATTTCTTCAATGCATTCGAAAATCTCTGTTATAATAATTTTCTGAAATAAATTTCTAAAACGTGGGTCCTGTAGCATCATATCCCTTTCATCCTTATACTTCTTTGGTACTATTTTGACATAACTTTCACACTCTTTGGCAATATTACATTGTTTAGATTGAGGAGCACTGACGAGAGTTAAGTACCCGAAACGTGCATGTCTGGTCCATGCTAAATTTATATCTCTTAATAAATGATGCTACTAGAGCAGTTGCATTTATTTTACTTCACCACTGCTTTTACCACAACTCTACGCCTCAGTGGTCACTGCAGTTAGGGGTTACATAATCTTGTTCTCGAGTATTGACTACTACAGTTAACTTTTATAGCTGACCTTCCCTGACGTTTTACAGGTATATTTCATATCTTAGACATAAAACTTACAGGTACATTTTATGTAAATTTCCCTTTTTCAAGCGAAGAAACATTAAGCGTTGTAATTTTTGCTACATAAATAAATTATCCTTCCGTCTGCATGTCCGTCCGTCTGATGATTATACTTTCACATTTAAATTGTCAAAAAGTGACAGGTCAGCTTTAAAAGGTAACTGTAGTTGGATCGCCTCAGGACAGGATTGTGTATTGAACAATGTAAAGCCATGGCTGTGAAATATTCTGTTTAACGTGTGCGGACTGGTACCTTTCGAGACAAAATACCAGATAAAAAGCATACACTCACAATTAATTCGAGATTGCCAAAGGTATCCTGTCTAACTGAAAAAAGGTTCCACTACGGCTTTATTACTTGAAATGAAAAAACGGCTCACATTCCCGTCTCCCCTGACTTGTGCAGTGGATATGTGCCTTAAATCAAATTTCAGAATAATACATGCCATTGACAACAATACAACAATTGTATATTTGTGTGTTTTCGCCTAACTGGAGGGTGTCTTTTTTTAAAACATCAGGATGGAAAAAGAATTAAATACCACGGCCTTATCCCTAACCACAGTGACCACTGAAGCGTCGATGTGAGGTAAAAGAAAGGAGGGGATCTCCAACAACACCAGGTTGCAGCACCCACAGCAAAATCCCAAAACACCCATGCAAAAAACACAGAACAGACACCCACAGAAAGAGACGCAAAAGGGACAAGGAACACCAACTCACAACATAGAAACATGAAACATAAAAGACTACACATAAACCAACGAGACCAATGGGCAACCGGTGCCGACTTAGGACGGCCATCTGCCACGTAAATAGCAGACGGTGTGGTTATCCTGGATTATGTGCGCACAGAGTGCCTCACAATACCATATCAATGATGATACCAGATGTTTGTCAGGCAATTATTTTTGAATATGGAGATGAAGTCATAGCTTGTCCAAGAACCCAAGAAGAATGGCGAAAAGTTGCAAAAGAATTTGGAACTCGATGGAACTTTCATCATGCCCTTGGTGCCATAGACGGGAAACATATCGCCATCAAAGCCCCGAAGAATAGTGGGTCCTTGTACTATAACTACAAGGGATTTTTCTCTATAGTGATGCTTGCTGTTGTTGATGCAGACTACAAATTTTTGTGGGTTGATGTCGGTGCCAATGGATCAGCATCAGATACACAAGTATTCACTTTCTGTGAGCTGAAACAAGCCATTGACAATTCAGAGATGAATTTTCCATCTCCTGAACCACTTCCACATGATAATGAGGACATGCCCTACTTCTTAGTAGGCGACGATGCCTTTGCGTTACGGACATGGATGATGAAACCATTCTCCAAACGCAACCTATCACCTGATGAACGTATTTTCAACTACAGACTTTCACGTTCAAGGAGAGTGGTCGTTAATGCTTTCGGCATTCTTGCTAATCGATTTCAGTGCCTCCTCACCACAATGCGCCAAAAGCCAGAGCCGGTGCAAATTATCGCACTGGCATGTTGTTGTCTTCACAATTTGATGAGAATTCGGTATTCAGGAATCCAGTCAGCTATATTGGATCAGTCAGATGGCAACGATAACATCATCCCAGGTGAATGGAGAAATGGTGCCGTCATGCACGATCTCGGAAACAACCAGAGAGGAAATGTGGCATCACGTGCTGCCCAACAACAAAGAGTATCTCAAGGCGTGCTACAACTCATCCGTTGGTGAAGTTCCATGGCAACGTAAAATTTTATGACCTTGAACGAACAATTGTCTAAAATGTACTTTTATTAATACAGATTACATTTTATAAGCAAAAGTAAACTTCAATAACTGTATCAAGATTTTGTTGGTAATAATGCAACAACATGCCTTCTTATGACATTGCGTTGATTGATTTAGAATTAAGTTGAAATATAATGAGAATGAAACATTCATTTAAAGTGGCATTAACAACAGAGCACCACAATAGGCAAGCATGAACCTTTTTTCATAACAAGCAAGATAAAAAACAAAAATAGTTCTTGAATTTTTTTAAATAACTATGTGATCAATCATTTATTAAGGTTCTTGTTATTAAATTGGTACAAGCTCTATCCGATGGTGGTATTTGCTTTCTCTTGCAGTACTTTGATGTGAGCGAAATAATACATGTATAATTACATAAGTAACAAATTTTTGCGACATGTATACCATACACTGGAATCATTTTGCTTCTGCTTAGTGCCCAATAACAATTGCAAAATTTACGAAAACAAAAATGTTAATGACGGTCAATACGCGATGAAGAGTACATTTTCTATGAATCATTACTTTACTGTGCACCGGATAAATTATCAAGTTGTCTGACTAGTGAACCGAATGGTACCTGTGAGACGAGCTAGATGGATCTGGAGTTGGCATCGCTGTATTCCTATGTTGTTGCGATCCTGTACCCCATGTATCATCAGTTATACTGGGTTGTGTACGACTGCAATGTCCAAAGTTAGACTGTTGAGGCTGTTGCTGTACCATAGGTTGTAGCTGATTGTATGTGGGTCCGTATTGTTGTAACTGAGGTTGCATCTGTGACTGTTGCTCCTCAAGCTTACGGATACGCTTTGATTCCCCGACATAATACATGAGTGTGTCATGGCTTTTCCTCAGATAATCATCCCACAGGTCTTGGTTTATAGAAGGATGCATAGAGGCCAGATAGTTAGAATAAGCTGAATGGGGATTGTCCAAAGACTTGACCATTTCCGTCACCTTCTCTCTCATCTTTCTGCTGCCCTCAGTCCTTTCTTAAAGTTTATCTATAAGGTCTTGTAGATCTGTGTCTTTTTGTGCCTTTTTTGTCCTCTTGCCCTTCGAGGGAGCAGGAACAGTAGATGCTGGTGATTTGGATAATGATGACCCTTCTCCAATCTCCTGGTCTACAAGGGGTTCCTCTTCTTCGTCGTCTAATTCGGAGTCATCTGAAGGCAATGCTACTGTATTAGAGGTGATACGACAGCCATTCTTATCCCTTGAAAATCCAACCTGTCTGCTTGCAACTCGGACAATGTGGCTCTTAAAAAAAGGCAAATTTTGTGAGGAACCATTTCTCTTTTTCGGTGTAATCACGGGAACCATCACCAGACTTCTTTTGGATTAATTTCCCGAACTTTGTTCTCATCGTC
The DNA here is from genome assembly GCA_028142955.1 of Pinctada fucata. NCBI lineage: Eukaryota > Metazoa > Mollusca > Bivalvia > Pterioida > Pteriidae > Pinctada > Pinctada fucata. Next base: position 9,815,090 of record AP027108.1, read on the forward strand.
TTATACCACTTGTGCAGAAGGGCTTCTGTTAATACATAACGACATCAGAATAGGAAGTATGAAATTGAAAATTATATCATTTTACATCAAATTCAGCGAATGTAATTTAAAATACCAAATAATTCGGTTCAAATATTTATAGAGTTCAAAATTTAGGACTTATTCAATTGGAATTCCCCCATTTTTTTAAAGATGTCATGGCTATAGGAACTGAAAAGCAAAATACACTAGCATTTGATTAAGCATCCTGATTATGAAATCAAACAAATTAACTCTGTTAAGAGACATTTTTAATTAAATGTTATCAAATTTTCAAGAATATGTTACTGATTTTAAAAAATCATTTTCATTAAATTTTTACCAGGAATATCCAGTTTGACTGCTATCTCAGTCCACATAGCAGCCTTCTTCTCCTTGTTTTTGTACTCTTTAAGACACTTATTGTACAGTATTGGGTTATCTTGTAACCACTCGACAATAAGTTCTTCTTGCCGTTCTGTGAAGTTGTTGTACACGCGTTTGGCCTTTCGTCTAACATCTTCGCTGCAATCATCACCATCATCAGACCTAGATTCGATCTCAGGAGGTACATGTATTTGAACCTCCGCCCTCGGTTCCTCTGTCTGTGCCTCAGAATTTTGTGATGGTGAAGGCTCCAGAGGGGACTCTGGTATTGGGTCTACAGCCTTCTTTTTTTCTTTGGTGTTTTTACCCTCCTTCTCTTCGCAGGCATGTTTTCAGACTGACAAGGTCTATTCACAGAAGACTACTCGCCAGAGGTCCAGAAAATGTCGTACACAACTCGAGAAATGTCGTTCACGTGTTGAAGAAATGTCGTGGCAACTCGTAGCATCTCGTGTGTATGTCGACCAGACACCGTGCGCATGTCCTCAAAACTCGTACGTAGATCGTAAAATATCGCACGAGTTTATTCCAGGGCGAGAAGCGCCGAGTTATGGAGACATGTGCACGATACCTGTACGAGTTAATACGACACCCCTTCAACATCTCTTCGACATTCGTACGAGATGAAAACTCGTACGACAATTTTAAACCGTTTAAAATTCTCGCCACCACATGCGGAGTTATCGCGACATAGGGCGATATTCCTACGACATATGAAGACATTTGTACGAGATCTACACCACACATGGCGAGTTGCGACAAGTTATAACTCGCCACAACTCGTAGCTCAAATTTGCTATAGTGTGACAGGGGCTTTATGCGACATCTTTTCGATATCTCCTCGACATGCACACGACATGAAAACTCGCACGACAATTTGAAACCGTTTAAAATTCTCGCCACCTCATGCCGAGTTCTGGCGACATGAGGCGACAATTCTTCGACATGTGAAGACATTTGTACGAGTTCCACGCGACATATTACGAGTTGTGTTGAGTTGTAACTCGCCACAACTCGTAGCTCTAATTCGTGCTAGTGCGACAGGGGCTTAAGAGGTTTACCTGTAAGTTTTAAAACATTAACTAAACTACATGACGTTATATATCAGAAATAAAATTTGAAAGTTCTATATCCTTCAATCGGTAAATAATGAAAACCGGAACTTTAAATACGGTTACCCGTATAATTTTGTATTCCATTGCGACGACGTAACTCACATTTAGGATGGGAAGTTAATATAACTCTTGCTAATTTCGTCCCTAATTCTCGGCATTTTCGTCCTTAATTATCGGCATTTTGACCAAGCGGATCATTTTGTTTTATCCATGAGAGTCAAAATCCTGGAGAAAATATATCACGCCACAAACAATCCCAATTTGTGCTCACCTTTCCGTCGCAACAGAGAAAGTTCTGGATAAAAAGTCCTAACACTGCAGCGCCCTATGGGTGCAACGACAACATGAGTAGCATTAGAAATTTAACAAGTACCGGTTGTCATTCGGTAAATGTGACTAGTTTATTCGACAGACCACAAAGAAGACGTCGAAGTCATGGCACTCGTAAATATAATAGGCCTGAGATACATAGTTTCTCTTTCGATGACTTGGTTCCAGTTTTGAATGAGCCTCTAGGCCTGCATAATATTCGTACCAAATTATACTCTGTTCATTTACGGAAATTACACGAATATTTCGAATATACTAAGGACCTCATATTTACCGATACACGTTCCCCATAATACAGACAACAAGGAGCCATCTTGGACATTTCTACTTTCCGTTTATTTCAAGCAATTATATCAGATAAATCATAAGAGAAAACAAACCGCCCTTTTATAAAAGTAAGATTTGCAAACAAAGGTATTTATCAATTGAATCTTGTTCAAAATCACAAAACTGTCACAGAAAAATTCCCACCATATTTCAAAAGAAAAGAAACTCCTTGTATTTCCTTTAGCTACACACAAACAGTTGCATCTAAAATTTACATATATTGATTTAAGAAATCCCTCACTACATCCGCTTCATTGCGAATATTCTTTATCGGATTTCAGCTACTCTCCTTGTGGGCAGGTTATTCATGGTGACCTTAGTGTAGTCAAGAACGACAAGTCGAGAGAATTGTTAAAAAAGGGTCATAAATAAAGAGAGAGTAACTCCTTTACATGGAATCAAAATTTCAAATTATCATGGACTCTTGTGAAGAATATGAAAGATGTTGGGCAAAATAAGAGGATACCCATTCCGAATGGATAAAATCAATCAGAGGTTACTTTTTAGCTCACCTGGGCCAAAGGCTCAAGTAAGCTATTGTCATAGCAATCCGTCTGTCGTCCGTCGTCGTAAACTTTTCACATTTTCAACTTCTTCTCCAGAACCACTGAAGGGATTTGGATGAAATTTGGTAGGCATTCCTACAAGTGTTGTTGATTTTCGTCCGGATCCGTCAACAGGTGGCGCCACCAAAGGCAAAAGTAGGTGGTACCCTCCTTTGACAAACTTCTTTTTCAGAACCAAAGTACATATCGACAAACCGAAAGCATCAAAATTATCTAGAAAGATGACTTAAAAAGTGTTCTTATTTTTGGTTCCTCTCCGAAGTGAAATTTTGACGCGTTTTTGACGTCTTTTCGGACTTAGTCAGAAATGCACATTCTTGCACTATTTCTTTGAAGAACTCAATAAGTGTATTATTTTAAACACTCGTTTACTGCACATTTATCATATTTAACTTACTTAATGCTTTGATATGTATTTTATGCTTAAATTTCATTTTTTTTGATTTTTTATGATTTTTTTTTTCTCAAGTAAAAAGGAAGGGGGCGTTGATTTTCATACATTTTCTGCCTCTTTTCTATAACCACTCATCAGATTGTCATGAAATGTTGTAGGTATGAGGTACTCATGCATGGTTCCCTACAAGTGAAAGATTTTTGTCAAGATATCCACTGTTGGATTTTTAAGGAATATCTTTAAGATTGTACATAGGTATAATGTATGTTTTCCATGCCCAATGGACCCATTGGGAGTGGCTACAAACCCCGGCGGGACCCCAACAAATTTTTTTCCCTTTTTCATTTTTTTTCTCTTTTTCTTTTTAGATTAATCGTTACAAATGAAGCTGTGAAAGAATTTTGTCAAAATATCAACTTTAAGATTTTTAATTATTTTCTAAAAGAGACAAGCTAGTTTGGCTTTGTGTACTTATTTTCGTACGTCGAAATAACTTGGCCACATACGCTATCAAATATACTCTGATTTTATTTTTAAGATGTTGACTTTTTCCATACATGCGTATTTCACAACACGCCCATTTGGTAGGGGTAACTACAGGAAATAAAAAGGGGCACACTGAAAGTTTTGACTGACTGGAAATGCCCGGAAGTCTGTAAAATTGGTCTTTTTCGCTTGCAAATCTTTGGGACGCATAAAAATGAGAAGAAAAAGGGGGTCATGCATGTCCTGTTTTCTCAAATTTCACTTTTTTACAGAAACTCACCGTTCTCATCGAAAATGTTCCGAATTTTACATATTTTCAAATCGATCTGTAGATTGCATGAAACCAAAATCAAGTTCGAAGTTAAATTTATCACGACTACTGGTCATATTTTATCGATTCAATATGCTAAAAATACATTTCCAATATTTTTGACCGATGGTGTGACACCTTTTATTCAGTACTGATCACCAGTCAAAACAGAGGGGAATCCCCGCGAAAAGATACAACTGTAAACAAAGACGCCATACATTATATCTTAAGCTTGTGTTACAGATTTGATTGATTCAATTCCTCCACAACCCTTTAGTACTGCAATATATTTCAGGAGATACCGTGCAAACGGAATAGATTTTTATTTAATGTGCATTATACTTGGAACACTTTCATACTGGTTTCCATTCATGTACTTGGAACACTTGCATATACTTGTTATCATTTATAAACTTTGCTCGAATTTCCTCTGTCTGTTGGATCCCTTCGACATTCTTAGATGAAGTAATTTACGGACTGATTTCTTGAAGAAACGTCTAATGAGTAATCTCTTCCTCTGGATTTTGAGAATGCGTAGGACATTTAATATCTGAAATTCTTGAAAATAAATAATTCAGTTCAGACTTCTTGAAATCTTCCAATGAAATGTTGGACCACAGGAAGCTGTTGATTTAATAGAGAAAATAATTTATTATTCTCAACCTTAAGCCACTGTGTTCGACATCTTGTATGTATAATATCTCTAAGATGAACACAGAGGCTTAAGGTTGTGAATAATAAACTATTTTCTCTCATAAAACGACAGGTTCCTGTTGTAAGACATATTGGAATTTTTATCTGTCCAAATAATAGATACAACATGAGTTTTTATCGGACCAAATAATTTTTTATCGGCAAATTCGATGCAACCGATACATTTCATGAACTCTCTCCGCTAACAACTTGTCCGTGTAACAGACTATGACGAGGTAAAACAATTACTTAACAATAGATAACGACGTCGTATGTCTGCTAGTTGGTCAAGCTTATCAATATCATGGGCCTTTTAATTTGTTTCACTTAAGGATGCTTTCTCCTGGCAAACTGAACAGAAAACGTTCTAGACGACGGGAGATAACTCCTAATGTCGTAAAAGAAAGATGTACGACATTTGTTTTTTCTGTTCACTGCATCAAATTCAATAGCATGGTTAAATGGAGTTGTTTGAGGATATATTTGTTATTTTCATAAGTATAAACATTTTATGTTATCTTTTTGCTTTAAAATAACCTGTTTCAAATAAGATTACGTCACTGCGAGAATCTTTGACGTCACGCAGCAAAAATGACGTTCGTCTTCCCGCCATGAATAAAACAGATAAATAACGCTGCAGGAAAGGGATGTAATGTTTGATTATTTATATTTGCCTTAAAATTACATCAATTGAGAAGATTAATTCAATAAAAGCAATACTTTTAAGAAATAGATTTGTATTTTCAGTGTGAAACAAATCAGAGACACAACAAAAGCAAGTAAAATACACCGAAACATGGAAAATAGAACTTAACCAGTAATTGAACTCTGTACTGTCATTGTGTCAAAGAAACATGTATTAATGGCAATTCGTCTCTGGATTTCTATTTATTAAAAAAATATATAATAATAATAAATCGCCACGTACTTTTTTTTATTTTTCCCGCTTTATCTTTATTTTTTTTTCTAATCTATTTCCTTTATTTCTTTTAGCAGCATTATGTCTGCAAAAATTTGAAATTTTGAACTCTATCAGACAATTCTAAATTTTCCTGTTTACATGATCCAATTTCATCAATTCTGTCATTTATTTGAAAAATGGATACAATACAGGGACTTTACATTAGTAAGGGTACATATCGATAACAAAATCTAAGCTATCATCTTATTTCATACATTTTTTCCGACAAATAATTAATCTTTTAAAGGAAAACTTAAATAAGGCCCTTTCACATCAGCCTTGCCGCAGCCATACGGTCTCTGCGATCCTGCACGTCGTACGGCTGCACCATAACTGTTCGAGACAGCCGTAAGACTGCGGCACGAAATATTTTAGAAGAGTTCGTAGTGTTAGATAACAGACTTTTTTTCGTGCGACTGTCGCATTGAAGACGTACGGGCATTTCACGGCTGACATGCGTCATAAGAGAGGAAGACTTTATAAAAGAAAAGATAAGGCACGCATTTTTCATCCAAAAAAAAAATCCGAATCATGTAACCCCATGGACTGAAACAAAAATATTGATAATCCGGTTGGGGGGGGGGCTCCGCAAATTAAAGGAAAAAAAATGCTATGAAAGATAAAAATTAACTTGCACGGCGTACAACATCTTCCGACAAACTAAACGTGGGGTGAGAGAGAGAGAGAGAGAGAGAGAGAGAGAGAGAGAGAGAGAGAGAGAGAGAGAGAGAGAGAGAGAGAGAGATAGAGTATTACATCTACATGTTCTTTAGACATATTTATCGATAACGTTGAATGTGGATTTAAAAATTCAGAAACAATCATACTTTTTTTATTGTCTTAGGTTATCGAATATATTCTGCGGTCGGAGAGTTCCCTCGTCTACATACGTATCCTTGTTCTTTATTTGCTGTTTACATTGTACATTAAACACAGGACAGAACAAAACAGACAAAGAAAAAAAAAAGAAAAAGAAAAGTCAGCGCGCTGTGTATAGGTTTTTGTAGAAAAAGTGAAGGTTTATACAGTAGCGAGATATTGCCGGGTATGTTAAAAATAGGTCAATCTCAAAGGTCAAGGTCACTACATCAAAAGTCAAGGTCCATAATGAAAGGTCCGTTAACGATTAATTTACGTGTGAAATATCTGTCATGTTTGTGGAATTTTAAAACATATTTATCAATTAATATGCAAAATAAAATCTTTCCGCGAGTTCAAGACGGGGGAGGGGGGGGGGGGGGGGGGGCTAACCCCCCCCCCCCCCTTTCCCCTAGCTATGCAAAAAAAATATGTTTAATGTCAGATTATTAGAATGTATATAAATATTCACATGAAAGTACATGGAACAGCTATATAAAACCAAACATAATCAATAAAACCTGTACGTACTGTTGGCAATATGGTGTTTTTTCCATTTCCTGTATCATTTTGAAAGAAGGGGGGTAGGGTAGCAAAATGGGCCAAAACTTTTTCCCAATGCATAACACCCCCTACTTTTTCTTTCATAAAAACACGCTATAATGTCCCTAGATACACTATGTGAAGTTTTAAAAAAAGTTTGATGGAATTACATTTTTTATCAGCATTTTAGTGTCGAAAATCTGTTTCTTACGTTACTTTAAAAATTGCCATATGAGGTAAGAATTTGCTAAAAATTTCATTCCGTTACATCTTATGTCATAAAAATTGTATTCAACAGTAGTTAAGTAATGTATTCTAATATATTTGAGTAATCCAATTCAACAATTCCGTAAGAATATATATATTTTAGATTTTATGAGTAATATTTCGCCAATTTTCAATTTCACCACAATATTCTGAGATGGTTGAAGATGGGTATATTTGATGGCAAATATCTGACATAAAGTCCATATCTTGGTATCCTTTTCTGTTTGTTTTATTACTTATCGGGTCAAGTTCTATTGAAATATAATGGTAAGAAAAAAAGTTTGATGCTTTTGAATTCGAGATCTCAGAAGAAAGCATCATTAAAGCAGCATACACCAGAATATGGTGCATCAAACTGCGAGACCTAGCGAAACCACTTGATTGAGTTTTTGAACAGTGTATGCTGACATGCGACGCTCCTTCGCGCCTGCTAAAATATGCATAGGCGCAAGAAGTGCCGTATTTCAGTATATTTACCGAAAATTATTTGTGCAAGTGGCTTCACTGGGCCATGAGGTTTGATACACCGTACACTGCTTTTTGGAAAACAAATTGGCCCAATTTCTGCACAACTCACTTGAATTGATATTGGATTTCCACGATTTTGACTTACGTTACATGTATTAAGATGAAATCAATACTATTCAGAAGCATTCATATTTTTCAGTATAATTTAATATGAATAAAGGTAAAACCGAAAATTCTTTGTTTTTTATGCCCTCGGAATACAATATTCGGGAGCATATAGTTTTTGGCCTGTCCGTCTGTCTGTTTGTCCGAAAAACTTTAACATTGGGCATAACTTTTGAATGGAAGCTGGTGATAGAGCTTTCATATTTCACATGTGTATTCCTTGTGACAATACCTTTCCATTGATACCAAACTTTTTGACCTTGTGACCTTAACCTTGACCTTTGACATACTTTTCAAAAAATTTAACATTGGGCATAACTTTTGAATGGTTAGTGATAGGGCTTTCATATTTTACATGTGTATTCCTTGTGACAAGATCTTTCCATTCATACCACCATTACGCTGACCCTGACCTCTCACATACTTAACAGAAGATGGTGTTTATACTAACAAAGATGCCACCAGGGGCATTCTTGTTTTACAAACACAGGCTTTATAATATCTGGTATGCTAGCTATCAATTATGAAAGGTTTGATGTTCAATTTTAAATAAACTTAATTTATGAAATCATTTCATTGTTTTATTCTTTTTCTGCTGCACATAAATGTGGAATTTTAAAAAATGATTTTATTTTTGATGTTTCATAATAGAACTATACTAGCTGGACATATGATTTTGGACCACTTCATCCGTCTTTTCAAATCAGTAAAAAAGTTATTGTTTTGAAATGTGACTATTTTTTCTTGTTTGTACTTTTGAAGGGTATCTGAAAAAAAACTTCTCTGCATCCAGTAAAAATCTTATAAAAAAGGTTATGGGCTAAAATCCTGGTACTGGCACTATCAGTATTCAATGTCAGTATGTCAATTAGAGCGTGCATGGATATCAGGTGAGCGTTGTGCCCCCTGGGACTCTTGTTTCTAGAATTTACCGATTAAAAACAAATCTGAACACTAGATTCGAGTCTATCTTTAGAGACCCTGAGGGTATCACAGAGCTTACCTACCTTCAAGAACATAATGTCATCACACCAGGAGACAAGGCCTCAAATAATTACACATTTACTTGCAAAAAGTACTATTTCGACAGTCTTGTTAAACAGTTGGGTTTAAATTCAACACGTAGAAATCCCACTTACACCCAATAAACCTTTCTGCCTCTGAAATAATAGATAACCACAAATCAGCTCTCGCTTCCTTTGGCTTCGACACAAACAATTAAGATGTAAACGTCTTCATATTGAATATCATCATTTAAGAACAGATAAATTGGCAACATGGACAAGACATGCACGTTTCGGGTACTTAACCCTCGTCAGTGATCCTCAAATCTAAACAATGTAATATGCCAAAAAAGTATGAAAGTTACTATGTCGAAAAAGCGTACCGAATGACGTAGCAGAATGGGTGGGATGTGATGCTACAGGACCCACATTTTAGAAATTTCAAGAAATTTTGATAAAAGAAATTTTAGAATGCGTTGAAGAAACGATCAACCGAAATTGATCGAACTTGGCTACATGTGCCCTCGGGGACTCCTGGTCCACCAGCAATATAACTCACCAAGTAAATGTAAACGTCTTCATATTGAATAGCATCATTTAAGAACATTTAGATCAACCATACTTATACTGCATATATAAAATGCACAAGAATCCGTACAAACAACGTTTCATCGCTGGTTCCTCAAAATGTTGTGCCAAATCTGTATCGATCTTACTCACCAAAGTTTTATCTGAAATCAAATCTAAAATTATAAGTAAGGCGTTAACAAACAAGAACGACAATCGCAAATACAAATTCATTCTTGTTAAATTATGACAAAACATACTTTGTAAAAGAAATGTCCGATTCTGAAAAAAAGTACTATCATTAGAGTGAGGTGTTCATTAAAGAAACGGACTTATTCCAACTCTATACCCTCTTGAAGAAAATGAAAAAAGTTTCATGCACTAGACACGTCTTTACTCCCAAATTTATTTCATTAGCACCCTCTAGATTTCTGTCTAATTTACAAAGAGTGCACGGCTTCTAATTTCATTTAGGGTCGGTTCAGAAACATATTCAAATAAAATATGTTCAAAATAGCATGTTTTAGCATTTAGCAGAATTGATGCTTACCTCAATGATATTTTTCGATGAAATAACAAGTTTCCGAAATAGCAAAACAATATATATGATGTCAAGTTGATAAACGGCCAAAACAAAGATTCCTTCAGGCGACTAAGCTCGAAAGAAGTATTCAAATTTTAATAAACAGAGAAAATATTAATGAGTTAAAGAAGATCCTCACGATAATCTCAACAGCACTAACAATAGAGCATCACGGATATGACAGTCTGTCAATTATACGAGCAGACACATGCAACCGTTCTTATGGGAATTTTAATGATTTTGTCTTGCCTTCCCGACTTTGAGACTGAATAACTGATCGGTACTTCTTTAATTTTTATTGAAACATTTCAAATCGTCAAATTGTCTTTGCTTTTGAAGATTGGATAAATTCTTTTTCGTAAGTGTATAAACATAATCTGCAACAAGAGGCGCACAGTTCATACCCATAAGAATTCCTACAACCTGCTTGTATAGGTCCTCACCAAATCTTATATAAAAATTGACCATGAGGAGTGACAAGGCATTACACGGCTCACTATATGTCCATGATTTGTAGTCTGTTGAGGAAAAGAAACCCTTTGATTCAGATGTACAAATGTAAGTTTTCCGCTCTCGATCAAAATACCAATTAACGAGTTTAGATAATCGATAATTAATTTTGCCATAAGGAAATGTGGTGTACATATTATAGAAGCAGTATGAAGAAATCGTGTTGGCTTTGAAATTCCAGATTTCATTTTTCAATCACATCCCCTTAATTCTTAATAGACCAAATTAAATTTACATTGTTCCTGTTTAGAACTGTTTCACAATATCTAGTTGCGTGTTCTTTGATAGCCCTAAGTGCAAAATTAAAATTAAAACAAAATTAGAGTGGAGCAGTTGCTAGAATTAGCAATAAATCGAAATTTGTAAGGAGACTTTTGGTACATTTGATATTTAATATAGTCTTTGAGGATCCAAGTTAGAGATAGAGATATTGAATGAAGACAGTTTACTGTTGTGCTTGCTCAAAATGTTAGATGCACTTAAATTGATTGTGATATACATATGAGTAGACGAATGTTCCGAATATAAAGTTGATATGCAGTAACGTATTCAAATGATAATGGCGTTGTTGGCTGCTTTATCTGAGTCAGTGTTTCTTCACTATGTTGGAGATCCCCTCCTTTGTTTTAAGAATGCAACCTCTGCTGCATCCAAGATATATGTCAGTCGCAGTACTGGTATTGACGATAGAACATGTAAAATCTCATGTCTGCCGCCATTTTGTGCTATTGTATGTAAATAGTTGAGAGAACGGTAAACTCTGGATCGTTTTTACGGAAGTTACACGAAATCTACGATTATACGAAGGACCTCACATATACCGATACACGTTCCCCAGAATACAGACTAAAAGGAGTCATCTTGGACATTTCTACTTTTCGTTTATTTCAAGCAGTTAGATCAGATACAAAATGTAAATCAGAGGAGAAAACAACTGGATAAAATCCATCAGAGGGTTTTTTTTATCTAGAATTAACCGATTAAAATCAACTGTGAACACCAAATTCAAGTCTATATTTAAAGACCCTGATGTTATCACAGAGCTTACCTACCTCCAAGAACATTATGTCATCACACCAGCGGACAAAGCCTAAAATAATTACACATTTACTTGCAAAAAGTACTATTTCGACAGTCTAGTTAAAGAGTTGGGTTTAAATTCGACACCTGGAAATCCCACTTACACCCCAACAAACCTTTATGCCTCTGAAATAATAGATAATCACAAATCAGCTCTTGCTTCATTTGGCTTCGACATGAACAATTTAGATTTAGATTTGCCATACTTATACTGCATACCTAAAATGCATAAGAATCCGCACAAACAACGTTTCATCGCTGGTTCCTCAAAATGTTCTACTAAATCTGTATCGATCTTACTCACCAAAGTTTTATCTGAAATCAAATATGGGCTTCAAAAATATTGTTCGACAGTATATTCTCGCAGTGGTATCAACCAGATGTGGATTTTAAGGAATTCGAAGGAACTTTTAGAACATCTGAAATCCACTCATTTTAGTAGAGTCCATTCGATCAAAGCCTTTGATTTTTTGACACTTTACACTACAATTCCACATTCTAAATTGAAAGAAAGACTCGCAATAATTATAAGTAATGCGTTTACAAGTAAGAACTGTAATCGCAAATACAAATTTATTGTCGTTAACTATGACAAAACCTACTTTGTAAAAGAAAAGTCCGATTCTGAAAATAAGTACACTGAAACAGATATTATTCAGATGTTAAGATTTCTGATCGACAACATTTTTGTGGTGTTTGGAGGAAAGGTCTTCCAGCAAATTGTCGGAATTCCAGTGGGGACCAATTGTGCCCCACTCTTTGCCGACATTTTTCTTTACTCTTACGAAGCTGAATTCATTCAATCTCTGGTCTCTGAAGGGAAAAGATACTTAGCTTCTGACTTCAACTTCACTTACAGATTCATAGACGATGTGTTGTCCATCAATAATCCAAAATTCGCGGATTACCTGAGCAGTACCTATCCTTCAGAGCTTGAAGTCCAAGAAACTACAGAGACAAATAATTCAGCATCCTATTTGGACATTATGTTGTCCTACGACACTGATGGTCACATGAACACCTCACTCTATGACAAACGTGACGACTTCAATTTCAGCATTACAAACTTTCCTTTTCTGAGTAGCAACATCCCTTCATCGCCTGCTTATGGCGTTTTCATATCTCAGTTTTCATACGCTATGCCAGAGCAAGTACGAAATATACGGATTTTGTTCTGAGAGCTAGGCGTCTTTCAGATAAGCTTCTCAGTCAGGGATATGTTTGTGACCGACTAACATCGTTACTGAGGAAGTTCTACGGTCGATACGGGGAACTCGTCATACACTATGATGTCCCACTCTCCAGAATGGTGGGTGATATTCTGTCATAGACCATTTGAACCATCCAACCCAATATTGTACTCTATGTCTTCAGAAATGGAAGTTACCGGATGTGACAGTTCTACCGAATGGAAGCGGCGGGTGTTGCATGCAAGCAGGAGATGCTTACTCTGCCTAGGCACCTGGTCTCTCTCCCATATCGGGAGTTAGCTTCTTTTCATGTGGTGGAGGTTTTTGTTTAATTGCTTTGGCTCCTGTTTTATCCTGATTTTGTATGCCTTCGGTTTCTGATTTTCTGAATTGTCGATTTTGTGCTGTATACAGAGATATGGTCATTATCCATATTTGTCATTCTTTGTTGTCGTTTTCGTCTTTTACCGTGGGACCTAAATTTTCTTTTAGCGTTTGGGCGGACTGAAAAGATATTGATATCAGTAGAGGCCGTGGCAATGTTTGCTTGTCCATAGATTTGAACCAAGAGGGTACGTGGGTACGTAGTCTTAAGTTTGGTGATCCAGACAAGTTCAGTTTGTAGTCGGCGCCTTTTAATTTCGGTCTTATTTTCATTTTTACGCTTTGGAAAAGACTGAACTGGGGTTATAGTGATATCCGAAATAAAATGGTTATATTAATCAAAGTTTAACGTCTTCAAATTCAATAGCATCATTTAAGAACAGATAAAATTTCAGCATGGACCAGACATGCACGTTTCGTAATCGCCTATACTAGATGGTGAATTCATTACACTTCATCATTTTTGTTTCACAATATTACTGCTCATCAATATGATATCCATTTCAAAGAAATTGTTGTGAGGAATCACTCAGAATATTGAGTTTTGTGTGTACGTAGCTTTAATTTTTCTCGGTATTTTCGTAATAAAGTGCTCATATTGGTATTCATGTAGTGTAATTGTAAGTAGAATCTTAATTTTTATGATATCTGAATTAGATTTATACTTATTCTTCCCTTTTCTGACATTTTCACAAAATGTAGACTTGAAATTGAGTATATTATGTGGGATATCAAATTCAACATAAATATTTCAAAAAAAATTTACAGAAAGCACTGGGGGTGGGCATACTCTGAGCTATATAACGACTAATCAAGATGATAAAATTGCATAAATGTTGCATTTACAAGTAGCTAGAATGTTTTTCTGTAAAATAAGACTAAACTTTCAAAAATTGTTGTGAGGAATCTGGGAGTATGAGACTACCTTAACAGATAAAATTTCAGCATGGACCAGACATGCATGTTTCGAGTACTTAACCCTCGTCAGTGATCCTCAATCTAAACAATGAAATATGGCTAAAGAGTGTGAAAAATATTATGTCCAAAAATGTACCGAAAACATAGCAAGGATGGTGGGAGATGATGCGAGAGGAAACACGTTTTAGAAATTTCAAGATTTTTTGATAACAGAAATTTACGAATGCGTTGAAGAGACAGACGAACAACCGACGTTGATCGAACTTGGCAACATGTGCCCTCGGGGACTCCTGGTCCACCAGCAGTGACACTCACCAAGTGGTTCAAATATTAAACGTATTCAAATTAAATAGCATCTTTTAAGAACAGATAAAATTTCGGCATGGAAAATTTCAGCAAAGTGATTAATATAAAGAAAGTTTCTGTGCTTTTTGTTGACGTGAGGTTCTGCTCTTAGAAGAATGGTTCCTAAAACGGGATTTTAAAGATTGGCCTGGCGCCTGGCATTTCAAGTCATAACGTAAATAAGATCTTGAAACGATCAATCGATGTCTTTGTCGCCCTCGATGTTGAAATCCTGCACATTCACTTATTAGGTTATTGTGGAGTCGCATTTGATGAGGTGACACATAAATCATCTTCTACTCTTGCACTTTGATACAATTGAAAACAATAGGTGTCTGTTGTTAAATGTAGAGCCTGCGGATAGAGTAGCACGTGAAATACGACAATGGGGTCTACATTTGAGAGGTGATAAGAGCAATCTGGGTGAGGGAAATTTATTATTTATTAATTATTTACTGTTGAATGTCGATGATGGTTCAATAACTGTAGTGACAGAGGGTAATCTCAAGGGGGTTGATTTATTACGAAGAGATCTTAAAAGATGCCTTAATGTGAAGATGGGGAAAGATGAATAAGATTCCTACATAGACACTAAAACACAGCCAAGTTAGAGAATTAAAACACTTCAAACATCGGGTCGCGGGGAGTAGCAACACCCCGTCGTCACCAGTATATGGCGTTTTCATTTCTCAATTCATACGTTATGCTCGGGCAAGCTCCATGTACTCATATTTTGTTCTAAATGCTAGACACTATGATATAATGATAGCGCATTATGACGTCCCCTTGTTCAGAGTCATAAGTGACTCATTCTGCTACGTCTTTCGATACATTTATTTGACATATTAACTTTCAAACTCCTTGGCATTGAATAGCATTATTTATGAAGAGATAAAGGAGTAGGTTCCGAAACTACCGATATTGGCCCTGTTCAAACCTAGATTCTAAAATTGCTTTATTTCATGTTATTTCTTTATAAAAGCAATGACAAACTTTGATAGTTCAGAAAAATACGACGTTCGGGAATCTGCACGTGCTGTGACGTCATCTATGACGTCGTTAATCCATGACGGTATGCCGATTTCCGTGTTTTTAACATGTTTTAGAGTCTTTATCCTGAAAATTTACCCATAGCACACGTTGTCACAGAAATTGAATTTGTATTAAATTGAAGATCATACTCAAAACTTGCTATATACAGAATTTCGTTTCTGTGACGCACTGTGCTGTGCATCTATTTTAAAGTTTTCTGTGTTGTACTTCTACCAACCTGAGAGAGATTTAGCGTGTACAGCTCTCTTTAGAAATCAGAAAATCGAGAATTTTTTTTCAGTGTCTACAGATTTGAGAATATTTTTTATACAGTTTGATTGTTCTTGATTTCTCGTTACTCCTGAAATAATAAGTGCTTTTATAACATATTTACCAGGACCAGAAATTAAGTTTGATAGGGCGATTTTATAAGATATTTTTTAGGCTCAGTACATCGTGTACGTTAAATTAACGAGTTTCTGGGTATAAATATACGATGTACATATCAGTATTGAATTTATATTAAAACTAAAACTATCAAATGGTCTACTTCTTATCAAAAGTTTCAAAAGATAAAATCTTGATTTTCCTTTTTCTGTAATGTGCTGCGCGGACAGTAACAACAAAAAAAGATGGACGATAAAGGTATACGTAAATTACAAAAAAAAGCTTAATGAAGAATGTATTTAAGCATTCATACATGTGCATTCTGCAAGTGTAATGGAAGGTTAATATATAATGAAGAAAATGAAGAAATATTCGCTCATTATCCAACAATATTATTTTCAAACGCTAAACAGAAATAGTAATAACTGTGACTACAGTTCATACCTTCTCAAATTCAAAACGACAAACAGAAAAACGAAATTTCTATTCAGAAAATGTGTGTGTGTGTGTGTGTGTGTGTGTGTGTGTGTGAGGGTGTGTGAGGGTGTGTGTGAGGGTGTGTGTGTGTGTGTGTGTGTGAGAGAGAGAGAGAGAGAGAGAGAGAGAGAGAGAGAAAGTATCGAAGAATGTTATTATTATTGGACATTGGTATGACTTATTATCTCCAATTAAGATTATGCAAATATGATGTACGATACTCTAGCTTATTACTTAGCTTGTGTTCATGTTTGATACAAAATGTACACGGGATCTGAGTTCGTAATGTATCAAGAGGAAGGAAATAAAACGGTTTGTTTTGTATTTTCATGAATCCAACATCAAACTGAAAGCACTGGTCTAAAGAGAGATCATGGGCCGGGTCAGCACTAGTGTTGAAGACATTTAGGAATCGATAATCGGATTTTTTCGTAGATATTCAGAAAGAGTAAAATGGATTGAATTCAGAAAAAAAATATTTCAAGAAAAATGCAGCATGACATTTGCCGAAAAGGTTGCATTTTTTTCTGCAAGGAGTAAATCTGAATATAATTGAGCGACATGGGTCATACTCGAACATACGGAAGTCCGTAGGTGACAGGTATGAATTATACCGCCAGATAAATTTTAATTCATACCTGTCACCTACGGGCTTCCGTACATGATTTACAATAAATCAAAACAAAATCAATAAATAACACGTTCTTTCTGTTCTAGAGTGCTGAATTCATTTTCTCTTTTAATCTATTTGTTATGAAAGATGCAAAATAACCAGATGAAATGTAAAAAAATATTTATCTGGCGGCCACCACATAATTAAGTGGCGGTCACCAGATAAATTAAGAGGCGGCCAGCAGATAATTAAGTGTCGGCCGCCAGATAAATTTTAATTCATACCTGTCACCTACGGGCTCCCGTACGAACATGACCTTTTTTTGTATAGGCTATATAAAGGAAGTAAATCGATTCGTTGTAAGGGTTTCTTTAAAATGTTCAGAACCATGTTTAGGGCGACGGACGGACGGACACACACACGGGTAGACCGATTTAATCCAGAAATCTATTACCGGCATGAATAACCTATTAGGAAGCTCAACTAGGAAGTTCGATGGACGGCATTGTTCATCGCTCAATAGCCCCGAAATTTTGACAGGATGTTAACATAATGAGACGAACTTTTTAGAAATTTGCTTATGTTCATGTATCATGATCCAATCGTACCCTAGGTATAACACACAATTCTTTGTTTTCGTGTTTTTATCTATCTCATTTTTTTCAATCAATTTGTAATATGCAGCTCCCGGCTTGATCGATCTTTTTTTATCAAATTTGCGCACAGATCTACATTTATTCTAGTATATGCTAAATGCTGATATTGAATTTGAAGACGTTAAACATTAATAAAAGATGAAATATCACCGCATCGGATGTGCACTTTTCAACTATACTTCGCAAACGATTACATAATCTGAATGTTATGATTCGTTTATTTTCAAATCTAGTAAAAATAAACAATAACTGTAAATGAAACACAATCTAAGTTCTGTAGAATGTAAAAGATACATTTACCAGGCGCTGAAATGGATTATTATGAGCTAAAGACAACGGGCCCCGTTGAAATTAAGAAACTGTCCTGGAAGCAAGTGTTTTTTTTTTTTCAGGTGTCAATACGTTATCTATTCAGAGATTTTAAAATGAAACATCTCATTCGTGCACATCCACAGGGGCCGTAGCCAGAATTTTTTCTTTTTCTGTATAATTATATCAAAATTCCATCCCCCTTCCCTCCTTCCATTTAATCAGCTACGTACAGCTATTTCATGGGAATATGAAAAAATCTGGCTACGTCCCCTGCGTGCGCATTGTGAAATAGCTTCCGTATGTCGTCTGTCCCACACATTGTTTATCTGTCTGGGATATTTTAAGATTAGAAACGACATGAATGATGTTTGAAACATTGAAGCTACATGTATGATGCAACAGTTACATTTACACCGGTAAAAAGATTCATCGAAGTAAGTTGCAATTAATGACAAGAAAATTTATTTCGCATGTCACTTAAATCGTACCGGTCGACACCCACAATAATAACACCCTCAGCCTTCCTTGATCCCGCATTACACATGCACTATCTACATGCAAGGTAAGTTTGAACACAATTCGATGGTCATTTAATAAATAGAATATACTTTTATGGATACCTTGAATGCACAAGCGTATGTAAAAAAAATATGAGAAATAAAAAAGAACAAGAAAAATAACAGGACCAAAATCGAATGGGATATACCAATTAGAAAACTGTTCATAGTTTTGCATGTATACTAGTAAAACAATTTTGTGCGATTTTTTTTAAAAGGTAGGATCTTTTGACCTAATAACTGTTATATTACGAAATTAACTTCTGCAGAAAAAAAATCCAATATGTGAAAAATACGCTCCCGACTACGTGTTCACGGGCAGTTTTCAGGACATGGATCTCGAGTTTCCGATGAAAATACACCACGCATCTTCTCTACCTTGAGGCTGTACCAGCTCATATATTTTCAAATCGTCTAATTTAATCGTAAATGTAAATACTTTCTTTTCTTCTTTTTTTTAAATTTATTGTTTCCGTTACAGCTAGTATTCATAAATTTCTTATGGCAACACAACGTCGTGATGGCGTCATGTGACGACGTCATTGACGTCGCTCAATACGCTATACCATGCCTCAAACGATTCCACATATTTTCGTCAATTTTTAAGATATTTGAAAAAAGAAAACAGTTTTAGAAACTGCAGACATCAGTTATTTAACACACAAAATTTCATTCAAAAGTACGACAGGGCCGAATTCCATGGTTACCGAACCTACTCCTTTGCAGCATGAACCAGAGATGTACGTCTCGGGTACTTGTCAGTGATCCTCAATCCAAATAATAAGTTAAAAAAGATCCTGAGGATAATCTCAACAGCACTCACAATAGAGCACCTCTTGTTGCAGATTTATTTTAATACACATATGAAGAAGAATTTATTCAAAATCTTCACAAGCAAAGAAAACATGATGATGTGAAATGCTTCATTGGTACTTCTAGGTACCTGGATGATATTCTGACTATCGATAATCCTGTTTTTGAAAAGTATAAAGATGTTATATTATCCACAAGAATGGACTCTAAACAAGGCGAACTTTACAGACACTGAAACACCATTTTTGGACCTAAATATCAAAATTGTCAATGGAGAAATTCATACAAGTGTATATGACAAACGAGATGATTTTGGATTCAACATAGTAAATTTCCTCTGGCTTGACGGTGATGTCCCTAGATTACCGTCATACGGACATTTCACAGCTCATCCGGTATGCTAGAGCATATACTATTGTTTTGGATTTTCATAATAGAAATCTACAAATTATACAAAGAAACTCTTAGGTCAAGGTTTTCGCTTTCAAAAACTAGTAAAGACTTTCTGGAAATTTTACAATAATTATGATCAACTTCTTTTGAAATTCGGACCCATACAAGCAACGGAGTATATTACTTTAGGTATTTCACAACCTGCATTTTATGGTGACATAATTAACAAAATAAGAAGGATCAAAGATAGACAGCATATGTATCGAAAATGCGTCAGAGTCATCAAACGCCTTTTATACCGTGGATATGATCCTAATGTCACCAGACGGACACTAAGCTTGGTACTTGACCAATAAATATACAGTCTTGTACGAGCGCATTCTTAAGACTTGCACTCTGACTGACTGTGACGACGGGACTCCATGACGGGCCCTGTCCAAACCTCCTAAGAGAAGACAGGGCCCCGACCACCTGTCCTCTCTGAATGTCAGTCGGACTCCTCGGGTGATAACATATATGAGCTCGCTACAGCCGGCAGAGCACGGACTGTATTACGCACGTCCTCTTTTTATATCCATTTACATATTCATCTGTGTTGCTTGGACCCCTGTGTTTTACGGTCTTGTTTGTGTTAGTCATCTAACAGTGAGGAGCTTGTTTTACACCATAACTGTGCGTTCTTCGAGACCTCTGGGATATCGGAATAGTGGGAGGGTTTGTAACTGTCACCAGAGGCCATGTATCGGAGAGCAATGGCTAATTTCAGACCAGGTCTCATAGCTTCTCGGAACCGTGTGTCATTCTTGACAGCCTCTGCTCTATCTTTCGAAACATCTCTGGTTGAATCCTAAGAAAGTTCACAAAGGACGACCGATCTTCATTTTCAAGTTCATGCATAAGACGTTCATGATGTCCAAATTCACTCCGTCTTTGGATCCAGGGCCTAATCCAGAATCTTCTGCGGGTCCTACTTTCTTTTCTGTCGATGTTGAGCCAACTGAGCACAGACAAGATCTTCCTCGAATGCATCTTCTTCCATATTTGCAAGTACAACTAGTCTATTGTACATTTCTGTTTGACATGCAAAATCACAATGGTCTTGGAACAGGAAATCTGACATTTATTCCAAAAATCGTACAAAAAATCCTCTCTCGTACAATTCTCGGAGTCAACACTTCATAACTCGTGCTTAACTCGTACAGAAGTTGCGGCATCTCGTATAAACTCGCCTTTGACTCGTAAGTTGTCGTGCAAAAGTTGTCATTTGTCGAGAGGATGTCGTGCATAGATCGCACAGACGTTACATGAACTCGTGCTTCTCTGGCGATTATCGTACTACTCTCGCACAAAGATCGAAGACAACTCGAGCAAATGTCGAAAACATGTCGTAATCATAAAACAGTATGACCAACTCGCCCAACTTTTGGCGAGTTATAATTCGAACATTCTCGTAGTAAACTCGTATCTCAAATTCGCCATAGTGTGACAGGTACGGAAAGGTTTTAGTGCCTCGTGTTGTTGTGTTGTAAGTAGGTTTCGCGACAAAATGAAAATCGAATTGCCGAGGTAAAGGAAACATAATGACGTATTTAAGTCGAAAAGTCGCTGTAAAGTTGTCTTCAACGAGGTCTTTTTGACGAAATGTCATTTTAAAAGCATGAAGTTAATTTCATTAAAGTCAAGAAAATTTAATGCAATTTGTCTCATGTCAATTTCAAATAAATCGTTGTCTTAAAAGTCGTTATGGCATGAATATCTAGATCTATCGACATCATTGAAGTTGATATGTTGGAATAAACGTAGGTCCATCGAATTTATGCTGGAAGACCAATTAGTCGAATTTTCTGAAGTCAAATTAATTTCATGCGATTTCTCTTTTGTCGAGTTCAGTCAGATATCAAGTTATCAAACTCGCATTATAACCAAAATCTTGAAATGAAATTTTTGCAGAATGCAAAATGATGCGATAAAGTAGCACTTGTTGATATCTTTTTGTACGACTTGTCATGCTTAAAATCAACTTTGCGAGTTTCAAAAGTTGCGGTCATATAATTGGAATTATCCTTGTCAAGGTTCATATAACATGAGGCCCAAGTGGAACTATATTGCTCATATCTCTTAGATTATACACGACCTTTCTGCCTTTTCGTTTCCATTAGCAAAGTGGTTTTAATGAACTCTTTGGGAGACATGGAATTAAATGTACTTTTATTATTATCTGGAATACTTAACAGTCATTTTCTATTATAAAACTATGACCTCAGAGATCTAAATTTGGATGTTTTGGGGGATTTTTTAATTTGTGTGATGTCATCTTACAGTGAGGAGGTTGTTTTACACCACAATTGTACGTTCTCCGAGACCTCTGGGTAATTGGAGAAGTGAGAGGGTTGTGCGCACGTAATCCAGGATAACCACACCATTTGCTACTTGCGTGACAGATGGCCTTCCAAAGTCGGCACCGGTTACCCATTGGTCTCGTCGGTTTATGTGTAGTGTTTTATGTTTGATGTTTACATGTCGTGTGTCTCTTTTCCGTCTCGTACTGTACTCGTCTTTTGTGTTTTTGCATAGGGTGTTTTTGGTGTTTTACTGTTGATGCTGCAACGGGGTCTTGTTGGAGATCTCCTCCCTTCTTTTCTTAACTAAGATCCCAGTTTATATGAATGAAGACTTTGATTACTAATTTTTAAAAGTGAAAATTCAGATTACTTAACTGTGATCCCAGAGTACTAAACTAAGATACAATATCACTTAAATAATATTTTCGATTACTTAATTGAAGCTCTCATAACTGAGATCTCCCATAACTAAACTGAAGATTACTTATCTGGGGTCTCAGATTGCTAAACTGTGCTCTTGGATAAAATAGAAATGGATCTAAAACTGAGATCTCATATGAAAGTACCCATTCTGACTCTTCCCTAGCCTGGGTGCGACTCATCCGATACATACTCCACTTATCAACTTGCTCTAGGTTCATCCCATCTTGTATCAAACCGACATTTTATCCACCTTTCCTGGATCAACATAATCATGGATCAATCCCATCGTAATTTTAAGCTTACGTCTTCAAATTGAATGGCATCATTTAAGAACAGATTAATTGTCAGCATGGACTGCACGTTTTGAGTACTTAACCCTCGTCAGTGATCCTCAAATCTACACAATGTAATATGCCAAAAAAGTATGAAAATTACTATGTCAAAAAAGCGTACCGAAAGACGTAGCAGGATTGGTTGGATATGATGCTACAGGACCCACGTTTTAGAAATTTAAAGAAATTTTGATAACAGAAATTTTAGAATGCGTTGAAGAAACGATAAACCGAAATAAACTTAATGAATTTGGATTCTTCAAGTTTGGACCGTGGTTAGCAATTCAAATGACAAATGCATACACAATCAGGATAAAACAGGAACCATATCGACCGTAGAACGGCGGAGATTTCCATGGTCAGTTGGATTTGACCTGGAATGAACAGTGGGTAAGATGCAGGATTCTATGTATCAAGGACAGACCAGATTCTGGTTAGTCGGATTCAAGGTTATTGAATATAAACTGAGTGGACAAAGACTCCTACATAGGATACATCCTAGGTGAGTAGACCACTTAACCAAATACGGTTCAATACATATCAAATCAAACTGACCATGGAAATCTCCGCCGTTCTACGGTCGATATGGGGAACTCGTCATACACTATGATGCCCCACTCTCCAGAATGGTGAATGATATTCTGTCATAGACCATTTGAACCTTCCACCCATCGATCGTACTCTATGTCTTCCGAAATGGAAGTAGTCGGATGTGACAGTTCTACCGAATTCAAGCCCCTGTTGCTGCATGCAAGCAGGAGATACTTACTCTTCCTGGGCACCTGGTCTCACTTCCATATCGGGAGATCGCTTCTTTTCATGTGGTGGAGGTTTTTGTTTGTTTGCTTTGGTTCCTGTTTTATCCTGATTTTGTATGCATTTGTCATTTTAATTGCTAACCACGGTCCAAACTTGAATCCAAATCCATTAAGTTTATTTCGGTTTATCGTTTCCTCAACGCATTCTAAAATTTCTGTTATCAAAATTTCTTTAAATTTCTAAAACGTGGGTCCTGTAGCATCATATCCAACCAATCCTGCTACGTCTTTCGGTACGCTTTTTTGACATAGTAATTTTCATACTTTTTTGGCATATTACATTGTGTAGATTTGAGGATCACTGACGAGGGTTAAGTACTCAAAACGTGCATGTCTGGTCCATGCTGACAATTTATCTGTTCTTAAACGATGCCATTCAATTTGAAGACGTAAGCTTAAAATTACGATGGGATTGATCCATGATTATGTTGATCCAGGAAAGGTGGATAAAATGTCGGTTTGATACAAGATAGGATGAACCTAGAGTAAGTTGATAAGTGGAGTATGTATCGGATGAGCCGCACCAAGCTAGGGTAGAGTCAGGATGGGTACTTTCATATGAGATCTCAGTTTTAGATCCATTTCTATTTTATCCAAGAGCACAGTTTAGCAATCTGAGACCCCAGATAAGTAATCTTCAGTTTAGTTATGGGAGATCTCAGTTATGAGAGCTTCAATTAAGTTATCGAAAATATTATTTAAGTGATATTGTATCTTAGTTTAGTACTCTGAGATCACAGTTAAGTAATCTGAATTTTCACTTTTAAAAATTAGTAATCAAAGTCTTCATTCATATAATCTGGGATCTTAGTTAAGAAATAAAAAAAAAACATCCGAATTTAGATTTCTGAGGTCATAGTTTTATAATAGAAAATGACTGACAGTGTTAAGCATTCCAGATAATAATAAAAGTACATTTAATTCCATGTCTCCCAAAGAGTTCATTAAAACCACTTTGCTAATGGAAACGAAAAGGCAGAAAGGTCGTGTATAATCTAAGAGATATGAGCAATATAGTTCCACTTGGGCCTCATGTTATATGAACCTTGACAAGGATAATTCCAATTATATGACCGCAACTTTTGAAACTCGCAAAGTTGATTTCAAGCATGACAAGTCGTACAAAAAGATATCAACAAGTGCTACTTTATCGCATCATGTTGCATTCTGCAAAAATGGCATTTCGAGATTTTGGTTATAATGCGAGTTTGATAACTTGATATCTGACTGAACTCGACAAATGAGAAATCGCATACAATTAATTTGACTCGCTTACAATTAATTTGACTTTCAAAAATTCGACTTGTTGGTTTTCCAGCATAAATTCGATATAATCATCTCGACGGAAGTTAGTTTATTCCAACAAATCAACATTAATGATGTCGATAGATCTAGATGTTCTTGCCATAACGACTTTTAAGACATCGATTTATTTTGAAGTTGACAAAAGACAAATTGCATTGAATTTTCATGACTTTAATGATAATAACTTCATGCTTTAAAAATGACATTTCGTCCAAAAGGCCTCGTTGAAGACAACTTTATAGCGACTTTTCGACTTAAATACGTCATTATGTTTCCTTTACCTCGACAATTCGATTTTCATTTTGTCGCGAAACCTTCTTACAACACAACAACACGAGGCACTAAAACGTTTCCGTATTCATACTTTTTTGGCATAGTACATTGTTTAGATTTGAGGATCACTGACGAGGGTTGAATATCCGAAACGTGCATGTCTGGTCCATGTTGCCAATTTATCTGTTCTTAAATGATGATATTCAATTTGAAGACGTTTACACTGTACAGGCATCATGTGCATGTCTCCACTTCTCGCCGCTTCTCGCCAAACATCAAACTCGTGCGAGAAGCGCCGAGTTTGTATACGAGTTTATACGACATATGTACGATATCTGCACGACATCATACGAGTAGTAACGACCTCTCCTCGACATTTGCTCGACTTTATACGAGTTCTGCTAGGTATCTCTTCGACATTTTCTCGAGTTCTGCCGAGTTGAGTACTTTAAAGCCAGTCTTCCAATGCAGCACACATAAATGTTCCCATTTTCATAGTAAAGCAACGAAAGAGAACAAAAATAAAAAGAGTACCAAGTGGGCTGACATGTTCAAGACGCGGAAGAACTTAAGATAAAAAATCACTGACCATCGAGCGTTGTATGGAAACTTCAAAATTGTGATTCTAATTTTTTCACCTTTTTTGTAATCATTTTGATGCTCTTTGACCATTTATAGCAATAAAAATGTTTTTAAACTTATTTAAAGAATATTTGCCTGTGTTTTAGTTGTTACCATGGAAACCTGCCAGTGAGACAAAAAAAAATATGTAAATTTGTAAGATTCCAACAGTATTTTTTTCATGTTTCCCACTGCTTAATTAAATTCAATTAAGTATCAAACAAATGCCTCATGTAAAGTGATAAAGAAAAATTGAATAACATGCATTAAATTGAAGTGACTCCGTTGCTATGGTAACCTAAAGTAAGCCTATTTTTTAAATTTTGAAAAATTAAAATTATGTCTCTAAAACATAATTCAATATTTCAAATCTGCAACCGTCAGGACATATAATACAGATTGCGTATGATTAACCAATCATAGCTTTATTATAATCATGAAAAAAATCGGGCAGCCTTTTTGAGGAAACTCGGAAAAAATTGTTTAAAAATGTCCCTTTTTTCAGTAAAATTCAAAATTTATCATTTTAAATATTAAATAATTTTAAATAACTTTTCTTATTTACAAATGAATTTTCGCTATTATTTTGCATTAATAGACTAAGGGAGACATTTATATATGTAATATGGGGAAAATCCTCCATAGCAACCGATTCTATTCCATAGCAACCATTTTCAATAATTAAATTTGATTACTTATGACAAGTTTTTTTACTTGTTACGTATATGATTTTTTGTTAGGCTCATATGAGGATATTTTCTTATGTTGCAAATATTTCATCTATTTCCAAATTTTTTTCCAAAATTTAACAGAAATTGCCCATTTTACCTATCAACGACATATTCACCTTAGTTACCATATCTTTCAGCTCCGTAGATGCATAAAACCGGTTTATCTTATATTATGGATATTTTTTCTATACATATACATGTGTATATTGAAAGTCTTACAATAATACGCAAATTAAAAAACATGAGAAATTCGATACATAAGATGTCATAATACCTCCATGGCAACCAATTTTATTCTATAGCAACCATTTTCATTAATTAAATTTATCATTTGATTACGGGCTTCTATCTAGTTATGTTTGCATTTTTTTTTTATTTGGCTCATAAAAGGATATTTTTTGTTGTTGCAAATGATGTATCTATTATCAAAAAGGTCATTAAAATTGCCCATTTAACCTAGCAACGAGATGTACACCTTTGTACACCGTAGATACCATAACTCTCAGTTCAGTAGATGCACGATACCGGTTTACTTATATTCCCTCGTATGGATATCTATTGTATACTCATTTATGGATGTGCAGTAACATGAGAAATTATATAATATAAGATGTGAAAAATCCTCCATAGCAACCAAATGTATTCCATAGCAACCATTTCAAAAAAATTGAAATTAAGCATTTATGACGGGCCTTTATCTAGTTATATGTGCGATTTTTCAAGATGGAGCTTATCTTTTATCTAAAATGTCACAGAAATCGCTCATTTTACCTAGCAACGAGATATACACCTTAGTTACCATACCTTTCATCTCCACAGATGCATAATACCGATTTATTTCATATTACCAAATATGATTTTTTTTTATTCCATACTTATATATGGAAAGACTTGCAATGATCGGCAGATTACAAAATTCTCCATTGCAACTCCTCCCTTCTTTTACCTAAGCAACCATTTTTTGTTTTTTTTCTGCTAAGCACCGTCAGATTGAATTTTCAAATGTAAAGTGTTTTCCTTTTTGTAAAATGATGTGTACTATTGTATGATGAATGGAATAAAGAGATGTCGTTGTATGGTAATACTTCATCTACCTTTATGATAAAAAGGAAATGACAGTTCTGCGCCACAAGCCCCACACATGTTAATGGGAAATATAGGCCTCTCTCAAAGGTGAAGGACCGATCGATATCTTTTTTATAGAAATAGTGTCAGATATAAGATGGTCCGAGGATCATTGAATCATATCCTCCTCCTCTTCAGGATATGCTTCAGTGAACTCCAGGACGAGCCTTACTGGCTCGCCAGAAGCTCCAATCGAAATTATGCCATCAAGGCTGTATACAAATATCTTAAACATTTCCAATCTGTGACCTTGACCTTGAAATCAATATTAATCTTACACACGTCATAAGCAATAAGTGTATGAAGTCTGGTGATGACCCATTCAAAAATGAACCCTCTACGCAGTATACAAAGATTTTAAACATTAGCAGTCTGTGACCTTGACCTTTCACTTGAAAATCAATTGGATTCTTTCTATATCCTAAGCAATTATTGTATGAAGTTTGGTGAAGATCCCATCAAAACTGCAACCTTTGGGCTGTATAAAAAAAAATCTGCCATGTTTGGCCACGACTTGTCTCAAATTTTGATATTTTTTGTGTACAAGGTGTATATGATGTCCTCAGAACGAAATGACCTTCCATTTTTCTCTCTGAGGTTCCGTTGCCATGTTAACCAAGGTTTTGTATAAAAAAAAACCTTTAAATAAGGCAATTGTATGCATCCCTTTACTATGGAAACGAATGTTGAATGTATATGCAGTTTTCTGAACAGAT
The DNA here is from genome assembly GCA_028142955.1 of Pinctada fucata. NCBI lineage: Eukaryota > Metazoa > Mollusca > Bivalvia > Pterioida > Pteriidae > Pinctada > Pinctada fucata. Next base: position 9,843,485 of record AP027108.1, read on the forward strand.
TATTTAAACCCTCTTAAGTTAATATGATTTGATTATTCAATGCTCTTTCTTAATATATGCCATATGAACTTCAATTTCAAGAAAATTGCATATTCAAAATGTGCCATTTTAGACCTTCAAAATGCCATTTAGACCTGATTTTACCTGTATTTCACTTAATTTTGACATGAGTAATAATGCAGTTGCACAAGATTAGAATTACAGTTGCCTTTTCCTGAATAGTACTATACTAGGACTTCATGGGAAACGAATAAAATTTATGTAGAAATGATATTTTCTGGGAAATTTTTGCCTTTGAAATAGGTTACTATGGTAACATTTGGAACGAATTCATGCCATACGCAAAAAGCTAATTTCTAAAGATGTATCCCTGCTATCGTTACAAAACTTGGTATGTAGATGTATTAAAGATAATATGATGTTAACACGACCTTGAGAAAATGTCAAGGCCATTTGATCAATTTTCAAGGTCATTGAAACATATTTGCTACTTTCATGCCAAATGATGTGATTTTCACTTTAAAAAAGACATGATTAACAGTAAACGGTATGGAACAATCAATAAGGGGTCTAAGTATGATAAGTGCATTATTTGTTGGGATGAGTATCAAAATTATCGAATACCATTGAAGACCCAAATAAATGTCACATATTTTATGAGAAAAATCTAAAAATCTCAATTTAATGCTCTTATTGAAAGTATGTCATACATAGAAGTGAAATATAATTAAACAAAACTGTGATGAATTCTACTTCTTTTGGTGGATTGTTTAACTGTCAATATTCAAAATCAAAATATCTAATGAAACAAGGTAGAGAAATAAATTCAAAATAATTGGAAAACCTGTTCTTGTATAAATTTGAGTATAAAGTTAGAAATGATCTCGAGCTTTGGACAGATGACCTTGAAATTATTAGAATGTCAAGTGATAATGATAAACGAAATTTGTATACAGGTATCCTATTTCATAATCATAGGACTCAAAAATGGGAAAAAAAAACAATGTTTTTAAATATGCAGTACACCGAAATATCGATTCCAATTTCCTATAGCAATGGTTTTTGATTAGTATTCTATATTTCACAGCTCATCCGGTATGCTAGAGCATGTACTGATATTTCACAGCTCATCCGGTATGCTAGAGCATGTACTGATGTTTTGGATTTTCATAGTAGAAATTTACAAATTACCAAGAAACTTTTAGGACAAGGTTTTCGCTTTCACTAACTAGTAAAGACTTTCTGGAAATTTTACAAAAATTACTGTCAACTTCTCCTGAAATTCGGACCAATACAGGCAACAGAGTATATTACTTTGGGTATTTCACAACCTGCATTTTATGGTGACATTATTAACAAGATAAGAAGGATCAAAGATAGACAACATCACTATCGAAAATGCGTCAGAATCATCAAACGCCTTTTATACCGTGGGTATGATCCTAATGTCACCAGAAGGACACTAGGCTTGATACTTGACCAATCTACAGTCTTGTACAAGCGCATTCTTAAGACTTGCACTCTGACTGACTGTGACGACGGGACTCCATGACGGGCCCTGTCCAAACCTCTTTAGAGAAGACAGGGCCCCGACCACCTGTCCTCTCTGAATGTCAGTCGGACTCCTCGGGTGATAACATACATGAGCTCGCGGCGGCAGAGCACGGATTGTATTACGTACGCCCTCTTTTTATATCCATTTACATATTCATCTGTGTTGCTTGGGCCCCTGCGTTTTGCGGTCTTGTTTGTGTGTGGTCATCTGACAGTGAGGAAATTGTTTTACACCACAATTGTGCGTTCTTCGAGACCTCTGGGTAATTGGATAAGTGGGAGGGTTGTGCGCACGTAATCCAGGATAACCATACCTTCTGCTATTTCCGTGGCAGATGGCCGTCCTAAGTCGGCACCGGTTGCCCATTGGTCTCGTTGGTTTATGTGTAGTCCTTTGTGTTTGATGTTTCTGTTTTGTGCGTTGACGTTCCTTGTCCCTTACGCCTCTCTTTCTGTGCTTGTCTGCTTTGTGTTGCTTGTCTGCTTTGTGTTTTTGCATTGGGTGTTTTGGGGTTTTGCTGTGGGTGCTACAACCTGGTGCTGTTGGAGATCCCCTCCTTTGTTTCATGGCAAAATGGAGAGTTTCACCCTAAATTTTATTTCTTGAATTTTTCAGCAATGGACATTAATTTTGTCAAGGTGACATCGAATATCCATAACATGTGCCAAATTATGGTTTTCAACCTTCAAAATAGTTAAAAACAGGCAAAAAGATTGACCCTAAAAATAGACTTTATTTTTGATATGGTTTCTATGACAAAAGAATGCCACAATATGTCTTATTCCTCAAAAATCTGATGGTGTCAAATAGATAGACTCCATTGCGATGGTAACCACTGTTCAAATACAATGATATAGTTTGTTTTTAGATTAAGATTGATAATTACAGAAATTCTCATGAAATTCCATGACATGCTGTGGCCAGCTGTTTTAAGTTTTTACAGGGAATCCATATTAAATATTTACAACCTGTGACCTTGACCTTTGACCTAAAATCTTGAAAATCAATAGGGTATTTACTCTTGCCATAAGTCGTAATTGTATGAAGTTGAATACAGATCCAATGAAAAGTGCAATCTTTAGGCTGTATACTATGATTTTGATTATTTCCGATCTCTGACCTTGACCTTTGACATTGAAAATCTTAAACTTCAACAGTGTTTTCAATGTTTATTTTCTACAGCAATTTTTAAAATTATCTTAAAAAGGTTATCGATTTTCGTACGTAATATCAGTTATTCTTGATCTTTATTCCAAGACATATCAGCTTTTGGTTTATAAATAGGGTCATTATAGCCTTTTGTTTTACACTCTAGTCCGTTGCTTAGGACATATCAATACTGATCAGGAGGGCACGGGGGTTCATTTGCATCTTCCTTGAAGTCTTTTAAAACATTCATGGTACAATTTGGCTAACAGAGATTTAAGATTGTAAGGAATATGGTTACATCGCATTTAATTAAAGAAACATCAACGGTTGCTATGGGATATTCATAGTTGCTATGGATGTAATGAATGGTTGCTATGCAGTGTGTAGGTTGTATGTCTCTGTTTCACTCTAAAAGGCATAAAACTAAAACACAATCTAAATTTTTGGTCTCTAAATCTCTGTTAAACTCTTATTTTGAGGAGTTGCTATGGAGTAAATGGTTGCTAGGGAAACAAAAAATATATAAAAGGATTCAATTATTTCATTCAACACCAATGCAACATTTATAAATTGATTTTACGGCAAAATGACGAATGAATCCAGTCAATGCAGATGAAAAAACATTTTTGTCGTTTTGTTTTTTCTCAAAATTAAGAAAGTTTAAGCTTCGTTTCCAAAGCAACCGTTAAAAAGCTTCCCGATTTTATTTTTCAAATAACTCAATAAACGTTAGAACTATACTGAATAAGTATATTTTCGTTTGTACATGGTTGCAGATTTGAACTAGCTGACCCTAAAAAATGATGAAATTTAGTTGAGGCCTTTAATGAAAACTAGGTCAACTTCCGGTTACCATAGCAACATATTCAATATATCCAAAAGATTTTTTTATTATCATTCTTAAAAACCAAACCTCAAACTATGATATAGCATTGCAGAAATTATAACATCTTTCATTTAAACTAAAGAAAACATAGTGTACATTTTGCTATTTTAGACATTTTTATATATACAAAAAAGCGGTATCCATTGTACATGTAACAACTTTAAATGCCATAAAAACTATGAAAAATTGACTAAATATCAATATCATGAACCGTTTTGTTTAAGAATCCTACATTTTCCTTCAATGAAATAAGAAATTTTGAAATGTTAATTTTTGCACTTTCCATGATTTTCATTGGGAATGCTCGATGGTAAGTGATTTTCTCTCTTCATACACACACAAACTCTAGAAAATTGCAATTCATCATGATCCGTTCGACCATCTATTTTTATCCTTATATATGAAAAAGAAGGAATCCGTCCCCTATCATGAATCTATGGAAGATACATTGAACACCTACTACCTGTACGCTCTAGTACATTTTATTGCATCTAAAAAGGACTAAAACGATAAATCAAATGTATTTATGTTTAAGCTGGCAAGATTAGAAAAATGGTCATTAAAGATACTGAAAGATATTCTATTTATATTCTGGTTTTATTGATAATTAAGATTATTGAAAAGAACAAATTTGACAACTTCCCCCACCCCCACCCCCTTTCCCTAAGCGGAATAGTAATATTACGGTACGTATTTTAATTTTCAGCCAAAATGATAATGACGGTAATGAAAAATGGAAAGAAAACGACCTCATTTTTAGCATGTACATAGAATCCATGTTCGCCTCTTGGATAGAACAATCTTGAATTTTTACATTACTAGTAGATTCCCCATGTTAAACTTCAAATAGGCAACTGCAATTATATTCCAATGACTTGGGTTGCTATTGTGACGTCACTTTCAAGTTTTGAAGGTAGGGAGAATTTACCACCGTTAAATGTATTTGACGTTGTTGCATGCAAAATGTACGATGTGAAAGCAAATTAAAAATGGCCGATGATTAGAATAAATGTAAATATAACTTTTGGTGTTCATAGGTGTATAATTTCGGTTGGACAAGTGTAAATTTTCCGAAGAATCGCTGCGCGATTCGCGGCATTTGCACGTGACCCACCAGAATTATGCATCCTCGAACACCAAGAGTAAAACAGTCATACCTTAAATATGCACCCTTCTTCGACGCTTAGATTCGTTACTTTTACTAATAGATTGTAGAAGAGATTTTTTCAACAATGTTTTCAGAATATATATCTTTGAAAGAAGTTATGATAATTAAGAAATAAAAAATCATCACCGAAAACATATCGTGTTATTTACGTGATCTTGTACGTTATACAGACCAGTTCATTCAAATTCTTACACAGATTTGAGGAAGATAACGACATTCCTTTTGTCAAAATGTTTGTAAAAACTACAATTATTTCTTCAGTGACAAACAAAGAATCACCAAAATATCATGTATAACAAGGACATCGGCTATGAAAAGATAAAATTAAATCAAAACTATCATCACAGTACCTGTAAGCAGGAGATGTTTACTCTTTCTAGGCACCTGGTCTCACTCCTATATCGGGAGTTCCCTTCTTTTCATATGGTGGAGGATTTGTTTGTTTGCTTTGGTTCCTATTTTATCCTGATTTTGTATGCCTTCGGTTTCTGATTTTCTGAATTATCAGTTTTGTGATGTATACAGGGATATAGTTATTATCCATATTTGTCATTCATTTCTTCAAACGAGCGACATGCCTCCATTTTGTGTTCGTTGTTTCACCAACTTTAGTCACGTGATGCTACACAGTGAATAAGTTAATATGAACACATTAAAAATCACCCGCTCCTTAAAAATCATGCTTACTTTAATATCTTTTAAAATAGATAGATTTTTTCTAACAGTGGAATCGAAACATATGAGCGTTCTGCTTCTTGTATTATTTCTTAAAATATTACTTTACCCGAAGTTCCTCGATGACTGTCAAACTGCATGACCGGTGCCTAATAACCTGGACAAACTGAATCTGTTGAAAGTTTGGTCATGGTAAATTTGAAACAAACTCGGATTGTGATCTCTGGTGGAGGTGACAATGATATTTTGCCTGCAATGGCTGCAGATTGGATGATTCCTAATTCCTCGAGGTGTTGATTTGTATCATCGTGAAACGTAAATGTTTTTCCTTGTTCTGTTGGACTTACACTGAAAAATACATTCCAAATTTTGTAATTAGTTACATTGTTACATCTTGCGCAATCTTCTCCAAAGTAAGTAATATTGTTATCGTCTGTTACTGGTATATTTGATACAATAGAAGACATTGTCATATTGTCGGAGCATATTTTTCCATAGCTGCCACATCGATTTACAATCCAGAATCCTAAATTCGACCCATCTATTCCTAGACAAGTGCTGAAAGTTTTTGGATCAAGTTTATCAGAGATTTTCTGAATTCCATACTCTGATGAAGACATACTTAATTTGTATTTACAACAATCCTCGTATTTTTCACAGAGATTGTCGCAGTAGCAATTAGGTAACATCATATCCAATATCGACAACTGAGTGTTAATGTAGTGAGGACAGTGGTTCAGTTTTTCACAATTTTGTTCTAAATTATTGGATACTTTTGAAGACACAACGAGGTTCTCTTTCAACGAAAAGATTACTAGCTCCACAAATATTATAAGAATTTTCAGATGAAATTTTGAACTGAACATTCTGTCTATTTCTTGTCTGAATTTACAACTGCATATAGTGAAAAATTACTTGATATAAAATATCGCGTCAGGTTTTATTAATATATTGAACGATGGTACTGATATCTTCATCACCCTCAGAAAATCTCGTACAAATACTTTTTAATTTAATGCTCAGGTACAAAAAATCTAAACGTTTTAATATATCATTTTCAAGTAATCTACACCTCATCTATTACGCAAGGAACCGTGACCTCTAGTTTTAAGAAGCACATGAATGTTAACAACACCTCATCTTTCACGCAATGAGCCGTGACCTCTGGTTTTAAGAAGCAGGTCAATGTTAACAACACCTCATCTTTCACGCAAGGAACCGTGACCTCTGGTTTTAAGAAGCACTTGAATGTTAACAACACCTCATGTATCACGCACGGAACCGTGACCTCTGGTTTTAAGAAGCATGTGAATGTTAACAACACCTCATGTAATCTAGTAATTAATGGCTGACACTTTCCGACACGATATTCTAGTCGTGTTATGTGTAACAAATGTCATTCATTAAAACTGAAACATCCCCTTCAATCAGCAGCAAGACGCACTATCATTTTTAAAGAGAGGAGACTATGCATTAATATATAAGTATAATGAGGAATATTTTCTCTCGTTTGATTGACAATTTTAATGTCTTCAAACACACCGTAGTTCTTGTTTCAGATTTATTGGAATTGAAATAAAAAGATTGAAATGCAATAAGAGAAACTGACGAGCTTCTGACATTCAAACATACATGTATCATTTATTCCATGCTTTCAACTCCTTTAAAGATTAAAATGACCTCTAGCAAAAATTTTGTTAATATAATTTTGCTGAATAAATGAATTTTGATATATAGTGAGCTCTTATTAGAGCAATATTGGAAATTAATAAATAAATATTAGATACATTCAATCGTCAATGATGCTCTTGTAATATTCTTCCATAACTAGAGAATGCTTTCATGAAATTATGCTATTGTTCAGACACTTTAAGAAAACTTACTTCGTATAAGATATTCCATTTACATGTTAAACCTTGGATGTAAGGTAAGGAAAGCCCAATTCCACTGATCATTTGACTCAAACACATGTACAGTGAATGCCCTGACACTTGTTGTTCATGATGATCAAGTCCTTCATGTTCAAGTGGGAAAAAAAGAATAAAAACTATCTTAATAGAAATTAACACGCATGTTTGAAAAAGCGGAACTAATAGTGAATACAAGCTGCTTATGTATATAAACGTCAAAGAAGTACCTATCAGTTATTCAGACTCAAAGTCGACAAGGCATGGCAAAATTATTAGAATTTCCATAGGAACGGTTGCGAATCTCGGAATGAATAACATCCGAAGTGAGACCAGATGCCGGGGGAGAGTCAGCGTTTCCTGATTGCATGCAAATGAGATAAAGAAGACGACAATCTCAACAGCACTCACAATAGGGCACCAAACTGAGCATCGGCGGACCACTAGCATGCTAGAGGTGAGGCAAGGTGCCTGGGAAGAGTTAGCATCACCTGTTTGGCTAGCCGCACCCACTATCGATGTTCACGCAAGAAAATGAAAACAATATCTACAAAACATGCACTTGCTGAGGTTATTTCTAAATAGAAAGTGTTACGGAGACCATGTCAGGGACATTATTTAAAACACTCACTGTGAAACCCTCGCGGGGAGCATTTTACGAGCTCCACATGGCAAAGGGCATAAGTGTTACACAAATGAGATAAAGAAGATCCTGACGACACCCATTCCAACAGCCCCATGGAAACTTGTCAAATTCGGTGATTGTCTCGATGTACATATTGATGTACAAATCAGGTAAGTATTTCTTGTTTGATGATGATGACAGCCATTCAATCACAATCTAGAATGTCACTGATAATTCTGTAAAGGGGGATCTGATATTCTTAGATATCAACGTAGAGACCGAAGAACGTCCTCAAAGATGAATTCAGCCGTTGTGCAATGGAACCCTGAACAAGTAGCTTACTTTTGTACTTACCTGTAGAATGATGTGTCATTTTCTCAAATATTCACAGAGATATGTAAAATGACGAATCGAGTATCCACAGGGGTATGATAAGCTACACCCGATGACGTCATAAAGGATTGAGATTGCTGAAGAGTGCGTTATAATCAGCAAACATCGTCATGGTGCAAGCAAAATCCCGGGTTGGATTTCCTCGTCAATACTCACTCCCAGTAATTTATTCTATCAATATGTAACCATAAAGAAAAAAAAGATTGGACCAGGAATCCCCGAGAGCACAAGTAGCCACATTTGATCAACTTGGGTTTCTTCAACGCTTTCGACAAATTCTAGTCTCAAATTTCTCGAAATTTCTTAATGTGGGTCCTGTAGCATCATATCCCATTCATTCTGCTACGTCTTTCGGTACATTTCTTGGACTTAATAACTTTCACACTCTTTGGCCTTTTAACATTGTTTAGATTGAGGATTACTGACGAGAGTTTTGTACCCGAAATATGCATGTCAGGTCCATGCTGCAAATTTATCTGTTCTTAAATGATGCTTTTTAATTTGAAGACGTTTAACAAGCATTACATATTGGATATCTTATTGGTGAATAATTATTGATTAGGATAGAAAGATCAACATTTTCATGTGTTTGAGAAATGATTTGATCTTCAAAAGAGCTCGGTTGCAGCAAACAGAGAATTCGCCGAAATATCAAAGTGAAACCCTCCCCCCATAAAATACACAAAAGAGGCGGGAAACTAGACATGAAGGACGTTATCAAAACATTAAACACCAACACTTTGCTTAGGCCAACGACACCAATGGGCCATCGTTGGCGACGTACGATCATACCTACATAATTAGTAAAGATGATTAACTTCTGCATTTTTTGGGGGGCACAAAAGCAGCTTGTCTAATATAAAAACATTCTGGCAGTAAGTAAAATATATGAACCCCTTTTTCAATAAGAAAAAAAAGCATGATGAAAATGGAGGATAAACGAGGTATGGACAGGGCTCGAACTCAGATCTTCAAGGTAAAGAAAAACAATCTTACTTACTGAGGATTACATAAATACGGTTTTTAATCCCTTCATTCAAAAACTTTTAGTATGGGCGGCGACAGCAAATTATCACCCGTGTATGTCTTTACAGCAGTCATAAGCCAAATTAGTAGCAAAAAGTCGTTATTTGGATAACATGCGTACAACTCTTAAAAATACGATTTTCACATTGCCGCGGTAGACTTGAATTTTATACAGACCCGTCATTACAACAAGACCCGACATTACAACATTTGACGTAACCTTTTACTTTGACATTGAATCAAATCTATGACGTCATAATAAAAGATAACATCACAAATAGTCATGTCGAATCTGTGAGTGTTTCAAATACTGATTTAGTTAGCGTTAATATGAAAACGATCTCTTGTCCGTATACCCAGAAATAACGCCCTTTCAAATACCCAGACAAAACAGACAGTACGAGTGAGATAGATAGCACCCGCAACGGTTAAGATAAGAAAACAAAACCCCAAGGGAAACAAAAACACCTCCGGAATGGTTATCCTCTGATTCATTGAAAAAGAAATCATGAAATGTGCATGTCTGGTCCATGCTGCCAATTTATCTGTTCATAAATGATACTATTCAATTTGAAGACGTTTAACATTTATACCACTTTGTGAGTGTCACTGCTGGTGGACCAGGAGTCCCCGAGGGCACATGTAGCCAAGATCGATCAATTTCGGTTGATCGTTTCTTCAACGCATTCTAAAATTTCTCTTATCAAAATTTCTTAAAATTTCTAAAAAGTGGGTCCTGCAGCATCATATCCCACCCATCCTGCTACGTCTTTCGGTACGCTTTTTCGACATAGTAAATGTCTTTCTTTTTTGGCATATTACATTGTTTAGATTTGAGGATCACTGATGAGGGTTATGTACCCTAAACGTGCATGTCTGGTCCATGCTGCCAATTTATCTGTTGTTAAATGATGCTATTCAATTTGAAGACGTTTAACATTTATACCACTTGGTGAGTGTCGCTGCTGGTGGACCAGGAGTCCCCGAGGGCACATGTAGCCAAGATCGATCAATTTCGGTTGATCGTTTCTTCAACGCATTCTAAAATTTCTCTTATCAAAATTTCTTAAAATTTCTAAAAAGTGGGTCCTGCAGCATCATATCCCATCCATCCTGCTACGTCTTTCGGTCGATTTTTCGACATAGTAACTGTCTTACTTTTTTGGCATATTACATTGTTTAGATTTGAGGATCACTGACGAGGGTTAAGTACCGAAACGTGCCTGTCTGGTCCATGCTGCCAATTTATCTGTTCTTTAATGATGCTATTCAATTTGAAGACGTTTAACATTAAAGAAGTAAGATCTTATTACAACTTGATTTCCGATTACAGATTAATAAATAGAGAATAAGTGTCTTAATTTGTGTTTTGTTACGGGTATGCAACACACAGCAAGTGCATTTATCGTACATGTAATGCGCGTTAGCAAAAAAACACAAATTATGACATTTATTCAATATATATGCTGTCTGTTTCATTCTTGATTTTTGAAATTGCTTTTTCTAGGTAAAGGGCGATGTTACAATTCATCTAACCGCGGGTTCAGTATGTAGGTTAACAGCCGTTGCGGCATGTTTCTTTAGATCTTATGCATTGTGACGCCACGAGTGTTTTAAATACGCGAATTGCAGCACGTTCCTTGCAATAGTAACATCTCAAGGAGTTACATTTGCTGTGCATATAGTTATATGCTATTGTTTTCAAGCAAAATATGAATACTTAACCCGTCAGTCCTTTCAGATGATAATCAGCAGATTATAGTTATCAAGTGAACGTCAGACACAAAATCCAAAGCCAGCAGAATCAAGTATCTCAATCAACTGGTATTCAAAGATTTCAAAACAAAAATTCAAAGCGGATTAAGACAACTACAGCGTTCCTCTAAATGTTAAACGTCTTCAAAGAGCTAAATAAAGAGCTAAATAGAGAGCTAAATGAATCACAAAAGGAAACCGGGAAAGAGTGACCTACGCATGCTTGTTACTAAACTCGTCTCTTCAGGCAAGGTCAAATCTGTAAATACATCAAATTCTATGTTTTGAATGGAACAAATCTACAATATTTTAGAGTGTTTTATATTTTCATTGTACTAGTGAACTGTTATATTAGTGACAAAGTATAGCACCCACAAATTAACCCTTGTTTGTGTCGTTTATCGGTTAGTCAACTTGCACTCAGAGCTATAATTACTACCTATTAAGGACATATCCGGCACCCAAACTTTTAGCTCTTCACATCGAAGAGTTCCACAAACTACAAATACATATAAAATCATGTTGTTGCATGCAAGCAGGAGATGCTTACTCTTCCTGGGCACCTGGTCTCACTTCCATATCGGGATTTCGCTTCTTTTCATATGATGGAGGTTTTTGTTTGTTTGATTTGGTTCCTGTTTTATCATGATTTTGTATGCCTTCGGTTTCTGATTTTCTGAATTATCGATTTTGTGCTGTATACAGGGATATGGTCATTATCCATATTTGTCATTCAGACATAATTTTACTCCATATTATATTAACGACTTATATATTGTACCTGTTTATTCCTGCTTTAATTCAGTGCATTGTTTTTGCAATACAACCATGTATTTGTTTTTGTTTATATGTTGATAAAGCCAAACTATGCTTTAATCATATTCCATAAAAGTACTGAATTTCTTTTGAAATGAAAATAAAAATGTTATTATTTGTAAATATTCTGTATTTCTGACGTAAAAGAAAAATAACTCCGATTTGCATTATGCAGTATTTATATTTACATATTTTATATCATTTGAGGATTTAAAAGAGATTTACGCTGCGTTTAACTATCTTGTTAGTGATGTCACCTTACAGTGAGAAGTTTTATGTTTATACAACAATTGTGTGTCTATGGAGACATCTGTGTATCCGGATAAGTGGGAGGGTTGTGCGCACGAAATCCGGATAACCACACCATTTGCTAAAAGCAGATGACCGTCCAAAGTCGGCGCCGTGTGCACATTGGTCTCCTTCGCTTTATGTGTTGTCATCAATGTTTAATGTTTCCGTACGTCTGTTACGATTGTTTTGTATGACGTTCTAGTAAATATTGTTGTGTCGTTTTGCTATTTGGAGTTTGTATGATGTCATTTATGTGTCACTTTCTTGTGGGGTTGTTTCGCTGGGTGAATGCAGGGTGGTCATGCTGCAGATCTTACCATTTCCCTAAAAACCGAAACACGTGTCAAGCAGAATAAAATTGGTAATATAGAACATATATTTGAATATTGAAAAATTACACAAAGTATAGAGGGAAAGGTTTCAATTCCTTCGCTTAAATCAGTCAATAGTATATCCAATATATTGTATTCCAAATATGAAGGATATTCATCTATCAATAAAAAGATATTAAGTAATATTTTAAATTCGCCATAGTTGGTCATGGACAATTTCTGCTAAGTCAACTTTGGGAAGTGCTCAGAACTTCATTTTTCCCCTGGTAACCACATCAAGTGTCGCTAAACATCACTTTTATATACACAAATGAAACTCATTCAGATCTTAAGGATATCCATCCAAACTGAATAAACAGTTGTCGTTAAAAGGCTATATTTCGGAAGGCAATTTTTATAGTTACCGCTGGCTGTGTCATTGTCGTAAGTGAATTATATGAAACAAATCGAATAAATTGCAATTTTCTAAAGGTTATTTTATAATCATTGACACTCTTCAGCATCCAAATCTAATTTTGTCCTAAAAGAATTAGAATCATAATTTATAGTGTAATATTTGAATGCATTATTTGATTTGATTTACAATATGCCGTTCTCACAAATCGTCAATGTGCTTAGGAAAAGAAGATAATTAAAATCTATTTATGAGATAAGGTATTTTCTTTAATCAACAAAATCAAATACAGACTATTAGTTCTTTCGCCATTAGTAATAAACATTCAGTTTTTGGTTAATTTTAACATAATTTTATTAAAAGTAATTTGAAAAGAGTTTTCTTATAGGCAATAAGTATTAAATGGTTTGCGAATCTAATAAAGTTGAAGATTGGAACAAATGACAAGAGCTGGAGGTTTTGTTATGTTGATTTACTAGAGGTATCTATTGGATAACATTTGAAGATAAATATTACCATGTAATCTGCGGGTAACTGTGAAAGAGAAAAGCCAGATTCAGGATAGTGGTGGTTTTAGCGCACTTTTACGAATATAATATTCTAAATTCGGAGAAAAGGTCCTTTTTTAGAGGAAGTAGTGGTCGTCCAGGTATCATCCCGCTCAAAGGACACACTTATCATAACATCAGAGCCGACTCCATCGTCGGAAACCCACGGCATCTTTTCCGTTATACTTCGTAAGATACCGTGGGACAGTCTATTGGGAAACCCTCGTATTCCGAAACGATTCTAGCATAGAATTTAAGCCAATCAGAACGAGCGTTACAAAATCCCTCCAACACAAAAGAGCTGACACTATTAAAATGGACTATTTCATTGGTTACTATATATAAACGTAAAACAAGAATCCCCGTACAATTGCGCCCACGGCCTATAATCGTAGGGCAATAGGCTGTGGGTTTCCGACGATGAGCCGACTTATGCAATAATTTAACTAATAGGATCTCTATGACTGGCGGAGTATAGACGTTCTTGATTGCCCTGTGTTAATGGTGTCCATAGTCAATTTGCCTTTTGAAAAGATAAGTCTGTACCCTTTTTAGATTAGTAACTAAGTTCAATCTGCTTGATTGGTAGGGTCGAATATTGTAAATGTTTTGTATAGTTCATTTGGATCAACTAATATCATTTTCCTAAATTGCGACTAGAAAATAAATACAAAAATACAACTTAAATGGAACAAAGAAGGGAAGTTTAAAGTATTCTGTATAACATGAGCAAAACAAATATTTATGAACACAATTATGGTGATAAAATAACAAAATTCAAAAACTTATTAAATGACTGGTCATTTCGGTCTCTTTCATTACTTGGAAAGATCACAGTTGTCAAAACCCTTGCCTTCCCTCTCCTCGTGAAAATTCTTACAGTCTTGCCTACCCCAAATGAAACTTTTTTCAAAGCAATCGAGACATTAACATGAAAATTTATTTGGGAAGGTAATCTTGACAAAGTGAAGAGATATGTTATGACCAGAGAGTATGAACATGGTGGATTAAAGGTACCAGATTTTAGAGTGTATGCTAAATCTTTGAAAATGACTTAGATAAAAAATTCTAGATGCAGAAAATAATAACCTATGGAAAATCCTATTCAAACAATCAATTACAAATTTCTCCGAATACAATTTCCTTTCATTGACAAAATATGGCCTAAATAAAATGAAAATGACAAATAAATTCTTGATTGACGTTCTTGAAGCTAGGTCTTCATCTCTGGATAACCCCGTCGACACCGCTGAAGACTTTTTGTCACAACCAATTTGGTGGAATGAATTGATAAAAATAAACAATAAGCCCTTCTTCTTTAAAACGTGGAACGATTCCGGTATATTCTTCGTAAATGACCTAATTGATCATTCAGAGCAATTCTACTCATTTACTGATTTAGATATCAGATATAATACAACTTTTGATTATCTTAAAGTATAAAAACGGTCATTCCACTTGAATATTAATTTGATTTTATCAAATAAATAAGTAACAAAACCTTTTTATAACTTGATTAGTTCATCCAAAAATTCAGTACCCAGCAAAATTAAAAGTAGATGGGAAGCCATTTTAGAATGCCCATTACAAGACGAAGATTGGAGAGAAATTTTTCAAGCATAATTTTAAAGAATAGAAGATACCTGTCTACAATCTTTGCAATTTAAAATAAATCATAGATTCTTTGCAACGAATGCCTATCTAATGAAATGTAAGCTACAAGAAATAGAATTATGCAGTTTTTGCTCATCAATTAAAGAAACTTTAGTACATCTATTCTGGAATTGCGTTCATATACAGACAATTTGGACATGTCTCATAGATAAAATTAAACAGAAATATAATTTAGTTATCGATAAATAATAGGAACATTTGTTCTTGGATTGTCACAGTGTGAAGAATTACCTGCACTTTTCTTAATTACTTTAATAATAAAAAGATATATTTCAATATGCAGATATAAATCAATCATTACAATATGGGAAAACACTTTGACATTTATTAAATCATATAGAAACCTTGAATCATACTCACTATATCTTATGCCAGACAAAAAAAAACAGCTATCAAGAAAACATTGGAAAATATAAAACTGATTTTAGAAAGCTGATCGCTCAAACCCGACTAATTCAACACAACTATATATATTGATCTATCTGTGAGCACTTCATTCTTATTTAAATAGTTGTTATATGCATACTTCAATGATTCTATCATATGTATGTCTGAATAATATCTTTGGTGAATAAAAACTTATAAAAAAATCGTTTTCCTAAATTTAGATAATGTGTTCTTCGAACGTAGCATTTACACCTTTTACGTTAAGTTAGAGTGTTTGGTTCACCACCAACATGATAAAAGTGGTCAAGGCTCGTCATGAAGTCCCGTCGTCACACTAAGCCAAGTGCATTGCTTAAGAACGCGCCTTCACGAGGCTGTGGATTAATCAAATTCGTGTCAGAATGACCTTCTAGGGACACCATGCTCACATCCATGATATGATTCTGATGCATTTCCGTGCTACATTCAGTCTTCTTTACATGCTCCTTATTTTGTATCTAAATGCTCCAGGCAGGTTGTTAAGCCAACGATAACAAACAGTTTGCAATGGTTCTTCTATGTGTAAACCACAGTCAGTAGAATAAAAATCAAACGAAATGAAGGGGATCGATTTGCTGTCATTGTTGTTTGCAGAATTACAGCGGGGGTTGTTGTATGCAAGCAGGAGATGCTTACTCTTCCTGGGCACCTGGTCGCTCTCCCATATCGGAGATCGCTTTTTTTCATACGGTGGAGATTTTTGTTTGTTTGCTTGGGTTTGTGTTTTATCCTGATTTTGTATGCCTTCGGTTTCTGATTTTCTGAATTATCAATTTTGTGCTGTATACAGTGATATGATCATAATCCATATTTTTCATTCTATAATGACACCGAATATTTCCATGTACACGTATATGAGCTTATGAAAAGGAGATAAATAGACAAATGGAATCAATAAGAGAAAAATGAAAGGAATAAGAATACTTGATTAAATTTATTCGCCGCAAACATAGCTTTATACACATGTTCCAGTGAAATGGCAAATGTCCGTTTCAATGAAGATCTAATATCCGAATTTAACAAGTTTTCACGAAACTATATCCACAGTTATCGCATAAAAACAGGACGTCCCCCGTGCTTCGGAATACTGTTTTATGTCGAGGTTACCAACAGTTCCAAATTGAAATTATAATGATTTTGCTCAAGCCTTCTCAATTTTGAGACTGAATTAGTTCTTCTTCCATCTTTATTTATCTCTTTATTTTCTAAAGAAAATTGAACGATCAAAGAAGAAGGTTTTCTGTTGTTTTCTTTTCCCTTCTTTTTCTTATTAAACCTATGTAACTCCTATTCCTGGCTCTTCAGTAGTGACGGAAAAAATTGTCATTAATTGCAGGTAAATAAGTTTTGTTTTTTGTTTTTTTTTTTTTTTCAATTGTTTGTTTTTCGAGGTCAGTTGTCTCTTAACCACTGAGTGTTCGAATATGGTCAATGCAGCGTTGTCATAATGGAGTTTCTTCCCTAACTCTTCTTGAGATTTTAATATAAGAGAGTTAAACATGCTGCAAATTCACCTGTTCTTAAATGATCCTATTGAATTTGAAGACATTTAGCATTAGTTATTTACATGAAAAATATGTCTTTGCGCCTGCAGATAAAATAGCCAACAACACCATGATCATTTGAAAATGCTACTACATATCAAATTTAGTTTCGGAATTTTCGTCTAAAATACCTATATCAAAAGCAAAGAAAGTGTCCCTTAATTTTAAGCAAACATAACACTGAAATTACTTCATTCGGTATCTCTATTTCTAAATTGGATCTTGCTATGATTTATTCAAAAGCAAAACTGCACAAAATCACTCCAAATTTCAATACATTTCCGTCTATGCTTAATTTTGTGCTCTATTGTGAGTGCTGTTGAGATTATCGTCTGGACCTTCTTTATCTCATATGTGTCACACCTATGCACATTGCCGTGTGGAGCTCGTAAAAAGTACAGTAAGTGTTTTGAACATATTTCCCTGACATTGTCGCAATCACACTTTCCATGTAGACATAACGTGATACAGTGCATGAATTTTATATATTGTGTTCATTTTCGTGCTTAAGCATCGACGGCGGGTGCGGCTAGGCAACAGGGGATGCTTACTCCTCCCGGGCACCTGGTCCCACCTCTAGCTTGCTAGGGATCCGTCGATGCTTAATTTTGTGCTCTAGTGACTGCTGTTGAGATTATCGTCAGGATCTTCTTTAACTCATTACGATTTTGTCTAGAAACTTGACATCAGTAGTCATGGCGATAAAGGAAATGTGGCAAGGTATAATGAAACTGTCATAAACAGGAATGATGTAAACTCCTTTTGGTCTATTAAAATTCAATGGATGTGATTTACAAAATAAACTCTAGAAATTTTCAAGTTAATACGTCTATTTTTCATACGACTTTTCTTATATGTACGCCACGCTTCCTCACAACAAAATTAATGATCGATTGTCCAAACTCATTTAAAGATGTTTTGATCGAGAGAAGCAAACCTATATTTGTACATCTGAATCAAAAGGTTTCTTTTCCGCTACAGAATAAAATAATACAAATCATGGACATGTTATGACCTGTGTAATGTGTTGTCCTTCCTCTTGGACGACATTAATGTTAGATATGGCGGGAATCTCTTCAAGCAGGTTGTATTGATCCCTATGGGTACTAATGTACCTATTCATGGATTAATATTCATACACTTATGAAAATATAATTCGCCCAAAATCTTCAAAAGCAACGAAAAGATAGAAAAGAGTGAAATGTCAAAATGATGAGATAGATTGTATTGTTTAGTACAGGTCGCGCAAATTGATTAAGTCAGTGTTATCCAGTTTCTATTTTGTCATTGTCGTATATACGGTATCTAAAAGATGAGATTTATCTGCATTGATGGCGTCAGTTCAAAGATAATAAGATAAAATATGACACAGACTACTTAATCACTTTATGAGCTAAATCATTGATGTCTTATAATATCTGTATCGATTTCCCTTGTTCTTCATGGAGGCACAACCTACAATATATTGTGCTTTGCAAATGTGCTGTCTTCTCTCGTTTGTGAAGTTGTTTTAATCGTTTTAAAGTAATAAAGAAAAACAAGAAGGGTCTTTCCATCAATGATGCGTCAGAATCATCAATTGCCTTTTATATTATTGATATCATCCTAGTGCAACCAGAATGACACTGTGTATGGTACGTGGTACTTGACCCAGCCATGGGCACTTTTAAATATTGCACGCGAAAAGACCTCCATGATTGTCCAGACATCATTATAGAAGACAGGACCTCATCCACATGTTCTATCTGATGTTGTTTGAACCCATCGGGTGATTAAATGCATGAATTCGATGCAGCCAACAGAGCACGGAGTGTTTCTGTAGGCCTTACACTTATGGTATCCATTGAATACTTTGGCCCCTTTGAACCCTTCATCTTCTTTGGGTTGTCAACTTATAGCGAGGAGCATGCAATTCTTCATGGACACCTGGTCTCACTCCCAAAAAGGGAGTTCGCTTTTTTCATATGGCGGAGGTTTTTTTTTTATTGCTTTGATTCTTGTTTTATCCTGATTTTGTATGCCTTCGGTTTATGATTGTCTTAATCATCGATTTTGTACTACATCGAGAGCGAAAAACTTACATTTGTACATCTGAATCGAAGGGTTTCTTTTCCTCGACAGACTACAAATCATACAAATCATGGACATGTAGTGACCTGTGTAATGCCTTGTCCTTCCTCTTGGACAATATTTATGTTAGATTTGGTGAGGATCTATACAAGCAGGTTGTAGGAATTCCTACGGGTACTAACTGTGCGCCTCTTGTTGCAGATTTATTTTTATACACTTATGAAAAAGAATTTATCCAAAATCTTCAAAAGCAAAGAAAAGTTGATGATTTGAAATCTTTCAATAATACTTCTAGCTAGCTAGCCAACAGGGGATGCTTACTCCTCCCGGGCACCTGGTCCCACCTCTAGCTTGCTAGGGGTCCGTCGATGTTTAATTTTGCGCTCTATTGTGAGTGCTGTTGAGATTATCGTCAGGATCTTCTTTAACTCATTCTAGGTATCTGGATGATATTCTAACCATTGACAATCCTGCTTTTTAATTATATAAGAATGAAATTTATCCACAAGAATTAAAACTTAACAAGGCAAACATTTCAAATACAGAAACACCGTTTTTGGACCTTAATATCAAAATTGTAAACGGAAAGATTCATACAAGTGTATATGACAAAAGGGATGATTTTGGATTCAACATAGTAAATTTCCCCTGGCTTGACGGTGATGTTCCAAGATTACCGTCATACGGCATTTACATATCACAGTTCATGCGGTACGCTAGAGCATGAACTGATATTTTGGATTTTCACAGTAGAAATTTACAAATTACCAAAAAATTTTTAGGTCAAGGTTTCCGCTTTGATAAACTAGTTAAGACTTTCTGAAAATTTTACAAAAATTACAGTCAACCTCTTTTAAAATTCGTATCTATACACGCAACAGAGTACATTACTTTGGGTATTACAAACCCTGTCTTTTATGGTGATATGATAAACAAAATAAGAGGGATCAAAGCTAGGCAGCATAACCATCGAAAATGCGTCAGAATCATCAAATGCCTTTTATACCGTGGATATGATCCTAACATCGCCAGACGGACACTAGGCTTGGTACTTGACCAATCTACAGTCTTGTACAAGCGCATCCTTGAGACTTGCACTCTGACTGTGACGACGGGACTCCATGACGGGCCCTGTCCAAACCTCTCTAGAGAAGACAGGGGCCCGACCACCTGTCCTCTCTGAATGTCAGTCGGACTCCTCGGGTGATTACATACATGAGCTCGCTACAACCGGCAGAGCACGGACTGTAGAACGCATGCCCTCTTTTTATATCCATTTACATATTCATCTGTGTTTCTGGGGCCTCTACGTGTCGCGGTCTTGTTTGTGTGATGTCATCTTACAGTGAGGAGGTTGTTTTACACCACAATTGTACGTTCTTCGAGACCTCTGGGTAATTGGAGGAGTGAGAGGGTTGTGCGCACGTAATCCAGGATAACCACACCATTTGCTACTTGCGTAACAAATGGCCGTCCAAAGTCGGCACCGGTTGCCCATTGGTCTCGTCGGTTTATGTGTGGTCTTTTGTGTTTGATGTTTACATGTCGTGTGTCTCTTTTCCGTCTCGTGCTGTACTCGTCCTTTGTGTTTTTGCATCGGGTGTTTTGGTGTTCCGCTGTTGATGCTGGAACGGGGTCTTGTTGGAGATCTCCTCCCTTCTTTCATGTATGTATTTGGATATGGTCATTATCCATATCTGTCATTGCTCTATCAAAATGAAAAAAAAAAGAAAATCCATCCGTACCCTTTAATCTTTCAAATAAGTTTTAGTAGCAATATAAAGAAATGAAAATAAAATACATAATACGAAATTCACTTCGGAGCTAATTACACTCTATCCGAATTATCTTCTTAATCTCTTTAATCTCAATACATATGTTTCTCTGCTCTTATGGTTTTTTTTTGGGGGGGGGGGTTGTATTTTTGTTGTTGTTGTTTTTTCAATTTTGTTCTTTTCCATTTTGTCTACACAGTGTGAATATTTCTCTTCCTGTAGCCTCGTTGTCAGCTTTCTTTCTTTAGTATTGCGCAGCGTTGATACTTTTTTGCAATCATCTCATCTATATTGTTATTAAACTTGTTTAAGATGGTTAAAATTTAGTTCTGATGTAAAAGTTAACATTGCACAAAGCTTATCTTTTTCTAAAGTGTCAATCGTTCTTCAATTCCATATAGAGTCAAGAACAAAAAAGTAACCATTTGATTCTTAAGACGGCATGAAATATTAGTACGTCCGTTCTGAAAACAGTCAGCTTTTCCTATTTGCAATGTGTCATTAACATTGAATTTCATCTGATCACATGTATTTAAGTGTTTATTCCAGGTTACTTTATACGTAGGGTACATTCTTTTCCCTAAAGAATTATGGTGAAATCTCTCTGTTTTCTCTCAGGTACAGTTTAGTTTACTTTTTGTTTCACGAGAGAAGGATCCGATGACATCTAAAGATTTTTCTTTGGCATGAAAATGTATTGTGAAAGTTATATTCTCAGTCCAGGATTCAAGTTTATCAATTTCATCCACTGACAACATTCGAGTTGCTAATGGTGTAAACACGGTAGTCATCAATGTACATTGTCCCAGATGATGGCTTCCATATTTCATACCGTCTGTTACTTTCAGAACGAAAAGCTCCTGAGGTTCCATTTTCCAATGAGATGCCCACAGGAAGGACAGCAACACCATCAATAACTTATTAGCAGTGTCATAATAATCACAGGACTCAACCACTTTGAGCGCAAGGATCCTACTGTCTTTAAGATGATAATTGAGAACATGAACACTTCGTTTCGAACAATTCTTCTTTGATTTAGTACATTCGCCATTACATTGAATCTACAAAATTAAGATTGATGTAGCAGTTCAAGAACGAAAAATAAAAGATGTCCAAATTGATTGTATCTTATCAATTTGTTTGTAATTCTATCCTTGATTGTGTTATCTGTCTAACATAAAAGAAATATGTATAAATTAACTATTTTTTTCAATGCCAACTTAACATACGTATTTACGTAAAGGGTCCCTTATGAGTTAAAGTTAACATACGTATTTACGTAAAGGTTCCCTTATGAGTTAAAGTTAACCTACGTATTTAAGTAAAGGGTCCCTTATGAGTTAAAGAAGAGGTCCCTTATGAGTTAAAGAAGGAGCCTTACTAACGGACCCATAAAAATACTCCGGTGTTAAATTATTGAAATTGGAGAAATTGGAGAGAAAAAAGGAAAATCAATAGCAAACTCGTTTAGAAATAATTTTAAAATTGCAATTATAGGGGAATAAGGTAAGCAGAGACAAAATATCTAAAACAAATACCTATTGTAAAATAATCAAAGTTTATACTAGTTATTAAGACTCATTTTTTATGACAAAGAAGTAAATACGCAATGTTCCTGAACGTAAAAATTGGAAATTGAAACAAGAATTAAGGTTTTACATTTTCGTTGGTCCATGTAAATCATCTTGTAAATTTTACATTAAAGATAATACTTCCCATGTTCATCAAACTTCTACTATTCAATAATGTGTTTAATGCAGCAAGTTAGTACATATTGACCTTAGTATTAGAACAGGAAGATCCTGTACTTTCAAACAGAAGTAGAGATCCCATCATACGAGTACCAAAGCGTGGGTCAGCTTCCTGATGCGATAGGACTTTTATATTCTCATATGAACTGAAGCTGCTTCCTCGGTCATTAACTTGCAACGTCCTGCAGCCTTACAACACTGGGTATTTTTAAAGAAATCTTTGAAGATAACAAAAATAAGACGGGAGCATGAAAATAGCAAAAGTACGAAACTGTGTTTGAAGTATTCTTATAATAATATGATTTCTAACACTAGTGCTAGAATGAAACATTCCTTGAACAGAAAAGCATTGTAACGTTTTTATTCATAATCCGTCAATATAAATTTATACTCGTTCCCCGTGGCCTAATGTTTGAAGTGTATTAACTACTTCTTTCCAGCTCTGTCGCCTGAATGAAACCTAGTTTTGACTTTTTTCCATTTGACATCATATAATTATATTATTTTGCTATTTCGGAAACTTGTCATCTCATTCAAAAATAGCAACAAAATCAATGGATATTAACATCTAAGCATTATATCTCTAATGCTTGTGGGCATACATTTTATTTAACTTTGCTACTGTACCGACCCTACAGGAAATTTGCAGCCGCGCGCTCTCTGCAAAGTAAATGGACAAAGATAAATTCAAAAATACATAACCAGAGGGCACTATAAAAGGAAATTTGGCTGTGTCTGAAGATCACTTTGGCTAGCAGTATCACTGATGAGGATTTAATACCCGAAACACGTGTCTGTGGCATTAAAATTGGTCGGAAAGTTTCTTCAAGAAGGTAGGGAGTGGAAACAATCGGGGTTTTTTTTGTTAAATTCTTTCCTAAAACATCAATTCAGAATTCTTTAATTTATCAGTGGCTTTAAGCCCATTGAAAACCCTGAAATCAGCATTTATCCGTGATATTACTGAAACAGCACATGTTTTGATAAAACGAGCATGTACGACAAACATCGATTGGTATGAAATGATAAAGAAGGGAGGGGATCTCCAACCAGACCTGGTTGCAGTACCAACAACAAACTGCCAAAACACCAGAGCGCAAACACGAAAGATGAGTACAGCAAGAGACGAAAAAGAGACACGCGACATAGAAAGAATAAACACAAAAGACTGTACATAAACCAACGAGACCAATGCGCAACCGATGCCGACTTAGGACGGCCATCTGCTAAAGATTAAAGATTATGATAATACCGTTTGATAAAAGTGTTAAGTTTGTCGAAGCACTTGGCCACTTAAAGATTCTTATCTTAAGACATGTTTTTCTATTAATGTTAACCATTATTTGTCAATTCTTTCTGTGATATGTGCCTTTCGTTAAACACGGAAATGTCTTAGATTCATCTATTCAATGTTATGTGATATATTAAGTATTTCCCAATAAGTTTAATCTTAAGGTAAATTACAGGGCCGATTTAGGGGCCTCGTGGCTCTATCATATTATTACTCATAATAATTGATACGTGCTCAAATTAGAAATGTAAAAATTATTTCAATTGTGCATTAAAGAACAAGAGGCCCAAGGGGGCCACATCGCTCACCTGAGGAGACTGTATGTATGTTTTCAATCAAAGTCAAGACCTGAAGGAAATCGCTTTTAGTGAAGCTTTGAGAAGGACAAGGTGTACAAGTTACTTCCTGTAAAGTTTGGTGACATTCTGTGCAGTAGTTTAAGAGGATAAGTCAAAAATGTGTCATTCAAATAGAGCCTATAGAGGACATCTTGGATTTCAAATCGGCTCGAAAAAAAAAACTAAGTAGAGGGCAATGAGTACTTGCGTCCTGTGAAGTTTCAAGAAATTGTGTGAAGCAGTTTCAGAGGAGAAGTTGAAAATGCGTCAGCCAATCAGAGCCTGTGGCGGCCATCTTGGATTTCCGATAGGCTCCAAAAACGTAAACTTGATAGAGGGTATGAGTACTTGCATCCTGTGAAGTTTCATGAAATTCTGCACAGCGGTTTCAGAGGAGAAGTTGAAAATGCGTCAGCCAATCAGAGCCTGTGGCGGCCATCTTGGATTTCCGATAGGCTCCAAAAACGTAAACTTGATAGAGGGTATGAGTACTTGCTTCCTGTGAAGCTTCATGAAATTCTGTGATGCAGTTTTAGAAGAGAAGTCGAAAATGTGTCAGCCAATCAGAGCCTGTGGCGGCCATCTTGGATTTCCGATCGGCTTGAAAAACACAAATTCGATAGAGGGCATTGAGTACTTGCTTCCTGTGAAATTTCGTGAAATTCTGTGCAGCGGTTGCAGAAAAGATATCGAAAATGTTAAAAGTTTACGTCGGACGGACGGACGATGGACGGACGACGCGCTATGACAATAGCTCACTTGAGCTTCGCTCAGGTGAGCTAAAAACAACAATACTTGTAGGGGACCATGATTTCTTCATTCCTACGAAGTTTAACGAAAATCTGTTCAGTGGTTCTGGAGAAGAAGTTGAATATGTATGAATATCACCCCCCCCCCTTCTTCTTGAGTAATCTAAGTAACCCGAGAGAGATAGTTATACAGAAGCTAAAGCAAAATAACAGACCCCCGCCCCATCTTTTCACTGTGTTATTGATAATATTGATCTGTTCTTACATTAATATTTTGAGCTGCTCTCAATATTGTAATTTCAAAGTTGTATATCCAAGTCTTCACAAGATAAATTTGAAAATACTTATTCATCTTTTTAAAATTATTTAGTTTCCTTTTCAATACCTATTTAATAATTTAAAATATATAACATTCAAATGAATCGATAATCCAAAAATTTAAACCTCAAAAACATAAATCAATATTAAAGAAAGACAACTCTTGCATACATGAACATGTACCAACTTATACGAAACTAAAGTTACCTGGGTACCAGAACTTGAACTTACAAGCCTTGGGTCCATGTTCACAGTAAACATATCTATTCATGATTGAAAAAATACTCATAAAAATCTGTTCAGCAGTTCTGGAGAAGAAGTTGAATATGTATGAAAATCACCCCCCCCCCCCCCCTTTCCTTTTCACATAAGAAAATAATTCATAAAAAATCAAAAAATTAAAATTTCAGTATAAAATACATATCAAAGCATTTAGTAACTTAAATGTGATTAATGTGCAGTAAATGAATGTGTAAAATCATACACATATTGAGTTATTTAAAGAAATAGTGCAAAAATGTGCATTTCTGACGAAGTCCGAAAAGACGTCAAAAACGCGTCAAAAATTTGACTTCCGAGTGGAACCAAAAATAACGACACTTCTTAAGACATCTCTCTAGATCATCCTGATGCTTTCGGTTTGTCGATACGTGCTTCCGTTCTGAAGAAAAAGTTTGTCAAAGGATGGTACCCCATGTGACCTACTTTTGCCTCTGGTGGCGCCACCTGTTGATGGATCCGGACGAAAACCAACAACACTTGTAGGGGACCATGAGTACTTCATTCCTACCAAGTTTCATGAAAATCTTTTCAGTGGTTCTGGAGAAGAAGTTGAATATGTATGAAAATCAACCTCCCCCCCCCCCCCTTCCTTTTCACATAAGAAAAAAATTAATAAAAAATCAAAAAAAAATTAAATTTTAGAATAAAATACTTATCAAAGCATTAAGTAACTTAAATATTATAAATATGCAGTAAATGAATGTGTAAAATCATACACATATGGAGTTATTTGAAGAAATAGTGCAAAAATGTGCATTTCTGACGAAGTCCGAAAAGACGTCAAAAACGCGTCAAAAATTTGACTTCCGAGTTGAACCAAAAATAACAACACTTCTTAAGACATCTCTCTTGATCATCCTGATGCTTTCGGTTTGTCGATACGTGCTTCCGTTCTGAAGAAGAAGTTTGTCAAAGGAGGGTACCCCCTGTGACCTACTTTTGCCTCTGGTGGCGCCACCTGTTGATGGATCCGGACGAAAAACAACAACACTTGTAGGGGACCATGAGTACTTCATTCCTACCAAGTTTCATGAAAATCTTTTCAGTGGTTCTGGAGAAGAAGTCGAAAATGTTGAAAAGTTTACGACGGACGACAGACGACGGACGACGGACAGACGACAGACTACGGACGACGGACTCCGGACGGTGCGCTATGACAATAGCTCACTTGAGCTTTGCTCAGGTGAGCTAAAAAATATTCCTTAAAAATCCAAAAGTGGATATCTTGACAAAATTCTTTCACTTGTAGGGTACCATGCATGAGTACCTCATACCTACAAATTGTCATGACAATCTGAAGAGTGGTTATAGAAAAGAAGCAGAAAATGTATGAAAATCACCCCCCCCCTTCCTTTTTACATAAGAAAAAAATTCATAAAAAATCAAAAAAAATAAAATTTAAGCATAAAATACATATCAAAGCATTAAGTAATTTAAATATGATAAATATGTAGTAAATGAGTGTGTAAAATCATACACTTATTGAGTTATTTAAAGAAATAGTGCAAAAATGTGCATTTCTGACTAAGTCCGAAAAGATGTCAAAAACGCGTCAAAATTTTGACTTCGAAGTGGAACCAAAAATAACAACACTTCTTAAGACATCTCTCTAGATCATCCTGATGCTTTCGGTTTGTCGATACATGCTTCGGTTCTGAAGAAGTTTGTCAAAGGAGGGTACCCCCCGTGACCTACTTTTGGCTGTGGTGGCGCCACCTGTTGACAGATCCGGACGAAAAACAACAACACTTGTAGGGGACCATGAGTACTTCATACCTACCACGTTTCATCAAAATCCCTTCAGCCGTTCTGGAGAAGAAGTCGAAAATGTGAAAAGTTTACGACGGACGACGGACGCCGGACGCCGGACGGACGGACGCCGGACGGTGCGCTATGACAATAGCTCACTTGAGCTTCGCTCTGGTGAGCTAAAAAGGTTAAGTTTAAACAATCCACTAAAACATTTTTAAAGTATTCATGACATTACCCATTTCCAATTGTCATCCCAAACTTTTGTTGGAGCCTGATAGTCTGGGCATTCCTTGTTATTATAAATATCGCCCTGTCGGAATCGGTAACATGCTCGTATTATACAACCATAAGGTGGTGAAATAAACAGTCGGTCATGAATGACTAAATTAAAATGTGCCTTCTCTATTGGGTATGTGTCGTTTGGTCTTCTTGGGCTTTTTCAATGTAAAATTCCCATGCCCATGACAAAAATAAATTCCATATCTTGAAACTAGAGATATTGTTGCACCTTGCACATTCTTCATAAACATAAGTAATGTCATTGCCGTCTGTAACAGGTAAGTTCGATGAAATATAAGACAGAGTCGTGTTTTGAGAGCATATACTTATATAGCAGTATTACCACTGTCGGACATTGATTTACAGCCCAAAATCCAACATTCTCCCCTTCTACTGCTAAACAAGTACTGAACTTTGTGGGTTCCTTTTCATTCAGTCCATTTTGTTTGCCAATTTCATTTGCGCTTTTATTTGATAGCTTACAACAATCTTTGTATATGATGCAATTATCGTCGCAATAACAATCCGGCAATCTGCTTCCCATTCTTTCCATTTCTGAGTTTGGAATAACTGGGCAATTAAAAGAATCTTCGCACATTACTTCAGGTGTTGATGTTGGGAATAAGTGTGTAGTCCTCGAACAAATATTATACTTTTATTCATTAAATAAATACACACTATTATTTTTGTAGAAGACATTTTCAGCTGCATTGTTTCGCGCCTTTTTTGAAAATGTGATATTGGATGAAGATACAAATGAGTTAAAGAAGATCCTGACGATAATCTCAACAGCACTCCCAATAGAGTACACAATTAAGCATCGACGGACCCCTAGCAAGCTAGAGGTGGGACCAGGTGCCCGGGAGGAGTAAGCATCCCCTGTTGGCTAGCCGCACCCGCCGTCGATGTTCAAGCACGAAAATGAAAACAATATATAAACTTCATGCACTGTCTGACGTTATGTCTATATAGAAAGTGCTATGGCGACAATGTCAGGGAAATATATTCAAAACACTTACTGTCAAACCCCTCGCGGGGAACTTCATGATATAAACATCTTTTATCATCTGTCTCTTCTTTATATAGCATTTTTGCAAAGTATGGGGGATCTTAAATCGTTTTATTACAATCCATGTCATCCATCATCTACTTCATTAATTTTGTTTGAAACTAAGAAGATATTTGATGCTCACGTCGCTGAATTAGGACGCTTTAAAACTGGATATTGATAAAATTTGATGCTAAAGAGTTCTTTCGGCAAACCATAGATGAATCTTTTTGTGAAAATATTTTGTATAAAAGTGAATTTCGTCTGGAAAAAGATTTATTGCTTAAAATTGCATTAAATTTGTTGTATGTGTCAGCACAGTTAGTAATTTCTCAACATCGAAATTCATGACAAAAAAATCTAATTTCGTACGGGAGAGATACAGTCCTGCAACCAACTAGTTTGACAGTTTTATCCTATCCCATCGGTGAATGAAGGTAAAACACAAAAGAATAAATCATATAGGACAAACAGACATATTACATATTACATATTATATTGTTTAGACTAAGGATCACTGACGAGGGTTTAGTACCCGAAACGTGCATGTCTGGTCCATGCTGACTATTTATCAGGTTTTAAATGATGCTATTGAATTTAAAGACGTTTAACATCCAATCAGTAAGGACCAAAACGGAAGCCAATGGCCATCTCAATTTCTGTCTTAGAGCTACACACAGTATTGCTGCTTGGTCATGGAATTACCAAATTTGATAGTATGAAGCGGCACTCTGAATAAATTATTACTGGTGACCTTAGTATAGTCAGGAACGACAAGTTGAGAGAATTGTTTTAAAAGGGTCCCAAATACAGAAAAAGTATGTCCTTTACATGTATCCAAAATGTCAAAATTATCATAGACTCTTGTGAGGAATATGCAAGACGTTGGGCAAAGAAAGAGGATGTACAGCTCGACAACCTTTCCGAATGGATAAAATCCATCAGAAGGTTACTTTTATCTAAAATTAACCGATAAAAATCAACTGTGAACACAAGATTCAAGTCTATATTTAAGGACCCTGATGTTATCACAGAGCCTACCTACCTCCAAGAACATTATGTCATCACACCAGCGGACAAAGCCTCAAATAATTACACAATTACCCATTGGTCTCGTCGGTTTATGTGTAGTCTTTTGTGTTTGATGTTTACATGTCATGTGACTCTTCCGTCTCGTGCTATAGTCGTCTTTTGTGTTTTGCATCGGGTGTTTTGCTGTTGATGCTGCAACGGGGTCTTGTTGGAGATCTCATCCCTTCTTTTGCAAAAAGTACTATTTCGACAGTCTTGTCAAAGAGTTGGGTTTAAATTCGACACCAGGAAATCCCACTTACACCTCAACGAAACTTTCGGCTTCTGAAATAATAGATAACACCAAATCAGCTCTTGCTTCCTTTTGCTTCGACACTACGAATTTAGATTTAGATTTGCCATACCTAAATTGCATA
This sequence comes from Pinctada fucata, assembly GCA_028142955.1. NCBI lineage: Eukaryota > Metazoa > Mollusca > Bivalvia > Pterioida > Pteriidae > Pinctada > Pinctada fucata. Next base: position 9,873,750 of record AP027108.1, read on the forward strand.
AGAATCCGTACAAACAACGTTTCATAGCTGGTTCCTCAAAATGTTCTACCAAATCTGTATCGATTTTACTCACCAAAGTTTTATCTGAATTCAAATCTGGGCTTCAAAATTATTGTTCGACAGTATATTCTCGCAGTTGTATCAACCAGATGTGGATTTTAAAGAATTCGAAGGAACTTTTAGAACATCTGAAATCCACTCATTTTAGTCCATTCGATCAAAGCCTTTGATTTTTCGACACTTTACACTACAATTCCACGTTCTAAATTGAAGGAAAAACTCGCAAAAATTATAAGTAATGCGTTTACAAGTAAGAACGGTAATCGCAAATACAAATTTATTGTTGTAAACTATGACAAAACCTACTTTGTAAAAGAAAAGTCCGATTCTGAAAATAAGTACACTGAAACAGACATTATTCAGATGTTAAACTTTCTGATCGACAACATTTTTGTGGTGTTTAGAGGAAAGGTCTTCCAGCAAATTGTCGGAATTCCAATGGGGACCAATTGTGCCCCACTCCTTGCCGACATTTTCCTTTACTCGTACGAATGTTAAACGTCTTTTAATTCAATAGCATCATTTAAAACCTGATAAATTTACAGCATGGACCAGACATGCACGTTTCGGGTACTAAACCCTCAGTCTAAATGAAATATGGCCAAAAAGTATGAAAATTATTATGTCCAAAAATGTACCAAAAGACGTAGCAGAATGGGTGGGATATGATGCTACAGGACCAACGTTTAAGAAATTTCAAGAAATTTTGTAACAGAAAATTTCACATGCGTTGAAGAGACAGACGATCAACCGAAGTTGATCGAACTTGGCTACATGTGCCCTCGGAGACTCTTGGTCCACCAGCAGTGACACTCACCAAGTAGTTCAAATGTTAAACGTCTTTAAATTCAATAGCATCATTTAACACCTGAAAAATTTACAGCATGGAAGCTGAATTCATTCCATCTTTGGTCTCTGAGGGGAAAATATACTTAGCTTCTGACTTCAATTTCACTTACAGATACATAGACGATGTGTTGCCCATCAATAATCCAAAATTCGCGGATTACCTGAGCAGTATCTATCCTTCGGAGCTTGAAGTCAAAGAAACTACAGAGACAAATAATTCAGCATCCTACTAGACTTTTTTCACCGTGACGAACTTCGCACTTCGAACTTCGTACTTCGCACTTCGAACATTGAAGAAAAAGTGGCGTAGCTGGCGTTCGCGTATAAACTCATTAGCGGAGTCATCTATATTTTGATTAGTATACTCAATGGAATGGTTTATTGGTTTTCCTGTACAACAGGTGCGTTTTTTCGGTAACCAACTTATGAAATTAAAGTGCGAAGTTCGAAGTGCGAAGTGCGAAGTTCGTCACGGTGAAAAAAGTCTATTTGGACATAATGTTGTCCTACGACACTGATGGTCACATGAACACCTCACTCTATGACAAACGTGACGACTTCAATTTCAGCATTACAAACTTTCCTTTTCTGAGTAGCAACATCCCTTCATCGCCTGCTTATGGCGTGTTCATATCTCAGTTGATACGCTATGCCAGAGCAAGTACCAAATATACGGATTTTGTTCTGAGAGCTAGGCGTCTTTCAGATAAGCTTCTCAGTCAGGGATATGTTTGTGACCGACTAACATCGTCACTGAGGAAGTTCTACGGTCGATATGGGGAACTCGTCATACACTATGATGTCCCACTATCCAGAATGGTGGATGATATTCTGTCATAGACCATTTGAACCATCCAACCAAAGATTGTACTCTATATCTTCCAAAATGGAAGTAACCGGATGTGACAGTTCTACCGAATTGAAGCGACGGGTGTTGCATGCAAGCAGGAGATGCTTACTCTTCCTGGGCACCTGGTCTCACTCTCATATCGGGAGTTCGCTTCTTTTCATATGGTGGTGGTTTTTGTTTTTGTTTGCTTTGGTTCTTGTTTTATCCTGATTTTGTATGCCTTCGGTTTCTGATTTTCTGAATTATCGATTTTGTACTGTAGACAGGGATATGGTCATTATCCATATTTGTCATATATACACGTGTTAACTTGATGAGGACTACGTCCTCTATCAAGTGTACGTGCTCTGCTATTAACATGGCAGATTATCGTCCTTAGTCGACAAAGATTAGTTATTATTTTACACCACAGTTGTACGTTTTTTCGAGACCACTTGGTGATCGGAAAAGTCGGAGGGTTGTGCACACGTAATCAGGAGAACACACCGTCTGCTACTAGTGTTGTCGTCCTAAGTCGGCACCGATTGCCTATTGGTCTCATTGGTTTATGTTATGTCATTTGTTTTTGATCATTCTATGTGACTGGAATTCCCTGTACCATTTCAATCTCATTCTTTGGTTGTCTGTTCTGTGTTTTAGCATTGGGAGTTTTGGGGTTAAGTTGTGGGTGCTGCTAACCGAGTGTTCGATCTTTGAGATTCCCTCCTTTCTTTGATCTCCTTTCTTCATGCGAAATCTTTGGAATAAAATGTTTTAATGTTTTAATTTAGCCTGTTGTCTTCCTAGTACCTTAATTTGTTGTTTTGGTTGTCCACTACTTGTTTCATATTCATATAATTCACTCAAGGTTTTGGGCCGTAACCGATTCCTCTTACTAGCGATCCCTTCACTTTCTACCAGACCTCACTTTTTAACGAAACTTTTTAATAAAATCAACATATTTTCACAACTGCATTACGCTTTATACATTCAGATTTAAAAGAATAAGTGTTTATAGATCCGTAGTACAATTCAGTAGGAATGACATGTTGTATACCTAACGTAAACGTTTAACCAACCCTTCCAACTGGTTACCAACGTTGACCAAACGGAGGCATACTGACTGGGATACGATTTCTTCATACTTAGAAAATAGATGTAAAACACGCTTCCTCACTACAAAATAAATTATAAATCATCCAAACTCATTGAATTGTGCTTTAATCGAGATGGGAAAACTTTTATTTGGGCATCTGAATGTAAGGGTTTCTTTTCCGCTACCGAATACAAATCTACAATTTACAAATTACAAAGAAACTTTTAGGTCGAAGTTTTCGCTTTCACAAACAAGTAAAGACTTTCTTGAAATTTTACAAAAAAATATATTGTCAACTTCTTTTAAAATTCGGGGCCATACAAGCAACATAGTATATTACTTTGGGTATTTCACAACCTGCATTTTATGTTGACGTAAATAACAAAATAAGAAGGATCAAAGGTAGACAGCATAACCATCGAAAATGCGTAAGAATCATCAAACCCCTTTTTTACCGATGATCTGATCTTCCTGACATGGTCGCCGTAACACCTTCTTAATAGACATAACTTCAGACAGTGCATGCATTTTATATTTTGTTTACATTTTCGTACATGAACATCGACGGCGGGTGCGGCTAGGCAATAGGGGTGCTTACTCGTCCAAGGCACCTGGTCTCACCTCTAGCTTGCTATGGGTCCGTCGATGCTCAATTTTGTGCTCTATTATGAATGCTGTTGAGATTTTCGTCAGGGTCTTCTTTAACACATTAATGTCACCAGACGGACACTAGACTTGGTACTTGACTAATCTACAGTCTTGTACAAGCGCATTCTTAGAACTTGTCCTCTTACTGACTTTGACGACGGGACTCCATGACGGGCCCCGACCATCTGTCCTCTCTGAATTTCAATGGGGCTCCTAAAGTGATAACATACATGAGCTCGTTACAGCCGGCAGAGCACGGACCGTATTGCACACGCACTCTTTTTTATATCCATTTACATATTCATCTGTGTTGCTTGGGTCCCTGCGTTTAGCGGTCTTGTTGTGTGTGATCATCTAACAGCGCGAAGGTTGTTTTACATCACAATTAAACGTTCTTCGAGAACTCTTGGTAATGGGAAGAGTGGGAGGGTTGAACGCACGTAATCCAGGATAACCACACCGTCTGTTATTTGCGTTGCAGATGGTTGTCCTAAATCGGCACCGGCTCCCCATAGGTCTATATGGTTTATGTGTTGTCTTTTGTGCTTTATGTTTCTATGGTGTGAGTTGGTGTACCTTGTGTGTGCAGTGGGTGTTTTGGAGTTTTGTTGTGGTGCTGTTGTGTTGTTGGAGATCCCCTCCTTTCTCATATAGTTAGAAGCACTGCATATCCTTACCTAAATATACCATAATTTAACTTGAAACCGTCATCTTAGCAACGGAAACTATCGAAGACCTGTCGAAGATGGGGTATGGTTAATTCGTACCATAATCTACTCGTACCTGCCACTTCGTACTATACCTGACTACCAACTCGTACCAAACCATCTCGTAGCATGACCAACTCGTACCCTAATTTCTACCAACTCGTATCATACTTAAACTCGTACCATGGTACATTTTGGGTACGAAGTGACCTAGGCGTTTCATGTAAACACTTCATATTTAGCACGTCGGATAAAATGCAAATATTGTGCATTATTCCTTGAAAGTATCAAAGCGTATATTCAAATATTTGATACATAACAAGCAAGAGTTTTTGGAACAATTAATCCAAGCACATGCAAGGTTAAACAAATCCATGTGTTTGCTGTGAGTATATGCTTGACCGTACGGTGTAGATGTTGTTCAGTGTCTACTTGTTCCCTGTCGTTTTTATGTTACCTTGACTGATGTTACTTTTCACTATATTCTGAAATATTTCTCACAATCATTTTATACCATGATATTTTGTTTCTTGGGCCTCTGCGTCAAGCTGTCTGTTTGTATGTTCATCTTACAGTCCGGGGGCTATTTTACACGATAATTATGCGTTCTTCGAGACATTTGGATAATCGGAAAAGTGGGAGGGTTGTGCGCACGTAATCCGGATAATCACACCGTCTGCTACTTACGTGGCAGATAACCGTCTTTAGTCGATACCGGCCGTCCATTGGTATCGTTGGTTTATTTGTGTTCGTTCGTTTTTCATAATTTTATAATTCTATGGAGTGAGTTGGTGTTCTTGTCCCTTTTACGTCTCTTTCTGTGAGTGTCTGTTCTGTGTTTTTGCATTGATCGGGTGTTTTGATTTTGCTGTTGGTGCTGCAACATCCATTTCAGACAAAGATCACTGACGAAGGTTTAGTACCCAAATCGTACGTGTATGGCCAGTGCTTCATTTTTTTCTGATCTTAGATGATGCCATTGAATTTGAAGACGCTTAATATTAAGACCACTTGGTGAGTGTTACTGCTGGTGGAGTCCCCGAGGGTACATGTACCCAAGTTCAATCAACTTCGGTTGAATGATTCTTCAACGCATACGAAAATGTCTGTTATTAAAATTTCTCGAAATTTCTAAAATGTGGCTTCTCTAGCATCACATACAAACCATCATGCTACGTCTTTGGATATTGTAGAACAGTTGTCTGTTCTTTGATGATGCTATTGAATTGGAAGACGTTTAACATTAACAACGGTCAACAAGATCTACGTTCTTTAAGCATATCAAGCAAGAATTTTGTAATAGAAAAAACATGACTTCAGAGTGGAACCAAAAATAACAACACCTCTTAAGAAGTCTCTCTAGATCATTTTTATGCGTTCAGTTTGTCGAAATGTGTTTCGGTTCTGAAAAAGTTCGTCAAAGGAGGGTACCCCCTGTGACATAGTTTTGCCTGTGGTGGCGCTAACTGTTGACGAATCCGGACCCAAAACAACACTCGTAGGGGACCATTAGTATTTTATACCTACCAATTTGCATCAAAATCCCCTCAGTGGTTCTGGAAAAGAAGTCGAAAGCGTGACAAGTTTACGACGGACGGCACGCTATGACAAAAACGCACTTGAGGTTCGCTCAGATAAGCTTAAAAAGATGTAAATTCTACCCTCTTACTTGATGTCTTCTGTACTGTTGATTATAGAACATGCCATGTCATACGCATGTGTTACTTTGTTTTCTAGATATTGTTTTCATTTTCCTGCGCGAACATTGACGGCGGATGCGGCGAGCCAAACAGGAGATCCGTACTCCTCCTGATCACCTGGTCCCACCTCTAGCTTGCTGGGCGTCTGACGATGCTCAATTTGGTGCTCTATTGTGAGTGCTGGTGGGATTGTCGTAAGAATCCTCTTTAAATGTTCTTAAATGATGCTTTTCAATTTGGAGACGTTTAACATTTGTATCACTTGGTTAGTGTCACTGCGGTGGACCAAGAGTCCCCGAGAGCACATATAGCCAAGTTTCTTCGACGCATTCTAAAATATCTGTTTTCAAAATTCCTTTAGCTTCTAAAAAGAGGATCCTGTAGCATAATATCCCATCCCTCCTGCTACGTCTTTCGGTACATTTTTGGACATAGTAATTTTCATACTCTTTGGCCATATTACATTATTGAGAATGAGGATCACTGACCTTAAGTGCATTTCTGGTCCATCCTGCAAATTCATCTGTTCTTAAATGATGTTATTCAATTTGGAGACGTTTAGCATTATCTAATTAGTACCTTTACTTCCGTTTACATTGTATACCTTCAAAATTTGTCTTTTAAAAACAAGGAAATAAAGTATAACAAACAATTCTAATGTATGATTAGATTTAATTGGAATTATTTATGATGCATTCTACAACACATTAGATTCCAGCTTCATCTCGAATCCAACTCCTGAAGGATGAAATTCTGGTGTAGACGCTTGGTAAATCCCCACTGCATGTACTAGATCCCCATGATGTAGCACCAACAAGTATATTATTCCTACATACTAACGGTCCTCCACTGTCACCCTTAGTTTTATAAATGTATTATCAGAACATTTTTTCTTGATTAAAGTTTCGACAACCTGACATAACAACGATAAACATTTTAACGACAACATTAGGAGGAAAATGTGCCTCAAAGTTCATATAACACGAGCTCGAGCAGTTCTTGTACATTAAACGTATTTGTTGGGTAAGATAACCTGTACCTTTTAATTCGTGGGTTGTCCCAGAAAAATGTAGACATTGACAAAAAGGAAGTAGTAGGTTGATTATCTTCAACTTTACATTGATGAATTATGAATACATGATATTTTCTACAACGACGCACTGTTTACATATTGAAACTAGAAGTTCGTTGGATTTCTCTGGTTATTGACCATCAACTTGCTTCTCTCATTAGAAAGCTACCTGATATTTACATGTTCATTGTTATTTTTATCTTTTTTTTATTTGAATAGAACCTATGTGTTCAATAATATTATTTGCAATGTAACCTTACGATGAGAGGACGTCTTGTTTATTAAACAGATATGCGTATAGATAAGTGAGTTTCACATTTACGCAGTAGACTTGAATTTCAGACGTTCCAAGACCCGACATCAGAACATTTGACGTAATTTCTTACTGTGACGTCGAAACACATCTGTGACGTCATAATAAAAAATAACGTCAAATATTGTGATGTCGGGTTTTTGAAGTGTCTAAAATACAAATTTAGCCGTAATGTGCAAGTGGTCTGGTGTTTTCCCATTATCTTTATTATTTAACCATTCGATTATTCGCTGTTACATAGCATATAACCGTCAATGGTCTCTATCGATTTATATGTTGTCACATTTGTGTTTGACTTGACTGTTAATTTTCTATCTTGTGTGGGTGTTGTTGTGAGTCTCGTTTTCTTTTAAGTTTAAGTTATTTGTTTAAATACATCGGATGTTCGATGTCGATATTTCAACCGTTTTACCTTATAGAATAGTATAAAAAGTATGGCAATAGATTCAGAATGTTTTCAAGTTTCTATTTCAATGAAATTTGTACCGAACTTAGCGGGGTTTTTTTTCAATTTAACCAGTCCGTAAGTCCAAGTTCACGAAGTCCTTACATACAATCACGCGTAGTGGCCTTTGAAAAGAAATGTCTACAACAGTAACGTGTAGTTCAACTAGTACGTACACGAACCCGTACAAGTTTCTCGTAGGAAATCTCAACCTCTCTGTCTATAGTTTGTCTTTTTAGATTTGATATCTGTGTCTCTAGGGGTCCTGATTTGATAAATTTGTTCTTGTTGTCAGTGCCTGTTTATGACGTCATAGATTTACAAGCTGCCCAATACGTGTATGTTCCGCCGGATAATGAAACGTTGTCTATGCGAATCATTTTATTCAACATTTTGATATGGGGATATGTGAGAAAGAAAAAAAAGATGAATATGTAAAAACGTTCACATCATTTTCTCAACACAGTATTCCTATAAAAAGGTATACATTGTCTCGATTATACATACCATGCAAGCAGATGTTCCATATCCCTTATGAACACAAACATGGGAATCGATAATGGATGATGACCCCCATCGACTTTGACAATTAGACTTTGACATGATTGTCATAGAAACTGCCTGCAAGGTGGATGAGACACCTGGAAAGTACATAGTTATATTACATTTACTTCGCTATAAACCATGAAAATGCGATAGTGTGAGTGATTCGTTTGACACATTTTTTCCAATAATTCCAGAAAAGCTTCAAATCCCCATAAGTTGATGTCACAATATTAGGAATAGAATCATTCTCCGTAATTGACGACCATTTACCACCTTATTTACTTTTTGAGTTAAACGTAAAGGAGGTAAGCATCCTGGTACAATTGTCCAATGCTGTTTGATCAGAGATTTCTTGGAACCAGTTACTAACCACCCTACAAAAATTTCGAGTCGCGCACTTCTTGCACAAACTTTAGTGAAAACAAAACAGGAGAACGCTACTAAAATATTGTGCTGAGTCAGAAAATCAAATTGGTTTGGCCAAGAGGGTAACGAGTTGTAACACTTGCATCTTCAATGCCGAAGTGTTCCTACTCTATACCTTCTTGAAGAAAATTCAATTCTCGGAGTAGCCGAGTGTCACTTGACTTTAAATCTTACGCGGATATATTCCTCATAAAATACCGATTGAACTTATTGTTTTTACAAATATTCGAAGCATATCACACGATATTGTCTGACCCCAATGATGCTTCGAATATTTGTAAAAACAATTCATTGCATTATAAGATTTGCATCTTATGACATAGCTTGGGGGATTCTTACTCCTCCCGGGCACCTGGTCCCACCTCTAGCTTGCTAGGGGTCCGTCGATGCTCAATTTTGTACTCTATTGTGAGTGCTTTGGGATTATCGTCAGGATCTTCTTTAAGTCACTTATATTAACCATTTCAAACTTCAGGCTCGAAAAATTCAGTATGCATTGAAATATTCAAAATTCAAGCGAAACACAAAGGAAAGGAAGAGATCTCCAACAACTTATTGTTGTATCACCAAAAGCAAAACCCCAAAACATCCACTGCAAAAACACAACGCAGACATGCACAGAAAAAGACGCAAATGGTACAAGGAATGCCAAATCGCATAGAAACATCACACAAAAATGATTACACATAAAACAACGAGACCAATGGGCATTCGGTGCCGACTTGGGACGGTCATCTGCCACGTCAGTAGTAGAAGATGTGGTTATCCGGATTACGTGCACATAACCGTCCTACGTTCTGAGTTACCCAGAGGTCTCGAAGAACGTAAATTGTGGTAAGTGTAAAATAATTTCCTCACTGTAAGATGACCTTACAAACAGACAGTATGATTCCCACGAAACACACAGATATAGTGTTGTAGTGCTAGTAGCGTAGTGGTTAGCGCGGTGGACTACGAATCCATGGGTCGTGGGTTCGAACCTCACCGTCGCCGGACATTGCAAACCATTGTAACCTTGGGCAAGTTACTTTACACTACGTTGCACTCTCCCTACCCAGGAGTAACCCGGGTACCTGGCACATGAGACGAGCTTGTAATGTGAATGAAAAGCATTAGCGCCTGAACGGCAGCTCTGCTTGTATACTCCCAAGGGAGTTGAGAATGCACTGGATTGTACAGGTCTCGCCAGGGAGGTAATTGTGGACGTCGCGTTATGTTACCATAAAATTCAGGTTGTGAAATACCCTTAGTAATGTACTCTATTGCTTGTATGAGTCCGAATTCCAATAAGTTGACAATAATTTTTGTAAAATTTCCAGAAAGTTCAATTAGGAATATTTCTACACAATTTCCGTACAGAAAGTACCAATTCTAAGCTAGCAAAATGCATCATGTGTGGTTTGTTGTTGTTGTTGTTGTTATTGTTGCTGTTAATTACTTCCCAATCATCGACAGGGTTATCATTTTAAATCATTTGGGAATTTCAATACTGTAAAGTATTAAAGGCTCTATTCCAAAACTCCTTGGTAACTCCTTAATAATTGGTCTGAAATATTCCGGCTTTGTGGTAGAATTTCATATATATATACAATGAATAGACCTCGACTGTCAGGTCATTAGCAGGAAGATTTATTATCTACCAATACGTAGTTAATTTTTTTGAAACATCCAATTAAGAAGTAATTGGATTTCATTCAATTTTTTTCTATTTCAATGATTCACGCCATTCGGTGCGTTCGACGGGGATTAGAGTTTAACGCAGTAATCGGTGATAAAATTATTTAACGTCAATTTTTTGTTTATTTCAGGGGTGTCGCCTACAAGGAATTTCGCTTTGATAATAATGTTCATGTTTTTCTTTATGTGTATTAATCACATTGCTGTCTTTTGATAAACGGTTTGATGCACAATTTGTCAACTGAATTACTGACCAATCAAATAGCAGAAGTTTCAGATGAATTTTTACAATGAGAAGTCAAAAGATATGTTACCAAAAAATATATTATTTTGTAAAGACGCTTAGGAAATTATTATTCAATGGTTTGAAAAAAAACTTACTTCCTCCTGAATCTGTGAGTCCCCATCCACTTATTACGCAATTTTCATTTTCAAAATATTCACTTCCCTCAGCCATAGTTATAGTCTGTATGTTTGCTCCAGTGGCTACATCGGCTTCCAGTTCTAACAATGCAATGTCGTTTGGATATGTACCTGATCCTTTGTTGTAGTTCCTGTGCTAGAAAGAATGAATGTATATACCGTATAACGAGAAACTTTCGCTATATCCGCCAGTGATTTGCGTTGACGTTCCTTGTCCCTTATGCGTCTCTTTCTTTGATTGTCTGCTTTGTGTTTTTGCATTGAGGAGTGTTATGGGGTTTTGCTGTGGGTGCTACAAAAGGGTGTTGTTGGAGATCCCCTCCTTTGTTTTGGAATCGTGAAAAAATTAACCTCGCGAAAGATTGTGTTTGATAAGGTTTAACATAAATTGGTATATCAGTGACATCTTGTTTAAATTGTACATGCGAGATTCTTCACATATTCTTATTAAACATAAAGTGAAGTAAATCGAGCATATTCTAATGATAGAAATAACTGAAACTTCAATAATGGAAGGAACAGAACAGTGAAGTCATATGTACATATTTGTTAAAATTTTCGGAATCGCGCAAAAATTGTACCTGCGAAAATAAATACATCCTATTTAAACCCTAAAAACGCGGCATTTGATACTCGCAAAAATTTCTGGTTATACGGTAACTAAGCTATCAGCTTATTTTTCATCACAGAATTCTTTCATTCTAGTAATCAAAGTTTCAAATCTGGTCTACGGTATGACAAGAAGGACTCGTGCGAAACCATATCTTTACCATTTTTAATCAAAACCTAGCATTGTTGAGAAGACCCCATAAGGACAGAATTTGAGAAGTTTATTTAACCTTACCAGCCATGAAAAATTCCATACTATCTGTACATGTTCCTTCAAAAAGCCGTAAGATTGTATTGCGTCCTTACCCGTTTTATTGGTGACGCCAACCAAGGCAGACGTTTTTCATAAAGTTATTCTTCTTTAATTTTTTATTTGTATCGATGAATATATCGACAAAAATTATGATACTTTATTGATATAAAGACTTATTTCTTCTTGCAGTGTGGAGCTCAGTTAAAATCGACTCGATGTTTAGAAGTGTATTACTTACTTCTTTCCAGCTCTGTCGCCAGAAAAGAGGCTTCGTTTTGGCCCTTTATCGATTTGACATCATATATATGTTTTTGCTATTTCGGAAACTTGTCGTAAAAAAGTTCCCCGCGAGGGGTTTGACAGTAAGTGTTTTGAGTATATTTCCCTGGCATTGTCGCCATAGCACTTTCTATATGGACATAACGTCAGACAGTGCATGAAGCTTATATATTGTTTTCATTTTCGTGCTTAAACATCGACGGCGGGTGCGGCTAGCCAACAGGGGATGCTTACTCCTCCCGGGCACCTGATCCCACCTCTAGCTTGCTAAGGGTCCGTCGATGATCAATTTTGTGCTCTATTGTGAGTGCTGTTGAGATTATCGTCAGGATCTTCTTTAACTTATTGTCATTCCATTCAAAACGATCATCGAAGTTAAAGGAGGTTAAAATCTAAGTACCATCCCTCTAATGCTATTTTGAACAGAGATTTTATTTGGATATGCTACTGAATCGACCCTACAGGAAATTCGGAGCCGCGCACTCTCTGTTAAGTAAATGTGCAAATCTAAATTCAAAAACTTGAAGGCGCTACTGAAATGATTTGTGGTGGCTCCGCTTAAAGCATCACTGATGAGAATTTAATATTCGAAACACGTGTCTGGTGCATGGACATTTGTTTGAAATTTCCTTCCAGAAGGTATAAAGTTGGAACTCTTCGACATTTGCAAAGTGTCATTATCATTGTTTCAACTCCGATTTTTATACATTTGTATTTTGACGTATATTCAAAAGGAATAAATTGATTTATATTTTCCATTTCTTTCTTAATTTTGTTTGTTATTTGTCTAAATTATATTGATATGACTGTTTTCTATATAAATCTTTTAATACAATATTGACATTTAAAAAAAACCTAAATCTATCTACAGGAAGGTTGTTTGATAATTTCATAGACAACCACTATTTCTCATGATTGCGTGAAAGCGCATGCGCATTGTTCTTACCTTAAACTCACTAGGTTAATTGTAATAAATCCTTATAGTAGTACTGTATAAATAATAATACAGAAGTTCTCCAACTCTACTTTCTTGACGAAAATTTCAAATCAATTCTAATGCACTAGACACATGTTTCGGATAGGAAGTAAATCCTTATCAGTTGTATATGTACTTAATTTAAATACCAAATTGATTTTCAAACACAACCAAATGTATTTTAGTTTTATTTTTCTTAATTCTAATTTGTGCAGGGTGCGGCTCCAAATTCCCTGTAGGGTCGATGAAGTAGCATGGTAAAATAATATCTATGTCCAAAATAACATCGGAGGGATGATAGTAACATGTTTATCAAAAACATTTCGACATATGCGTGTTGTGACACTTTGTGGATCGACAGACAACTATGAATATAACAATTCTTGTACAAAGAAACAACTACACTATCATTCAAAAAATCCAATGTCTATACTAATGACAGCATTTGTAAGATATTATGCAGAATGTTGAATTTCGTAAGAAACATCAATATAAAGGCATCACTGACACAAGAAGCAAGATCAAAATATTACGGAAGCGTTCCAACTCTATACTTTCTTGAGGAAAATTTCAAACCAACGTTTGCATCGTAAAAGTGACGTGTCCCTGCAATTTTGAAAATACATGGAATTGCTAACATGGCTAAACTTTTGAAAGAAAAATCAGTACTTTTATGTAATGTAATTGAAACATAATTTGACTTTTAACGACATTATAGGCAAATGCAGATACCGATATTGTAAAAACAATGCACTGTTATGAAGCAGAAATAAACAGGTACAACATATCAGTCGATGATATACTATATCATTACATTATTCCTAGATTGTTTTATGTGCATTTAGAGTTTGGGGAACTCTTTAATGTGAAGACGCAAAATTTTCGGTGCCGGATATGTCCTTAATATATCATTAAAATGTCTTTTGAAAGGATATGATCTTCAACACGACTCGGTTGCAGCACCCGCAGCCAAATACGTGAAAACATACGACAAGCACAGCAAAACATACGACAAGCACGGCAAAACATACGATAAGGACAGCAAAACATACGACAAGCACAGCAAAACATACGACAAGCACAGCAAGTAAAGTCTTATGACAAGAAACACCAATGAGTTAAAGACGATCCTGACTATAATATCAACAGCACTCACAATAGAGCACCAAGTTGAGCATCGACGAACCCCTAGCAAGCTAGAGGTGGGACCAGGTGCCCGGGAGGAGTAAGCATCCCCTGTTGGCTAGCCGCACCCGCCGTCGATGTTCATGCACGAAATTAAAAACAATATATAAAATACATGCATTGCACTGTCTGAGTTAATATCTATATAGAAGGTGCTATGGCAACCATGTCAGGGAAAATATTCAAAACACTTACTGTCAAACCCCTCGCTGGGAACTTTTTTACGAGCTCGACGCGACATCAGAACTCCTAGCACTAAAGACTAAACATAAACAAATGATACAAATAGGCAATTGGTGCCGACTTAGGACGGTCATCTGCCACGTAAGTAGCAAATGGTAAAGTTATCAGAATTATGCACGCACAACCCTCCCACTTTCCCGGCTACCGGAGAACGTACAATTTTTGTGTGAAGATAACGATAATACGGAAGTCCGTAGGTGAGATATGAATTATCTGGCGGCTGCCAGATAAATTAAGTGGCGGCCATCAGATAATTTAAGTGGCGGTCATCACATAATTTACAATAAATCAAAACAAAATCAATGCATAACATGTTCTTTCTGTTCTAGGGTGCTGAATTCATCTTCTCTTTTAATCTATTTGATTTGATAGATGCAAACTAAGCAGATGAAATGTAATAAAATATTTATCTGGCGGCCGCCAGATATTTAAGTGGCGGCCGCCAGATATTTAAGTGGCGGCCGCCAGATATTTAAGTGGCGGCCGCCAGATATTTAAGTGGCGGCCGCCACATAATTATCTGGCGGCTGCCACTTATTTATCTGGCGGCCGCCACTTAGTTATATGGCGGACGCCACATAATTATCTGGCAGCCGCCAGATAAATTAAATGGCGGCCGCCAGATAAATTATGTGCTGGCCGCCAGATAATTATGTGGCGGCCGCCGGATAATTAAGTGACGGCCGCCAGATAATTATGTGGCGTTATCTGGCGGCCGCCAGATAAATTTTTATATATACCTGTCACCTACGGTCTTCCGTACGATAAAAGCTTTATGAAACTTGCTTACTAATTTATCGAACAACCTTCGTTCGTAGCAGTATGTACATATAAAAGTTAATTTATTTTTAATTTATCTGGCGGCCGCCACATAATTATCTGGCGGCTGCCACTTATTTATCTGGCGGCCGCCACATAGTTATATGGCGGCCGCCACATAATTATCTGGCGGCCGCCAGATAAATTAAATGGCGGCCGCCAGATAATTATGTGGCGGCCGCCGGATAATTAAGTGGCGGCCGCCAGATAATTATGTGGCGGCCGCCAGATAAATTATCTGGCGACCGCCAGATAAATTTTAATCCATACCTGTCACCTACGGTCTTCCGTACAATAAAAGCTTTATGAAACTTGCTTACTAATTTATCAAACAACCTTCGTTCGTAGCAGTATGTACATATAAAAAAATTCGTACATTTGATGGTTTACAATATAAATATATAAACTTTATTACTCTTACGTCAAACACTTATTATTCTTATTAAGTAAATAATAAGAATAAAAATCGATATACAAGATATGTCCTTTCTACCAGTATCACATTGAGATATATCAACATTCCAAAAATGAGTTCAATATATGCAAAAACAGCGAAAAAAATCCGGAAAACTGAAAGTGTGACAGACGGACTGACAGACGGACAGACCGAGAGGAAACTAAAAGTCCCTTTCGGCGTTGCCGATAGGGGACTAATTAACTATTCTGCTCACCATGATTATCCTGGTTATGTCCATTGTAATTCCACCGTCGTTGAAGTTTGTTGTTCCAAGTTTCGCTTTTATTTGTGAGGGTCTGTTTACATATACAAGATAAATAATCGTACAGTTAAAACAAATGTTCAACATGGCTATATGTTAATTTCACCAAGTGTAAAACTTTTAGTCCACCTCACTTTGTTCAGTTATTTGCATCATACCCAGAGCCAAAGTATAAATCGCATTTCTACAGCCATTTAGCAATATCTTTGGCAAATTTTCCGAATTCAATGCATCAGCATTGGTTACTTCTCATACTATTAACACAATTTAACACAAACAAGCATAATGATTAAAACTATAAATAAGATTATAAACAATCTGTCTACAAGGTACAAAACCAAATCAAATGCATACCGTGCACCGTCAACGCAGTGTGCTGCGGTCACTAACCATCGTGTATGCACAAGAGATGCTCCACAGAAATGGTTGCCAGTGGATCCCTGTAGTGATACTTGCCATGGATGGTTAGATATCTTGGCATCGCTCCCTCCAACGATCCTGGATTCCTGCAAAAAATGTATATTACAAAGACACGAAAACCAAAAAGATAGTGAAAAAAAAGTTATGCTATGAATATTGTTTTTCGTTTATTTACAGCCCTGGTCACAACCCGACGTGCGTGCTTTTAGGACGAGTGTGTTTGTGGAGGCTATGTGCGCTACGTTTTTTTCTGAAGAAGCAAGAAAGGAAGTGGCAAGAGTACGGAAGGAGTGCGTCACGCACGTCGCACGCACGGTTATATGGATGGTTACATGCGTCATATGTAGCGGAAAAAGTAAGTGCGTTGCACGTACTTACGACTTGCGTGCAACTTGCTTACAACGTACTTTCCCCGTACGTCTTCAACGTTATTGTAAGGATGTCGAATTTACATGTACTGCTAACACACGGAGTCCTCACTTCCTTGCATCGAAGGTGCGTTGCACGTACTTGCAACGTACTTACAACGTGCGTGTCGAACTTCTTGTTGAATTTGTAGACAGCACGCAGAAAGGACGTAGCGAAAGTTCTATATGCACTAAAACTGCTTCGTCCTGTTTGTGTCTTCTCAAATCCGCAAGGAGGACGTACGGAACACGTACTGACAACGCACGGTCACCGTAAGGATACCCTTGGTTTGCCTAGTAGACGTTTTTGCACGTAGAAAGCACGTACGTGCACTTACGGTGGGTTGTGACCACCGCTTAAATGAGGTTCAAAATAATTTTTAGCATTACATTGATTTATTCTTGGACTGTTGATATGATGTTTATCTATACACAACAGCATACAACATAAGAAAAACAAATACAATAACAAAAGTACATAAGGGGAAGCACTCTACAAAATCTGTTTCATCCTCATTTCTTTTTTACCTTTCCGTCCTACGTTTCCCTACATATTTTTATGGTGACCATGGCATATACTTCTGTCCTCTGTATGCAAGATATTTTTCTTCAGATTATGATAGCATGCAAGTTAACAATGCCGACATGCAACTTATTTATATTAATAGCGACTTATTTACGTCAACATGCATTTTAATTATCTCTCATGTCAACAAAACTATCTTGCGACATAATTATATCGCATGTCAATATAACTATCTTGCATGTAAACATAATCTGTACTAAATGATCTCAAATGTGGGGGCAGAATTATGCCATCCATACATTTAAGCCCAACGTTTTTGTGTTACATTTCAAATAGTTTTCTTTTTGAATTACTATGAACTTTTGTTATAAAGGATAGCACAAATTATAAAATCAGTAGAAATATAAAGGACTAAGTATGTCATTTGTTATGTTCAGGCTCCTCCCTACCAAGTATTGCCGCCCCATTCTTGGGAACTAAGCAAGACTCACACTTGGTTACATTGGCAAGAAACACCAGATCGTCAGCATACATTTTTTACTAGAAGGCAGAGAACAACTTTGACATGGAACTTTCAAACCATTGCATTGTATTCTTAAAAAAGAAAGAATGGGAAAAAAGCGGTATTTTTTATGTGAATAAAATTATTGACCAAAATTGTCCAGATTTCTCCATAAAACAAAGCGAAAGGACCCAAGCCATTATTAAACCCTAATTATGGCAAAGATGTGGAGGATCATGGTTTTCATGGATTCATATACCTTCCTGTTAAATTAATTGCTCAAAAATAAGAATTGGAAGAGAAATCTGAAAAAAAAACCATATCCCTATCAAGAAGTACAAAATCGTTAATCAAAAAATCATCTAACCAAAGGCATACAAAACCAGGATAAAACCAGAACCAATGCAAAGGAAATATGTACCATATGAAGACACCTTAACTCCCTGCAAAGGAGTGAGATAAGGTGTCGATGAAGAGTGAGCATCTCCTGCTTGCATACAATACCCGCCACTTCAATTCGGTAGAAAGATCACAATCGGTAACTCCCAAAAAGAAAGAAAAACGTATAAATTGGTATGTCATGGTATAAAAGGTCTACGTCAGAATATCATTTATGACTTTGGGCAGGGGAACATCATAGTGTGCTACCATTTCCCCATATTGACGATAGAACTTCCTCAGTGACGATGTTAGTCAGTCACAAATGTATTCTTGACTGAGAAGCTCAACTGAAAGCCGGCTAGCCCTTAGAACAAAATCTGAGTACTTGGAGCTTGCCCGAGCATAACGTATTAATTGAGAAATGAAAACGCCATGATCGTATGCTGATGACGTTGGGATGTTGGAACTCTATCAACAATAGGGTCTTCTTTTCAAAGAGTTTTTTTTTAAGTTGTAAGGTGATCACATTTAGGGTCGAAACACATAGCCTCCTCACCAAAAAAAAAATCAACTTACTCCCATGCGCGCCTCCTCAATCAGCTTTTGACTTGGATGTTGGATTCCTTTACTGTTTGCGATTAGGTCGGCGTTGGGGAATGCCACCTTCGGCACTGCCATTGTTACTTCATGGAAATAAAATGAAGTAAAAGTTGAAACTAAATAGTTCTGTCGTACTTTCATTGACCAATATCACCGTAGCGTATCACGTGATGTGCAAATAATCTCTTACAAGGGAATCCCCTTCGATTTAACAAGGTAAATACTGTCTAAATCTACTTTATATGAAACTAGTTTATGCCTATCATATGAGCATCATTATTATAATATGATAGAAATCTTTTCTGGTCAAGAATAGAGGAATATTTAGTGAACACTTAAACAGAAAATTTTCTATTTTATTTACATGTTATGATATGGTGCACGTAAATAAACAAAATTTTCTGTTCAAGTGTTCTCTGGGCATATATACCTCTATTCTTGACCAGAATAGAAAACCATCATATAATTTATAACGATGATCGTATGATAGGCCTAAAATAAATTCATATGATGTAGAGTTAGACAGCATTTACATTATTAATCGAAGGGGATTCCCATGCAAGAGATTATTTGCATATCACGTGATACGCTACGGTGAATATACATATACATTTAGTAAACATTTCATTCTGTTGATTGGTGCAATCAAAACCACAAATTACACGAACAGCTTCATTAATTATATGAATTTTGTAATTCGGTTTTATCAATTAAGAAAAGAAAAATTGATTAAATCATGAATCTATTAAAATAAAGTCAAAGTCATGATTGATTTCTTAATAAGCAATATAAATTATCATAGAACAACGACTTGGCCCACCTTACCTAATCAATTAAAAGAAAAAAAAGAAAAGAAAAAGAAAAGATATAAAAACTATGAAAATAATTTTGAATAATATGCTTGAAGAAGAGTTCACTTTTTAAACATAATAACTCTTCATAAAAAGATTACCTACACTTGAGTACATTTCTGTTGTATCTTGTGGGTGTGTTCCGCTGTTGTCAGTGCATGGGAGTCTTTTGGAGATCTCTGTTGTTCGTATTCAGAGAAGTGCATTATCAAAGCTTAGTAAAACTAACAATCTTTTGCAATAAAGAAAAGGGAAGGATCTCCAGCATGACAACCCTGCAGGCACCCAGCGAAACAAACCCACAAGAAACTGACACAGATTGACATCAGACAAAACGACAAACCGCACAAGGACGCTAGAACATGATGTAAAATAATCGAAACAGACGCACAGAAACATCAAACATCAAAGACAACACATAAAAAAAGGAGACCAATGTGCACCCGGCACCGACTTTGGACGGCCATCCGCTTTTAGCAAATGGTGTAGTTATCCGGATTACGTGCGTACAACCCTCCCATTTATCCGGATATACAGAGGTCTCCATAGACGCACAATTGTTGTATAAACATTAAACTTCTCACTGTAAGGTGACATCACAAACGAGAAAGTTAAAGGCAGTTGCCTCTAGTAACACATATTCTATGTAAATGTATCTAAAAAAAATTATATGGCATGCGTCTAACAGTCTGTGCTCTGCTGGCTGAAGCGAGCTCAATATCAATCACATGAGAAGTCCAACCAACTTTCAGATAGGACAGAGAATCAGGACCCAGTCTTCTCTGATGAGATTTAAACAAGGCCCGTCATGGAGTACGGTCGTCGGTTGGCCAGTGTGCAACGTTGGAAAAGACACTGGTACAAAACTGAAGATTGGTCCACTACCATGCCCAGTGTTCTTTTGATGACTTTAGGATCATATCCTCGGTAAAGCAGGCGACCGACTATTTTCTTACATTTTTGATTGAAGTTTTGACCTGCCTTTGCTCCTTCTGATTTTGTTTATTAAGTCGCCGTTAAACGATGGCAATGAAATTCCCAATGATACATACTCTGATGCTGGAGTTGTCCCAAATTTTGAAAGGAGTTCAGAAAAGTTATTGCAAAATTTCCAAAAAGATTTAACAAGTTTGTGATATCTAGATCCTTCACTGATAAGTTTCTTAGTAATTTGTTTATTTTTATCATGGACGTCCGAAACAAGTGTATCTGATGAGTTGAGAGATGTAAACGCCGTATGATGGCAATTTGGGCACATCGCCATCAAGCCAAGGAAAATTAACAATGTTGAAGCCAAAGTCTTCTCTTTTATCGAAACTTATTTCCCTTTGCAGTGTGGAGCAGTTAAACACTTTCACTGTGACTGGATGTTTCTTAAATTTATCTATTATTTCTTTCCACCTCTGTCGCCTGAAAGAAGCTTTGTTTTGGTCTTTTATCAACTTAACATCATATATTATTTTGCTATTTCGGAAACTTGTCATTTCAGTATTGGATATACGCCTCAAACAATTCATTCTTAAAGATATTGGACAGTTTGAGGCCCGCAGGGCCGAAAACTGTCCAATATCTTTAAGAATGAATTGTTTGAGGCGTATATCGTACTTAAAACATTGAATATTTTTCAAAGTGGCATAACCTTTGACTTTGTTCTTATTAAACTGTGTTAATTGCCTTTACTGTAACGAAATGTAATCACTTCAGGTTCTAACATTCTCGCTACTAGCAGTAGTGAGTCGTTTATAGAAGAAGATCATAATGGAGATGAAACTTTCAATTAAAAAAAAGTTGTGACAAATTATGATGCAGATTTCGTAAACCGAGACGACATTTGATGCAATTGGAATCAAACGAGAATACTTTGCGTGATGACGAGCTTCTTTTGATATATAGAATAAAAGGGCGTGTCTCTAATATTGTCGTTTTCCGGACAAGCAAGAAATAATGTAGTACCTTTAAATACCGAAAAGAAATCAGTAGGGACGTTCAACTTACTATGTGCAAGGTCAAATGAAAGAAAAAATTCAGGAAGATATTTTGAAGGAGTCTTGTTCGAAAAACCTGATCTAAACCCTGCCTATGACGGTTATTTGCACCGGGAGGGGGGGGGACTGGGTAAAAATAACCGTCAAGGCTGGATTTAGGTCAGGTTTTTCGGACTAGAAGAAGTCGAGCGAAAGTCTAAATTAGACCGAAAAAAAAAACCGAATTGAACTATAGTGCCTCTCACATTATCAATTCCGACACAACGGCCGATTCGTTAGATATTAAGATTGTGTTGGATTTTGTCAACTCCGGAAAAAATAGCAAAATTGGAATAGTCAGTACCACGATACATGGAATTCTTGTCACCTGATTTCTAAATACGGATTATAACGGTTGTCCTGTAGATGTCAATTTGAAAGTACATTTACCTATGACTGTCCAATATTCAATCTAGGTCGCGTATATTTTTTCTAATAAACGCGACCTAGATTTGATATTGGACAGTCAAAGGTAAATTTCGGACTGTTCGAACAAAGGCATGACGTCACATCAATGTTTTAATCCAAGATATTATCGAAATCAAAGGAGCTCTAGGTTAACATCTTAGCACCATCCCTCCAATGCTATTTTGAACATAGATTTTATTTGGATATGCTACCGAATCAATCCTACATGAAATTTTGAGCGACGCACTCTGTGTAAATTCAAAAACTAAAACCAGAGGGCTCTACTGAAATGAATTTTGGCTGCTTATAGAAAGCGCTTTGGCTGGAAGCATCACGGATGAGGATCTAATATCCGAAACACGTGTATGGTGCATAATAGATTAGTTTGAAGTTTTCTTCAAGAAGGTTTAGAGTTGGAACACTCCCGTATTATTATCTAGAGCATATTACATTTTACCATTTCAAATGTACTCAACAGAGTTCAATGTCGCAATACACATGACCTACGTCTATTCAAGCAAGAGCGATGATATCCTAGACCATATCTACATTTTTTAACCAAATTCATACGTCAGCAATGATCATAGTGAATCAGATGAAATTTAAAGGTTTTTTTTAATATCTTGTAATCCAAAAATATTTTCTTGAAAGGAGAGCAAAATGTTTGAGTGAAATATCCTTCAGTTTACAAAATATATGTGATTTTAGAAGAAGAAATGGTTTGAATACAATGAGAACAGTATATTTACAAGTAAAAGAAAAGCATTGATTATTCCTTCAAACTTCACGATAAGCAACTGAAAAAATCTAATTCGTTCTAGAAAGATCAAAATATCAAAGACAGAGTGTAGTTAAAGAAAAGCTAAAATGAAATGCAACAGAAAATAAGAGAGAAGAGTAAAACTTACCTGACAGGAGACAAAGGGCTACAAAGACCTTCATGTTTGTACACTGAACGTTCAGTTAGTATACTGGTGACAATGCTTGCTGTTTGATTCTTTATATACTTTTACAGAAGTACGTTCGTGATATGAAGTATTTTAAAGTGTTTTTATTTGTCACGTTACATTAGCTATAATGAGGGGAGAAAATAACATATTTTCTCAATAGAAGTACTTCAATTTAAGTCGAGTACCTAATGTACTACTATAACGTGCAAATCGTCTAGAATCTTAGGTAAATTTTGCCCAGTGTCATGCAAAATTGGCACATGATAAAATTCTAAGTTCAATTTTAAACGACATATTGACATAAAATTGGAACTTTACAATGTGGGAATAAAACCTTTTGCAATCATAAATTGAAAGATGAATTATACTATTTTCAAATATAGAATTTCAACAAATAGTTAATTTTACAGGGTAAAAAAAATACCATCACACAAATTCGAAACAAAAGTAAGCCCGATATATATATATATATACAGTACATTTTTATTAATTTTTGAATAAGACTTTATAAAACTTTTTTGTTTGTGAGTCCTAAAGTATACTTTAAATTGTTTGTTTTGTGAGTCCTCAAGTATACTTTGTTTGTTTGTGAGTCCTCAAGTATTCTTCGTTTGTTTGTTTGTGTGTGAGTCCTCAAGTATACCTTCTTGTTTGTTTGTTTATTTGTGAGTCCTCAAGTATACTTTGTTTGTTTGTTTGTTTGTGAGTCCTCAAGAATACTTTGTTTGTTTGTTTGTGTGTGAGTCCTCAAGTATACTTTGTTTGTTTGTGAGTCCTCAAGTATACTTTGCTTGTTTGTTTGTTTGTGAGTCCTCAAGTATACTTTGTTTGTTTGTTTGTGTGTGAGTCCTCAAGTATACTTTGTTTGTTTGTGAGTCCTCAAGTATACTTTGTTTGTTTGTTTGTTTGTGAGTCCTCAAGTATACTTTGTTTGTTTGTTTGTTTGTGGGTCCTCAAGTATACTTTGTTTGTTTGTTTGTTTGTGAGTCCTCAAGTATACTTTGTTTGTTTGTTTGTGTGTGAGTCCTCAAGTATACTTTGTTTGTTTGTTTGTGTGTGAGTCCTCAAGTATACTTTGTTTGTTTGCTTGTGTGTGAGTCCTCAAGTATACTTTGTTTGTTTGTTTGTTTGTGAGTCCTCAAGTATACTTTGTTTGTTTGTTTGTGCGTGAGTCCTCAAGTATACTTTGTTTGTTTGTTTGTGTGTGAGTCCTCAAGTATACTTTGTTTGTTTGTTTGTGTGTGAGTCCTCAGGTATACTTTGTTTGTTTTTTTTGTGTGTGAGTCCTCAAGTATACTTTGTTTGTTTTTTTGTGTGTGAGTCCTCAAGTATACTTTGTTTGTTT
The DNA here is from genome assembly GCA_028142955.1 of Pinctada fucata. NCBI lineage: Eukaryota > Metazoa > Mollusca > Bivalvia > Pterioida > Pteriidae > Pinctada > Pinctada fucata. The sequence goes on from AP027108.1 coordinate 9,898,038, forward strand.
GTTTGTTTGTGAGTCCTCAAGTATACTTTGTTTGTTTGTTTGTGAGTCCTCAAGTATACTTTGTTTGTTTGTTTGTTTGTTTGTAAGTCCTCAAGTATACTTTGTTTGTTTGTTTGTTTGTGAGTCCTCAAGTATACTTTTCCGAAATCTTCGGACGAAGGAAGGAACTTACTCGGTAAGCCGTTTCTTCTTAAAGAAAATGTCAAACTTTTCTTTTCCTTTTTCACTTTTCAAAGTTAAATAGATTTTTGGACATGATTTTAGACTCTATGAGAACATCTGTCTAACTTCAAAGTGAGCGCTAGCTCCGTCATCATGATTTCAAATGCATATCGACTCATTATTGACATATTATTTCATGACAGATTGCTATTTTTAGTAACATATGCTATAATTAATCATGATTATTAGATATAAGTATTGCTTAATTTCGAAAACTTGATTAATTATATTTTAATGTATCCTTTCACTCTTCTAAATAATTTGACGTCTATAGAAATTTACAATACGCATTTGAAAATTTCTGTTCACAAAATGTTCTCCAAATTTCTGGGTCCTGTTACGTCATATCCCATCCATCCTGCTACGTCTTTCGATATTTTTTGGACATAACTTTCAGTCTTTTCACATTTCATTTTTTGGATTGAGGATCACTGACGAGGGTTAAGTACCCGAAACGTGGATGCCAGTCCATTCTGCAAATTTATTTGTTCTTAAATGATGCTATGAATATGAAGACGTGTAACATTTGTAGGCCTCTAAGTTTGGTCAACTTCGGTTGATCGTTTCTTCAGCGCATTCAAAAATTTCTGAGCCAAAAGATATGGTTGTGAAAAAATGCTAAGAAAGATCGTCATTAAGTCTATCTGCACAGACCACAGCGGAACACACCCTAAAGATGCAACAACAGACAAAACAACACGAACAAACAGGGGACACCGAGACACATAACAACACCAACACAACAAACAGGGGACACCTAGAACACACAGAACAACACCCACACAACAAACAGGGGACACCGAGAACACACAGAACAACACCAACACAACAAACAGGTGACACCGAGACACAAAACAACGAAAGCTTAAACATGAATGACATCGTCTTGGTGCCATGGCTAACCCACACAACAAACAACGCAGTAAGCCTAAACATGAATGACATTGTCTTAGTGCCATGGGCACACTCACAAAACAAACAAAGCAGAAATCCTACACTTGAATGACATCGTCTTGGTGCCATGGGCACACCCACACAACAAAGCAGAAAGCCAAAACATGAATGACATCGTCTTGGTGCCATGGCACACTCACACAACAAACAAAGCAGAAAGCCTAAACATGAATGACATCGTCTTGGTGCCATGGCGCACTCACACAACAAACAAAGCAGAAAGCCTAAACATGAATGACATCGTCTTGGTGCCATGGCACACTCACACAACAAAGCAGAAAGCCTAAACATGAATGACATCGTCTTGGTGCCATGGCTTACTCACACAACAAACATAGCAGAAAGCCTTAACATGAATGACATCGTCTTGGTGCCATGGCGCACTCACACAACAAACAAAGCAGAAAGCCTAAACATGAATGACATCGTCTTGGTGCCATGGCGCACTCACACAACAAACAAAGCAGAAAGCCTAAACATGAATGACATCGTCTTGGTGTCATGGCTAACCCACACAACAAACATAGCAGAAAACCTAAACATGAATGACATCGTCTTGGTGCCATGGCTTACCCACACAACAAACATAGCAGAAAACCTAAACATGAATGACATCGTCTTGGTGCCATGGCTTACCCACACAACAAACATAGCAGAAAACCTAAACATGAATGACATCGTCTTGGTGCCATGGCTTACCCACACAACAAACAAAGCAGAAAACCTAAACATGAATGGCATCGCCTTGGTGCCATGGGCACATCCACACAACTAAGCAGAAAGCCTAAACATGAATGACATCGTCTTGGTGTCATGGCTAACCCACACAACAAACAAAGCAGAAAACCTAAACATGAATGACATCGTCTTGGTGCCATGGCGCACTCACTCAACAAACAAAGCAGAAAACCTAAACATGAATGACATCGTCTTGGTGCCATGGCTAACCCACACAACAAACAAAGCAGAAAACCTAAACATGAATGACATCGTCTTGGTGCGATGGCTAACCCACATAACAAACAAAGCAGAAAGCCTAAACATGAATGACATCGACTTGGTGCCATGGGTACATCCACACAACAAACAAAGCAGAAAACCTAAACATGAATGACATCGTCTTGGTGCCATGGCACACTCACACAACAAACAAAGCAGAAAGCCTAAACATGAATGACATCGTCTTGGTGTCATGGCTAACCCACACAACAAACAAAGCAGAAAGCCTAAACATGAATGACATCGTCTTGGTGCCATGGCTAACCCACATAACAAACAAAGCAGAAAGCCTAAACATGAATGACATCGACTTGGTGCCATGGGTACATTCACACAACAAACAAAGCAGAAAGCCTAAACATGAATGACATCGACTTGGTGCCATGGGTACATCCACACAACAAACAAAGCAGAAAGCCTAAACATGAATGACATCGCCTTGGTGCCATGGGCACATCCACACAAAGAACAAAGCAGAAAGCCTAAACATGAATGACATCGTCTTGGTGCCATGGGCATAGTGTTTGCTGTAACTGTATTATTTATTGCTCTTTAAGCACTTTTGTGTGCCAGGATTAGTAAATAAATATTGTCTTTTCTTGGCATTTTCTCCTTACTTTTCTTGAAATGTGAAACACATATCCTAACGAACAAGATATGTTTGTGAAACATGAATGCCCCTGTCAGCATCTGTATCATTTAAAAGCTAGTGAAAAGTAGTTCTTTTCAGCAGTAAAGATCACAAGGTCATGACATTCGGTACCAATAAAAGCCCTTGCTACAAGAAATACACATATAAAATATGAAACCCCCATCGCTGAGTACATGTACTTCAAAAACAATGACCAAGGTTAAAGTTTTGCCACATACAAGCCAGTTAATGTATGTACAAGGCCAAATACATTTTCTACTGAGTGCACTTGGTTCAATATGATGTGGGGGACCCTGTCTTTTATTCAACTGTTCATTGGATTACTGTCCTGTTCACTAAATCCAGAGCATCCTGTTTTCCTGGTTTTATCTAAAATCTGATATTGTCATCTTCCAAAAAGATATCAGTTTTATAGTACTCCTTTAGTCGTAACAGAAAATACCATTGTTTTGACTGTACGTCAATTAAGTTAGAAATAGGACGGAAAATAAAAAGTCTACGGGGATTTTCTATAGTAAAATCGCTGAAAATGTGTGACGTCGGAGGCTTTGACGTCACTGTTTACTATTGTTGACACGGAGAACAATATGGCGGAGGCTTGAAATTAACATGGGAAATTCCCGTAGACATTTTATTTTTGATATTGCGGTTTGAAGGCAGCTGTTAAGGTAAGTTGAAGTTAATTTCCAGTTACGACTAAAGGAGGTCAATTCTCGGAAACTATAAGTTATAGGAAAATTCTTCAGACGACAGAATTAATCGCCAAAACAGGGTGCTCTGGATTTAGTGAACAGGACAGTAGGTTTTCCTTCGTGTTTCTGTGGAGTTGTGTTCATGTCTCTGTCAGTATGTCCTATTTTCTTTCCTCATGAGTATACCATATAACCAGAAATTTCCGCGAGCATCAAATATAGCAACTTTATGGTAAAATAGGGTGTCTTTATTTTCATGAGTACAATTTTCGCAAGTCCTCATTTACAAACAAATATGTTTAAACAATGTTACTGTTTTGTACCTTTCACTATTGAAGTTCAAGTTAGTTCTATCATAAGAATACAATCAGCTCACTTCTCTTTACGTTTAATCGTGGAAAGTCAAGCATGACACAAGTATAAGGACAATCTACATGTATATGTACCTGATATACCACTTTATGTTACGCCTTACAACACGCCTTACAACACAATTTTTCACGAAAATAATTTTTTGCGATTCAAAATCACTCGCGAGTATAGCGAAAATAAGACTTAGTATTTCGCGAAAAATTCTGTTTATACGGTATCATGGGTATCTTTTAAAGAAATCATTTGCCTTTTGATTGACCTTTTTTAAATCTGATTTCTGGTTTTATTTCTGACTTTCATTCACAGATTTACCAGTGGTATTTTTGTTTTTGAATAAAATGAAAAAAGAACATTTTTTCAACAATTTATTGGTAAACAATATGTAAAAATCATCGCAATGAAAATTCAACTGTCAAAAACAGAAATTAAAAATGAAATTCAACATTTTGTAAAATGATCAATTAAAAAAACTGAAAAAATGTAACCTCATTTCTGACAAATTTGAATTTTATTAATCATTCCTTATGTCTACATCATAACTTCTAGGCTTGTAACAATACATTTACATATCCATAGTATTGATTTCAGGGTCATACGATACATATATCGTATCATAATTATATACTAACATAGGAGGAAAAAATCATCAGAGAAGTCTCCATTTGAGAGAGAGAGTTATGCTTTTGTTTTTCAGAAATTATCAGAGAGATAAATAAGACCTTGGAAAGAGATATCAGATATCAATTTTTATAATTTTCTTCCATCCAATTAAAGATACCGTACAAACAAAATAATCTGAACAAAGATCCTACACAAATTAAATTAAGATTCAGAATTTATAATGAAAGAAATATAAAGTATTGTGATACTATTGAATCACACACCTGTACTACGATACTACATGTATATCGTATTGTAGGATACCTAGCAATACTCAAGCCTAGTAACTACTTTAAAACATTTTATTTTTTGTTTTTATTATGAAAATTGATACAATTCTAATGACTTTTAACTATCATTACACAGGTATCCTCCTTCTGTAGATCTACATGTATGTGTAAAATGTTTTAGTCTGCAAGCACTACATTGTAATTTAGATAAAATCATTTCTAAAATCTAAAACATATGTTTACTCAAATTTGATATTTTCTTCTCTCTAAAGCTATGACCTACTTCAAAAGTTTGCATGCAATTCTAAAAGTCAATATATTGGGTAAATAGCATTAAAAATTTCAAACACAACTAGGACAACAACGGTGTGGTTATCCTGATTACATGCAATAAACTTGTTCAATGGAAGAACTGAATCAAGATGCTTTTGTAAAACACTATGCTTTTGTCAGCAATTATTTTTGTGTGAAGGCAAAGACAGAGCAGGGTCAAGGTCAAAGCCTCAAGGTTAAGTCTTGGTACAGAAAGGTCACAGTCAAAGCCAAAAGGCCAAGTCTTGGTACAGAAATGTAAATGTCAAAGCCACAAGACCAAGTCTTGGTACAGAAAGGTCAAGGTCAATGCCACAAGGCCAAGTCTTGGTACAGAAATGTCAAAGCTAAAAGGCCAAGTCTTGGTATAGAAAGGTCAAGGCCAATGCAACAAGGCCAAGTCTTGGTACAGAAGGTCAAGGTTCAAAGTCACAAGGTCAAGTCTTGGTACAGTAAGAAAATCTTGTAATAAGGATTATACATCCCCTACCACTTACCATTCAAAATGTATGCACTGGTTAAAGTTTTGACACACAAACTAAGAAACAAGACGGGACAAAAATTACAAAATGTATATGGCATGATAGCCTTTCCTAGCCCCCTTCCACTCTTCCATAAAAATTGTCTAAAATTTCAAAGACTTGTATCATAATTCTTCGACATTGTAATAAAGAGGCAAAATTCTTATCAACAAAGTGTTTCAAACATGCTTGTAAATGTACATGATGTACTTGATACTGGTAAAATGAAGTATGTCATTAAAAGAACAAAACCATATAGTATCACAAAATGTTACATATTTTTATAATGCAAGAAATTAATTTGACCTTAATTGAAGATAGCTGCAAAATGCTAAATCAACATACATGTAATATGAACATAGGCAAAGCCTATAGGAGAGCGCAGCTGAAGTATATTCTTTGTACGTCTTACATTCATTCGAAATTCAAATATTTATCTAAACTTATAAAGTTCTCTGTTAAGATAAAATTTCATTACTATTTTAAACAGTGAAGTAACGTACATTTTATATAGAAAATCACTGATTCAGTGAGCCAAATAAAACGGAACACCCCTCCATTGCAACTTTCGTTTAATCTTTATTTTTATTTTATTTTTATTCATTTCTATTAATTCAATTAGATTTACAAAGAAATGAAGCTCCTTCATTTTCAATGATGAGAAAGTTATTGTATTCTAGACGATTTTACCAATACAATAGAGCGGAGACAAATTCCGACATCAGTGCCTCCACCTTTCTTGTAGCTCTCGTGTTTTAAAGAAAAATCTAAAGATATAGAAAATTATTATTTTCAAGAAATAAACATTTGATCAAATTAAGATATGTTTACAATATAACGACACAAGCACACATAAAAATCCGACCCTCCCCCTCGGAATTTTGCGCTGAAAATTTCCTCGGGGACCAATTTGTCCTGACTAACGAATCATCGCTGTATATATCGAAACTGATTGACTGTTGCTCATATTGATCAAGTTATTAATTTCATAACCTCGTATATTGAGAAAATAAAGAATAACTGGCTTGAATTAATAAAAAGGTTGAAGAATTTACAAAAACAGTGAGCACTGTCCTTTCAATTTATGGACAACACAGCAAAGTTTTCATGAAAATCTTATGTATAAGACATTAAGTTCAGTGCAGCGCATTGAATTATTGTGAGGAAGTTTTTAACAGGGGAGAGCGGAGGGGGTGAGTCACGGGGCAAAAATTTGGCTGCATGGCTTAACATTTCTTTCCAAAATAGAAAAAAAAAATCCATACCAAAGGGTTCAGAAATATCCCTCAACTTTCCAAAAGACCCCAGAAAAAAAAATCAGCCTAAATGGATTACGACTTGTCATTCAAAAAATATTTTCAATCAATATCTTTAGATGAAGAAATTTACAGAGCCACCAGACCACTGTGGTCTTTCCTCCCCCACCAAACCACCAATCCCCTCTGGATCCCCGTTGCTTGTCTTTGAGTTTGAAAAAGCTAGATCTACCAAGAAATAAATATTATCCATATGATCATCAAATTATCTACTATGTTTAGTAAGTATGCATTTTGTGATCCTCCCGCTCCTCTATGTAGTTGCATGTCACTTTTCTACAATGTACAATATTATGTACACGTGTGCGCTGTGAGAGTGGCCTAGATTTACAATGTGACGTAGACAATGACGCACTATGACATGTTGCAGACGAAGTTCAAGGACTGTGCACATGCAGTGTGTACACTCTCAACTGTTCTTAGCTTTTAGCCTAATTTAGGATGTTAGTTCGGGTATTAGTGGATCAGACTTATTCAAAATTTAGGATGAAGGTATGATCTACTTTTGTCATTCATCTTCACAGTGCAATCTAATGGCACGCTACCATTTGCCCAGTTTGAGGTAAGTCTTCTGACTTCTGACTTGATTATCAAAGCTAGGCCTACTGAATATTCTGTAGTTTCGTTTGAAATTGATCTGCTGCGTGCCGTTGTGGCACTACGATTTTTGTGTCAATTCAGCAATCTAGATCTAACCTCGCGATGATGAAATAATTTCATTTAATGTTAAAATCATCGTTAAAAAAAAGGGGGGGGGGGGTCTTTCTGTTTTTCGCTCATTTAAAGAGCAGAACACAAACCTTCACGCGCACTTACGTTGCAAGTTCGAATTTTAAAAACAAATACTTTTATTTACAAATAAATAAATAAATAAATCTAGATATATATACTGAAATAATACTTGTGAGTTCAATCAACTAATTCTTTTTAAATGATATAATACGCTTGAGAAAAGAGATATCGATTATCTTCTTTCATTAAATTAAAAAAAAAATGACGGGTATGTTATGTGTTATCCATTTACTTCCGCTTCCTCTTCTACGCACATGCGCACTTCCTTCTTCCGTGCGAGAAAGAATTTATGTACCATAGTGTGTAGAAATGGCGATAGGCAAAAGGGGTAGATACGGGGTTTTCATTTGTTTATCCTTTTCGGAGACATTTCTATCTATGAGTTCGCTTCGCGAACGGCCGCTTCGCGGCCGTTCGAGCTGCGCTCTCTATTATCAATATTATTGTGGAGTTTGATTATAATAAGATTTTACGTATCAGTTCTGCCCTTTTAGAGAAAACTACATATATCGAGTTTTTAAACATTATGTAAAAATAAATCTCAAAGTTTATGAAATATTTTTATGCTACTTGTATTATATAACTTATATCTGACGTAGCTGTGAGTTGCATGGGATGACAACTAGAAACGGCTTGTGCTATATATCAAATGTATAAAGTGTAAAAATGTAAAAAGTTTTATAATCATCTCATGAGATTGTTTGCTTTTTGTTCATATTTCACTCTCATCTCTGTTAGTACTTTGGACTCTGTAAGTTGTTGCATATATGATAAAAGTTCACCTTTTTTCCCTAAGAAGATTTTCATCAAACTTGATGATCATATCTATAATGCTCATGTGCATCAAAACCCATTCTTTGTCCGTTTATCAGACACTGTATGACCCATTCACAGCCAACTATTGGAAGTTCCCTGTATTTCCTCAAGCTGGTCTCCGTGCACGTCTTGTCTGCTAATATGACGTTGACAGGTCTCTCTGAAATCAGACAACATTAGGATAATGAAACGAATATCATCTTAATTATTGCTGCATGATACATGTATGTACAGTAAATGTAATCTACTTATTATCAAAGCTTTGCATCATAATTCTTTTGTTTTTGCTTCGTATTCCAAACATAGCTGTCAACTGACCCGATTTCGGCGGGTCAGTCCCGCTTTTTTACCCTTTGACCCGATTATTTTTTATCACCCACGCGGGTCATGCCTTTCACCCGATTTTTCGTTGCTGACCCGGGAATCACCCGATTCCGATTTGGTTCCGTCTATTACTTGGGATTTTAAATTTCCAGCTGTGACCTTTTCATTAAAACACCTGTAGTTACAGGTAAATTGGGTTGTTTGTTTAGTGATATGGGAAGTAATTAGCCACTTTCATGTTGTTTTAACAATCTGGGCTTGGATCATTAAGGGAATATCTATGGAAAGACGATCATAAACACGGAGATTTATGCAGATGGAAAGGAACAAATGTTTTTATAGTGACATTAGTGTTTAAAACAATTGAAGCAGTGAAATGTAGAGTTCTTTTCATCATGGTATAGCAATAACTAAATAAAAAAAAATTATCTAGCCTAGCAAATTCAACTATGAACCTTCAGGCCTTGATTAATGAAGTCCTAAAATTTTACATATGTGCTACAATATCATGATTATGCAGTATTACAATTTAAATAAATGCTTTACATGTCATACAGTAAAATGAACTTTATTGACCTGTATTTTTTTTGGGGGGGTGGGGTAAATTTCATTCATAATGACACAAGCAAAAGGTCGCGATTTTGGTTCGCGCGCTATGACCCTCTTTTTCATTTCCCAAAGAGGGTCATTGACCCTCTTTTGTCTGAAAAAAGTTGACAGGTATGATTCCAAAGCGGAACAATACAATAATATGATTTTGGCTAGTCCATGGAAGGTCAAAGTTGCAAGGTCAAGGTTACGAGGTCAAACCTTGTTATGAGAGGAAAGGTCTTGTCAAAAGGAATAAAAACCTGAAGCATGAAAGCCCTATCACTTTGAAAGGTTATGCACAACATTTATATTTTCAATACACATACAAACAGGACAAAAAATGTTTTTGCTCCCTAGACCTTTGATACTGTGTAAAAATGATTTCCCTATCTACATACAGTGAAACAAGAACACATTAAGTTAGGCTATTTTCATACTCGTATTTTATATGATAATAAACAAGGCTTGGTTAAAAGAATTCTGTACACTGTATCCATTTCAAAACATTAATAAGCTTAAAATGCATCAAAGATGCAAAGTGCCGAGTTGCAAAACTTGAATATAAGTAAAATATACATGATTTGAATATGGTCTCGACAGATGGGAAACATTATTAGCATGTTTCAGGTTGATCCACATTCATATATAATTCAGAAACCATTTTCAATTAACGAGTCCTATGAATTTGACCTTTGATCTCTTGACCCCAAAATTAATAGGAACATTTCTGGCAAGTTACATGATAATAGGTGCAATACAGGCTCAAATTCAGTCGGGAAACCATTTTTAATCATCTTAGTCCTGTGACCTTGACCTTTGACCTTTGAACCCCAAAATTGATAGTGGTCATCCTTGATCCATGGGAAACATTTCTGGCAAGCTTCATGATTATAATTGCAATACAGGCTGAAATATGGTCCGGAAACCACTTTCAATCATCGGAGTCTTGTGACCTTGACCTTTGACCTTTTGACCCCAAAATCAATAGGGGTCATTCTTGATTCATGGGAATCATTATTGGCAAGTTTCATGACTTTAGGTGCAATACAGGCTAAAATATGGCCAGGAAACCATTTTCAATCATCAGAGTCCTGTGACCTTGACCTTTGACCTTTTGACCCCAAAATCAAAAGTGGTCATTTTCTATTCACAGGAAACATTTCTGGCAAGTTACATGATTATAGGTGCAATACAGGCTGAAATATGGTCCAAAAACCAATTTCAATCAACAGAGTCCTGTGACCTTGACCTTTGACCTTTTGACCCCAAAATCAATAGGCCTCATCCTTGATTCAAGGGAAACATTTCTGGCAAGTTTCATGACTTTAGGTGCAATACAGGCTAAAATATGGCCAGGAAACCATTTTCAATCATCAGAGTCCTGTGACCTTGACCTTTGACCTTTTGACCCCAAAATCAAAAGTGGTCATTTTCTATTCACAGGAAACATTTCTGGCAAGTTACATGATTATAGGTGCAATACAGGCTGAAATATGGTCCAAAAACCAATTTCAATCAACAGAGTCCTGTGACCTTGACCTTTGACCTTTTGACCCCAAAATCAATAGGCCTCATCCTTGATTCAAGGGAAACATTTCTGGCAAGTTTCATGACTTTAGGTGCAATACAGGCTAAAATATGGCCAGGAAACCATTTTCAATCATCAGAGTCCTGTGACCTTGACCTTTGACCTTTTGACCCCAAAATCAAAAGTGGTCATTTTCTATTCACAGGAAACATTTCTGGCAAGTTTAATGATTATAGGTGCAATACAGGCTGAAATATGGTCCGAAAACCAATTTCAATCAACAGAGTCCTGTGACCTTGACCTTTGACCTTTTGACCCCTAAATCAATAGGCCTCATCCTTGATCCAAGGGAAACATTTCTGGCAAGTTTAATGATTATAGGTGCAATACAGGCTGAAATATGGTCCGGAAACCATTTTCAATCATCTGAGTCCTGTGACCTTGACCTTTGACCTTTTGACCCCAAAATCAATAGGCCTCATCCTTGATTCAAGGGAAACATTTCTGGCAAGTTTCATGATTATAGGTGCAATACAGGCTGAAATATGGTCCGGAAACCATTTTCAATCATCTGAGTCCTGTGACCTTGACCTTTGACCTTTTGACCCCAAAATCAATAGGGCTCATCCTTGACTAATGGTGAGTAAGTGTATGAAGTTTCATTGTTATAGCCTCTTTCGTAGTTGACTTATAGTCCGGAAACCAATTGTTGACGCCCTCCCGCCCGCCCGCCCGCCCGTCTCACATCAAATTAAGAGCCGAGTTTTGCAACTCGGCTAAAAAACTTTCAAAAGGGACATGTTATTTTGAATTATCCCTGAAGGTAAGGGGAAAATACATGTATCAATTCTGAGTCATACTTGTAGACATGTGAGATTCTGCAGCACTTTTATTTAAGAAGTTTTCAAAATCCAATTTTTTATTCAATTTTGACAGTCTTCAATACATGTAAAAAGTAAAGCATGAGTTGAATATGAGGCAGAATATACACGTACCTGACGTAGGCGACGGTAGTTTCTGTACGACGTGACATCCTGCCGCTTCTAATACGGAACTCCACTGTTGTTTAAACTGGACGTCAGATGACGTAATCAGCACACTAAGACTCTCTAACACACCGCGTCTGGAATTCCTGATCAAAATATTCAAATATGAAAATTTTCAAAGTTTCCACAAGTTTTTCACGTAGTTTTGCATAGTTTTTCCTCAAGAATGACACATACACATGTACATGTACTTTATGCAGTCCTATAAAACAGTTTCACAGTTTTTTTTCTAGAGTTTTCCATTATGAATAAAAAGGTATAATATTCTACATCCAATATGACGGATTGTTTTCCATTTCTTTTTCTGAGTAAAAGGTAGATTTACTTAGTTTTTTTTTTTATAGTGTTTCAATTTTCTACCAGGTAACATCATAGGCGCCATGTCCTTAAAAGTTGTCTTCTCCTTTGACTTTCATTTTTCTTAGAAATTTGAAGACACCTACCACTCTATAATTTTCTTCTTCTCTATACTGATGCCTGCTTGTAGCATGTATGAATGGTAGTCTAACACTTTCTCCTGGAGTAAAACACCACATATAAACATGTTTAATAATGAAATGTGTTTGTGAAGCAAAGATGCCCTCAGATTTCATAGAAGAGATGCAGCTAAATTTCACCAAAAATGAAAGTCAAACTCCTAAAACAAGGTCACACAAAAACTGTTTTTAGTCTTGTCACTTAGAACATATTTGCATAATATACATGTATTATAAGTGCTATCATTTACCATTCAAAGGTTAAGGTAAATTGGTATCAGTGGCAAGGTCTTGTCACAAAGTATGCACATGTGAAATATGAAGGCTCAATCCTTAACATTCATCATTTTCTCAAAAAGTAGGTCAAAGTTCATGGTTAAGGTCACAAGGTCAAAAATTTTAGCATCAACGGAAAGATTTTTTCTACAATCAATGTTCATGGTCATGTTATAGCTTACCTGTGCCACACAATGGTGGATCCAAAGGTGTGAGACACAGGGAATGCCAGCTGCCAGTGACTGGAAGTACTTAACTGTCCTTTGGTAGGTATTGGATATCAGGTAACACTGCTTGATCAATGGTATCTGGAATTATTATTGTATCAAGGTTACTAAATTATATCGAGTTTTATACACAGCACAATTCATCATGAATATATACTATTTCACTTGTAGTGATATTATAATTTACTCAATGTCCACACAGAGAAAAATCACTCTGCTGTCTGAGTTTAAAATGGGATTTTTGGGTAGAAAATTTTTTTCTTTCTTTATAGTGAGTTGAAGAAAGTTGTAAGTGTGAGATGAGATAAATTTTAGATTCAATTCAAGTAGGTCAATCTTTGGAGACGATCATTACTTAGTCTAGAAAAATTCATAAGACAGCAGATTAAACTGCCATAAAAACCTTGTTATTGAGTTATGGAAATTGAATGGTAAACAGCCTTTCCATGGACCTGGTTCATTGTAGTATCCATATCCTATTCAACATAAGGCCATAACTGAGTATGTATTAATGTTACCTGATCTTTGCCATAACTCAGTATGTATTAATGTTACCTGATCTTTGCCATAACTCTGTATGTATTAATGTTACCTGATCTTTGCCATAACTCAGTATGTATTAATGTTACCTGATCTTGGCCATAACTCAGTATGTATTAATGTTACCTGATCTTTGCCATAACTCAGTATGTATTAATGTTACCTTATCTTTGCCATAACTCAGTATCTATTAATGTTACCTGATCTTTGCCATAACTCAGTATGTATTAATGTTACCTGATCTTTGCCATAACTCAGTAGGTATTAATGTTACCTGATCTTGGCCATAACTCAGTAGGTATTAATGTTACCTGATCTTGGCCATAATTCAGTATGTATTAATGTTACCTGATCTTGGCCATAACTCAGTATGTATTAATGTTACCTGATCTTGGCCATAACTCAGTATGTATAAATGTTATCTGATCTATGCCATAACTCAGTATGTATTAATGTATCCTGATCTTGGCCATAACTCAGTAGGTATTAATGTTACCTGATCTTGGCCATAACTCAGTATGCACATGTATTAATGTTACCTGATCTTTGTCATAACTCAGTATGTATTAATGTTACCTGATCTATGCCATAACTCAGTATGTATCAATGTCACCTGATCTTGGCCATAACTCAGTATGTATTAATGATACCTGATCTTTGCCATAACTCAGTAGGTATTAATGTTACCTGATCTTGGCCATAACTCAGTAGGTATTAATGTTACCTGATCTTGGCCATAATTCAGTATGTATTAATGTTACCTGATCTTTGCCATAATTCAGTATGTATTAATGTTACAGGATCTTTGTCATAACTCAGTATGTATTAATGTTACCTGATCTTTGCCATAACTCAGTAGGTATTAATGTTACCTGATCTTGGCCATAACTCAGTAGGTATTAATGTTACCTGATCTTGGCCATAACTCAGTATGTATTAATGTTACCTGATCTTGGCCATAACTCAGTATGTATAAATGTTATCTGATCTATGCCATAACTCAGTATGTATTAATGTATCCTGATCTTTGCCATAACTCAGTAGGTATTAATGTTACCTGATCTTTGCCATAACTCAGTATGTATTAATGTTACCTGATCTTGGCCAAAACTCAGTATGTATTAATGTTACCTGATCTTTGCCATAACTCAGTATTTATTAATGTTACCTGATCTTTGCCATAACTCAGTATTTATTAACGTTACATGATCTTTGCCATAACTCAGTATGTATTAATGTTATGTACATGTATCTATGCCATAACTCAGTATGTATAAATGTTACCTGATCTTTGCCATAACTCAGTATGTATTAATGTTACCTGATCTTTGCCATAACTCAGTATTTATTAACGTTACATGATCTTTGCCATAACTCAGTATGTATTAATGTTACGTATCTATGCCATAACTCAGTATGTATTAATGATACCTGATCTTTGTCATAACTCAGTAGGTATTAATGTTACCTGATCTTGGCCATAACTCAGTATGCACATGTATTAATGTTACCTGATCTTTTCCACAACTCAGTGTGTATCAATGTTACCTGATCTTTGTCATAACTCAGTATGTATTAATGTTACCTGATCTATGCCATAACTCAGTATGTACATGTATTAATGTTACCTGATCTTTGCCATAACTCAGTATGTATCAATGTTACCTGATCTTTGCCATAACTCAGTATGTATTAATGTTACCTGATCTTTGCCATAACTCAGTATGTATTAATGTTACCTGATCTTTGCCATAACTCAGTATGTATTAATGTTACCAGATTTTTGCCGTAACTCAGTGTGTATTAATGTTACCTGATCTTTGCCATAACTCAGTATGTATTAATGTTACTTGATCTTTGCCGTAACTCTGTATGTATTAATGTTATCTTATCTTTGCCATAACTCAGTATGTATTAATGTTACCTGATCCTTGTCACAAGTCAGTATGTATTAATGTTACCTGATCTTTGTCATAACTCAGTATGTAGTAATGTTACCTGATCTTTGTCATAGCAGGCCAACACAGTTCCTCCTGCAGCCTCTATTTCATTTTTTAGTCTTGCCTTGTCAAAGGGAACTAACTCTTCAGTGGCAGCTGAAAAAAAAAACAGGAAAAAACTTTAATGTGGGTCTTTCTTGGTGTTAGGATATTCTTAATGTTTGCTTAAAAATAATCAATTCTAAAGAAAGTCAATGATACATGTGGAGTGCTTTACCATAATACATGTATTTATCTTCATGTAACAATTATTGATTCAAAATGAAAGTTAGATTGCCAAGAAATTTTTTTTCTAGATTTGGTGTGCAAAAATCCTTTGAACAAAAAATGTTCTGATAGAAAGATTGCCAAATGTCTAACGTCAGTCCTGTTGGCAAGATTTAATATGATGACATCTTAATCTAACGGTCCATTAAAGTATTGTTTGATGGATCAATGATAGTGATGCCAAATTACTTAAGTCTGCCAGCATGTGTGATGTAAGAAACTTCGAGATCCCTAAATTATAGCCATCAACTGAGACAGACAAACAAACAGACATACTGACAGACTATTGAAACATTAACGTAATACGTACATTCAGAAGCACTCTCGTCTGAAGACAAAGATGGATCTTTCAGGAAATCTTTCTCGACTTTTCTATCTTCGCTGGACTTTTCTACGTATGTTAGAAGGAACACCATACCCTTGAAGATCTTCTTTGTGGGCGCTGAAGTCTTATCAAATAATCCTGTAACAACAGTAGAACTTGTCATTTTTAAAAGTAACCTCTTCTTTCTTGTCAACCGGATGTCTGTGATCAGACTAAAGCTATACTGGGTGTTTATATGTATCTAAAAGATACATGTACACAGATGTGTAACATTACACTTTATTAAATGATCAGGAATTATTGCCAATTTTGCTTATTTCTGATTGGTGGGAAACGCTGTTTGATAGTGTGTACATCAGAGTGAGTTCACCGCTAACACTCCAAAGCGGTCTATTCGGGATTAGCCCGTGCATAACCAGTGCTTGCATTGATTATTGTAGTGTCAGATCTTTTACTTCGCGAATCATTACAATGCATTTGTTAATAAAATCCTGATAATTTAATAAATAAAACAGTATTATTGACTTTTGATTCCAATCTACCTGTGAAAATACAGACCTGGTCAGGCATTGGTTAACCTCGTCCTTCGGCCTGGTAAACCAATACCTGACCAGGTCTGTATAGTCATGAGTAGACCGAAATCAAAAGTCAAAAATGCAATGATCGCTGTGCGATATAAGTCCCCTACCGGCAGCATAAATTTATGACTTGCATCTCTGTTCATCAGTTCATCATCTGCAACAACAGCCAAGTAAAGTCTGGGAATTCAAGAAATTTGCTAAGTCCAAGGGCAATAACTCTTGTGAAAATTAGTCAATCTAAATTAAACTCAAATCTGCATCACACTATAATGTATTCAAGTACAAAAAATCAGTTCATTATCTGCAATAACAGGCAAGAAAAAGTCCAGAAAACTGCAAATTTCATGAAATTAGCTAAGTCCAAGGGCCATCACTCTTGTAAAAATAAGTCAATGGAAACCAAACTCAAACTTGGTCTGTATCACACTGAGATGTTATGATTTACCAAAAATCAGTGCATTATTTGCAATAGAACCGAAGAAAAGTCCGGAAAACTGAAATTTTCATAAAATTTGCTAAGTCCAAGGGCCATAACTCTTGTAAAAATAGGTGAATCTAAAGCAAACTCAAACTTGATCTGTATCCCATTGAGATATATCCACATACTAAAAATGAGTTCAATTTATTCAACAAAAGCAGAAAAAAGTCCGGAAAACTGAAATTTTCATAAAATTTGCTAAGTCCAAGGGCCATAACTCTTGTAAAATTAGGTCAATCAAAAGCAAACTCAAACGTGATCTGTATCACATAGTGATATATCCACATACCAAAAATGAGTTCAATTTATCTAACAACAGCGGAAAAAAGTCAGGAAAACTGAAATTTTCATAAAATTTGCTAAGTCCAAGGGCCATAACTCTTGTAAAATTAGGTCATTCAAAAGCAAACTCAAACTTGATCTGTATCACATTGAGATATATCCACATACCAAAAATGAGTTCAATATATGCAACAACAGCGGAAAAAAGGCCGGAAAACTGAAATTTTCATAAAATTTGCTAAGTCCAAGGGCCATAACTCTTGTAAAATTACTTCAATCAAAAGCAAACTCAAACTTGATCTGTATCACATTGAGATATTTCCACATACCAAAAATGAGTTCAATATATGCAACAACAGCGGAAAAAAGTCCGGAAAACTGAAATTTTCATAAAATTTCCTAAGTCCAAGGGCCATAACTCTTGTAAAATTAGGTCAATCAAAAGCAAACTCAAACTTGATCTGTATCACATTGAGATATATCCACATACCAAAAATGAGTTCAATATATGCAACAACAGCGAAAAAAAGTCCGGAAAACTGAAAATGGGACAGACGGACAGACGGACAGACGGACGGACGGACGGACAGACACACAGACCGAGAGGAAACTAAGAGTCCCCTTCGGCGTTGCCGGTAGGGGACTAAAAATGCAATGATCACTGTGCGATATAAGTCCCCTACCGGCGGCATAAATTTATGACTTGCATCTCTGTTCATCAGTTCATCTTCTGCAACAACAGCCAAGAAAAGTCTGGGAAACTGAATTCACGAAATTTGCTAAGTCCAATGGCCATAACTCTTGTGAAAATTAGTCAGTCTAAATTAAACTCAAATCTGCATCACACTATAATGTATTCACATACAAAAAATCAGCTCATTATCTGCAATAACAGGCATGAAAAAGTCCGGGAAACTAAACATTTCATGAAATTTGCTAAGTCCAAGGGCCATAACTCTTGTAAAAATAGGCCAATGGAAACCAAACTCAAACTTGGTCTGTATCACACTGAGATGTCTTCATTTACCAAAAATCAGTGCATTATTTGCAATAGAACCAAAGAAAAGTCCGGAAACTGAAATTTTCAGAAAATTTGCTAAGTCCAAGGGCCATAACTCTTGTAAAAATAGATGAATCTAAAGCAAACTCAAACTTGACCTGTATCCCATTGAGATATATCCACATACCAAAAATGAGTTCAATTTATCCAACAACAGCAGAAAAAAGTCCGGAAAACTGAAATTTTCAGAAAATTTGCTAAGTCCAAGGGCCATAACTCTTGTAAAATTAGGTCAATTGAAAGCAAACTCAAACTTGATCTGTATCACATTGAGATATATCCACATACCAAAAATGAGTTCAATATATGCAACAACAGCGGAAAAAAGTCCGGAAAACTGAGATTTTCATAAAATTTGCTAAGTCCAAGGGCCATAACTCTTGTAAAAATAGGCCAATGGAAACCAAACTCAAACTTGGTCTGTATCACACTGAGATGTCTTCATTTACCAAAAATCAGTGCATTATTTGCAATAGAACCAAAGAAAAGTCCGGAAACTGAAATTTTCAGAAAATTTGCTAAGTCCAAGGGCCATAACTCTTGTAAAAATAGATGAATCTAAAGCAAACTCAAACTTGACCTGTATCCCATTGAGATATATCCACATACCAAAAATGAGTTCAATTTATCCAACAACAGCGGAAAAAAGTCCGGAAAACTGAAATTTTCAGAAAATTTGCTAAGTCCAAGGGCCATAACTCTTGTAAAATTAGGTCAATTGAAAGCAAACTCAAACTTGATCTGTATCACATTGAGATATATCCACATACCAAAAATGAGTTCAATATATGCAACAACAGCGGAAAAAAGTCCGGAAAACTGAGATTTTCATAAAATTTGCTAAGTCCAAGGGCAATTACTCTTGTAAAATTAGGTCAATCAAAAGCAAACTCAAACTTGATGTGTATCACATTGAGATATATCCACATACCAAAAATGAGTTCAATATATGCAACAACAGCGAAAAAAAGTCCGGAAAACTGAAAATGGGACAGACGGACAGACGGACGGACGGACAGACAGACCGAGAGGAAACTAAGAGTCCCCTTCGGCGTTGCCGGTAGGGGACTAATAATTGTATAATACATGTAGATGCATAACCAATGTAAGTCCCTGAGATGAAACTATTGAAAGGAACATGTTGCATTTCACATGTAAACACTTCTGATGTCACAATGCCTAAGATCTCAAGAAACATGCCCCAATGGCTGATCAAACCTATAAAGTGAACCTGCAGTGACCTAAAGTTTAATGTCACCTTTTTACCTGGAAAACGCGATTTTCAGAAAACAAGAATGAAAACAGGTAACTGTGGAGGATACATATAGAATAAATGTCATAATTTGTGTTTTGTTATGGGTACCCAACACACAGCAAGTGCATTTATTGAATGGAATACACAAACGTGCATATCATGTATGATAAATCTGTTTGCTGTGTGTTGCATACCCGTAACAAAATACAAATTCAGACAATTATTCTATATAGAAGACTATGGGCTTGGAAAGGGTAAAACTACCAGAGGTCATTAACTTTAAACTTCTTTCTCCAGGAAACATTAACTAAAATTTCAAAAGTTTTAAAAATCTTAAGAAGAAAACATCTTATACCCAAAACAGATTTAGATTTTTGTGATGTATTCTAGTGAAAATTCATAAGTTGTGACCCAACAGGAGGTGAGCTTGATTGACCGAACATGGGTTTCTGACAATGTATTTAACTTACCGATCCTTGACTTGCGTGGAGAACGCCTGGTGTTTTTAGGTATGGCAGGAGATTCCGCGGTGTATCCAAATCGAGGCGTGATGTCTGGATCCTCCACTGAAAGTACAGAATGATCACTTCATTGTTATAGTATAAATTATTAATAGAATCTATCACCCATTGTACAGGGACAGGAAAATCCCTCCCCAGTATCAAAGATATGCAACGTCCAAGACTCTGCAAACCTCGTCATGGAGGTTGGAAATCTTTGATACAAGGGTGGGATTCTCATGTCCCTGTACAAAGGGGTGATGTATTATTTTTCTCTCACCCATAAATTTTTACATAATGCATACATAAACATTGCTTGTTTCGTTGTATGTGACATCAAACACTGCTATACTTATATGATGTCCTAATGGGGGGTTTTAGACAGTCATCTGGGGGTGCGAGAAAGAAATGTCTCAGAAGGAGCAAATCTGTGTATATTTCTGTCCAGCGTTAGAGAATTTTTTTTTTCAAAACACAAGCTTACACAAACAATGGAATTTGCTGAGATGGAAGTTTTTTTGTTTTTAAAATTTCCACTATTACATGTATATGTTTTGACTTTAGACCATTGAATGAAATAGCATATGGCTTTTCTGAAGGAACATACAGTCTGACTCAGCAGTCACAGAGAAGTCTTTTGGATATACAAAATCCAAATTCAGTGCACATAACATGCATGTTTTGGACAATAAATCCTCTTCAGAAGCTCTCTAAAGCCGTGTTTACACTATCGAAGTTTTCTTGGTCAAAGTCCGTCAAAGAAAACTTGGTCAAAGTTTTCTTGGACAAAGTTGTCTGTTTACACTATCAAAGTTCTTTGACGACTTGTACAAGAAAACGCCATAGATATGCACCAAAACAAAGATGAATCCTGCCTATATTGTAAATATTTCTCATGAAAACATTATAGTTTTTGTTTCTAATTGCTTATTGGAGTTATTACAGAATATGGATACGATTTCAAGGAAATTTTCCCGCGATCGCTAAAATTATCGCAGATGAAATTCACTGCATAGCATCGTTTGTCTTTGCCACTGCATTCTTTAGTTTTAACATTTCTAAATTGCTTTTACTTCTTTCTTCAATACTTAATACTACTGTTGTCATTTTGAATCTCTATTTTGATTGGTCGATTCCCGTCAAAGTCTGTCCAAGTTTCAAGAAAAATTGGATGGAGTTCTATTCCGTCAAAGTCCATCCAAGTTCTTTGACGGACTTTAATCAGTTTTCTTGGATCGTTTACACTATCAAAGTTTGCGTCACAAGAAAACTTTGATAGTGTAAACGGGGCTTAAGCCAAAATGATTCAGAGAGGCCAATTTCAAAATACATGTAATATGGTGGTGTCTGTATACATGAAAATGTCTTTTTGTCCTGTTAGGTGTAGGAGGGAGAGGCAGGGGGTGATTCTCTATAATTTAGAGGTATAAGTATCCCCTATACATTAATACTGACCTTTATGTCTTTTTTCCCTGTTTGGTGTAGGAGTACTTGTAGCTGATGGAGGAACATCTACTTTGTATTTCCGTTTCCTCCCCTGGGTAGAGGGAGGGGCAGGGGGTGGTTCTCTATCCTTAACTTATTTGTGAAAGAACCCCCTACACATTAATACTGACCTTTATGTCTTTTTGCCCTGTTAGGTGTAGGAGTACTTGTAGCTGATGGAGGAACATCTACTTTGTATTTCCGTTTCCTCCCCTGGGTAGAGGGAGGGGCTGGGGGGTTATCTACCTCCCCTTGTTCATATTTACTGCCTGTTCTTCTCTTACCCTCCACCAAGTTATCTGGAAATTGTTATGACACTGAATTATTGATTTCATGAGAACATTTGGAAAATCACTTGAAAGCAATCATGGTAACAATTGGACTTGAGAGAGAGAGTAAAATAAAATAAAACATGTTTGTAAAAAAAAACAAATGCCCCTTTTGGCATCTTTGTCAACAGCTGAAATGTTAAAAGTGGTTCACATTTTGAGGTCATTGTCACAAGATCAAATTTTCGTATCAATGGAAAGGTCTTGCCACAAGGAATACTCATGTGAAATATGAAAGCCGTATCACTTACCATTCAAACATTATGCCCAAGGTAAAAGTTTTTCAAAAGTTTGTCAAACTTCGAGGTCAAGGTCACAAGGTCAAAAATTTTGATATCAATGCCATTGATATCAAAATTTTTGACCTTGTGACCTTGACCTCGGAGTTTGACATACTTTTGAAAAACTTTTACCTTGGGCATTGACAATGGAAGGTCTTGTCACAAGAAATACACATGTGAAATATGAAAGCCCTATCACTTACCAATCATAAGTTATTGCAAAGGCACTATAAAAGTAAAATACTTTGAGTAAACGAAGGATCCATTATAGATGAGGACTTAATTTTCTGGCTAAGACAAGCTCAAGAAATTACATGGGAATAAGACTTTCCTGATAGAAAGTTATTTATAGTACAAAAAGATCTGGGATGGCTTTATATACCAAAGTTTGAATTCTTCATTGTACATGTACAATCATTATATGACAAAGTATCACGTACCTAGTGTGACATCGGCTATTTTTTCCTCAGCAGTTGATGCCGGTCCAGATTTAACACAATTAGTGTCCTTGATCAGGCTTTCTGCTTGGTCCTCATTTAGTATCACCTGACTACTCCTAAATCTGTACAAAAGGTTTACATACAAAATTCACATTAATACATGTACATACACTGTCAGGCTTTCTGCTTGGTCTTCATTTAGTAGCACCTGACTACTCCTAAATCTGTACAAAAGGTTTATAAACAAGATTCACATTAATACATACAGGCTCTCTGCTTGGTCCTCATTTAGTATCACCTTACTACTCCTAAACCTGTATAAAAGATTTATAAACAAAATTCACATTAATACATACAGGCTTTCTGCTTGGTCCTCATTAAGTATCACCTGACTACTCCTAAACCTGTATAAAAGATTTATAAACAAAATTCACATTAATAGCGAGCGGAGCTCGCTGCAAAGGCCCGAAGGGCCTTTGCGAGCGAAGCTCACCCTTATGGTAACGCGTATACACATATCTTATTGAGAAAATATGCTGAATCAAAGAATGAGAATGTACTACTATGCTTTCAAAAACTTTCGTCCCCTCGCAGACAGAGTTGCTGCGGAGATGCTGGATATTGCCATTTAAAAATTTTTTCGACTCCAAGTAGACGTATATGTTATACTCAATTTTTGTTTATAAGTTAAATTTATTGAAAACATTTTTCGTAAATCAAGTAACGATAAAGCATCAACAAGACGGCGTAACCACGGGAAATCCGACATTTCCGGTTTTGAATGAGACGTTTCGCTCCGATTGCTTTTCTCGTCTCGGGTGGTTTCGTACTGTCAGAAGTCGGAATATGTTTGTTTTTTCTTTTGTTCTTAAGTAATTTATTTTCAGCTAGCCTTAACATTATTCTTACAAAATGAAAATGAAATATAAAGAACCATATTTTCAAAGAACCATATTTTAAGCCCCCCCCCCCCCCCCCCCAAATGTTCATCTGCTGGGCTAGATCAATTTTACAAATGCTTCTGTGTTTCCACTCGCCTTATACTACCTTTTTTGGCAATCATCAAACAGAAAGTTTTGTAAGATAAGATAAACCATCATAGTCAAAATAAAAAAGAAAGATTTTTTTTTTTATTTTATATAATCATATCTTTTTTCTCTCCGCTCGCACAAAAAGGCTTTGCCTTGATTCATATTACATAGATGTACATGTAGCTTTGAAGGACAGGTATGGGCACATATAGAAACATAACACAGCCAGATACTTCTAAGTTCTATCCCTTTGATATCATAATCAATGAAATATGTTTAATCTAATAAATGTTAATTATTGAAACGCACTTTTTCGACATGCAAATTTTCATCAATGTTTTATCGTTCATTTTGAAGCTACGAATGTACATATAAACCCATTGAAAGCCCAAAAATGGGCCATAAATTTGACGTTAAAATTAACACACTTTAGGTAATGAAAAACGGTTACAAATCTTTTGTAGAGGCAGAATATTAACAAGTTCTGTACTTTTCATTTAGATATGATGTGGAAAATCGGATATGTATAAAATTATTAATGATTAGTAAGACTTTTAAACAAAATTGTCGAAAGGAGATGAATCTATGCCTATTTTCAGAACATCTTTGAGTTGTTGATTTTTAATAATTAAGTCCGTTTATCTGAAAATCTATCATTTATTTTTTGTAAAATCTTGATATTATGTTCTTCATATATCAAGTTCCTATTGAAGTTTGACTGTTTCTCAATTTCTCAATTACACTTTGAAAGTAAGTGATCTCATTCAATTTTAAAAGAATATACATTTCATATCCTATAAATCTAGTCGCCTATCATGAAATCATGTTTCAGTTTGGAAAGTATGGAGAATTTATCAAAGCTTCATGATTCACTTTGCATGTGACCAACAAGAATAGTACACCATAGACCCCCAATGGCAATTGATGAATTGGAAAAAAATGTCTCTCTATCAATGTAGGTGACAAAAAAACTATCAGTATTCAGCTTATACTAACTGCTTCCTAGCTCCACCATCTTGCTCCACAGTATAATGTGTTCTCCCTCCCTGCCTGACATGTCCAACAATGAGAGCTCCCTCGTAAAATGCCTCCAACCCGGTGGGTACCATAACAGGTTGCCCGATGGGCAGACGTTCAATCAGGAGAAGGTCATGTGGCTTAATCAGCAGTACATCGCCATCGTCAAATTTTACTTGAAATCTATTAATAGAAATAATTAACATGACGAACTTGTTATGTTAATGCGAAGCATTAATGCCTTCACCACTGCTTCTCCATAGAGAGTTGAGAATGAATTGTTACGTACTATTAGTTACACGGTTAGTTAGTGACCTGATACGGAAAAATACATGGTGTGAAAAGAAAACCCGTATCGGGCGAGGCTTTCGCCTCGCCCGATACGGGTTTTCTTTTCACACCATGTATTTTTCCGTATCAGCTTTCGCCTCGCCCGATACGGGTTTTCTTTTCACACCATGTATTTTTCCGTATCAGCTAGGTCACTAACTAACTGTGTAACGAATTTATCACGTCGAAGACCTCTAACTGTATGTATGGAGGTCTCTGTATCATACAATTCACGACGTCATAATAAACTACTCGCCCGATACAGATTTACAAGCCCGATACGGTTTTTTCACGGCGTCATGTGACCATGATCTGATCAGATTCCAACACTTTTGTCTGAGGCGTGATAAATGCATAATCAGGGAAGTTAACGATTGTAGCAGTCACATGACGCTTCAATGATATATGAGACTATAAACCCCCAACTGCTTACAATTAAATTTTACTCTACAAAAAAAGAAATTTTATAACAGTCAAAATTGTACTTGCAAACTAACATTGTTTTACCTTTGACTGGCAAAATTTCATTCAGATCAAATTCTCAATATTTATATTGTATCTTAATGACATTATATTGTTATAACCTACCTTGCTTTATCGACCCTAGATATGACCCCAGGATAGTAGAATTTATCCTTCCATTTTGCAATAACTCTAGCACCTGTAAATAACAGAACTTTGCTATTGAATGTAAGACATATGGCCTCTCAACTCAATGTCACAATATCAAAATATGTTCAAGGCAGAGCTATAATAATAATATTGACCTGTGAATTTGGGAAACATTATGATTTCAGGACTCTCTATCAGCCTGACTTGGGATCAATATTCGGGCCCGTTCCCAATTAAAATTATAGTATCTTTTTTCCCTAATTTTCAACGCATTCAAAATTTCTGTTATGAAAAGTTCTTAAAATTTCTAAAACATGGGTCCTGTAGCAATATATCCCACCCATCCTGTTACATCTTTCGATACATTTTTTGACATAATAACTTTCACACTCTTTGGTCATATTACATTGTTTAGATTGAGGATCACTGATGAGGGTCAAGTACCCAAAACGTGCATGTCTTGTCCATGCTGCAAATTTATCAGTTCTAAAATGATGCTATTGAATTTGAAGACGTTAAACATTTCTATTGACCTTTTTTTCCCAATTAGACATTTCACTGAAATTTCAAGAGAAAAAGCATTCAAATCTATCTATATTTTTTCCCCATTTTTGAGAAAACAATTAACTATATACTTTCTCAATTTCAAAGGCCCTGGCCCCAGTCCAATAAAAAATATGGGTGTGAGAGCCCTGAATTTGTTGGGCCCTCAAACAAAATGTAAGGCTAAAAAATCGGCCTCTGTTCAAGTGCAGGCAACAAAGTGCTAAATTTTGTGTCGTCTAAATGTTTTTACCTCAAACAAACAAGGTTCAACTTTGATTCACGGTCAAACATGATTTGACATGTCTTTAATATTTTCAACCTAAAGGATTAAATTTTTTTCTAATAGATAGTATTATGTTTAGACATTTATGGTCATATTCATAATGACTGAAAAATAAAACACCGCTAAAGACGGTATGGCCGGATTGCAAAGTAAATTTTTGTCACCAACTGGGTCAAGGTCACTAAGTCAAATATTACAGCATACATTGAGAGGTCTTGTCAGAGGCAACCTACATGTATAATATAAAGTTTCTACTGTATACTGTTCCTTAGATTTTGCTTAAACCAGGAACTTTAACCAAAGTCTTTAACTAGGTCAAAGTCCAAGGTCAAGGTCACTAGGTCCAATGTTACGGTATAAATTGAAAGGTCTCGTCATGGGCAACCTAAATGTATAATATAAGGTTTCTACTGCATACAGTTCCTTAGATTTTGCTTAAACCAAGAACTTTAACCAAAATCTTTAACTAGGTCAAAGTTCAAGGTCAAGGTCACTAAGTCAAATGTTATGGCATAAATTGAAAGGTCTCATCATGGGCAACCTAAATGTATAATATAAGGTTTCTACTGCATACAGTTCCTTAGATTTTGCTTAAACCAGAAACTTTAACCAAAATCTTATACTAGGTCAAAGTCCAAGGTCAAGGTCACTAGGTCCAATGTTATGGCATAAATTGAAAGGTCTTGTCATGGGCAACCTATATGTATAATATAAGGTTTCTACTGCATACAGTTCCTTAGACTTTGCTTAAACCAAGAACTTTAACCAAAATCTTTAACTAGGTCAAAGTCCAAGGTCAAGGTCACTAGGTCAAATGTTACGGCATAAATTGAAAGATCTCGTCATGGGCAACATACATGTATAATATAAAGTTTCTACTGCATACAGTTCCATAGATTTTGCTTAAACCAGGAACTTTAACCAAAATCTTTAACTAGGTCAAAGTCCAAGGTCAAGGTCACTAGGTCAAATGTTATGGCATAAATTGAAAGGTCTTGTCATGGGCAACCTTCATGTATAATATAAAGTTTCTACTGCATATAGTTCCTTAGATTTTGCCTCAACCAGAAACTTTAACCAAAATGTTGACGGCAGACGGACAGACGGACGGACGGACGGACGGACAGACGGACGGACAGACGGACATCGTCAATCTATAGACCGGAATTGCTTTGCAATCCGGCCAATGATACAAAAAAGGTCATAAGCAGGCAATTTTTGTACACTTTTTTATTGAACGTCGTAATGAAATAAAAATTGAGTCTTTTTAACAGTAATGTCATAATGAAAAACAACGCAAAAAGATATTAACTCCGATATTTTGAGCTTTCCAACAAGATCAGAAAATGTTCAGTTTTAAAAGACTTTCTCACCTAGGACAGGTTTACTTTGTATGATCCCAGATCCTATCTCCTCACCACTGGCTTCCTTTGATTGTTCATCCTGATACGGCACAGGTGGACTGAAAAGAGAGACTTATTTATAGCATGCAGAATAAAGCAACACATCATACACATGCAACACAACTACAACTACGAAGTTTAATTTAAAAGTTGAAACTCCTTTACTTGTTCATCAGTTTTATTCATGTCATCAACAACAAGAAACTGTAAGCAATTCTGCGAAAAGATGCTGTTACATACATGCATATAAAGAATATCCCTCCCCTTAAAAAAAAACCAAGATGCTAAAATAGGTTTTGAATTTCAAATAAGGATTAAACAACATCTTCAGATAAAATATGAGCTAGCATCTGCACAATTTTCCCTCCGGTATTTTACACCAACAATTTTTTTCTTATAACATGCCGAATTGAAATCAAATACCAAGTTTCCCCTGATTTCAGCGACAATAATAATTAAAATAACATCTAGTAGGATACTTCACATGCACATGGAGCTACTTTGCAAAAGGATTTGGAGAGGGGGTTGCTACTAGGTCTAGCTTAGAATTCCCTAGAAGTCGGAAAAAGACCTCTTTAATAGAATCAATTCCTTGAGTACATGTAGAATCCATCTTATGAATTTAATTAAAGGAACTATGTCTTTAGATTGTTTTAAAATGTTTATTTAAAGAAAAAAAAACCCATTATGAATTCATATAAAGTTTACATGAAGATGAACAACAGCTTTGATATGGTATCATTTTAAGATGATTATCTGATTGTTACACACGTATTGGTTTCTATGGAAGCACACAAAAGAAAAAATCACGTATACAAAATATGATATTTTTTCTATGATAACTTAATTTTAGACCTAACAACAATACTGAGATAATGAAAAACACAATTTAAATTATTCTGCTTTAAATAATTTTAAAGATCAGTAAAAGCGTCAAAGTCAGCAGTTATTCAAATAGAAATTAGTATGTTCTTTTTTAACAATCTAAGAATTCCTTCACTGTCAAAGAAGATGCTTCCCCTTGATTTATACATTGTCAATTTTTAATCATCTGTTACCTTCTACTTCAATAAACGACCACAAAAGCTTAATCTATTACAAAGTCAAGAAACACAATGAAAAACCAAATATATGCTATTTTAAGATCCACTTCTAAGCACATGAAATAATTTCAAAGAAATCATATGAGTTAAAGAAGATCCTGACGATAATCTCAACAGCACTCACAATAGAGCACCAAAATGAGCATCGACGGAAGTTACAGATGATTAGTTACTTAATCTAAATTGTTATGTGTTCCTACTTTTGATTTCAAGTCATGTATAGTAAGCACCTTATTTCATCATCCATAATTTCCTTTTTCAAGTAGTTAGACATCCAAGTATCCGAGATTCGAACATCGGCTAAACCACATTGCATACCAAGATCCTTTGCTTTTCTCGTTATGTTGTCTATCGTCACATCTCTACCTTCTAATTTTTCCTCTTTAATCCAATCCTGTAATGATTCTTGAATTTCGGAAATTTTGGTGCCGTGACCTGGATTGGCCAATTTAACATCATAGTCTTTCCACTGCTGTATGATGGCTTTATCTCTCATCCAGAATCTAACAGTACACTCTGATAGATCAAAATATTCCATAGCTGCTTCTTTCCCATATTTTTCAGCATATGCAATAACCCGCAATTTATCTTCTCTAGATTTATAAGTGAAATTCTTCTTTTTACAAACTCTGCAAAGAGAATAACACATTTAATGTATTCAAATTCAAGTTTTCGAGTCACATCAAAAGTCCAATCAATCATTGGGCAAATAAATTTAAGTCCTTTTTTAATCACTATGAAAAAATAAAAATTCACATTTTCATTGCGTAGGTATCAAAGAAGAATGTTTAATGTCTTCAAATTCATTAGCATCATTTTAGAGCAGATAAATTTACAGCATGGACCAGACATGCACGTTTCAGGTAATAAACCCTCGTAAGTGATCCTCAGTCTAAACAATGAAATATGACCAAAATCTGTGAAAATTATGTCCTAAAAATAGCAATCCAAGGATTGCTTGTGTCGCCTGCGAAGCGGCTTATTCTAAGAGGTGGATCACATGGTTAAAAATTACTGGTATCACTATAAAAGTCTCATGAAATTCATATGTGAAATATCAGACCTCATACTTACCAACTGAAAGATATGGTCAATCTCAAATTTCAGAAAATAGTGTCAATCAACTAGGTCAAGGTCACTATGTAAATATTTTGGTAACAAAACAAAGGTCACATCATATGAAATATATGTGTGAAATATTAAAACACTATCACTTAGCAATCAAACGATATAAGCAATTCTTACAAAAAAGGTCAAATATCTAGGTAAAGGTCACTAGGTCAAAAATTATTGTATGTTTAGAAAGGTCTTGTCACAAAGAATACATATGTGAAATATCAAAGCCCCATTACTAACCTATCAAAAGATAAAGCGAATCACAACTTTTTTGAAACGTAGGTCAAATATCTATGTCAAGGTCACAAGGTAAAAAATTATTGTATGTGCAGAAAGGTCTTGTTACAAGGAATACATAAGTGCAATTTCAAAGCCCTATCCTGTACCAATTAAAAGATATATACAATCTTATTTTTTTTAAGTAGGTCAAATATGTAGGTCAAGGTCACTAGGTCAAAAATTATGGTATGTGTAGAAAGGTATTGTTTCAACCAATTCACAAAAGAAATTTCAACGCCCTATCACTAACCAATCAAAAGATATAGCAAATTTTAACTTTTTTGAAAAGTAGGTCAAATATCTAGGTCAAGATCACAAGGTAAAAAATTATGGTATGAGTACAAAGGTCTAGTCACAAGGAATACATGTGTGAAATATCAAAGCCCTATCCCTTACCAATCAAAAGATATAAGCATTCTTATTTTTTTCGAAAAGTAGGTCAAGGTCATTAGGTCAAAAATTATGGTATGTGTAGAAAGGTCTTGTCACAAGGAATACAAATGTGAAATGTCAAAGCCCTATCACTTACCATTCAAAAGTTATGGGCTGTGACACCCAAAGTGTGACAGACAGACGGACGGACAGATGGACGGACAGACGGACGGACAGACGGACGGACGGACAACAGACAAAGAGATCCCTAAGTGTCGCTATGCTTCGCAGGCGACACAAATGTACCGAAAGACGCAGCAAAATGGCTGGGACACGACGCCACATGACCCAGGTTTTAGAAATTTTAAAGAATTTTTAAACAGAAATTTTCAAATGCGTTTGAAGAAACGAGCAACCGAAATTGATCGAACTTAGCTTTCATATGAAAGCTTTCATAAATTAATGACATCAGGAATTTGACAGCTAAAGAAAAACTTATGGTTGCATAAACAAGAACTTAGAGAGTTACCTCTTGTGACACATCATATTGTGCCTCTTCAACATGGTGTTTGCCCAACTCAAAGAAGCCTTAAAATCCTTTATATTCAGCTCAGTAGCTATTCTTCTGGCTTCCTCACTGACCATTTGTAGCGTCACAATCTTTCCTTTCTCCATCTCCTGCACGAGCCAGCTTATTACCAGCGACTCTACCTCCGGAAACTTTACTGCACTATCATACATGTGCACCACTCTTTTTTTGGTAGATGGTGCTGGGTCACGGGAAATTCTATGCTTGTTTCTCCTCCACATTCGCACATTGGCTTCATCAATATTGAACATCCTTCCTGCTGGGCGATTTCCATGCTTCTCAGCATATGCCACTATTTCTAGTTTCCTCTCTAGGGTGTAGCTATTTCTTTCATTTGAATAGTTTTTGTCAACTTTTCTGAAAAGAACAATTTTTGTTTTGATTTTCCAACATGAGTGTCTCAATTTTTTCAATGCAATGTCTAAATTTAATTCTGATGAAGCAACAGCTAAATTCTATTGACTATTTCTTCCTAAGAAATTATAATAATATTATGGCTGTATTAACGCAATATTTCTATACAGATTGTAGAGAATGAATATTGAACCTACATACCGACGCAATATATGTACATATACAAATGATATATACACGTAGTTTATGTATATCAATATTAAAGAATCATAATGCTAAGACCCTTGGGATAAATTTACCTATGATCCATAACTAAGCCATTCCTCTTTCTGAAATCTGTTAGCCAAGCATGGGATCCCCTGAAGTGTTCCAGGCCTAACACCTCTGAAAATTTCTTAGCTTCTTGACGTAAACTGTAGCAGGACATGGCTCTTCCTGCTGCTCTCTCTTGATTCACCCAGCCAAGTAATAATGTCTCCAGTTCTGGGTAATGGATCCGATTATACTGAGGGGGAATCCTGTGTCTCCATGATGGTAAATTCCGAAGCTTCTCTTCGTTCTTTCTCCACAAACGAATGTTTTTTTCACCAACTCCAAATTTTCTTCCCGCTGGTCTGTTACCATGTTGTTTGGCATATTCTACTATTTCCACTTTCAGATTTGCCTTGATTTTTTTTCTTTCTTTGAAGGGTTTTATACGTTTTCTGTTCAACAGAGAAAATCAAAGGACTGAAGGTCCTGAGAGATACTTCTACATCTACGCAAAATTTACTGTCAGCAGTTATTAAAATATTGAATAATTTTATTGTAAGGCAATGATGATAATTCTTTTAACACAGGATGCATATGTGATGCTTACAATATCTCTATAAACAACACAAGCCGCATGTATGTTTATCTAATCTCAGTGTTGATATAAGAAAGACAACTCTATAACTTTAATGCAATTTTTGAGTTATCTTTCCTAACATTGTCATAAACAAAGTAGTATATTACTACGCCACCAAAGTGCTGTGAAAACAAGAATTATAGTTGATATTGTGTGGTGCATTTATTCTATATGAAATTGAAACTGTTTTTAAGATGGAGAATATTCTTGTTCTTGCATTTTGTATGTGGTAGACAGCAAATTTCCTGAACTAGACACAGCACTATATTTTGAGGTGCAAAGCGGCAGTATCTCAATTTGCATACTTTGAAGCAGTTACCATGACAGAAAGATACTTCCTGAAAGGAAGTATCTTAAAAATCCTTTCTTTTTCATTAATTTTTCATACTTATAATTTTATTTGTCACCTTTCTCCTGTTTGTGTCTTTTTCAAACTATGAACTTAGGGCACATGATAAGTTCAGATTATTGGGCAAATTTAATGAAAATTATTACCTATCAGTTGGTCTATGGAAGGAAACAGATATATATTGTGTATATTATATGATCCCAAAGTTGAAGATAAAAATCAAATTCAAGGAATTGTGGTCCCCCGCTTTTGGGTGTTTGTCTTTAAAGAAATGCTTACAGACACCCCCCTTCTTAAGTTTTCATGATATATCTCATATATTATCAAAATTCTGAATATGAAAGATTAAACTCCAAGAAAAGGTCAAAGGGTCCAAACTTTTGCTTTATTACCAAGGGACAGGGCTTATGAAAAGGTATGCACATGTTAAATATTAAATCCTATCATTTAAATTACCATCCAAAACTTATGGTCGAGGTTGAAGTTGTTTAAATATGGGTAAACCTCCAAGGACGAGGTCACAAGGTCAGAATGTTGTTACCAACAGAAAGGTCTTGTCACAAGGAATACATATGTGAAATCCCTATCACTTTCCGTTCAAAAGTTATGGTCAAGGTTAAAATTTTTAAAAACTACGTCAAACTTCAAGGTCAAGATCACAAAGTCAAAAATTTTGGTATCCATGAAAAGATCTTTTCACAAGGAATACACATGTGAAATATAGAAGCTCTATCACTTGCCATTAAAAAGTTATGGACAAGGTTCAAGTTTTTTTATAAGAAGGTCAAACTAAGAGGTCAAGGTCAAAAATTTTGGTATCCATAGAAAGGTCTTATCACAAGGAATACACATGTGTAACATGAAAGTCCTACTACTTTTCATTCAAAAGTAATGGTCAAGGTTAAAGTTTTTGATAAGTAGGTCAATGTCCAAGGTCAAAGTCAAAAATTTTAGTATCCATGGAAAGGTCTTGTCACAAGGAATACACATGTGAAATATCAAAGCCCTATCACTTACCATTCAAAAGTTATGCACAAGGTTAAAATTTTGAGACCGACAGACAGATGGACGGACAGACGAACCGGTTTTAATGTCCCCGCGCTTTCGCGAAAGCGCGGGACAATAACATAAGAATTTGATCCACAAAATGGCCGAAAAGGGAAGGTTACTCCATCAAAAAGTAAATTTTAGTCATGCAAAAGGCTTCTATCAAGGACACTGTTATCGTGATTCTGATAAGCTTTGCTGCCGAGTCCTTAACACAAGGAGCATAACACTATCTGAGTTCTTAATACAAGGGGCATAACACTATCCGAGTCCTTAATACAAGGGGCATAACACTATCAGAGTCCTTAATACAAGGGGCATAGCACTATCTGAGTCCTTAATACAAGGGGCATAACACTATCTGAGTCCTTAATACAAGGGGCATTACACTATGAGTCCTTAATACAAGGGGCATAACACTATCCGAGTCCTTAATACAAGGGGCATAGCACTATCTGAGTCCTTAATACAAGGGGCATAACACTATCTGAGTCCTTAATACAAGGAGCATAACACTATGAGTCCTTAATACAAGGAGCATAACACTATGAGTCCTTAATACAAGGGGCATAACACTATCCGAGTTCAAACTTAAATTGCAAATTAGTAGCATACTACGAAATTTAGATTTGATGGAAAATGTCAATTCATTGTAACGTTATAATTTTACTGAGTTTACAATTATAAATACTCTTTTCAGCACTCCTTGCTTAATCATATTCATATTCTATATGGTTTTGAAAAGCTGAAATGCTTCAGAGAACTCAAACAAACAGCACAATGATTAGTGATGAACGATTACCAAAAGTCTTCCCATTTCGATTATTGATTCCGATTTTTCACAATTTATTGTCGCTGAATAGAAAAGTCTCATGCCATGGATATTAATTCCCTTATTTTCAAGGTTACATTTATTTGTTGTATTGCCTGTAAGGCTGATAAAGCATGCAAATTTTGGAATGAATTTTTCTCGATATTAAGCTACAAATAAAGCCATTCTCTCTGTATAGAATTTATTAAAATATGCTTTTATTTCAGTCAGTTAGTTATTTTTTGGTTGAAGGTACTGGAATTTGTCAAAAAAAGGATGACTTCCCGAAATTTTTTCGCACCGACATTCTCAAGTTTTGCATATGCACATCGTCGGATACCCCCAGTCTTTTGCTCTTCTTTAAAAGAAGAGCAAAACACCGGGGGTATCCGACGATGCATATGCAAAGCAGTCAGACCAAAGACGAAAAAACATATAACACCGTCGTAGGTCTGCATGAGTTGGACTACATAATTATATAAGTTGGAATATGATCATTCCACTACTGTGCTACACAATGGTAGTCATGTTTCTAATAACAGATCACAAAAATTTTGATTCAATTCTATACTTTACTTCAAGATATTTAACAAAACAAAAGGAGTTTAAAAACTGATATCAATGTCTCACAATCTTTAACTAGAAACTTTAGTTTGATATACATTTTTTTTTACTTGAATTCTCTATGCTGCCTACAAGAATACTGAGGTTAAAACAGATTTACATTGCACAGTTGTACATAATTGTTGAATGAAATGCTTTTAAGAACAATGTTAAAACCCAGAATCCCCACTGTCCTTTCCTTTCTGTGACCGATGCAAGAGGAGATTATATTTAAGTTTCCATCTTGATATCCAACCATTGGTCGGAACAAAATCGTCATGATTCAGTTTTCTTGCCAACTCCACTGATTTTTCAGCCAATAATTGTCCAGTCAGCAAATTTTTATCACTTTTGTTGTCTCTGTACCACTGTATTAAAGCTTCCTCTACATCAGGGGCCTTGCCGCTTCGTTGTCGTTTGCGTTCATAATTTAGAGTTGAGTTATATAAATTCATGATTTTCTCTCTGTTTCTTCTTACACCACTTATCTGCCCTTGTGAACAATTCAACATACGACCTATTTCCTTCTGCGTCAAGTTCTGGTCCAGAAGTTTTAAAGCTTCGTACTTCTTATTCAAACTCAAATCTATCCTTCTTTTCTTTTGTGGAGAATGGTCTTTACTACAAACAATAGAATCTAGGTGTTGATAGAAGGATTAGAAAAGCTACTGTTTCTTTTACAGAGCATAAAATCTAAAGTTGCCTGCCATCATGTTTTATGTTTGAATTTTGAGGTGACCTTGACCAATTGACAGGTGCCAGATAAATTTTGATACCCCAAATTGC
Source organism: Pinctada fucata (assembly GCA_028142955.1). Taxonomy (NCBI): domain Eukaryota; kingdom Metazoa; phylum Mollusca; class Bivalvia; order Pterioida; family Pteriidae; genus Pinctada; species Pinctada fucata. The sequence continues at coordinate 9,934,387 of AP027108.1, forward strand.
CAATTTTTGTTTACTACAGAAAAAAATTAAGAAACATATGTTTGTGAAACGCAATTGTCCTAATCGCCATCTATGTCAGCAAAACAGCTGTAATGAAACCAGACTTGTCAGAATGACAACATAGCTTGCCGGTGGCAACCATATGTAAATTGCAACAACAACAATAAATAAAACACCGCTAAAGACGGTATGGCCGGATTGCAAAGTAAGTTTTTGTCACTAACTGGGTCAAGGTCAATAGGTCAAATAATACAGCATAAATTGAAAGGTTTTGTCAGAAGCAATCTACATGTATGAAATAAAGTTTCTACTGCATACAGTTCCATAGATTTTGCTTAAACCAGGAACTTTAACCAAAATCCTTAACTAGGTCAAAGTCCAAGGTCACTAGGTCAAATGTTACGGCATAAATTGAAAGGCCTTGTCATGGGCAAGCTTCATTCATAATATAAAGTTTCTACTGCATACAGTACCATAGATTTTGCTTAAATCTGGAACTTTAACCAAAATTTTTGAGTAGGTCAAAGTCGAAGGTCAAGGTCACTAGGTCAAATGTTACGGCATAAATTGAAAGGTCTTGTCATGGGCAAGCTTCATGTATAATATAAAGTTTCTACTGCATATAGTTACTTAGATTTTGCCTCAACCAGAAACTTTAACCAAAATTTTTGAGTAGGTCAAAGTCGTAGGTCAAGGTCACTAGATCAAATGTTACGGCATAAATTGAAAGGTCTTGTCATGGGCAAGCTTCATGTATAATATAAAGTTTCTACTGCATATAGTTACTTAGATTTTGCTTCAACCAGAAACTTTAACCAAAATTTTTGAGTAGGTCAAAGTCGAAGGTCAAGGTCACTAGGTCAAATGTTACATCATAAATTGAAAGGTCTTGTCATGGGCAAGCTTCATGTATAATATAAAGTTTCTACTGCATATAGTTACTTAGATTTTGCCTCAACCAGAAACTTTAACCAAAATCTTTAACTAGGTCAAAGTCCAAGGTCAAGGTCACTAGGTCAAATGTTGCGGCATAAATTGAAAGGTCTTGTCATGGGCAAGCTTCATGTATAATATAAAGTTTCTACTGCATATAGTTACTTAGATTTTGCCTCAACCAGAAACTTTAACCAAAATCTTTAAAAATCTTTAACTAGGTCAAAGTCCAAGGTCAAGGTCACTAGGTCAAATGTTACGGCATAAATTGAAAGGTCTTGTCATGGGCAAGCTTCATGTATAATATAAAGTTTCTACTGCATATAGTTACTTAGATTTTGCCTCAACCAGAAACTTTAACCAAAATCTTTAACTAGGTCAAAGTCCAAGGTCAAGGTCACTAGGTCAAATGTTACGGCATAAATTGAAAGGTCTTGTCATGGGCAAGCTTCATGTATAATATAAAGTTTCTACTGCATATAGTTACTCAGATTTTGCCTCAACCAGAAACTTTAACCAAAATCTTTAACTAGGTCAAAGTCCAAGGTCAAGGTCACTAGGTCAAATGTTACGGCATAAATTGAAAGGTCTTGTCATGGGCAAGCTTCATGTATAATATTAAGTTTCTACTGCATATAGTTCCTTAGATTTTGCCTCAACCAGAAACTTTAACCAAAATGTTGACGGCAGACGGACGGACAGACAGACAGACAGACGGACAGACGGACGGACATCGTCAATCTATAGACCGGAATTGCTTTGCAATCCGGCCAAAAAGGTCTTATCACAAGGAATGCACATGTGAAATATCAAAGCCCTATCACTTACCAATCAAAAAATATGGCCAAGGTTAAAGTTTTTCAAAAGTAGGTCAATCATCTCCAAGGTCAAGGTCACAAGGTCAAAAATTTTGGTATCCATGGAAACGTCTTGTCACAAGGAATACACATGTGAAATATCAAAGCCCTATCACTTACCATTCAAAAAATATGGCCAAGGTTAAAGTTTTTCAAAAGTAGGTCAATCATCTCCAAGGTCAAGGTCACAAGGTCAAAAATTTTGGTATCCATGGAAATGTCTTGTCACAAGGAATACACATGTGAAATATCAAAGCCCTATCACTTACCATTCAAAAAATATGGCCAAAGTTAAAGTTTTTCAAAAGTAGGTCAATCTCCAAGGTCAAGGTCACAAGGTCAACAATTTTGGTATCCATGGAAAGGTCTTGTCACAAGGAATACACATGTGAAATATCAAAGCCCTATCACTTACCATTCAAAAAATATGGCCAAGGTTAAAGTTTTTCAAAAGTAGGTCAATCTCCAAGGTCAAGGTCACAAAGTCAAAAATTTTGGTATCCATGGAAAGGTCTTGTCACAAGGAATGCACATGTGAAATATGAAAGCCCAATCTGTATTGGTTTAAAAGTTATAAGCAAGGTTAAAGTTTTTGTGCATGCGCACGCAGACGCCAACGCCAACACCGACACCGGGGGTATGACAATAGCTCTTCGGACATTCGTCCCGGCAAGCTAAAAAGGTGCTAGTCCAAGGTCAAGATCAGAACTGGTCTTGTTACAAAGAATACACATGTGAAATATGAAAGCCCTATCACTTAACATTCAAAATTTATGCCCAAGGTAAAAGTTTTTCAAAAGTAGGTCAAAGTCCAAGGTCAAGGTCACAATGTTAAAAGTTTTGGTATCCATGGAAAGGTCTTGTCACAAGGAATACACATGTGAAATATAAAAGCCCTATCACTTACAATTCTGGCCAAGGTTAAAGTTTTTGTGGACAAACTGACATACAGATAAACAAGCAGACCAAAAACTATATGCCCCTGGATAATAAACAATCAATACAAGTGTGCTTCACATACTTCATTAATCATCATGTTACAATAATTTGTTTTAATACATAAAATTCTACACATGCACTCACAAAACAACTTTCAGACAGGCTATCAAATTTGCATATCAAGAGAACAAGCAAGGCTTATATAGTTTACCTGATAACAAAGTTGTTTCAATCCCTCACTTACATGAAAGTGAGAAGACATTGAGCTCAGTATGTCCGTCAGTCGGATCTGTTTTTGAACTTTATATGTGGACATATCTTTTGAAGGGTGAGTGGTATTGCTTTTGTATCAAGAATTTTGACATTTTGACCTTGATCTTGAATCTTGACCTCCAAAACACCTATAGGTAGGGACCAAAACATGCCTGAGTTAGCTCATATCTTTAATTGTCATCTTTGAATCTTTCTACTGCATACAGTTCCTTAGATTTTGCTTCAACCAGATACTTTAACCAAATTCTTTAACAAGGTCAAAATCCAAGGTCAAGGTCACTAGGTCAAACGTTACATCATTAATTGAAAGGTCTTGTCATGGACAACCTACGAGTATAATATTATGCTTCTACTGCATATAGTTCCTCAGATTTTGCTTCAACCAGAAACTTTAACCAAAATATTGACGATGAACAGCAAGACGGACAGACAGACAGACATCATCAATCCATAGATCGGACTTGCTTTGAAATCCGACAGAAAACTATTATAAAAAATGAAGTAGTGTCCTCCGTAGGGAAGTTTAATATAATAAATATCAATGAACACTCTATATATAACAATTCTTTATAAAGGCCGAGTTGCCAAAAATTTGTGGATGAAAACTATTATAATTTAGCTTGTTTAAGTTAATCTTCACTGTCCTTTCCTTTCTGTGGCCTTTGAATGAGGAGATTATATTTAAGTTTCCACCTTGAAATCCAGCCATTGGAAGGAACAAAATCGTCGTAATTGAGCTTTTTCGCCAGTTCCACAGATTTTTCAGCCAATAATTGCGCGGTAAGTAAACTCTTATCACACTTGTTTTTCCTATACCACTGTAGTAGAGCTTCTTCTACATCAGGAGCCTTGCTGTTTCGCTGTCGTCTACGGTCATTGTTGAGACTGGAGTTATATAACTTAAGGATTTTCTCTTTATTCCTACTCACACGGCTAACCTGACTTTGAGAACAGACCATCCTCAGACCTACTTCTTTCTGCGTCAGTTTCTGATCCAATAACTTTAAAACTTTGTATCTCTCATTCAGAGTTAAGTCCGTCCGTCTTTTCTTGGGCTTTGGTCGACAGGATATACTGTAAAAAAAATTCACAAGGAGAGACATGAGAGACATCACTGCTACATTGCTCTCTTACAAACTTTATGTTAATCCCTTTGCAAAATATCTATATGCAAAATCAAAACATTGTGGTCCCCCTATCTTTGATGTCTGTCACATAAAAATGAATAGGTTCAATGTCAAGTTCAAGAGTATTTAAGCTGAAGGTGAAATATATACATTTATATAATATCAATTTATGTAATTCCCTGAGATGAAACTACTGTAAATTGCTTATTTTCGTCAGTACCAATTTTCGACAATTCGTTCAAAATGACCATTTCGTCAGTACGTAAATTCGTCATCCAAGGGTCCCTAAAATGTACGTTCTTTTGTGCAAATGCTAACTTATATTCAGATAGGCCGTATGCGTTTGTTTTCACTGTTTCTTTAACAATTATTGGTAAACAAACGATTGTTGTAAAAACATATCATTTGGTAATTAGAAGTACATTATTTACGACTTTGTGTGCTTATTCAGTTTTCAATGATTTATCATTTGCCTGTCGTAATTTTTCCTTTCTACACTATATTTTGTCGGAAGTATTTATATTCGTCTATACGTAATTTCGTCAAGGGAGGCACTGACGAAAATGACGAAAATTGGTACCTGACGAATAAAAAAACCAATTTACAGTATTGGAAAGAACATGTTTGCATATCAGATCAAAACGCTTGTGAAGTAACAATGCAGAATATCTATAGAAATATGCCGCAATGGCTGTTCAACCTGCAAACCCGCAGTGACCTAAATTTTAATGTCACCTTTTTACCAGGAAAACGTGACTTTCAGAAAACAGGAATGAAACAGACAACTGTGGTGCATACATTGTATGTATAGAATAAATGTCCTAATTTGTGTTTTGTTACTGGTCTTACATGTACGATAAATGCACTTGTTGTGTGTTGCATACCCATAACAAAACACAAATTAAAACACTTATTCTCCTTATGTAAAGCCCTATCATTAAAGAAAGCAGATTATTGACACCTTATCAACCACTAAATTCCAATTACATATACATGTACAATTTAATTTAATTGTTTATCATGTACATACAATGTAGATGAAGAACATGTACATGTACATTGCTACATGTATTATTTTGATTCAAGTGTTCAATGAAAACATGCGTCACTTTGTGTGGGATTAATCTTATAGATTTTTCAAATATACTGCAAGGTATTTTTCCTCACTTTTCATAGTTTATTGTTAACTTTTTCAATTTTTTCATCTTATTTCAATTTTCTTTATTCTTTAGCTTGTTGACAAATTTACAGACAAAGGACAAAGTGATCCCTAAGGACTGTTTTAATACATCATACAACATTAAAATTTTCTGGTATTTAAAGTAATTAACTTGTTTGATATACTTACAATGATAATCCTGAAATGTGCTTTAGAAAAACAGTAACCAATGAAAGGCCGTGCCGTCTTGATCTCCGAAGTATACATAATAACAACAATTCAAGCCTTTTGTCTCAACATGCTCCGGCAATTTTCATTCATTTACATGTATATCAATGTCTATGATCTCATTTTATTTTCTAAATCATGATGACATTTCACATTTTTCTGACAAATGAAAAAATAAATTCTGAAAACATTTAGCACATACATGTATAATATTCTTTATACATTTTCTACTTGTCTGAGCAGACTGTTACAAGAAATATGCGTCACCTCTGACAGATCAGTAAATCATCTGACAAGCTTACAAACTGACAGACAAAATGTAATACAAAATATAAAGCTTTTATTCACGTACTGTATCATGTGCATAGTACATACATGTATACGTGAATCATTCCCTGTGTATAAACCTTTCCTACTTTTGCCATCCGCCTCATACCACAAAAGTTTGTCTCAGTGAATGTAAATAACAAAGGCTTAACTCAAAGGAACCGAGATAAATTAGTGAATAATTGTCCATGTGCAAAGGTTTATATTTCTAAAATTGCAAAAGAAAGTGCCAGCCAGCATGGCAATGATTCTACTTAGCAAATACACTGTATGTGTTACATTAAAGTTAAGTATTAAATTTTGAAATTCTTCACTATTATTTCCTCCATAAAAGAAAGAGTTTCACTTTTAAGATCTTTTTTTTACTTATTGTATTAAAGAAGACGGACAGGCAGACAGATTTTCCCTTTTCAAATAATACGCATTGTACATTGTATACAATAACAGATAGAAAAGCATGCAATGCTAAACAGAAAAAATAATTCCAAGGAATGCATGTGTCGCCTGCGACACTCAGGAATCACTTTTATAGGGTGTGACATCCAAGTGTGACAGACAGACAGATGGACAGACAAACAGACAGACAGACAGACAATGGACAAAGTGATCCCTAAGTGTCGCTATGCTTCGCAGGTGACACAAAAAGTAAATTAGTTCAGGCGACATATTGATGACTTCCTGATTCTTCACCAAACAATTGTCTTTCTATTGTGAATCCTACACATGTACTCTTTCAATAATCTTCCAGGAAATTGCAATAAAGAGATAAAAAAAAGGTTACCTGGATTAATATATTTAAATCCACATACCTGACTTTGTCGCTGCCTGAAGTAGATTTTTCTTCTACATTGTCCCCCTTGTCTTTTTCTTCTTCATCTAGGAAATAAAATTTTTGATAAACCATATTTTTTCAGTATTATTACATGTACCCTACATGCACTTAATTTGAAGAAAAGAAATACAAAATGCCAGTTTAAATTGCAAATGTACATGGAGATTATGCTGCTGTATGTACATGTATATTTAGAAGATCAATACACTTATTTTTTCCCCCAGTTTCCGTAACATTCATTTAAAATGCTCACATATTTACATACACAAGATTTTTTCCCCTTCAACTTTCATTTTGAACTAGTGCACATGTATGTATATGTCCTACACGTACCTGCTTCATCTTCCTCTAAAACTTCTACTTCCTGTACAGCAGCTGCTGTAGTCCTCCTCGGCCTTCCTCTTCCCCGTTTAACAACAGTCTTTTTCTGTTTCTTCCCCCTGCCACTGGCATCACCCCCTTCTTCATCAGCAACCGGGTCTTCCTTGCCCCCTTCAGTGTCCCCCTTATCTGCCGAGGCTTCTGACGTGCCGGCAAATAGATCAGAGCTCTGGTGGGTCTCGTCAAACAGCCTCGACCCTGACTTCTCTATAGTAGAGGCCTCCTGGGGTGAGTGATCAGCCTCAACACTTGATGGTAGGGACTGCTTGGGACTTAGTGATGGTGTGCCTAGAATGGGTGTTAATGTTTGTTACATGTACATGCATACTCTATGACATATTTGTAAGTTTTACATTTAGTTTGGTTTCCATACAATAGACTATTTTCCATCTTGTTATATATGCACAGCCAGTGCAATTCCCTGAGATGGGACTATTGAAAGGAAAGTGTTGCATTTTCAAATGTAAATCTTCGTGACGTCAAAATGCATAAATTCTACAGAAACATGCCAGGAACGCTTTTCTTACCAGCAAACTGAACCTATGGTAACTGAAATTATAACGTCTTTTATAACACTTTTAACACTTTTACCTGGAAAAACGCATTTTCAGAAAACAAGAATGAAACTTACAATTGTGGTGCATATCAGGGATTTTTCAAGTCCGTTTTTGGGTCCGATTATCGGACCCATTCCCAACGCCAAAATGACCTGTATTTTCCCAATTTATGATTGAAATTTCCCAATTTGAACTTCTTAATTTTTTGTTAAAGAGTTCTTCAATAAAGAGCAAAAATGACGACTGAAATACCTAGCAGAAATACGACATTAACGATCGATATGTAAACTGGTCATAAATCTTATATCCGGTATAGGTTTACGTTTTAGTCATCAAATTGTATCTCCAGTATTGGGAACCTCTAGGTCAGTGCCAACTAAATCATTTTCCATAGGCCGTAATGTTAACAAAATGCCGTGTAGCTTCTATACCAACATTGCTGGCCATGCATGTTATATACCGATTTGTTCGTTGATTCAAGCTTTATACGAAACTAAATAAAAAAATATAGCATGACCGGCTCTTTTTCGCGCTATTTGCGTCACAAAGTACCCTGCAGTGAATTTTCAAAATTTCCCGCCCCCGTCCCCTTTAGCGGATCGGAAGCTAGGAAAAAAATCCGGGCATCGACATTTTAATAGTCCATTTTCCAGAAAATATCCATGTCCGTTTTAAACCTTGATTTTATATGTACAGACACCAGACATCACATCATTTGGCAAAATTTTCAATTGTGACGTCACATCTGATCGCACTGTCTTGAAGCACCTTGATGTGTTGTCATGCTTTCTATTTTGACGTCACAACGAAAATATCGCCAAATTTTGTGATGTCTGGTGTCTGTCCGCCGAATGAATCTATTGGAAAATCAGCTATTGCAATTATTTTTTACTTATATATATCATATTCAAACAATAAACCAAAAGAAAACATAATTGATTGGTAATCACATCTTCTGTCACATTTAAAATAACAGGCCCCCTCACCCTACAGGTTTTTCTCCAATCAGAGCAGGTCTTTTAGTTGACTCTGACCTATAGACATATATAAACCCCCCTTTGAATAATTCAATTTTAATGCAAATTAAAGGTATCAATATAAATAATATTTATGCAAAGTTTCAGTTTTCTACTGTACATCGTGAGGGAGTTATTTGAGATTTATGCGTGTGCGTCAGGTTTGAAAAAAGGCGCCAAAATTCGCATTTTGATGTATATTGTTTTTCTCTTTTATTCCGTTCTCAGAAGAATGAGCCCTATGTTATGTGCATGTATCTACTTATTTTAAATTGTTTATTGTATGACGAACATAATTCATGCAAATATGATACAATTACAAGGTTTTTATAGCATTTATGAGAAATTTAGTACCCCTACCCCCTCCGTAGGACGCATTTTCCTACATGTATGTGAACTCGCATTAATTAGAAGAATTTCACAGATAATGCATGTGAATGCAATCAGAATCAAAAATAAAGAAATAAAACATGGTTTAATGCAGAAATTCAAGAAATAAAAGCATCCGATTCGAATTCTGCACGGCTTTATGTGTAGCAATATCATACAAAGTTTTGCCCATAATACCAAGGAGGATACCTTCATGTATCTCCAACGAATGATTTTTAAGAAATATTTTATTTTTAATGTGCAACTAGATGTTCATACATAAAAGAACAGTTTTAATGCATATTTGGCTATAAAAAGTGGCTATAGTGTGTTAAATTACAAAAATAATGACAGCGTGCCCATCGCGCTTTTGGCGGGAAATCCAGATTTACCCATATAATCGCTCATATACACAATTTTCCCATAAAAATTGGTTCATTTGTCTCTTTTCTGCTTAAAAATATATAAAAGTATACAAATAGAACGAATAACATGAAAAAATAACGCTAACACAGAGCCGATGTTGATATTTTGCATTTATTAAAGTATAGCACGTGTTTCCCTCTAGGTCAGTGCCAACTAAATCATTTTCCATAGGCCGTAATGTTAACAAAATGCCGTGTAGCTTCTATACCAACATTGCTGGCCATGCATGTTATATACCGATTTGTTCGTTGATTCAAGCTTTATACGAAACTAAATAAAAAAATATAGCATGACCGGCTCTTTTTCGCGCTATTTGCGTCACAAAGTACCCTGCAGTGAATTTTCAAAATTTCCCGCCCCCGTCCCCTTTAGCGGATCGGGAGCTAGGAAAAAAATCCGGGCATCGACATTTTAATTGCAGTTATTTTTTACTTATATATATCATATTCAAACAATAAACCAAAAGAAAACATAATTGATAGCCTATCACATCTTCTGTCACATTTAAAATAACAGGCCCCCTCACCCTACAGGTTTTTCTCCAATCAGAGCAGGTCTTTTAGTTGACTCTGACCCCCAGGCCCATGTCATCTCACAACAGCAAATTTGATACCAAAAAAAAAAACAAAAGGGAGTTTCTCCTCTTCTTTGTAGAGGATAGATAGGTTCTTCAAAATAAAATTTTGGATAGTTACTATAAAAGAAACAACAGAAAGTTGTTCATGTTCAGTAAACAGAATGGGGCGATTTGGACAGTGGGAATATGTCCCCTGTCAAACACTGACTTTGAATCTGAATCCTGATTGATCATGATCAAGAGTAGCCCCTCTGACTCTGAACAGATGCCTGTTCCAGATCCCAGAAGTTGATGTCCTTTGAAGCACATTAATCTAAAGTATAGATGGCTTTACTAATACTTTGTTTCTTTTATTGAAGACACTTTGAATGTCAAGAAGGAGTTATATCTCTGTGCAATGATTTATTCCATTAAAAATCAATTAAACTGTTGGAAATTCCCAATTTCATTGAAACGCCGCGATTTTTCCCAATTTTAATGGACCCTGGACCCAAAGTAAAATACCCTGAAAAATCCCTGCATATACATGTACATGTATATAGAATAAATATCACAATTTGTGTCTTGTTATGGACAGCAAGTGCATATATGCGTGTAAGTACATTTCATGTGATAAATGCACTTGCTATGTGTTGCATACCTGTAACAAAACACAAATTATGACAGTTATTCTCTATACCTTTTTATCTTACTTTAATATTTTCTCAACTGCATCACAAGATATCCTCTACATTTTTCTCAATATCATTTGGCTATTTTTCATTATGACGTCACTGTTACAGACATTTGTCTAACTGTGTTGTAAATCTGAGTTCAGATTGAACAATTATAGCTCTTTAGATTTGTGATCCATTGTAAGCAGTCAGGGGTCCAACTTAAAAAAGTTATGACTTGCCCAAGTAACTGGATTTTAGTATACATGTATATAACTTAAACAAGTTATAACAGCAAACTTTGAACCTCAATATCTCCTCTGAGCATTTTTCTTATGAACTGAGCATTTGTCACTTAATATACATGTATATTAATATCAATTCTCTGTAAGGACCAAAGTAAGTTGAAAATAGCATGTCACAGATTTTGATAATTTTTTATTATATTACATGTTAACGATAACCTAAGAATGAAAATACACCTCTTTGATAAAATTGACCTTCCGTTGCCATGGTAACAAGGCCCCAATTTTCAACAGGTATTTTGAAGTCTAAAATAAGAGGTTTTCAGGCATCTGGTTGCCATGGAAACCGGTATCAATTCAGATTCCTCATAACAAATAACATTTATTCTTTACTTCTATTTTGTCAATCCATAAAAAATAAAATGGCACTTCATACAGTAAATCAGCAAAATTCACACAAAAAATGTCAATATTTTCCTTGAAAATATACCCCAAAATTAGGTCTGTTTTTCGTCAATTATGATGTTTTTCCCATTTGAATAAAAAAATAAGCAAAGGGTAAGTTAAATATTTCTTAATTGAGTGTTAATCTATGTGGACTGATCTAAAACTTGAGGGGAAAATCTAAGTGGGTAACATAACAGAAATGCTAGTTTTAAGCTGAAAAGGTGGTTGCTATGGCAACATTTGATATCAGATGGTCTCACGTAGGAAATCTTTTGATTCACTTTTAATATATATAGACAAAGTTGGCAATGGCAAATGTATATGTTTAAGATAACTTTGATGAGTATCAATTGCTGTATGACCTTGATTCTATTCCAAGGTCATTCAAATATAGGTCAAGGTCATTTCAAATTTCCGCAAAAATTTATTCCAAAATTAGATTTTTTCTTATTTTTTGACGTCGTTTTTTGTTGTTTTACTTACTTATTTTTTTGTTTGGTGTTTTTGCTTGATTTAAGTCTTCCAATAAAACAAGAAAATGAGATAGTGCTTAAGTATGTATGGTATTTTTGTATAGAATTAGTCTCGTCCAAAAAGAGAAAAAATCATGAAAATTTTCCATTTCTGTTACAAATTGCCGATGAGAAATGAAATACTTAAAAAATGCAGATGTCTATGAAACAAAGGGAGTAGATACAATCTTTCGTGCATATTCAATATCATATAATGGATTTCCCATAATTTCATAACATTTTAACGTGACATCATATATTTCCATTGAAAATTCACGAAAAACTCTAAAATTTAATGTCTAAGTTTGAGTGACCTTGAAATAAAACGATATGACCTTGAAATGTTTTCAAGGTTATTTTCTAATTTATATCCTCTTTGTTAATGGTCACATGAAGTTTGATTATAAAAGACAGAATAGGGCCTTCACAATAGCCCTTTAATGTTTGCATGTGCTTTAACATATGTGTCAAATGTTGCCATGGTAACCTATTTCGGCATTTAATTCCAAGAAAACCAATCAGTTCCCCACTCCAGATTTTCTCATTTTCAGAAGACCACAAATAGATATTTAAAAAACTATAATCTTTATTACTTAAAAACTATTGCTTTTGCAATAATTGCATTGCAAAAACTGGCAAAAAGGGCCTAAAAAGGGGTTGGAAAAAGGTCTTACAAATGCTTGAATTTTCCTATCGTTTGATCCCAAATAACAGTAAAATAAGAATAAATGGTTCAGATTTCTAAATTCAATATTCTTATGGAAGGACGAAGGAATGCTTTTGGGAAGATTCAATTCTCCACATATTTATATTCCATCGAAACATGAACCATGAAAATGTCTCGTTTATCACGTATTCTAGACCCCCAAAATTTTTGACATGGTTACCATGGCAACCAATGCTCCAATTCCACAATGATATCTAAATTCCGGCTTAACACATTTTACATGACACTTGTACCAAAAATCTTTCATTTCTGTGACATGCTATTTTTCAATGTTGCTGAAATTGTTTGGTCCTTACAGAGAATCGATATTAAATTGGGCAACCTCCTGGTATATCTCACTATCCAGCGCATGCTCTGGAAGTCTGGCGCAAGGCTCTCAAAAATAGGGTACTCGGGGGAATATTTCTGTAATTAAATCCTATTTACCAGCAACAGACAATCTAATTCCCTAGAAAATAAGGTCAGAAACATAGTAAAGACCCAGATGCATCTTCTGAATGTGAATATTAACAATGAATCACAATGCTTTGAATATTAAACATGTTTAAATAAAAAACACTGTTATAACTTGTTTAAGTTATTGGAGAAATTCTGAGGAAAATCTGCTTTTTTATTTGTAACTTATACAAGTTATAAACTCATGAACATAACTTACATATAAGTTATTACTGATGCAAGTTAATTAACTTCAAGAAGTTATTACTCATATAAGTTGGGCCCCTGACTAGTGAGTTTTTGTACGTGGCTATTGCTACATTGCCATGTTGGTACACAGTTAAAACTATCAACATGATTAAATGTATTCAATTTTGAATTTTTGTCATTCTGACTGACTTGTGACATGTATAAGTATGTAAAGTGTGCTACCTTTGTGGGTGTCTTCCCTTGGCGTTGAGCATTTAAGTTGGCCTTTAGGTGGCGCTGTAGATGTAGAAGTAACAGATGGCAAGGGTGCGATCGTTATCACATTTTTATCTCTACCTGTATTACCTGTTGTCATGACAATGTCAGACTCGGCTGTAGTACTCGATACAGCCATACCTGAAATTCAATAAATAGAGTTCTGAATTGATGAGAAATCAAAACAAACATAACCTTATAGAAATTATGGATAAACAAAAAAGGACAATCAACTGGAAAGAATTGTTTCATGTAAACTTACATATATATAGGATCTCAAATGAATTTTCATTTCATACGATGTATTATGAAACGAGTTGTGAGTTTTATATCCCCGAGCCTTGGCGAGGGGATATAAAACGCACAACGAGTTTCATAATACATCGTATGAAATGAAAATTCATTTGAGATTCTTTTTATCACATGATATTGCCTAAAAATGTGTATTTCTAACGTGAAATCAACGTTTCCGAGTACTACAGAGGCGAACCACACCGTTATCTAGAAGTCGTCTGCTACGCCATGAGAAGTAGTGTCCCCATCGTATAGATATTCTGGACGTAAGAGAAAGGCATTTCAATTTTGATTAGTATTTTAATGCAAGAATTAATTCAACAACAACAATTTTAATCATTGATATTGACTTTGGTCTGAATTTTACAGTTGACCGATATTTGAAAGGTCACACTTGTCAAGGTTTATGTGATTAGGTTCCAAACTTGACCAATCGCATTCAAGCAGAGCTATATGTAACGTGTTATCATATCATATATTTATGAAATGGCTTTATGAATCCGCATAACGGGTGTATCATGTGATAAATTGATTTATGAAAAGGGAAGGGCAGAAATGATAAGATACAAAATAACAATTACATAACAATTACATTGAATACAAAATTTATCTATACATGTACATGTATATTATACGTTAATTACTTACCTCTGGATGTGTCCACAGGGGGCGCCACTGTAGACGACAGAGAAGCCGTTGTTTCTAAACTTGATCCTGACCTCTCCATGTTACTCTGGAAACAAACAAATACAAAGACAATCTTACATTATACTTTATGACATGGTTATTTCTTCATTATTGTTATACCCTTGTCAGTGTCTCTATATAAAATCCCCATAGGAAAAATGCCTATAAATTCGAATATTTGACCAAGCGGTCAATATTTACAACAATGTTGGCCCTAGGGCAATATTTCAAAAAATATTGACTGATAAACGGTACATCGTTTGTGACGTCACGTCATTGATGACGCTATTAGCTCTACCTATTTTACCGCGCTCTTTCTCTTATAGAAGAAAATGAACGTAAACATGCCGAGCTAATCGATTCGTTGCTGCAGTATTGATGTTAGGTATAACAAAACAATTATTGACTGGGAATGAGGGCAATATATGATTTGTTGGACCTTCAGACAAAATATAGCCCTCGGCCTTCGGCCTCGGGCAATATTTTATCTTCAGGTCCAACAAATCATATATTGCCCTCATTCCCAGTCAATAATTGTATAATATTGTACATCTATTCTTATAGGATGAAATCATTCAGTGGCGTAACTACAATGCATGTTTATGCTAACGCATCCACTTTTTCCTCTAATTTCTGACTTGAATACTAACTAAGAAAGCTTTTCTCAAGTTTATTATTTTTCAAACTGCCAAAGGTAAAGCCCGATTTCACATTCAGTCTTATTCACTTTAAAAACTTGTACATGTAACAACAGCATACTGCCTTTATGATGTCTCCATACTCCTTGTATCATATCCATTCCACCTTTACCTCCGCATACCGGTCAACTTTGAAATCTTAACCAGAAGTCTCTGACGATACTGTAGCTCGCCTGGTTGTTTTTTTTCTAAAACATCAATTTCCTTTCTTTTTTTTAAACCAAGACCATAGGGAGCAGGCGCATTTTCTAAGACCCTGGGGGTCAGGGACTGAAACTTATGTCAGGTGCACAACTAGACCTTGGACCAAGTAAAATGCAAAAAGAATTAACTTTCTATCTCTAACAGTTCAGAGGAGTTGTTTGGACAAGAATTGGTTACGGACAGACGGACAGACAGACAGACGGATGGACGGACAGACGCCGGACGAAGGGTGATCGCATAAGCTCGATAGTAGAGCTAAAAAGAGGGAGATCTCCCTCCTTGGTTCTTGTAAAAGAGGGAGATTGTACGTGAACCCATTTTTGCTCCTTTTTTTATGGATCACGACATTTTGTGCAAAACCAATTTTCAATAATTTCACTGTGCTGACATATCAATGCAAAATATATATCAAAAATTCATTGCATTCTATACATCTTTTCTTGCATTTTGTCATGCTTTTTCTCAACAAATGCTCTGAATGTCACTAACGAGGGTTATTTTTCTTTAGTAAATATGCCAAAAGAGGGCGATCTGGCCAAAAAGAGGGAGATTTTGGTCTCCCTCGAGGGAGAAATGCCAAGGAGGGAGATGAGGTCAAAAAGAGGGAGTCTCCCTCCAAAACAGGGAGAGTTGACAGGTACATGTATGCCTCTGTCATTTATAGGTAGTCACTATAGATGAACGGCTCATATCTCATCTCAACATCTCATCTCAGACATTAAGCTTAAACTTCCTTATTGTGCAAACTATACTCAAAATTCTAATACTACATCTAATGTTGTTCTATCACTGACCCTTATACTTCCACTTGAGAAAGAGCTAATGTCCCCGAGGTCACCTGTAGAAACGGTACTTGTAGATCGGGACGGGGAAATATAATCAACAGGGGGGATAACTTCTGTCTGGTATTTTGTTCGGATATCTGCTTTATCCTCCTCCTGTAGAAAATGAGAATATGTCATATCAATGTTTACATCTTCACAAACCTGATGCAGAATTCAATCTTCAATTTACAGAGTTACTTCTAATTTTGGAAGACATCTAAGTAATCTAATTGTGACATCATCAAATTCTATGAGAATTAGAAAATATACAATTAAGATATTTTACGCAATTTCTAGAAATTGAAAAGGGGGTGGGGGGGGTGGGGGGTGGAGGGGGCTTGGGGGGGGGGGGGGGTTTAAGAAATGAGCCTTAGCATAATTACATGTATATAGTCTAGGCCTTTAGATGTTTTACAGTGATATTGTTTCAAAGGCAGAAAGACGATGAACTAGTTTTGACATCAAATTACATGCATATATGGAAACAGCATAAAATTCAGGGAAAACATGTTTCAAATTTGATGTTTCTATACAAATTTCATTGAGTTACATATACATGTATGACGTATAAGTTACATTGGAACAATGGCAAATGTGAAGTAACTTTGTATACAAGAAAGACCAAATTGTATACAAATTGTAATTAATTTAAGTATAGAAAGAGGGGCAGTGATTTTTTGCCATTTCTAAAAGCCACCCCTTTAGTTTGGGAAAATATGTGACATTTTTGCTTAAATTGTGAAATGTTAGACCAAAGCTACTTCTTATACTGAACACTCAAAACTTGTTAAAAATCATATGATGAAAGATTTGGGTAATGTATAACACTCAAACTATCATTACATTCTATTTCTGTAGAAGACCCTTATTGCAAATGATTTATACTTCAAAACAAAAATTTTAGGACTTGCAAATTGGGAATTTATACTTAAAATTTTGGGAAAATATAGCCAAATTTTGACAGGGGAAATAGCCGAAATTTGGTGGTAAATTGGGCCAAAAAAATCACTGAGGGGAAAGATAATAACATTTACCTCTTCCACAACATAGCCTTTCCTAACACCGCCATGGTATTTCTCTCTCAATATAAAGTGTTTCACCATAGTTCCTGTCACCGCTATTTTGCTGACAATCTCAAAGCTAGGCTGGCCTGACATCTGAACAAATACAATTTTTTTTCAAATAAAATCAAAAGCACATGAATTTGAACTTTTAAAATTATTATCAGAACACAAAGATTCACATAAATTCAATCATGAATGGATTCAAATGAAAGGTCCATCGATGCCCTATAACCAGAAGGAGCTGATAAGACAAGGCGTAAAATTTGCCCTGAAAAAGTGGAATTTTCAAAATGGGAACTTCAAGAAAATTCTTTCACAAAATAATTGAAAATTGATGCCAGTTCTTGGCTTCATCATAATCAGCAGTTGGATAAGATTTATCGTGCATTGTTTTTCTAAATCTATGGGCAAAAGATGTCTTTTTTTCTATAGAAATCACCAGTCTTTTAAATTTGATTTCTAGTATCTTGCTTAGATTATAACTAAATTTAAAGTTTATAGATATCTATATTAGCCAGATAGTTCTTAATTTTCAACGTTTTATGATTGAGATTAGCTTCTTTTTAACATGGCTACCCCCTTCTCTTTAGACTATAATTTAATTACAAGTATCTAGAAATATGTAGAATCTCTAGAATATCTAGAAAACAAAATAAAAGTTGTAAGAGGCCAAAATTAAACATTTATTTGTTTCCCCTCGGCCCAGGTCTGTTTTTTCCGAGTGACCCAGCAAGCAGGTACTTTTTTTCTGCTGCAAGAACTACATGTATCACATGTTTAAAGTTGTTTCAATCCAAATTGCAAATCATCGGGCACTTTACAGCCGCGCATATGTCATCAAAAGGATGAAAATAGGTCCTTTTTAGTGACTGAACTAAAATTTTGCAATATCAATGTGTACACTGGGCCTTTATTTTCCATAGTACAAATTTTCATGATTTGAAAGAATATAAGATACATGTACATGTTTTGGATTTTGTGTCCATTGTCCATTGTTTTAGTTTGTATAGTTTATCATACTTCTTACGGTATCAAAATACATTATAAACGATCTTTTATTCAAGTACAATTACACTGTACTTAAATTAAACACGTACGATTTCAAGGAAACAAAATATATTCACATTCTATAATCACTATCAGAAATACCAAAAAAACTGTAAAAATTGTAGTACAGCATGACAAATTTCGCATTCAAAATTTTCTAATAAGGGAAGATATGATTCTCGAAAAAAATTTTCAAATAATAATTTTGAGGATCTATTACATAACATACCTGTGCTACGATGGCATTTTTCTGTTGTACATCAGATTTCTCTGTGAGATTGACCAAAGCGGTCAAGTCTGGAGAGGGAGTGAACACCCAGTTAAGGTCTACCTCAGGGGCAGATGTAGACGAAGGGGTGGTGTCTGTCATTCTGCTCCTCCCAGGGGTGTGATGAAGAGAAGTAGGCGGGGCAAGCACTGAAGGAGGGTGGGGACTTTGCATTACGGGTGTGGTAAATGATGAGCGATGTAATGGTGGGACTCTTGGACTTTTATCACTTGATGATGATGTTGAGGGAGAATGCATTGGCATACGTGTGGATTGGCCAATAACTGCTCCCGTTTCAATGGCAGCAGAGGCAGTTGTTGTGATCTGATCGGAGAAATGGACTTTGGCTATAGGATGCTGTCTGGTTCTGGTTGTGACCTTTTTACGAGTTGCAGGCCGCCTTTTCTTGCGGGTAGATACTGGGGTATCATGATGGAGAGGAGGGATAGGATTGTGATGTGTGGGTACAGTGACACCAGCAGTATTTATTTCTGCCTGCAATGAAGTAAGGTAAATTTCCATCAATTTTTTTAATATTAATTTAATTTTAATTATACATGTAAATAATAGTACTAGATTAGAACTTACAATGTTTAAGAATTGCCCTTTTCATCACAATCTACATGTAGCTACTTCATGTACTTGCTATGGCAACTTTCAGTTATAAGTTGAAATAATGGTTAATGATATAAAACTCAATATCCATATTTACCATTTGATAAAATAATTTTATTTACATGTACTTACAGTAAATGATTTAAAATTCAATATCCATATCATGACTGTGTAAACTTTCTGATTCAGATGAAGTCAAGATAATTATTTTTGATTCAGATGAAGTCAAGATAATTATTTTTCTATAAAGAAAAATAAAATCCTATCATAATACATAATACATGTACATGTACTTACAGGGTTAGGTTGATATAAGCCCTGTGACTGACTGCCGTGAAAAGCATAAGGATCAGTAGACACCATCACATTTTCGGTTTGCTGTACCATTATTCTTTCCTGTGTAGCCGCTTTGACGGGACTGTTCTTCTGACTTGCCTTCCTGGCTTTATATGCAGAGTATGTGTTCATATTTCTCTCTTGGAATGTACGATCAGAAAATGAAGGTCTGCTGGTGAGCCAATCTCGAATTTCGTCCTGAGACTCCCGAGACAGATTATGTTGAAGCTGTCCCCTCGGAGACATAGGCTGGACCATGGATGAATTTATCTGTCCTTGTGAGTTTGTAAGGTATGCACTCTGTAATGAGGTACAAGTAGGTACACTTTCAGGCACATATGCATTCCCAGAAATATTTGGATACGGTCCCCCAACTATCGTTGGCACTTGTGATACAAGCCCTCCTTGTGACATGTTTGTCATTCCTTGAAGATGGACAGGTAAATTACCTTGAATGTTTTGAGAAGACCCCTGAACTGCAGCATGTCCTTGTGACACAGTCCCTCTCTGTGAAGCATAACTTCCTTTTGAATTAACACTAATGTGTTGATGCATGATCATGTTTCCTTGAGTACTTTGAGATGGTACCCGAACACCAGAAGTTAATTGTGATACATTCCCTCCCTGAATCTGGTTGGGATCATAGAGTTCTGTATCTTCACTGTTTTGACTTTGATGTTGAGCCATGACCTACATTTGAAAAGAGTTTGTTTTTTAAAAGGTTTCATAATGTCAACCTACAATAATGATACCAGGACATTTAGAACACGACTGTAAAAAACTTACATGTATATCCTAATTGTCACACATTCTGTTTATATACAAATTAATTCAATAAGATTTTAAATGCTTATTGCCCAAAATTTAAACCAATTGGTCAATTTACCAAAAATATGTGGTTTGTTTTTCTAAGCTTCACTTATTGGAGCGGCGAAGTAAAAAACATCCAAAACGACATCATATATTTTAAGGATTACATCTCGATACATGTATCAACTTTTCTTCTTTTCACATGTATATAGGTAATCAATGCACTCTTTTGTTCCATGGTACCCAAGGAACACATTTGCCAACATGAGAGGCTTAGCTCTTAGTGTATAGTAATTATGGCCTATGTTAGGCCATACAAAATTAATGTTTAGTTTGACGGGCACTTTTTGAGAAAAAAAAGTGAGGGAGGCAGGTTTTTTTTTTTTTTTTTTTTTCAAACATGAAATTTGATGAATGTAATTTATCTTTAACCAAATTTCTAATTCAAGTGTTTTAAAGCTGAAAATACATTAAAACTTAAATATAGACCCTTTCACATTATCTGCGGTACTGAATTTGAAGGTCATTATTCTACGGAGTCCATTTTTGTTTTTTAAATATACATGTACATGTATCTAAAAGTTCTGTTCTCGTATTTGCGTTGTAACGTAGATTTACACCAGGAGCAGTAATACAGAGATCGCAGCTTTCTGTACATGGCAAGTCAGAACTCTAAGGCACAAAATTCTTCTGTTCACTGACAATTGCAAGGTTCTTTGCTATTTTGATACAATATTGATTTTTCTCAGACATCTGCGCCTGAGATTTAAATCTCCAACGTCCACTTACAGTACGTATCTTATCTATGATAAGGTACTTGTGTATGCGTTCCTCCGTAAAATTATCATGTCATTTTTTAAAAGTGGTCAGTCAAAGGGTACAAATTGAAGTAATAAAATTTGTACAGAAATGTCTTCCCTAATATCAACAAAGCTGAAAATGAAGCTGCCCATCCGTGGACACTAAAAATTCAGGAAAGGTGGCTGGAAATTTGGTCTTGGCTGTTCTGTGATCCATGCAAAAAATGTACTGTAAATTATTCATTGGAAATGGTAAAATTGGGAATCTCGCGACAAAAAAAAAATGTGCTAACTTCTGATGCATAATGCATGCATATGCATAGCTTTTAGAAAATTTATCATTTTTGGAATGGCCCTTTCGTGAGGAAAGATGGTCCATTGTTTTTGAGAATGACCCATTGAAGTCCAAGTGGAAGGGACCATCGTCCCATTGAGCAAGTTTGCCTTCCCGATCACTGCATGTCTGACAATTTAGTTTGAATTTCAACAACGATTACACAAGGGTACCCCGATCGATTTGTCATCCGTTTTCACTGTCGGACTTGAGCAAGTTGTCTGCAAATTTGAATTTCTATCCCTCGGAAATTTAGAAGTATCTGCGATGTGCTTAGGGTTTAATTGACCAGTTTATCCGAATCGTAATTAGGATCTTTCAGTATTTCTGCCCCTCCCCTCGATCCCGTCAACGGCGTTCCCGGCTGATCAATCTGACGTAAACTGTGAGTTCTAAACAAAAACGTAAATAAATTAGATAATTTAACTAATAAAGAATAATGCTCTTCCATATCATCACAACAGAGTCAAGTATCATTTACGTTACGTTACCTCGTCCGTGATATGGAATATATGCGGGGTCGCGATTACTGTACAAACAACAATTGAATACGGTAGCTCGGGTAAATAATACTATTTTATGTAAACAAGTATTGAATTACAGCTTTACAATTTATATATTTAGTGAAGTAAAGAATATGTAAACAAACAATTTATATTAGCACGACGATGTTCAATTGATTACTTTAAAATTATGGTAAAACACGCAATAAAAATCGGAAATGCGGCGGGTTTTTAGGCAATGCGGCGGGTTTTTAGGCAATGCGGCGGTGCCCGTCAAACGAAATTTTAATTTTTCTTGGCCTTAAAGTTTTTTGACAGAGTGACAGACATACAGATGGACTGACAGATGGATGGACAGACAGACAGACAATCACAGAGATTTAATTGGGGCACCCTCTATTTGATGAGGCTTTAATTACAATCTGCTAACCTGTGATTGCTGTACAGATTCCTCCACTTTGTACCCTGTATCACTAGACACTGCTGTTTGCATCCTGGGCATGTGGCTACCATCCTTAGGCACAGCTTTCTGAAGCCCAGCGGGCTGACTGCCCAGGACCTCCACTGATCCCATCTGTAGAGCAGTAGAGACGTCAGACGGTATGGTGTCCTGGCTATATACCGATTTCTGTAGGTTTTCTTTGGGTGACGTGCCTCCTCCTCCCTGAATTTCCTCTGATTTTACCGACGAGCTTTCTCCACTTAAACGATGAAATACTAAATTCTCATCCTCATCACTGAAACAGAACAAGTGCAAAAGTTTGTCAATTCAGGCAGAGATACATGTATGCAACAGATATCACCTGAGTAAGTCTTAAAGATGTACATGTATAAAACAGAAGAGAATAAAGCCTGTGTTTGTGAAACACGAATGCCCCCGGTGGCATCTTTGTTAGTATGAACACTATTTTCTGTTAAGTACATGTATGTGAGGTCACTGGGTTAAAAGGTCAAAGGTCAAGGTCATGAGGTCAAAAATTTTTGGTATCAATGGAAAGGTCTTGTCACAAGGAATACACATATGAAATATGAAAGCCCTATCACTTACCATTCAAAAGTTATGCCAAATGTTAAAGTTTTTGAAAAGTAGGTCAAAGGTCAAGGTCATGAGGTCAAACTTTTTGGTATCAATGGAAAGGTCTTGTGAAATATGAAAGCCCTATCACTTCCCATTCAAAAGTTATGCCCAATGTTAAAGTTTTTGAAAAGTAGGTCAAAGGTCAAGGTCAAGGTCACAAGGTCAAAAATTTTGGTATCAATGGAAAGGTCTTGTCACAAGGAATACACATGTGAAATATGAAAGCCCTATCACTTCCCATTCAAAAGTTATGCCCAATGTTAAAGTTTTAGAAAAGTAGGCCAAAGGTCAAGGTCAAGGTCACGAGGTCAAAAATTTTGGTATCAATGGAAAGGTCTTTTCACAAGGAATACACATGTGAAATATGAAAGCCCTATCACTTCCCAATCAAAAGTTATGCCCAATGTTAAAGTTTTTGAAAAGTAGGTCAAAGGTCAAGGTCAAGGTCACAAGGTCAAAAATTTTGGTATCAATAAAAAGGTCTTGTCACAAGGAATACACATGTGAAATATGAAAGCCCTATCACTTCCCATTCAAAAGTTATGCCCAATGTTAAAGTTTTTGAAAAGTAGGTCAAAGGTCAAGGTCAAGGTCATGAGGTCAAAAATTTTGGTATCAATGGAAAGGTCTTGTCACAAGGAATACACATGTGAAATATGAAAGCCCTATCACTTCCCATTCAAAAGTTATGTCCAATGTTAAAGTTTTTCGGACAAACAGACAGACAAACAGACAAACAGATAAACAGACAAACAGACGGACAGGCCAAAAACTATATGCCCCCGAATCTTTGATTCCGGGGGCATAAAAATTCAGGTTAGGATATGAATCACTGGTAAGTATAGCAGTATAAGATACCAGATGGGCATTCCAAGAAATACAGGTGTCATGTGCAAATTATAGAGAAACTTTTTGTTGAATGTGACAAGAAGATGGACAAACTGAATAGTAATTGTCTAAGTAATCCCAAAGTGTGCAATGAAGCTTAGTATGTGACACTAAATTCAAGATACATTGTATACTTCTTTTTCTGGAAACTCTAAGGGCATAAGATTAATAAAATCTATATGACCTTGCGACAGAGACAGGGGAAACTCATCCGAGTGTAAAAGATTTATCATCACTATAATGATTTTTTAAAACTAGAATCGATACCAAAACCTACAAAAATCTAACGATGGCGTGACTTTATGTTCTATGACATCATAATAGGAGTCTTGTGGAGTGTGAGACAAGGAAATTTCAAACTGCTACGTCTACGTTTTTTTCTTTTGTCTCAGGACGTAAGTAAGTAAGATACACCAATACCAACACACCTAGCGTCCTTGATGATCGTTTTCTTAGAATCCTTGTCTTTATTCCTCCTGAACACCTCGGTACGTGAGTCCTCGGACAACCCAACCTCCGAGGTCCCATCTATTTGAGGCCTCTCTAAGGAGAAAGCTAGGTCCATGGTCTCCACCTTAATGTCATCAGAGTCTGTCTGATACCTGGAAAGAAGATAAAGATATACATGTAATTTGTCTGATATGATAGATACAATTTTGGCAAACTAGGATAATGTAACAATTTGACGAATGCATATCAAATTATGTAGTGAGATTTTCATACCATAAGGTCAAGGTCAAATAAAGTTCTTATTGCTAATTTTCAAGTCCCCTACCGGCATAAATCTACATGTATGTCCTGCAACTTGGCCTATGACGCTTCAATTACACATGAATTTAAACTTGACCTGCACTTACACCAAAAGATGAATGCCAACAAACAAATTAATAAGCCTACTTCACATTACTGTGTGACTAGTATTTTCTGGACAGCAAGTACAGACTCTTGTTACGTCACAGTTAAAAACTTACATGTATTTTGCCATCCAAAATAACTGTCAGTTGTGATTTTAATCCCCTTACAAAGGTTCATGAACATAAAATCACAAAACTCATTTCATAAATACCGTATGAAATAGAAAACCATGCGAGATCATTTATTTACGTTCAATGACAAGGCAAGATGATTCGTGCATGTTGCATTTTGCTTCATGCAAAATAATTACAGGATCCATAAAGAGAAATGATGAAGAAATTAAAATAACATTAACCTGGTAGTGGATTTTACAGGTGGTGTGATAGCATGACTTGGCCCTGGCTCCTGACTGTCACCTCTATTAGGCAGCTTTGTTGTTGTGGTTGCTAGGAGATTCTGGCTTGTTGTCGTAACCATGGTTACTTCAATACTTGGTGATGATCCTTGAAGGAATCCTGTAAAAGATATACAGTGTAGATAA
Source organism: Pinctada fucata (assembly GCA_028142955.1). Classification (NCBI taxonomy): domain Eukaryota; kingdom Metazoa; phylum Mollusca; class Bivalvia; order Pterioida; family Pteriidae; genus Pinctada; species Pinctada fucata. Next base: position 9,959,718 of record AP027108.1, read on the forward strand.
ACATGTACATGTACATGTATACAGGATTTTTTGGAGTATTTTCTGTGAGTCTGAGTCGACTGAAGATGAGTAAAATTCACAGAACCTTCAATGTATTGAAATTATATTTTTCATTGCCTCCTTGACTTTGTTCACTAGCATGTTGAACTTGACCTTGACTATTCCCCTGACTAGCTGCCGCCGTTTTCTGACGTACTGACCTTTCCTCCTGTGACATTCCGACCTCCCTCTGGTTCTTACCCTGATTAGCCTTTCCTGCAGTATGCCACAGTCCTAGATTCCCCTGTTGAATGCCAACGAGATCACCTTGGCTCTGCCCCTGTTTCAACATTCCTTGGGTCTGCATGCTATGACTTTGCCCCTGGATTGACTTCCCCAGAATTTGAAATCCTTGACCGATTCCTTTTTGACTTTCAGTCTGCCTGGTCTGAACTTGCCCTCCTATATTTTGCCCTACTTGACTTCGCCCTCTTTGAGACTGCCCTGCAGGGCTTGGCCCTCTCTGAATTCCCTCTCCATGACTCTGGTTTATATGTTCATATTTTCCTATGATACTCTGAGACCCTGACATACTAGTATTCCCCTGTGAAGCCATACTGTTCCTTTGTGAAGGCTGGGATGGTGAAAGGTGTAGTGAATAGTGCTGGGACTCACTCAGATCTAAAGAATACAAAAAATATTTCTCATTATCATAGATTGAAACAAGCTTTCATGTTAATTTTTAGTATTAGATGTATTTGTGCATTTTTTCCTCTGGCAAAAAAAGTACATAAAAATAACTTAATTGTAAGAATGTTGACTATGTTATAAAATAACCCAAGTGATATAATCTTCAATGTGTTGAAGGCGATCACTGAAGAAGTAGAACTATTTATATGTTTTTCACATGTGCTGAGTTAAAAAATGTTCTCAAAATTTACATAAAATCTGATGTCCAACTCATTGTAATTATAAACGAAAATTCCACTCTTCTACTTTCCTTTTCCACATGAGTATGATCTATTTTTACCTTTGTCTTGTGTACTACTAATACTGATAACTTCCATGGTCTCATTGCTGTCCTCTATCCTGATGACTGAGGTATCACTGTCTATAGAAGTTTTCTTTTTTGTGTCCTGTAGAAGATTCGTTCTATTGTAAGAATGTTGACTATGTTATGAAAAACATTAGCTTTATTAACAATAGGCCACTTGCCGAAATTTATAATGGCTGAAAAATGACGAAAAATGTCCGGGGTTGGCAATTTAAGTACACTTTTTCATTGTAACGTCTTTATGGAATTGCGTCTTTAAACAGTGACGTCATAATGAAAAACAACGCCAAAAGATGTTGACTCGGACATTTTGTGCTTTCTAACAAGATCGGAAAATGGTCTATTAGGAAGCACCATTCAATAGACCACATTTCGACCACATTTCGAATTGGGTAGAGATTACAACTAGATATACATGTACATGTATCAAATACTGACACTAAGGTTACAACTAAGGTTACAATGTATATACATGTACAAGCACAGTGTACCTCCAGGTGTTGTTTTGGACCACCTACATGTAGTTGTGCTCCAGCCAGTGTAGGTGTACCCCCGGGGTCATACTCTCCTACACTCTCCATTCTTGATCCTCCCTCCTTCCCTGATAATGATGATCCTTCCTTACTCCGACCTTCCGTCCTGACCTCATCAACTTTTTCCTTTCCCGATTGATTTTGCCGTTCTTGATCCTCCCCTTCCCTCTCTACATTGTGATCCCTTTTTTTCTTTGTCCTGCATTTTGGATCCTCCTCTGCTAATGTGGCCGAGACATATGGATTATATTCCTCCTCTACCTCTAGATCCACCCCTGACGTATGATCAGTGGCTGATGTGTCATTATTGCTACAGGCACTAGTATCTGAAAATAGGATGTTTTTGTGAAACATGAATGCCTCTTTTCATCATCTTTGTCACTATAAAAACTGTTATCTGTTATCAGATTAAACTACCAGGTTAAGGTAATTACATGCAAGTCAAAACTTTTGGCACCATTAGAAGGGTCTTGCCACAAAGGAAAATATAATTAGGCCATATGAAAGCCCTATCACTTACCTTTAAAATATCATGGCAAAATTTACGATAGACTTATAAATAAAACTTATGAAAGACACAGATTTTCATTTACATGTACTTAAGCCAAAACGTGATGACAGCTACTGTCTTGTTCACTAAATCCAGAGCACCCTGTTTTGACGATTTATTCCGTCATCTGAAGAATTTTCTACTTAATTATAGTTTCCCAGAATTGACCTCCTTTAGTCGTAACTGGAAATTAACTTCAAATTACCCTATCAGCTGCCATCAAATTGCAATATGAAAAATAAAATGTCTACGGGAAATTTCCATGTTAATTTCAAGCTGCCGCCATCTTGTTCTCCGTGTCAACAATAGTAAGCAGTGACTCAAAGCCTCCGACGTCAAACATTTTCAGCGATTTTACTATAGAAAATCCCCGTAGACTTTTTATTTTCCGTCCTATTTCTAACTTAATTGACGTACAGACAAAACAATGGTATTTTCTGTTAGGACTAAAGGAGTACTATAAAATTGATATCTTTTTGGAAGATGACATTATCATATTTTAGAGAAAACCGGGAAAACAGGGTGCTCTGGATTTAGTGAACAGGACAGTAGGATCAACTTTATACTGTAAGTGTATTACTTTTAGCAACTATATTTTAGTGGAAAGAGGAAAGAATAAAACAGAAAGGCATAATAGCTTAATCATAAATTAGAATACATTCATGTAATACTTTGCCCTTACAAGTCATTACAAATGCAGATATTGGTATAATCTTGCATGAATATTAGAGAGCTTGAAACGGCACTGACTCTGAAAAAATACGAATCCTGCTAAAATACATATATCATATACCTTCATCTATAGTACAAGGACGGACAGATGGACAGACTGAGAGGAAACTGAGAGTCCCCTTCGGCGTTGCCGGTAGGGGACTAAAAATCAGGGAGTTATCTTTCCTACCTTGAAATGAGCCATCAGTGGGGGAACTAGGTATAATATGAATGGACGAGGCATTTGGAGAGGGAGGTAACTCTGTCGGTGATGATTCATCCACAGTATCTGGCACTAGCATGGGTTTACTGGACAGCTGGAGACAGCTTATATGGTCTGACTGGGATGAAGAACCTGTATTACATGTAGATGTACATGTACATGTATGTCACCAAATTGTAATCAAAGCTACGCCAATTTCAACAACAATGCAGGGTTGGTAGCAACCCCCCCCCTCCTCTACATAGTGGAGGAGAGCTTAAACATAGGTAATCACAGATTACAAAGCTCACCTCGTGACAGCAAAATTCAATTCAAACATATTTCTTAGTACATGTATATTGGCTTTTAAAGGCAAAACCACTCAAGCAGAAAAAGTAGGTCAAGGTCATTTTATGAAAGTTTGATCAAAGATACATCAAATATGCAAGTTTGGTACATGTAGCAGTTATACTTTGCTCAATATTGGCTTTATAGAGCAAAATCACTCAAGTGGAAAAAGTAGGTCAAGGTCATTTTATGAAAGATTGATCAAAGATACATCCAATATGCAAGTTTGGTACATGTATCACTTATACTTTGCTCAATATTGGCTTTTAAAGACAAAATCACTCAAGCGGAAAAAGTAGGTCGAGGTCATTTTATGAAAGTTTGATCAAAGATACATCTAATATGCAAGTTTGGAACATCTAGCACTTATACTTTGCTCAATATTGGCTTTTATAGGCAAAATCATTCAAGCGGAAAAAGTAGGTCAAGGTCATTTTATGAAAGTTTGATCAAAGATACATCCAATATGCAAGTTTGGTACATGTATCACTTATACTTTGCTCAATATTGGCTTTTAAAGGCAAAATCATTCAAGCGGAAAAAGTAGGTCGAGGTCATTTTATGAAAGTTTGATCAAAGATACATCAAATATGCAAGTTTGGAACATCTAGCACTTATACTTTGCTCAATATTGGCATTTAAAGGCAAAATCACTCAAGAGGAAAAAGTAGGTCAAGGTCATTTTATGAAAGATTGATCAAAGATACATCCAATATACAAGTTTGGTACATGTATCACTTATACTTTGCTCAATATTGGCTTTTAAAGGCAAAATCATTCAAGCGGAAAAAGTAGGTCGAGGTCATTTTATGAAAGTTTGATCAAAGATACATCCAATATGCAAGTTTGGTACATGTAGCACTTATACTCTGCTCAATATTGGCTTTTAAAAGCGAAATCACTCAAGTGGAAAAAGTAGGTCAGATGCTGCATCCGATGCATGGGTTCACCTCAGCATCCAAAGATGAATCACTTGTGCAAGTTTGGTTACTGTAGCATCAGTACTTTGTCAGATACTGAGCTACCCCAAACTTCTTAACCAAGTCACTCAAGCGGAAAATGTAGGTCAGATGCTGCATACGATGCATGGGTTCACCTCAGCATCCAAAGGTGAATTACTTGTGCCAGTTTGGTTACTGTAGCATTAGTACTTTGTCAGATACTGAGCTATCCCAAACTTCTTAACCAAGTCACTCAAGCGGAAAATGTAGGTCAGATGCTGTATCCGATGCATGGGTTCACCTCAGCATCCAAAGATGAATCACTTGTGCAAGTTTGGTTACTGTAGCATTAGTACTTTGTCAGATACTGAGCTACCCCAATCTTCTTAACCGGACGCGGACGCGTGGGGTTATAGCATAAGCTCACTCAACTTCGTCGAGGTGAGCTAAAAATTAAGAAATAATTCTCCATCAATGAAAGTCAGAGATGAAAGTAATGAAGGAAATATAACTAAAACTGGACTATGTTTCAAAGTCAACAGCAAGTCAAAAACACACATCAAAGTGAGTAAGGGATAGAAGGACCTGGTCCATACAGCTTACATTGAGATTTTTTTTTTTTTTTTTTCGGTGGTATTTTTAACAAAATCAGTAAACTGCAAAGATCTGAAAGATCTGAGTCGGAGGCATTTTGGAAGTACAGAAAATACATCTTATTTTCTATGGAGTTCCTACTCTCTAATGGAGATATACATGTATGTCATAAAACCCAACACTTCATTATTGAAACCTTAGAGATATGACCTTTGACCAAATCAGATGGACAGAAAGATGGACAGTAATTACTATATGGCATCTATCAAATGGTGACCTCTACATACATGTATATACATGTATGAACTAGTATTCTATGTGAACATACCTTCATCCTCTGTAATGTCAGCAAACATGTCAGCTTGGGATAGCACCTGCTGGATAGGTAATCTATTACCCCTACAGTGACTCTGTGATAGTTCTGCTTGGTTATAACTACCAAGGTTCTCTCGACCGGTTGAATGGAAACTGAAATCAAACAGAGAAATGGCCTTGACTTTTGACCTTCTATGCTAAAAATTCATTGAGTCCCTCATTAGAAATATTAAACTAAATCTTCAAAGTTATATTGAATTATGACTCATTTTAGATATTAAATTATGACTCAAGTGTATACATGCATCTTGAGTAATGACTCAAGTTATGACTTACATGTAAGTATAGATATTGAGTCATGACTAAAATATAGATATTTAGTTATGACTCAAGTATAGATATTGAGTTATGACTCTACTTTACCAGAAAATATTGAGTTTTATCACGCCTCAGACAAAAATGTTGGAATCTGATTGGTCAGATCATGGTCACGTGACGCCGTGAAAAAAGCCGTATCAGGCTTGTAAATCCGTATCGGGCGAGTAGTTTATTATGACGTCAACTTGACGTTGTATCATGCTGACATAGCAAAACAAGATGGCGGCGACCAAGAGATTTGGGCAGATCTCATCAACAGAAATTGACGAAAAAGACTTAAAGTTAATTCGTAGGTAGATTCCTTAAAAACAATATTAAAAAAATAACAATAACAATTGTTTTCAATGATTGATACGCTTAAAGGGGAGACATTTGAGTGAATTGTATGATACAGAGACCCCCACACATAGAGTAAGAGGTCTTCGACGTGATAAATTCGTTACACGGTTAGTTAGTGACCTGATACGGAAAAATACATGGTGTGAAAAGAAAACCCATATCGGGCTCGGCTTTCGCCTCGCCCGATACGGGTTTTCTTTTCACACCATGTATTTTTCTGTATCAGGTCACTAACTAACCTTGTAACTAATAATACCTCCACTATAGATATTGAGTAATGACTCAAGTATTAGAACACAGAAATTAACTTGACCAATAATAATGATGATAAGTAAAGAATTTCCATATTACAATGCAGGGCCCAGATAATAACCAAGCATACATGTGCCGTAAAATTCTAACCTTGACCCAGGGTCATCCTCTTCATTCTTCTGTGCATCTTTTCCATCACTATCACTGTCAGATCTTTTTCTTTTTGTACCTTAGTGTAGTAAGAAAGCATTACCATGATCAAAGGCTGTTAGTTATGTATATGTAGCTATGAGATCAGTAAACATGTACATGTGTATTTTACACTATTCTTGTGACATTTTTCTAAATGATTACTTCATTGATGAATTTCTAAATCACTGCCTTCAGTAATTCTCTCTGAAAACAGAGTCTCACTGGATATAAAGAATACAGTGAAATCATTTATTTTCGTGGGGCCCAATTTTCGTGGATTTATAAGATTCAGCTTCTTCGTGGGGACAAAAATTTCGCCCTTAAAGCCCCTCCATGCCAACAAGCTTATTGCCACTCACAACAAGATGTTGTTAAAATGTGACCTATTTAAAAAGGGGTTTCGCAAGATTGTCACTAAAAAGGGGTTTTACAAGATTGGCTTATGACAAACAGTTGTAAAAACAGTATTGACAAACATTGCAATTAAAAGCAATTAACGTAAGTGTCCACGTTATTATCAAAAATAGCAATCCAAGGAATGCTTGTGTCATCTGTGAAGCGGATAATTCTAGGAGGTGGATCACACGGTTCAAAATTACTGGTATCACTAGAAAAGTCTTGTCAAATGAAATTCATATGTGAAATATCAGACCTCTTAATTACCAATTGAAAGATATGGTCAATCTCAAATTTTCTGAAAAAAGTGTCAATCATCTAGGTCAAGGTCACAACGTAAATATTTTGGTAACAAAACTAAGATCACATCATAAGAAATATATGTGTGAAATATAAAGCCCTATCACTTACCAATCAAAAGATAGATGAAATTCTCAGAAAAAAGGTCAAATGTCTAGGTCAAGGTCACTAGGTAAAAAATTATGGTACTGGTATGTTTAGAAAGGTCATGTCACAAAGAATACACATGTGAAATATCAAAGCCCTATCACTTACCTATCAAAAGATAAAGCAAATCCTATCTTTTTTGAAAATTAGGTCATATATCTATGTCAAGGTCACAAGGTCAAAAATTATGGTATGCAGAAAGGTCTTGTTACAAGGAATACACAAGTGAAATTTCAAAGCCCTATCCCTTACCAATTAAAAGATTCTCAATTCTCTTTAAAGTAGGTCAATATGCAGGTCAAGGTCACTAGGTCAAAAATCATGGTACGTGTAAAAGGTCTTGTTACAAGCAATAAACATGTGAATTATCAAAGCTCTATCACTAACCATTCAAAAGATGTAGCAAATCTTTTTTGAAAAGTAGGTCAAATATCTAGGTCAAGGTCACAAGGTTAATGATTATGGTATGTGTACAAAGGTCTACTCACAAGGAGTACATGTGTGAAATATCAAAGCGCTATCACCTACCAATCAAAAGATATACATGTATTCAGCAATCTTAATTTTTTTTAAAAGTAGGTCAAATATGTACGGTAGGTCTAGGTCACTGGGTCAAAAATTATGGTATGTGTAGAAGGTCTTGTCACATGGAATACACATGTGAAATATCAAAGCCCCATCACTTACCACTCCAAAGTTATGGCCTGTGACACCCAAAGTATTACAGACAGACAGACGGACGGACTGACAGACGGACAACAGACAAAGTGATCCCTAAGTTTCGCTATGCTTCGCAGGCGAAACAAAAATTGTTCCAATTTCTTGCTACATGTATAATTATTCGTTGACTGTAAATTCCTGGATGTGGCTATCCACGAAAACCACGAAAATTGAGCCCCAATGAAATATAATGATTTCACAGTAATGATCAGAACAAACCAATTATATCAGTCCCGAGAGTCTGATTTTGACAGCAGTTTACAGGACTAGTGGGGTTTTTTTTGGCGGGGGGAGGGGGGGGTGTTTCACTTTGAAAGACTCCAAGTGTCAACGCAAAAATAAAGTATGACTTTTTTCATTCTGACCCAATTTTTTTCCTGAAAGACTGTGCAGATCATAGCATTAAAAAATTCATCTTCATAGAAATGTGATCTATAAAATATAATAAAGGAATGGGAGTCAAATACTTCTCTGCAATTATCAAACTTTATAATGCTCGCTGTAGAGAAATTCTATGATACCTTTCTCTTTACTATTATTGTCCTCAGGATGCAGTTTCTCGATCACAGTTATGTCCCCTTCCTCCGACTCACTAACTACATCGTCACTAAGGGAAATTCAATAAACAAATACAGCTACATGTACATGTATTGTATAATCATATTTCAATTCATTAATACTTCAAAAGGGATTGATAGCTTATTTTCCGGTAATTCAGTCAGACAGTAACTTGAGTAAGACACCGGACATGACAAATTTTAGTGATATTTGTGAATGTGACGTCAAAATAGAATAAATGGCAACACACCTGGACACACCAAGGCGAAGTGATAAAATATGATGTCACAATAAGGGAAAAAATCCAAACAATGTGTTGACCAGTGTCTATGCATATAAAATCTAGGTTTAGAACGGTCACAACTCCTAACTGACAAATAGACTATTTGAGAAACTTTTTTTTAAGGTGTTGATACAGTAAATGGGATACATGTACCAGCATGAATTCTATTGAGCCATGCAAAGCGAGTGGGATACAATTTCCTGATTGCTTTATGGGTGAACCATTCATTATGTCTCTTTAAAGATCCATAGAAGCCTTTCTGTCTTCAAATGGCACTATGTGCCTTACAATGAGGCTTCATACGATGCATAATTGATATGCAAAACTTGCTTTTTAAAATCAAAAATAAATTTACTGCACCTTGATGTATTAATATCAATCTTCCTTTTTGGAGGCTGCTCAAACTCACTGTCTGTCACTAAAAGCTGTCCTTTTGGGGAATCTGAAGTATAAATCAATAAAGCATTATCTAAAATTGTGATATCATAGACTATTTTACAGGAATAAGTTGAACAAATGAAAAGTAAAACAGGGGGAAAGTGGCTTATGATTCGAGAGTAATACATGTACCATAGGTGTATTACTGCTGATTCTATGATCACCATGATCACATTTCAGGATTATTATTTATTTATATATATTAAATATTTTGGCAAAGTACATATATAATGTATCAACAGAGGCAGAGATATAGGATAAAATCAGCAGTTACCAATGAAATTTGAGGGTTTTTTTTCAGAGATAAATTGTCTAAGAATGGTCATTTGATGAAATACATGCACTACAAATACATTGAAGAATGCATTTTTCTGTCACAATTTATAGTTCCAGTTACCAGACATCGTCAAAGTCACCGGTCTGTAGGCTATAGCTGGTAAAATATGAATTTGTCCGGTGAAAAAATCCACGTATCAGACAAATTTTCCGGTAAAAAGTAAGACCAAAGAAAATAATATTTGTTTCCTTGGACCCGATCGACCGCTGAAAATCGTGCCAACTCTGGGTTTTTTTATCGCCATTTTCCCCATACTGCCTTAACAGAATTGAAATTCCTTAAAAAATTCTGAAGGTCCTGCATATCCAGACTCGTCCTTGGACGCATCTTGACTGCCTTGACTTTTCAACTTCCTTATAGATGAGCCATGATCAATATTACATGCATGAAGCCTCAGATCTTTCCTTATTACTAAAAGTGATTAGTTCTCACCTGACCACCAGGTAGATTTCATCTGTTTCACATGAGTGACCGCGTGATGGAAGTTCTGAAGGATTAAGTTATTATCTTGTCACCTAATCTGTATAGTGTACATGTATCATAACTGGATCGTCGACATTTAACTTATTAAAGATTAGAACAGAGGAGCAGATAATTTTTTTCAGTTGAGTGAAGATTATTTTAGAAAGTATGAATAATTTGTTCATCAGAAAGATAGTATACTAGTACATATTTTCTACAACCCAGACAAGTGTGGATTTCTAGGGGGTGGGACTGGAATTTGCAACAAAAAAAAATGTTATTGTCCCGATTTACATATCACAGGCTGGAACACCCTCCCCCCCTGGAAAAAAAATCTAGATTTGCCCATGCTGGGCACCTCAGATTATAATTTAGAAATACCACAACCTGTCATCAATTTATTACTTGTTATAGCTAACGTAACTGATAACTTGATACTTGGAGTAACTAAAGACTCAACTGCAGTCAATGACTTGCAGTGATCAAGAAACTTTTCAGCGCATGGGGTTTTCACATGTTCAGATAACTGCTTTTTTTGGAAGGCAGAGATGGGGGGGGGGGGGGGGGGGGGGTTATAGTACATATACACATAGCTCAAAGAGAAGTTCTTTCTCATTTACAGGAGACATTTCTGAAATAAAAATTGTCTGGTAAAATAAAAATTTGACTGGTGAAGTTTTTCATTCCACCAGACAAATTGCCTGGTAAAACTTTTGAACTTTGACGATGTCTGAGTTACCATGGTTACAGCCTTTTTTGCAAATTTTTTTAATGTGCATGTAAGTATATCTGAGTATCTGGGAAATGAATGACAGATAACTCTGGAAAGAGAATGTCGTAAATCCACTAACCTCTATGTTTGTCATCATCACATGACTGGTCGTCCTGAAATAACCGCAAGTTCACCGAGCTAGTTGATGATGAAACTCCATTACTCTGGAACAATTTTATGACAACTATTAATTTTTCTTTTCTTTCAAAAGGTCTTAAGGAGCTTTTCTACTTAATTTTTGCCATAATAATTGGTTTAATTACTTAATTTTTTGCCATAATTTATTTTCCTTAGATCTGCTTAGCTACCTACATGATAGAACTAGGGTAAAAGAAAAGCGTATATTAAGATACAAGTAGGCCCTTTTTAAATTCATAATAAATATCATTATTTAGACTGTTCCAGAACAGGTACACAAGAGTTCTTGAAAACTTCCATGAAATATCGGACATATGGGGATTTTTATCAGTCCAAAGAATAGTTGTAGTGAGAGCTTTTAACAGATCAAAGAAATTTTTATTGGAAAATCTGATAAAACCGATACTTCTCCCTATGAGTTCAAGTAGTATATTTTGTATACATGAGGTTGCACATACGTACTTCTATCTCACAAAAGACCAGAAGTCATTATGACAAAAAAGAACAGATACTTTTCACAAAGTCTAGTACATGACTGTATGTCACCTGTTACAAATGTAAATGTTTGACCCTAAATATGTGACTTTGACCTTGAGTGTGACCTTGACCCTCATTTGGTATTGAATCTCATTGTAATGGGCCTAAAACTTAATAAAAGTTCAGTCCCCTTACATTATCTTGAATGACCCACTCTTTCTTCTTTTCAAAGACTATGAGGTACGGTAAATAACATCAGAAACATGTTGTTGCAACTTAACTAATATATGCATTATGTACACATGAGCTGTATCAGCAAGTCTTTAAAAATAGCAACATTTCTTTAGATACCGGTTTGACGATAAAACCATCAACCCTGAATTAATGTTGCATGTACCTGATTGAGAGCAGGAAGAATTTGCATTATATCTCCATCCATAGATTCCGTCTGTGAGTCCATGACAATAAACCCTGCACTGAACTGCTGCCCAGATGACGGACTGACATCTTCATCCATTACACTTTAATACGTAAATATTAAAAATATCTTAATTTTCAAGAAGGATTCTCATGTTCTTAATCAACTTGCGGACAACTTGCCGGCAAATGTGGAAATGAATTCAACCTTAATAGAAATTTCGAGTGGTCATAAATTGACATGATTGTTTCGATTGTAGGATACATGTAGGTGAGCAAGTTGTCTGCAATTTGTACAGGTTTAATATCATGAGAAATCACCCTATATCGTATTGTACCCTTCTAGCCAAGTTACGAAAGTTTTTTTTTTATCAGGGTACTTTAGGCCATACCAAATTAATTAAATATTCTTTGGATTTCCCTCACCATATTTAAAAAAAATAATATCATATAAATAAAATGCCCGCCTGCGGCACTAAATTTCTGGCTGAAGAATTTTTTAGGGTCGGTTTTGATTTCTTCAAATCTTGAAGCTTCTAGAAGTTTGAGATCATGTAGATTGTGCAAATTTCAAAGAAAATAATACTTCTTGTGTCTGAAAAATTTTGTTGGGAGCAAATCTGTTGTCCAATATACATGATACTGAAAGTCAAGGAGGGGGGAATGTTCGAAAATCTTTTCCGTACTGCTATGTGCCAGGCTTCCTAATCACCAGATTCCTATTGGGAATCCTTTTTGAGAACTGAAAACATCAGAGGAAGTTTGCTTCTTTTCATGTGGTAGCGGTTTTTGTTTGTTTGCTTTGGTTCCTGTTTTATCCTGATTTTGTATGCCTTCGGTTTCTGATTTTCTGAATTATCGATTTTGTGCTTTGTACAGGGATATGGTCATTATCCTTATTTGTCATCAGAAATGTAATACTGGGGTAACCTATATAAAAATAAAATTATTTCACTTGCTCGCACCTTAAAAACTGCAATAATTATGAAAAAATATATATTTTCACTCGCTCGCATCCTTTTTTTTTCACAAGAAAATCTGAAAAACATTTAATTAATTTGGTATGACCTTAATTAACGTTTCTAATTTTACCAGTTTACTATGGAAAATCTCCGTAGACATTTTCTTTTTCATCCTATTTCTAAACTAATTAACATACAACCACAACAATGACATTTTCTGTTACAACTAAAAGAGTACTATAGATTGGACATTTTTTTAGAAGATGACAACCTAATATTTAAGAGAAAATTGTCAAAACAGGGTGCTCTGGATTTACTGTCCTGTTCACTAAATCCAGAGCACCCTGTTTTGGCGATTTATTCTGTCATCTGAAGAATTTTGCAATAAATTATTGTTTCCAAAAATTGACCTGCTTTAGTCATAACTGGAAATCAATTTCAACTTACCCTATCGGGTGCAGGACGTTTCGGTACAAGGACGTTTTGGTACATAGAAGAAAGTCGTTTCGGTACATGGTACAAAGCAGTGAAACCGAAACCTCATCGGTCCGATAAAAATGTTGTAATTGTCGGTCCAAATGACCAGAAATATTTTCTCGAAAAGTAGTTTTAAGAAGTCTTAATTAAAAATGTTCCATGTCAGTATCAATTTTTCAACTGTTTCACTTTCATTTTTACGAAGATAATAGGTCAACTCATCTGGTCATTGAGTGTTTAAAATGCTTTATTGATCCAGTGATTGGGAAGGCCACGCGCCCTGCGACATATAAGAGTCCTACTCTGATCAAAAAGGCCCATAAAATCGGCTGCTCCCTGCAGGGGTCTAGAATTTTTTTCAAAAACTACTTGCCACGGGCAACTCATGAAATTAAATTTACTTGCCCGATCAATAAAATCACTTGCCCATCAAAAAGTACATGTAGAGAAGGAAAGGTATACTGCAACTTATTTTAAAGGCCATGTTGAAATGTGGCATATCTAGCTTAAAATTGAGTGCTTGATTCTCCAGAAATCAGAATAAATCAAAACCCTGTCTTAACAGTAGAAGTAGGAGATAAAAAAGAATTCAAATCTGAATGAAGAGGGAAAAATGTTCAGCTAAGGCCAAGAAAAAAATTGGACCCCGCCGCATACGTGTTTTACCCCCCCCCCCCCCCCCCCCTTCAATTTTTTCAACCAAAAAAACTAGACTAGAGAGATAGAAGTCCCGGGCTAGCATATCGAATTCAAGAGAATTTACGGAAAAAGGACGACGATGCATGACGGAGTAGGCACTCCGTTGAAGGTGAAAACATAGCTAACGTTTCTCTGATCACATCTATGATGCAGACGAGACGGGTATATATTTTAATTTTTATAGCATTATCAGACAGACCCAGACCTTCAGCACAGACATCAGTGGCGGATCCAAGGAGTTCAAGAAGAAAGTGACGGTACCAGCAACGCGTATAAATGATAGCTTGATTACATGGCAAGACAGATGCGCAAAATTCTTATGTTCAGTTCATCCGAAGGGTTCAATAAAGTGTTCTATTTCATTCAGATACAAAATTGATTTTCTCTATGACATTATTTTGTATTCTTGTTCTGCGCCTGAGATTTAAAACTCCAACGTCCACTTATATCTTATCTTATCTTAATGTACATGTATTTGTGTTTGCGTTTGTCCGTAAAATTTTCATGTCATTTCAAACGGTCATTCAATGGGTACAAATTGAAGTAATGAAACTGAACAGAAATCAAATGTCAATCACACGCCGAGGAAACAAATTACTAGCATAAAAGATGTCATTATATTCCAATTTGTAGTTGTTCTGAAAATGTTTTATGAAAAAAAAAACACCTGCCTGTCGCATATGATTTGAACAAATTTAGCCTGAGAACCAACTTTTTATTTTTTGCTTTGCCTAATCTTCTTGCCCACGGGAAAGTGAACACCTGCTTTGCACTTTCCCGACCCAACTTTTCACTTGCCCCGGGCAACGGGAAATGGGAATTCTAGACCCCTGCCCTGGTGCGCATTATTCTACGGTGTCCATTTTTAAAGTCCTGTACTCGTGTAAATTTACGTTGTAACGTAGATTAATACCTGGTGACAGGAACGTGTGAATCACAGCTTTCTGTACATGGCCAGTCAGAAGCACAAAATTCTTCTGTTCACTGACAATATGCTATTATCAAAGACTTAAAAACTGTGTATAAGTCCTTGCTATTATGAAACAATATATTGATTTTTCTTTGACATTCTTTCTTATCCTCGTTCTGCACCTGAGATTTAAATCTCAAACGTTCACTTACGAATCTGATCTACTTTAAGGTACTTGTGTATGCGTTCGTCCGTAAAATTATCATGTCATTTTAAGTGGCCAGTCAATGGGTACACATTGAAGTAATAAAATTTGTACAGAGATGTCAATTGCAGCCCCCCTCCTCTTCCCTAATCCCTAATATCACCAAAGCTGAAATGATAACATAGCTGTCTATACGTGGACACGATTTGAAGAATACAGGATGGTGGCTGAAAATTTGGTCATGTGCACTGTGGATTACTCATTGGAAATGATAAAATTGGGAATTTCACGACAAAAAAATGTGCTAACGTCTATAGTATTGTACATACATAGTCTTCAAAGCCTTTCGAAAATTTTATCATTTTTGGAAAGGCCCTGTTATGAAGAAAGATGGCCCAGTGAAGTGTAAGTGGAAGGTTAGCAAGTTTGCCTTCCCGATCACTGATTGAGAAAAAAGGTAAAAATTCTTTGGACCGGTAATAATTGGTTCGGACCAGTAAACTTTAACATATTACTGGTCCGAATGACCAGTAATCCGTCACAAAGTTTCACATTCTCTGACAAAGACGTTTCGGTACATAGAAGAAAGTCGTTTCGGTACATGTTTTTGTACATTACCTGATTATTGACTGATTAGAGAGGATATTAGAGATATTTTAGAGAAAACCGGGAGAACAGGATGCTCAGGAATTACTGTCCTGTTCACTAATTCCAGAGCACCCTGTTTTCTCTAAAATATGATAATGTCATCTTCCAAAAAGATATCAATTCTATAGTACTCCTTTAGTTGTAACAGAAAATACCATTCTTTTGGCTGTGTGTCAGCCAACAGATACAGAATACAGATACAGAAGCTTTATTTAGTGTCGAACATTTGTAACGTTACAACATAAGCTCTGAAGAGCTTGTATTTCGACAAACATAGTAAAACAACAAAGCAACACTTAAATATCACAGACATGCACATGAAAATAAAAGCACACTTAAACTGAAGCACATGTAAGACAGATAAGACAAAAACACTTAAACTACAAAGAACATTAAAAGCACAGAGCTTATCACATACATTTTCATGCAGCACATAAAACATAAAAACATAAAACATACAACGCAATATAAAACTTAAAAGCTATCATGCATGTTTGCAAACGGAGTAAATGCCGGAACCTACCCAGTGTATATGGGCCACGACATAGTGAGCGGCGTGCGACATAAACTCCCTGCAAAGCTTAAATCATGCAGCACATACATTAAGCATAAAACACATATAAATAAGAACACATAGAACTGAAAACATAACACAAAGCAAAAATAGCACAAGTAGCATAACTTTATAAGAGTCTTTGACACAATATGTGTTATAACCATGTGAAAAAATTAAGAGTAATCATTTTTGCATACTGCACAAGTACATAGAGATCCATCCCACATCTGGAACAGACTGACAAAGGACCTGTATGATTCAGCTCGACGCATGTCGTTTGGCAGACTGTTCCAGATGCGTGACGCCTCATACCGAAAAGATTTCAAGCCATACCTAGTGGTGTTAGGTTGAGGTATGCATGCTTGATTTTCCCTCCTGGAATTAAACACATTTTGTTTAAAAGAAAGTATATCATGTAGGTATGAGGGAGTTTGTTTGTATAAAATCCTGTAAGTCTCCTTCGCTATAATTTGGATTCTGTTAACATGAAGTAATTTGGAGTTGGTTTGTTGTAAAAGTGCATCCATTGGTGAATCATAGTCATCCAAAACAAAACGCAACCCCCTTTCTTGGATTCTTTCCATCTTAGCTGTGCTGTGTTTGCTGCAAAAATGCCAAACAACCGGACAGTAATTAAAATTGGAAAGAATAAAAGAATTATAAATAATGAAACGGCCTTGTTTGGTTAAAAATCTCCCTATTCTCTTGAGGACAGCTAACTGTCTAGATGCTTTTTTACATATGTCGTTGACATGGTCATCAAACTTGAGCAAGTGATCAATGTTGATACCTAACAAGGTCACATTTTGCTCGCATTTGATGTCCGTGCCAGAGACAGTGAAGGATGAGATATTATTATTAGCTTTCTGACCCAGACAAATTGCCTGAAATTTGTCTGGGTTGGCCTTCATCGAATTTATGTCAAACCAATTTATAAGAGTTAAGCTATCTCTTTCTAAAACATTTTTTAAAACAGTGCAATCAGAGTGTGTGTAAGATAGCGTATTGTCATCTGCATAATTGTATAAAACTGAGTTATGTACAAAATAAAGCCAAGTTAGAAATAGGACGGAAAATAAAAAGTCTACGAGGATTTTCTATAGTAAAATCGCTGAAAATGTGTGACGTCGGGAGCTTTGACGTCACTGTTGACCATTGTTGACATTGAGAGCAATATGGCGGTGGCTTGAAATTAACATGGGAATTTCCCGTTGACATTTTATTTTTTCATTTTGCGGGTTTAAGGCAGCTGATAGGGTAAGTTGAAGTTAATTTCCAGTTACGACTAAAGGAGGTCAATTCTCAGAAACAATAATTTATAGCAAAATTCTTCAGACGACAGAATAAATCGCCCAAAAAGGGTGCTCTGGAATTAGTGAACAGGACAGTAGTGAACAGGACAGTAGTCATACCATATTCACTGGGGTCCAGTCCCAGATTCATTTGACAGGGCAATGTTCGATCAAATTCTAAAATACCTTTCTCTTCAATGATAAAATCGAATGATAAATATATCTGTATGCATTAATTTTGTGCTGTATTTGCAAATTCAGCCGAACCAAACGCTTTTTTTTACTTCTGAGCCACTTCGCATGCAACTTTTTCGATCTTGTCATAATAGACAATTCGTCGGAAGAATATATCGCAAACGGTCTTAATCTCTATCCACCAAGGAAAGGCAAAAATTAATTAATTAACAAATGAATAATGGATTTCTCGCCATGCGCATTGTTGAGATTACTTAGTATTGAGTAAATGAGGGTAAAACAATATATAGATATAGATATATAAAGGGAAAGGTTATAATTTGAATAGTTTCAAGATCAAAGTTTCCTCAAAGTTTCCCATTCACTTACCACTTACAGTCTCTGAAAACCCTAGAAAACGAAATCTACCTTGCTACAAAATCAACGAAACGCTGGGCCAAAAAATCAAACTTGATCTTTTATAATCTTGATCTGCCCTCTTTAATAAGGGACGTATATATAATATATACGTCCCTGATTTAATAAATAATGCAAATTTGAAACAACATCTTAATTTGATTAGGCAAAATGCCTACAGGAGCAATATGAAATAAAGCCTGTGTTTGTGAAACACGAATGCCCCCGGTGGCATCTTTGTTAGTATGAACACTATTTTCTGATAAGTACATGTATGGGAGGTCGCTGGGTTAAAAGTTCAAAGGTCAAGGTCACGAGGTCAAAAATTTTGGTATCAATGGAAAGGTCTTGTCACAAGGAATACGCATGCGAAATATGAAAGCCCTATCACTTACCATTCAAAAGTTATGCCCAATGTTAAAGTTTTTGAAAAGTTGGTCAAAGGTCAAGGTCACGAGGTCAAATTTTTTGGTATCAATGGAAAGGTCTTGTCACAAGGAATACACATGTGAAATATGAAAGCCCTATCACTTACCATTCAAAAGTTATGCCCAATGTTAAAGTTTTTGAAAAGTAGGTCAAAGGTCAAGGTCAAGGTCACGAGGTCAAAAATTTTGGTATCAATGGAAAGGTCTTTTCACAAGGAATACACATGTGAAATATGAAAGCCCTATCACTTACCATTCAAAAGGTATGCCCAATGTTAAAGTTTTTGAAAAGTAGGTCAAAGGTCAAGGTCAAGGTCACGAGGTCAAAAACTTTGGTATCAATGGAAAGGTCTTGTCACAAGGAATACACATGTGAAATATGAAAGCCCTATCACTTCCCATTCAAAAGTTATGCCCAATGTTAAAGTTTTTTGAAAAGTAGGTCAAAGGTCAAGGTCACAAGGTCAAAAATTTTGGTATCAATGGAAAGGTCTTGTCACAAGGAATACACATGTGAAATATGAAAGCCCTATCACTTACCATTCAAAAGTTATGCCCAATGTTAAAGTTTTTTGAAAAGTAGGTCAAAGGTCAAGGTCACAAGGTCAAAAATTTTGGTATCAATGGAAAGGTCTTGTCACAAGGAATACACATGTGAAATATGAAAGCCCTATCACTTACCATTCAAAAGTTATGCCCAATGTTAAAGTTTTTTGAAAAGTAAGTCAAAGGTCAAGGTCAAGGTCACGAGGTCAAAAAAGGTCTTGTCACAAGGAATACACATGTGAAATATGAAAGCCCTATCATTTACCATTCAAAAGTTATGCCCAATGTTAAAGTTTTTGAAAAGTAGGTCAAAGGTCAAGGTCAAGGTCACGAGGTCAAAAATTTTGGTATCAATGGAAAGGTCTTGTCACAAGGAATACACATGTGAAATATGAAAGCCCTATCACTTCCCATTCAAAAGTTATGTCCAATGTTAAAGTTTTTCGGACAAACAGACAAACAGACAAACAGACAAACAGACAAACAGATAAACAGACAAACAGACGGACAGGCCAAAAACTATATGCCCCCGAATCTTTGATTCCGGGGGCATAAAAAAAATAAGCTCTTCCTCAAACCTACATTTTTTCCCGAAAATTAGACTTATTAATTTCTGTGCAAGTTATATATTGTAGATGAGCTAAGCTCGATCACTAATAAATGTGATAGATCTTATTCTAGTAAAATTAGACTAAGTGCTCATAAACTTGATATTGAGAAAGGTAGATACTCTAAAACTCCAACAAATGAAAGATTATGCCAAGTATGTAAATCTAACTCCATTGAAAACGAAGAACACCTGCTTCTTTTCTGTCCAAGTTATAATGAAATAAGAAATGATTTTTTTCAAAAACTTAAGGTTCATGGTTACACCCTTTCCAAAACACCCCCAAAACACTATTAAACATCCCAGGTTAAGTTTTATTGATTTTATTGGTAGAGAACAATGTAATGTATAGTATTTTAATGAAAAAAGTATATGTCATCGAGCTTCCAATTGATTTATGACCTTCCAAAGAAGTACATGTCCAATTTTTCTTTAATTTTCCCCAAATTTGCATCATATCATCAATAGACCCCTGTTATTTTAAACCTGATGCATGAATGTATATGGTCATTCATTTAATAACGAAAGAAGGTCTGAAACAAATAAAAAATAGAAAATACATCAATGCTGGTAAGTCAAATTCTATGAAATAGTAAATATTATACCATTTTAGCCTCTATTCTTGACGTCATTATTTTTAAAGTCCAACCAGTAAATGACGGGTTTAAGTACTTTGTTAACATGCCAATGAGCGGAAAATTTGCTATCTTAATCTAAGTTAACATATCTTTCAACAATTGAAATAAATGTTGCAATCATCGAACAAAATTTTAAGTTTGATACAAAATTATGACCTTACCCCCCTCCAGATTTTGTCACAAAATGCTGGCAAGATATCCCCTCCGTGCTCTATTTGGATTTATATCTCCTGAACCTTTCATCTAAATTACTCCATTTATCATCCAGATATCAATTGGAAATAGAACTGATCAAAATGTGAATTCTGTAACCCATTTTATAATATTTACCCATTATATCAGTAATATTAACGCCTGCAACAGTTTTAAGCAAATGACGTCACGTGATGCATTTGGCCATTTGAACGTCAAATCAAGTTGATAAAGAAATAAAAACGGTCCTGAATGAAATGGGGCGATGAAAAAAAGATGTATATCTTATGAATAGAATTATAAATAAATAGAATGTATTCAGATAAAAGAATACGGAAAGAAAATTACTAATACTTGAATATAGTGCAATTACACGTTATATATAATATACAGGCTTAGTACATGTATGTTGCTATCCATTGGTTTTGGATGAGGAGAAAAGCCGGGAAGGGCTAAAATCGGCCTTGTGACAGAATCGTTTGTTTTTAATTCCTATATTTATGAAAAATCATATTTATTTCCGCATGACATATTCAGCATTATGGCATCCAACGTTGGTCAAGGTCATCCTCAAGGTCAGTGTGACTTGTTCAGGATCAAATATCCTTTAGGTAATCAGTGGCGGATCCAGCGCCCCCTTTGCCGGGGGGGGGGAAAGGGGCGAATTTTGCCGATTTAACTGAAAATGGGCAAAAATATACCTGTTTTTGGAAAATTTGGGGTCATTGCCGGGGGGCGCCCCCTCCGCACCCCCCCCCCCTGAATCCACCACTGGTAATTTTAAAATATGTATGTACTTTCCATTCCTATAATATTTAACGCATACCGGTAATAATAATTCACTGCCGGGGAGAGGGTTAAATTTAGGCAATAGTCCTGAAATCATTCATTTATAACAGGTCCATGAATATTCGCATTGTAAGAAAAGGAGAAGAACAAATAATGTAAAAAAAAGAGAACTTTTTCAAAAGGAGGATTCACTTTGAGAAGATTTGACTTATAGTACTATGTCATTTGTCATGAAAAGTCTTCTGTTCGATAAATTCAAAATATAATTATTACGGTATGACGAATCTTACACATAGCGGAGAGAAATTGCTACGTAGCAGTAATACTCCCCCCTCCTTTGCCCTTATCGTGATGCTTGCTGTTCTAAATATCACTACTCCTAGATATATAGACATAGAAAAGTCCATTCATTTGTTTTACCCAAATCCCGCATGTAAACTAAGGAGTTGTTTCCTAATAAAATGTACAATTTTGTGAGATGTTGCTCATTTAAACCCCGCGTGTAAAAAAAAGCATCACACACATTTTAATTAGATTCAATTGCTATTTTAACCCCGGGTATAAATCAAACGGTTGTTTACAAATAAAACAAGCATAAAATTATTCTTTCGTGATTTTCTCGTAGAGATGACGGCGAGCGGCAGAATGCGCTGTAAGCCTTTTCTCTGAATGAACATACCCATCAAAGAACTGTTTTACATCAATTTTTAATAAAGATTCAAAGGAAAACGATAAAAGTCCCAATCTTATCAAAATACGGCAGTTTTATTTAGCACAATCCCTAAAATACTAGTTCATGTTTCAGGACGTAGGTGAGTCAGCGTCAAATAATAAGAGTGCCGATGCAATTTTGGCGCGTTTTTTCGTGACGTCATAGACAACGTGACGTCGATTTTGGCGACGAGAGAGACTCCGAAGTGATTTGTTGTTCGGATGGTGTATCCTTGAACCTTAATACTTGAAAATATATGACAAACTTGAATAATGAAACTAAACTTGAAATTCTTCTTCACTCAAGCTCTGCATGGCGATTCGTATGTAAAAAAATATATATATTCAATAGCTTTGTACAATGTAATTAGCTTTTTATCATGTTTATTGCAGAAAAGTCGGAGAAATAAACATAGCACATAGTCTTGCTGATTTTGTATATTTCATTCGATTATATCTTAGTTCAGAATAGTTTTTGGGTGTATAAGCATGATAAGAGATGGACAATAGTCAAACTATTTCATCATGGTCTTTAAAGATCGATCCTGAAGAAAAACTTGTTATTCTTAATTGATTTTTTTCAAACAAAAAGACGACTAATCTAGCGGTCAGTATATAACTTCCAGCATATTTTAGCGGTCATTCGAATTTTAACGTCATGCAGATTTCTTTTTTCATTATATGGCATTGGTAACTTAAATTTGTTTTTTTCTAAAATTCCATCAAGACGAACATTGCCCAAACGTAAAAGCATCTACTGTCTATTTCCCAACAAATGCCTGTCGTGGTCTAATTTGTTGTTCACACCTTTTACGGGGGTCAAATATTACGCAATCTATAGGACACGCCTGCGATCACTCTGATTTGAATAGAATCGGAATCAGAATCAGAATTTATTTATTTGAGTGTCACATATCAATACATTCTATATTACATAACAAGGATTAAAATCGCTATCACAATCAGTAAAAGTATTGATACCCAGCCAAATTTGACTTACGAGACACTGTTTACGTAAAATTCTACAATTCATTGCACAAATGAAATAAAAATCATACCATAAAATTCGTAAATATGATTAAACAATTCTTATACTGCACAGTATTTCCTTCTATAAAACATATCATGTATTATTTTACCTAAAAATGATTGTATTGCACTTTCATTCATTAAAAATATAAATTTATCCAGTTTGTTTAAATTAGAAAAAGATTCGTCAATAGACCGAGCTATTTGAAACAAGTAATACCTTAAGTCTGAATAAAAATCACACTCAATTAAAAAATGCATTTCATCTTCTATACAATTTTGTTTACAATATGTACATTTTCGGTCATCTAAAGGAACTTTCGGCTTGGTGTACCGACCTGTCTCAATAGCTAGTGGCAATGATCCACTTCTAAAATTTGATAAAATACGTCTGTGAGATCTATTTAAGACACTAAAAACATATTGACTAGTACACAATTCTTGCTTATACTTTCTGTATGTTCTAAGTTTATTACCATTTTCATTATTTCTGTCATTATTCAATTCAGCATGCCAATTACTACAGTCTCGTTCATAAAGTATAATTCTAATTTCACTTAATTTCCTAGAAACTGAATAATTACTTTCTAAAACATGATAAAAACTTAAAGCACGAGCAGTTTCTATACACTTCTTATCCCAAGAACGACCTATATTTATAGATGAGTTATGAATAAGAGACGTTAATCTATTAACATCGGCGTTTTTCACACGGAAAAAAAGCCTATAAACTTCCACCATCTGCATTGAGATTGTCGACATAAATCCCATGTCACCCTGTGTCGCAATATTAGACGCGTTCTTATGACATCCTAGGAACAGACGACAAGCCTTGTTTTGAATATACAACCTCTATATATGAACTGACACTTATACCCGGCTAACTAAGGCCATCACTAAATGATAGGTAAAAGTCATACTTTGGTAATTCCGAATACGCTGTAAAGTCGTTTTAGAAGACCCCCCCCCCCCCGAAGAAAAATAATAGATAAATAATTAAATATAAAAATAAATCAATCAATCAATAAAACGTATTTGGTACCGATTTGTTTTTATCTATCTTCAAGCAAACAAGATATGGGAGTTTCATCCCTCACTGCCTTCAGATAGCCTCTAACACTCGCTTGGGTGCACATGACGTCACACAAAGGGGCAGATAATTCAGTCGCGCCGCTTCAACGATTAGACTTTTCAGGTCGATTTACAGGAAAACGGACGGTCGGAAAAATATAATTCTTTTGAAATTTTTTCTCGAGTATGAATAAGTAAAAGAAAATATAGGTTTTTTAGCATTTTTAAAAAAACCTTTAGAGGTGACCTTTAAGATGTGCTCAATATTCATTCATGATTGTCTAGAACTGAGGGATACCTTCATATAAACTTTAAGGACATGTTGCATTACTACAAGTTTGTACTTGCGTGAAATTATTTTGGTAATTTTATAGAAATACATATATTTTGTTTTAAGTAAATCTGTTTTGCATGATTTCTGTACAAATTACAATACTGTTCTCAGTTACAAAAATAGGACAGTTAAGGTTGTATGTCATTTTTTTTTTCTCTCTCTCAGTAAACTTCCTTTCAGAAATACGTAGAAATATTATCTCATTGATATGAATTAGCTCTTTACCTTTTTGTGCTGTTAACAAAGCTAAACAAGAATATACAAACCAATGAAGTGCTACAGCCATTTTTTGAATCCTTAGAAAAATACCATCACTAGACGACAGAATTTTACGGATCCGCGACCCCAATTTTACGACAATTGGAAAAAAATAAAATGAACTGACTGTATATTTTTTTTCTTCCGCTCATCCAAATTACTGGTTATTATACTTTACATTCTCACTTAATCTTTATCGTGCAAGTGTTTTAGAGAATGCAGTCTTGAAAACAAGCTGAATTAAGGAGGTATTGAACACTTTGACGCCAAATTCAATTTTTCTCAAAATTTCTGAAATTATTCATTTCTTGTCTGTCCTTCATCATACAAACTTACATTTGATTCTATCCACAGGAAAAAATTCTATGAGACCTTGAAATATGCTTTTTTCAACGTATCCGTGAACTTCTTGATGACGTCATAATATTAAAAGTGTAGTTCCGGTTCTCTTAAAGCTATTGGGAATTGATTTTAATTTAACTTCCAAAATATTCATAAATGTATTGCTCTTACATATGGAAAAGATAGGCTGAATTGTGTTATAAACAAAGGCAGGATACTTGAATAAAAGATGATCGTCACTCAAAAAATTGCAATTTCGAGCCAATTGACTGTAGTTGATAGGTGATTATTAGGAATCCTGTGGATCAATCCTTCTCAAAAACTAACAAAATTATTAACGGTGTCCAGATATGATTTCATGATTAAATGAGAAAAATTATATTTGGGATTAAATTTTACAAAGCTTTATATTTTCCAATTTTTCTTCCAAATTCGTCCATTTTCATTGAAGTGACATCCGCTTCCTTTTTACGTAAACTTGTCAACGACTACACTGAGATAAAAATTGAATTTTCTATTTTATACATGTAAAGTTTCAATGCGATACGTTTTGTATTAATGTTTTAATTGCATTTTGAATGCGATAGTTTGTGACACCATTTCCCCCGATAACGTCGAAATGACGTCGTGGTTAGCTCATGGATAAAACACCTGAAGTCCACAATTTTTAAAATCGCTATAATTTCTTCAAATTACGTCGGAAATTATTCAAACTTCATCAGGATACTCAAATTTGTATATCAATCAGGGTATCAAATGTTTTAAGGAAGTAGGGACTGTACTTTTCCTAGGAAGTGAGAAAGCAAATAATGCCGCCGCCATCTTGGTGTGATCGTGGAACAAAACATTAAATGTTGAAATTTACTGATTTTTATTTTAATTTTATTCCCTCCTCCGACACTATTTTGAAAAAATAAAATCCGTAAAACTAACAATTAAATTTTTGTCGCTCTATAGTTAATTTTACTGGTAAAACGTTGTAATATGTACCACTTTTTATTTGTTTATATGTTGCGGATCATAGTATTTTGCATGTTTGTTACTTTGTGAGCATTAATGAACAATTTGAATCAAAATAGTAAATGACACCAGAAATAGATTTCATTATTTAGGAGGGAGGGAGGGGAGGAAGGGGGAGGAAGTGGCGGAGAGAGAGAAAGGGGGCGGAGAGGGAGAGGGAAGGGAAGGAAAGAGTGAAAAGGAGGGGAGAGAGGACATAATTCCTTGATACTGTAGTGTAGTAGAAATTACTCGAGTTGTCTAAACTTAAGAGAACTCGGATTGAATTTGATGTCGAACGAATCTGTCTTTTGAGCAATGACACTTGTGGAACAAATTCGTCTTGTTAAGGTATCTTTCCTTTATAAATATTCGAAAATGTGATATTTAGCATAAAACATTAAAATAATAATTCATAATTTATCAGTTTGAAATTTCTTTTTGTTTTTATGTTCTTGGTCAGAAGAAATTCGGGAATGAGCTGTGATTTTTCTTTACTGTGTAAGGAAACTGCAACCAAGAACACAAAACAGCACCTCTAAACACACACAAAAAAAAAAATTTACTTACTCAAAAAATATATTTGAATCAAAGCTGTCTATCACACTATTTGAGTTGGTGCCCACACCTGAGTCAGTGACTTGAACCCGGCTGTCCGCTCGGCAGTCAAACACAATACTAAATCAGCTAAAGGGACATCTCACTAGCCTAGTCATTAATCATTTTGTGTACTAGTGTTTCTTATTCCACTACACACAGGTACAGCAGCTAGGGATGTAGACTAAATAATCCAGTCTCTCTGCTGCCGCTAACAGAGACTGAACCCCACTATGGCTGTTACAGAACGAAGTCGGACGAAACTGTTGCCCAAAGATTTTTCCAAATTACAGACCTTTAATATTGATTTTCTTGCAGGTGACACTTAAGTAAACATTAAACTAACTATCTATACCCACTCGCGTTTTTCTCTCGCTTCGTTGTAGCATTTATGCCAATTTTAACTCCCTACCAAACTAAATAGGCAAGGCAAAATTGGCAAAAATGCAATGTTCAACGAAGCGAAAAAAAATTTGTGAGGTGGGTAGATAATTTCAAAATGAAATTCAACACAAGCAGAACACTAACTAAAGTATGAAGCAATGCAAACTAAAATAAAAATGCAGAACTAAATAAAATGCAAAGCATAAATTCAATGAAATGTAAAATATAGCAAATCAAAGCAAAAGTCAAGCAAACAAAATATGCAACAAAATAAAGCAAACTAAATACAAATTTGCAAATAAAGCAAGCTAAACACAAATTTGCAAATAATGCAAAGAGGCACAAATGACCATAGATAGCACTGATTCGTTGATTTCGCGCACTACGGAACACACGGCTCGCGGACAGAGGCGTTGATCCAAGGCGATCGATCTTTGATTTCTGTATATATATGAAAACTGCTCACGGGTTGATTATAACAGCGGTTTACGCACGGCTAGTTATAACTCAGGTAGCAGGTATTTGCAAATATTTCATGTTGAATGATGCGCATCGTTGGTGGATTACATATATCGATGAGAATATACGATGAAATCGATAAGTAGATCTAGCAGCAGAATAATTTTCTGGCTTCGAATTTTAGTTGGAGTTTATAAACGTTGAAACGTTGAAAATCAGACGTAAGGAAAATCGTCTAAATGCCGGGACACCTACATGATGAATTTCACTGGGGGCTCCATTGTCACCGGGGTGGTAAATCTTGAATAAAACCAAGATTTCCGGAGTTCTCTTTAGAATTTATTAGATCAAATAAGGTGTCCTAAAAGAATAATAAACAGATATAAATAGTATGAATATAATAATTCTAATGTATTAAATCATCGATAAGGCGAATCAAATAATAAATAAATTGTATAATTGCAACTAACCTTATCGGCGTGACTACATCTCAAAGTTGTAACATCGTGAAAATTACAGGTGATGCGTTGTAGAAATAATATGTAAGAATACTATAAATCGCGGGGAAAAGAATATAAGGGAATTGTGGACGCATGCGCAAGGATATAGGATGACCATTGGTCAATCAGATATAAGAACTATATTATGTCTCGCATCCATCCATATTCATACACTCTCTCAGAACTATTTTAATTAGTAAGAGTTATCTATCTTAGATATTAAAGTGCAAATTACGTCCGTGACAGTTAGTTTAATGTTTACTTAAATGTCACCTGCAAGAAAATGAATATTAACGGTCTGTACATGGAAAAATTGTTGGGCAACAGTTTCGTCCGACTTCGTTCTGTAACAACCATAGTGGGGTTCAGTCTCTTTTAGCGGCAGCGGAGAGACTGGATTATTTAGTCTACTAGGGATGATTCAATCCCCAGCAGTTTACTAAAAAAAGAAAGAAATATAACAGGGGCCTCAGGAAAAGATGTGGCCGGACCAGGAATCGAACCTGAGAGTACCTTATGCTTTTAGGACAGATGCTCTTACCAACTGAGCTATCCTAGCACGATACCCAATCCTGCCACACTCCTTTCCACCAATTTTTCAGGTTTTAACGCCCTGGAAACCTCACACAAGACTCCACACCACTGTGAGTCATTTAGTTGGGCCCTTAATTCTGTAACAGGAGAGGAAAAGATGTGGCTTGATCGGGAATCGAACCCGAGACTTTTTGCTATCGGGGCAGATGCTCTTAACAACTGAGATATCTGGGCTCACTACCCATTCTTGCCACAGAAAAAAATTAAAAAGTCGTCAGGTCTACAATATTGCTTTGGGTTAAGGAAAATTGGTCAGAAACATTGATTTTTTTCATCCACTTATGTAGGGAGGAACTATATGTATTCTCTGGGTAGCTTGAAAAAAACTCCTTTGTTAATTTCATTTCACTGCGCAAGGATGATGACACTGTTCCTTTCAATATGTTTCTAACATTACCATACAATCTAAATGTCTGAACTCTCGCATGAGCGAACTTTTACATCAATACCCGTACAATGGAAACATTCTGACGTCATATTATAATGACGCTGTTTACTTTTCAAAATATTGAACAAGTTTCCCACAATAACAACATCTTCCTTAGCCGCAGGACTTATTATCTTATGGCCACAAGATAGTAAAAAGATTTGCACACATCCCCTCTTAATGTTTCCTTAGATGATACCTAGTTCATAAAAACATAAATAAAATATTCTGACCTCATGTTACTGGAAAATAAATAAACCGACAGGCCTGCATTGAAAATAAATAATATGACCGAAAAATTTGCCAGCCCCCCCCCCTATCCCTTATCAATTGGTCGTCCCCTAAAGTGGTATAATTTAGGTATATTGCAATAGATAGTTCCGATGCATACAGTCGCTGTGATATATTTTTAGAAGCTCTGTAATTGTTTCTTAAGGTAAATGCCATGTATATTTGTATTTGATGATTGTGAAAAAAAAATTTGCTTTAATTTTGTTTACAGACTTTGCATTCAGTGCTGCGCAGACAGGCCTCTCTTCCATGCATGCAGATATCTAGGAATAAAAGTACTCTATTGGAATGGAAAAAACATAGACGTGAGAAATCTCGACGAATGGTGAGCTTCTAGAAGATTTCTTTTGATTTGTCAGGATGTTAAAATTATATGGGGTTTGCTGTAATATGAATCATGATACGTTGCATGCAGGTAATGGAAAGTCATCATACCGGTAATTGACCCTTTAGATTACGGGAAGAAATGTAAAATGTGACGTCACAATGCTTTTACCTTGGACAAACATGCTTCGAACCTTGGTCAAACATTGAAATTGCATTGTGACCTCATGGAATTTCTCAAATTTTTCCCGTGTTAAGAAGGGTCAATTTCATAGAATTTGACCTAGGTTTTGAAAACTCATGTGGAAAATTAGGTACAGTCATAGAAAGTCATGGAGTTTGGTGTTAAGTCCTGGAAAAGTCATGGAATTTCACTAACATAGTCAGTTTCTTGTCTTCCAGGTAATGTATATAGATCCCTGTAAGTTTTGTCTTTGATCGTTCTAAGATATCATTAAATTATAAATATGGACTTTCTGAAGACAGAAAGGCCACAAATTTTGTTTAGTTTTGCACTGTACATGCTGTATCAGTGAAGTGTTTTACATAATGACCATAACAATCTTTTGCTTGTCTGTCTATGAATTAAGTCAGAGAAAATGAAGTTGGAGTCATGGAAAAGTAAATTTATTAGTAATGGAATTTAGGTGGTCTATCTAAGTGAATCATATAATACAGAGTTACTTTCCACTTGGGACCGTATCTGACGTAATTTACGTTATCATGGTTATATGCATAATGGCCTTGATGAGTTAATGAATTACTATGGAAACATCGTAATTGAAGCATGTTTTTCCCTGAATTTTATGCTTGTTTCCATAGAATTTGATGACGTCACAATTACTTTACGTCAGATACCGTCCCAATTGAGAACCGAATAAAATATCAGTAATAAATAATAAATAAATAATGGGCTAATAAAATCTTAATTTGAAGTATGTGATTTCCGGTTAAATCGTTGATCATCCGTCTTGCACCAGAGAGGACTTCCAGATGTGGAAGCTGCCATTTCACCTAAAATATAAAGCTCAAGATTCTACATATTCCAGATAATGTGTGAAAGACTGAACTTCAGAAAAATGGGGTGTGGATTATTAACAGACGTGACATTTCTATTTGCACTTGTTTGATTTGTCAAGAAGCAGACAAAAAGAGTGGAAGATGCAATTTTTCTTTCAATTCATATGAGTTTCCACTTGGCTTATTCTGAAAATAGAATATTTTCCGTATTTCGAATCAGCCAGTCTTGAGGCAGTAAGACATATGTTTGATTGTATCATGTTAAGATGTACTGTATGGATACTTAATTCTGTTGGATTTATATTTCAGGAGAGTTAGCGCTATCAAGAGTGGGCTAATTCAAGATTGTGCTGAAAATATTATCTGCTATAGGGTATACAGAGAATGTGTCAAATGTGCTTAATCACATGCTCTTACAATATTATGACCATTTGCCCAACTTTTCCCTCTGTTTATGCTAAAATTTGGTTGCACTAAAATGATGTATATACATGTACATGTATACAGAATATTAGAAACTACATGTATGTGCTCTAGTTAGATACATTTTGCTCAAATCAGGTTTTGCTCAAATAAGTACACAAAGTCATACAGTATACAGTAAATGTGCTTATTTTCACTGGGGGAAAATTCGAGATCAAGACATTACGCATGGGGAAAATATTCATGATAAAAACACACCTCTGCCATCGTAAGAATGAACCAGGTTTATTTTCGTGTGAGGGATATTTTTACCAAGTCCATTGATTCGCAAAATGCAAAAAAATACCCCATGCAAAAATGTCCACGGTTACCATGGTTACCACGGTTACCATGGTTACATTAATGAGCTATGTGCTTATTTAGCAGTGCTACAATAAGACACACACAATATACATGACATATACAGTAATAAGCTATGTGCTCTTAGGTTTGACTTGTAAGCCTCTCGGCCTACAAATCATGTACTTCATGTTGTGTATTTTACTTAGTCATTTTATATAACTCTGAATAAAAAGTCCTGGTAATAAGTTTTACAGTTTGTTAACATATGAAAGTAACAAGTTCATCATAGCAGTATGAGAATGAAGTGTATATACAAAATCATGTGCATAGTATATATTAGGAGCATGGGATATTTCTCTCTCAGGTGGAAATTGCCATCAAAATTCATGACTAAATTGGAATTCAGACATATAAACAAAGTTGCCTAAACTTAGAACAAATCCTCACTATTTCGTCTATTGCACCCAGACCTATGAAACTGGTGAACCATTATAGTTTCTGTTGCTGTGAATTGACCTAAGAACACCTCGTATTGACAGGCGTAGGGTTACACACTGGCAGGAATGATAATCATTTGAATTACATCAGTTTAGCAAGTGATCGTAAAGTTAATGTTTGAAATTAGAGTTAACTTCTCCTAGACGATTGGAAATATCCCATAAACAAAATGAATAGAAATTAATTAAAGATCAAAATACTAAATTTGCATAATTATTGTGGGGGAGAGGTCATATGCTTACAGACTTTTTTTTCTCTCAATACAGGTAGACTTACCAGATGTAGAACAAAGATATAAGGACCAGTATAAACGTTTTGACTACACACGTACTCCATCAGATAGTTGGCCCAAGATCCCGAAACGTCCAGACGGGAGAGATGAGTACAGAAAAGAGAGACAAAAGGACAATGTTCCACCCTTATACACAGAGGATAAAAGTCTAAATATATCATGTACAAGTAAGTCTGATATGTCAAATGTAGTCAAGAAAAGTCCATCATATATCATACTAACACAAATATTTCTAGTGTACCAAATATTACAATAAAGAAGTCAGATAGTCATATTGATAGAAATATTAATTATAATTGATAGAAACATTTTAAAATTATTTAGCTTCTTGCACAATTGACAACTTGAAGATTGAATTTAATTTCTAAATTGTAAAAATCTATGATTAATATTATAAGGAAACAATTTACTTATAACAGATCATGTCTATTGGACTTCATAGCTTTTGACGTGCCTTTTCATTTTGGAGATCCTTAGATTGAAATTCTGATTCCCTGATTGATAATTTATGTGAAAAATTTCAAGCTATGACTGCTTATAGAAAATTCCTATAGACAGTGTGTGGGGTTTTTTTTTTTTTTTTTTTTCTACAGGTAGGAAAAGTTACCGTGTATATCTTCATTCATATTTTTTTTCATCCATTAACAGGGGACATTATAGAAAAGTATGTACCTCCAGAAGGTGACGGTAAGGCGTCTTTGCTATCTTTAGAGGTAAGAAATATGAGTTTGCATGGAAAGTTTTGGCTCAATCTTTATGTATAACTCTCAATATTTTACATTAATTATGCATTGAAACAAAGTTTCAGAGATTACAGATAATCACTGCCGTGCCTCAGTATTTACTGTAAATTTGGAGTTTTTGAATCCCGTGAAAACGAAAGAACTAAATCACCAAACCTTCAACAAAAATTGGCCTTGCCTGCTTGAACAGAGAATGAATCCTAAGGCATGGTCCATTTGATATTCTGGGGGGGGGGGGGCTTGGGTTTTTTGTCGGAGCAAGATTATTTTTTTCGCAACGTACCGGGGCAAAATTATTTTTTTCTTGCAAAGTTGGAGCAAGGAAATTTTTTTACAACAATTGATGTGAATAATAAGAATGTTTGTGTTTTTTCAATAGAAATTCTTCATTTTTACTTAAATTACTCTGAACTTTTTTTTATGTTAAACTTGTAATAAACTATTCACTTCTAAACTGAGAGAGATAAAAGATTTTTGCAATATGCTATATATTAAATTTTCAGTGAACAATATGTATATATTAGGTCAACATGCAAGAGGGCCTGAGGGGAGGGTCTTCTAGACAAGATTTTACATGTAGAAATGAAAACTTCTGAAAAACTTAATTAAATTCTCCTTCCAAATTAGACACTATGGTGATACATGTATCTAATAATAGTAATAAATTATATTGAAAACGTGTATTAGAATTTAAGGAAGCCCCTTGTTTCAGTCACATGCATACTTTTGATATTTTCAAATATCAACTTGCCATTAGAGAAGAAAACCATGGCGAGCGAAGCAAGCCAAAAATTTTTCATAGAAAGTTAAAACTGCGGCGAGCGAAGCGAGCCAAAAAATTTTCAGGAATTTTAAGCGAATTTTATGGTTATTCTTCAAATTCAGATTACTTGTAAGAGCAAGATTATTTTTTTCTGTCACACCATAAGCAAATTAATTTTTTTCATCAAAATTCAGAGCAAAATGATTTTTTTCGAAAAAAACCCAAGCCCCCCCCCCCCAGAATATCAAATGGACCGTGCCTAATAATTTTGTCAGAGATCACAGTTGGCATTTGAAGCCATCTGAACAAAATGCACATAAAAGACAAACAAGAGGTTGGTGAATCACCAAACTTTCAAAAAATGTTGGCCTAGACCTGAAGAGAGAGTGAATCTAACTGAATTTCAAGGTCAAAGGTAAAGGTCACAGTTGACCTTATAGGAATAACCTTGTGAGCACAACAGAAAACAAATTTAGAGGTGTACAATCAATCACCAAGCCTCCCACAAATGTTGGCCATGGAGAGGGTGTGTACCTTATCAATCTTGTAGCCTCAGGGATTGAGCTGTTCAGTTCTTTGGAAACTGTATTCCAATAAAGCACAGTATTGCCAAATTTTTTTGCAAGTATCAAATTTCTTTATTTTAGCCAATGATGAAATGGAGTGTCTTTATTTTCGCAAGTATAATTTTTCACAATTCCAAAATAACAAGTATACATGTACATGTATGTACATTTGTACCAATTTGGATATTGGGATATGTGAAAAATGGCACATGTACTATGAGAAAGAAATGTAACTGATATGCCAATATATTGAATTAACAAATACATTCGTAAAAGTTTTCACGATAAAATTTTTTTTGCATTTCTTAATTAGCGAGAAAAATTCTGGTTATACAGTATTCCAGGTTTGTGTGTTTGTCACTTTACTCACAAACAAAAAATACCAAGATGCAAAAAGTTAAAGTTTCATGAAATGATAATAACAGATGTACAGGGAAAAAAAATCACAATTTGATTTTAAATGATTAGTATGTTTATTTTTTTATGTACAATGATTATATGTATTTCAGAGAGGAAGGCAAAGTTTAACTGGAACAAAGGCATTTACACGTACAAAGTTAGCTGTCAGGACAATAAAGAAATATGAGGGAACATTTACTGAAGCAGAATTTGCTTTAACAGCTCAGAATTTGTATATAGAGGCTCATAATTTACTACAGAAGTAAGTATTGTATTTCTTTCATTATCATGATTATATTGAATGTTTAGGCATTTATCTTTCTATTGATACCAAACCTAATTGATTTATGCCATTCCTCACTCATAAAGAGTTAAGAAATGTTTATTTAACATGGAGTAGAATAGACCCTTTCACACTAATGTCGGTTTGGTTCACTTTTGTCTTGTTGAAGGACAATTTTGCCCACCAGAACAATCAAATGACGTCATTCCACTCCAAGCAGTAGAGTACATCGTCAAGATTTACGTCATTTGATTGTTTTGTTGGGCAAAATTGTTCTACATAGAGACAAATATGAACCAAACAGACATTAGCGTGAGAGAGTCTATAGTATATATAGTTTTGCACTCTGTTGTAGTTCTGTCTGTCATCATTTGGTTTCCAGGCCTTTTCTCAATAGACCATTTTCTGATCTTGTTAGAAAGCACAAAATGTCCGAGTCAACATCTTTTGCCATTTTTTTCATTATGACGTCACTATTAAAAGACGCAATTCCATAGTGACAGAACAATGAATAAGTGCACTTAAATTGCCTACCTCGGACTTTTTTCGTCATTTTGTCAGCCATTATGAATTTTGGCAAGTAGCCTATTTCAAGTATGGTTGCAGCCTTATTTACGGAGATGGCGGAATTGCAATAGCAAATTAATTTATGAAAGAAATTTTATATTTCTTTTACACATTTTAAAATGACTTTGACAATAATTGACCTTGACATTCTTGGGATTTTAGCTCACCTCACGAAGTGAGAGGGAGCTTATGCTATCACCCTGTCATCGGCATCTGCGTCGGTGTCTGCGTCGACATCCGCACTAGTATGTTAAGAAGTTTTATTTCTCTATTATAAGTGCTAGGAAGTCCAAACTTGCACAGATGATGCGTCTTTAAGAGTAGATCACAAATCTATGTTCAAATGTAGGTCATGACCTATATTTTCCGCTTGAGTGCACATGTTAGGAAGATTTGGGTATCAATGTTAAGAAGTTTTATTTCTCTATTATAAGTGCTAGGAAGTCCAAACTTGCACAGATGATGCGTCTTTAAGAGTAGATCACGAATCTATGTTCAAATGTAGGTCATGACCTATATTTTCCGCTTGAGTGCACATGTTAGGAAGATTTGGGTATCAATGTTAAGAAGTTTTATTTCTCTATTATAAGTGCTAGGATGTTCAAACTTGCACAGATGATGCGTCTTTAAGAGTAGATCACGAATCTATGTTCAATTCTAATATAACTTGATTCTTTTTCCCTATTAAGACAACAGACGCGAGCCGGGCTCTATTCTCCAATATAGGCCCTATAGCGATAAGCCACGCCTACCCATTTTCTGAAAGCAGATAAACCGGCAGGAACTGGTTTTTACCAAGAATCGAAAGGTCTAAGTTTGTCATCATTAGAATAGAAATAAAAAGTGACAAGCCGGGCTCTATTGTCTCATAATGCTCTCGCATCCTCAGCCAATCACATTTATCACCTCGCCGCTGACGCGGCTCAGTAATAAATGTGATTGGCTGAGGACGCTCGGGCATTATGAGACAATAGAGCCCGGCTTGTCATTTTTTATTTCTTAAATGTAGGTCATGACCTATATTTTCCGCTTGAGTGCACATGTTAGGAAGATTTGGGTATCAATGTTAAGAAGTTTTATCTCTCTATTATAAGTGCTAGGATGTTCAAACTTGCACAGATGATGCGTCTTTAAGAGTAGATCACGAATCTATGTTCAAATGTTGGTCATGACCTATATTTTCCGCTTGAGTGCACATGTTAGGAAGATTTGGGTATCAATAGAGTACACCCATTCAGGTAAAATTTGGGTTAATAAATGAAATACTCTACTTCCCTATTCTATTTTGGTTTTGTGTGGTATCATTTTTGTTGGTTCTCAGTAGGACAGGTTTTTAAATTCAAAACTGTGTATTCTTTGACTCCTACCATGATAGAATGCTGCCATGAGGTGAGCTTTGTAATCTATGATTACACTATGTTTTTTAAAGGAAGTCATATCATTCCCATATTCCATTGGGACATCACTGTCGAACAAACATTTCGGTCAGTTTATAAGAAATTTGGGTTATATTGAACTGTTCAGAAATAAACATCTGCTGTATGTACATGTATGTACATTGTATGTATGTTTTATGTATTTAGATGTATCTTTAGTTTCAGGGAAAATAAAGAAAAACTGCATGAGTATTGTACAGAACTTGCATACCCTGTGAGTATGAGAAAGAAAAAGAAAAAATATATATTGTACAAAATTCATACAAGATTGCCTTAAGTTTAAAGTATTGTATTTGAAAAGTTCAAAGCACATCATATAGAACCTGACTGAGATAGTGTTCCTATAACTGTAGGCATAGTAGAAGGAAGTGTTCTGACAGACATACAGAAAGACATACAGAAAGAAAGGAAATGAAGAGTCCTCAATGGCTTTGTTGGAGGGGACTTAAATTTGGGGATAACATGTTTATATAAATTTGTATGATTTACATGCATAAATTGTATGATTTTATGGTTGAAATACAGTTTTACCATGAAGCCTCAGAGGAATTAACTTTTGATGTCCTGTAAGATTGAAATATTTTGGTACTATCCCAGGTAACACAAAACATTTTCGAAATATTTTTGCATGGTTTCAAACGGGTTCTGTTGAAACATTTCCGACAAAACGTTCCAAGAAAATTTTTAAAACACTGTGCAGGTGTATAGAATGTTTCAAAAACGTTTTAACAACATTTAAGAGCGCTGAACAAAATGAAATGTTTCCAAAATTGTTTTATTGATAATTCTGGAACCATACAAAATCACGTTGACGTACTGATGTAGATGTAGATATATAACATATACTTAAATATTTTTGACATGTTTTTAAAACATGCTTGTGCTAATTTGGATGACAGTTTTCAGTTCTAAAGTTTGGTATTTGGTTAGGCTGATATCTACATGTACTTTTGTGTTCCGCAGACATGGTAGATGACCGCATAAATAACTGTTCATCAAAGTGAATATTGAAAGGCATGAACTATTGTGTACTGTATATTTTTCCTTTAAACAGCTAATGACTCATGGAATGGAAAAGAAAACATTACGATGGAAGTTTGTAGAATCCGTTGAACCTCCACGACTTGTCCAAGCTCGGACGATGGAGGCCATCTTGAAAAAGAATTACTATGCCCAAGTCACTGTGAGGTTTCATACCAAACAGGTAATGTATTTTTAAAAGTTTTAAATTCTTCTTGACCAATCAGAAAACAATTGTAAAAAAAATTGAATTTTGATTGGTCAAGATGAAATTCAAAATTAATAGGCTATATAAAGAATATCGTTAGTGAAGATTAAGAATTACAGTAGATGTATTATCATAGTAGCAGGACTTGGTGTAAGTCAATCTTGTTAAATCAGGCAACAGAGATTAGTCAACGGAATATTAGATCAAGCACAACATTTATTTTACATGTGAACAATGGATAGTAATTATAATTAAAGTAGTCACTAAATACATGTATTTACTGCATGTTAAGTTGAAGGCATCTGGAAAAGAATTGAAGGATCACCCTATCTTCAACATTGCACCTTTTTGGGGACTTGCACTTTATGAAGTCATAATTAATGAAAAAGTCTGCGGAAATATTGTTGTTTATGACATGATAATGTGTAAGGTTTCACAGGAAGTGCAGTGTCAGACATGTCACAATCTAGCAATTAACGATATGGACGACCAGATAAAATCATGCTCTATCCTCTCAGGTCTATTTACTACCACTTTGACAATTGATTCCCTCATTGCCTTCAATAAAATGTACTGATGTAAATATTTGCAGATAGTTTGAGACTTTGATTTGAATGAAATTAATCTTAAATTGAGATATACATGTATATAAACTGTAGATATAGGAAAAGATGTGGTGGCAAGATGTATTAGAATAAATATTACAGGAATTTAGTACATGTATAAGTTTCGTATGTGTTTTTCTTTAACAGATAATGGCATTGTACGATCAGTTCGGTCGACTAATGTACGGAAGTAACAGCATAGTCAAGAATATACTAGAATACATTGTGTTTGAGAAACATATTTCCAATGTGTATGGTAACTGGCGAATTCACTCTAAGATTGTACCTGATTGGATGCCAGAGGGAGATCCTATCGTCAAAACCTTCATTTTAGATCGTCCTGAGAAACCGCCAGAAAAAGAGGAAGAGGAAGTTTTGAGCCAGGAAGCCAAAGAGGATGAGAACGAAGCAAAAGGCAAAGATCAACCAATTGCAGCATAGTGTGTTCTAAATATAGCTCATCTGTTCTAAAAATAGCTTGTCCCGCCACATCACACACTGTTCTAAAACAGCACGACATGTACGTTCACATTGTATTGACTGAAAATGTGACTGATGTCCATTGTAACTTTTGTTCAAGTATCTACAATGAAAATGCAAGCTATCTATCATAATGGTTAATATGAATAAGTCTTATTAAAGATTATAAAGATTCTTTGTAGTCATCTTTCCCTTGCAAGTGGAGGAGCTCTGCCATGTTTTCGAAAGATTTCTAGACGATCCGTCCACAAACCATTCCGTCCACAATCATCCGTCCCCAGACAATCCATCCAAAAACCGATCCGTCCACAGTGTCTGAGACGATCCGTCCACCATTCATTTTTAATATTTACCAAGTATAAATGAGTGTCCAAGATGATCCATCCAGGCACTATTTATTTGAGCAACGGAGACGATCCCTCATGCTAACCGGCGCGCTACCTCTACGCCACCGGAGTAGTTGCCATCTCAGTCGATTAGAAGGTATTTAAAGTTTCTACTGACGCTCCGCCCACTTCTTATTCATGTAGAAACGTTAAATTACCTTCTACCTATACATGAAGTGACGTAGATACAATGTAATAGACAAACCGTCTACTGTCAAGTCTTAACTATTTTTCAAAAGTCTGTTCTGTCCTGTAGTACTAAATACTAGTTAAGAAGAATGTAATAAGAAAGCATTGTGTATTAAGGAACACAATGACCCCCCCCCCTTCCCCGATGACAAATGTGAAAGAAATGTAGTAATGTGAATAAGGGATGGAAGGATGATGAGTAATGATAATCTAATCTTATTACAAAATAAACAAAATGTTTTTCATAAAAAACGGATGTCTCCCTCCTCCCTCTAAGTTACTTTGACCTTGGGCCAAAATGCAAAATGATGTGAAACCTTTGAGTCATGGGCAACATCATACTAAAACATGAAAGTGATTCATTACATTGTTTGAGGTAAAGCCCAAACATGATTGGCATATACAATTTCATTATAAGCATATTTAAAGAAATTGACTTTGGTCACATGACCTTGGATATAGGTGATCTGAAACCTACACTCACTGACGAGGGTTAAGTACCCGAAACATGCATTTCTATTCCATGCTGCAAACTTATCTGCTTTTAAATGATGCTATTGAATTTGAAGACGTTTAACATTGTATGGATCATGAGCAACAAAAACTGAATTAGTGATTGGATACACGGTTCAAAATATAAAGCCTAAACATTATTAGCATAGACAATTTCTGCCTGGACATGCTTAGCATATACAATTTCATTACCAAAGTAAGAAGCTACCTTAACCATGTGACCTTGGGACAATGTGATAAGAAACATTCAGTCCTTAGAAACAACATACTAAAATATGAAAACAATTGTAAGAAGGGTTCAGGAGATATAGCCCAGACAATATTAGTACGTACAATTTCATTAAAAAGAACTAAATGATCTTGACCTTGGGCACATTACCTTGGGTCAAGATGATAAGAAACCCTCCAATCCTGAGCAACAGCATACTATAGTATAAGAGTGATCCAGTATATGATTCCACAGATATAGCCCAGACTCAATAGCATTTACAATTTCATTAAAAAATGTAATACTTGACCTTAGTCATATGACCTTGGATCAAGGAGGTGTGAAACCTTTGGGTCATCAGCACCATCATACTAAAATATGACGTGATCCGATCACGGTTCAAAAGATTAAGCCTGGACATAATACATGTAACAAATACAATTTCATTCAAAATATACTAATTGACCTTGACTTTGGTCACATGACCTTGAGTCAACGTGATGTGAAACCTTTACGTGATAAGCAACACCATACTAAAATATGACGGTGATCTGATAAATAGTTAAAAGAGATAAAGCCCCAATGGGATAGCATGTACAATTTCATTCAAATGTACTTAGTAACTTTGACCTTGATCAAATGACCATGGGTCCAGGTGAAACCTTTTGGTCATGACTAAATACATTCTTAAACTTGAAAGCAATCCAGTATGCGGTCCAAGGGATAAAGCCTAAACAAGAATGTATATACAATTTCATTAAAAATGAAGTAAGTGACCTTGGCCTTGGGTCAAGGTGATTTGAAGCCTTCGGGTCATAAGCAACAACATACTAAAATATGAAAGTTATCTGGCAAACGGTTCAAGGGATATAGCACGGACTGGACTGTATGTAAAGTTTCATTAAAAATGCACTAAAGTGA
Organism: Pinctada fucata; assembly: GCA_028142955.1. Taxonomy (NCBI): domain Eukaryota; kingdom Metazoa; phylum Mollusca; class Bivalvia; order Pterioida; family Pteriidae; genus Pinctada; species Pinctada fucata. The sequence goes on from AP027108.1 coordinate 10,001,273, forward strand.
CCTTGACCTTGGTCACATGACCTTGGGTCAAGGTGATATGAAACCTACGGGTCATAAGCAACAACATACTAAAATATGAAAGTGATCCTGCAAACGGTTCAAGAGATATAGCCCGGACAGGAATGTATGCATAATTTCATTAAAAATGCACTGAGTGACCTTGACCTTGGTCACATGATCTTGGGTCAAGGTGATGTGAAACCTACCGGTCATAAGCAACAACATACTAAAATATGAAAGTGATCCTGCAAACGGCTCAAGAGATATAGCCCGGACAGGAATGTATGCAGTATTTCATTAAAAATGCACTAAGTGACCTTGACCTTGGTCACATGACCTTGCGTCAAGGTGATGTGAAACCTTCGGGTCATAAGCAACAACATACTAAAATATGAAAGTGAACCAGCAAACGGTTCAAGAGATATAGCCCAGATAGGAATGTATGCATAATTTCATTAAAAATGCACTAAGTGACCTTGACCTTGGTCACATGACCTTAAGTCAAGGTGATTTGAAACCTTCGGGTCATAAGCAACAACATACTAAAATATGAAAGTGATCCTGCAAACGGTTCAAGAGATATAGCCCGGACAGGAATGTATGCATAATTTCATTAAAAATGCACTAAAGTGACCTTGACCTTGGTCACATGACCTTAAGTCAAGGTGATTTGAAACCTTCGGGTCATAAGCAACAACATACTAAAATATGAAAGTGATCCTGCAAACGGTTCAAGAGATATAGCCCGGACAGGAATGTATGCATAATTTCATTAAAAATGCACTAAGTGACCTTGACCTTGGTCACATGACCTTGGTTCAAGGTGATGTGATACCTTCGGGTCATAAGCAACAACATACTAAAATATGAAGGTGATCGGGCAAACGGTTCAAGAGATCTAGCCCGGACAGGAATGTATGCATAATTTCATTAAAAATGCACTAAGTGACCTTGACCTTGTTCACATGACCTTGGGTCAAGGTGATGTGAAACCTTCGGGTCATAAGCAACAACATACTAAAATATGAAAGTGATCGGACAAACAGTTCAAGAGATATAGCCCGGACAGGAATGTATGCATAATTTCATTAAAAATGCACTAAGTGACCTTGACCTTGGTCACATGACCTTGGGTCAAGGTGATGTGAAACCTTTTGGTCATAAGCAACAACATACTAAAATATGAAAGTGATCGGGCAAACGGTTCAAGAGATATAGCCCGGACAGGAATGTATGCAGTATTTCATTAAAAATGCACTAAGTGACCTTGACCTTGGTCACATGACCTTGGGTCAAGGTGATGTGAAACCTTCGGGTCATAAGCAACAACATACTAAAATATGAAAGTGATCGGGCAAACGGTTCAGGAGATATAGCCCGGACACGATGTGTGACAGACGGACAGACAGACGGACGACGAATGCAAAATATATGTCTCCTCCCTGTTGGGGGGGGGGAGACATAATACATGCCTTACTCCATGATACATGTATAAATGCACTGTGGATGGACTTACTATTGCATACACCTGTACCATTATACATGTAAGTATACGGTGGACGGATCGTCTAATACAAAAGACAATCGTATACATGTATATTAGCATTCCAGGATATGGTGGATTGATCTTCTAAAACAATACGACATGTACCTCTTTACATACATGGCATATACAACAGTGGACGGATCGTTTAAAACAATGCAACATACCCCTTCACATACATGGCATACGCAACGGTGGACAGACCGTCTTAAATGTGTTTGAAGACAGATTGTCTGGGAACGGATCAACTTTACATGTGTAAGCAAAACCTAGTGGAAAAGACACACTAAATAAAGCCTGTGTTTGTTAAACAGGAATGCCCCCGATGGCATCTTTGTTAGTATAAACACCATTTTCTGTTGAGTACGTGAAAGGTCAAAGTCAAAGCGACGAAGTCAAAACTTTTGGTATCAATGAAATGGTCTTCTCACAAGGAAAACACATGTGAAATATGAAAGCCCTATCACTTACTATTCAAAAGTTATGCCCAATGTTAAAATTTTTGAAAAGTAGGTCAAAGGTCAAGGTCAGGGTCACGAGGTCAAAAAAATTTGTTATCAATGAAAAGGGTTTGCACAAGGAATACACATGTGAAATATGAAAGCCCTATCACTTACTATTCAAAAGTTATGCCCAATGTTAAAATTTTTGAAAAGTAGGTCAAAGGTCAAGGTCAGGGTCACGAGGTCAAAAAAATTTGTTATCAATGGAAAGGTCTTGCACAAGGAATACACATGTGAAATATGAAAGCCCTATCACTTACTATTCAAAAGTTATGCCCAATGTTAAAATTTTTGAAAAGTAGGTCAAAGGTCAAGGTCAGGGTCACGAGGTCAAAAAAATTTGTTATCAATGGAAAGGTCTTGCACAAGGAATACACATGTGAAATATGAAAGCCCTATCACTTACCATTCAAAAGTTATGCCAAATGTTAAAATTTTTGAAAAGTAGGTCAAAGTTCAAGGTCAAGGTCACGAGGGTATAAAATTTTGGTATCAATGGAAAGGTATTGTCACAAGGAATACATATGTGAAATATGAAAGCCCTATCACTTACCATTCTAATGTTATGCCCAATGTTGAAATTTTCGAAAAGTATGTCAAAGGTCAAGGTCACGAGGTCAAAAATTTTGGTATCAATGGAAAGGTCTTGTCACAAGGAATACACGTGAAATATGAAAGCCCTATCAATTACCATTCAAATGTTATGCCCAATGTTAAAGTTTTTGAAAAGTATGTCAAAGGTCAAGGTCACCAGGCCAAAAATTTTGGTATCAATGGAAAGGTCTTGTCACAAGGAATACACATGTGAATTATGAAAGCCCTATCACTTTCCATTCAAATGTTATGCCCAATGTTAGAGTTTTTGAAAAGTAGGTCAAAGGTCAAGGTCACCAGGCCAAAAATTTTGGTATCAATGGAAAGGTCTTGTCACAAGGAATACACATGTGAAATATGAAAGCCCTATCACCTTCCATTCAAAAGTTATGCCCAATGTAAAAGTTTTTTTTTCGGACAAACGGACGGACAGGCCAAAAACTATATTCCCCCGAATCTGTGATTAGGGGGGATAACAATTAACCATAACACTTTCAAATTTACATCAAAAGGACACCATGACAAGATAAAAAAGCTTTTCACTTATCAAGGTCAAAGGTTGACTCATTGACATGTATATAGTGCCATTTGATGTACTGGTTTGTCTATTGCAATGAACTGTGATATTTGATATACATGTACATTGTACCATGTTTTACATGGTACCCCATTTTTTCATAAACCAAAGTTACTTCCCATTTAACGTAGACTGATTATGACGTCATCAAATTCTATGGAAACAGTCCTAAAAGTCTGGGAAATGACGGTATAGAATCAACGTTACCATACCATTTTCATGACGTCACAATGGTTTTACATCAGATACCTTCTATGAGGGGAAAAAAATGTATTCCGCAAAGACTCAATACCGGTAATTGCACAAGCACACCAGTATCGAAAGTTGTTACCTCCGTGTAATATTTCAGGATCTCAAAATTGTACTCATTTGAAGCTGTAAGCTTTTCCTATAGAAAAACTGTACAACACCCCGATTCTCCTCAAAGGAAGCAACTGTTGAGGTCATTCTTACAGCATTGAAACATGCCTGGGAAAATCAAGTTCAGACAGGGAATCATGTTTATAACAAAATACTTTCACATACATATTTTAGTGAAATTAAGGGGAAACAGGCCAATAATGGGCAAATTGATATAATATGCATTAGCAAAATCAAGAATTAGATTCTTAGACAGAGTTTTCTTCATAATCTACATGTATAATAATTATAGATACACAATTTTGAAAAGTCTTGAATTAGTGCACTCTTAACAGCGCTAACTCCACTAAAATATGATTGTAATATGCTAAATTAAGTACACGTACATTTGTAACCATATGGCCTCTCCCCCACAATAATTATGCAAATTGAGTATTTTGATCTTTAATTAATTTCCATTTATTTTTGTTTATGGGATATTTCCAATCGCCTAGGAGAAGATAACTCTAATTTCAAACGTTAACTTTACGATCACGTGCTAAACTGATGTAATTGAAATTATTGTCATTCCCACCAGTGTGTAACCCTGTGTCTGTCAATACGAGGTGTTCTTGGGTCAATTGACAGCAACAGAAACTATAGTGGTTCGCCTGTCACAGATCTGGGTGCAATAGACGAAATGGCGAGGATCTGTTCTAAGTTTAGGCAACTTTGTTTATACGTCTGAATTCCAATTTAGTCATGAATTTCGATGGCAATTTCCACCTGATTGTGAAATATCCCAGGCTCCCAATATATACTGCGCGCATGATTTTGTATGTTAGATTCAAGAGATTCATTCTCATACTGCTGTAATCCTCATGTTACTAGTTTTAAAATGACTTAAGTGATTCCATAATTTGTAGTCTTGATAGGGCTACACATTACTGCCCAAACTGACCATTACTTGAAAGGATCATAAAATGTGAAGATAATACTGAGTACCCGTGTTTGAGTGGTTCATATTTTATTAAAAATGGAACAACAATATATCAAGGCTTAACATGTAATCTTAATAAAGTAACAGATTCAACCTACTATCGGACCACTTCACTTCAGATCACCATAAGTGATAAGAATAACATACATAGTAACCTGCTCTTACAATATTGATACATTTGTATTATGGTCGTATCGTTGTTTATTGGGAAGAAAAAAATGATTTGCCTGGAAAAAATCAATTGTTCAATTTAGAGATTTACAAAATTTCATTTCTACATTGATGAATTTTCATTGGAATATTAGCAATTCAACGTTCAAGTGCTTCAAAAATTGCATGCCAAAAACTATTAAATTCAAATGCAACTTAATAAATGTTCTGTTTATGTCCCCACCTCATACGTTTCAAGTATCTTCCCCATCTATAATTACTTGAACAATCATCAAATTCTGTCCTGCAGAATAAAACTTGTCACAAGTCAAGGAGAAGTTTTCTATAACTACATGTACTTCAGCTGTACCAAAATAATTATGGATGAAGATAAATTTATATTTGCACTTTGACATTAATTCTTCTACCAATGATTCAGATTTGCAAATTCTATAGATTTACATATACATGTACATTTTGTATTTTATTGAGTTGCGCAAATATTATGCAAACTACTATTAATTCATTTCAATGCTCTACCCTACCTTAAAATTTTCTTCTCACAGCAGATCATTTAAATTCATTATATGTGTAAGTAACTTGAGTAACATTACGCTTAAATGCATGAAGTAAGAAATGCACTTAGCATAAAAAATGGTAAAAAAGACGCAATCAAACCAGTTCAAAAATCAACTATTTTTGTCTACTATGAGCACACATTTAAAACCGGTGATTATTTGCAAAAAAATATAGATACATGTTTATGTAACAATCAGTGTGATTCAAAAATATGTGATTCAACTTTTTATAATTCAAATGATGATATTTTACTTTACATAAAGCAGTACAAAAAACATTCCCGCAGTAATATACATGTAATATGGAAAATAAAGCAATTCAATAATAAGCACCAAAATCTTTTTTTTAATTCTCAGCCTCTGAAAATTCTCCACCAATTTTGATTATTCTTCGAAGAAATGATTTCAATTCTTAAATTAATATTTTCAGACCATAAATACATGACAAATATCATTTAACGAACGGAAATTCCTAGCAACATTCTTCATTCATTCACTTTCTATTACGAGAGGTTCACACATGTAGCTATATGTATTCTTCCCTCTTTAATCTGGTGGCCACTCAAAAATAGTTTTCACATCTCAAAGGACATGGAGAATTTATGATAAAACTCCCGATATAAATCCTACAAAATGGCAAATCAAAATAAATACTCGCTGGAATCAAAAAGGAGGTAACAAGAAGTGTACAGCTTGCTCATTAATTATACATTTATATATACTATAACAAACAATAAGGAAATCAAATTTATTTGTGAAATCAAAACAAATGCTTTCTAACAAAATAAGAATGTTTTGGCTGAATAAATTGGAAAGTACATGTATAATTAAAAGGCAAATCTGAATTTTCTCAAAAATTCTCAAATTATATTTCTATTGATATGTAGCACTGTTTATGTACAAAATACATGTACCTCATAAGGTAACCTACAATTTACATGCATTCCATATTTTGTATTTCTCCGAATTTTTTATTTCGCTTGACAAATTTTTTTTCTAGTCATTACTTAAAAATTATAATGTGAATCATTATCGAATCAAGTAATATAAAGAAACCTTTGTTTGATTACTTTGAAATCATTAAATCACACGAGGGCTCAATTTACTTGCATTTTGAATTTGTATACATCTTGAATAATTGAAAAATAAGCTAAATTTGTAATTATGCGCACATAAATGCATTATCTCAATAAACAATAGACGACCAAAATCCAACGACTGACTTATTTGGAGGAGAGCAATACAGGGATTTAAAGAAAATTTAATAGTAAATCAATTTTACCTTCATTAATAAAAAAGAATTGACCCTGATTTGAAAATACTTTTACCTTTGCGAGGTACGTGTCTTTTAATTTTGAGTCGACGTTTGAAATTTGAGATTCAAGAGCTGTGGGGTTTGGTACAAGAACTGTGAAACAAGTTGAGCAGTCTGTGGTGAAAGCAGAAAAAATCAACTTTTATGGTTTTCCATGGAATCTGAAGTATTAACATTACAACAATGTGCAAGGAGGGGGGGGGGGGCTGGGGTGGGGTGGGGGTTAACTACATGTATAAAGACCTGCCAGGGAGGGGAGGGGTCACTATAAAGACTTGCTAGTTGTGTGTTGGCGGGGGGGGGGGGGGGGGGGGGTCAGGTTCATCAGACTGGCATCTTGTCATAAGTCAACTTTTCTTAACATACATGTATTATAATATACATGTACCTGTATATACTTACATGTATATAATATGCCCAAGTAGATGGGGACTTCTCTCATGTACATGTTGTAAGATTGCCATTTTATCTCTGTCAAGAATGCTTCACATGTTCTTGCAAGAATTAAATAAGTGGTTCAGAATTTCTGAAGACCAATGTTTCACTATACAATGCAAGTTTCTTCAACTTGCTGCCATAAATACTTCACCGAAATTCTCATACATGTAACTCTAGCAGAATGTGTTGATTTATAGTATATGCTCAAAGATAAGAGTTTTCTGTATTTCTAAAATTGGCCCCAGAAATAGAATAACCTTACAGTAAGAAAATAGGAAACTCGCTGAGTATCTAAGTATCCAAGGAAATATACACACAATATATCGCCTCAATCACAATTATACATGTATGAACTCCCTTCTTTGTTGACAATTTTAGTCTATAAATGTTTGTTTCAGGAGAGGTCCATGTAAAGCAGTTTGCAGGAATCCACAGATAGCACACATTTCTAGACATCAATTACCCTGGCCCTAATATCAGCAAAGCTTAGCATTTGGGGACTTAATGAAATCCTGAGCAATTTAAATCATTACGTTAATTCTACAAAACCTTACAATATTGGGGAATAGGAACATTTCAAAACAACCCTTTGTATACTTGTACTCCCAATCCTACTGGCATGCATGGAGATGTACATGTATGCTTTGGCTTTTGGCACAGGGACGAACACCATCTTCGTTCCACTCGTCTTCACCTAGTTCAAAATCGGCACATTCAGGGAAAGAAAATTCCCCTCACTCCTTATAGAATACCTTAACGAAATTTCTTGGAATTTACTCTTCTCTCTTGGGCTAATAAATACATAAAATCTGTCAATCACAATGTTTGATATCCTAATACTGGGTGTGTCATGTCTGCGGACCTTTGAATTTTGGAAGCATGAGTCCGAATTTGGATTCCATTCCGTTAAACGTAGCTAAGGCCAAGCGGTACCCTCCTATGTGATCTGGGTTACGGGAAAGCTGTTCCTCAATCTGAGTCGATCTTGCCTCGGAACCTTCAGGTCGCCTGAAAATTAACGTCACTCATGTACATTGACAGAAAAACTACTTGCCTGAATCAAATTAAATTTGTAAAATCTTTTTATTGAAAATGACTTTAAAGGAGGTCAGTCTACCACAAAATACAGAGAAACAATCTGGAGTAAAAATATTTGAATTCTGATAAATAAAGATTGGGGAAATTCCCACTGTGTAACACTAAAAGTTAAACTTTTTAAGTTTTCATACTTACTTTCCTCCGAAGTCCACATAGAGGGCCCTCTGTAGAACTTCATAAGTCAGCAGTGTTACACCAAACTGGGGGGAGGATCGGAAAACACGAGCTGAAATTATGATTATAAAATGTTAATCATCTTATAACTTCAAAATCATCATCATAATCAAAAACTTCAGGTGCAATGTACTAGATGAGTGGTAAAAGTGTCCAATAATTTTAATTTGTAAAATTCAAATTATCAGGAATATCATCTAATAGAAATTCAGAGTACATGTAAATGACATTAACAGTTTTCTTAACAATATTTCAAACAGTAGAAAAGGAAACAGACAATTAAACATACAAGTCAAGTCATGATTTTTACCGTAGAATTTGGGTTTACATGTTCATGTTCACATTTTCTCTACTACATGTAATACGACTTCATATACTAAACCCACACATAACCCATGAGCATAACCAAGCTATGAACAGAAAACTCTTGAGTCAAATAATGTCTTTTGTCTTCCTTAATACATGTACGTTAATTACATGGAAAACCTATACATGAATCAATCAACAATGCCAGTAAAGTCCTTGCCTGGAGTGCCTTTCCAGAAGGCCCAGCCTCCCTCCTCTTTCCAGATTTTCCGTACACAGTCTATAACACCATTATACGCGGTTTGACCTGTACGAGCTTGTACCTGGAGACGTGTCTTAATCACATCAGCTGGTGTGGGAATAGCTGCGGCTGGCATACCTGGTATGTATATAGACATAGGCAATTTAAACTTATTAATTTGTAACAAAAATGGTACTAAAACCAACTTTTTCCTTTGCTTTCACCTCCTCAATGACTAAAGGGCTTATTCAATGAAATTTGAGGATATGTTAGATGGATCTGGAGTCGTATGTCATCCTATGTACATGTATAACAATTAGTGTTGTATAATCGGAAAAATTTCATAATCGATTATCGGTTTATAATCGGAGAGGATTTTAATCGATTATTTCGATTTAATCGGAAATAATTCTTTTTTTGTTTTTACAGACAGAAATATGACAAGTAATGAATAAACTTCACTAAATCTTATGCTATTATACATAGCAAAATGTCTAGAAAGAACTCCAACCACAGAATGATAAAATCCTGTCTAGTAAATGAAATATTTTGTCAAGATCACAGCAGTAATGGAGTCAAAACAAATATGTGATTGTAATAGTCGACTTCTATTTTAAACAGCATATGCAGGGATGAGGGGGGGGGGGGGGGGAAGGGGGGGGGGGGGGGGGTCCATACGACCCAAGAGTTAACTTAAGATCAAGCAATATCTTCGTGGTAACATAACTGTGAAATTCACTGTCCCTATCCTTCTTACAAAGCTCAGGAGTTCGGCGTAAAAACTAAAAAGTTTTTTTTAGTCAAGTAGATATTGACATATCGCAGGGCCCGTATCGTATCTGACGTTGAAGTTACATGTATCTATAAGAGTACTTGTCATTACTATTAAATTCAATGAGAATCCATTGTATGCCTTAGAGAATGTATCCTTTTCAAATTATTTACGCTATGCCCGGAACTTTAACCCGTAGAAACGATCGTTAATCTACTTTCGTTTTATTCGTACTTGTCATACGCGATTATTCGTACTTGTCATACGCGAATTGGACCGAAAACTATGTCATTCTTTTCCATGTTGAATATTTCCGATTATAATCGATTCTTAAAAACATAATCGATTAATCGAAATCGAAGGGTATTAGCGATGATGTTGCCGATAATCGTTACAACACTAATAACAATCTTTCCGTACCTGCTATAGTGGCAGCCAGGAGTAGAGTACCAGGAGAGTTGTAGCCGTTCTCATCAGCCAGCCATTTCTTTGTACGAGCATAAGCAGGGAAGTATATAGCCGAGAACGGTATGTCTCGTAGAAAACATGCCCTAGAACCCTGTAATTTAAGATAATACATGTACATGTATGTAATAATTTTAGATAAATGTGTATGTACCTAGCAATCAAATTAAAAGTACCTGAGAACACGAGTTGTACAACATGCTTTAGAATTAGTCGACTTTTGAAAAGGAAATTTCAAGAAAATACATGTACCTGTATTTCATAAACATGACCTACACTGGATCCTATAAAATTCTGAAGTTATACTTCATGTAGATTTGTTTTACATAATACATGTATTGTTAAAATTTGGGTTAACATGTGCCTTTTCCCCATAAAAATTAATGGAAAATAGAAAGTTTTTTTTTTTCTACTGCAATGCTCTTCAATCATTTAAAATTTTCATGCAAACGCAGTGCTCAAAGTTGGAAGAAATTACTAAGTAAAAATGTAATAAATTAACATCCAGCCTAACTTATGAATAGCTACATGTACATGTAAATGTATATTTGTTTGATAACAGTGTGAAGCATAAAAAAATATAAATTTATGATTTCAAACTTCACTTACACTTACACTGTACATAAGAACATTTTCATACCTTGTAAAGCCCTAGAAATCCGAGTTCACGGACGACTTTAATGGCGCTGACCTTTTGACCTTTACTGACTACCTCCCCTGCCACCTGGAGTCGGATTTTGACGATTTCTAGGGGATTGGTAAACATGACCTGGGAGGCACCTGCCTACAAGAATAGAAGGGAAGTCAAGCATGATATAATTCATTCCTTAATTACATGTAGGTTTGGTCATTACCACTTTTGGGTAAATGATATTTGAGGTGTCATCATGCAAGATCAATGTTACGATGGTATTCATAAAACTAAAAATTATTGAATTAAGTCATGTATAGAACCTTAATGTACTGGTAATTCAGATTCTGAGTACAGTTCTAGCTTCTATGCATTATATTAAAATGCATTTACATGTAGGAAAGCTGTATCTATTTACATGTATATAACTTCCCAGGAAATGTTGCCATTTTCATATTAAACTTGAAATTTGATATGTATAAATTAAGTGCACAAACTTTTACTGTGAACCACACTCCTTCTAAACTTTATTTTCAGTAACATAATCTTAGATGGCACTTTTTACAATTACATACGTATACTTACAGTTCCACCAGCCACCATTTCTGCCCATAAAGGTAAAGAGCCGTCCTTGTTAAGGAATCGACCTCCAAGCTTGTCTCTCATTAAATCATTCATCTGAAAAAAAAAGACATGTTAAAATGAGAGTTGGGCATACAAGAATTACAAAAATACATGTTTATCATAGGAAAAAGTTTTCTATTCATCACAAGCCACAAGTACATGTACATGTAAGTTATCTTCGGCTTTACAGTGAGTGTTTATCATGCAAATTGAATCATCATGTTTTGAAATTCATATACATGTACATCTTATTGTAATCTTGATGAAATAAAAAATCGATGTTATGAGGTCAAAAAGTTAGAAAGTACATGTACCAACAAAATTTCTATTACCTCATGACATACATACATGTACATACATCAAATATGTACATGTACGTTATCTTAGGATGTTTAAATACCTAAAGAACTTACTGTAAGTTTAATGGCTTTCTCCGGGGCGACACCCACCAGTTGAGGAGCCAGTCCTCTGTATAACCCAAAGAATCCTTCGTGTCGTAGCACCTTTTTGAAGCAGTCAAAGCTATTTTTATACATTAATTCTCCGACCATTGAGGTAGTTCTCTGGTTCTGCATTCTGGTTTTGACGAGATCTATCGGATACACCGCTGTTGCTCCAGTTGCTAAAAATAGTAACAAGAAATTTGAACATAAAAGTACCTGAAATGGTGAAAATAACCCCTAACATATATCATTTTGGAATCATGACCTTGGCCTTTAAACTCTAATTCTAAAAATCTATAGTATTTTTACTTTTCAGCATTGCAATTTTGATCATGCAATTATTCAATTTCCATTGTTTTTCTTCAGGAACGATGATAATGATTGTCCGAGAAATTTTGTTGATAACTGCATCAACCATAACCTGAAGAACGTACTTAGCAACGTCATAAGCAACATTGCTAGCAACACAATTTCAAAGCTGCAAATTAACATTAAAATGCAAGGAAATGAAATTATAAGTAACCACACGCACGATGCAGTTTTCCCTCAATTTCTTGTGTTGATATCTCGATCAACCAAAAAAAATATAACAATAATGATTCCTCAAGCGTATATAATACATAATGGTTTTTAAAGATCAAACTAAGGCTTAAGGTTGAGTCTGAATTCTGTCCACATGGTTTAATTACATGTCATCTTGGCTATGACCTTTGAATTGTCTTTGATGATCAGGAGTTCACAGCTCTGATTTAGCACAGTAAGAAAAGAACATCAATAAAAGCACTGTTCAAGAACAGGAATGTTGCCTGTTGCATATTTGACCTTAAATACCTATCCTTGACCTTGAAAGTGACTTTGACCTACATGTATATTGGGTGCTGAGTCTCTTCCTGGTTTACCATCCCTACAAGTTTAAAAGATGTCTGATGTACATGTATATCAAGTAAGTTATAACCATACATGTGAAAGTGTGACTACCAGACAGACCGACGGATGCTGGACAAAGTGATCCCTAAATGACGCTCTTGCGTTGCAGGCGACATAACAAAAGCTATGCATCATATCCCACCTCCTGCCAAGGCACCGAGAGCAAATCGGTAGACGTTCTCCGCTATCTGCAATAATACGGTCCTCTCCGTGTGCTGCTCGTAGTTAATTTTCTCCTGTAGGTGACAGATATCAATATATACGTAATATGGTGTGATATGAAAATAATATTAAATATCAAAGTGTAACGTTTATTTTTTTTCAAATCTTTCCTTCTTTGTTATGAATGACCTAAATACACTGTACCATTAGTAAAGATGAGGTACAAATGTTTCATAGAAGTAAAAGGAATCAGCCATATAAATTCTATTTTCTTTGAAATACATGTGTCTGAACCGTACTTCAATTTATTCTTACTTGTCAACAACATCCGATTCACATCTTCTGCAATTTTATAACAATCTAACCAAAATTTTTTCATCAGATATATGTATATAATTGACCCTTCCATACAATCCTGTACTTCATTATAAAATGAAGCTAGCTAATGGTTTTATCTTAATGTCATATTGAAAATACAAATGTACATGTACTGCCAAATTTTGTTATTATCAGTGTCTTGCTGTATGACTGGATTACTAGCAATTAAGATATTATAATGGTAATTAAGCTATTATAATGGCAATTAAGCTATTAAGACTCTTGATACATGTACATAGCTTAACTGAAGCAGCAATTAAATCGGCAAGGCAAAGTGCTTTTCAGTCAGACACACAATAATGTTTGAGAAAAACCAATGCTCAAGTCAGTGTCTTTCCGTAATACATATAGCTTTAGTCATACAGTTACATAAAATGTTAGTTTTGGTTTATGGAAAGGAACAGGATGGGAACCATATGTACACAAATGTACATTGTACAAGTTTTCTGTCATTTTCACTCTGAGTAAATCAAAGTGATCTTACCAGTCTATGATTACATGTAGATGAATTGTGTAAATTGATTGACAACTAAAAACGATTATCTCCGAACCATTTTGAATAAACAAAATATTTACATATCATATGATTTAAATTAAAGATTTTAAAAGCATTCAGATTGACAAACCGATTTAACGAGTTAAAGCGAAAACAATTTTTGATGCTTGAGCATACAGTCACATGTAATTTCCATGCTAATACAGTCATATTTTTCAATAATTGCTTACAAGCTTGCAACTTAAAGCAGAAATGCTAAGTAAATGAGCAGTACATTTAACAGTACCAGTACTTGACATTTTTATCAGAAAAAGAAAGCTACAATTTTGTTACAATTGAGAGAAGTTTGAGAAAAAATTCAGTGCCTTCAATAAAAGTTACATGTATAACAAGTAAAATGTGATCTTACATGTATATTTCAAAGAAAATTACCTCAATTTGATTCTGTACGCATAATATTAAAGGATAATATATACAATGTATATGTATATGTATCAATTTCTCAAAAAAACTTGTCATGCAGATATATACAGCTAAATTATACATGTCTAGTAATACTAGCGTCAGCAAAACTTTATTTGTAAAATGTCAGAGAGTCAGGTAGGTTGGGTAAACAACAATACAAAGTTTATTTATGGATTATACATGTATTTTCTTCTAGTAAACTGGTTATTAAACATGTTAAAGCTGACAAAAAGGGAAAAATTCAAACGTATATTTTCGAATTTATTCTATCAGCAACATTTCTGTCACAAAATGTTATAAAATCTACATTAAGTACTTTAAAAAAACAATATTTGTGTAAGTTTTGCCAAATGTTGAGGTGATAACATCTCAGTTATAAAAAGATCAAAACTACATCATGGAAAATTGTTACTAGTTGCTCGCCCTTTTCTACTTAACTACTTTACAAATGTCTAACATCCTGCTTTTTTACTTTAGCAATGCCTCTCTTAACTCTCTTTTTAACTTTACTACATGTACATCTCTAATAAATCCCGTTTATAATTACACCAACATCTACATGTATCTTGAATACTTTTTTCACTTTATCAACATCTCTCTGCAATTTCATTTTTACTTTACTTAATTCCTTATTTATGTACATGTACACATATTTAAATCAGAACCCAAGATCCTGTACTAACATCTCTCAAAAGTGACAGAGACTTTATTAACATCTCCATTCTGCTTTACTAAGGTCTCTTTCAAAATCCCTTTTATAACTTTACAAACGTCTCTTTTTCTTTTTTTAACTTCAGTAACGTCTGTCTTAAATCCCGTTATTTACCTCACTAATGTCTTTATCATAAATCGGAGATACTTTACCTGTGCTATCTGCATCTGTAATGTGAACGGAGTTTCTCTACCCTCCAGGGGAGATAAGTCACAAATATCATCATAACTAACTCTCCTAAAAGTAAAGATTTGTACTTTTTTATACACTGTACATGCTGAAGGTACATGTATGTCTAAAGAGCACTTTATATCATTCATATTGCATGTGATATCTTGAATACCAGAAAATAAGTATCATGAATATACATGTAAATATGCAGCGTAAATGGCACTTGATCTTGCTATTTGGGTCTAATTTCTATATGATATAATTGAGCTTTGATCCAAATTTCAAACTACAGGTGTTTGTTTTCCATTAATTTCATATTTTGGAAAAAACGAATCATCTAATACTCTTTGAATTGAATAATCAAGTTACTGTATGAGGAACATAAAGTTTTCATTTGTGGTGAATCATTTTTAAAAAATGTGCAGCTGACAATTTCACCTTGATAAACAAAAGAAAGTTGCTTCCTAACAAAACATCTATATTTGTAGACTACATTGTACATGTTCATGTAAATATTTAATGTACATATACATGTATATATTGTCCCCTCACAAGAAGCAAGTGCCTTGAATTTGTAGAATTAGAAGAAATAATATTGTCTACACAAGTTCATCATAATAAAGTTCTTAAGTTTTGTCATTAACTGACTTACATAATCATGCAAAGATAATTTTTTCATATTGGACTCTAAGTATCTGTTGAATACACTTTACACAAGGCAGTCTTCACAAAAAGTTAGCCTGATGCACTAGGCTTCTAGAAATTTAGTTAGTAGTGTTTTACTAATATTAATAAATAAATATACATTTCAAATATAAATGTACATGGACATATATCTGGAAGAAATTTTCTTTGTTCTAGAGGTTGAAAAAAAGTTTTTATGAAGACTGACAAGGATAAACAAGTTAATGTACACGTAAGAATGATTATAAACATTTTACAGTTGATACAGTATAAACGATTGTTTGAATCTATAATACATGTATATTCTATATCACTTACCCTGACTGGTGTTTAAGTCCAACCAGTTGGAAGAGAATATCAATTTCTAGCGGAGTTATTTGAGCAAACTCTTGTGCTTGGTACAGCATCTCCTCTGAAACCAAGTTAAAGTTTTCTTTAACAGCATCACTTATTAAAGGATTCAGTGAAATTTATGTATGCTGTGATAGCGTGAAGTAAATGATGTAAATTGCAATCTGTTTCTAAATATCTGTAGAAAAAGCAAATATACATGTACTCTGAGAGGTCAAACATAAAATATCCAAACTAATAAATTTGATACTGAAATACATGTAAATATGCGTTTAAACGAGATGGTGTTTGCAATACACTAAGCCCCATTGACAGCTATCCTTTGGCAATGTTTGGTGTACAGACAAAGTCCAATCAAAGTCAAAAGGTCAAAAACTTGGCAGCAATAGAAATGTTTTGTTACAAACAATATACATGTTCATGTAAAAGCTGTGTCACTTACCATCCAACAGGTCCAAAAGTTACACAACATTAAAGTTTTTAACAGAAATACAGGACAAACACTACCCACAATCTTCCTTACCAGGGCATTACAAAAACAGCATTAGTCAGTCTTTTTGATTTACAGCAACTTAATCAGGTATCTGATCTAGACATATTCAAATACAGAGTTCTTGAAATCTTCCACTGAAATGTTGGACATTTGGGAATTTTTATCTGTCCAAATAATAGAAACAACGTGAGTTTTTATCTGACCAAAAGATTTTTTATCGGCAAATCTGATAAAACCGATATTTTTCATGAACTCTGCAAGTATGACATTTGTAAAGGAATTTACCAATTTCCGAATGCTTCTAAAAATTGAAACATCAGATAATGTCATAAGAGAATAACATAAAATCAGTCCGATTATATACAAGATAGACACCAATACATGTACATGTAAATATGTGATTACCTTTTGTGACCTCCTGAGATTTATCCCTCCTGGTTATTGACATATAGATTTTCTTAATCAGCTCCATGTTATTAAGTAGTGATATAAAGGCGGTGAAATAAGAATAACTTATCCTACGATGTCTCTCTCCACCCAACGCTACCTGGAAATAAATCATATCATCACCACCTCAGCTGTAATACATGTACTTCACACATTTATAGAGATATAAGAATAAAATTCATTGAATTTTGTTTGTATACTATTAGGATTTTTTTTTTTCTATTGATGTAAAAATGAGCATGTGTTAACACAGTCCTCCTAGATTTTGCCAGCATTTGACATGGTCCTGTTAACCAGTATGCAGAGCTTTGCATCCACAAACATTTACTATTCAAGTAAAAACTTCATTCCTTTTCAAGCAGTAATCAGACTTTTTCTAAGAAAGCATAGCCTATGTTATCACATGGTTAATGATGCAAAAACTTTTAATCCTGCAGAAATTTTAAATTCTTTTTTATCATATGTCGAAATTTTCAAATCAAACAAAAAGTCAATTTGTTACAGTCATTCTTCATCAACATACTTTACTCATCGTTGGAAACCCACAGCATCTTCTCCATTCTTCTACGTAAGATACTATGGGACAGTCTATTCATTAGTCATTCTTCATCAACATGCTTTACTATGATATTAATATTCTTTGTTATCACCCATCATTATGTACTTCAATCCTTTCAGCTACATGTACTTACTGTGACTAAATTATCTCTAACAAAATCTGTGAGCATGTATGACTTTAATGACATCATTATTTCCTCAAAGTCTTTAGCGTTAATGGAGCCTTGGTTCTTTAAATCTCTGCGTCTGAAAGCCTGGGAGGCATGCTCATCATGGAAGTCCTATATAGTAAACAAAAACAATGTACATGTATATGAATCACGTACATTTTGTACATGTAGTATATGCTGAATACATGTAAATTTACAGTGTTGATTGCTAGCAAGTTCTCGTGGTGTTTGACAATGTCCTGTGGATTTTTGAGAATTTTTGATCATGTTATACATGTATAGAAATAGTCATGAGCAATCGGGAAAATTTAAGTATCGATTATCGGACACTATCGGAGACTAACTATCAATAAATCATCGAAATGTTCAAAACAACTATTAGACAAACCTATAATACATGTATATGGCTATTCGAGCAAATAAGACTGATTTAGAGAACATTCAAAAGATTCTGGCTGGCCAACACAATAAATTACATGAACAATGACATTATATGATAGAAGTTGGTAATTTTGTGGGTGTTTTGCACATAACAAATTTGATCTGAGCTATTTCTCTCCTTCTACTTCTTCCTTTTCTAGATTAAGCGACAATCAATATACAATTTTAATATCGATAATTGAAGGGGTTTCCATACATGTGAACCTCCACAAATCTGGAGGATTTTCAATTTTCATCTGGAGATTTGGCCTCTCGTCGGGAGGTTTTTAATTTTTCATAGGGAGGATTTATCGGTATTCGGACCCCTCCCCCCCTTTTTTTTAATCTACGGACGAATTTTCTCAACTCGCTTTTCAACAAGGACAGATTCCGCTCTCATACAACAACAAAAACAATTCGGAGTTCCGAGAGTTGTCTCAATGACGTCCGTTGATAATACGGTTGATTTCTTTTACCTTGCTTCTGCTATTTGAGTACACCTGTACAGAAAATCAATAACTGCTCTTCATGGGGTTTAAACTGACCACTCATCAGATTTAAATCCCATTGTTAGGAGAATAATAAACGAGACGGCCATTATCTGCCTCAGGTTATACACGCTTATACAGAGTACGTGAATTACATGACGTCGTTTTTCCTACGCATTTATTTATTTATCAGCGAACTTTTACTGCATTTCCTCACTTTTTCGTGTTATATATAAATATAATATTAATTTACGGCATCAAGAAGATTGTACATCAATTTGGTACGTGAATTTGACGACCCGTGTTAAGATGTACTGGGTATAACGTCCCCCGGGGAAGTCGAGTACCCGTGGCGGTGAAGAGAACGCGACGCTAATTGCTTTGTTTTTCCAGCAATATACCTGTCACCTGTATAATTAGCACTTATTAAATTGATTGTCTGGTAACTACAGACGGCGTAATGCGTAACGTAATACACAAATGGGGATTTTGCATTTCATCTGGAGAAATCTTGAGGATTTTTCGTTTTCGTCGGGAGGATTCTGTTTCGTCGGGAGGAATCGGGAGGACTATTTTTCATCGGGAGGGTCCTCGTTTCGTCGGGAGATTTCGTCCTCCCACCGGGAGGTTCACATGTATGGGTTTCAGCGATCGACTATCGAAAGTCGGCAACTACCGTGGATATCACTATATAGAAATCAACCAAAATTGTTGAAAATGTCCTGTGATTTCTCAAGACTATTTTGTAAACACTGAACTCAGACTTGGTTTTCATAGATTCACACTTTTTGTTCAAAAGAATACAGAAGATTCAAGATGGAATTATCATCATGATGAAGATGTTTTGTTTCTGCCCATTTTTAAAGATTTCACTTGATACCAATGATTACATGATCGTGAATCTTCCTGTCATAAAATTAGCCTTTACATACATGTAAGCAATAATTCATTTGACCTAGAAAAGTGCATCCATGAAGAATATCATTTATAATTTATTAATTACAACAAAGAGTGAATTATCTTTTCATCGTTGATTGTAACTGAATCAGTTCCATGTTTAGGACAGAAACCTCATCAGTGATCATTTCCGGGTAATTAGTGTACATGTAATACTTTTACTTACATGAAGTAGCTGAGTGAACTCAGAGTATGAAACCTTTCGACTCTTGTCCTTCCCAAAATGCAACTTGATAAAATCACAGTCAAAGTTAAACGGGAGATGATGCTGAAGGGTTGTATGTTTGATTATGTCTTCAAACTCATCTGTAACATAAATTCATTATCATTATACAGTATGGTGACTGAGCCTAAAAGCTTTCAAATATTTTGTCAGAAGACAAGAATAAAAGTTAAAAATAAAAAAAAAATAAAGTTTTAATTAGGCAAAATCTAGGTCAAAGTCCATGATAGAGGTCACTGGGTAAAAAGTTAAGTTATATAAATGAAACTATACCTAATTTACTGGATACCCTGAAACTATACCTAAGAAGAGTCCTATAAGATAGGATTGAAGGTCAACTATCTACTCAGAGATTTCTATAACACACAATAATGAGATTAGTTTTTATCATACCACAAGTAATAAATCCATTTCCATTCCTGTCAAATATCTGAAAGGCCAATGCATACATCGCATCAGGCAGACAAAGTACGGCCTCAAATGCCTGGAACTCAGTGAAGGAAATCTTCCTGGAAATAGAGTGTTGTATCTATGGATTATACCAAGAATGGATATTTATTATTTACTATACATGTATATACTCCCATATTGGTAGATCACAAACAAATAAACCCTCCCCTCTCCCTCCTGTTTGTTTTGGTAACTTTTTAAAAAGCAAAAGAATATCAGTAAGAGTCAGTGATTGGGATAAGCATGCGCCCTGTGCCATAGTCACATTCAATTCTAAAATGTCGCATTTAAATTTTACTGCCAATGTGGCGCATTAAATTTTTAAACAAATTGTGGAAATCTTCTGTTCTTTTATTCAACATGGTGATGACTTGACCATATTCAGTTATTTAAAGTTCTGCATGCGATTTTTCGTATCAATTGATACACAAGGCAGCAATTCAAAAGTGTCATTTATTCAAAACACCATCATTTCCTGTTGCAACAATCCTATTTCAAAACATTATACATGTATGTACGTACAAATGGTCTTCGCCAGTTCAGACGAATCATGGACTTAATTTGTTAACAAAATGCAAACATACAAAGTTTTGTCATCAGATTTGGATGTACTGTAGTTTACAACAATTTATAACAGAGTGCATTTTTTGTAGAGGGGGTGGGATTCAGGCAAATTTTGAATTATAAATTCAGGTTTAAAGCATGCAACGAATATTTGAGAAGATCTTTTGAGACTGTTTTGGTCAAATGCGTCCCCCTATTTCCTATGTTTAAGTACAGAAAAGTCCGTCCAGACAATTGGAGCGGCGGGTGATGCAGATCTATATATGTTCTTGCTTGTTTGTGTGTGTGTTTTTTTTTTTTTTTTTTTGGGGGGGGGGGGGGGGTGCAAATTGCTCATGTCACATTCATTTTCAACAATGGCACATTCAATTTGTAAATGGCACATTGATGTCCCAGGATATGGGGCCATTGTCACATTCACCTGATTGCCTATCCCGATCACTGAAGAATTTGACAAAATGTGTTGACTTACATGACTTATGAAAATATCTTCGATTTTCTTATTCTTAAAGATATTTATGAATGAAAGAAATAAAGAACAAGGAGAGAGAGATAGAGAGAGAGAGAGAATCTCCTTCTTACTGGTCCCTTGATGTATCGACACTGGAAGCAAACAGAGTCTGTGTGTAGTCATTGTAGTCCTTGGGGTCAAGGAAGTTAAGGTATCTCTGCATAAGATCCCCATAACTCATGTATTTCTCTCCATCCTCCTCAATACTGGCATACTATCAGGAAGAAACATTGAGATATACATGCATATTATAACATGATCAAAATATACATGTAGCAAGAAAATGAATGCAACATTCCCTAAGTTTGCTCAGTGAATGATCTATACAGGGTTTCACATTTGTTCATACTTCTTTTGTTAAACTTCTGACATCAGAAAAATTATAAGTGAAATGAACATGGTCATGATGGCGAAAGAATTTTTTCTCCATGAACATTGCCTTAGTTCGACATGTTTGATAAATTTTCAGAAGTTGATCTTCATTATTGTCTTCACTGTTTTCAGCTATAAGCATGATAAGATAAATTATATCTACATGTACATATCTTTTTTTCAGACTACTTTTGAAGGTATAAAAGTACTTTCTACCTCATTAGTATCTTTCATTTGTGTAAATTTACTTTTAAGGATTTGATTTATAGGAACTTCAATGTTGACATTATACTAATCATGCTGACAATTTGAAAGTTTTTACAGACTGCAATCAACTGATTTTTAGATACTTTTAATTCTCTCAAGATGTGGGTTTGTGATCTACACTAATGACAGGGATACTATATAACGTATTACCTTTGAGAATATTTCCCTCAAATGATCTGGGTCAGCTCTTTTAAACAGTTCAACCTTAAATTAAAAGTACACTATCTCATTAATGATATTCCATTCAAAACTATGAACTTGATACAGTGCCAGAAACTCAATGAAGCAAGAAGCTATAAGTACATGTAGTAACAATATTGATATTTTTCAAAACTTTATTTGCTCCAAAACTTTCTTAAAAATTGGATTTCTTGATTATTCATGTATTCTAGCATTATTATGTTAGAGAAATTGCACAAATCATCAAATTGAGACTACCTTAACATCCATGCCAATGCAATGTTCACCTTGGATTTACACTATATTGTCAATCGCCCTTCATGGCCTTTGAATTGATTGGATGTATCTAGACATTTAAATTTGGGAGTTGAAAGAATTCATGCTTCATGCACACTACTATGTAGAGCTCACCTGTGTATGATGAAGTATTGATCTAAAACGTGCAAACCGAAAATGAAAGTAGGTCAAGAACTATTTGATCGTCTGAATGACACAACACTCGTTGCATTCTGACATCAAGGATTATCAATGTTTATAAGACAGCATTGCTGGCATGCTAATATAATGGAGATGTTTAAAAAAAAATATCGTTTTGACTAACAAACTTCACATAATTTCATTGGACGACATTTGACATTCCTCTCACCTTTTTTTGATCGCATGCAACTGTTTTGACGGGCCATATTTTCGAAACGATTTCTAAACCTCCCTGCAACAAGAAATAACAATCATCAATGAAACTCTATTTTCAAAGCTAAAAACAATCATTTATTCTACAACAGAATATTTTTAACGAAACCGATTCAGACTTCAGACGTAAAACATTACGCCGGTACACTCACGGCATTGCAAGAAGTCGCCATATCGTAACAGAGGATAAAATTGCACGTGAAAACTCTTCAACGATTGGCTAGAATCTTCTTGCCTTTGAGGCCAAGGTCATGATTACCATCTGCATAATCTTCGGAGCGAAAACCCCAAAGAGTAACGAATTTCTAGTTTCAAAATCTGAAAATCATTTG
This sequence comes from Pinctada fucata, assembly GCA_028142955.1. Taxonomy (NCBI): domain Eukaryota; kingdom Metazoa; phylum Mollusca; class Bivalvia; order Pterioida; family Pteriidae; genus Pinctada; species Pinctada fucata. The sequence continues at coordinate 10,024,532 of AP027108.1, forward strand.
AACATAAACAAACCGCATAAGGCAATTTTGTAGAATGCGATCGTCTGGAGGCGACACTACGAATATTTTAATAGCGGCGGCGCTAATGATATTTTTAATAAAGCAGAACTAATGCAGGCGTAATTTTAATACTAACTTTCAATTTTAACATTGAAAATAATCATTATTATAATGAAGGCGTTGATCTAGACCAGAGACAGGAAGGGGTACTGAGGTTCCAGGCGTGTAGCCTACTACCCAAGGCAATGGAAGCACCTTTTTTCAGGCAAAGGATTTAGGAGCCGCCATGAGGTCCCAAATGGGTTTAGGACGAAGCGTTCAGTAATTCAAGGGATAAAGCCCTAGAAAACTATTGGATTTTACACATTTCCAGGGTAGTTTTATGAAAAGTCCATTACCAAGTTGTCGGAATCGACCGCGTTTAAACATCAAGTTGAATTATTACGTCATAATGCATTTATGGAAGGTTTTATGTTATGTTTCCAGTGCTTTGTGTGTGACGTCACAATGGAAAACGTCACCAAAGTATGTGGTGTCCGTAGTCTATCTATCAAATGAAACTTCTCGGAAATCGTCTCGTGATTAGAAATGATCGACGGTCGACCCTTTAAAAAAAGTGTACGTATACACTTTTTTGTCATATTCCGACTCTATGTACAACTTTTTTTAATAAGCATCAGTGACGGATTCAGACGGGGCACGTGCCCAAAGAGGGGCACTTATGACATGCTTTTGGAAGCATGAAGTTTTCGAAATAAATCTATTAAAGTCAGAAATAGCCCCAAAACACCACAGAAACCACAGATTCGAATAAATTTTCCAAAACTTTCTCGGGAAAAGGTAACACAGTCGGGAAGGATGCATTGTCATGACCATCGTCTGTACGTGGTTTCCGAAACAACCAACATTGAATCGTGTTCATATCGGATTTTCTTCATCTGAGGCCCAGATGAATCGGGAATAATGTTCAGTCCTAGATATGCAAGGCATAAAACATATTTCTTTACCAAATCTTCAAAGACTCGATATACATGTATAGCCTTCCGTAACATTGATTTTTTTTCACTTTTTAATTAAAATTGCGGTCATGATCAATCTTTTTGAAATGAACAATTAAAATTGTTTTGGCCAGATTTGATCTGCATGGCTACCTCCAAGAATTTGGCAAAGAGTCAAAAATGCATAGAATCGAATTGCCAATAAATAATTTGACCTTTCTACCTTGACGATGCAGGGAATGCGGCACCCGTGATATCTTGTTTGTCAAGGAAATTTTAATGATCATTTATTAATTTTCTTTACCTTACAAAAATGAACAAACAAGTGCGGATCTAGAGTGATGGTTAGGGGGTAGGGTACGCGTCCCGCATGGAATTTGCAAAAATGCTGATCCCCCTAGTTTTACGTGAATTTACCGCTTGACCCCCCCCCCCCCCCCCAATAGGTTAACCTCCAGGGACCTGCCTTTTCAAAATTGCAAAACTGTCCTTGGTCCGCCCATCTCCTTATGAAATCCTGGATATGTTGACTTCTGCATACCCAGTGATTGGGAAGGCCCTGCGCCCTGCGCCCTGCGATATAGTCCCATTCTGATAAAAAACAAAACCAAAAAACATTAAATCGGCAACTCGCTGCGCCCTGGTGCGCATTATTCTACGATTCTACGATGTCCATGTTTGGTCTAAATCAAATCTATCTAAAAGTTCTGTACTCGCATTTACGTTGTAAAAAAAAAACCAATATATGTACATGTATAACGTATAGATCTGCACACCAGTAGCAGTAACGTGTGGATCACAGCTTACTGTACATGGTCAGTCAGAAACACAAACATTCTTCTGCTCCTTTCACCCGAATTATGATACAACATACAGTAAAAGTATACCATTGAGGGAGTTAGCACGATTCTGGTTCCCTGAGACCAGACCTCTTTCCCGAGGCGAAGTATTATACTGAAACAAACATATATCTTAGGTTCACATGGTTCCTGATTTTGCCTTGCCTTTTCGACTGAATGACTGAGTAACGGAAAATATTAATTTTTGATGATAAGATAAACAGAAACATCATTTATCATACTCATGCATGTTTAATTTTTGATTGTTTTATTTTATTGTGGATTAATTTATGTTCTAAGCGGATAGGAGGCGGATTACTCTGCTCGCGTATTAATAGCCTTCAACGATCGGCGCTGCTTGACACACCCGCAAAGAAGCTCCGCCCATTTTTGAATTGGAAACTATAACTCCCTAGGGAAATAGTCTTCTCAACTAACGCACCCCTTTGCAGGGAAATAGTCTTATCAGGCGATTTTCAGGGATTTAGTTAAATTTAATGAGTCTCTTTTTATATAGGAAAAAATCAGTAGAGGTATAATAATATTGATTTTTCTGCGACATTCTTTTAAAATTATCCTCGTTCTTCGACTGAGATTTAAATCCCCAACGTCCACTTACGTATCTTATCGACGTAAAGGTACTTGACATGCGCGGATCCAGCATTTTTGGTCAGAGGGGGTCCAAAATTGTAGGAAGTCTACCTATGACGTACATCGGTGCACATCAACGTGTGCACTACAGTAAGAATTGATTTTTGAGGGCGGGTATTGTTAGCTTTCCTTTCACGTTTATTTTTATGAAGAATTGGCGAGCGAAGCGAGCCTGAATTTTTTATAGATGTATGAAATATTAATTTGTCTTGCTTCGATTGAGATGATTATTTATAACATAAAATTTTGATTAATTCACATTTTGTCTATATTTCATGAGAATAAATAGATAAGTCATTTTCCCAAATAATTTGACATCTTAAAATGACAAAATCTTGAAAAAGATGAGGGAGGTTGCATCCTATGAAGTAAGGGACTGTTGAAAATACGAGTTCATGAGACCCAAAATTATTTAGTATAAAAAATTGAAAATGATTAAGGAATTTTGCAGAAAAAAGAATTGTGTGTTTGTAAATGGCGAGCGAAGCGAGCCGAAATTTTAGGTTTTAAAGCCTTTTTATGCATTTTTAGACCCCTTTCAATTAGAAATGGGCCAAAACTGGACCCCATCCCCGAAAATCTCAGGGGGGGGGGGGGGGTTCCAGACCCCCGGTCCCCCCCCCTCTGGATCCGCGCATGCTTGACTTGTGTATGCGTCCATAAAAGTATCATGATACTTGTCATTTTAAGTGGTCAGTCAATGGTTCAAATTGAAGTAATAAAAGTACAGGAATGTCAATAGCAGTAGCAGCAAGGACCCCACTCTGTACCCACTTCCTATATAAGTCAGACACAACTTCCGGTATACACACTCTGTACCCACTTCCGGTATAAGTCAAACACAACTTCCGGTATACACACTCTGTACCCACTTCCTATATAAGTCAGACACAACTTCCGGTAGTCAAACCTATACCCACATCCGGTATATGGAACCGGAATTCAATTAACGGAAGTTTGTTTTGGCGGGAATTAAATTTTAGCGCCATAATATAAGAACATCCACTTCCTGTAACATATATCCAACTTCCTATAGACAAAGAACTTTTTTATATTACTTTTTTTATTTTATTTTTTTTCTCATAATGAATTGGTGGCACAAAAAACAAATAGCCAAATAGCAGTGAAGCAAATAGAGGACAGAACAATGATTTGGGTAGAAGTTAAAAAAAAAATAATGTTTAAAAGACAACTGGAAGAAAGTATAAGAGAAAATGATCAGCTAGGGATATGGCTGGATAGCTGGAACTCTGGGCGTAAAAATAACTTTATTAATAACATAGTGATACGATATGGCAAACCTGGACGTACTCCTCGTGAACCGCGTAAAAAAGTGAAAAAAATTCAAAAGAAAAAAAAAAATAAGGAGATGCATCGCTAAAAGAAAAATTCCCAAATATTACTTTTGAAATGGAACTAAAATTCTAATGGAAATGCATGTATTTGCTATCTTTACCATATCATGTGTTATATCTAAAAAAGTTAAAGTCAAAAGCCAATGTTGGAGATATTTTCCTGGAGTATGTGTGTGTGCAGTATTCAATGCCAATTTTATACCCACTTCCTGTGACGTTATCCATATTTCTTTATTTCCTGTGACTCTTTTTCACTTTGAAGTTCCTGTTTGAAACAACTTCCTATTACCCTACATATATTAAGATCGAGATCTATAGATTATTAATCTTGTGCTAGAGAAGAATTCGAAGTAAGACGTTTTCCCCCCGAATCCGAAAATATCATGGATAAGTGCTGTACAGATGTCATCAAAAGGCATGCTGATGAATTAGTAAAAAAGATGAATGTGGACAGGGTGATTTTGAACTTAAATAACTTAAAAGTTCTAACAGATGAAACAAGAGAACAGTTGGAAGCTGAAAGAAGTCGTTATACAAAGAGCAGAAAACTTTTGGACATGCTGACTACCAAGGGAAGGAGTGCATTTACTCCGTTTCGTATGGCATTGATGAAGGCAGGCGATTTTTTGTTAGCCAAAAAACTACATGAAAATTTCAAAGAACTGTCCAGTAAGCAAGAGCACACCGAACAGAGAAAGCCTCTCGTTATTGATTTGGATAAAAACGACGAGAAAGACGAAAGCGAAGGAAGTAAAATTTCTGAAACTGAGAATTCTCAGAGATGTATGATAAATATAGGAGACAATTACTTTGCAGTTGCTAAAATGTATAAAGGAGAACTCGGAATCCATGTAAGACAATTCGAAGAAACCAAAGAGGGCAAATTGTTTCCTACGAAGAAAGGAGTTACATTTCCATTAGCTAGATGGGTGTTCTTCTCAAATTTAGAGCCTGATATTTCTGATTGTCTAAAATCACATTCGGATCTGGAAACAGAACAGACCTGACACCTTGGTGGAGGGGTTTTATGCAAAAATAAATCCAGAGTACCCTATTGTTAATATTCGACATTACTGGAAGCCTGACGATGCGGAGGATCCCGTACCTACTAAGAGAGGAGTGATGTTGAACAAATTCCGCCTTGATAATCTACGCGAAGTGATGGAAAAAATGAAGGACTTTGTACCTGAAATCGAAGAAACCTTACCGTGCATGTATGGTGACGACCATATGAATCAGGAAGGCATGATCAGATGTCGGGAGTGTAACCCTTTCGGCTTTGAAGATTACTGAAAAGCATAACTATCTATATTTTTTTATAGTGTGTATATAACTCTTTACTATTTTTGTGACTTTTACAATTTGGACCTTAACATTGAGATGGAGCTATTTTTCACAACAAAGGTAGCAAAACTTAATATGAGTACATATAACTGTAAAGGAAGTTTTCATAGATTTGAATCTCTACTCCATGTAATGTTAAATATGAAAATTTCAATATATGTTCTTATCTGTAGATATTTGTTGTTTAATGAATTAAAATTATGGCTTTTCTTAAACTTTGTTATTTTTTAATCAAATTATTATATGAAATAGTTGTGTGACGAAACACAGTTCATGGGAGTATGTGATATATCAGTTTAACATTCTGATTTGAATAACTGAAAATTTGCATGCATGATACATCTGGATGTGTTCTGCTGAGTTCATGCAATGGTTGTTTTTTTTTTTCTATATTTGAAACAAATCGACCGAGATTGATGATATAGAGGAAGAAAGATTATCTCTTTAAATCTCCATAAAAATATGTTGGAGAACTTATACATGGTGTTAGTAAAATCCTTAATGACAGATGAACTGTACATATTTCAAACTTAACTAAAGAAGAAAGAGTCTGATTTCGGGCTCGACATCATACAATTTTACAAATTTTCATTCCAATATTAACCTGTACATGATCAATATTCTTCATTCACACTTAGACATGGGTGACCATATAAAGTATTTGACAGATATTTACACCACACCAGGACATCCAGGAGCTTTTGCAGGTCCTGAGAAATTGTATGAAATAGTTAAACAAGAAGGGAGATATAAAATCGGAAGAACAAAGATACGAAATTTTTTGAATAATCTTGATGCATACAGTCTGTTTAAACCAATAAGAAGGACTTTTCCCCGCTCAAGTGTAATTGTCAATACAATTGATTCCATGTGGGATGCGGATTTGGCAGACGTATCAAGTATTTCTAAATATAACAGTGGATTCAAATTTCTGTTGGTACTCATAGACATATTTAGTAGATTTTTAGTAATGGTACCACTACAAGATAAAAAACATAGTAGTATTATCGAAGCACTCAGAGGAGTTTTTGCAAGAGGACGTAAGCCTAAAACATTGAGAACAGATAAAGGTAGTGAGTTCAAAAACAAATGGGTGAAAGAATTTTTACAAGACCAGGACGTCAACACCCTATACACGCAAAATGAAACCAAAGCTAACTATGCTGAACGTGTGATTCGCACCATGAAAAACATGATGTATCGTTATTTTATGAAATCTCAAACGTATAAATACACAAACGTTCTACAACAACTAGTATCATCTTACAACAGTAGACCTCATAGATCTCTCGGAGGAATGGCTCCGAAAGATGTAAAAGTTTCAAACTCAGACGAAGTAAGATTGGTTATGTACCTAGTAAAAAACAAGAAAAAAGATATGACCAAGCAGAAAAAGAAATATAGGAAGGACATTCGTTTTAAATTCAAAATAGGCGATACTGTCAGAATTTCTCAATTGAAAAGAGCCTTCCAAAAGGATTACGACCAAAAATGGACAGAAGAATACTTTATTGTATCAAAGCGATACAAAAGAGATGATAAACCTGTTTATCAACTCAAGGACTTATCAGACGAACAATTAAAAGGATCATTCTACCAATCGGAACTGCAAAAAGTTGTGAAATCCGACTCTGTCTCATATCGCATTGAAAAAATCTTACGTAAAAGAGGGCGTGGTCAAAACAAAGAAATTCTCGTAAAATGGTCAGGATGGCCAAATAAATTTAATTCATGGATACTGGAGAACTCATTAGAAGAAAGTTAATCGGGGCAACAAATCGGTTATATTTTTAAAGATGAGTTTACGAATGATATTATCTTCTACAGATAGTTCTAACTATTTCAATAATTCGCCAAATAATTTCACAGTGCAACTTAATCGTCAAGTGCAATTTGATGGTTATTGGGTAGTTGCCGTCACTGATTTCAATATAAAAAATTACAAGCAAAATAAAACAAATGAAAATGAAATATTTCTTTACTGTGACATCTGCCAAGAAACATTTGTAGGAGGAAGGGAAATCCCTCTTTTACGACGTATAGTATTGAACAGTGATCAGAAAACTAATATCATATTCACAACGCCCTATTACATTCCGTTGAAAGTCAGCCAATTGCAGCAAATAAAAATATATATCAAAAACCGCAAAGGCGATCCGGTTTCATTTCAAACTGAGGAAGTCACTCTGACACTTCATTTTAAAAAGTTTCCTTATATTTTATGATGAATAGCAAGACATACGTCAGTGATCCAAAAATCTGGGAAAGTTTCTATCAAAACATGGCTAATAAATCGTTCAATCCCTATAAATATAAACCAAAACAGAAAGGCAGAGGATGGAGTTATAAAAAATCATATCGTATACCTGTGAGGCCTCACAGTAAAATTGATATTCAACCAAGAGTACCTTTAGTTTCTCCTGTAGCCGCAGTAGAAGAAAGGGTAAAAGAAGAATATGATAAAGACATTCAAGCCGGAAACCCTCATGTAACCCCCATAACCGGGATAAAAAGAGCAGAGTTAACACCAGAGTTTATTTCAAGTAAGAAGCTCAAGGTATCAGCAACTAAAAGCGTTCCGACAAAATCAACACAAAAGGTATCTGGAAGAAAGACCGCCAAAAGTAATCAACGTCTCGCAGAGAAAAGGAAGTATTTTAAAGTTGATGATTACAAGACCATCTTTAAGTCTTGACCATGTCTTTTTTAAGCAGCGACAGTACCGAAATAGACCAACCTATGGAATTATCTATTTTCGCTGAGCCCTCTAACCAAGTTGCCGTAGAAAAAGTTTATTTTACCGAAGCGAGACCCATTTCCAGTATCGATTCTGAAGACACCCCTATTGAAATTGTGGTGTCCGGATCGGGGGCAGAGTATATTGATTTGAGAAGAAGTCGTCTTTACGTTAAGGCTAAAATAGTTAAGAGTGATGGTACAGCTTTAGCTGACAGCGAAAATGTTGGCATTATTAATTTACCTTTACAGAGTATGTTTTCGCAGATGGATGTGTACTTGAACAATAAACTTGTTTCTTTCAATACGAATAATTACCCTTGGAAAGCTTACATGAAAACAATTCTATACAGTGGAAGGGATGAACTCTTGTCTCAGAAACAATCGGAATTGCTTTTTAAGGAAGTTGGCAACTTATCAGATCCTAAATCTGTAAGCGGTGGGAATTCTGGCTTAGTAACGAGATATGCATATACCAAAAAAAGTTACGCCTTTGAGTTGGAAGGAAACTTGATGGAAGACATTTTCAATTTGGAAAAATACTTGATAAATGGGGTAGACATTTACATCAAATTATTTAGATCTCCCGCTTCCTTTATCTTTATATCTGATGAAACTAGCCCTGCGTACAAACTAGAACTACTAGATGTAGTGTACAAAGTCGCGAAAGTACGTGTCGATCCCGGAGTGATGCTTCAACACAGTAAACAAATTGAAACTACTCCTGTGAGGTACCCTTTGACTAGGAATGAAGTTAAAATGAACACAATACCTACAGGATCTACAGAATTCTATTGGGACAACATGTTTCCTCAAGCAATTCCTGATCGGTTAGTAGTTGGAATGGTGAAACAAAAAAGTGTCAATGGAGATTACACCACAAATCCATTTAATTTTGAACATTTTAAGATAACAGATATATCTTTGTCTATAAATGGAGAAAGTGTTCCAGGAAGGCCACTTCAGATGGACTTTGGAGATAAAAGAAATTACATTTCAGCGTATGTAAGACTATTCGAATCTTGTGGTAAATGGAACAAAGATACAGGGCTCTATATAAGCAGAGACGATTTCGGAAATGGATATACTTTTTTCGCTTTTAACAATACACCATGTGTCTTTGAAGAGGACTATATAAATCTTGTACGGCGGGGAAATACCAGACTTGAAATGAAATTCGACACATCCACTACGGAAGCTGTAAATGTCATTGTATTAGCAACATTTTCAACTCTCTTAGAAATCAACAAATCTCGTGACATAAACTATGTACAACCATGAATTCTACAGAAATAGAAAACTTTATTGAAACCAACTCATGTTTAAGAGGTCATTTTCGTGGAGTGTTTGCTATCAATACTCTTCCTAGATATGTAACTATTTACCCTAGTGCTTTTGTAGTCAATACAGAGCCAATGCCGCTTCCGGGCGAACACTGGATTCTGATCATTTTATATTCTAAGCAGAACGCCATTTTCTTCGACAGTTTCGGCCGACCTCCCAGTTACTATGGCTTTGATGGATTTTTGAATAGAAATAGTTCTAATGTACAATATTTTAATGAGCGATTGCAGGCAAAGAATTCGAACTATTGTGGATTTTATGTACTTTTTGTCTTAATAATGCTCGTATGTAAACATTTTACATTGACAGAAGTTTATTCATTTTTCACAAGTAATGTTTTATATAATGACAATTTTGTACATAGTTTTATATCTAGATTTTGGTAGTAAGCGTTGTTGTAGTGACATGAAAAAAAAAAAGGAATCAATATCTGGAACATCATTTTAATTTATGAAATGTCCTTTCATGTTTGTATTACAGCTAGTAAAATAAAACACAATCACTTTATGTATTTCATTTGTTTATATAGATGATTGTTATAAAAAAAATTTATATCCGATCACGTGACTTTTATTTCATTATTATAGAGGTCTGAATGAATTTCAATCATTGTTGGAGTTATATACGTTAACGTTAACATGCATAGTAATTGGTGTGATAACGAAGCGTTGTTGCCTTTTACTTCACCGACTAGTATCATGGTATCTGGTGCAACTCAGTCCGGAAAAACATGTTTTACAAAACGATTACTAGAAAATGCAGATGTTATGTTTATGGAGCCCCCGAAAAAAAATTGTGTATTCATACACAGAGTATCAGCCAATATTTGAGGAAATGATACAGTCCATCCCTAATCTACTTTTTCACCAAGGTCTTCCTAGTAGAGATGATATAGAACAATACTCGAATGGGAAAGACCATACCATTGTTGTCTTAGATGATATGATGTTACAGATCGGAAAATCGGAAGATTGTGTGCATTTGTTTACAGTTACTTCCCATCACAGGAATGTATCGGTCATATTTTTGACACAAAATCTGTATCCGCCCGGAAAATATTCGAGGACAATTTCCTTAAATTGTCTTAATTTTATTCTTTTTAGAAATTTCCGTGATATGAGACAGGTGATGACGTTTGGGTCTCAAATTTTACCAGGACAAGTTCCATTCTTTAAATCGGCCTATGAAATAGCAACAGATGTCCACTATGGTTATCTTCATGTATGCCTCGAACCTAATCAGAAGAGGGAATATCAATTAAGAACAAAAATTTTCCCAGGCGAAGAAATGACCATATTTAAACCGGTGTAATTCTTTTTTTTTTAATAAAAGGTCAAATGGATGTGACGTGAGCAGATGTGTGTACGGGTGACCTTTTCTTATATTTATATCACTGTTTATAATACTAACTTCATAAATAATAAAAATGAGTCGTCGAATGAAGAAGCAAGCGCTTTTTCTCACATTTCTAAACGCTGCTAATAAAAAGCAGCAAACATTATTGCTAAAGTCACTGACAAGTGACCAGCTGGATGTCATTGGTGAAATTTCTTTAAATATCTATACAGGAGTATTAAAAATATCCAAACGAGATAAAAATGAGCTCCTACCGTATAAAAATGACATTCGTCTTCTATCTGCCAGAGAAGTCAGTGCAAAGAAAAAACAAATAATTTTATTGAAACGTCCAAACCTCGTGCATCTCTTGATAAAACCAGTGGCAAAATATTTGAAGACAGTATAAAAAAGATATGGCTAAAGAGTTGATCTTGTTACCAAAAATCAAGTATGAACAGATGCTCGAAAGATTGGCGGCTCCTGTAAATCTTCATGAAAAAGACGATGCAGAAATAAAGGAACCTTTGGAACCATTAAAGGATGATAACCTAGATAATCTAGAAAATTTAAAAATCACAAACAATGGTAGATTTCAGGAAGGAAAAGGTTTTATTGTGAAAACAGATGACATTGGTAAACCTCCAGGAAAATCTACACAGAAGCGTCGCTCAAAAGTGAAATGGATGATTTATTAACAGTAATAACTTGTGAAATAATAATGTTTGACATTTTATGTTTAAATCATTAATAGTTATGATGGAAAATAAAACTCGTTAATGTTTTTACTTTACTTCATTACGTCTGTTAGAATCCAAAGGGCTCTGTATCAAGATTGGGAAGAACTCGTCTTTTTGTATATACAGTTTTGTAAATCTTGTGTTCAACACGATTGTACAATTTCCTCTTTCTATCATCGCGGGAAATTTTACATGGATTAGTAACAGTTATTTCCTGTAAGCCACTTCCGTTGATCATTGATTGTACATTTCCAAAGTTAATGAGCTTTGAATTAGTCCAGTTCAATGTAAACCCTCGTACTTTGCACTCTTCTTTCCCAAGGAATGTCTTGTATGCATAATTTTTCGGTCCGCCCGAGCAAAATGTTACAATGTGGTCCTGAGAATTTACTTCATTTGTAAGTTCCCCCAAGTAATTACCGATTGGTAGTTTTTGTAACTTTTCATTACCACAACAGCGAAAAATGACACTGTCGGTATCAAAATACAAAACGTCTCTATCAAGCAGGTCTAATACACTATAAAGACGAAGTCTGGCCCACATCGTAGTAAAAGATGCTAAAAATATATTAGTCTTTGTGTCAAAAGGTAAAAACACAGGATCATCGCGCCATTCAAGTTGTATCATGTCTTTCGCTACGATATGAAAATCATTTACCTCTTTTCGTGGATCTGTTAACATTTTAAACAGAATTTCAACCTCGGATTCGTGAATAAATTGGGATTGCTTGAATCTTAATCTTTGACCGAATTTCCCCCAAAAGCTATTGAGACATAGTTTTGCCAAATTTCGAAGTCCCTTATTTACCTTGATTTTATCATAATCAAGATTAATTCCTTCTTTCAATTTATATTGTTTGATGTACATCCATTTTTCTTCTTCTGTTGTACACTCATTGGGAAATCCTGATGCTTCCTGCTTTATTTTCAGAAACATATTCACGTACTGAGTAAACAGACCTCCATCTCCAGTTTCTGGGTTATACTGAGTAGATTCTTCAAAATTATAAACTTCGTATATTTTTAAAACTTTATATCCTTTCCTCACGGCCGTTTGTATTTCCGGGGTACACCACGTACCGATCATACTTCTCTGTTCATCATTATAGTTACATTCGGCTTGATTTTCATTATCAGCACATATTTTACATAGGGGAAACTTTAGTTTTCCGTTTGATCGAAGAGGTAATACAGGGTGATATAATCCTCTTGGTGCCAGGACTTTTATTTTTGCTATCCCGAAATAATTTGAAATGTCTGAAAAGTTATCGGTAATTATTGTAGGATGGCAAATTGGATACCTACAATACTTGTTTGTAAACGGGTACAGACTTGTGAAATCGTAGTACTGTATGGTTTCTCCGTTATTTACATGGTAGTGCAGTTTCATTGCGTTGGTCCGTCCACCAAAAAAAACTATTTCGAGGGTCGAGACGATCCTGTACATCAAGCTGATTCACAAATTCCCGCATATCTGTATTTTGAATCATTTCATTCTTAAATTCATGTTCCCATTTCGTTACCAAGTTGTACCCCAAGGAACGTAACTCTTTCTCTCGTTTCATTGTAACTGTGTAGAGTTCACACAAGGATTGCTTTGTAGAAGGATAGGTTAAGGAGGACCGATCGTTCGGATAACACTTTGGGCATCCATGAACAGCACATCCTGTTTAAAGGGAAAAAAGAATTAATTTAAAACTACGTGTAATTTTTTTTTCGTTAAATTTAAAAAGCGTAAAATTAAAAAATTTATAATTTGAGGAAAAGGTGTATCAGATACATTAATGACATACCGTAGAATTCATAAATTGTATTGGTTCTTTCATCAAATCCATCGCATCTGTAGTTTGTCCCAGGTATTTTAAATTCACCCTTATTGAGTGCATGTTGAATTTCGACACTGGATCCTTTACGTCTTTCCTCTTCCATTTTCCATTCGAGCCATTGAATAGAGCATTTACTGAAGTTACATTTGGTAACATATCCGTTAGATGGTACGACAGCTATAGCACTTTTTTTGAACCGTTTTTCTCCAATCTTAATATTTTCATCTAGAGTCAGCTCATCAATCGATATCCATTTATTATCGATAAACGCGTGTTCTTTGTCGTTTTCACACCTTACTGTATACCAAGATGAGAAATCCTTTTGCTTGTTTGTTATTTCTCGTTCATTTTCTTCATGTAGGAACAAAGTTTTGAATATTCCCATGCAGACACTGGCAATTGTCACGTAATCAAACGGATCAATTCCTTGAGTAACACTTTTCATAAGCTTCCGAAATTTAAGACATGCACGCCTTAAAATATCTACGTCCGAACGACAGTATTTCAGCATCTCTTCTTGAAAGATAAATGTCTCTTTTTCTTTATCCTTGTACCATTCGAGAAATTCTTTTCTTTTTTGTGAAGACATTGTATCATAACTGTAATCCTCCGGTGGCGGATATTTGCCGATGTAATTTTGATTGTTTAATGTATTGAATTTGTGAGGAAAAAATCCTTTACAAAGTTCATCCGACTCAAACAACTCCGGAAGCTTAGACAGTTGTTCAGGCAGAAAGTTAAGAGAGTCTAAAAACGTTAAATTTAATTTGTTTCCGATGTGCATGTACATAATTTTTGAACCGTTATATATAATTCTGTCGGGTTTCATCGCATGTCTATCAATTAAGGTTTCTAACACAGGATACAAATCAAAACTTTTCGCATTGTGCGCTAATAAAATGTAGTTTGAATTGTGCTCCTGTGTTATATAGTGGCAAAAATTTGTTATTGTTTCGTCACCTTTAAAGATCGTTTGTCTATGACCACACGTTTCGGGACATGGCCATCTTTCAAACTCTCCGGACTTGTCTCTAACACCACATGTAAAACATCTCTGTCCACAATTATTGCATTTGGATGAAGAAGTGACCTCCTCTTCTTCACATAAACCACATGCTGTTTGTAGTACGGCAAAATTTACACAATGCTGGTATAATCCACAAGTATTCTCTCCACATTTTCGACATTGTTTGCAATTCTCACAAGGAGACGAACACCCTACACATTTACGACATCGGGTTTTGGCAGGTGTATATCCTTCAGAACATTGCATTCGCTCGTCTTGACGTGTTTCAAAATCATAAAATATAAATTTCTTGTGAGATTTTTCAGGATCGGGCAATGGTTGAGATCTTTGATAGCAAAAATGTTCTCCTACATGATACCTTTGACACATTGGGCATTTCCATTCTCCGCAAACATGTAGGTGTGGACTTCTATCTTCATAATTCATTATTTTTTTACACTTTGTACACTGATAATGACGTTCACACTGAGACGGGTACGACTTTTTTCCTCTTATGGTTTTGCTTTTATGTCTTTTGAAACATGCCATAGAACGACATAAACGTCTACAGGAACGACAACTCATTTGACTGTTGCTTACTTTACAGTTTTGGTTTAAGCAAACCGTACATGATGTTTCACATGAGTGTTTTTTTCTACGATTGAATGGCTGCTTACAATTTTCGCAGAAGTATTTTCCCTTAAAAAAACCTTGAATATTTGCAATACCATGCCAGTGTTGTTCTGTCTCGGTTTGGATATGATAGAGGTACAAATTTGGCCTGTCGTCATTATCTAAAATGCGAATGAATTTATCACCAAGTTTAGAAGATATGACGTATATGTTAACACCCAGAAGTTCCTCAAATTTTGGTATATCATTCATACCTAAATATCTTGTAGATGATAGACCGGCCCTTCGACATAGATCCATTGCCATGTCTGCACGCAATTTCCTACGACTTTTGTCCAAAATATGCCTATAGTACTGTCTTGAAACAGTTCTGTGTTTCAGAATTGAGTCAAATCTACAGCATTCATCACTTTCAGTGAGATCGTTCCATGTTTCGACATCAACATGTGTACAGGTTTTCAAAAAGCATAAGCCTATCGATATTGCCATACACAAGTTATTGTCATTTTCTACATAAAATACAGACGTTTTCTTTTTCAAGGAATTTTCAGGTCCAAATAATCGTGTGATCGGTTTTTTTGCTCCTCCTTTAGGTAGCTCGATTGATCCCACTGTAACAACCATGTTTTCATCTATATCTAATTCTTCGTCTGAATTAAGTACTTTAGATATTTCATCCATAACTGTGTCAGCGTCAAGGTTTTCCCTTGGTTGTAAAGGAACAACGATGGGGGTAGATAAATTTGGGTGCTGAATGACAACACGTCCAAGATCTGCATCATGACCTCTGGCCTGTGAAAGGACATCCTCGAACATATCATGCAAGTTATCTGTAATGTCCTTTAATTTTTCACCCCTCCATTGGTCATTGAACTTAACTTTGTATGAAGTATCAGTTGCAAGTGTTTTCTTAAATGTTCTTTGTTGTGTCTGATCTATAAAATATGCTTTTTGAGAATCAGTGCTTCCCGTGTTTGCACCCCCCGACTGACGACTTGTTGATGGTACATCATAATTGATTTGTTTTAATCTCTTTTTTGAAGGAGAAGTGACTGGAATATTTTGCAAATCCACAATTTTGGAAGCTAAGGAAGTCCCACTTCTATCCAGCAAAAAGCCAAGTCTTGCTTTCACTTGAGGATCATTTGTCAAGCCAAATCGAAATGCAAAATTCTGCAATTCAATTGGATCTTCGTAAGAATTCACCAATGCTGTAAACACCTGACTATAATCCTCCATTTTCCCCCCTTTTTCATCAATTTATTTCTGAAAAAAAAACAAGAGGAATAACAAATAAAATCAATTGTTTTGTTTTTTAAGCATTTCCATTAAACACTGACAACTTCAACCTTTGAAATTATATTTCATTGTTTTTTTTAATATGACGTCTCTTATGTTGTTTTTTTTAGACAAATAATTTATGAAGTATACATGTTGGAGGGAAACATGAAAAAAGATAGGAACAAATTATTAAAATTAACTTTTTATTCCAATATCATCAACATCATTGTAAAATTATGTATAAAATCAAATAAAAACATGCAATCTGAAACTCTTTGTATGATCCAAAGATTATTGTCAAATATATTGTCATCTAACAAAAGCAAATAAAAAAACCAGGAAATTATAAACCCTTAAAAGCACTAATTTCAACAAGTATATCGCATGCAATACGAGTCCCCCTACTGCCTGCAAAATTTCAAAGTCACATGACTCTCTTAAAAGTAGGTCAATTGGAATGAAGCCATATTTTGAAATAAATCACTCTAATATTTTACATGCTGTCTTACATTAAAAGAAAAGAGAGACGGGAAGGGAAGATTGTCTTAAAGAATAAATTTATAAAAAATCAGTTTACTTACTTGTTTTGATTTTAATGTTGTTCAATCATTTGACAGCTTCCAATTGATGTAGCACCAACAATACACAATACATCAAGAAAAATAGCATGGTAAAGAAATAAATCTATTAGGTTTTTCCCCACATAATTCATTCGACTTCTATTTGTTTCAAATCTTTTGGGGGTACTTTTATATTCCTATATTTTTTCCTTCAGGAAATGGAATATAGGTCAAATGGAATGAACAACCGTATTTAGGCAAGAAATGAAACGGATGTTCCTATATTATGGCTCTTAAATTCAAATCCAGCCAAAAACAAACTTCGTTAATTCCGGTTCCTTTACCTGAGGTGGGTATAGAACTGGTTACCGGAAGTTGTAATAACAACGTTCTTGTACAGGAAGTGACTTGAGAAAAATAAAATAAAAAAGTAATATAAAAAGTACTTTGTCTACAGGAAGTTGAATGTATGTTACAGGAAGTGGTACAAATTATGGAAACAGGAACAACAATTATAGAGAAGAATAATACCGGATGTTCTTATATTATGGCGCTAAAATTTAATTCCCGCCAAAACAAACTTCCGTTAATTGAATTCCGGTTCCATATACCGGATGTGGGTATAGGTTTGACTATCGGAAGTTGTGTCTGACTTATATAGGAAGTGGGTACAGAGTGTGTATACCGGAAGTTGTGTCTGACTTATACCGGAAGTGGGTACAGAGTGTGTATACCGGAAGTTGTGTCTGACTTATATAGGAAGTGGGTACAGAGTGTGTATACCGGAAGTTGTGTCTGACTTATATAGGAAGTGGGTACAGAGTGTGTATACCGGAAGTTGTGTCTGACTTATATAGGAAGTGGGTACAGAGTGGGGTCCTTGCTGCTAGCAGTCAAACCCACCCACCCCCTCTTCTCTAATATCAACAAATCTGAACATGAAGCTGTCCATACGTGGACACGAATAATATACAGGATAGCTGGCTGAAAGTTTGATCATGGCTGTGCATGCTAACATCTGTTCGTATTATACTTATGTTACAAGTATGCAAAGCTTTTCAAAAATTGATCATTTTTGGAATAGCCCTTTCGTGAAGAAAGATGGCCCATTGATTTTGAGAATGGCCCATTGAAGTCCAAGTGGATGGGGCCATAGTCCCATTGTGCAAGTTTGCCTTCCCAATCAAAATTTATGGTAAGGAACGGTCCATTTGATATTCTGGGGGGGGGGGGGGGGGGCTTGGGTTTTTTGTCGGAGCAAGATTATTTTTTTCGCCCCGGACCGGGGCAAAATTATTTTTTTCTTGCAAAGTTGGAGCAAGGAAATTTTTTTTATAACAATTGATGTGAATATTAAGAATGTTTGTGTTATTCTTTAGTTTTACTTAAATTACTCCAAACATTATTTTCATGTAAATTGTATTCACTTCTAAACTAGCTGAGAGAGATGAAAGATTTTTACAATATGCGATATATAATTTTTAGTAAACAAAATGTATATAAGGTCATGTAACATGTAAGAGGGCCTGATGCAAGTTTTTACATGTAGAAATGAAAACTAGTGATTTTCGGAGTTGGGGTCCAGCTTTGGCCCATTTCTAATTGAAATGGGTCTAAAATGCATGAAAGGGCTTTGAAACCTAAAATTTCGGCTCTCTTCGCTCGCCATTTACAAATACAAAATTATTTTTTCTGCAAAATTCCTTAATTATTATTAATTGTTCATACGGTGTCTTCCTGTTTCTCCCACTTTTGTAAAAAATATATATTGAAGGTTGGAATTGAGGTGGGAAGAACAGGAATAATTACTTAGAATACGGGGTTGTTAGAATCACATAATTAACCAATTAACTAATTAGTACTAAAATTTTACCTGTATTTTGTTAAAGTTAAGCTGTATTTTTCTTTATTTCTAGCTTATTATAACCTCGTACACGTACTTGTAGGAAGGCAACCTTTCGTGTGTGTGTTGAGGGGGGGGGGGGGGGTTGCAAAATTGTGGTCACTCTAGAGACAATTAACTTTAGATTGTCATCGAACTTTGCCTTATGATTTGCCCATTGGAAGTGGATTAAACCTTGCTTCAACTTCAAAACATAGTCAGGATCAAAAGACTTCAATAGAATTTCCACTTAAAAATTATTATCCCAGAAGGATTTCTTTTCAAGGTCGTATGTCAATGATCAAGGTCGTATGTCAATGATCAAGGTCAACAGATTGATAAAATTTTTCAAGACTGTATTTGAGGCCAATTGTCACGCTTATTGGACTCATTCCCAAAGCAGAAATGTTCAATATTTTCCTAATTTCAAATATTTTAATAGTGTCTTTTTCTAACTTTCAGAATAGTCATCCGTTCACTTTTAATGTAAGACACAGTTTCAGAATTGAAAGTTAGAAAAAGTCAATAGTATTACATTCTATAGTTTAGGCATGGTATGATAATCAGTACCATCTGCTGATATGTGCTTTAAATTGAAAAGAACTTTGGAATATATTGGAGCGAAAGATGAATTTTTATATGTGTTTGTATTTTTTCTTTTTTCAAAAACGTCGCCGCCAAAGACGTACAAACAATGATTACTGCAGTCTTACACTTTGTCACAACACAATACCAAATTGAGACAACAGAATGTATTTTTCATATACCTCTGATTTAGTATGTCGTATAAACATGATAAAGATGAAAGAAACCTGTTGATTATCTCTTACAGTACGGCATTTTTGTTGGGTATTTTCGGGACTCTTTAAGGAGTTAAAATAAATACATATTCTGACTCCGAGTTGCAGGAAAATATATAATCTTGGCTGCTCTGCATTAGAAATAAATAATCTGACCCGGAAAATTGCAATCCCCCACCCCCTCCCCCTCCCCTTAGAATTAAATTGTCGTTCATACCATATTACGAGAAGATGCCCTTGTGTGCAAAAAAATATTTTCTGCAATTTATCTTCAGTAAAACGTTTTCATGAAAAATCTTTTTTCATAAAAAGCTAGATTTTCACCAGTTACAAGATGTTTTTACACTAATTAGTATCAACTGGATAAACAACTATTAAGTTAATTACTTTCTATTGTTATATGAAGTGGGAGAAACAGGAATATATATTTTTCAAAAGTGGGAAAACGGGAAGTAACCGTTCATACTAAGTAATTTTATATAATTGTCTTGGGTCTCAGGAACTCATATTTTGAACAGTCCCTTATGTCATAGGATGTAACCTCCTTCATCTTTTTCAAGGTCTTGTCATTTTAAGATGTTTGATTATTCGGAAAATGACACATCTCTTATCTATTTATCCTCATGAAATTCGCTCCGCTCGCCGATATAAGGAGTCAAATATTCAATGTTATAAATAATCATTTCGATCGAATCAAGACAAATTAATATTTCATATCTAAAAAAATTTCTGGCTCGCTACGCTCGCCAATTCTTTATGAAAATAAACGTGAAAGGAAAGCTAACAAAACTGCCCTCTCCCCATCATGTGCACCGATATATATGTACCTACATGATAGGTAGACTTCCTTAAATTTTGGACCCCCTCTGACCAAAAATGCTGTATCCGCGCATATGATACAACGACCGCTAACAAAGTGCGAGCGGTCGATTGGAAAGACTTTATGTGGACCTACATATATAAGTGTTTAGGGAATGTCATGTTCACATCTCAAGTTTTCTTCGTCTTAGAAACGGTCCATCGTCTGCTGACATCGAATCATGTGCGTTATCCCATCTAAATTCAGCTCAAATACGCTCCAGAGGTCAGCAATTTGCTTCATTTTTTTCAAAATTTTCACGGGGACCCCCTTCAAGGGGATGGGTAATTACATATTTCCATGTTGTCCCCACTTGACCCTTCGGGTCTCGCAAGTCATCCCCCCAAAAAGTGTCTGTGTCCCTGGACAGCTGAAGTTCTTGGTCCAACCCTTCTTTATAGACGTGCACTTCGAAAACACCCTGGCTACGCCCCTGCCAGAAGTAAAGGAGAAATTATTTCATTTAGAAATCTTCATTAACCACATAAATTGAGTGGAAAAAATGGTTTGAATATTCGAGAAGGTAAGGAGAAAATGTGCTCCAGAAATCACCATTTTATTCCATTTTTTCAAAAATTTTCAGGGGGAGGCCCCCCGGACCCCCACCTACAGGAGGGGGCAACCCCCTCCCGTACCCTCCCCCGCTCGGCACTTCGTGCCTCGAATCGACCCTTTGGGTCGATACAAAACCCCCCCGCTTGCCACTCTGGATCCGCCACTGCAATATGGTGATACATGTACATGTATCTATTAATAGTAATAAATTATATTGATAATGTATTTAAGCATTTTAATTGTTTCAGTCACATGCATTCTTTTGATATTTTCAAATATGAACTTGCCATTACAGAAGAAAAGTATGGCGAGCGAAGCGAGCCAAATTTTTTTTATAGAAAGTAAAAACTGCGGCGAGCGAAGCGAGCCGAAAATTTTTCAGGAGTTTTAAGTGAATTTTATGGTTATTCTTCAAATTCAGATTACTTGTAAGAGCAAGATTATTTTTTTCTGTCACACCATAAGCAAATTTATTTTTTTCATCAAAATTCAGAGCAAAATTATTTTTTTCGAAAAAAACCCAAGCCCCCCTCCCCCACCAGAATATCAAATGGACCGTGCCTAAGTGCGCCTATTTTCACCACAGGTGCCTGCAGATATGATCGTCCCCCCCCTCTTTCTTTCAGAATCATGGCTAAAATGGCTGTGGAGTAAAGAAGGGAGAAAAAAGAGAAGGTGTGCAACTTTTTCTCCCTTCTTTACTCCACCGCCATTTTAACCATGATTCTGAGAAAGAAAGAGGGGTGGAAACGATCATATCTGCAGGCAACTGTGATTTTCACGTGCAACAATGGTAAATGTTTGTAGTAATGCAAGAAGGAAAAGAAACTGCCACGATTTTCCAGCACTCTTCAGTGTATCAAACAAACAAGATATACGATCGAAATAATTATGTAGTAAAGAAGAAAGATTTGAATTTTTAAATGGATTTCAAGGTCAGTAAAGAGGAAGGGAAGGGATATCAGACTCCCTCTCTAATGATCTACTTAAGTCTACCTGTGTACAGTAGATTGGCCGGATTTTTTTTTTTTTTTTTTTTTTTGCAGTGGGAAGGGGAGGTTAAGGCCGGGGTTTTCTACCGAGTGGGAATTAATATGTACATATCTTAGCTTGATAGGCGTGATATAAGCGGCGTCTACTGACCAGTCAGTGATATTCCTACAGTAGAGACGCGAGCGATGTGTGACATCAAAGACATACCGACAGGTATACTTGATTATGCTAATTAGGTATACCACAATTTTATCTATTTGAAGCTGTTAATCAAAAATTGAGGAGGTTATAAAGGATACATGGGACCAATCAGATTCCGATTAGAGATGTAACCCTACAGCGGTCAGCGAGGAAATGACAGGAAATATACTAGTCCCAATTCGCCGGCCTTTATAAATTAAAGGCCGGGTTTTTCAACCGAGTGGTAAGTAATATGCATGCACACCTGAGTGCTCTTAGCTTGGTAGTCGTGATCAAATCCCTTCTAAATTCAGTTCAAATACGGTTCAGATGCCATCAAATTGCTTCATTTTTTCAAAATTTTCTCGGGGGAGGCCCCCGAACCCCCATTAATGGGAGGGGGAAACCACCTCCACGTCAAAAAAGGACGACTTGCCAAAAAATTTTTCCCACTGAAATTCTGAAGTTTTGCCTATGCACAGCAGTCAGACCGAAGACGAAAAAACAGATAACACCGTCATAGGTCTGCAAGTCGGACTAGTCCCCACCCGGCCTTTAAACTCGGCCGGCGGGAGGGATTCCTGGAATCTCAAGGTTATGATTTTGAAAAGTTTTTTTGATTTTGAGTTCAAGGTCTAAGGTTAACAAATTTTTGGGTGTCTTTTTTTTTCTCCGCTCGCACATAAGCGACTTCGCCTTGATTCATATTAAACCATTGTCTTCATCATCGTATCGTATCGTATCTTCGTATCGTATCTTTGGAATTCCCTCCTTTGAATTTGGATCACCGCCTGCAGGTGTATTGTTCGAAGACGTTTGCAGAATTGGAATTTATACCTGTGCAACGGACCCACCCGAAGCAGTGAGCTCGAGGGTTCATCGGTTTCAAGTCTCTTTCGAATGACTGGGATGGGATGGAGTCACTAGAAACGTTACATATAAATAAATTGAAATAAATCTACTACATACAAACGCACATTCATAAATTTTTGCATGATTCAAATTCAGATCATGAACAGAACATTTCATGAAACAAATATTCATTCATCACATGACCATTACGCAATACCTTTGCTAAAAGCAAAGATTGCATTATGAAAATCCCAATTTGTCCAATTTTGGTTAATTTGATTCCTTTGCAGGGATACAAAGTCTTGATTCCGTTTTCTTCAGGTCTCCTACCGATACCGCTCACATTTACTCTATTGTTGGTGCGTTTACGCTACTGTTGAGTGAGCCGTAGAGAGATTACGTAGATGTGACGTCACATTGGGTAGTAGTGCTTATATATATGGTCTTACAGGCTGATGATTGATCCCATTATCCTGTGACGGCTAGCTAAACGCAAAATAATGATTTGCGTTTTTCGGAATTACGCGGCAACGTCAGAATGACGTAGACCTGCTTTTAACATTCCAACTGTTTGACGTCGCTGTTCTTTGATTAATTTTGACACTTCGTGTGGCGAAAAATTTTGAAAATTTTTGTGATTTTTTGTTTTGTGAGATCATATTCTATCGAAAACGCAATTCAATTTAACTGGATTAAACCAAGATATCTTCGTACTGCATAGCTCGTGCAAATCAAGAAAACGTCAATATTGGCGTTCTGGATGAGTGAACAGCTAAAAAAAATTGTGTAGACTTACTAAACTATTTTATCATGAAAATCAACATATTTCAAATATTGATTGAAAATTGTTTGGAATACAACCACGTATCGTTTCTTTTGGGAGTCAGTATATATACATGGTGTAAGCCCACAGCATCTGGCGAGTCTATCTCCATCTATAGATGATCATAGTATACAGTTTCCTCCCTTGATTCATTGACCACCTGTATAGTCCCTATGAGAATTCTGTATGCAACCTTTGGTAATTTATTTTTGCATGTTATAATGTGAAATTAAACATGTTGAGTATGCAAGTTTTCTAAATAAAGGTTGAAAAAAATTATAAAAATATTTTTATTGATGTGTGATTCCTACATGTTGACATTAGTATGTGACAAAGTTGGCGGAA
This sequence comes from Pinctada fucata, assembly GCA_028142955.1. Taxonomy (NCBI): domain Eukaryota; kingdom Metazoa; phylum Mollusca; class Bivalvia; order Pterioida; family Pteriidae; genus Pinctada; species Pinctada fucata. The sequence goes on from AP027108.1 coordinate 10,048,469, forward strand.
GAATACACAAGTTCATGACCCCGAGCAGAGGCCACATGTGTTGTTTTGTTTATTGACTAAATTAGGGTGTCAGAAATATTAAATTTTTACGGCACTCAAGTATTTTATAGGAAAACGGTCATTCATTGGATATGTGAAGTCTCATTGCAAAATAACTGGTGGAATTATTTTTGTGGACCTTTGTGCTACAATGAACTATGAAGGAAAAAAAAACTGTATACTATGATCAGATGCCGCTCGCCGGGTTCGACCTAGTGCGAATATGCCGCTCATGCAGCCCAGCACTTCATGGAAGAAGAAGAAGAACGCTACTGGTGTTGGAACAGTTTCCGGACGATTTTGAAGGTTTTTCGGGGATAACTCCTCCGCGTCCATCAATGGAAAAAAATCAAATTTCTCTCAAATAATGCTATGCCCTTCCCACAGATACTCATGTTGAAAGAAAATATTAAATCTCTCAAGAAAAATGGTTTCTAGACCGATTTTATGACCCTATATTTTGGCCATTTTTCGCAAATCACTGGAACAGTTTCCGGACACCTGGTTTTAAATCTGTCAATCTCAATCAATTTCAGCCCCAACTGGATGAGTTTTGGATATTGTTTTCTTCAATCTTTTCTACAAATGACTGTGTAAAAATAATATTGAAAATAGAACCAAAACTTCTCAAATCACGTGTATTAAAATAGTATATTTCTTGGTGACTTCCCCCAGTGCGCGATATTAAACGGGGCAGAAAGAGGTAAAAAGGTGGTATGATAAAAGCATCTTAGATGCAAAATTTTGTTTATATGATTCATAATTTGAATTCTGCATTTAAAAATCTACAAAATTGTCACAAAGTTTTGAAAATAATTTCTTTCAAAGTACTTGAAAAGGGCGAGTGTCCGGAAACTGTTACTGTCCGGAAACTGTTCCGACACCAGTACACCAACTGAGCTACGCAACCATGAATTTTATCAGAATGCGCCCGCTCAATTTCTCATTTGAAAATTGTAACCCGTAATCGTTTACATTCGGAACCCTTCTGAAGAAATGGCGGGTAAGGATGAAAGAAAAAAATAAGCTAACAAAAAGGATTTTCTCTGTTTGAAAATAACCAGTGATTAGGATTGTTTATAGAGTAAACGGGACATAAACTTGATGAAAATTTGTATGTCTTCGTCAGAGTTCAATTCCTCCACTGCATTATGGTGCAAGTAGTCCGAAATACAGTCTGACCAAGACTATCACTCAGGTCCAGGTCAAAGCCATTCGGGCTATTATAGTTCGATCGGGGTATTATAGCTCGATCGGGCTATAAACATATAGCCCGATCGGGAAAAATGTAATTTTTACCCAATATTTCTCGTATAAAACATTTGTGCATCGAATCAGATGGACAGAGAAAACGCAGACCCATCAAATCGAATATATCGCTATCAAATTTATCAGTTAAAAACCGTCTCTCGCAAAGAGAGACAACTCATACGTTTTTTTGTATTCTCTCAAAAAAATTGATAAATCATACGCTTGAATTCTCCGATAAAATGAAGAGATTGGATTATTGCAAGATAAAATGGGATAATTTCTACTGAAATAAAATTCTCAACATTTTATTACACAGATTAAGCCTAAAAAACGTCTGTTTCTTGCCAGCATTAGTATTTAAAGAAGTCCTCTACTCGTGGGTATTTTCACTTACATTTACTCGGACAAACTCAAATTACAAAGTATTGGTAGTTCCATAAAAATATATTGTCTCGTTTATCCATGAAACAGTAATTTATAGGCCCATATCAACAAGCTAGCGATTTAACATAGAACTAGTCTGCAACTTCCGCCGAAATTGAAAGTACAAATTCATGACGTCAGATGTGTGTATACACTACACATTCATACGATGACGTGATGTGAAATATAGTACATGTGTCTCTTTGTTTATATGGTACATTTATAATTATTTTTCGGTTTGACCATTTTCAAAGTAAATTAGACATCAGTGTTCTTTTTTTAAAAAAAGACCTGTACAATTTTATTGTCGGGGATCCATCCAGGTGGAGTGGGGGGGGGGGGGGGGTTCTTCCCCATTCCTGGTAAGACTTACATGAACACGGAAAATATTAAATAATGATGGGAGGGGAGGGTGAGAGATAGAAATTTTATAGGATATGAAATCCTAAGTAAAGCCTTTCCTAGCTGTCTAGATGGGATCTCAAATTGATATTCTAATCAGCTTATAAATAGCTAGGACTGAGGGGGGGGGGGGCACATTTTTTGGCCGTTTCAGATAATATGAATTTTCTGAAGTTATATAAAGTTGTGAAGGTAAAAAAAATTTAAATGATTAGGGTCAACAAAAAAAAAAAAAATAATAAAATAAATAAATGATATGGCCTGGAAAGTTGTCTGTTAGCTCCGTTCAGGATTTCAGGAAAAAAAAACTTTCTTAAAATTCAATACCGGGAGAAGTGATCATGTAATGTATATCGAATAAAATGAAATTCTAATCGTTTCAGAATTAAACGGAAAGTAAGGAGCGTTCTTCGTCAACTATCTCAATACGAGAGAGAGAGAGAGAGAAAGATTTTCATTTACGAGGTACATTACAAGAATTCAAGACGGACTTAATTTATTAATAATACTATCTCCGCTCCAAAAGAATACGACTACTGTGATGCCCAGAACAATAAGAAAATTGATATCCGGAATACATATACAAGTATTTGATATGGTATCTTGTTTATGATTATCAAATATATTTTTTCCGAAATTCAGTCGCGACTCCTTCCGCAGTTAAAATTTACGTCCCCACCCCAATCTATCAAAAATTTTGTCAACATGTAACAGGTTATGCTCTGCATATTGGAAACTGAAGTTCTTGCGTATTTCGATGTTCCACACGGATCCGTTTGATGAAAGTTTTGATTGACATTTATTTGTTTACATTCAATAAAAAAATTTGTTTTACAAAACAACAATCGTCAAACATCGCATCGTTATTTATGAGGGGGGGGGGGGGCTGGAGACGAGAGTTATGTCTGGAAATTCGGGCGGGAGGGGGGTTAATATTTGTCTTTAACAGATGTTGCATACTAACTTTTTTCGGCACTTGGGGCCTGTAGATATGTAAAAAAAATATAGCTTGTATCTTTCCTTCTTTCTTTCTTTTTTCCCCGCTCACAAAAATAAGTACATTGAACATGTCGATGACTTATATTTTTACATTTAATTCTCACCGATATTTCACAGACATAATTTCTCCTTCTATTAACATGTACATGGCATGCTTTTTCCAATGCAAGGAAGGTAATATTTATTGAAGTACGTACGTGCTGACTGGAAGCGGGGAGGTACAAATGTCAACAAAGGCGGGTGGTATCAATAGGCTGAACGGGAGGGAGTCAGATTACGGGGGAAATTATAGAATTTTGTAAATAGGATACCATCTACAAGCGTGATCTGGACGGTTAGGACGTCATGACCCCTTGGATTCGCCAAAAATGCAGATTTTTTCTTTGTTTTACTAGTACATGTAGTATGTTTTTTTTTTCCGAAATAGACGGCTTACCCCCACCCCCATTTTCTTTCCGGGGGAAAGGAAGGTTGATTCCCTTAAGATTTTTTTATCTATATATGCCTTAGAATCCCTCTCTGAGATAAACTTTAGGATTCTGGAAATCGTTTAAAATATATCAACACATGTACGTACGTATATAAATAAATTATGTACATTAGTAGTTTTAATGTAAATATTTAGGTTTCATTATTATGTGCTCTTTTATCATATTTATCACTCATACACTCTTATTTGATAAGTCCTGTATTTTGGCATTTATAAGAGTACAATAGTACACGTATCCACAACATGCATGTACATCTCTATATATAGCGTTATGAAACGTGGTTCCCTTTTACACACTTCTGACGTACTTCCGGTGTGTACAGCTATTTTGAGAAATTGGAAAAGGTGGTAAAATATAAATTGGTTTATATCAGCTCTGAAAGAGATTACATAATGGGGAAATTTCTTGTTGGAATTAAGTTTGATATGAACTGTAATATACACAAAAATCTCCACGACTAGAGAACTTCTTTAAAGCAGTTGACACCATCGTTTTCCTTTCTGACACCTGATGAAAAAAATAGACAAGATCCATTGAAGTGTCAAGGTCACTCATGATTTTTTTCATCGTCATAAAAAAATAAGAAAAAACTCAAAAGAATTAATTTATGACACGAGGCAGATGGTTTCTATGCAGCTAAAATTTCACTTCCAGTCTGTAAATATGCATAAAAATGAACTTACCTTGATCGTTTCAAAGGAACTATTTTTTTTTTATCAACAGGAAGAGTCACTTGATATTAGTACGCATTGATAAAAATAAATCTTTCTGTTCGATGCCTCTCTTGCATCTACTTTAGTCAAGTGGACAGTACACCAAAGATATTTACAGGGTCGACCCCGTGGGGCCCCTGCTGACGCGCGGGAAACCCCAAACATTCGGAATTTCGAGGAGACGGTAAATTTGATAGTGTATATCTAGGCGAAAAAAACGAAAGTTCAGCGTGGAATTTATGTGCACTGCACCCTGCTGCACATTGCAGTTTTGCAAATTAAATCTCAAAATCAACACTTATTTTACTTAGTTTGACAATACTTGATAACATTCCGACATCTTTGCAATCTTTCTGCGAGTTGTCACTTGACTACCCCCAACATGTCGCTTGCGTAATGAACGAAAGATCAATTAGCAGACGATTTCATGCTACATTAATTCTAATGGGAGTGAAGTACTACCAATTCACCTTGCTGTTCATTTCAATAGCAACAACCACGGGTTTTATAAATAAATATTTTTCTTCATCAATATTACTTTTCTTATATGAAAAAAAGTATGCTGAGTTCAAATCTGTAATCTGTTTTATTGTATCTTTTATATGTAAAAAGTTATTTGACATTTAACATACCCACCCTGCAACCTAATTTAAAACGAAAATGCACAACTTTTATAGAAAAAACGTCACAACTCATTTTCTTTACAGGAATGCTGATTATGGACTATATTTTGTTCATTTTAACCTATTTCAGGTATGCTGATTTCAAAAATGACAAGAGTTATTTTCTATCATTGACCAAATAGCTGTAATTTAGACTTAAAGATGTTTACCCCCTATATTTGCATTGCGAAAATTTGCAAATTATGACTTGATTTGTCATAATACTTTGTTAAAAATACATTTATCACATGTATTTACCAATATAACAAAAAAGGAAAACATTTGAAGATAATAGACAAGTTATATTTACAAATCAAAAGCTATCCACATGGTCAAATCAACAGTCGGACAGATATACAGGAGAACCATTGACGTCATTAATAGTACCATGTTTGAAATAAGCTGTCAAACATGTAGATCTAGCTACCCAATGCATATAACCATACTTAATTTCTCAGCCCACCCAGTGAACATTAGTAAATAAAACCAAGATTTTGTTCTTAATGTCTATAAGATAATATGTAAATTGTAAATCTTGAACATGAACCTTATATACATTGTGAGAATTTTCAGAAAAAAAAGAAAGAAAATTCTATACATATACATGTATAATGTATGGTTTTAATTTGAACAACTTTCACATGCTGAATATTGGTAGTACATATCCTACAAGTAAATATTCCCTATTTTTTCAATATTATATCTAAGAAATTGCTTGAACTGAGCTCTGGGCTCCTCTTCTCACACACAAAGATGTCTTTGTGTTTAATGTAAAAAAATAACAGTGAGAGATAGATGCATTTACCTAATTATCCTAAACCGACAAAAGGAGATGTTTTAATTTGGTGTGATGAATGTATTTAGATCTATCATGAGCCTTCAGCCCTTTTCCTTAAAAAAATTTCAGATTAATCACTCCAAATATTTTAAGAATTGTTATATCATGGTACAAAACTTGCTAAATTTATCTGTAAATAAAACTCCTAGTAATCACTGTTCACCCCCCCCCCCTCTACCTTACCCCCATTTCCAAGGCTAACCCCACAGACCATTAATGCATGTAGTTAATACAAGGAGGATAACTAATGCCATGAACAGATCTAAGAAAAAAATCCAGGAGATGTACAAAGTCTTTGATAAAGTGAGAAGTGGAAAAGTCAGAATTTACAATTACATGTTTATGTGGCAATATTATTACAGGACCAGGGTATCCCATTCCCTATCTAGTAGCAACCCCAGCCGAGCGCGCCGATAGCGGCGAATTCGCCGAAAATCGATACCTCACTTTTTAAAATTAAGATTACAGTAACTTCTACCCAACCAATTTTCATAATTTATGTACCATTTTGAAGCTAATAATCTAAAGTTTCTTAATATGTAATCGTTTTGATATTTTGTTCTGTCAAAGTAATGTTTTAGACGAGTTATTTGCAATACGCAGCTAAGAATTACGCATCGCCGATTTCGGCGCCTAAAACACTAAGCTCTTGTCACATATGTTACACGTGAAAGGATTTCCGCGGGGTCAAATCTCCATTAATATGCATGAAATTTACAGACCAAACAGGTGAGAAAATTACCTGGATGAAGCCACTTTCAAAATTAAAATATGTTGACCATGACCGGAGCTACAAGCGTGAAAAGTTAATCAACAAGTACGTGAATACTATAAGGTAAGTCAATATTTTGAATACAGATTCTTGTAGAGAAAAATCTAAATTTTCTTTTGGTATATATATTAATAATATTTTGTATTATTTAGCACCGCGCAAACGGGAGTCAAAGGTCAAGTTCATTCAAAAACTCGCACGGCGCCTCAACGCACCTGTTTACATTATGTAAACAAACGGCGCCATATTGGATTTTCCGTGCCGGCGCCTTGAATATGATAAATTACTCAATTGAAAAGTCGTTAATGACTCTAATAAAGTATTTAAAAGTTATAGACAATGTTTATGAATGCATTATTAATCAAAATATGTATTTAGAAAGTAATTATATACAATTAAAACGCCAAACATTGACGCGGACGCGTCACTGCAGCATTGAAATATGAGTGTATTATGTTGTTCACAAAATCATGGGAATAATTTGGGTTTAAGGGGTTGGACTGGAGAGAAACACTGGACTTACGTCCGTAGGGGATCCTTTGTCCAATTTTTTTTTAAATTTCGGACTTAAAAAAAATCACAAGCCGTCCATATTAATTAACAACCCACTGCTTATTCCCGTACCCCCTCTCCAACATTCATTTTGTTATGTTTGTATAGTAGTGGACATTAAATAATTGGGGTTTATAGGATGGACTAGAAATAGAATCAATGGGACCGAGGAACCCTGCCCATTTTTGTTTTAATTACGGACTTGGAAATTTTCACAACCGGCCTTATTTCCGAACATCCCCCGGTCATTCAGTTAAAATAAATTTAGCAAAAATGATCGATGGACGGACTTACGATCGCAGGGGATTCCCCGACTTAAAAAATATAATAAAATTTTTTTGGTTCAATTTCAAAATAAACGTTTAAGTTTGAAAGCCTCCTATGAAAGTTTAACCCGAACCCCCCCCCCCCCCCCCCCTTTCTAAAGTGTTGAGACTTGGATTTTTTTTTTTTAATTTAACCCAATCTTAAAACTTGCATACAAATTTCAGTTGAGTAAATCGACATAGCTATTTAACATTTATAGATAGGGATTATTTTATTTTTCAAATGTAATTGAAAGGGAAACATTGGGCAAACACTTCCATTTTTTTTTTTACGCCTTGCTGCCACCCCCCCCCCCCCCCCTCCCTATTTATGTTATCATGGGTATTTAAGAACTCCATGACTATAGATCTATTATACTTGCAACCTCAAACATGTAGTAATAGTGCTTTTAAGTGTATTAGTTGGGGCTATAATTTGAAACTTAATTTCATTTGAAACTTTCATTAACCCCCCCCCCCCCCCCTGCAAAGAAAGAAAGAAAGTTTAGAAAATACCTCCTATGTCTGTTTTTATGAGAAAAAAAAAACTTTAAATCTATTTTATTCATTTCAGTCTCTCAGGTTTCTCCATCCAAATTCAATTTGTACTGGCAGTGCTTTCAGTGGTTCATGTATATAAGAGAATGGAGACATATCCTGGGTCATTCTAAATCCTTGAGCCTCAGTGAACATGACCTCTCTGAATTTTAAGCTACAGCTGTACAAACGGAAAATATCACAAATGGACTTATACTTTATGATAGCAGATTTCAAGACATTTTAAAGTACCTTTCTTTACTTCATCCAGATTGTGAACAAATCAATGCAGGGAATTATAAAAAGACTTTGTAGCATTAAAAGGAAAGCAAGAGTCAAGAAAACAGAACACTACAGGAATTTATTGATAAGCAATTTGCATTTGAGACTCTATCTTCAAGAAATGGTGAGGAAAAAAAAATCTTTGGACCCTCTCTCTCTTCCAAGTGTGTACCCATCATCTCCAGTAAGCAAAGGCGAGGACTGTGCACTGTTACATGAAGAGACCAGGATGGGTGATGCAGTATGGCTTACTCATGACGAGGGAAAGACTAGTGACAAAATTAAGAAACCTTGTGTTGTAACAAACCTTAATATACATGTAATTACACTGCATGTATAGTTTAGCGTCTCGAAATAGTGTTAAATAGCATAGTAATGTAAATATCTAGAATTATGGTACATGTTTTAACTATCTCAGATAATAATTACATGTACACATGTCTGTGATATTTATTCAGAATATTATCTGAATCCTGATCTTTCAGAAAGCATAAGAGATATGATTTTCGATAAAATAATTATGAAAATTGATATATTATGTGGTTCTATATGTATTGATTTAACCTATTTCTTGCAAATATTTTGGATTGTATACAGTAACTACTCTATTGAAGGGTATTAAAGAATTTCCATTAACGCTAAAAGAGTTTATCTAAAAAAAATTGAGTCTTTGAATAAACATACTTTGAATGTTTCAATAAAATGATCAGATGACACTACAATTCAGCAATTTAGTGTTATTTAATGAAGTGATATAGAGAAACAAACATCAGAATTGGAAAGAGAAGAAAATTTCCATTAAGATTGGAAAATTTGGTGTGGTTATCTTGAAAAACAAAAAAAATATGGCAGTTTTTGTGTAAAATCTTGTTTCGACGGTGCCGCGAACAGCATCACGAAGACTGCGTTTTAGTGCAGCAAAAAATTCCCCGAAAGCATAAAAATTTTGGGACTTCAAATTGTCATAACTTTGGTTCTAGTAAAGATATCTGAACAAAGTAAAGTGTTCTGTGTAGGTTTTTCAAAGCTCTATCCAATAAAACTGGTTGTAGAACACTTTGAGAACTTTGAAAATTTCACCTGGGGTTGCTATATCTAGGTCAGATTTATCTTTATTAAAATTAGTACTACAGGTATATAGTATACTAATATTTTTGTAAGACCTGTGTTAAATTTGCACAGAGTGACAGAAACATTTTTACTTTGCTACATCCTGAAAATAGGGTAGTTTTAATGTAAGAAATGAAGTATACATGGTATTTATATCATAACTAATAAAAAATAAATAAACTCCAAGAATGTTGCAAAAGTTAATATTTGGAGCTTTAATTATCCATTCATATTTGATGTAGAATGTGGATCCAGTCAGATGGGACTGGGGGAGGGGTCCAGTATATGGTTTTGAGAAAAAAAAATGATGGGAAAATCATAATTGTTTTGCACATTTCTTGACTTCCCCTTCATCAGACCCCACTAGATCCACGCTTTTATATGTTATACATTTTCTTAACTTTATTCAGAAATGAATTACTCGAAGTAGAAGCTTTTTTCGCTTGATTGTACATGCGTAAATTGAAAAGTATATTGTTGTAAACAAAATAGAGTTATCATTCTTGATATTGACTTGTGATGGAAATCGGCGAAGTTTGATGTGAATACGCGCATATACCATGGAAAATCTTCATGAATTATTATTATGGATAAATATGCAATCATTTAATCCCCCTCGGTACCCGGTATACGATCGTTATCACGAATTTTGACAGCTCTGAATATTTCAATTCCTTCCCGCGATATGTAAATGACTTGGAAATCCCCTTATTTATTCATAATCATATACCAAAGGGTCAAAGTATCAAGCTTTGATGTCATAGGTTTTTCGGAACAAAAACTGCTAGATTTATCCATAACGGCCCGTAAAAGATACCGAGGCGAGTCGAGACGTTTTTGGTGGACATACTGAATCAATGTCACGTTGCGCCCTCTAGCGAGCGTGGTTGTTGCTAATTTCAATACATATCATAACATTTTAATTGGAATAATTTTAAAAAACTAGATGGCTACTGTTGCAAGCAACAGACGGATTCCTCCTTTATTAGACCTTCCTTGGAAATGAAGTGTTAAAATTGGAATAAAGAAGATGGAGAAAAGAAAACTTGCTTTAGAACCTTATTCACTTCAGAAAATGAGTCTAAAGAGCTTATGTCTAATTTTGGACTCTTATTTATTTATCGACAAAATAGAAGATAAAGATAATAAATACCTTTCAAGTTTAGGAAAATTTAAACTCCTTGATATATTCTATCAATTTTGAATCCTTTACAATTACTATCCCAAAAAGAATTGCACAATGAGTTAGCAATGAGAAAATTTCTATAAATAGAAAATGACAACAGCATGAAAGTACAGATATGTAATGCTACTAAGAAAAAAAAAGGAAACAGAGAACAAGAATAAAAGAGTTATCTATCTTACTATGTAAAGTTCAAATAAGAAGTACTACTAGTATGAAGAATAAATAGTTAAGGACAAAATCCTGTGAATTCTACAAGAGGAAATGTTTGTTATGACCTTGAAAAAGTTTATTTGACCTTGAACCAAGGTCATGGATAAAAGATAAGCATTTGAGTTTATTCTCATCAAGATTCCTCTTCATTTAATCAAAGCTCAATATTTTATCAACAAAAAACTGTTGTGACCTTGAAATCGAACAAATGACCTTGGGTCAAGGTCAAGGTGAAAGAACTTGATGCAAGGAATATTTGCGCCAAGTTTGAACTCTCAATGTCAAATGGTCTTTGTTCTATAGGCCAAAATTTGTTGTGACCTTGAGAATCAAAATTTGACCTTGGGTCAAGGTCAGGGTGAAAGGGCTTGGCTCAATGATTGTATTTATGAAGTTTGAACTGTCAAGGTCAAATAGTCTTTGTTCTAAAGGCAAAAGTTTGTTGTGACCTTGGGAATCATAATTTGACCTTGAAACTAGGTCATCATCAATGACTACCTATAAGTAACCTAACATCCAAGTTTCAACTCCAAATCTCAAAAACTGTAGAAATTGGCACTGTGCCAATTTAAAGTTCCATTTTCAACTCTGAATAGCGCGAAAACCGTAAATATTATATCGAGCATGCAAGTGTATAAAAGTTTGCAAATTTCACAAAGAACAATATAAAACAAATTTCGTTCAAATCGTACGGTCAGTTTAGGAGTTATAAGGTTTTAAAGATTTGACCTTTGATGACCTCTAGCGGGGGCATATATGAACTTTTCGACAAGAAAAAAAATTTAAATTAAGATCTTTCTTTGCTCTTTTACATGATACTTTCCATTTTATCATATGATGTAGTACTTTGTTGTAAAGTCTCTGGATTGGTTTGGGGGTAAGAATAATAATAATAACTAGATGGCTACTGTTGCAAGCAACAGACGGATTCCTCCTTTATTAGACCTTCCTCGGAACTGAAGTGTTAAAATCCGAATAAAGAAGATGAAAAAAAGAATAGTTGCTTTAGTACCTTATTCACTTCAGCAAATGAGTCAAAAGAGATTATGTCTAACTTGGGCCTCTTATCTATTTATCGACAAAAAAGAAGAAAAAGACGATAAATACCTTTCAAGTTTAGGAAGGCTTTAAACTCCTTGATCTATTCTATCCATTTTGAATCCTTTTAAATTACTATCCCAAAAAGAATTGCACAATGAATTAGCAATGAGAAAATTTCTATAAATAGAGAATGACAGCAGCATGAAAGTACAGACAAGTAATGCTACTAAGATAAAAAAGGAAACAGAGAACAAGAATAAAAGAGTTATCTATCTTACTATGTAAAGTTCAAATAAGAGAGTACTACTTGTGTGAAGAATAAATATTTAAGAACAAAATCCTATCAATCCTACAAGAGTAAATGTTTGTTATGACCTGGAAAAAGTTTATTTGACCTTGAACCAAGGTCATGGATGAAATATAAGCATTTTAGTTTATTCTCATCAAGATTTCTTTTCATCTATTCAAAGCTCAATATTTTATCAACAAAAGTCTGTTGTGACCTTGAAATCGAACAAATGACCTTGGGTCAAGGTCAAGGTGAAAGGACTTGATGCAAGGAATATTTGCGTCAAGTTTTAACTCTCAATGTCAAATGGTCTTTGTTCTATAGGAAAAATTTTGTTGTGACCTTGAGAATGAGAATTTGACCTTGGGTCAAGGTCAAGGTGAAAGGGCTTCGATCAATGATTGTATTTATGAAGTTTGAAGTGTCAAGGTCAAATAGTCTTTGTTCTATAGGCAAAAGTTTGTTGTGACCTTGAGAATCATAATTTGACCTTGAAACTAGGTCATCATCAATGACTACCTATAAGTAACCTACCATCCAAGTTTCAACTCAAAATCTCAAAAACTGTAGAAATTGGCACTGTGCCAATTTAAAGTTCCATTTTCAACTCAAAATAGCGCGAAAACCGTAAATATTTTATCGAGCATGTAAGCGTATAAAAGTTTGCAAATTTCCCAAAGAATGATATAAAACAAATTTCGTTAAAATCGCACGGTTAGTTTAGGAGTTATAAGGTTTTAAAGATTTTACCTTTGATGACCTCTAGCAGGGGCATATGTTAACTTTTCGCCAAGAAAAAAAATTTAAATTTAGATCTTCATATGCTCTTTCACATGGTACTTTCCGTTTTTTCATATGATGCTGTACTTTTTCGTAAAGTGACCGGAACGGTTTGGGGGTAAGAATAATAATAATAATAAGAATAATAAGAATAAAGAAAAGACAATACAATAACAGAAAGGATTCCGACGGAAGTCGGAATCCTTAACTAGATGGCTACTGTTGCAAGCAACAGACGGATTCCTCCTTTCTTAGACCTTCCTAGGAACTGAAGTGTTAAAATCCGAATAAAGAAGATGGAAAAAAGAAAAGTTGCTTAAGTACCTTATTCACTTCAGCAAATGAGTCTAAAGAGCTTATGTCTAACTTGGGACTCTTTATTTATTTATCAACAAAATAGAAGAAAAAATATTAAGTACCTTTCATCTTTACGAAAGCTTTAAACTCCATGCTCTATCAATATCAAATCCTTTACAATTACTTTCTCAAAAAAGAATTGCACAATGATTTTGCTATGAGATATTTTCTATTAATAGAAAATGACAACAACATGAAAGTACAGATATGTAATGCTACTAAGAAAAAAAAAAGAAACAGAGAACAAGAATTAAAGAGTTATCTTTCTTATACTATGTTAAGTTCAAATAAGAAGGACTACTTGTGTGAAGAATAAATAGTATAGGGCAAAAAGTGTAAATTCTACAAGAGTAAATAATTGTTAAGACTTTGACTAAAGTTTGTTGCGACCTTGAGAATCAGAATTTGACCTTGGGTCAAGGTCAAGGTGAAAGAGCTTGGTTTAATGATATTATGTATGAAGTTCCAACTTTGAATGTCTAATAGTCTTTGTTCTATAGGTAAAAGTTCGTTCTGACCTTGAGAATCAAAATTTGACCTTGGGTCAAGGTCAAGGTGAAAGAGCTTGGTTTAATGATATTATGTATGACGTTTGAACTCTGCAGGTCTAATAGTCTTTGTTCTATAGGCAAAAGTTTGTTCTGACCTTGAGAATCAAAATTTGACCTTGGGTCAAGGTCAAGGTGAAAGAGCTTGGTTCAATGATATTATGTATGAAGTTTGAACTCTGAAGGTCAAATAGTCTTTGTTCTACAGGCAAAAGTTTGTTGTGACCTTGAGATTGAAAATTTGACCTTGAAAGTAGGTCAACATTAAATGACTACCTATAAGTAACTTAGTATCCAAGTTTCAACTCAAAATCTCAAAAACTGTAGAAATTGGCACTTTGCCAATTTAAAGTTCCATTTTCAACTCGGAATAACTCGAAAACCGTAAATATTTCATGGAGCATGTAAGCGTATAAAAGTTTACAAATTTCCCAAAGAACATTTCAAAGCAAATTTCGTTCAAATCGCACGGTCAGTTTAGGAGTTATAAGTGTTTAAAGATTTGACCTTTGGTGACCTCTAGCGGGGGCATACGTGCACTTTTCGACGACAAAATTTTTTTACCTCTAGATCTTTATATGCTCTTTAACATGATACTATTTGTTTTATCATAAGAAGTGGCACTTTTTTGTTCAGTGACTGGAACGATCTGGGGGTAAGAATAATAATAATAAGAATAATAATAAGAACTAGATGGCTACTGTTGCAAGCAACAGACGGATTCCTCCTTTATTAGACTTTCCTCGTAACTGAAGTGCTAAAATCCGAATAAATTAGATGGAAAAAAATAGTTTCTTAAGTACCATATTAACTTCAGCAAATGAGTAAAAAGAGCTTATGTCTAATTTGGGACTCTTATTTATTTATCAACAAAATAGAAGAAAAAAAATTAAGTACCTTTCATCTTTGCGAAAGCTTTAAACTCCATGCCCTATGGATATCAAATCCTTTACAATTACTTTCTCAAAACAGAATTGCACAATGATTTTGCAATGAGATAATTTCTATTAATAGAAAATGACAACAACATGAAAGAACAGATATGTAATGCTACTAAGAAAAAAAAAGAAACAGAACAGAGAACAAGAATAAAAGAGTTATCTTTCTTATACTATGTTAAGTTCAAATAAGAAGGACTACTTGTGTGAAAAATAAATAGTATGGGACAAAAAGTGTAAATTCTACAAGAGTAAATGATTGTTAAGACCTTGAGAATGATTATTTGGCCTTTAACCAATGTCATGGATGAAAGCTAAGTACTGTGATTATTCTCATCACGATTGATCTTAATCTGAGCAAAGCTAAATATCTAATCAACCATAGTCAGCTGTGACCTTGAAATCAAACAAATGACCGTTGGTCAAGGTCATGATGAAAGAGTTTGATGCAAGGAATATTTGTGTAAAGTTTAAACTCTCAAGGTCAAACAGTCTTTGTTTCATAGACTTAAGTTTGTTGTGACCTTGAAAATCAGAATTTGACCTTGGGTCAAGGTCAAGGTGAAAGAGCTGGGCCCAAGCATAATATGTATAAATTATGAACTCTGAAGGTCAAATAGTCTTTGTTTTGTAGCGAAAAGTTGCTTTGACCTTGAGAATGAGAATTTGACCTTGGGTCAAGGTCAAAGTGAAAGAGCATGACTGAACAATTATTTGTATGAAGTTTAAACTCTGAAGGTCAAATAGTCTTTGTTCTATAGGCAAAAGTTTGTTGTGACCTTGAGAATCAGAATTTGACCTTGGGTCAAGGTCAAGGTGAAAGAGGTTGGTTTAATGATATTATGTATGAAGTTTGAACTCTGCAGGTCTAATAGTCTTTGTTCTATAGGCAAAACTTTGTTGTGACCTTGAGAATCAAAATTTGACCTTGGGTCAGGGTCAATGTGAAAGAGCTTCGTTTAACGATTGTATGTAATAAGTTTGAACTCTGAAGGTCATATAGTCTTTGTTCTACAGGTAAAAGTTTGTTGTGACCTTGAGAATGAAAATTTGACCTTGAAAGTAGGTCAACATTAAATGACTACCTATAAGTAACCTAGTATCCAAGTTTCAACTCAAAATCTCAAAAACTGTAGAAATTGGCACTGTGCCAATTTAAAGTTCCATTTTCAACTCAGAATAGCGCGAAAACCGTAAATATTTTATCGAGCATGTAAGCGTATAAAAGTTTACAAATTTCCCAAAGAACATTTTAAAACAAATTTCGTTCAAATCGTACGGTTAGTTTAGGAGTTATAAGAGTTTAAAGATTTCAACTTTGATGACCTCTAGCGGGGGCATATGTGAACTTTTCGACGACAAAATTTTTTTACCTCAAGATCTTTATATGCTCTTTCACATGATCCTTTTTGTTTTATCATACGAAGTTGTACTTTTTTGTACAGTGACTGGAACGATCTGGGGGTAAGAATAATAATAATAATAATAATAATAATAAGAATAATAATAAGAATAAAGAAAAGACAATACAATAACAGAAAGGATTCCGACGGAATAGTCGGAATCCTTAATAAAGAAAAGACAATACAATAACAGAAAGGATTCCGACGGAAAAGTCGGAATCCTTAACTAGATGGCTTCTGTTGCAAGCAACAGACGGATTCCTCCTTTATCAGACCTTCCTCGGAACTGAAGTGATAAAATCCTAATAAAGAAGATAGAACAAGAGGCCCAAGGGGGCCACATCGCTCACCTAAGTTGCAGACAAAGGGTTAAAAGTCACAAAAATACTTCTACAGATCAAAGCCCTTGACAGCCATATTTGTTGACCGATCGACAAGAAAAACACAAACTTGGCAGAGGACCTTGAGTACTTGCTTGCTACAAGGTTTCCTGAAATTCTGTGCAATGGTTGCAGAGGAGATGTCGAAAATGTGTCAGCCAATCAGAGCCCTCGGCGGCCATATTTGTTGACCGATCGGCACGAAAAACACAAACTTGGTAGAGGACCTTGAGTACTTCCTTCCTGTAAAGTTTCATGAAATTCTGTGCAGCGGTTGCAGAGGAGATGTCGAAAATGTGTCAGCCAATCAGAGCCCTCGGCGTCCATATTTGTTGAATGATCGGCACGAAAAACACAAACTTGGTAGAGGACCTTGAGTACTTCCTTCCTGTAAAGTTTAATGAAATTCTGTGCAGCGGTTGCAGAGGAAATGTCGAAAATGTGTCAGCCAATCAGGGCCCTCGGTGGCCATATTTGTTGACCGATAGGCATGAAAAACACAAACTTGGTAGAGGACATTGAGTACTTGCTTGCTGCAAGGTTTCCTGAAGTTCTGTGCAATGGTTGCAGAGGAGATGTCAAAAATGTGTCAGCCAATCAAAGCCCTCGGCGGCCATATTTGTTGACCGATCGGCACGAAAAACACAAACTTGGTAGAGGACCTTGAGTAGTTCCTTCCTGTAAAGTTTCATGAAATTCTGTGCAGCGGTTGCAGAGGAGATGTCGAAAATGTGTCAGCCAATCAGAGCCCTTGGCGGCCATATTTGTTGACCAATAAGCACGAAAAAACACAAAAGTGTTGGAGGATCTTGAATACTTTCTTCCTGTAAAGTTTCATGAAATTCTGTGCAGCGGTTGCAGAGGAGATGTCGAAAATGTGTCAGCCAATCAGAGCCCTCGGCGGCCATATTTGTTGACAGATCGGCACGAAAAACACAAACTTGGTAGAGGACCTTGAGTACTTCCTTCCTGTAAAGTTTCATGAAATTCTGTGCAGCGGTTACAGAGGAGATGTCGAAAATGTGTCGGCCAATCAGAGCCCTCGGCGGCCATATTTGTTGACCGATCGGCACGAAAAACACAAACTTGGTAGAGGACCTTGAGTAATTCCTTCCTGTAAAGTTTCATGAAATTCTATTCAGCGGTTGCAGAGGAGATGTCGAAAATGTGTCAGCCAATCAAAGCCCTCGGCGGCCATATTTGTTGACAGATCGGCACGAAAAACACAAACTTGGTACAGGACCTTGAGTACTTCCTTTCCGTAAAGTTTCATGAAATTCTGTGCAGCGGTTGCAGAGGAGATGTCGAAAATGTTAAAAGTTTACGCCAGACGGACGACGACGACGACGGACGGACGACGGACGGACGACGGACGGCGCGCTATGACAATAGCTCACTTGAGCTTCGCTCAGGTGAGCTAAAAAGAATAGTTGCTTTAGTACTATATTAACTTCAGCAAATGAGTCAAAAGAGTTGTTGTCTAATTTGGGACTCTTATCTATTTATCAGCAAAATAGAAGAAAAAAATAATAGATACCCTTCACGTTTACGAAAGCTTTAAACTCCATGCACAATCAATATCTAATCCCTTACAATGACTTTCTCAAAAAAGAATTGCCCAATGATTTTGCAATGAGATAATTTCTATTAATAGAAAATGACAACAGCATGAAACTACTGATATGTAATGCTACTAATAATAAAAAAAAAAGAAACAGAGAACAAGAATAAAAGAGTTATCTATCTTACTATGTAAAGTTCATATAAGAAGTACATTGTACTACTTGTGTGAAGAATAAATAGTTCAGGACAAAATCCTGTAAATTCTACAAGAGTAAAGGTTTGTTATGACCTTTAAAAAGTTAATTTGACCTTTAACTAAGGTCATGAATAAAAGATAATCATTTGAATTTATTCTCATCAAGAGTCCTCTTAATCTAATCAAAGCTCAATATTTTATCCACAAAAGTCTGTTGCGACCTTGAAATCGAACAAATGACCTTGGGTCAAGGTCAAGGTGAAAGGACTTGATGCAAGGAATATTTGCTCCAAGTTTGAACTCTCAAGGTCGAATAATCTTTGTTCTATAGGCAAAAGTTTGTTGTGACCTTGAGAATCAAAATTTGACCTTGGGCCAAGGTCAGGGTGAAAGGGCTAGGCTCATTGATTGTATTTATGAAGATTGGACTGTCAAGGTCAAATAGTCTTTGTTCTATAGGCAAAAGTTTGTTGTGACCTTGAGAATCATAATGTGACCTTGAAACTAGGTCATCATCAATGACTATCTATTAGTAGCCTACCATCCAAATTTCAACTCAAAATCTCAAAAACTGTAGAAATTGGCACTGTGCCAATTTAAAGTTCCATTTTCAACTCAAAATAGCACGAAAACCGTAAATATTTTATCGAGCATGTAAGCGTATAAAAGTTTGCAAATTTCCCAAAGATCAATATAAAACAAATTTCGTTCAAATCGTACGGTTAGTATAGGAGTTACAAGGTTTTAAAGATTTTGCCTTTGATGACCTCTAGCGGGGGCATATATGAACTTTTCGACAAGAAAAAAAATTTATATGAAGATCTTTATTTGTTCTTTCTCATGACACTTTCCATTTTATCCTATGATGCCGTACTTTGTTGTAAAGTCTCTGGAATGGCTTGGGGGTAAGAATAATAATAATAAGAACTAGATGGCTACTGTTGCAAGCAACAGACGGATTCCTACTTTCTTAGACCTTCCTCGGAACTGAAGTGTTAAAATCTGAATAAAGAAGATGGAAAAAAGAATAGTTGCTTAAGTACTTTATTCACTTCAGCAAATGGGTCAAAAGAGCCTATGTCTAATTTGGGACTCTTATTTATTTATCAACAAAATAGAAGAAAAAATTAAGTACCTTTCATCTTTGCGAAAGCTTTAAACTCCATGCTCTATGGATATCAAATCCTTTACATATACTGTTTCAAAACAGAATTGCACAATGATTTTGCAATGAGATAATTTCTATTAATAGAAAATGACAACAACATGAAAGTACAGATATGTAATGCTACTAAGAAAAAAAAAGAAACAGAACAGAGAACAAGAATAAAAAAGTTATCTTTCTTATACTATGTAAAGTTCAAATAAGAAGGACTACTTGTGTGAAAAATAAATAGTATAGGACAAAAAGTGTAAATTCTACAAGAGTAAATGATTGTTAAGACCTTGAGAATGATTATTTGGCCTTTAACCAATGTCATGGATGAAAGCTAAGTACTGTGATTATTCTCATCACGATTGATCTTAATCTGAGCAAAGATAAATATCTAATTAACCAAAGTCAGTTGTGACCTGGAAATCAAACAAATGACCGTTGGTCAAGGTCATGATGAAAGAGTTTGATGCAAGGAATATTTGTGTAAAGTTTGAACTCTCAAGGTCAAACAGTCTTTGTTTTATAGACTTAAGTTTGTTGTGACCTTGAAAATCAGAATTTGACCTTGGGTCAAGGTCAAGGTGAAAGAGCTGGGCCCAAGCATTATATGTATAAATTATGAACTCTGAAGGTAAAATAGTCTTTGTTTTGTAGGGAAAAGTTGCTTTGACCTTGAGAATGAGAATTTGACCTTGGGTCAAGGTCAAAGTGAAAGAGCATGACTGAACAATTATTTGTATGAAGTTTAAACTCTGAAGGTCAAATAGTCTTTGTTCTATAGGCAAAAGTTTGTTGTGACCTTGAGAATCAGAATTTGACCTTGGGTCAAGGTCAAGGTGAAAGAGGTTGGTTTAATGATATTATGTATGAAGTTTGAACTCTGCAGGTCTAATAGTCTTTGTTCTATAGGGAAAAGTTTGTTGTGACCTTGAGAATCAAAATTTGACCTTGGATCAAGGTCAATGTGAAAGAGCTTGGTTTAACGATATTATGTATGAAGTTTGAACTCTGAAGGTCAAATAGTCTTTGTTCTACAGGCAAAAGTTTGTTGTGACCTAGAGAATCAAAATTTGACCTTGAAAGTAGGTCAACATTAAATGACTACCTATAAGTATCCTGGTATCCAAGTTTCAACTCAAAATCTCAAAATCTGTAGAAATTGGCACTGTGCCAATTTAAAGTTCCATTTTCAACTCGGAATAGCGCGAAAACCGTAAATATTTTATCGAGCATGTTAGCGTATAAAAGTTTCCAAATTTCCCAAAGAACATTTTAAAACAAATTTCGTTCAAATCGTACGGTTAGTTTAGGAGTTATAAGAGTTTAAAGATTTGACCTTTGATGACCTCTAGCGGGGGCATATGTGAACTTTTCGACGACAAATTTTTTTTACCTCAAGATCTTTATACATTCTTTCACATGATCCTTTTCGTTTTATCATAAGAAGTGACACTTTTTTTTACAGTGACCGGAACGATCTGGAGGTAAGAATAATAATAATAATAATAATAATAATAATAAGAATAATAATAAGAATAAAGAAAAGACAATACAATAACAGAAAGGATTCCGACGGAATAGTCGGAATCCTTAATAATAAGAACTAGATGGATACTGTTGCAAGCAACAGACGGATTCCTCCTTTATTAGACCTTCCTTGGAACTGAATTGTTAAAATCCAAATAAAGAAGATGGAAAAAAGAATAGTTGCTTAAGTACCTTATTAACTTCAGCAAATGAGACAAAAGAGCTGATGTCTAATTTGGGACTCTTATTCATTTATCAACAAAATAGAACAAAAAAAAATTAAATACCTTTCATGTTTAGGAAAGCTTAAGCTCCATGCTCTATCAAATCAAATCCTTTACAATTACTTTCTCAAAAGAGAATTGCACAATGATTTTGCAATGAGATAATTTCTATTAATAGAAAATGAAAACAACATGAAAGTAAAGATATGTAATGCTACTTAGAAAAAAAAAAAAGAAACAGACAATAAGAATAAAAGAGTTATCTATCTTACTATGTAAAGTTCAAATAAGAAGTACTACTTGTGTGAAGAATAAATAGTTAAGGACAAAATCCTGTGAATTCTACAAGAGTAAATGTTTGTTATGACCTTGGAAAAGGTAATTTGACCTTTAACCAAGGTCATGGATAAAAGATAAGCATTTGAATTTATTCTCATCAAGAGTCCTCTTAATCTAATCAAAGCTTAATATTTTATAGACAAAAGTCTGTTGTGACCTTGAAATCGAACAAATGACCTTTGGTCAAGGTCAAGGTGAAAGGACTTGATGCAAGGAATATTTGCACCAAGTTTGAACTCTCAAGGTCAAATGGTCTTTGTTCTATAGGCAAAAGTTTGTTGTGACCTTGAGAATCAAAATTTGACCTTGGGCCAAGGTCAAGGTGAAAGGGCTTGACTCAATGATTGTATTTATGAAGTTTGAACTGTCCAGGTCAAATAGTCTATGTTCTATAGACAAAAGTTTGTTGTGACCTTGAGAATCATAATGTGACCTTGAAACTAGGTCATCATCAATGACTACCTATTAGTAGCCTACCATCCAAGTTTCAACTCAAAATCTCAAAAACTGTAGAAATTGGCACAGTGCCAATTTAAAGCTCCATTTTCAACTCAAAATAGCACGAAAACCGTAAATATTTTATCGAGCATGTAAGCGTATAAAAGTTTACAATTTTCCCAAAGAACATTTTAAAACAAATTTCGTTCAAATCGTACCGTTAGTTTAGGAGTTATAAGAGTTTAAAGATTTGACCTTTGATGGCCTCCAGCGGGGGCATTGGTGAGCTTATCGACAAACAAAAAATGGTTAAAGAAGATCTTGTTATGCTCTTTCTGATGGTACTATCCCTTTTGTTCTGTGTTAAAAGACCTTTGAATAAAGTGTCTGGAAATGATGAGGGGGTAAGAATAAAAATAATAATAATAATAATAATAATAAGAACTAGATGGCTACTGTTGCAAGCAACAGACGGATTCCTCCTTTATTAGACCTTCCTCGGAACTGAAGTGTTAAAATCCGAAACAAAAAGATGGAAAAAAGAAGTAGTTGCTTTAGTACCATATTCATTTAAGCAAATGAGTCAAAAGAGCTTATGTCTAACTTGGGACTCTTATCTATTTATCGACAAAAAAGAAGAAAAAGACGATAAATACCTTTCATTTTTACGAAAGCTTTAAATTCCATGCTCTATCAATATCAGATCCTTTACAATTACTTTCTCAAAACAGAATTGCACAATAATTTTGTAATGAGATAATTTCTATTAATAGAGAATGACAACAACATGAAAGTACAGATATGTAATGCTACTAAGAAAAAAAAAAGAAACAGTGAACAAGAAGAAAAGAGTTATCTTTCTTATACTATATAAAGTTCAAATAAGAAGGACTACTTGTGTAAAGAATAAATAGTATAGGACAAAAAGTGTTAATTCTACAAGAGTAAATGATTGTTACGACATTGAGAATGATTATTTGACCTTGAACCAATGCCTTGCATGAAAAATAAGTATTGTGATTATTCTCATCACGATTGATTTTAATCTGAGCAAAGCTCAATATCTAATCAAACAAAGTCTGTTATGACCTTGAAATTGAACAAATGACCTTGGGTAAAAGGTCATGGTGAAAGGGTTTGATGCAAGGAATATTTGTGTAAAGTTTGAACTCCCCAGGTCAAACGGTCTTTGAATTATAGACTAAAATTCGTTGTGACCTTGAGAATGAGAATTTGACCTTGGGTCAAGGTCATGGTGAAAGAGCTGGGCCCAAGCATTATATGTGTAAAATATGAACTATGTAGGTCAAATAGTTTTTGTTCTATAGGCAAAAGTTTGTTGTGACCTTGAGAATAAAAATTTGACCTTGTAAGTAGGTCAACATTAAATGACCACCTATAAGTAACATACTATCAAAGTTTCAACTCAAAATCTCAAAAACTGTAGAAATTGGCACTGTGCCAATTTAAAGTTCCATTTTCAACTGGGAATAGCGCGAAAACCGTAAATATTTTATCGAGCATATAAGCGTATAAAAGTTTACGATTTTCCCAAAGAACATTTTAAAACAAATTTCGTTCAAATCGTACGGTTAGTTTAGGAGTTATAAGTGTTTAAAGATTTGACCTTTGATGACCTCTAGCGGGGGCATTGGTGAGCTTATGGACAAACAAAAAATAGTTAAAGAAGATCTTGGTATGCTCTTTCTGATGGTACCATCCTTTTTGCTCTGTGTTAAAAGACCTTTGAATAAAGTCTCTGGAAATGATGAGGGGGTAAGAATAAAAATAATAATAATAAGAATAATAATAAGAACTAGATGGCTACTGTTGCAAGCAACAGACGGATTCCTTTTTTATTAGACCTTCCTCAGAACTGAAGTGCTAAAATCCGAATAGAGAAGATGGAAAAAAGAATAGTTGCTTTAGTACCATATTAACTTCAGCAAATGAGTCAAAAGAGCTTATGTCTAATTTGGGACTATTATTTATTTATCAACAAAATAGAAGAAAATATAATAATTACCTTTAATGTTTACAAAAGCTTTAAACTCCATGCACAATCAATATCTAATCCTTTACAATGACTTTCTCAAAAAAGAATTGCACAATGAATTTGCAATGAGATAATTTCTATTAATAGAAAATGACAAAAACATGAAACTACTAATATGTAATGCTACTAAGAATAAAAAAGAAAGAAACAGAAAACAAGAATAAAAGAGTTATCCATCTTACTATGTAAAGTTCAAATACATGTAAGAAGTACTACTTGTGTGAAGAATAAATAGTTAAGGACAAAATCCTGTGTATTCTACAATAGTAAATGTTTGTTATGACCTTGAAAAAGTTAATTTGACCTTTAACAAAGGTTATGTATAAAAGATAAGCATTTGAATTTATTCTCATCATGAGTCCTCTTAATCTAATCAAAGCTCAATATTTTATCGACAAAAGTCTGTTGTGACCTTGAAATCGAACAAATGACCTTGGGTCAAGGTCAAGGTGAAAGGACTTGATGCAAGGACTATTTGCACCAAGTTTGAACTCTCAAGGTCAAATGTCTTTGTTCTATAGGCAAAAGTTTGTTGTGACCTTGAGAATCAAAATTTGACCTTGGACCAAGGTCAAGATGAAAGGGCTTGGCTCAATGAGTGTATTTATGAAGTTTGAACTGTCAAGGTCAAATAGTCTTTGTTCTATAGGCAAAAGTTTGTTGTGACCTTGAGAATCATAATGTGACCTTGAAACTAGGTCATCATCAATGACCATCTATTAGTAGCCTACCATCCAAGTTTCAACTCAAAATCTCAAAAAATGTAGAAATTGGCACTGTGCCAATTTAAAGTTCCATTTTCAACTTGGAATAGCGCGAAAACCATAAATATTTTATCGAGCATGTAAGCGTATAAAAGTTTACAATTTTCCCAAAAAACATTTTAAAACAAATTTCGTTCAAATCGTACGGTTAGTTTAGGAGTTATAAATGTTTAAAGATTTGACCTTTGATGACCTCCAGCGGGGGCATTGGTGAACTTATCGACAAACAAAAAATAGTTAGAGAAGATCTTGTAATGCTCTTTCTGATGGTACCATCCCTTTTGCTCTGTGTTAAAAAACCTTTGAATATAGTGTCTGGAAATGATGAGGGGGTAAGAATAAAAATAATAATAATAAGAATAATAACTAGATGGCTACTGTTGCAAGCAACAGACGGATTCCTCCTTTCTTAGACCTTTCTCGGAATTGAAGTGTTAAAATCCGAATAAAGAAGATGGAAAAAAGAAAAATTGCTTAAGTACCTTATTCACTTCAGAAAATGGGTCAAAAGAGCTTATGTCTAATTTGGGACTCTTATTTATTTATCAACAAAATAGAAGAAAACAAATTAAGTACCTTTCATCTTTACGAAAGCTTTAAACTCCATGCTCTATGGTTATCAAATCCTTTACAATTACTTTCTCAAAACAGAATTGCACAATGATTTTGCAATGAGATAATTTCTATTAATAGAAAATGACAACAACATGAAAGTACAGATATGTAATGCTACTAAGAAAAAAAAAAAAAAAGAAACAGAGAACAAGAATAAAAGAGTTATCCTTCTTATACTATGTTAAGTTCAAATAATTAGGACTACTTGTGTGAAGAATAAATAGTATAGGACAAAAAGTGTAAATTCTACAAGAGTAAATGATTGTTATGACATTGAGAATGATTATTTGACCTTGAACCAATGTCTTGGATGAAAAAAGTATTGTGATTATTCTCATCACGATTGATTTTAATCTGAGCAAAGCTCAATATCTAATCTGTTATGACCTTGAATTCGAACAAATGACCTTGGGTCAAGGTCATGGTGAAAGGGTTTGAAGCAAGGAATATTTGTGGAAAGTTTGAACTCCCCAGGTCAAACAGTCTTTGTTTTATAGACTAAAGTTTGTTGTGACCTTGAGAATAAGAATTTGACCTTGGGTCAAGGTTAAGCTTAAACAGCTTGACTGAACAATTATATGTATGAAATTTGAACTCTGAAGGTCAAATAGTCTTTGTTCTATAGGCAAAAAATTGCTGTGACCTTGAGAATCAGAATTTGACCTTGGGTCAAGGTCAAGGTGCAAGAGCTTGGTTTAACGATAATATGAATGAAGTTTGAACTCTGAAGGTCAAATAGTTTCTGTTGTATAGGCAAAAGTTTGTTGTGACCTTGAGAATGAAAATTTGACCTTGAAAGTAGGTCTACATTAAATGACCACCTATAAGTAATCTATTTTCAAAGTTTCAACTCAAAATCTCAGAAACTGTAGAAATTGGCACTGTGCCAATTTAAAGTTCCATTTTCAACTCGGAATAGCGCGAAAACCGTAAATATTTTATCGAGCATGTAAGCGTATAAAAGTTTACAATTTTCCCAAAGAACATTTCAAAACAAATTTCATTCAAATCGTACGGTTAGTTGAGGAGTTATAAGTGTTTAAAGATTTGACCTTTGATGACCTCTAGTGGGGGCATTGGTGAGCTTATCGACAAACAAAAAATAGTTAAAGAAGATCTTGATATTCTCTTTCTAATGGTACCATCCGTTTTGTTCTGTGTTAAAAGACCTTTGAATAAAGTCTCTGGAAATGATGAGGGGGTAAGAATAAAAATAATAATAATAACTAGATGGCTACTGTTGCAAGCAACAGACGGATTCCTCCTTTCTTAGACCTTCCTCGGAACTGAAGTGTTAAAATCCGAATAAAGAAGATGGAAAAAAGAAAAGTTGCTTAAGTACCTTTTTCACTTCAGCAAATGGATCAAAAGAGCTTATGTCTAATTTGGGACTCTTATTTATTTATCAACAAAATAGAAGAAAAAAAATTTAAGTACCTTTCATCTTTACGAAAGCTTTAAACTCCATGCTCTATGGATATCAAATCCTTTACAATTACTTTCTCAAAACAGAATTGCACAATGATTTTGCAATGAGATAATTTCTATTAATAGAAAATGACAACAGCATGAAAGTACAGATATGTAAGGCTACTAAGAAAAAAAAAGAAACAGAGAACAAGAATAAAAGAGTTATCTTTCTTATACTATGTTAAGTTCAAATAAGAAGGACTACTTGTGTGAAGAATAACTAGTACAGGACAAAAAGTGTAAATTCTACAAGAGTAAATAATTGTTAAGACCTTGAGAATGATTATTTGGCCTTTAACCAATGTCATTGATGAAAGCTAAGTATTTTGATTATTCTCATCACAATTGATCTTAATCTGAGCAAAGCTCAATATCTAATCAACCAAAGGCAGTTGTATCCTTGAAATTGAACAAATGACCTTGGGTCAAGGTCATGATGAAAGAGTTTGATGAAAGGAATATTTGTGTAAAGTTTGAACTGTCATGGTCAGTCTATGTTTTATAGACTAAAGTTTGTTGTGACCTTGAAAATCAGAATTTGACCTTGGGTCAAGGTCAAGGTGAAAGAGCTGGGCCCAAGCATGATATGTATTAAGTATGAACTCTGAAGGTCAAATAGTCTTTGTTTTGTAGGGAAAAGTTGCTGTGACCTTGAGAATGAGAATTTGACCTTGGGTCAAGGTCAAAGTGAAGGAGCATGATTGAACATTATTTGTATGAAGTTTAAACTCTTAAGGTCAAATAGTCTATGTTCTATAGGCAAAAGTTTGTTGTGACCTTGAGAATCAGAATTTGACCTTGGGTCAAGGTCAAGGTGAACGGGCTTGGTTTAATGATATTATGTATGAAGTATGAACTTTGAATGTCTAAAAGTCCTTGTTCTATAGGCAAAAGTTTGTTGTGACCTTGAGAATCAAAATTTGACCTTGGGTCAAGGTCAAGGTGAAAGAGCTTGGTTTAATGATATTATGTATGAAGTTTGAACTCTGCAGGCCTAATAGTCTTTGTTCTATAGGCAAAAGTTTGTTGTGACCTTGAGAATCAAAATTTGACCTTGGGTCAAGGTCAATGTGAAAGAGCTTGGTTTAACGATATTATGTATGAAGTTTGAACTCTGAAGGTCAAATAGTCTTTGTTCTACAGGCAAAATTTTGTAGTGACCTTGAGAATGAAAATTTGACCTTGAAAGTAGGTCAACATAAAATGACTACCTATAAGTAACCTATCATCCAAGTTTCAACTCAAAATCTCAAAAACTATAGAAATTGGCACTGTGCCAATTTAAAGTTCTATTTTCAACTCTGAATAGCGCGAAAACCGTAAATATTTTATCGAGCATGTAAGCGTATAAAAGTTTACAAATTTCCCAAAGAACATTTTAAAACAAATTTCGTTCAAATCATACGGTTAGTTTAGGAGTTATAAGAGTTTAAAGATTTGAACTTTGATGACCTCTAGCGGGGGCATATGTGAACTTTTCGACGACAAATTTTTTTTACCTCAAGATTTTTATATGCTCTTTCACATGATCCTATTCGTTTTATCATAAGAAGTGGTACTTTTTTGTACAGTCACTGGAACGATTTGGGGGTAAGAATAATAATAATAAGAATAATAATAAGAATAAAGAAAAGACAATACAATAACAGAAAGGATTCCGACGGAATAGTCGGAATCCTTAATAAGAATAATAATAAGAATAAAGAAAAGACATTGCAATAACAGAAAGGATTCCGACGGAATAGTCGGAATCCTTAATAAGAATAAAGAAAAGACATTGCAATAACAGAAAGGATTCCGACGGAATAGTCGGAATCCTTAATAAAGAAAAGACATTGCAATAACAGAAAGGATTCGGACGGAATAGTCGGAATCCTTAATAATAATAAGAATAAAGAAAAGACATTGCAATAACAGAAAGGATTCCGACGGAATAGTCGGAATCCTTAATAAAGAAAAGACAATACAATAACAGAAAGGATTCCGACGGAAGTCGGAATCCTTAATAAGAATAATAAGAATAAAGAAAAGACAATACAATAACAGAAAGGATTCCGATGGAAGTCGGAATCCTTAATTAAAAAAAAAAGAAAGTTAAAAATAGAAACATATAAAAATAGAAACATAACATCTTCAGATATTTTTATCACTGTTGATTGTATTTTTTAAAAGTTTTTTTTATGACGGGGTTAATCGGAAATACTTCACTCCTGTTAGAGTTTGTCTCACAATAAAACGTCTACTAGCTGATCTTTCGCTCATTATGCAAGCAGCGTGTTGGGGTAGTCACTTGACAACTCACAGAAAGATTGCAAAGATGTCAGAACGTTACCAAGTATTGTCAAAATAAGTAAAATAAGTGTTGATTTTGAGATTAAGGGCTAATTTGCAAAACTGCAATGTGCAGCAGGGTGCAGTGCACATAAATTCCACGCTGAACTTTCGTTTTTTTTTTCGCCTAGATATTCGATTTGATTGGTCTGCGTTTCCTCTGTCCATCTGATTCGATGCGCAAGTGTTCTATAAAGGTATATTGATTAATTTAATTCTATTTATTTCGTTTTCAGGCACTTCACTGATAAAAAATAAATATGAACCTTTCAAGTCATCAGCCAATGAAGCTATTCATTTTAAATTGGGTAAGTGATGCAAATCATTCAAATCTGTCAAATTGTTAAAATTTGTGAATTAGATACTATTATGCAATAACTGCACAATACAAGTGAATGCAAATCAGATTTTGTCCTTTTAATGCAAGAAAGAATTTGAGCTTTAATCTTCAATCTTGACAAAGTTTGTTCAAACAAATTCTTCATCATTCTACATGTATAACTTATTTCTTGTAAGTAGTGGAGTAACGATATATCGTTTGTACTCGTATCACGATACAGTAGCTTGACGATATGTATCATGTTACATCTTCCATTCCAACGGTTCGTTTTGACTATGACAAATTCACATTTCCTATGTCGGCCGAAGTTAGCTGATGTTGGACAGAATAGGGCCATAAATTTTTTATGCTGAGTTGAAAGGCAAAATATTGAAATGTCAATAAAGCAAGGAATACTTCATTTGTGCTATTGATCAACAAAAGTAAGTTTGTTTTTCATGATAATTCTTATTATACATGTCATTAAATATAATACTTTAAGCTACATATTTGTACATTGTATTTTATGTGTCATTTATCAACAGTACGACAGGAGAGTGACATAGAAGATGATAGTAAAAGTTTTTTCCCAGAAATGAGTCATCAGATCTTTGGCGAAAAGTAACGTATATTTATCTTGTCTTGATTGCAGTGCAAACAGTATAAGAGTAATCTTGTCTTCCATTACAATTTTCAAAATGTATGCATATAGAACAGAAAATACTGCAGTTTTGAAACAGTTTCTATATACAAATATGAACAAATCTTATTATGTACGAAGAATCCATATTCCATTCAATGGCATTTAAAAAAAAAATTCTGTCATGATGTAAAGTTTTAATACTGCCAAAGTATGATAGCTCTAACATCTAAAAAAGCAGAATATGGCCAATTTATTTATACATTTAATGTCATTTATGAAGTTTACTTGGTTGACCATAGCATGCATTCATACCATAATATAAATGTATGAGACATTACACTATGGTATTTTCATGATTTTGGAATTAAAAAATTGTTAAAAGGTTAAGAAAAATGAAGTACTTAATAAAACAACTTTCACATTTTCTGTTTTCTCTATTTCATAGACGTGTTATAAATAAACAGATTTGTTACATTTTCAGTGAGAGTATATTTGGGTACAGAGATCTCAGAGTAGAGTTATACTATAGTGCTGCCAATCTAACCACATACCTCAATCTACAATACTCTGACAAAGTCTCACCAGAGAAAGACGATGGCTTACAGGTACTATAACTGGTTGTAGATTTGTTAATTGTGACCCCCCCAACCATAGAGAGTAGAGTTATACTATAGTGCTGCCAATCTAACCACTTACCTCAATCTACAATACTCTGACAAAGTCTCACCAGAGAAAGACGATGGCTTACAGGTACTATAACTGGTTAACATATTTGTTAATTGTGACCCCCCCCCCCCCCCCAACCATAGAGAGTAGAGTTATACTATAGTGCTGCCAATCTAACCACTTACCTCAATCTACAATACTCTGACAAAGTCTCACCAGAGAAAGACGATGGCTTACAGGTACTATAACTGGTAATAGATTTGTTAATTGTGACTCCCCCCCCCCCCCAACCATAGAGAGTAGAGTTATACTATAGTGCTGCCAATCTAACCACTTACCTCAATCTACAATACTCTGACAAAGTCTCACCAGAGAAAGACGATGGCTTACAGGTACTATAACTGGTAATAGATTTGTTAATTGTGACTCCCCCACCACCATCACCATAGAGTGTATATTTGGGTACAGAGATCTAAGAGTAGAGCCATATTACAGCAATGCCAATTTAACCACATACATGTACCTTAACCGACAATACTCAGACAAAGTCTCACCAGAAAAAAAATGATGGCTTACAGGGGTACTACTGTAGTACAAGTACTTGCATTGATTTGTTAATTACGCTATAAACACTTCTACCATCTGTAATAATGGGGTATACCCCATTATTATAGATGGTAGAAGTGTTTATAACGGAATGCCTTAAAGCAGAATTCCACTTCCCAGATGTACTTGAATTTGGCTTCAGATTACATTTTTTAATGGATCTCTGTTTGTGATCATCGTCGTCTTGACCTCTTTGAAATTTGGCCCCCATTCCTAATGGTAGCAACCCCAGGTGAAATTTTCAAAGTTCTCGAAGTGTTCTACAACCAGTTTAATTGGATAGAGCTTTGAAAAACCTACACAAAACACTTTACTTTGTTCAGATATCTTTACTAGAACCAAAGTTATGACAATTTGAAGTCCCAAAATTTCGATGCTTTCGGGGAATTTTTGCATGCACTAAAACGCAGTCTTCGTGATGCTGTTCGCGGCACCGTCGAAACAAGATTTTACACAAAAACTGCCATATTTTTTTTGTTTTTCAAGATCACCACACCAAATTTTCCAATCTTAATGGAAATTTTCTTCTCTTTCCAATTCTGATGTTTGTTTCTCTATATCACTTCATTAAATAAGACTAAATTGCTGAATTGTAGTGTCATCTGATCATTTTATTGAAACATTCAAAGTATGTTTATTCAAAGACTCAATTTTTTTGAGATATAAACTCTTTTAGAGTAAATGGAAATTCTTTAATACCCTTCAACAGAGTAGTTCCTGTATACAATCAAAAATATTTGCAAGAAATAGGTTAAATCAATACATATAGAACCACATAATATATCAATTTTCATAATTATTTTATCGAAAATCATATCTCTTACGCTTTCTGAAAGATCAGGATTCAGATAATATTCTAAATAAATATCACAGATATGTGTACATGTAATTATTATCTGAGATACATGTAGTTAATATATGTACCATAATTCTAGATGTCTTCATTACTATGTTATTTTATTCTAACACTATTCTGAGACGCTCAACTATACATGCAGTGTAATTACATGTATATTAAGGTTGTTACAACACAAGGTTTCTTCATTTTGTCACTAGTCTTTCCCTCGTCATGAGTAAGCCATACTGCATCACCCATCCTGGTCTCTTCATGTAACAGTGCACAGTCCTCGCCTTTGCTTACTGGAGATGATGGATACACACTTGGAAGAGAGAGAGGGTCCAAAGATTTTTTTCCTCACCATTTCTTGAAGATAGAGTCTCAAATGCAAATTGCTTATCAATAAATTCCTGTAGTGTTCTGTTTTCTTGACTCTTGCTTTCATTTTAATGCTACAAAGTCTGTTTATAATTCCCTGCATTGATTTGTTCACAATCTGGATGAAGTAAAGAAAGGTACTTTAAAATGTCTTGAAATCTGCTATCATAAATTATAAGTCCATTTGTGATATGCTGTAGCTTAAAATTCACAGAGGTCATGTTCACTGAGGCTCAAGGATTTAGAATGACCCAGGATATGTCTCCATTCTCTTATATACCACTGAAAGCACTGCCAGTACAAATTGAACTTGGATGGAGAAACCTGAGAGACTGAAATGAATAAAATAGATATGTTTAAAGTTTAAAGTTTTTTTTTCTCATAAAAACAGACATAGGAGGTATTTTCTAAACATTCTTTCTTTGCAAGGGGGGGGGGGGGGGTTAATGAAAGGTTCATTATAGCCCAAACTAATACACGTAAAAGCACTATTACTACATGTTTGAGGTTGCAAGTATAAAAGATCTATAGTCATGGAGTTCTTAAATACCCATGATAACATAAATAGGGAGGGGGGGGGGGGGGGGGGGGGGGTTGGAAGCGAGGCCTAAAAAGTAAAAAAAAGAAAAAAACTCTATCTATAAATGTTTAATAGCTATGTCGATTTACTCAACTGAAATTTGTATGCAAGTTTTAAGATTGGGTTAAATTAAAAAAAAAAATCCAAGTCTCAACATTAGAAAGGGGGTGTGGGGGGGGGGGGTTTCGGGTTAAACTTTCAAAGGAGGCTTTCAAACTTATAAGTTTATTTTGAAATTGAAAAAAAATATATATATTTTTAAGTCGGGGAATCCCCTGCGATCGTAAGTCCGTCCATCAATCATTCTTGCTAAATTTATTTTAACTGAATGACCGGGGGATGTTCGGAAATAATGCCGGTTGTGAAAATTTCCAAGTCCATAATTAAAAAAAATGGGCAGGGTTCCTCGGTCCCATTGATTCTTTCTAGTCCATCCTATAAACCCAATTATTTAATGTCCACTACTATACAAACATTACAAAATGAATGTTGGAGAGGGGGTGCGGGAATCAGAATAGGCAG
This sequence comes from Pinctada fucata, assembly GCA_028142955.1. Taxonomy (NCBI): domain Eukaryota; kingdom Metazoa; phylum Mollusca; class Bivalvia; order Pterioida; family Pteriidae; genus Pinctada; species Pinctada fucata. The sequence goes on from AP027108.1 coordinate 10,082,208, forward strand.
TGGGTTGTTAATTAAAATAGACGGCTTGTGATTTTTTCTACGTCCGAAATTTAAAAAAAAAATTGGACAAAGGATCCCCTACGGACGTAAGTCCAGTGTTTCTCTCCAGTCCAACCCCTTAAACCCAAATTATTCCCATGATTTTGTGAACAACATAATACATTCATATTTCAATGCTGCAGTGACGCGTCCGCGGCAATGTTTGGCGTATTAATTGTATATAATTACTTTCTAAATACATATTTTGATTAATAATGTATTCATAAACATTGTCTATAACGTTTAAATACTTAATTAGAGTTATTAACGATTTTTCAATTGAGTAATTTATCAAATTCAAGGCGCCGGCACGGAAAATCCAATATGGCGCCGTTTGTTTACATAATGTAAACAGGTACGTGGAGGCGCCGTGCGAGTTTTTGAATGAACTTGACCTTTGACTCCCGTTTGCGCGGTGCTAAATAATACAAAATATTATTAATATATATACCAAAAGAAAATTTAGATTTTTCTCTACAAGAATATGTATTCAAAATATTGACTTACCTTATAGTATTCATGTACTTGTTGATTAACTTTTCACGCTTGTAGCTCCGGTCATGGTCAACATACATACTGTATTTTAATTTTGGAAGTGGCTTCATCCAGGTAATTTTCTCACCTGTTTTGTCTGTAAATTTCATGCATATTAATGGAGATTTGACCCCGCGGAAATCCTTTCACGTGTAACATATGTGACAAGAGCTTAGTGTTTTAGGCACCGAAATTGGCGATGCGTAATTTCTAGCTGTGTATTGCAAATAACTCGTCTAAAACGTTATTTAGACAGAACAAACTATCAAAACGATTACATATTCAGAAACTTTAGATTATTAGCTTCAAAATGGTACATAAATTATGAAAATTTGTTGGGTAGAAGTTACTGTAATCTTAATTTTAAAAAGTGAGGTATCGATTTTCAGTGAATTCGCCGCTATCGGCGCGCTCGGCTGGGGTTGCTACTAATGGAAAATACAAAAGTATGCATTTTCCCTCTCTGAGAGAAATATGAGCATGGTGAGTTTGACCTACTTCATTGAAAATGACCCTTAAAATAGGGAACCACAATCCTATGAATTTTTTTGTTAGTCATATATACATGTACCTTTGATTTCTCATTTTGACCTATATTTTAGGCAGACAATGTAGTCCAGACTATGGCCAAGGAACTGGCACCAGGATTCTTGACCAACAAAGAGGAGTTCCTACATAGATTGCCAGAGGACGCTAATTTTAAACCGTTTGGAGATCTGAAACATTCATATAAGGTCATCAAAGGTACGTAACATTCCCATTAAGTCAATGAAAGGCAGGACTGGTATTCTAGGAGCAACTATCTTTATATTGTTCATTGTGATATACATGTACATGTACAGGCATGTGACTTAGTTACTTATAGTTAATATGTCTTTGAAATGTTCATTTGAAATTAGTTATCTTTTTAAAATATAAATGTATTTGTTCAGATACCTCTCTTTCAATTCAACCTCAGTGCTTTCACATCCACATTAAAGAGATATAATAGTACTTCTCCTGTGCAATCATCTACATGTACATTGTAGTTGTCTGTAATACTGTGCATAGAAACAAACACTCTCTGTGTACTGTTGGCAATACATTGTGCCCTTCCAGTAGTAAAGTAACATTTTTACAAAGGTACATGACTGATTTGTAAAAAAGCCTGTTGTTAAACTCAAACTTGACCAATAGCAGCAAAGGATTCCCGTGAAATACATGTATACATAGCAGTAAGTAAGATTTAGAAGTTCAGCATTCATCCACGTTCCTGTGAAAAAAAAATTGTTGTGGTTGTAGTTTCTCATGATTTCTTGCCATATACTTGTATTTGTTATGAACTTTGGTTTCAGATAACGAAGAGAGACATTTTGAGGTGTACAACACCGATATCGAGTCACCAGGATTCCGAGCGTACCATGAACGATTACAGACGTTTTTGCTGTTTTTCATCGACGCAGCCTCATTCATAGACGCTGATGATGAGAGATGGAACTTTTATCTTCTGTAAGTACATGTATTCTTGTTTTCGAAGTCCAGACATTTAACTGCTATTTTGAACTTGTACCCATAGTTGTATACAAAAAAAACCCCCAGAAATAAGCTAAATTAAAGAAAAATGTGTGATCAGATTCCTTCTTGAAACATTTACAGTAATCACATTTCTTCCGCTATGCCCTATTTTCTGTGTGATGCATATGTAAGTTACATATACATGTAAGAGAGTACACTACAGTTGTCTGTCTGTTCGTCGGTCAGTCACTAAAACTTTAACCTTGGGTATACATTTTGAATGCTTTGTGATAAAGCTTTTATAGATTGTTTTCATATGTCTATCAATTCTACAAATTTTACAAAAATTTTGACCTTGTTGTCTCTGACCAAAGCTTGGGAACCACATTTTAGAATTGCATATTTTACCATTGCTGTATGATGAAATTGGGTTTAAAGAAGATCTTTTATGTAATGTATATGTTTGCATGTGGAACTTTGCTCGTGAGTTACACGTTACATGTATTTGATTTTTCTCGACAGATTTGAGAGATACAAGTCCAATGGCAATCCAATGTACGCAATAGCTGGTTACATGACTGTGTACAATTACTATGCCTATCCAGAAAAAATCCGACCAAGAATTAGGTTAGTATGCACATTATGACTGAAAACTTTAAAAAATGTATTTTCTTTTGCTTTACATGTATTTGATAGGGTTTCTCAACCTGTTTTATAAAGTAATGGGTTTTCTTACAGAAAATTTGCAACAATCTAAGGAATGATATTGTCAATAACCCCCAATGTTTGATATTCATTCCTAATTATTTCATTTGCACTGTTTTATCATGTACCTAAGTACATGTACATGTATGTACTGCATGTTTGTACCTTGACATTGGTAAATTTTCCCTATATTCAAAGATGAAATGCAATGTTGCAATACAATTCAAATGATCCTACTGTTAAAGGCGAAATATTTGAATTTGATAATTTCTTTCCTCCTGAAAGGCTCTACAACTGGTGCAGCTTCAGTGTACATGTACATGTATTTTAAATATTCCAGAAATTTTACATGTATTTTATCGTTCATTCATGTAATGTGAATAATTTAACACGGAGGAATCAAACAGAATTTTGGAAACAAAACATTGATTGAAATACATGTAGCATGTTAATTCCTGACTGTTCCATGCTATACTTTCATATTGTAGTCAGGTGTTGGTGCTACCCCCATTCCAGAAGCAGGGACACTGTGCTCAATTGATCCAGACATTTTACAATGATTGTTACTTGAGACCAGAAGTATTGGACATCACAGGTGAGTATAATATAATGATTGCATAAATCCCTAAAGAAATAAAGTAAGAAATAAAGTAGAGCAGCCCTCTGGAAGGGCATTTTCAGCAACTTTAAAAAAAAATTATGAAATCAATACTGTAACAATGTATTGCCTATGAACATTTCTCTACACATATTGTTCTCTACATATCAGTATTTTGATACTTTTAAGTTGAGGATCCCTCAGAGAATTTCCAGCGTGTTCGGGATTACGTGGATGTTAAGAACTGTCTTGGATTGGTCAGTTTCCAGCCGGACAGACTACGTAACGGCTTTAACGATGACATGGTCAGGGAAGCTCGGGACAAACTCAAACTTAGCAGGGTAAGAATTTCATAGATAATGCTTTGTTAGAAATGAAAAATTGTCCTTACAGTATTTAGTGGTTACCATCAACAAACAAAAGGATTTTGATATATTTGTCAGAGAAATGCTTTTGAAATTCTGTAATCTCCTTGTACATGTACATGTGCTTTTGTTTCTGACTTTTTGCCCATTAAACAATGTCTGTGAGATCAAAGTTTACCCTTTTTCCAATCCCTGTAGAATTGCAAGGTCATAGTGACAATAGAAGAATCCATGAATGAAAATTATTAAAGTTATTTTACAAGTGAAACATTTCAGATTTATATGATCTTTTACTGACAATAAAAAGATTCAAAAGATTTTAATCCACTTATACATGTTGAAATAATGTGTTATTTTTAGCGGCAGGCCCGTCGTGTGTACGAGATAATGAGATTAAAGGCCACTGATACGGGTAACCCAGAACAGTATAAAGCTTACAGACTAGATATCAAACGACGGCTAAATGCTCCATTCCAGGTAAATTATTTATGTGTTTGTATAAATGTTGCCCCTAGAAATCCGCACTGAATCATTTAATACCTGTCATTTATTTGATATCTCAAAATTTCTCCTATTCATTTTTGGAAAAGAAATTGAGAATGTCAAACCATACTGCCATAAAGTAAAGTCTTGAAGATCAGTATTTAAACAAATGGTTCAAGAATTTGTTGTTTCTAATCTAACAAAGAAGGTTCGGTAAGCTGGAAAATTGGCCCTATTTTTCAAGTGGTTCAGATTTCGATTATATTCAATATCAAAGATTTCATATGTATGGTTGTTTGAAATACCTCAAAAACATGTTGATCTTAAAGCATTTTACCGAAATATACTGCTACAAAGATAACAAAATTCATGAAATGATGAAAAATGTCAAGGAATAAGTCAAATTTCGGTACAAGTCAATGAGAAGAAGTAGGGCGTGTAGCTCCAACCAAAATAATTCCTACACTAAAAGATAGCTATGCAATTTATTTTTTTTATCTATATGGTTGAGGGTGCGCGCCCATGTTAATTTAAAAGAATTTTGCCTAGCATATGGTGGTTTTTCTTCATTTTTCGTTATTCAGAGGAAATGGCGTCATGGCATCACATCATATCTTATGCACGTGACTTAACAATTACTTGAAATATTAACCTTGTATGTTTGCAAATATTCTAATGAAATATAAGAGATAGAAAATCATAATTTTCATTAAGTTATTTTTCAAGAAATATACAGGGCCATTTTTAGGGATAAGTGGACTTTTTCCTTTCTGAAGTTTTATTCTTTATTCTTCAAATTCTGCAAATTTCAAAATATTTCACAGATAATGTTCTTTTCTTTTTAAGAAAAATGGTAGAGACTTTGATAAATTACAGAAGACTTTGCTGCCCGATGAACTTTCAGCAACATTGAACAGTATGAATGCCGAGCAGCGACTTCAGTACCTAGAAACAAGTTTTCAGGAACACGTTGACATGTACAGACACGTGATAGAACGTGTGTGCGCTAGCGTGTGAATGCATGTGTAGTGACACAGGCTTCTTCAGTAATTATCTTTCAATAAGGTGTCGGCATTTCAAATGTGACCAAAGACGTACAAAGATTCTTATTACATGTTGGTACCAAGTACATGTACTTCTGAAGAAAAAACAAACTGATGATGAAAGTGCTCGTAACATAAATACATGTATTGTGAAATTTTCATGTTTATGTGGAATTCTACATCTTAGTGGAAAAGACGACTCAATCTGAATGTTTATAGATCTATAAGTAATTTGTCTGGTGTAGTATGTAATATTACACATTGTCAGATGATTAACTGTATTTCTATATCACGTCAAGGTTCAAATTCTTTATTTATTGAACATTAGAGCAGTTGCATTTACTTAACTTCTTACTTTACTTCTACTTTTACCTCACCTCTACGCTTCAGTGGTCACTGTGGTTAGGGATTAGGCCGTGGTATTTAAAATTCGTTTTCCATCCTGGTGTTTTAAAAAAAGACACCCTCCGGTTAGGCGAAAACACACAAACATACAATTTTTGTATTGTTGTCAATGACATGTATTATTCTGAAATTTTATTTAAGGCACATATCCACTGTACAAGTCAGGGGAGACGGGAATGTGAGCTATTATAGCTAAGTCTTGGTTTAAATAGATCCATTTGAGCCGTTTTTCATTTCGAGTAATAAAGCCGTAGTGGAACTTTTTTTCAGTATGACAGGATACCTTTGGCAATCTCGAATTAATTGTGACTGTATGCTTTTTATCTAGTCTTTTGTCTCGAAAGGTACCAGTCCGCACACGTTAAACAGAATATTTCACAGTCATGGCTATATATTGTTCAATACACACCTGTCCTGAGGCGATCCAACTACAGTTACCTTTTAAAGCTGACCTGTCACTTTTTTACCATTTAAATGTGAAAGTATAATCATCAGACGGACGGACATGCAGACGGAAAGATCATTTATTAATGTAGCAAAAATTACAATGCTTAATGTTTCTTCGTCCGAAAAGGGGAAATTTACATAAAATGTACCCGTAAGTTTTACGTCTAAGATATGAAATGTACCCACAAAACGTCAGGGTAGGTCAGCTTTAAAAGTTAACTGTAGTCGTCAATACTCGAGACCAAGATTATGTAACCCCTAACCGCAGTGACCACTGAAGCGTAGAGGTGAGGTAAAAGTAGTGGTAAAGTAAACTAAATGCAACTGCTCTAATGTTTGAACTTTGTGATACATGAAATTAAAATAAGAAATTTCATTGAATTAGAATTTTTTAGATCTCCCTGCTTTAATTGATTATATATGCACATGTATCTTATGTGAAGCTGTGTCTGCCTTTATTTCTTTTAGGAGGTGACAAGATAAGGGCTGTTTTAAGCCCTTAATCTCGTGCCTTGTTTCATCCACACGGCAATTCAAATGAAGAAAAAAGTTAATCGTAATTGAAATACATGTAATATACTTGAAGACTTTTTATATGTTTTACTTTTTAGTGAAGTACTCCCTAAGATTATAAAATTAAGGTCACAAGAGATAAGGGGTACCTGAATAGGAAAATTGATAATAACAACAAAAAACATAGAAATGTTTAATACATGTATATTTTACCTAAAAAGGAAAGTGACAAGCTTTGACCCAAATTTTTAAACATACATGTAACTTCATATTCTGATCGGATGGTGTATAGATATCAATTTTTTGGAATTTTTTTTTTAATTTCGATTTTCAAAATTCCTTTTTTCAGGACAGATTTTATGTGTTATCTTATCAATTCCTTTCATCCGCCCAAAAATGCTCTTATCTTGACTTTGCAGTTCTTCCTCAAATCTTGGGCAGTATTCCATTGAAGCTTGGTTTAATGCAAGATTGCATTATGGAAATAAAAAATTGAAAATTTGTTAAATATTCATCCAAGGAGTTGTATATCTCTAGGATTTTGGCCTACATGTCAAATATGCGTAAAGTACAGTCAGGAAAATCACTTTGTCTTTGCTTTTCCTCTTAGTTCATACATAGATTTTAATGAAACTTTATACATTGAGAGTATTTTTATGACTGGTTTCAACCAATGCAAGTCCATATTAGATGTAGACCATTACTTGATAGCTGTTGTAACTGTAAATTGAAAATGAAGCTGAGAGCTGATAGGACGTAAAAAATGTTCGTCTTGATGAAGGATAATAATCCATTCACAGATTTGGTTGTTGATAGCTGTTGTAACTGCGGACGTCTTAAAGAAGATTTTATCTAATTATCCTTGTTGAGCACCTAGTTTCCAGAATTTCCGGATAACCAATATGTCTGCTGTTTCAAACAATTACTAAAAATTTTGTCCATCTGTTGTGTAACACAGAATTATCCTCATAGTAATTGGTCTGTGGTTTAGGTGCACCTGATATTTTGTTTGAGCCCCTGATCCCAGGGTCTTTGAAGTTGGGTGTAGTCATTTTTCCTATAAAGCTATGTAACCTTGTGACCACTAATTTAAAGAAGTACATGTATTATATTCAGTCTGTGGTGTAGTTTGTATAATAATCAGTGTGTGGTCTAGCCTTGTACAGGATATTTTGATAAAGCCCCTGACCCTCAGTCTTGGAAAATGGTTGTGTCACTTTGATGAATTCAATAAAATAAACAGGAGAGCTTCAGTCTCACCAAAGATTGTGGTTAATGTCGTATTTGATGTTTAATGTTTATATTTATCTCTCTTGTTGTGCTTGTCCCCTCTGTGATTTTGGTGGTTTATAACTTTCATGTTTTGTTGTGGATGCTGCATCAGAGTCCTGTTGGAGATTGCCTCCCATCTTTTTATCCCAGTCTCATGATAGTCTTTTTTTTATGCAATGAAAGGTATTTCACCGAATAAAAGATGAGCTAGACAGAAAAAGTAGGGTTAAAGATGCATATGCGCAATGACTGGTATATGACACGCACTTAGTAGGTGCAACGTGTCCATATATTATCAAAGAAAGACAATATATGTATGAAAATGCCTTTATATACCAGACATGTTTACCTTCCACATTTTGTACATAATTTGAGCCAGAAATACGGATTACGAATCGTATGGATAAAAAAAATCACATGCAAAATTTAGAATGCATTTTAAGTCAATTTATAGGGCCCATTTCCCTATATTAACCCTATAATTGAAGATTTCATTGGTAGTAAAAACTTGCTCTAAAATGATAATGTTCACTTTATCCTCTAAATTGAATAATTATCAAGGAATACTGTTGCACATCCTAAAAATTTTCCAACTCCCTTTGCTCGCCAAAGCTTTCTCTTAACACATAAATAATAAATTGACAGTGCCGTAGACATAAAGTATGCGGAAAAAATATGGTATTTTCTGTTGTTTAAACAATTTAGTATCGAAAAAGACCCTATTATATCCCAATATTCTGTAAGGTTTGCCCTATTAATGCCCTATTTTTCGTGAAATTTGGCCCTATAAAAACCCCTATTTTTTGCTCATACTTGAAAGCCTACTACTGACATCAAAGTCCCAGAATAGGGGTTCTTCATCCAAATAATCTATAGGTCTGCCTGTACGATATATATTCGTATAGTTTCAAACGCCTGTATAGATGATCTCATTTTATATCAACAGTAAAAATTCCGGTTATCAAAGACTCATAACGATTTCGACAAGGACTTATTTAAACTTGTTTATAAGTCTTTGTTTTCGAGTATTTAAGTCTTTGTTTTCGAGTATTTATACATATCCATTGTATATTACGCTAATCAGTGGATATACGATCCCTCCTCTGGAATTTGCTGAAATACTGATTTTCCCTATAACTGTTAACGTGTGATGAACGACCCTCCCTCTCCCCTAGCCAAGAACACTACCCTTTATGGAATGCTATTTTGAACATAGATTTTATTTGGATATGCAACTGAATCGACCCTACAGGAAATTTGGAGCCGCGCTCTCTCTGTAATGTAAATTACAAATCTAACTTCAAAAAATTAAAGAGGGCGCTACTGAAATTATTTTTGGTGGCTCCGCTGGAAGCATCACTGATGAGAATTTGATATTCGAAACACGTGTCTGGTGCATGGAAATTGGTTCAACTTTGGAATTTTCGTCAAGAAGGTATAGAGTTGGAACCCTTCGACATTATTATCGTGTCATTTCTTTTTTTAATCTAATCAAAATATTATATTCTTTGGTATTAATTTTAATGCACCATATATGTATTTCAACAAATAATAATAAAAAAAAATGTCTCTTCTGTGATGCTGGAGGGCACCATAGGCTGATCCCATCCCGTTTTCGGACTGAATGCCTCTGTATAAAAGTTTTCTAGGTCCGCGCGTGGATCAAATACTGTTTCGTATATCTTTTCATTTATTTTTTTTACGAAACATTTAACCGCCATTTGACCTTATTGGTAGACCTTTAACTATTACAAGCGTATGCATAAGAAATTTACCTTGAACTTGGATCATTCATGCACACAGACCGATTCAGACGCACATTTTACATGTGTTATAAATCGATATCAGTCAATTCTAGAATACACTTCACGAAAAAGGGATTTTTTTTGTATTTATATTCAAAAATGTGAAATCATTGACGTAGGTACTACAAACGTTTATAAATGATGCCTCCAAGTGTAGGATCTACTACAGCCCAGATTCTCGGTATTGTTTGTATCGTACTTATAGCCACAGCTGCCAGAGGTAAGAGTTATCTGATCGAGCAATATAAGGGGGAGGATGGTTTTGTCCCTTGGGATTGTTGGGGAAAATCACATTGTAATCCTTCAGACCAAAGCACACTACCAAACCTATCTAACCTCATCAATCCGATGACTACCCAGCCAATATATCCTTACCATATAAACCCTTCCATCACCATGCACACATTTTACTCATCTCCAATCCATATTCCTCTAATTTCCATTGATTTCAGCCAAACAAACTTGATGAACCAGTTCTAACAACATCATGCACGATTCCAGATTATTTTTTTAATCGCCCAAATCGGAAAGGGTAAAGGGTGTTTTCGCCATAATGATAGACAAGTATCTGAAAAATTCATATTATATGGGGTCCTTGTCCTCTTTCCCATTGTAGATCCGCGTAGCTGACAAATTAATTCCCGTTCAACTCTCTGCCTATCACGGCATCATGCAGTCAATTACATGTACGTACTCCACCAACATTATAATACCAACCAATTTACCCACCCCATCCGAAATTTCTCTCAAACGACTCATTATATAAGTATCTTTTGTTTGTATTGTTAAACGCCTTCAAATTCAATAGCATCACTTTTGCAGTATAGACCAGAAATGCACGTTTCGGGTACTTATCCCTCATCAGTGATCCTCAATCTAAGCAATGCATTATGGTCAAAGAATGTGAACGTTATAATGTCCAAACATGTATCGAAAGACGTGGCAGGATGGGTCGGATACTGGTGTCAAAGAAGTAACCGAACGATTTTCAAAGTTTATTCACGATAATTTCGTTGTTTTGTTAAATTCAGACATGAAACTTGGAACAAATAATGGTTGGCGTATGTCTCAAATATTTATCGAATAATTATCTAAAAATTTTGGACTTTCATTATCTCTTATGTAGATCTTTTAACCACAAGATTTCTTCAACTTTGCTAAAGCAGTAACCGATCGATCGAGCATTTGGATGTGTTTTATTCATCGATTTTCAAGTCTATATTGATAAAGTTGAAGTAACACCTTTTCCAAAGACCGAGTTTTAGAAAGTTAAGCAAAATTCCTTCAAATATAGTTCTTACTGAAAGTTTTAGGAGGGTACCCTTTCCCGACCGTAATATTTAACCTGAAACTAACATTGCTTAATCAATGACCAAAAACTATTCATCAAGTCGCTCTATAAAAAAAAAATGTCAACACTTATGTTGATTTCTAGTAAAACCTGCAAGTTTCCTTAATTTCATCCAATTTCATTAATTCAAATAACTTCTACTCCATAATCGTTCGGTTACTTCTTCCATTCGGATACTGCTTTGACACCAGTATGATGCTACATACAGGACCCATGCACATTTGAGAAATTTTGATATAGAAGTTTTCGAATGCGTTGAAGAAACGATCAACCGAAGCTGATCGAACTTGGTATGTTAGGGAATGCAAAATACATTCCTTATTTATACAAAATCAACGATGAAAATACTAGCGTGAAAAGTTAGGAGATGGATAAAAATTCAATTTTTTTTTTCTGTTTTTAGCTCACCTGATCCAAAACATATAGGCAACCTTCCTATAATTATTGTTTCTATATCTTGAGAATACGATCGCGATTTTCATTTGATTAAGAACTTTAAAATTAGTACTTGCAATCAATAAAACATATACTTGTATTTAAAAAAAGTGACAATGAATTTCATAACATCATTTTTTTTTAGATAATATATATCAATCTTTTTTTTATCTAAACAGGTGAATGGTTGCTTATTGTGTCATACATACAAAGGGGACTCAATCTACAATATCCATTTCCGGAAACCAACTCCAATGTGACTTTTCCCGCCAATCTTTCTTTTTTGGAGTCATATCGACTGCAGGGTCTTCCTTATTTTATCGTGATGTCTGTGATCGTTTCATTTATAATGTTTTATGGTCTTGCATGGGGATGGCAATGGTACTTTTACATAAACAGAAGGAATAAGGTGAGTTTTGGTTAATAACGTCTATCATCTTTGACATCGTCTTTGACAAAGTGTTGTATAATGTTGTCCGAAGCTTAGTGTATGTTTGCTAGGAGATTATAAAAACTATATGGCATATCAATATTCATATCAAATCAATAACACTGATCTTTTATTTCGTGACCTCCAATTATACAGACTTTGTTTGGCAAAGCCTTTTCAGATAAACTACAAAACAAGAGAGATTTCAAGAACAATAATGAAGGAAAATCTTTTTTATAATGACTTCCGTTTCCACGTTTGTACATAGTGATAATACGTACGGAAGGGTTCCAACTCTATACCTTCTTGAAGAAAATTTCAAACCAATTTATATTATGGACCAGACACGTGTTTCAAATATTAAATTCTCATCAGTGATGCTTCCAGCCAAAGTCATTTTCATACGCCGCCCAAATTCATTTCACTAGCGCTCTCTGGTTTTATGAAACACACATCCTCAAGAAACACAAAAAAATGCTATGTCTTTCAGTAGATTATTGGACATAATAACTTTCACGCTCTGGCCATATTACAGAGTATATATTGAGGATCACTGACGAGGGTTCAGGTAGAATATTGTATCTCTGCTAAGTTCAATGAACAATTAGTTTTACACAGTAATGATGTTTTTCGGAAGGATTAGTAATTCCTGATGGCAAACTGACTTGCTTTAAATTACCTTCCCATGTAAATTTTCGAGCAATTCAAAGTTGAAGCTGATTATAGAATGAAGTAAAAATGATACAACTTTAAGGATGCAATAATTTAATATCACAGTAATTTCTTGAAATTTCTAAAACGTGCATGGGTCCTGTAGCATCATATCCCACCCATCCTGCTACATCATTCGATACATTTTGGACATCATAACTATAACACTCTTTGGTCATATTACATTGTTTAGATTGAGGATCACTGACGAGGGTTAAGTACCCAAAACCTGCATGTCTGGTCCATGCTGCAAATTGATCTGTTCTTACATGATGCTATTGAATTTGAAGACGTTTAACATCGTGAAAAATCTCTTCACAAATAAGTGGAGAAAATAAAATGTCACGCACAAGAAACAGCTCGAAATGGGGCGTCACTAAACAAGAAAAGGAGGTAGAATTGAGGTTCCGAATTAGTTTCGAAAATTGACATTTAACAAGAAAATATATATAAATCAGCTTACAGACGGACGAACAACAGATCGAAATGATTCTAATAGTTTTATAAGTACACATTTTAAAAGACTTGATAATTAAGGTGTAAATATATTATACATCTTAAAATTCATAGCATTTTGTTTAAATTTGCAGCATGGACAAGACATGCACGTTTCGGATACTTAACTCTCGTCAGTGATTCTCAATCCAGACAATGAAATATGACCAAAGACTGTGACATTTATGTCCAAAAATACCGAACGACGTAGTAGGACGGTGGGATATGATGCTATCAGACCCATGATTTTGCCATGCGGCTTTCAAATATTCAACCGAGTTATCGACCCTAACCGAGTTAACGATAACGCGCGTTTTATTTTTAAGTTATGCATACTTAATCTTAATCAAATTAAGTTTTTGTTTTGTTTTTCTCAGTCAGATCAATGGAAATGCCAGCCAGGGAAATTCTTGTCACATACAGATGAAAAACACGAAATGATTCTTGGATCTATCAACATGCTGTTTGCTTCTATTCTATCTGGTTTTATGTCATGTAACATTTCAAATGGAGGTGAGAAAATTAAAGATATATATATATACATGTAGTACAAAACATTACAACAGGTTAAAGATGGTCATTTTCGTCAAGGATGAGCAGTCGTCTTATGAAATAAAGAAGAGATAAACTGATAGTTATTTTAAAAGGATATTTCATAATGTTAAACGTCTTCAAATTGAATAGCATCATTGGGAACTGATAAATTTGCAGCATTGACCAGACATGCACGTTTAAGTTATCCACATAAACTTGATAAATTCAGAAGTTTGACCTATAGATTCTACATTTTTTGCTCCTCTCTCAGAAAAAAATAATTTCCCAAATTTTGCTGCTAAATCTGATTTGCAACAATTTCTGTCAAAATTATCACATAAAAATTGACCTCCTTCACTCGCCACCTGTCTGTCTTTAATACATACACTTCATATCCTGATTTACTAACTATTTTAGATGTTTAAGATGGAATGAAGTAAATAGGAGATACCATGCAGGTGGCAAATATCCCATCAATTTTACTTTCAACTTTCGCATTGGAATTCAAAAAGCCCTATAATTATCCTATTTTTCTAACAAATTCCTGTATTTATCCTATATATCAATATAAGATATACCTATATTCCTATATTTTGAGTAGAGGAATTCGTTACGATCAATGATATAAAAGCTCTATCATTTACAATCTAAAACTTATGACGAAGATTAAAATTTTTGCATACAAACAGACAGACACACAGACGGACAAACCAAAAACTGTATTCCCCGAATCTCCGAATACGGGGTGACAAAAAAGTTCCGAAGAATATATTGAAATGTAACTCAACTCAAATGGAGAAAATTTCAAGTAAATTATATTTCTTGTATTTTGACTATGAAGGCTATGGTATTCGCTGTACTGAGAAGCATACAAAAACCAGAGAATTATATTAACGAGGCAACGTACCATGAGAGTAAATGTGAACTCTCATATTATACCAGGTACTGGGAAGAGTAGGCATCTCTTGCTTTGTACCATTGAGAATGATAGTATGAGCATGATGATAGTAGGTATTAGATTACCAAGATGTTATTACCTCAGGTAACCAAGAATGAATAGCATCATTTAAGAACAGATATTTGTTTGTAATTCTTGCCATACTGGAAGAGTTTCTATTATCATGAGATGCATATATGTCATGCTACAGGATATACAACATTATACTTTGTGGTATCAGAACGAGGCTGGCTGTACTTGTTCGCGTCTATTCCCGGACTTTTCCTCTACATAGAAGTAGTATCTTACTATTATCACCGCCTTTTACACATACCCTATCTGTATAGGACTATACACAAGATGCACCATCGTTATCACCAACCTACTGCATTTAGTGCTGCAGCTATGCATCCGGTAGAAATGCTGTTCCACCAAGTTTACCTCACTTCAGTTCCTTTCCTTTTCCCAATACACATAGGTAAGTTTATGAGAATAAAGTGATAATTGTCTAAAATGATTATTAAAATCAGAATTGAATATTTCTACAATGTCTGTCTTATCTCATGGAAAATCGAACGAATACAGGGGAAATTTTGAAGCTCCACCTTGAATGGAGAAATAATAAGTTACCTTTGTAATACCAGATCAATTGGATGCGTTTAGTTTAAGCATCATCTTTATGTAGAAAAGACGCATTCAATAAACAAGTGCAACGAAGAGATTTTATGAGGCACTATGTCATGAACGTGTACATGTATGTTAATTTTCTATTCTCTTGCTCTAATAACAAATAGTCCTCTCATAAACATTCTACTGCAAACGTCTTATTTCTGTTAGTCTAATTTTTTCTTTGATCTCATGTTCGTTTGTTTTATAGTAGTGCGTAAAAACAATTTGTATTGTTTTCGTCCTTACAGGTGTCTATATTCCTACTCTGCTCTATGTATACTATTATGGAATGTGTGATCATTCAGGAATAAAAATGGATGCCCTGTGGCCATGGCAACCGTCTACTAAATACCATGACAACCATCACAAGTAAGTTAGATTTTTTAGGAACGATAGCTGCGAGGATAAGGTTCCATCATAATGAAAGAGAAAAACATACCAAGCTGAATACAACTCACTGCAATGTACTGAAGTAATACTCCGTCCACCTGCTTAGCTGTATGTTGTATGCTTTGTCTAATTGGTAAAGTAATCGGTGTACATCTTAACTGAATAGAAATGGAAATCATAATCTTTATCATACATTGAAGAAAATAATTTTCAAAACTGATTCAAAATATACTTATACAAGATGGCACGCAACATTTGGCGTATACAGTATACTAGGCTTGGTTTTTATGCTATTTCAGACTTTTCCATGTGAACTTTGGGCTGAACACTTGCATGATGGATTGGTTGCATGGAACAATGGCTCGCCCAGATAGAACATACGGAGAAACTGTATTCGGAGGTTATGGAAAATTGAAAAAATAAGCAAAAGAAACACTACTGCTTAATGCTGAGAGAGAGAGAGAGAGAGAGAGAGAGAGAGAGGATGTATGTAAGATTAGTGAATCACATGATATATCCTTGGAATTCAATTGGTTGAGCACGTGGGGACTATAAGAGAATATTTCTTGGCGACCGTTAGGTCGCTTAGAGAGTAACACGCTATACTTGCAAAGATACTGAAAAATCAGGTCATGTGATGCACTAAACCTATTAATACCCTTTGTGTAGGTACGCTGACTTTGCCTTCCAAAAGCAACACTAGGAGAGAATAGTACCAACATAAACGGGCATTTATAGGTAAATAGTACTATTTGGGACAGAGACGGAATCTTTTAATGTTTGTTCGTTTAACTATTTATTTGGTCGCTTGTATATCTATATATCTGTTTGATTGTGCCATGAACAATGAATTTCGCTTTCAATTACAATCAGGTCTTACAATGCAGAAGGTCTCTCTGTTGTCCTTTATGTTTCAGTGTTGTTTTGTCTTGTTTGTTGATCCTCATTTCTCAAATTGTTCTCCGTCTGTTATATGACAGTGGTGAAACTACCATGTATGTTTGTAAGCAAAAACATCTAATTTTTCCTCCCGAATTTCTTAATTTTCACTATTAATTTTCACTCACAATTTTTAATTTAGTGATGGAGCCTGATCTTGATACTTATAAATTACAACTCTATAGGCAACCCTAACGCAAGATTAAAACTGCTAGACATCATCACGGGCAGGAACACGTTACGTCGCCTTACAGTACCGTTGTCAGAAGTATTTAAAGTTCTGCACTTAAAACCGTCCGTTGACATTATGCCACAGGTAAGGATATGAAGGAAACCATCCGTTGTCGTGACAATGGACATGTGTGGAAAGTATGATTTTCTAATAAACGTTGAAATTTTAGAAGTAATACATTCGAAAGTTCAATGGGGGGTAGTCATAACACTAAGCTATTGGTTTATATGCTTTTCTGGTACTGATATACAGTTTGAAAAGAGGAGATCGAGGTGGCGTCCTTTGATCACCACGTCCTGCACATGTGTTATTCTTCCTTTTTCTTGAAATCTTTGAGTATTCAGGTTATCTTATTCCAGAAATATACTAATAATAAATATCAAGTCTATATAATGCTCCTCTGGTAGTGTCATGATGACGAATTCAATTTTAGACCACTTTTTTGGGACTTTTCTAAAATTAGTCCGTGGTCAATCCATGTTGCGAAAGTTCTGTCCGTTGTCAGATGTCCGTTGTCTGCTTTCATATTTTAATGCATGGAATGATATTATGATACCTGTACTAATCATTAAAATTTATCAATCAATACGCACAATTTAATTTTCAACCAATTTAAAATGGAGACTGATTTGCCCAGAATTGAATTCGCCGAATCATCCGTTTTGTTAAGTTATCCCTAACATTAAATTTTATTCGTCCCGTCTTAAATTAATCTTCTGGGCTATGGGTGAAAAGGTTAAAATATAAATGGAGGCGAAAATTGGAATGTATACAGTATCTTACTTTATAAGTGTATTATAAACCGGTGTAATGCAGCAGTTCTCTCATAGGAAAATTTGCTAAATAAGAGGTTTCTTCCCCTTGGAGATATTCCGCTATATATTAGATTTAAAAGTTTACAGACTGGCGGAAGACAGATGGTGTGCTGTAATAAAAAAAAAACACAAAACTTCAACAGAGCAGGATATAATTACTCTTTCCGGACACTTGACCCTATTCCTATTTTTTCTTTTGTAGAATATGTAAGAAGTTTCTGGGAGGGGGAGGGTTAGACACTCACACATATATGAGGTTTTAGACAAATTCATATATATTCAGACAAATACATATATACAGACAAACATATTCATCAACAGACACACTCATACAGAAAGATATGCATAGGCAGACGGATAGACAGGTAGACAGACATACACAGATGTACTCACACACACAAACAAAAACATATACATGTACATTGACTTTGATTTCAGTAAATCCAAAGTTTATCACATTATGCAAGACAGACGAAAAATCAGACTAGGCCAAAATCTCTTTCTTGACAAAAACCTCTCATCAAGTCAAACAGATAGACACACATAGTCAAGCACTCACAGAAAAACAGACACAGGGAGAAACAAAAAAGAGATTCACACAGACAGACTCAAAGACAGACACTGATCAAGACACATACAGGAACATCCTGAAAGACATACACAGACATGCGCAAAACGACATACTGACATACACAGAGACATACACAGACATACGCAAAAACAAACGGACAGACAGTCATGTATATAGACAGACACACACACAAAAGACACAGACAGATGCACTCACTCACATACAGACACACATGCTAACAAACGCGGACAAAAGAATTCACTTGCAGGCAGACGGAGACACCGATATCGACGCTGACATAAAAAACACACGAACTTACATACAGACACACACAAATGTAAATAACATATCAACTACAATTTTCATCATCACCTGAGATATACATGTAAGGTCTATATCATACCCCATCGAAGATCTCTATTGAATGCAAAATTATAAATTTAATGTTTCAAAGAGAAAATCCAAACCATTAATGGTAGGCGAGGGAAATCTGCTTTAGGGGACTTCAAAGACTACAATGAAGTTTTTTTGTCGCCGGGGGAGGGGGGGGGGTCTCCAGTAAGTGTATAGCACTTAAAGGGAGCTACTATGGACAAGATTATAATGGCCATTTATTACAAGTATTTTATTACTTTGTACGTTTATATTCATTTTTGTGCATTTGATATCATTTTGTCCCTTCCATAAAACGGTGCCTAATAACCCATCTGTAGGTAAGAATCTTATTGTTTCTGGAAAAAAAGCATGCGAAAATTCTAAATGAAAGAGCGATTTCATGTTAAGAACGTTCGGAACAGTTACGTGATAAAAAATGTCTTCAATGACCGATATTTGATGTCTTTGTTTTTAACGCTATGACTTCAAAATCCCTTTAACAATTATTGTTTAATTGATCAATGTATAAATTTATGAACTCATCCTACACCTCTTCAAATTCATGAATCATATTTTCAATTTAAAATCTATTCTATACGATCTATGTTTACGTAACCTGAAAGCTATATGATATCCTCCTTTACAGCTTTACAAAAAAAGAGCTGAATACTTTAAGAATTAACTAAGCTTATTTAATTGCTCAGCCTTAGATTTGAAATAATGATTCAATTCCCCCTTCATGCCCAAATACCGTTAAGAGTCATGACAACGGACCATATCTTCTTGTCTTGTCATAACAACGGACATTCTTTATCAAATAATCAAAGTATACAATATATATACAATGTAAAAGACGGTCATTCACATATGTTGTTTGTATAATGTTGTCGATAATTTTCTACATAAAATTGGTACATAAAATCAAATAATTAAGAGACAGGATAGTTTTCCTGTTCAAATTTCCGTTTTCGTTGCTGACAGTAGGTCATCGCCAATTAGATCTCCTCATAAGATAAAAGGAGTTTTATTCATTTCATGGTGATAATGTATTACTGAAGCTTGTGGCTACCCCCCGTTGGCTTTTTAAAAGATATCACCGGTTAGCTAATGATTTATTTGTGATTTTACACTAAGCTTGGTACTTGACCAATATACAGTCTTGTACGAGCGCATTCTTAAGACTTGCACTCTGACTGACTGTGACGACGGGACTCCATGACGGGCCCTGTCCAAACCTCTTTAGAGAAGACAGGGCCCCGACCACCTGTCCTCTCTGAATGTCAGTCGGACTCCTCGGGTGATAACATATATGAGCTCGCTACAGCCGGCAGAGCACGGACTGTATTACGCACGTCCTCTTTTTATATCCATTTACATATTCATCTGTGTTGCTTGGACCCCTGTGTTTTACGGTCTTGTTTGTGTGTGGTCACCTAACAGTGAGGAGGTTGTTTTACACCATAATTGTGCGTTCTTCGAGACCTCTGGGAAATCGGAATAGTGGGAGGGTTGTGCGCACGTAATCCAGGATAACCACACCGTCTGCTATTTACGTGGCAGATGGCCGTCCTAAGTCGGCACCGGTTGCCCATTGGTCTCGTTGGTTTATGTGTAGTCTTTTGTGTTTCATGTTTCTATGTTGTGAGTTGGTGTTCCTTGTCCCTTTTGCGTCTCTTTCTGTGGGTATCTGTTCTGTGTTTTTTGCATGGGTGTTTTGGGATTTTGCTGTGGGTGCTGCAACCTAGTGTTGTTGGAGATCCCCTCCTTTCTTTTACTGAAATTTTGTCGATAATTTTCATGACAACGGATGGTTTCCAACATATCATCACCTGTTGCATAATGTCAACGGACGGTTTTAAGTGCAGAACTTTAAATACTTCTGACAACGGTACTATAAGGCGACGTAACGTGTTCCTGCCCGTGATCATGGATGATTAAAATTTAGTTTCTTCCGTATTCTGAATCCGGACAGCCGGATATTTACATGGTTTAAAAAGAATCCCTTAAAACAAAGTCGGCTTGATTTCTTCCTTACATCTGAAAATCTTGGTAATGTAATAGAAACAATAAAAATCAAACCAGGATACCGATCTGATCACTCTTCTGTAATTTTAGAACTCAAATTTAATGACTTTAGTAGAGGGAAAGGACTTTGGAAATTCAACAACAGTTTACTCATGGATACCGAATACATATCAAAAGTTAAAGAGTGTATACAATCAGTCAGGAATCAATATAGAATTAGCGATTCAAGCGATTTATTAACAATTGATAATGATATATTTCTTGAGACTCTACTTATGGAAATAAGAAGTTTTACAATTTCATATGCTTCGTACAAAAAGAAACAGAGAAACATAAATGAATTGAAACTTATAGAAGAAATAGAAGAGTTAGAAAAAACTAGAATTTACAATGATGAAATAGAACAAAAGAAAGGCGAATTAGAGGCTTTAAGACAAGACAAATTACAAGGACTGATTATTAGGTCAAAGTCGAAATGGGTTGAACAAGGTGAGAGGCCTACGAAATATTTTCTGAACTTAGAATCTCGAAATTATTTGAATAAAACCATTAAAAGAGTAGAAACGAACGGAATAATTGTAACGAAACAAAGTGATATTTGAGTTGAAGTCAAACAATTTTATGAAAAATTGTATGCTAGCAAAGAGGATGATATAAAAGATATAGATATTAATATGCTTCTACAACACTTTACTGTACCGCGTTTAAATGAAGAGAGAGCTAAAAGTCTTGAGGAGCCAATTAAAGAATCAGAAATCTTATCAGTATTAAAATCAATGAAAAATAATAAAAGCCCTGGTAGTGACGGTTTCACGGTGGAGTTCTTCAAATTTTTCTGGCAAGATTTGAAGTCTTTTATTGTTAATTCTATTAATACAATCTTTGATAAAAAATATTTACCAGTATCACAAAGGTTAGGTATAATCACTTGTCTTCCAAAGGGAGAAAAACCTCGTCAACACCTTAAAAACTGGAGACCAATTACTCTTTTAAACGTCTTGTATAAACTGATTTCAGGTTGTATCAGTGCCAGAATTAAGACAACTCTAAACCATCTAATTTCAAATAATCAAACAGGATTCATTTCAGGGAGATATATCGGGGAAAATACAAGGCTGATCTATGATATAATGTCCTATACAGAAAATAAATCTATTCCCGGTCTCTTAATGTTAATCGATTTTGAAAAGGCGTTCGATTCTGTTGCATGGTCCTTCATAAATAAAGTTATGTCTTATTTTGGCTTTGGTGAAAATATGATCAGCTGGATAAAAATTTTAAACAGGGACTTTAAGGCATCAGTTCTTCAATCAGGCTTTCTTTCTGAACAGATATTGGTTTCTAGGGGATGCCGTCAAGGTGACCCGGTCGCGCCTTATTTATTCCTTCTGTGTGTAGAAGTCCTCGCTATTCTTATAAAAAACAATGATGAAATTAAAAGTATAGTTATGAATAATTTTGATCATAGAATTACACAATATGCAGATGATACGACCTTAATCCTTGATGGTTCTAAGATATCTCTCCTTGCTGCCTTAGAAACTCTTGATTACTTTTCTGAAATCTCAGGACTTTATATTAATAGTACAAAAACAAAAATTATATGGATAGGTTCCAAAAAATTTTCTAAAGATGTATTTCATCATGTAAGATGGGATTTGGTATAGGGAGAAACAAAATTTCAGTTACTTGGAATGAATTTCTCTGTAAATCTTGAAGAAATGATAGATCTTAATTTTGAAGGCAAGAAAACAAAAATTTCAACTTTGATTCAACATTGGAGTAGGAGAATACTGACACCAATAGGGAGGGTAATAGTAGCAAAATCTCTAATTCTATCTGTTCTTAACCATTTATTCATAGCCCTTCCGAATCCACCTAAACATTTTATTACTTACCTTAATCAATCCATTTTTCATTTTATTTGGAAAGCTAACAGCGATAAGGTGAAACGTAGCATTTTAACCCAAGAAAAACATATGGGTGGCCTTAAAATGACAAACATTGATAACCATATAATGGAGATTACTATATACAAAATCTTATCAATGAAACAAAAATAACTTTTGGAATGATGTTCTTGTAGCATGGAAACTGTTTCTTGACAAACAAATGCGTAGTTTTAACGACTCAACAGAGATTACACTTGTACCAGTATGGTTAAACAGTGATATTACAATTAATAATGCACCTATTTTCAAAAGAAATTGGTATACATCCGGTATAAAATATGTCATTGATTTCATTGATGAATCAGGTAACCTCCTTTCTAAAACTGAATTCGAAACTAAATTCAGTATAACTGTGGATATCATGTATTACAATTGTATAAAGTCTTCCATATCATCCTTTTTAAAAAAGTATGGTTATATAAAAGAATCATTTAAACGTCCCGAATATCTTTTCTTACCATCACACCTAAAGACTATATTACTCCAAGAAAAATGTTCAAAACATGTATATGATATTGTAAATAAAGACGAAAATTTAAAACCTACTTCTTTTGAAAAATGGGAAAAAGATCTTTCATTTTTGAACGAGATACCACTCAGTAAGGATGCTTTCAAAATTTGTTTTTTCGTAACGGAAGATACATCAATACAGTGGTTTCAATACAGAATATTACACAGAATTCTTCCTATTAAATCTTACTTAAAAACTATAGGAATAAAATCTTCGGACAGTTGCTGGTTTTGTGATGAGAAAGAAGATCTTACGCATGCTTTTGTTACCTGTCAAAGTATTTCACAGTTGTGGGTTAATTTAAGTTATCATATCTATGTAAAAACCAACAACAGAATCGGTTTCAATTTTAAAAATATGATATTTGGGGAATCTCACTCAAAAAGACACATTCCTATAAATTTCATTATTTTATATACCAAATCTTTTATCTATAAATGTTCGCGTCTAGAGAAAATTGTACAAGTAAATTCTTTACTGAGATACATTTATTTCCATTACAGATACATTTATTTCCATTACAAGATTCAAAAATATCTTGCAATTAGGAACCATAAAGATGTCCATTTTAACAGGATATGGAACAGCTGGGATAACATTTTTGAAAGTCTTTGAATTTTTTTTTCTTTACTTTATTACGAGTGGCATTTTTTTTCATTTTATATACATATATTATTGTCTGGAAGTCAACAAAGTATAAGTGACGTTATTGCTTATCATAGATCAATGATGTATATTATATTCTTATTAAACATGCTATATTCTGTGGACACGATATATGAAATCGAATGATTATGTACTGAATACATTTATGAATATACACAATATGCTTGTATGTTTAGTACTTTATTTGTGTCACATTTGAA
The DNA here is from genome assembly GCA_028142955.1 of Pinctada fucata. Taxonomy (NCBI): domain Eukaryota; kingdom Metazoa; phylum Mollusca; class Bivalvia; order Pterioida; family Pteriidae; genus Pinctada; species Pinctada fucata. The sequence goes on from AP027108.1 coordinate 10,106,149, forward strand.
GGCGTATGAATGGGTTTGCAAGGATGCACGACATTATATGGAAGTGGTTTGATTGTGAAGAGTGAATGATGTTTTTATTATAGGGTAAAAGTCATTTATAGACACCAATATACTTTGTACAATGTTCTTATGACTTCAAAAATAAAATAATGATAAAAAAATTAATTTTCACTCAGTTTGACACAATACCCGGAGTGTCTACTTGTGTTGACTTTCCATGGTAAAAACACCGCTGGACCTAAACCACAGCATTAGGGTCTCCTAAGATACCCAGACCCCTTACATAATGAAAAGCATCCGCTTAATTTTGGCCAAGGTAGAAATTTATTTTAATTTATCTATTTTGCAACGTTGAACAAACTTATATTAATATCTCATGTCGGCTCAGATGTTGGCGTTCACGAGGGGGTCCTTAAAGCAGGAGGAAACCGGAGTACCCGGCGAAAAACCTCCTAGGACTGGATGCGCCACTGTATGGCATGCTTGTATTTCCAACCTTTTTCTTGTTTGATGCTTGTGTGTTCCGCTGTGGTAACACCGATGTTGTCTTGTTAAAAATAATGTTTCCGTACTCTTCATTATATTTATTAAGAAATAACAACTAGCTAGCCTTGGTTTATTGTCCAGTAATTCCTCGAGTAGCATGAACCAATCAAAGGAGCTATTAAGATAAGGGCTTGATTTAGCCCTGAGATCACTCGATTATTTCTCGTGCACTGTCACTCTATTTCAGGTAAAAAGTGGTCGGGATTAAAATATAAAGTATTAGAAGATTCTTAGTCGGTATTTTATTGAAATAGATTTGGTGAAAGATGTTATAATTACGGGTTGAAGAGGTAGGGGTACTGATGAGAGAAAACGTCGAATATCGAGCGAAACTTCACAAAAAAATGCATCCGTTTACACAAATTTGATGTTTATTATACTTCTCTACCTTTTAATGTCAAACTTGGATAAGAGAAATTAACCTTGATGTTATTATATCAATATAATCGTCAAAAATCGCAATCCGGAAACTGAAAAACGGTTATATTTCGTATTTATCAGCCACATATGTAGCTTTCAGGCGCGAAATACGCACAGTGTAGAAATATACAACTTTCTCGTTCATTTCCTTCCTAACGGTTAATCATTTGATCAGAACACACTCTGAATAGATTGTTACATGATATTTTAAAGAAAAAATGGCAATTTTACTTTATTTTACCGCTCTAAATACTGATTCTAAAATAGTTATCCATCCCCATTTTTTCGTTTTTCGCCTGTGGGACATTGTCCCCCCCTCGGTTTAGAACCCCACTTGGTCAGAAAATTTGTTTTATTTATATACACCTTTGGTAAAAGTGGCATTCTGAACCGAGGGGGGGGGGGGGGGGGGCAATGTTGTAGAAAAAAATTCCGTTTTCCATTGATTTCTATAGGAAAAATGCTTATTTAAAGACGTTTACATTTGACCCAAAAATCGGTCTTATTTTGAATAAATTATCCAACCTGATAGAAGATTCATATTTTTACCGAAATTTTTTCTCAATTTTTGCATTTTGAAATTTCGACTTTTCGGGGAAGATTTTACGCCTTATCTTAACAGCTCCTTATCACCGAGACGCGAAACGGTGAGGTAATAATTTGATTGGTTCATGTGACGAGTGGAATTACTGGCTAGCCTTGGTATCGTCATTCATATTTCGTGGTTTTTTATTCTAAAGTTCGTTGCATCGTATGTGTTCATTTGTGGTCAGTAGTGCAGATTGATTTTTAAAGCGAAATATTTGATAACATATAACATCCACGTATTTCTGACCTGGGGAAACGCAGTTTCCTTGTAACATATACTTCTCTGAATTTTATACTTCTGCGGATTTGTTTTTCGTTTTAAATCTCTCACCCCATGCGAGCGATGACCAGTAATCTCGTTTATGGCTGTTCATCAGACCCCGCTTGGTACAGACTGTTTTGACCCTTTCATATATTATTTTGGAAACTTGTCATTTCATCCTTAAATTACCCTAGCAAAATTCATCCAATGCTATAATGATCATAGAATTAATCTAACTGTGCTACTTTGGAGCCGCCCATTAACAAAATAGAAGCAAAAAATTTGGATTTGACTGAAAACCTCTCTAGCAATATTAAGTACCACTCATGAGGATTTACTAGCCGAAACATGCGTCTGTTTCATTAAAATTAGTTTGAATTTTTTTCAAGAAGGTAAAGGAAAACTTCGATCTTCATAGTGATAATGCGGAAAGGTTCCAACCTAGTATATACCATCTTGAAGAAAATTTCATATCAATCTATTATGCACCTTATGTATACGAGGGTTGTTCGAAAAGTTCGTAGACAACCGGAATATTTCAGAAATGCGTGACGGTAGTTGTACAATTTTCTTACCATAAATTCTTGGGGTATATTGTAATTAATCCATAAAATATCAAGGTATTTGAAAAATTATGTCATTTAAATAAATGCTTTTAATTATGTGTAGTGACGTTTAGCGGCGCAATACGAAAATCGAGATACCCAAAAATATGTACACGCGCATTATTCCACTATTATTACTAAATTCGGACGCCGAGAAAGTCAATGTATATTCTAGTTGTTTTATGGTATTTAAAAGTTATCATGCAGAAAGTTGCGCTTGTTATGATACATTTGTATTTAGATATTACTGTTACAAGAAGCGCCACCAATACGTATGCGTGGTAAAAATGACGTCTCCCGGCAGTTTTTAAACTACGTGGATTCATTAAAGTTTTATTCAAGCTAATGTCAACTCCTCAAAAAATCTTATAGATTTTACATATGTATGTGGAATGCAAGAAAATGATTCGAGCACACATCAATATGCACACAATTCCCAATGAAGATGATATGTTGAAAAATAATCCATAGGGGATGGTTAGGATGATCTGAAAGAGCACAATGACAGATCCGAACGTTCTGAAGTGAAATTCTTGAGAAAAACGATAAGTGCTCTGTAATTTGCGTGGTGTCGTTTTGGACGTCATTTACTGCGCCGCTCTCCGAAGTGACTCCTAAAGAAAAACACCACATTTCTTTCATTATTGACCAATTGCTTTAAATTTTGCACAACGAGAATGTTCAATCTTTAGGAATAAATTGGTATATGAAAAAAAATGTTTGACGATCACAATACAAGTTTTATTAAACTTGTCTACGAATTTATCGAACAACCCTCGTACATGTGTTTCGAATTTTATAGTAATGTACTAAGTTACTTTGAAACCTTATATTCAATGCGGTAAGTATAAAAACGTTGTTATTCTATTTATGACATTTGCAGTATTATGATTTTCAAATAAACAAATTAATCTTGAAATGATGCTTTATTCTGCATAATACAAATGACTTGTTCAATCATAGATAATCATATTATCTCCATCCCTTCAGATACCTTATACTTTCCATCCAGAGAATCCCGTGTAGGGATATCCGTAGCAGTATTTACCGAGAGTTGTCCCTATCCACACAAGGTCATTTACCCTCAGTGATAGCACCATGGTATTACTGGCTACTTCATGGTATCCACCTTTACCTTCATAACTGTGTGTCATCATCTTTCTACTGCCGTTATGGTAGATGTAGGCAAAACAATGTTGTTTGTCATTTCTAGACATTGTAGACCAGGTAAAGACGTATGTACCTGGCACAGGACAAGTAAATATACCTGTAGTTTTGTTGTAGGCATTTCCTTTGTTTGTGATTACTTTGTTATAGATAATTTTCTTGTTGTCGTGGTTGGACAAGTGTGATGACGATACCGTAAATGCTATGGCCTTGTCGCCATCTGGAAATGAAAAGATCATTTTTATGAATATTGGTAAACAAAATTGTTCCGTTGCTAGAAGGTTGTATCAAGTGTATACAATTAATCTATGGCCTCCTTTTCATACGAAGTAAAATGTTGATGTTAAACGTCTTCCAGTTGAATTACATCATTTAAAAACATATCCAATTTATAGCATGGGCCAGACATGCGCGTTTCGGGTACTTAAGTACAGTTATTTATAAAATTCAGGTAGGGGCCGATTCATGAGGGAAAAAACCCACTATTGAATTGTTATAGTTAACGTAAGAATCTCACAAAAACACCTATAATACCTAAATCAAATGTTGCAAACTAGAGATATTTTTTCTATGGAATGTATAGGAAATATGACAATTTGGACAATTGCCAATTGCAAGAGACAATATATTCTTCATAATTCATTGAAATCGAAATGTATACAGGGATATGGTCATAATCCATATTTGTCATGCTCGTATCTCAAATTCGCAACTAGATAGTGAAACATGAAATTGTTTTCCAGTTATTGTAAACCTAGCCATTGAATTTTATGTACTTATTCCCATGGGTTTTTATTTTGCATGAATCGGTATTTTCTCAAACTGTCTGATTCTTACACGGTACTGTACTTAAGCCTCGTCAGTGATCCTCAATAGGAACAAAATAATAAGGCCAAATATTGAGAAAATTATTATGCCCAAAAATGTACCGAAAAACGTAGCAGGAAGGGTGGGATATGATGCTATAGGACCCACGATTTAGAAATTTTAAGAAATTTTGATACATAAATTTTCGAATGCGTTGAAGAAACGATCAAGCTGAAGCTGGCTACATGTGCCCTCGGGGACTCCTGGTCCACCAGCAGTGACACATACCTAGTGGTACAAATGTTATAAAAGCATCATTTAAGAACAGACCAATTTGAAGCATGGACCAGACTTGCACGTATCGGAGGGTTGTGCACACGTAATCCAGGATAACCATACCTTCTACTATTTCCGTGACAGATTGCCGTCCTAAGTTGGTACCCGTTACCCATTGGTCTCGTTGGTTTAGGTGAAGTCCTTTGTGTTTGATGTTTCTGTGTTGTGCGTTGACGTTCCTTGTCCCTTTTGTGTCTCTTCCAGTGCTTGTCTGCTCTGTGTTTTTGCATTGGGTGTTTTGGGGTTTTGCTGTGGGTGCTGCAACCTGGAGTTGTTGGAGATCCCCTCCTTTGTGAGATATATGCTGTATACTTATATAAAGTGTAATGTACTAGTGTGTTTTTCAGCATGATCTGTGATTTTCAAGGCGGGTGCAAAGGGAATGAAAATTTGAGAACAAATTATAAAACTAAGTTGAAATATTTGCTAATGGGCCAGTCAAGACATCTCTATCTGTTAAGGGGGATACGCCTACGTAGGATACCGAGGAACTCCGTAGAGTAGAACAATATTTATTCTAGCATTTGCATTAACGATGTCCGTCCGTCCGACCGTCCGTCCGTCTGTCTATTCATTCCTTTTTGGACTTTGATATCAATATTGTAAACGAAGTTTACACTGGTCAGTGTGGATTTCTAGACGATCCGTCCACAAACATTTCCGTCCACAATCATCCGTCCCCAGACGATCCGTCCACAAACCGATCCGTCCACAAAGACGGAGACGATCCGTCCAACATTAAGTTTAAATTGACATTAACCAAGTTCAACGGGATGACGGAGACGATCCGTCCACTGTTCATCTAAGTGATAGAGACGATCCGTCCACCATTGACTTTCAACAGATATCATGTTGAGTGACTGAGACTATCCGTCCACTATTCATTTAAGTAACGAGGACGATCCGTCCACCATTGAGTTTCAAATGACATTTGCCATGTATAGCGGGATGACGGAAACGATCCGTCCACTATTATATAGACATTATATTGATGGAGACTATTCGTCTAACGTAACATTTCTATGAAGTTATTTTGAAGCGACGGAGATTATATAGGAAGTATCTACCGTTATTTATACTATCTTAGTTAAGAAATATCTCATAAATTCTATTGACTGAAAGTAAATTATATTGAAATGAAATATGATATCATTTACTGAATCATTTTAGAAATTCAACTGCATTACTCATTGTACTTGTTATTTATTCTAGTTACATTTCTCTCTCTCTGTCTTTCTCTCTGTCTCTTTCTATCTGTCTCTCGATCTCTTACTTACGCAGTATAAGAATATGATGGACGGATCGACTATTACAAAATACACGCCTTATTCGATGATACAAATACACTGTAGATGGCTTAACTATTAGATACACCTTTAACGTAAAGTATATGGTGGACGGATCGTCTAATACAAAACATACACACATATTAACGTTCAAGTATACGGTGGGCGGATCGTCTAAATCAATACAGATACATCTTTACATACTTGAAATACACAACGATGGACGGATCGTCTCAGACCCCACTTGTCGTATGGGTATATATGTGTTTGTGGACGGAACGGTTTTTGGACGGATCGTCTGGGGACGGATCATCTGGGGACGGAACGACTTTACTTGTGGACGGACTGGTTTGTGGACGGAACGTCCTGTTACCGTCAGTGTGTATGACAAAATATATTATTCAAAATTAATTATGGTAAATTAATCATGGTTTGACTGCGATGTTTCTAGCTATAGACTGCCGTCATAACTCATCCGATGCGCCAGGGGATTTACCATTGCTTTGATTTTCATAGTTAAAATTTATAACAAACTTTTCAAAAAACTATCGTATCCTTTTGAATTGGAATCTTTACATTCAATAGAGTGTTTTACTTAGAAATTTCAATGCTCTCCCCTTGACTTACTACGTTTACCATGTTTCTTCAAACGCATTTGGAAATTTCTCAAATTTCTAAAACCTGGGTCCTGTAGCATCATATCCCAGCCATTTTGCTATGTTTTCGGTGTATTTAGGACATAATTTTCACAGATTTTGGTCATATTACATTGTTTAGATATAGGATCACTGACGAGGGTTAAATACCCGAAACGTGCATGTCTGGTCCATGCTGTAAATTCATCTGCTCTAAAATGATGCTAATGAATTTGAAGACGTGAAATATTTGCATCTTAGGCACGGTCCATTTGATGTTCTGGGGGGGGGGGGGCTTGGGTTTTTTTCGAAAAAAATAATTTTGCTCTGAATTTTGATGAAAAAAATAAATTTGCTTATGGTGTGACAGAAAAAAATAATCTTGCTCTTACAAGTAATCTGAATTTGAAGAATAACCATAAAATTCACTTAAATTCCTGAAAATTTTTCGGCTCGCTTCGCTCGCCGCAGTTTTTACTTTCTATAACAATTTTTGGCTCGCTTCGCTCGCCATTGTTTTCTTCTGTAATGGCAAGTCCATATTTGAAAATATCAGTGTATGCATGTGTTCGAAACAATTGAAATGCTTAAATGCATTCTCAATATAATTTATTACTATTTATAGATACATGTATCACCATAGTGTCTAATTTTATATACAAGCTTGGAAGGAGAATTTAATTAAGTTTTTCACTTATTTTCATTTCTACATGTAAAAACTTGCATCAGGCCCTCTTACATATTACATGACCTTATATACATTTTGTATACTGGAAATTGTATATCACATATTGTAAAAATCTTTTATCTCTCTCACTTAAGAAGTGAATACAAGTTTTACATAAAAATAAAGTAATGTTTAAAGTAATTTAAGTAAAAATAAAGAATTTCTATTGAAAAAACACAAACATTCTTAATATAATTCACATCAATTGTTATAAAAAAAATTTTCTTGCTCCAACTTTGCAAGAAAAAAATAATTTTGCCCCAGTCCGGGGCTAAAAAAATAATCTTGCTCCGACAAAAAACCCAAGGCCCCCCCCCCCCCCCCCAGAATATCAAATGGACCGTGCCTTATGCACCTTAAAGTAATATAAATTACCATTCTTTTCGAGGAATCTTTTGTCGTTTTCTTCTTTGTGTATCTTCACCAATGTCTCTAGAGCCTCCAGTCTGGATTTCAGTTTTTGTTGGGTAACAGTATTTTACTGCCTTCCAAGGAGTCTATCCAATTTTTCGTGTGTTCTACCTTGATGATAGCCAGCCATATATAGTATCTGCTTCGTCTCAGATTTTAAAGTCTTGAATTGATCAAGAAGTCTGCCCGTCAATTTTGTCGATGTTCTGGCATACGTACCAAAGAAGAGTAAGGCAAAGAGCGCTTTCGCTAGCATCATTCTATTTCAAACGAGATGCGAAAGAACGTACCAGACCTATCATTTATAGCTTATCAAATGTAACATTTGTGATGTATGAAGAGGACCCTTAGTTTCAAATGTTGATTTTTGGTAGTTCCAACATAATGTAAACAACAGTTACAATTACATATTCTACTTGATTCTTGATTGTCTGATTTAAAGCTATCATTTATCATGTTTATTGCTTATGTTTGGTAACATACGCAATGCAAAAGGATATACTCATTGCAACATGTCGAAGTGGTGGTAATTCAAAGGTATTGTAAACATGAGTACAACTAGACTTCCTTCTTGAAACACTCGTGTCTGGTATCAGTAGATAAACGGATAACATATCTTTGACATCATTTTCAACCTACAATGTAAAATTAACGTTAATGAATGTGTACCTAATTGGTACAGACAAATATATAATTTCTATCAATTAAAGCGGATTGAATAGTCATTGGTTTTTTTTTTTTCATTTAAGTAACTTAATTAACTACATAGATTAGAAGAAACACCAGATCCATTAAATATTTGTAGTGTATTGGAGGAATGGTCTGTCAACAAATTGTGGGGATTCCAATGGGAACAAATGGTGTTCCACTTCTTGATTATATATATGTAGCCGACGTTGTTCATTCCTTGCTCCCGCATTGAAATAAGCACCTAGTATTCCATATTGATGACATCCTCTTAATCAATGAACCGAATTGTTGGGTAATTAATCGTTGTACGAAAGAATGGTCTTTCAGCAAATTGTGGGAATTACAATGTGAACCAACTGTGCTCCACGTCTTGCTGATATACTTCGAGTTTATTCAGGCTTTGTCCTCAAATGGAAAAGAAAGGAGGGGATCTCCAACAAAACTCGGTTGGAAAGATGCCAATAGCACTTGGATTCAATTCATACAGATATATAATTTATGTGGTCTGAATTGATAATCCATATTTTGTTGATAACCTTGGGTAAATTTACCAAAACTAGACTAGCATTGATTCTGCTTCCTATTTGTACATCGTGTGGTCACCTAAGCACTTTAAATGATGTATGACAAACGTGACGAATTCATTTTCAGGATTGCAGATTTTCCTTTCCTAAGTTGCGACGTTCTTTTGTTCCTTGCCTGTAGTGTGACAAATATGGATAATGACCATATCCCTGTTTACAGCACAAAATCAATAACCCAGAAAATCAGAAACCGAAGGCATACAAAATCAGGATAAAACAGGAACAAAAGCAAACAAACAAAAACCTCCACCATATGAAAAGAAGCGAACTCCCGATATGAGAGTGAGACCAGGTGCCCAGGAAGAGTAAGCATCTCCTGCTTGCATGCAACACTCGTCGCTTCAATTCGGTAGAACTGTCACATCCGGTTACTTCCATTTTGGAAGATATAGTGTACAATCTTTGGTTGGATGGTTCAAATGGTCTATGACAGAATATCATCCACCATATTCTGGAAAGTGGGACATCATAGTGTATGACGAGTTCCCCATATCGACCGTAGAACTTCCTCAGTGACGATGTAATTCGGTAACAAACGTATCCCTGACTGAGAAGCTTATCTGAAAGACGCCTAGCTCTCAGAACAAAATCCGTGTTAGTGTTACTGTTGTTTCGGGACGGGCTCAGGATGCGACTGCTTAATTTCGTTCTAGGGGCGTGGAGGCTAGTCGAAGGGCTGCCGAACCAGGGATACATTTTTGAGCGACAGACGTTGTTGCTGAATTTTGTGTGGACGATGGAGTGGTGTCTACATGTTCTAGAACATCATTAAGTCTCGCTGTCCTCCATGTTGGAGGAGCCAGTGGCGGGTGTTGACCTCAGGCAGGAGATGCTTGCTTCCCGGGCACTTGATCTCCTCTCTACACAGCCAATTGTGCCTCACATGAAATTCATATGAAAAAATGTTATGATCGCTGAGCGATATAGTCCCCTACCGGCGGCATATATTTATGTCCTGCAACTCTGCCTATGAATTAATCTTCAATTAAACATGAACATGTATGAGTTTTAATTAAACTTACTGTCTGTGCAGCTCAGTTCTGAGGTTTTATCTGCTTTAGCTTTATCGATTCGAAAAAGAGGTCAAGCGTGACGAAAGTTGAACTTGCTCTGTAACTATCCAAGACTAAGCTGAGTATCAAATTTCACCTGAATATCTCTATTTGTTGCAGGAAAAAGTCTGGAAAACTGACAAAAACTGAATGGTGCAAGTCATCAAGGGGCATAACTCCTTGAAAAATAGGTCAAGCATGACAAAAGTCGAACTTGCTCTATAACTATCCAAGACTAAGCTGAGTATCACATTTTACCTGAATACAGTATCTCTATTTGTTGCAGAAAGAAGTCTGGAAAACTGACAAAAACTGAATTGTGCAAGTCATCAAGGGGCATAACTCCTCTTAAAATGGGTCAAGCGTGAAGAAAACAAAACTTGCTCTGTAACTATAGAAGACCAAGCTGTGTATCAAATTTCAGTTAAATATCTCTATTTGTTGCAGAAAAAAGTCCGGAAAACTGACAAAAACTGAATTTTCCAAATCATCAAGGGGCATAACTCCTTGAAAAATAGGTCAAGCGTTACAAAAGTCAAACTTGCTCTGTAACTATCCAAGACCAAGCTGTATATCAAATTTCATCTGAATATCTTCATCTGTTGCAGAAAAAAGTCTGGAAAACTGACAAAAAGTGAATTATCCAAGTCATCAAGGGGCATAACTCCTCGAAAAATAGGTCAATCGTGATGAAAGTCAAACTTGCTCTGTAACTATCCAAGACCAAGCTGTGTATCAAATTTCATCTGAATATCTCCATCCGTTGCAGAAAGAAGTCATGAAAACTCACAAAAACTGAATTTTCCAAGTCATCAAGGGGCATAACTCTTCGAAAAATGGGTCAAGTGTGACGAAAGTCGAAATTGCTCTGTAACTATCTAAGACCAATCTGTGTATCAAATTTCATCTTGATATCTCCATCCGTTGCAGAAAAAAGTCCGGAAAACTGCCAAAAACTGAATTTTCCAAGTCATCAAGGGGCATAACTCCTCGAAAAATAGGTCAAGTGTGACGAAAGTCAAACTTGCTCTGTAACTATCCAAGACCAAGCTGTGTATCAAATTTCATCTGAATATCTCCATCCGTTGCAGAAAAAAGTCTGGAAAACTGACAAAAACTGAATTTTCCAAGTCATCATGGGGCATAACTCCCCGAAAAATAGGTCAAGCGTGACGAAAGTCAAACTTGCTCTGTAACTATCCAAGACCAAGCTGTGTATCAAATTTCATCTTGATATCTCCATCCGTTGCAGAAAAAAGTCCGGAAAACTGATATTCGGACAGACGGACAGACGGAGGGACAGACGGACGGACGGACAGACGGACGGACAGACAGACCGAGAAGAAACTAAGAGTCCCCTTCGGCGTTGCCGGTAGGGGACTAATAAGCATCATGTAAATTTCACATGAAATTTCATGTAAAATTCATATAAATTTTACATAAGATTTATGTGAAAAATATTTCACATGAATTTCACATAAATTTCCTTCACATGAATTTCACATGAATTTTTCTAAGCGGCCTTCACAGGAAACTGAATTCATATAACATCCATATAAAAATCTTCACATGAATTTCATGTGAAAAAAAATCATGTAAATTTCATGTTCGTGCTCGTTTCACATAAATTTCATGTGAACTTTCATGTAAAGTTCATGTAAATTTCACATGAATTTCATATGAGGCACAAATGGCTGTGTATTGGGAATTTACTTCTTAGTTTAGTTTTTTGTTGTTGTGTTGGTACTTTCTGTGTTTTCTTACTCTTTCTCGCAGCGATGTTCTTCATTGTTCCCTGTTGTCTATTTTATGAAGGCAGATTCCACAAGACATCGTATAATTGACATACTTTGGTATCAATGGACTCGTATTTTTGAATTGTAATGTACTTCTTGTTTCTTTATTTGGTTTATTCAGTGCGGTGAGGTTTGGTCAATGTTCTTATTCAAAGTATTGAAACCAGGGCCAGTGTGCAATCCCTTGTTTTTGCATAGTCTTGTGAGAAGTTTAATTAAGCTGGAATGCTACTTCTTGCAGTGTATATGTAGCATCATTCATGTGATGAATGAATATTGTTTGGACTTGTCTGATTCACGCAGCGTGGGGTTTGACAGTACTAGACTATACGTGTTTTAAATATTTTCCCTGACTTGGTCGCCATAGCACTTTCTATATAGACGTTACCTCAGACAGTGTATGTTTTTAGATATTGTTTTCATTTTTCATGCATGAACATCGACGGCGGGTGCGGCTAGCCAAACAGGGATGCTTCTCCTCCCGGGCACCTAGTCCCACCTCTTTGTTGCTAGGAGTCCATCGATGCTCCATTTGGTGCTCTATTGTTATTGCTGTTGAGATTGTCGCAAGGATCTTCTTTATCTCATTGCCAGAGCCACCAGCAGTGAATTCTGTTCGTACACTGGACTTTGGGGATTGTTGTGTGCATGTAACATCATTCCTGTGTTGTTTGGATGTGTCTGATTCATGCAGCGTGTTTTGCCTGCGCCACCAGCAGTAAATTCCGTTCGTACAATGGACTCTAGGGATTGTATGATGGACGCTGTTGTCCCTCGAATGTATGTGGTGCAGTGTTATTTTCTCTGTCTGTTCGCCTGCTTTTTCTGTTTTAGTGAGACAACGTTCTGTCATTTTCGCTGCTGGGGATCTCCTTCCTATTTTTATTTTTATTCATTGATTTTTAAAAGAATCTGTATGCCTACTGATTGCAACTTTTGATTCTGAATATAGATTTTGTGTTTGACTGTAATGCACTAATTGAGATATAAATATAAGTGCCAATTCCCGTAGAACAGTGATCTAGTTTGCTGTATATTATTTAACAGTGCTCCAAGTGTGGTCCACGCATGCATACCGGGTATTTCCTTTAGTAGATGAATATTACTATTGACATTCGTTGTATTTATTTTGAAAATGCTTATTCGATACTTGACAACGTTTCATACAGTTAAGCATACATTCAATTAATCTACCTTTTCTAAGTACTGGTTCAGTTGTTTGAGACGGCAAAATCGGTTTATTTTTGTCAATGACAATAAGATTTTATTGTCGTTTAGAAAATGCTAAACACCCAGATACATATATGTGAGACACCCAGCCATTACGAAATTCGGCAATATACGGTCACAGTTGTGACATCACAATAATAATCATGGACACGCTCCGAGGTGGTGTGATCAACACATGAAATTTAGGTTTAGAACGGTCCCATCAGCTCCCTAAAAAGGACACTTGCAAATGACATGCAGAATCATTGAGCTGAAACTCCTTAATCTTCATCAAGGTACACATTAGTAGAATAAAAATAATGTCGAAGGGTTCCAACACTCTACCTTCTTGAAGAAAATTCAAAACCAATTTACGTGCACCAGACACGTGTTTCGAATATTAAATTCTCATCAGTGATGCTTTCAGCGGAGCCATCAAAAATAATTTCAGTAGCGCATTCTTTAATTTTTTGAAGTTAGAATTTACCATTTACGTAACAGAGAGTGCCCGGCTCCAAATTTCCTGTAGGGTCGATTCAGTAGCATATCCAAATAAAATCTATGTTCCAAATTGAATTGGAGGGATGGTGCTAAGATGTTAAACTACTTTAATTTCGATGATATTTATCGGTGAAATGGCTAGTTTCCGAAATAGCAAAAAATATATATATATATATATATATGATGTCACATTGATAAAAGGCCAAAAGATGAGAAACCAGGGGATATCCAACAAAACTCGGCTGGGGCACCCACAGCCAAAGTTCCAAAACAATGTAAAAACACAAATCAGACATTCACAGAAAGAGACGCAAAAGGAACAAGGAACACCAATTAACGCCAAAGAAACATGAAACACAAAAGACAACACATTAACCAACGAGACCAATGTCCAGTACCGACTTTGGACGGTCATCTGTCACGCAAGTAGGAGACGGTGTGGTGGTTATCCGGATTTCGTGCGCACAACCTATCCACATTTCCGATCACCCAGAGGTCTCAAAGAAAGCACAGTTGTGGGGTAAAATAAACTCTTCATCGTAAGATGAACATAAAAACAGACAGCATGACGCAGGGACCCATGAAACACACACGGATGGATATGTGAATGAATATAAAAACAAAAAGAATACGAAATACAGTCCGTGCTTTGCCGGATGCAGCGAGCGCATGCATGTGATCTCCCGAGGAGTCCAATCGATGGTTATTCTGCCTACCTCTGATCTTTCATATTTTGGTTATTATGTCACCATAAAATACAGGTTGTGAAATACACAAAGTAATATATTCTGTTGCTTGTACGGATCCGAATTTCAAAAGAAGATGAAGAAAATAATTTTTTTGTAATATTTCCAGAAAGTCTTTACTAATTTGTGAAAGCGAAAGCGATAGCCTTGACCCAAACGTTTTTTGGTACTCTATTGTGAGTGCTCTTGAGATTATCGTCAGGATCTTCTTTAACTCATTTATGTCACACTTATGCCCTTTGCCGTGTGGAGCTCGTAAAAAAGTTCCCCGCCCCCGCGAGGGGTTTGCCAGTAAGTGTTTTGAATATTTTTCCCTGACATTGTCGCCATAGCACTTTCCATATAGACATTACCTCACACAGTGCATGTAGCTTTATATATTGATTTCATTTCTTGCATGATCATCGAGGGCGGGTGCGGCTAGCCACCAGGGGATGCTTACTCCTCCCGGGCACCTGGTCCCACCTCTAGCTTGCTAGGGGTCCGTCGATGATAAATTTAACTCATTTATGTCACACTTATGCCCTTTGCCGTGTGGAGCTCGTAAAAAGTTCCCCGCGAGGGGTTTGACAGTAAGTGTTTTGAATATTTCCCCTGACATTGTCGCCATAGCACTTTCTATATAGACATTACCTCACACAGTGCATGTAGCTTTATATATTGATTTCATTTCTTGCATGAACATCGACGGCGGGTGCGGCTAGCCAACAGGAGATGCTTACTCCTCCCGGGCAACTGGTCACGCCTCTAGCTTGCTAGGGGTCCGTCGATGCTCAATTTGGTACTCTATTGTGAGTGCTCTTGAGATTATCGTCAGGATCTTTTTTAACTCATTTATGTCACACTTATGCCCTTCTCGTGTGGAGCTCGTAAAAAAGTTCCCCGCGAGGGGTTTGACAGTAAGTGTTTTGAATATTTTCCCCTGACATTGTCGCCATAGCACTTTCTATATAGACATTACCTCACACAGTGCATGTAGCTTTATATATCGATTTCATTTCTTGCATGAACATCGACGGCGGGTGCGGCTAGCCAACAGGGGATGCTTACTCCTCCCGGGCACCTGATCCCACCTCTAGCTTGCTAGGGGTCCGTCGATGCTCAATTTGGTACTCTATTGTGAGTGCTGTTGAGATCATCGTCAGGATCTTCTTTAACTCATTGGTAATTTGTAAATTTCTCCGATGAAAATCCAAAACATCAGTACATGCTGTAGCATATCGGATGAGCTGCGAAATGTAGATACCGTATGGGATCCCTCCTTTGTTTCTAATCTATGAACATCACTGTCAAACCAGGGAAAGTTTACTATGTTGAACCCAAAATAATCTGTTTTGTCATGCACACTAGTATGCATCTCTCCATTTACAAAGCTGATATTAAGGTCTAAAAATGGTGTTTCTGTGTTTGTAACGTTTGCCTGATTTAGAATTAATTCTTGTGGATAAATAGCATTTTATACTTTTCAAAAAAAGGATTGTCGATAGTAATAATATCATCCAGGTACCTAGATATCCAATGAAACATTTCTCATCATCATGTTTTCTTTGTTTTTGAAAATTTTGGATAAATTCTTTTTTCATAGGTGTATAAATAACTCTGCAACAAGAGGCGCATAATTAGTACCCATAGTGATCCCTACAACCTGCTTGTAGAGATTCTCACTAAATCTTTCATAAATGTTGTCCAAGAGGAAGGACAAGGCAATACACAAGTCCCTTCATGCCTATGATTTGTATTCTGTGGCGGAAAAGAAACCCTTTGTTTCAGATGTACAGTTATAAATGTCCCCCTCGATTAAAACACCATTTGATAAGTTTGGAAAATTGATAACTAATTTTGTCATGAGGAAGCGTGGTGTACATATTTCAAAAGTCATATGAAGAAATCGTATCGGCTTGAAAATTCCTAGATTTCATTTTGTCAATCACATTCCCTGAATTTTTAATAGACCAAAAGAAATTTACAACATTCCTATTCATAACAGTTTCACAATATTTGGCCACGTGTTCCTTTATCGCCGTGAGTGCTGATTTCTAAACAAAATTGTAGTTGAGCTGTTGCTAGAATTAGCAATGTATCGAAATGTGTAAGGAGACTTGTGACGTTTTGGTAAGCAGTATCTTGTAGGAAGACCCGATTCAAACGCAACTGCATGGAAATAGGGATGTTGAATGAAGAAATGTCACTGTTATGTTTGATCACTGTTAGGTTAGATCAAAATGTTTGGGACACTTTCATTGCTTTTGATATAAGTATTTGTAGACGGAAGTTCCGAAACTAAAGGTAAAGATATATAGTAACGTTTTCAAATGATTATGGTGTCGTTGACTGCTTTATAAACAGGAGCGAAGACAAAATTACGTAATTTGAATTTGAAATATCTCTCGGATTTAGATCTTGGATTATCAGAAAGATGAGGATTTTTGTGGAAGTTATCTATCTAAATGTCAGTTATATTCAAAATGAGGTTTTCCAGCCATTCAGAGAATGCGATTCGACTCCTTCCGATTTAGACAATCGTTTGGTACAATTATCTAACGCTTCCTTAAGCACTTTGCTACATTTTATAAAATCTATCTTGGATGGGATTTTATACTTAGGTCCTGTTTTGAGAAGACAACAGAACTGTCTGTCCTGGATAATTGAAAAGCCACCTGTAACAATATGACCAGCTGGTATATATAGGTTTTCAGACGTTGCACATTCTCAAGAAGCTGGACTTGATTCAAGAATTTTAGGATCTAATGTTGCTTTATTGTAGTTAAAAACGAAATTTCTAATAGTTTCTTATACTTGTAACAAATAAGAGGAGGTTCTAAATCATAAAAACATTGAGGAATAATACTTGTACGCAATGACGCCAAAAAATATGAGATGCTTAGAAGATAGAAGCCTTTGTTAATAAATGGAATTTTCATGAATCGTCTTTTAGGGGGGGGGGGGGGTTGCGATTTTAACAAGAAGATAAAGTTTATTCTGTGCGGAATCGACAATGCTATTAAGTCTCAATCAATCAGTATTTCTTACGAATGCAACCTCTGCTTCATCCAAGATAGATTTCAAGTGAACTGCTAAAACTGAAGAGAGAGCATGTTATGTAGCAGTTCATGTCTTCCGCCGTTGAGTGCAATGATCAGAAGATCGTTGAGGGTACGATGTGCTCTAGCTCTTTTTTGGTTACGTCTCTTTCCGTGAGACCTATGCTTCCGTTTAGTGTTTGGGCGGATTGAAAATACATTAACATTTGTGGAGGCCGAGGAAATATTTCCTTGTCCATAAATGTGATCGTTTAAACCAGGGAGGTACGCAGTTGGAAGTTTGGTGATCCAGGCAAGTTCAGCTTGTAGTCGGCGTTTTTTGAATTCAGTTTTACTTTCATTTTTGAGTTTGAGAAAAGTTTGAACCGGAGTAATAGTTATATCCAAATCTGAATTGTTGCATTTAACGGAGTGATTGTAAAGGAAATTTCTTGGGTTTTTGTGACGCAAGTTTCTTGTCTGATACGAGTGACTTCGAAAACGAGATTTTAAGGCCTGCCCTTTCTCTCCGACATATTGGGCGCCACAACATAAATGACATCTTAATACTATCAATCAATGTCGTTATCAATCTCTATTTTAAAAATCTGCCCTTTAACACTAGATTAAATTGTGGAATTGTAATTGATGAGCGGACACATACCGCATCTTTTGCTAACAGATAACTAAATGGCAATGATATCTATGATTTGTATTCTGTAGCGGAAAAACCCTTTGATGAAAATGTATATCCCTGCTTGATCAAAACACCAGTTTATGAGTTTGTACAATCGATCATTGATTTTTGTCGCAAGGAAGTGTGGTGTTCATATAAAAAATGTCGTATGAAGAAATCGTATTGTCTTGGAAATTTCTAGATTTTATTTTGTCAATCACATCTTCTGAATAATAGACCAACGAAGTTAAGATCATTTCTGTTTAGAACAGTTTCACAATATTTTGCCACCTGTTCCGTTATCGCTATTAGTACTGACGTTAGATTTACAGATAGAATTGCAGTTGAGCAGTTGCTAGAATTTGTAACATGTGTTTTGTATCAAAATTTATAAGTAGGCTTATGCAGTTTTGGTAAGCAGTATATTGTAGGAAGAACCAAGTTAGAAATAGAGATGTTGAATGAAAATAAAACACTGTTATATCTACTCAATATGTAAAGGACACTTTCATTTCTTTTGATATAAGTATTTCTAGACCATAGTTCCGCAACTTAAGTCGATATGTAGTAGCGTTTCAATAATGCAGAAGGGATCAATCTCTAAACCTTCTTGAAGAAAATTTTAAACCAGTTCATTTTGCACCAAACACGTTTTTCGAATATAAGATTCTCATTAGTGATGCTTCCAGGTGTGGTTTGCTGCTTTATCCGAAGACGCGAAGATTTGGAATTAAAACATTTTTTTTTCAGATTTAGAACGATGATTTTCAAAAAGATTTGGATTTTTGTGGAAGTTATCTATTCCAATTTCAGTAATATCCAAAATGAGGTTTTTTCAGTCATTCGGAGCATGCGATTCGACTCCATCCGATTTACACCATCGTTTGGTTCAGCTGTGTCAGCCTTTCTGTAGTACCTCGCGACATATAATGAAATATATATTTGATATGATTCTATACTTTGGTTCCTTTTTAGAAGACCACGGAGCTGCCTGTCTTGAGTAATTGAAAAGTCATGCACCTGTAACAATATGACCGGCTGGTTTATGTAGATTTTCAGACGTTGCACATTCTCAAGAAGCACTTCATGATTCAAGTATTCTAGAGTCTGATGAAACTTTGTTGCATTTTAAACACAGTTCATTAAAGATAGCATAGACATTGAAAGGATGGTCTCATCAAGGAAGTTCATGTACTGATCTTCGCTACATCACAATTTATCTAAATTTTATCTAAAGTTAGATTGCCTCGACCACGCGCAGACCCAGATATATTTATCAGGGGGTCCAGTATCCAGCGCGAAATTTACAGAACATTTGTATTTATTTCTGTGAACAAACATTTAAATTTTCACACATTTCAAAGGGGAAGCTTCTCATATCGGGAGTTCGCTTCTTTTCTTATGGTGGAGGTTTTTGTTTGTTTGCTTTTGTTCCTGTTTTATCCTGATTTCGTATGCCTCGGTTTCTGATTTTCTGAATTATCGATTTTGTGCTGTAAACAGGGATATGGTCATTATCCATATTTGTCATTCGATCCTCTTGAATATCTCCAACCTAGATCCGTATGCACTTGCTGTATTTTGATCATTTGATCCATCTATTTATCATTTGTTATCAACCCAAAACGCGTGTTCCTTTATCATATGAAATCCGTTGATACAAGTACATTTTATTCATTGTAAAAAGCACAAAGTCAGCTAGAATTTATTCAACTGCACAACCGCAAATTAAAATGTCATCGTATATATTCATGTTTATGGTAGTCTTTCTGCCTGGAAATATGGCAATCAACGTTACCAATAGTGGGTATACTCAGGATATCGTGAATATGAAGAAAGATTTGATTTTACTCAGGAATTACATGTCTACGATGGACTCCACAATACAGTCGATGAAGACAGACATCGTGGCAAAAGACAGATTGATCACAAATATGAACATCACGATTCAAGAGCAACAAAGGAAAGTAACCATGATGAACAGTTCCATACAAATGATAAAGTCGTAGGGTGTAGCTAAAGACAAGCTTATCTCAGATATGAACGTCACGATTCAAGAGCAACAAAGGAAAGTTACCATGATGGACAGTTCCATACAAATGATAAAGTCGGAGGGTGTAGCTAAAGCCAAGCTTATCTCAAATATGAACGTCACGATTCAAGTTCAACAAAATCAAATTCTTGTGCTGAATGAATCGTACAAAGCTATGATTAAAGAACAACAAAAAGAGATGACTAATATAAATTCAACAGTTTGGAAATATCACCAAATCGATCGAATGTTCTTTGATTTACTCAAAGATGGAATAATAAGACTCGCAAAGATGGTTACTTCTTTAAACGAGACGCTCGAGAGACAAAATGAAGATTTGAAAGAAGTTAATGCATCATATAAGACTACAATCGACTCACAACAACAATACATTGAATTTCTTAATTCATCGATTCAAACGCAATTGAATTTACATCATTGAATAAGACGTGCATGGTTTCACTGGATGAACAACAACAAAAAGTATCTTCTATGAATGCGACACTTTCGGAACAACACCATGAGCTAGCGGCCTTAAATGAATCAAACAATGTTATCAACGACTTACCACGGAAATGAATCAAACAATGTTATCAACGACTTACAACGGACAGAAATAACGTTAATGAATGTAAAAACTCAAACAATCCTACAAGAATCTGCAACAATGAATGCGATAATTTTACAGGAAAGTGATGAACTCAGAACTCTTAATTTATCTCTACAAATGTCCATACAAAACAGTACAATTGTAAATAGGATATTGAAACTGACGGAGGAAACAGTCAATAGAAGTAACGCTGCCCAAGAGGTTGTATTGCAAGACCTTGTTTTAAATCTCAGTATATTACGAAACTTCAGTCAGCTACAAGTTGGACGAATGAACGAAAGTATTAGATCTATCTCAAAACAGATGCATTATACTTCACTATCATTTCTCGATGTACAGAAGATAATCGTCTCTCTTGAAAATGCATCTGAAGGTAATGATTGATAGCTGCTATGTTCTTATCTTTAACCATTGAATACGTTATTTCATAGGAAATGCAATACAATGATAAGTAAAATGATTAAAGGCTTTATTTCATGCTCCTATTTGAAAGTTGGTTGGACTTCGGATGATGTCTCTTGATATCGCTTTCATAAAGAAGCATTACATTTAATAAAATGATCATGATTATCATTTGTTAAAAAAAAAAATCATTGTCACAAAATTCAATATTTTTTTCTAAGACTAAAGGGTACCTCTCTGATACCCTCTCTCTGTGTCCCTAGCAGGTTCTTTGACCAAAAATGTTTACATGTAAGTCTTGTTGGAGACCCCCTCCCTTCTTCTAGTTCAGATATAGCTTTTCATGATTTCACATGATTAAAATTTCCTGTATTTCTGCCTCTAGCATCACAATACTGATAAGAAATAAGTTGTTGAAATGCCCATATGATGTACCGAATTTTTATAAAAGAACATATAATTCAATATTTGCAATCATTACACTTATTTGTATATCGATTGTCAGACTTTTGTGTATATTAAGACATTTGCGACTAACTGCCTCAATTTGAACGTTTTGTCAAAATACTAATACTTTTTACAAAAGCTATGATTGTATATACGCTCCTTTGTTCTCTTACAATTATTTAACGTCTTCAAATTCATTAGCATCATTTTAAAGCAGATAAATTTACAGCATGGACCAGACATGCACTTTCATAAGGTCGTAACGTTTCGAGGTATAATGCTGTCCTCAGTGTATAAGGTTGAACATCCCTCATGTCTCAGATGCTCATATTTCCCAAATAGCAACAATTAAAATATTTTAATTTCCATATATTCAAAGCTTATGTTTATGCTGATATACAAATAAAATATAGTACGTGGTTTCATGATTATACCGAGAACTTTAAAAGTCGTTTGAACTTTAACATTGACCCTATGGGATCCATTTTTAGAGGTGATAAAATGTAACTATAAAAATTCTTTTTCCAAAACCATATTAGTTTGATAATCTGAACAATATTCTGAAGAGGAAAAAATAGGGCATCCAGGCAAAAAATTACCAGCAATTGTTACATGAGGGATACTCTACATTAAGAGTTTCAGTATGCGCTTCGGCAAGGCTTTCCAATTAATATGTGGTTTTTTTTTTGTTTTCACAATTTTTGAATATCGGCGTCTATTTATGCGTCCTGCTTTTTGGCCTTGTTACATTCTATGTGTTTGCATTTTACAATTTTTGCACATGCATTATATATCTTTTTGATGCTCTTACAATTTAATCTAATGTGCAAATTACTTCCACAAGTACAGATTCGTCAATGAGCATTTAATTTTTAGAATTATTTTAACATTAAAGAGTTCTCGAAAAACTTGTCCATGGTTTGGAATCAGCTGATGTCACATGGAAACGATATTCAGAATATATTGTCAGGTAAGAACTCACCATACATATATTCAAACATACTCGTAATAGTATTTCTTTAAAACCCTCATTGAAAGCCGCTCACGGCTCTACCATAATATTTAGTTACTATATTTCATGTAATTAGATGTTGCCTTAATCATTTTCGAAGTCTCGATACGATGACCATAATACGATAGCTTGTATTTGTTTTATTTTCATTTATTCAAACCATTTTTGATTCAAGCAGCGCCATGAAAAGTATTTTCTGTGGCGCCATCTACATCTAATTTCGTTTTTTAAATGCGAATATATTTAGGTTTGCCCTGTATATTTCACAAATGTGATGCGTTTGATCTCGTTGATATGATCTGTTTGTTTCCTTTTTTCTCATGTGTGTGTATCCGCTGTGAGCGCAACGATAGGGAACCCCTGCTTTTCTCCATGTTTTATACATCAACTGAATAAGCAGGGGTAATAGTCACAGATAGTATCAAAGATGGTCAAGGTATTCTGCAAGGTTTAAGAGTGTTACGAAGCCCTGCTGTCTGACTTCGGAAAAACCTTACATATCAAATCTTTTTGACACCCATAAATAGCGAGTGTAACCTCAAATGAACAAAACTAAAATAGACATAAGTATTATTATTATAAAAATAAAAAAAAACCTACTTGTGATTAGTACACATACATGCACTTTGTTATTGAGCACTGAAAAGGGAATACGGGAAATACAACGATAAAAGGGAGATCTCCAACAAACTCACACACAATATGGAAAAATGCCCACCACGTCCGCCAACAGCAACAAGAACAATCATACCTTAGCTAGCATGACAACCTTGTCTGATCATTGCGAATTGTAACAAACAACGACAAACGGAGGCGAATATAAAAAAAAAACTCGGCTGCAGCATCCACAACCAAATTGACCGGTGGGCAATCGGTACCGACCAAGGACGGCCATCCGCTAGGCAAGAAGCACAATTGTGTGACCATTCGGCCCGCTTCTGCATACGGGTATTCAATATATTCAAACAGGAACAAAAGCAAAACTTAGTTTTATTTAACTTCGACATAAAACACTGACAGAGCAAATGAAGGACAACATTGTAGTTTCACATGTTAAACGTCTTCAAATTCAATTACATATAAAGGGGTAGAGGCAAAATCAGCCGTTTTTGCCCCCATTTTTTGCCATATTCAAAAATTGTTTTCATACTATTTTTTTATCTTTCAAATAAGATAACAGAAACTGTTGTTTATTGAAACTGATTTGAAAATAGATATAATCAACTAATATGAGTGTTATTTCCCGCCTAAATTGCCCACTACTATGGAAATTAGTGGTAAAATGATAACAATCAGATTTTAACATAATAGTTTATGGTATATACAGAGCAAGCGCATGTAACAAGGTTATACTTTCCATGTACGTTCAGAATATAAAAAGGAATGTCCCATATGAGTATGAACCTGTTACACACCCTTGCTCTAGGGCTTACAACTGTAGGTATATGTGTCCCTTACAAAAATTCTGAATTTCTAATGTAAAGACATAGTGCTCATCTTTTAATCATTTTGCCCTAAAAGGCAGGGTTTTCGAAAAAAATCACATAAAATTTGTTATTTTTTGTTCAGAAGAAGCATAATGAATAAGAAAATAGAACCTTTTTAAAAATTTTGATTGGGGCCAAAAATGGTCACTTTTGCCTCTACCCCTTTG
Source organism: Pinctada fucata (assembly GCA_028142955.1). Taxonomy (NCBI): domain Eukaryota; kingdom Metazoa; phylum Mollusca; class Bivalvia; order Pterioida; family Pteriidae; genus Pinctada; species Pinctada fucata. The sequence goes on from AP027108.1 coordinate 10,130,370, forward strand.
CAGCATGGACCAGAAATGGACGTTTCGGGTATTTAACTATCGTCAGTGATTCCCAATCTAAACTTTGTAATATAGCCAAAGAAAAAGGAAGTTATTATGTCCAAAACTGTACCGAAAGACGTAGCAAAATCGGTGGGATAAAATGCTACAGGACCCATGTTTTAGAAATTTCAAGAAGTTTTGATAACAGAAATTTTCAAATGCGTTGAAGAGAGGATCAACCGAAGTAGATCGAGCTTGGCTGCATATGCCCTGGTCCATCAGCAGTGACACTATTTAAAGTTGTACAAATGGTAAATGTCTTCAAATTCAATAACATTATTTAAAATCAGATAGATTTGCAGCATGAAAATGTGATGTAGGAAACTTGTATAAATATTGTTATGTAGGTTTTCATGAAGTCGTTATACATAGTGGCAGCAATGACCAATAATATTAATGTTATCTCTACAATCTTATATTCATGTCACCTGTAATGAAAGGAAATGTTGAAATCCTGTGGGTGTCATCCGTAGAGGTCAACCAGGGTAGACTTGCTTAAAATCTTTTATCATAATCTTCCAATCCAAATAAATAATCGACACACTACTTAATGAACGATTTAGACTGGTTTAGTATATTGTTTTTAAATTACGTCAGCATTAAATCTTCATTTCTTGACTTGATTTGCAGATTCCGCTAAAATTGTAGCATTCACTGTATCCTCTACGAATGATTTAAGCAATCACCATGATAGGAAGATAGTCTACGACAAGGTCATAACAAATATAGGAAATTCGTATGACAGTAATACAGGTATATTTACATGTCGCTTTCCTGGTAACTACGTCTTCACATGGTCTACCCTGTCTGGGTCCGATACACAGGCATGTATAGCATTTATTTACCGTAATGGTGATAAGCTAACGGAGTCATACAGCTACGAAACAAACGATGGTTTCAATGAGCAGTCGAGTAACACAATAATACTAACATTGGTGGTAGGTGACACAGTTTGGATACAGACAACAACTGGTACACTTTGTCATGGATACCCGTTCACGGCATTCTCTGGATGGAAAATATAGAAAGACAGCTAAAGTTCTTCCCCAAGACGATGTGAACTGCAATATTGGATTATACTTCTCGGATTTTATGCATTTCTTCCATGCGAAACGTTGAAATTGAAAAGAGTTACACATAAATTGTCAGATGAGATTTCATAACTAACCTTATGACTATTCTTTAAAGATATTGTACCATGCGATTTGAAAACTTAAGAAAATTTGTTACAGAAGAACTACTTTTACATAGCAGAAATGGACAATATCCGAGAGCTGTGGGAGATAACTCTAGCCATTTAGTAGGAAATATTGTTAAATGGGAACACGCTTTAAGGAGGGATTCAACACCAAGATGGCGGCAGCATTATTTGTTTTCTCGCTTCCTAGAAAAAGTACAGTCCTTACTTTCTTAAAACATTTGATACCCTAACTGATATATACATTTGAGTATCCTGATGAAGTTTGAATAATTTCCGACGTAATTTGAAGAAATTATAGCGATTTTCAAATTTGTGGATTTTGGGAGTTTTATCCATGAGCCAACCACGACGTCATTTCGACGTTATCGGGGGAAAATGGCGTCAAAAACGATCGCATTCAAAATGCAAATAAAACATTAATACAAAACGTATCGCATTGAAACTTTACATGTATAAAATAGAAAATTTAACTTTTATCTTTGTGTATTTATTGACAAATTTACATAACAAGGAAGCGGATGTCACTTCAATGAAAATGGAAGAATTTGGAAAAAAAAAATGGAAAATACAAAGCTTTGTAAAATTTTATTCCCAAATTTATTTTTTCTCATTTAATCATGAAATTATCTCTGGAAATTGTTGATCATTCTGTTAGTTTTTGACAAGGATTGATCCACAGGATTCCTAAAAATTAACTATCAACTAAAGTCAATTGGGCCGAAATTGCAATTTTTTGAGCGACTGTGCCATCTTTTATTCCAGATTCCTGCCTTTGTTCATAACACAATTCAGTCCATCTTCTCCACATGTAAGAGCAATACATTTATGACTATTTTGGAAGTTAAATCAAATTTAATTTCCAATAGCTTTAAGAGAACCGGAATGACACTTTTAATATCATGACGTCATCAAGAAATTCACTGATACGTTAATAAATGCATATTTCAAAGTCTTATAGAAAATTTTCCTGTGGATAGAATCAAATGTAAGTTTGTATGATGAAGAACAGACAAGAAATGAAAAATTTCAGAAATTTTGAGAAAAATTGAATTTGGCGTCAAAGTGTTCAATACCTCCTTAAATCGGACCTATATGTATGAATATCCCATATCGGGAGTTCTTTTCTTTTCATATGGTGGAGGTTTTTGTTTGTTCGCTTTGGTTCCTGTTTTGTCCTGATTTTGTATGCCTTCGGTTTCTGTTTTTTTTTGAGTTATCGATTTTGTGCTGTATACGGGGATATGGTCATTATCCATATTTGTCATAAACGTAAAAAGTTTCATTATTTGCATTATGATGACTCTTAGAAATCAGAATAAGACAACCACTTCAAATAGCATTTGGTGTGCTGGTCGTGTACCGTGGCCGATCGGCACCAGCTACCTCTTACTGCATTTTGAAAGGATTCCGGTTTGAAATATTGAGACGAAGATGTCTTCGAAACATTTGATAAATTCTGGTACACAAAATCAATCCTATTAAATAGTTAGATTTGTTATACCCTTGTCAGTATCTCTATATAAAATCCCCATAGGAAAAATGCCTATAAATTCGAATATTTGACCAAGCGGTCAGTATTTACATCAATATTGGCCCTAGGGCAATATTTCAAAAAATATTGAGCGATAAACGGTACATCGTTTGTGACGTCACGTCATTGATGACGCTATAAGCTCAACCTATTTTTACGCCCTCTTTCTCTTATAGAAGAAAATGAACGTAAACATGCCGGGCTAATCGGTTTTATGCTGCAGAGTTGATGTAAGGTATAACAAAACAATTATTGACTGGGAATTCGGGCAATATATGATTTGTTGGACCTTCAGAAAAAATATAGCCCTCGGCCTTCGGCCTCGGGCAATATTTTATCTTCAGGTCCAACAAATCATATATTGCCCTCATTCCCAGTCAATAATTGTATAATGTTATAATAACAATACTAGGATTTATACTCGAATTATAGATTGAGAAAATGTATAGGGTATACAGTTTATGAATTTAATCATTGAGTTATCGGAATTTGGTATTCAGTCTATAAATATGGTCGTTTATTTCGTTGCTATAAAAGACCTAGAGAAAAAATCCTGAGACCTAACATCGCAGAATAGGTATATTGTTAAAGATAATTGAAACAATATGACTAATTTGGATATTGAAAAATAGGTTGACATATGTAGCCAAGTTCGATTAACTTCGGTTGATCGTCTGTCTCTTTAACACATTTGAAAATTTCTGTTACCAAATTTCTTGAAATTTCTACAACATTGGTCCTGTAGCATCGTATCCCATCTATCCTGCTACGTCTTTCGGTAAATGTTAAGTACCCAAAATGTGTGGTCCATGCTGAACATTTATCTGTTCTTAAATGATGCTATTGAATTTAGAAAAGATTAACATTAGAATTATAGGCATCTAGAGTTTACATTGGAAACAGTTATTTTTAGTCCCCTACCGGTTCACGGGAGAGAAATTATAGTTTTCATCCCGTTTGTCTGTCTGTTCGTCCGTCTGTCACACTTTAGTATTTTAGTTTTTTCCACTGTTGTTGCATGTGTTGAACGAATTCAATTCAATGCATCATTTAAAACGGGTAAATTTGCAGTATGGACCAGACATGCACGTTTCGGGTAATTAACCCTCGTCAGTGATCTTCAATTTTTAAAATGTAATATGACCAAAGAGTGTTAAATTTATGTCCAAATATGCAAATATGTTACGAAAGACGTAACAGGATTGGTGAGATATTATGCTACAGGATATAATAAACTCATTTTTCGTTTGTGGATATATCTTTATGTGATAAAGATTAAGTTTGAGATTTCATTAGATTGACCTATTTTGACAAGAATTATGGACTTAGCAAATTTCATGAAATTATCAGTTTTCCGGACTTTTTTTGGATATTATTACACATAATGAACTGATGTTTGGTATGTGGATATATCTCAAAGAAAGGAGGGGACTCGCCAACAACACCCGCTTGCAGCATCTACAGCAAAACTCTAAATCATCCAATGCAAATAACATAACAGACGACCACAGAAAGAAACACAAAAGGGACAAGGAACACCAACTCACATCATAATAACATGAAACACAAAAGACCGCACATAAACCAACAAGACGAATGAAGTAGATCAAGTTTAAAGCTGAGTTTTAATTTACGTACTACTTTAAAAAAATTATAACCCCTTGACTTGGCAAATGTTATGAACATTTCATTTCCCAAACCTTTTCTGTTACTGCATGTAATGAACAGATCTTTGTGTGAGCGTTCATCAAATACAGGTTAAATTCAGATTTATGTGGAATTGAAGCGTTCTAGGCAGACTTGCAGGACATGAATTTATGCCGTTAGGGGCCTTAGGGTTAAGATTCAAAGGTTTATTTCTTTAAATTTTCAACAGAAAACTGGGGCACCAAATATCGATTGGTTAAAAAATAAAGAGAAAGAAAATCAACAAATTTAGCGGACAAATCAAAAGTTGGCCAATTTTTTTTTTTCTTCGATCAATTTTTTCCTCGATATTTTTCATCACTGTAAATATTTCTTATTCCGATATAGACTAGGTAAGTACAAACGTTTTGAAATATCATATGACTCATAAACATATCAAATTAGAAATACACCCAATTTCATTTTTTGGCATGATTTTTTCATTACCCATCGAATATTTTGACAAGATATGTACAAAATGGTTCGGAGAGTCAACCATTAACCATCTCGATTTTCAATAGAGTTTTTCATAAAAGACCTTTTTTATTAGTAAAATCCGTTGAGATTATGTTGCTACTTGTACTCGACCAAAATGGTTCTGTAAAGTTCCCTAATACAAAAGTACTTTTTTGAAAAAAGAAACTATTTTGATGTGTAAATCATGTGGCTGTCTTATCATAACATTTGTTCATTTTCGAATACCGCCTCTCTTTTAATAACCAAAAAAGTAGTTCGTCACAAAAGAATGCAATTCTGAGAAAAATTTAGAGAAGTGAGATGAATTTTACTCTTACCGAAAATTTTCGGGGAAACGAATAGTCGCCGTCCTGTCTGTCTGTCTGTCCGTCCGTCAATTTCTCGTCAATCCCTAAATGAGAATTAGATAATATTTCACACAAATCTTGATTAGCATAAACCCTTTGGGACAGCGGTCATTTTGTCATTCATGAAAGGTCAATGTCACTTTCAGGCAAAGCATATCATTTTGTTGTAAAACAAAAATAGTTTAAAACTACATCGAAAAGCAGTATTTTGTTTAAATGGTCTGAATGGTTTTAACAATGATAGAAAAATTATGTTTTGGGATTTTTGATTGTGTCTATGAGACATTGTATGCCAAAGGGGAATTATTTCACATGACAAGGTGAATTCATCATATATCATATAAGAAAAAGGTCAATTAAGGTCATTCATAAATATCAAGGTCAATAGCTATTCCTGTAAGAAATTCAACAAAAATCTGTTTCAATTCAAAATGGTCTGAAGTTTTGTTTATCAAAGGCAAAATAAATATTTGTATATATATATAAATGTAGCAGTTTTTTAAAAAGATTTTTATTTCATTGATGTGGAATTGTGTACCAAAAAAAAAAGGATAGTGGTGCATAAATAATAACTTCTGGGAGATAATTTGTTAAAAATTCATAAACTGTGCAGGATGTTTGCTTGAGGACAAAGGTCTTGGAAGTCGTATTAGGGTTAAAGGTCAAGGTCATTATGATCAATTCTGAAGGTCAAAGACACTTTTGATATCAAAATTGGTACCAAAATTATTATATGTTTGGTGAACATCCATTAGTTTTACTAATTTTGTCTTTTTCAAAGGTTCCTTTCGAATAAATACTGAGGTTCAACATGTTGCACAGAAGTTGTTGATATGATAAAGACCGCATATGCGCTGATAACAACGAATGGCCGTACAAGGTCAACAAAAAAAAAATGTTATAGTAGCGTGTAACAGAGGTTTAGTTCCAATCCAATCTCTCTTTGATAGTAACTGTCACTTAAATTATAAATGGGAGTTCGCTTCGTTTCATGTGGAAGAGATTCTTTGGTTCCTGCTTTATCCTGATTTTACATGCCTTCGGTTTAAGATTTTCTGAATGATCGATTTTGTGCTGTATATAGGGATATGGTCATTATCCATATTTGTCATTATATCCACAGTGGGAATTTTTATGCCCCCGGAATCTCAGATTCGGGGGCATATATAGCTTTTGGCCTGTCCGTCTGTTTGTCTGTCTGTTTGTCTGTTTGTCCGAAAAAACTTTAACATTGGGCATAACTTTTGAATTGAAGGTGATAGAGCTTTCATATTTCACATGTATATTTCTTGTGACAAGACCTTTCCATTGATACCAAAATTTTTGACATTGTGACCTTGACCTTGACCTTTAACCTACTTATCAAAAACTTTAACAATGGGCATAACTTTTGAATGGTAAGTGATAGGGCTTTCATATTTCATATGAGTGTTCCTTGTGACAAGACCTTTCCATTGAAATCAAAAGTTTTGACCTGGTGACCTTGACCTTGACCTTTGACCCACTTTTCAAAAACATTAACATAGGGCATAACTTTTGAATGGTGAGTGATAGGGCTTTCTTATTTCACATGTGTGTTCCTTGCAACAAGACCTTTCCATTGATACCAAAAGGTTTGACCTCGTGACCTTGACCGTTGAATTAATTTTCAAAAACTTCAACATTGGGCGTAACTTTTGAATGGTAAGTGATAGGACTTTCATATTTCACATGTGTATTCCTTGTGACAAGACCTTTCCATTGATAACAAAATTGTTGACCTTGACCTTTCACATACTTAACAGAAAATGAAGTTTATACTAACAAAGATGCCACCGGGGGCATTCGTGTTTCACAAACACAGGCTTTATTGTATATCTTATTATCCAAACAGACATACACTTAAACATGGAATCCATCTAAATGGTAAACAAATAAGTTAAAGAAGCGTGTAACAGAGGTTATAATTTCAAACCAAGTTACCTTTCGATTGTAACTGTCACTTAAGATAAAAATAAATGACGACAACAACAGCGGGAAGCTTTCTTATCATGTCTCTCAAATGACAACAAATGAACTGGTAGGTATTTTCAAATTAGATAAATTGTTTGATTTGTCTTGAATAAACGACTGCAAACCGTACGTTTCTTCAGCGCAAAGCAACGAGTAAATATTCCATCGATAATAGGTTATTCCTAAGAGGAAAAAGAATTCAGAGAGAAACTTTTTATTGAAATTGTACCTACATTGTTTTATAATCTATTTTGCTTTGCAGCATCGAGTCCACCAAATTGCTCGAATTAAATCATAAAATATCAGTTTAGAATGTCGGGCTATATTTTGATACTGATGGCTTTTGCCTTTTGTGGAGTTACAGCTCTAGATAGTACCAATCATGGTCTTCAACAAGAGCTTTTAGAAATGAAGAATAATTTGACTATACTACAGGATACTGTGCTTCTGATGAATGCAACGATTCAAACACAAAGCGACGAACTTAAGGAAACCAAACAGAGAAATGAAGCATATCAACTGATTATCAAAGATCTGATGGCCGATTTTAATGCATTACGGAATTCAAGCCAGCAAGAATTGAGCAATATGAACGCAAGCATGCAGGCAATAGCAAGTCAGCTCAATTATACATCGCTCTCCTTGTCTTCGCTTCAGCAGTCGCAAACAGGTAAGAGGATATAATTTTTTGTTTAAGCGCTCAAAATGTAAGAGTATTGATACATATTCATTATGAAATTATCTTTAGAACACGCAATTCCATTGTAACAATATCCTATCTGGGACATTTTTCTTCATTTCATCAGCAATGATGAATTTGAGCAAGAGGTCTCTCAACTTACGCGCTTCTCACAACGTTATGATACAAGTAAGTTACCCCTTCAGGCTTATATTGCACATCGGCTGAAATCATTTTTGAGGAATTTCTTCGGTCGCCCCTTTCCAGAATGATCAGTGACATTCTGGCTTGAGATTGAATGGCTGCCATCATAACCAAACAAGACTTAACTGATACCTGATGTGTACACCAATATGAACGTCGAGACAATCACCAAGTTTTCATGGAGCGGTTACGACGGATGTTGCGTGCAATCAGGAGACGCTGACTCTCCCCGGGCACCTGGTCTCACTTCGGAATTTTATTCATTCCGAAGTTCGCAACCATTCCTATGAAAAATCTAACGATGTTGCCTTGCCTTCTCGACTTTGAGATTGAATAATTGTTGACTGGTATTTCTTTTATGTTTATCCATGGAGTTACAGCTTATGCAATTATTGTTTGCTCAATCACTTTACAAACATCCTCGCTCTCAAGCGATGAGACTCAACACTAATTACGTACTATCATGACTTAAAACTAATAACCTTTGCTTTTACGAATTTCTTCATTTCCTTAATATTTTTAAACTTTGATTTCGTCGCAAAATCTTGTGAGTTATCTTCTGTCCTATGCCTCTTGCTGTTTGAGTTTTTTTATGAGTGAGTCATCCGCTGTACGCTCAGCAACGTTGTCTGTCTTGGGATCATCTTGATCGTCTTTTTAATCCTCATCAGTGGTACTTTACGGTTACTTAGTATACAAAAACAAAAGGATCAAAGGCAGATCGAACTTCAACCACAAATGTAAGAAAACTGTTGGTCGCCTGCTTTACCGAGGATATGATCCCAACGTTATCAAAAGAACACTGGGCATGGTACTGGACCAATCTATTGTACCAGTGTCTTTCCAAACGTTGCACACTGACCAACTGTGACGACAGGACTCCATGACGGGCCTTGTTAAAATCTCGCCAGAGAAGACTGGGTCCTGATACTCTGTCCTTTCTGAAAGTTGATCAGACTTCTCGGGTATATTTATCTTGAACTCGCTTCAGCCTGCAGAGCACAGACTGTTATACGCATGCCATAGAATTTTTTAGATCATGTTAAATAGAATTTGAGTTACAGAAGGCTGCTGCGTTTAACTGTCTCGTTTGTGACAGCAACTTTCAGTGAGAAATGTTATGTTTATACAACTATCATGCGTCTATGGAGACCTCTGTGTATCCGGATAAGTGGGAGGGCGGTGCGCACGTAATCCGGATAACCATACCATTTGCTTATAGCAGATGGCCGTCCAAAGTCGGCGCTGGGTGCACATTGGTCTCCTTGAAGTCAAAGAAACTACAGAGACAAATAATTCAGCATCCTATTTGGACATAATGTTGTCCTACGACACTGATGGTCACATGAACACCTCACTCTATGACAAACGTGACGACTTCAATTTCAACATTACGAACTTTCCTTTTCTGAGTAGCAACATCCCTTCATCGCCTGCTTATGGCGTGTTCATATCTCAGTTGATACGCTATGCCAGAGCAAGTACCAAATATACGGATTTTGTTCTGAGAGCTAGGCGTCTTTCAGATAAGCTTCTCAGTCAGGGATATGTTTGTGACCGACTAACATCGTCACTGAGGAAGTTCTACGGTCGATATGGGGAACTCGTCATACACTATGATGTCCCACTATCCAGAATGGTGGATGATATACTGTCATAGACCATTTGAACCATCCAACCAAAGATTGTACTCTATATCTTCCAAAATGGAAGTAACCGGATGTGACAGTTCTACCGAATTGAAGCGACGGGTGTTGCATGCAAGCAGGAGATGCTTACTCTTCCTGGGCACCTGGTCTCACTCTCATATCGGGAGTTCGCTTCTTTTCATATGGTGGAGGTTTTTGTTTTTGTTTGCTTTGGTTCCTGTTTTGTCCTGATTTTGTATGCCTTCGGTTTCTGATTTTCTGTATTATCGATTTTGTACTGTAGACAGGGATATGGTCATTATCCATATTTGTCATTTAATGTGTTGTCATTTATGTTTGATGTTTTTTTACGTCTGTTTCGATTGTTTTGTATGGTGTTCTAGTGATTTTTGTCGTGTATTTTTTGTGGTTTGTAGTTTTTGTCTGATGCCATTTACGTATCACTTTCTTGTGGGTTTGGGTGGGTGCAAGGTGGTCATGCTGGATATCATCCCCTTTTTCTTAATAAAATTCCGAGGTGATTTTATGAAACAACCAAATTTATTTCAGTAGCGCCCTCTATTTTCATGTTTTGATAAGTAACATTCAGTACAAAATATGACTGCAAATTATAAAATTTCATCAGCAATTTTTCATATGTATTTTTCAGGCATATTGGAAACCATAGCTTTTACAGTAGCAAAATCATCTACTGTATCGTATCGTAGTGCTCAGAGGATTGTCTTTGACAAGGTCATCACAAACACAGGGTATCACTATGACATAAATTCAGGTATATTCACCTGTCCTGTCGCTGGTACCTACGTTTTCACCTGGTCCACCATGTCCAGCTCATCCTCGGAACCCTGTTATGCATTCATCTACCATAATGGTAACGGATTAATGGAATCATACAGTTATGAATATAAAGATGGATACAATGAAGCCGCCAGTAATACCATGGTGCGGCAGTTGAAGGTTGGTGACCGTGTGTGGATAGAGGTGTTGGCAAATACATATTGCTATGGTTACCCGTACACTGGTTTCTCCGGATGGAAATTATGAGCAATTTCAAACATCACAACATAAAGATGATAAACCTTTAGTATATTTAGTCTGCAGGGGCAATTATTTGCTTCATAACTTAGAAATATAATGACGACTTAAACGTCTGAGACATATAACGCTATTTCACTAATATTGTTGTATCTGCTTATCTGTTGTAATTTTAATTAACATACGATTATCTTTCTAAAACAATAATTGTACATGATGCCTCTGGAAATGGTGCCGAACAAATAGAAAGACTGTATGGTAATATTGACAACTGCGTAATTCTTTTCCTATTTTATCTATAACAAATAACCTCTAAGATGCACGAATTCGCATCTAAAGTTTTAGTAGAGTCCAATCGATCAAAGCCTTTGATTTTTCGACACTTTACACTACAATTCCAAATTATAAATTGAAAGAGAGACTCGCAAAAATAATTTTAAGTAATGCGTTTACAAGTAAAGTAAAATGAGCCTCGACTTACCAACGTTGTAGTCTGCAGCCCGCAGTTGGTACAGTTGAGGGACCTTAAAGCTAACACCTTAAATACAGCTAACACCTTAACTAGCTAAGAGGTACGTCCGTACGGCTTGGAGTCACATTTCAATCTGCCGGCGAAGCACGATAAAGGTAGAGACTTCCCGCGGGAAATGCTCAGGACGATTTGGCTTCGTCTAGTTCATTCCGTAATCACTACACTCCTCCCCTTTCCATTTGAAAGCTGATGTCCCACACTGTTTCAGATTGGAAACAGGAACAATATATTTACATTAAAAGCACAAAAATGAACTTATTTACAATCCAGCTAGTGATCCAGAGCATACCTTAATTGTCCTGGTTCCAAGTATTTACAGTATGTACAAATCATTCTGACAATTCTGGAGTGGAGGTTTCAAAACTGATAGAATGAGACCATAAGGTAAGTATAAATGAGTTAAAGAAGATCCTGACGATAATCTCAACAGCACTCACAATAGAGTACAAAATTAAGCATCGACGGACCCCTAGCAAGCTAGAGGTGGGACCAGGTGCCCGGGAGGAGTAAGCATCCCCTGTTGGCTAGCCGCGCCCGCCGTCGATGTTTAAGCACGAAAATGAAAACAATATATAAACTTCATGCACTGTCTGACGTTATGTCATGCACTGTCTGACGTTAAGTTTCATTCCAGACAAATGCACACCTCCATACTCCCCCCTCATAAATGACAACCTATGGCCCCACAAACCATGTGGGGCCCCTCCGTTGACCCGAATTCTTCACATCAACTCTTGAGGGTGGCGACCTAGGTGCACTGCAATTATTGTGGCGACCTCTATCATGATTGCCAAGAAATATACGACCAGACATACGACCGCGATCAAAAGAGCGTCTACGAAGACGAGGTCCGGGAGTGTTTGCAGATTCTCTGTACTCGAATAGAATAATCATCCTCGCTGGATTCAGAGGAGGACTCGGGACTTCTATCCTCGCTACTTTCCGTCTCTATCTGGTCATAAATGCTCATGTGGTTGAATTGGTAACATTTAATTTGATCTACTACCAAATCAACACTTGTCAGATTTTGGTTAATGACATACTCTCCTGTCGCCCTATCCAAGCATCCATGACAAATTCTCTTTATGGCCTGCTTGTACATGTATTCTTCAGGCAGGTCGGAAAATGCTCTTGTGGCCAGTTGTAGCACACGGTCTGCTCATTCCTCCAGCGTTTCGTCATATTTCTGCTTGGAGTTGTTTAATTGCTCCTCGGCAGTTTCCGGCAAAGGCATCCCACCAAACCTTCTCTCCATTTTATTCATTAGTTCCAAGAATCCAAAGTCTGGGTTTCTTGAAACTAGGGTTGCATAGAACTCGCTAGCCTTGCCATCAAGACACCAACATAGGTAGTCTCTAGACTCAGCATAGGACAGATTTCTAACTGTCAGTAATCGCATAAATTTTCTCTTAAAGCCCATCCACTGATTCTCTTTTCCATCATACCGGAGGCTTTTAGGAATGGATTCCAGATCAACTGGAAAAGACTGTTGTCCTTGCTGACCTTGTTGTTGACCTACAAATTGCAATGAATGGCACATTACTGGAGTTTGAGTCAATGCCGGTGGTGGAACTTGATTGACAGGCAGACATTGATGTTGTAATGGAGCTTGTACTTGGAATGGTACTTGACCTTGCAAAGGTACTTGTCCTTGAACTATATTTTGATGTTGGCCAAAATTCTGTGGTTGACCTACATTCATTTGGCCTTGAAATAAAGGTTGAACTGAAACTTGTTGTTGACCTAGAGGATGACCTTGAGTATGAGGTATTCCTTGATTGGGTATATGTTGGGCAACAATAGATTGATTCTGGACATTATTACCTTGGTTTGGTCTACCTTGATTATTTGTAGGTTGACCTTGAATTAGTCCAGGCTGATTATGTGTGGGTTGACCTTGAGTGGGTCTTGGTTGATTCGGTGTTGATCTTGCCTGCAGGCTTTGTGTAGGCTGACTTTGGTTAGGTCTTCCTTGATTTTGAACTGTTAGCTGATGAACATGTTGACTTACAGCTGGGTTTTGTAAAGGTTGGCCTTGAATTGGAGGCCTACCTTGATTGATGTCCTTTTGACTATAACCTTGTTGATAGATTTGACCTTGATCCTGGGATGGGCCAGACTTACCTACATTTTGACCTGGATTTTGCTGGCCATAACTATGTTGATACCCATATCCTTGTTGTTGACTTGCCTGTATTCCATACATACCCTGAGGGGGTGTGCCATGATATGGCATACCGTAGTAACTGGTTGGGGTTGATGGTACATGATGTTGTGTAGTATATAGGTAACCTGGAGGTGGTGGCATATAATTCTGGTGAGTACTATAACTTTGAGGTAGTAGCAAGTTTTGAGTACCCATGTAACTACCAGTATGAGGTGGCAATATTTGTTGAACACCTGGTTGCCATTGGTTTCCTGGCTGCCATTGGTTACCTGTTATGTACTGGCCACTTGCCATTGCACCTGCAGAATTCACATGAATTGGGACACTGTTCTGTATGTTTTGTTGCATTTGAACAGTTTGATAAAACTGACTTTGATTTGTTGCATTTATAGTGTTTTGGTAAATCTGACCTTAAGTAGTATTTGTACCATATCCTTGCATTTGGAGTTGAGTACCTTGATAGGTTTGGTTTTGACCTGTAGTCATATTGTACGAAACCTGAGGTTGATTTAGTGGCAGGTTTTGATAAGGAAAGCCAAAATATTGTGGCTGACCTTGGGATGAACTAATTGTTTGACTAGCTGTGTTCTGTACATGTACTTGTGGTTGACCCTGTGTTGATACATACGTTGAGGGACTACCATGATTATTTTGACTTTGAGAACTCACATTTACTACAGGACTGCCTATATTTGTAGGCTGACCTAATGAAGATGCAACAGGATAGTTTTGTTGACTTGTAGGTTGACCATGAGATGGTATACCTTGACTCGTGGATGTTAAACTTTGTGCTAGGAAATGCATGTTTGATCCATTATCTGTGAATGTAGTTGGTGTATGAACAAAATTAGGTGAGCCATAACTGAACACTGGCTGACCTTGAACTTGACTTTGTGCAAGTGAGGATGGTGGACCATGACTTGCAGGTGTACTATAAGTAGTTACCCGATAAACTTGATCTGACATAATGGGTCTACCAAAATTTAAAGTTGACAGAAGTTGGCCATAATTATCACTTGGCCTACTTGAGAACAACAAGTTTTGGTCTGGATATTGTATTTGTGGACCAAACGTTTGTGTAACTTGAGCATGTTGAGAAGAGGATGTTAAGTCTATCGATTGACTTTGTTCCTGTGTTTGGGTATTATTAGAGGAATCCTGTAAAACTTCCTGATCTCCATCAACCCATTTCTCCTCCCAATTTTCATTGAGAAAGTCATCACTATAATCTGAACTTTGACTTGATGTATCGTCCATTTTCAGCTGATTTGCAGCTTGACAATATGAGGTAACTTGTTTGCAAGTTTGAATTATTTCAAGTGAATGACTTATAGTTGACAAAAATTGAACTCACGAAACGTGAAAGTGCCAACTATATCTGCGTGTTCGATTTTAACACAATAAACTTGCAAGCTAGAGAAAATTCAAACAGAAATGCATGAATAATAACAAAGCTTGCAATAAAATCGTTTGAAGACATATATTATAAGTACATAACAATTCAGAAGATTCCAGTATGCTGCTCGAAATCACCGAACTGGCCGGCGCACGTTGAACCAAACTCACTAAGTTAATTCGCTTAAAAATGCAAAAACCCGTGAAAAGGTTCGAATACGGCGACGCCAGTAAAGTAAAATGAGCCTCGACTTACCAACGTTGTAGTCTGCAGCCCGCAGTTGGTACAGTTGAGGGACCTTAAAGCTAACACCTTAAATACAGCTAACACCTTAACTAGCTAAGAGGTACGTCCGTACGGCTTGGAGTCACATTTCAATCTGCCGGCGAAGCACGATAAAGGTAGAGACTTCCCGCGGGAAATGCTCAGGACGATTTGGCTTCGTCTAGTTCATTCCGTAATCACTACACAAGTAAGAACGGTAATCGCAAATACAAATTTAGTGTTGTTAACTATGACAAAACCTACTTTGTAAAAGAAAAGTCCGATTTTGAAAATAAGTACACTGAAACTACAGTGGTAATTTTGCAGATTGGAGATATCCCACTCCCCACTGAAATGACTCCCACTCGAAATCCACCCGTTTACCTGAGTGAACTCCCACTCCCCACTCCCCACCAGGATTCCCCACTAACCTGGATTTGCACCTGTACAAGCGTACATGTAGATTACAGATCACAATTAATTTTGAATGTTCGTTGACCACGCAAATAGTTCCTGATTATTTCAATCCCTCGTCTTCTTACATTTAATTTCTACGACTCTTTTTACACTAGATGATTCGTTTTTTACGTCAATGAGTCGCAGATGAGTTGAAAAAAAAAAAAAAATTCTAGCATGTTGAATGATACTGCACCATCCTAATCGCGGAATGCCAGATGTGTTATGAGGCTCTAGAATTGATAGATTGTAGAACATTAGAGCCACAGATACCCCCTTTCGGGTTTAAAAAGATATTAAAAGTCTACTAAGCGACAGATTTTTGCATGAAACCATTTCTGAGCATATTTTGATACTATCTAGCAGATATAAAAGTTTCAAGCAAAAAATGGTGGTGCGATTCGAGTATTTGATCGTCATATTAGTATAATTTACAAAGGAATATATAGGAAAAAATAATTGGGGTATGATACCTGTATATCATTGTTTATTGTGAATACACGATTGATCTCACCTGATATAACGTCCAGGTTGATTCTAGAGACATTGAAGGAAAATGAATGGGAAAATATTTCTAAGCAACAGATTTAAACTTGCAATAGCAATATTTTATGGATCAAAAACTCTTTCTGATTAAATTGAGAATTTGCTTGTATGTGAGTTCATTGAGTCATTCATACATGTACAGAATTTAAAAGAAAGTCCTGATATATTTCACGATCCATCGTTTACCGAGTATTTCAAATATGCATGAAATAAAAAGGGCGGCATTAACGACATGTAGAAATGTACTTAAAATTCACGAAATAAAAAAAGTTTTCATATGAATAATATTTCTGTGCGAATTTCATTCAAAATCTGTTGTTTGTGATTGTTTTAATTTTTTTTCGACAGTTTGCTCCGGTTTTTTTTCCGAATGTGTTTTTCTTTTATGACCGATGGACATTTTCAAAATATATGACTTTTGTATAAATTATGGACGTACGTTTGTCTTATTTTCTTCAACGGGAACTTGTCAGCGACCAGTAGAGATCAGGAAACAATACGCTGGCCGATATATTTCATACTTCACTGGCCGGGATTTTTCACAATTCATCTAGAATGTATAGAAGTCTCCATATATTGAAACAATGACTTATTATTTCTGCCGTGCGAGGGGAATGTCCGCTTCCAACAGAAGGGCCAACACTTTTCTAATAACGGAAAAATAGACGACCTTGTCTTTCTTTTAAACTCTATAAAATCAGAGTGTTACTCGTTCAAAGACAATTCATTTCATTATACATCTTCAATAATGATTGCAATGTATAAAATCTTGTTTTTTTATATAATTCTTTAAGAATTTATAGAAATATATTCATTTTTTTTATCGGTAAAAAAATTGGCTGGATTTTGATGTGTTTGATTATGGAGTTTTCTATGCCGACAGTTTCATACATGTACGGTTATTACCCAATTAACAAAGGTGATTTGACAAGTATACGCACCTGTCAATCAAACACGCAAAGTACCATTTATCAACCCGTATGGCTTTTCGCCTCTTCATCCTGGGGTCCCTCAACCACCCCCTTACATAGGACGGCCAACTTCAAATAACGTCTCGCAAAATTTGCTCGAGGGCCACCCTCTATTCATAGCACCTAGTAATCAAAACGCCCCTGCTCCGCCCGCATATACCTCGAATCTACCTACCCATGGTGTGCAAGGAGTACAGCGTCAGCATGGTGATTACACTAACAGGCCCTCTCTCGTAAAGGATCCTCGCAATTCGGCTAGATACACACGTCAAAGTGCCTCTACGTGTACTTCGCCTAATTATAGCGCTCAATTGTCTACCTCTATTACACAAAGTATACCACAACAGTATGTAGAAGGTACAACTAGGCCCCCCTTCAAGCAGGACTCTAATGACCTAGCCATAAAAGATCCTGATGTATGTGATGATGCTTCAGACAGTTTTGCCAATAGGAAGTGTATATCTCATCTGAACTCACCTGAACATATAGAAATAGCGGTGGGCAACAGGTCCTCTTCATGTGTCTTTTCCTCTACTCAAAACACACAAGATGCGATTATCCAGGATACAGGTAGTATCCAAAATGCAGCTGGTAACAAAGATACAGCCGAATTATCTGATGTGCTTGAATCTGTGGACGAAATCAATAAGAGGAACTCAAATCACCCCTCAGTTACTCAGCATTTTTTATGCATTCCGAGCCTCCCGGGACGTCCACCGGATTTCTCACAGAACAGAATCCTGCGCAGAAGCTTATAGTGGCATCATGTAATATTGAAGGGGTAAAAGGAAATGCACCTTATCTTCAGGATCTTATGAAAATTTCCGATATTATTTGCATTCAGGAACACTGGCTGTGGGACTTCGAAAAAGTGGACATAGAGAAATTCCTCGGGGAATGGGACTACTTTATAAGATGTGTAGACC
The DNA here is from genome assembly GCA_028142955.1 of Pinctada fucata. Classification (NCBI taxonomy): domain Eukaryota; kingdom Metazoa; phylum Mollusca; class Bivalvia; order Pterioida; family Pteriidae; genus Pinctada; species Pinctada fucata. Next base: position 10,148,471 of record AP027108.1, read on the forward strand.
TCCTATACCCTGCCGCTAAGTTCGAGAGAGGGAGAGGATATGGGGGAACTGCTATCATTTGGAATAAGCAAATACAGCCCTCTGTTAAAACTCTGGACGACGGTAGTGAGCGCATATTGGCACTTGAGATTAATTGTAAACCTCACCCATTGTGTATCATTAATGTATACAAGCCTACTGCAGGATATTCCGACTCTACGTCACAATATAAAGCCTCGCTCGACCTATTGGATGTGATAATATCAAAATACCGCGATACACACTCCGTACTTATATCAGGCGACTTGAACGCTACCCTACTTGACGATAGAAACCTCAGTCAGGATAAACTGTTGAAGGCGTTAGTAAAGGAGAACGAACTCTCTGTGCATTCTACAGGGTCACACATGACTTATCAACATGGAAGTGGTAAATCGCAGATAGACTATTTCCTTTGCACTAATCATGCACTGATAGCAAACTTCATGCTATTAGATGATGTATGCAGTAATACCTCCACACATACAGGTATAAAGTGTGATATTCTTTTGGACAATAACCTAAAAATTAGCAAAGAGGTCAAGGTTAAAAGGTTTCGCTCGCAGTGGGACACGTGTGATACACATCGATATAAAAAGTGCATATCTGATAGCGTGGAGACTCCAGTAATAATCACGCCGTCGGATATAGACAGAGAAGTTAAACACATTCATGATGTCTGCCTTGCAGCCGAAAGGGCTTCTGTTCCTAAAAAGCTGGTCAAACTTCATGGCCCAAAATGGAAGTCTTCTCCGAAAATACGTCAGATTTTAAGCGATAGGAAGCGTGTGTATAGGCAATGGATCACTGTGGGTAGACCGGGCCCAGAGCACCCTCTCTCTATTATAAAAACAAATCTTAAGTACGACCTACGTAGAGAGCAGCGTAAAGAAAGGGCATCGGAACGCATCGGATTCTATGAGGAAGTCATGGCCCAGCAGAATTCGGCAAATTTCTATCGTCTTATCAACAGGAACAACAAAAGTTCAAGGTCAACGGTTGCATTGCTGGAAAAAGGTCATCACGTTACTAAATCTGATGAACAATGCCGCTCCTTTGCAGCCTTTTATGAGGATCTGGCTATCCCCAGTGATAACTCGGAGTTTGACTCAGATTACCAAAACAGATTAGCATATGACCTCGATCTCATCAGGAAAATAGTCTCCGATACAGATGACGTGTTACCAATTATTACCCCTGTGGAATTTGCATGTGCGATAAAAATGCTACATAACAAAAAAGCCAAGGACGAATTTGGAATTGTGTCAGAGCATATTAAAACAGCAGGTGAAGCCATTTTGCAGCCTATTGCATCAATCTTTACTTCTATTATGCATCTAAAACATGTTCCCTCCGACTTCAAGTCAGGTATTCTGCACCCTATACATAAAAAAGGGAAAGATCCAGCGAATGTAACAAATTACAGAGGAATTACTGTCACGTCTATTCTTGGAAAAATATTTGAACATGTGATTCTCAAACAAATAGAAGAAAGCTTGCCTCTTAATCAATCTACCTTACAATTTGGATTTACAAAAGGAATCTCACCGCTTATGGCTGCACTCATAGTATCAGAGACAATCTCAGAATATGTGGAGAACAATCGTCCAATCTACATGTCTTTTTTAGACTCACAGAAAGCCTTTGATGTTGTTGCCCATACATCCATGAAATGCAAACTATTTCACCAGGGGATTAATCAGCATATCTGGAATGTCATAGACAATCTATATACGTCACTCTCATCAAAAGTCCTATGGAAAGGTAATGTCAGCTCAAAATTCAGTATACTTCAAGGGGTTAGGCAGGGTGGCATATTATCAACTGGACTTTACAAAACGTATATCAACGATTTGTTGCTAGAACTACATGGATCAAACGGCCTTCAGCCATCTACCTCTTATAGGATTTATTCACTCTATGTTCTCCCTAAACTGCTCTACGGATTGGAGACGTTTGTACTTTTGCGTAAACATATAGATGCATTGGAAACTTACCATCTATCAGCTCTGAGAATCATTCAAAGCCTTCCGCAAAGGTGTGCTAAATGTGCTGTTTATCTACTTCTTGGCGCTCGACCCATAGAAGCAGAACTACAATCTAGAACTCTCACATTTCTTGGAAATATTATCAGGTCTAATAACCCAACTCTACTAAACATCTTGACTCGCCAACTATCAGTAAAAAGCCACTCAAGTAAAAGCTGGGTTGTCTATGTACGGGACATTTTGTTGCGATACAACCTTCAAGGTATTGAAGACCTATTGGTAAACATACCATCGAGGGATTCTTGGAAAGCTTCTGTGTCCGATGCGATTAATACATACTGGAACAAAAAACTTAAGGAGGAATGCTCCACGAAGTCTACACTCTTGTATCTCCACAGAGATGCACTGTGCATTGGATCAATCCACCCACTATGGTTCACAGTGGATAGCAACATACGCGATACACGCAGAGCTATAACAAAAGCACGCTTCCTTACTGGTACATACATGGTGCAGTCTAAGCTGAGTAGATTTAATCAAAATACTGTTGATCCAACATGTCAACTCTGTCAATCATCCGTTGAAAACTACCAACATGTTCTCCTGGAATGCGGTGCTCTTCTAACATATCGCAAGGAATATCTATGTGAACTGTCTAGAGTCATGACATATCACTTTGGGAAAGGAATGTGGGAAAATCTTTCAAAGGATGTCATTATGGATATTATAATGGACGTCACGCGTGCCAACGTGGTTCATTCAATGCAGTTAAATACTGAACAGTGTACATATATTGAGCGGATTTCGAGATACCTGTGTTACCGTGTACATAGTGGCAGTATCTTTCTACTGGAAAAGGTCTCCAGAGGTAAAAGAGGACCGTCTGGCAGTTGAGGCACATTTCCCTTACTTTTTAGAACGTTTTTATTTTATTTTTTTTATGAAGCGCATCTTACCTACTAGCGGCTGCTAGGTGCACCTACCTAAAGGTGGTTAATATAGACCAACTGAACTGAACTGGTACCGCATTACCAGGTGTGAATTCACCCGAGCGTAAAAACATCGCCGGGTATTATCTACAGATAGAGTAGAAAGAAAGGGGGATTGAAAATCATTTTTAAGGAATAAATTCATGTATGTTAAAAATCTTATTTTGCGTATTTATTGTAAAGCGCACATTGCTGATAGTATACTTCTTTTAAGATATGGTACCAAAATTAATTATGAATTTAAATCGATCCCCCTCCCGATATATCAGTAAATCTTGATTTAGAAAACTTTCTCGCTTTATCTCTGCTTTTCATTTGGTCGTTACTCCCTTTTAATATGAATCGGACCACAGATAAAGATGGTGATTGTTGTAGGGAGAGGGCGTAAGGGGGGGGGGGTCGGTCCTTACCCCGTCTGCGTGTATATCCGCGCATGATAGCATTCTTTTTATGGACATCTTCCTTTTGCATTTGTAATGTTAAACGTCTATAAATTCAATAGCATCATTTAAAACCTGATAGATTTACAGCATGGACCAGACATGCACGTTTCGGGTACTAAACCCTCGTCAGTGATCCTCAGTCTAAAGAATGTAATATGGCCAAAAAGTATGAAAATTATTATGATTGTCCAAAAATGTACCAAAAGACGTATTTAAACAGTGCGAATATCATACCTGTCAAATGCCGAAAACTGTAACTAGAGAAGTCTATATACATGTACATGTAGATGGAAAGTGACGGGAGGACGAATGGAAATATTTTAGTATCAAATCCATAACACAATGCTAAATGGAAATTATACATGTAACATGATTCGATCTGCACAAGGAAAAAAGAAGAGAATATTGGAAACAACGATCATATTTGTACGACTTAAAGAAATACAATAATCGCACATTTTTATAGATCTCGTCTTTTCATATCATTTCCCAACTCCCCGGTCCACCTCCGGGCTCCCTTGGTTTTCTGCTGTTCTACGCAAACAAAAAATAGAGAGATAGAGAGACCCCTTCTGGCCTCCTCCCCTTCCAAAATATGCTTCTGACTCAAGTTTCATAATCGCGCTCGAATGTTATATTTGGAGTCCCCCCCCCCCAAAAATCAAAGTATGTATTTCTTCATTGACGACTGCAAATTGGAATCTGTTGACATCTTTGATGCCGGTAATTTGTTTTCTAGGCGTGTGATTGATGTTTCTGCCTATATTTATTACTTCAGTTTGTATTCAATAAATGACCACTTGAAATGACATGAAAATTTTACGGACGAACGCATACACAAGTACATGTACATTTAGATAAGATAAAAGTGGACGTTAGAGATTTAAATCTCAGGCACAGAACAAGAATACAAAAGAATGTCATAGAGAAAATCAATATTTTACGTTAGCTATGTTTTCAACGTAGTGCCTGCTCCGTCATCGGCGTCCTTATTCCGTAAATTCTCTTGAATTCGATGTTATCCCGGGACTTCTGTCCCTCTAGTCGGACATTGGTTGTGGAGAAGTTAGGCTCGTTCAGCTGTTCAACCAGGTCTGTCGCCTTCTCTGTCAGAACAGGGCCTGATAGGGGGATTTCTCTTGATACGATCTCCGTAAACCACTTGGTCAAGGCTCCCTCCATGTCAACTGTCTTGCCAGATCGACGTCTTTGCTAGTCTGGATTGGAATTTCGCGGATGACATCCCTTTTCTTGAAGATGTTGGATATTTGGGACTGTTCTTGGCAATCTATATCTGGGGAAGGGGGGGGGTCCTCTGTTCCGGGAGCTTCACTGCTTTGTACTTATCGACCACGATATGTCTGTTCTTTTTCTTTTCAATATTTGGATCGGGACTGAATGATACAGATGGGAAATAAACGGTCGTTTTTATTGGCATAAAATTCTATGCCAAGCCTCCGTTTTTCATGTTCAGTAATTTATAATTTCGTTTTTAACTACAACAAAGTTACACAAGATCCTAAAATACTTGAATCATGTCCTGCTTCTTGAGAATGTGCAACGTCTGCACATCTATATAAACCAGCTGGTCATATTATTACAGGTGAATTTCAATTATCAAAGACAGGCAGCTCCGTGGTCTTCTTAAGAAAGGACCTAAGTATAGAATCCCATCCAAGATAGATTTTATTAAATGTCGCGAAGTGCTAAAGGAAGTTTTAGATACCTATACCAAACGATGGTGTAAATCGGAAGGAGTCGAATCGCATTCTCTGAATGACTGGAAAAAACCTCATTTTGGATATTACCGATATTCGAATGGATAACTACCACAAAAATCCTCAACTTTTTGAAAATCCAATTTCTAAATCTGAAAGATATTTCAAATCCAAGTTACGTAATTTACATGAAACATATGTCTTTGCACCTGCAGACAAAGCAGCCAACAACACCATAATTATTTGAAAACGCTACTACATATCAACATTAGTTTCGGAACTTTCCTCTACTAAAACTTATATCGAAAGCAACGAAAGTGTTCCCAATATTTTGAACAAACATAACAGTGAAATTTCTTCTTTTAACATCCCTATTTCTCAATTGGATCTCCCTATAATATACTGTATACCAAAACTTCACAAGTCTCCTTACAAGTTTCGATGCATTGCTAATTCTAGCAACTGCTCAACAACAATTTTGTCTAGAAATCTGACGTCAGCACTCACGGCTATAAAGGAACACGTGGCAAAATACTGTGAAACTGTCATGAACAGGAATGGCGTAAACTCCTTTTGGTCTATCAAAAATTCAGGGGATTGACAAAATGAAATCAAGAAATTTTGAAGCAAATACGATATCTTCATACGACTTTTCTAATATGTACACCACGCTTCCTCACGACAAAATAAATGATCGACGGTCCAAACTCATTAAATGGTGTTTTGATCGAGAGGGGAAAACTAATATTTGTACTTCTGAATCGAAGGGTTTCTTTTCCGCCACAGATTACAAATGAGTTAAAGAAGATCCTGACGATAATCTCAACAGCACTCACAATAGAGCACGAAATCAAACATCGACGGACCCCTAGTAAGCTAGAGGTGGGACCAGGTGCCCGGGAGGAGTAAGCATCCCCTGTTGGCTAGCCGCACCCGCCGTCGATGTTTATGAAGCATGGAAATGAAAATATATAAAATTTATGCACTGTCTGACGTAATGTCTATATAGAAAGTGCTATGGCGACAATGTCAGGGAAGTATATTCAAAACACTTACTGTCAAACCCCTCGCGGGGAACTTTTTTACGAGCTCCACACGGCAAAGGGCATAAGTGTGACACAAATGAGTTAAAGAAGATCCTGACGATAATCTCAACAGCACTCACAATAGAGCACGAAATCAAACATCGACGGACCCCTAGTAAGCTAGAGGTGGGACCAGGTGCCCGGGAGGAGTAAGCATCCCCTGTTGGCTAGCCGCACCCGCCGTCGATGTTTATGAATCATACAAATCATGGACATGTGGTGACCTGTGTATTGCCTTGTCCTTCCTTTTGGACAATATTTATGTAAGATTTGGTGAGAAACTCTACAAGCAGGTTGTAGGGATTCCAATGGGTACTAATTGTGCGCCTCTTGTTGCAGATTTATTTTTATACACGTAGGAAAAGGAATTTATCCAAAATCTTCAAAAACAAAGGAAAAATGATGATGTGAAATGTTTCATTGGTACTTCTAGGTACCTGGATGATATTCTTGCTATCGACAATCCTGTTTTTGAGAAATATAAAAATGTTATTTATCCACAAGAATTGATTTTAAACAAGGCAAACGTTTCAAACACAGAAACACCATTTTTGGACCTAAATATCAAAATTGTTAATGGAGAGATCCATACAAAGGTGTATGACAAAAGAGATGATTTTTGATTTAACATAGTAAATTTCCCCTGGCTTGACGGTGATGTTCCTAGATTACCGTCCTATGGTATCTATATTTCACAGCTCATCCGGTATGCTAGAGCATGTACTGATGTTTTGGATTTTCATAGTAGAAATTTACAAATTACCAAGAAACTTTTAGGACAAGGTTTTCGCTTTCACAAACTAGTAAAGACTTTCTGGAAATTTTACAAAAATTATTGTCAACTTCTTCTGAAATTCGGACCAATACAGGCAACAGAGTATATTACTTTGGGTATTTCACAACCTGCATTTAATGGTGACATTATTAACAAGATAAGACGGATCAAAGATAGACAACATCATTATCGAAAATGCGTCAGAATCATCAAACGCCTTTTATTCCGTGGGTATGATCCTAATGTCACCAGACGGACACTAGGCTTGGTACTTGACCAATCTACAGTCTTGTACAAGCGCATTCTTAAAACTTGCACTCTGACTGACTGTGACGACGGGACTCCATGACGGGCCCTGTCCAAACCTCTTTATAGAAGACAGGGCCCCGACCACCTGTCCTCTCCGAATGTCAGTCGGACTCCTCGGGTGATAACATACATGAGCTCGCGGCGGCAGAGCACGGATTGTATTACGTAGGCCCTCTTTTTATATCCATTTACATATTCATCTGTGTTGCTTGGGCCCCTGCGTTTTGCGGTCTTGTTTGTGTGTGGTCATCTGGCAGTGAGGAGGTTGTTTTACACCACAATTGTGCGTTCTTCGAGACCTCTGGGTAATCGGAAAAATGGGAGGGTTGTGCGCACGTAATCCATGATAACCATACCTTCTGCTATTTCCGTGGCAGATGGCCGTCCTAAGTCGGCACCGGTTGTCCATTGGTCTCGTTAGTTTATGTGTAGTCCTTTGTGTTTGATGTTTCTGTGTTGTGCGTTGACGTTCCTTGTCCCTTGTGCGTCTCTTTTTGTGCTTGTCTGCTTTGTGTTTTTGCATTGGGTGTTTTGGGGTTTTGCTGTGGGTGCTGCAACTTGGTGTTGTTGGAGATCCCCTCCTTTGTTTTATAGAGGATAAATCAATGTTTGATCTGCTCATCATTTAATAATTTTGAGTCGTACAACAGTTTTACCAACGACCGGTCATTAAAAAATGAAGACGAAACCAACAAAATGATTTTTATAATTCGATATTTTAGCGAGGCCTAATTAAAACGTGTTGGTCAAATCGTTCGTTTAATGCCACGACATGGAATACACCTACTTCGGACTATCTACTTTAGTTTTAAAAAATCAATATCGTTGCATAGATTCTACACAGGTATCCATGGTAATGTTAAAAATAACACTCCATACTATCTCCCTTACAATGATTGACAGGTGAAAAGGTGAAGCCAGACGGTAATAGGCTGGAAAATGGGTTTTTTTTACCTGTGTTTCGATTTGGTACATGTACCTTGCCGAATTCCAGAATTTACGATTACTTTCTTACGTTTTTTTTGGTTGAAAATAAAAATCGAATGCGTATGCGGTGGGGACTGAGAACCAATTCTTTTTTTTTTCTTGGCCTAGTTCATTCTGAAAACTTTTGATACTAACTTAGAAAAACATTTAACTTTTATATCCGATTCACTGCCAGGAACATTCAATAAACAAAGATGATGAACAACAAACGTAGACTGGCGATGTTACCTGTGCGCGGTTAGGATCAAAGAGATTGTTTAACACCTGTACAGGTGAGCTGGGTGACACCGTGGTGAGTGGGGAGTGGATTGCCACTGACTGAGTGAAGATGCTAAAATTCCCCACTCGAATTCCACCCTTTCGTTTGGGAGTGGGATATCTCCGATCTGCTAAAATATTACTGTTATATTATTCAGATGTTAAACCTTCTGATCGACAACATTTTTGTGGTGTTTAGGGGAAAGGTCTTCCAGCAAATTGTCGGAATTCCAATGGGGACCAATTGTGCCCCACTCATCGCAGACATTTTCCTTTACTCGTACGAAGCTGAATTTATTCAATCTTTGATCTCTGAAGGGAAAAGATACTTAGCTTCTGACTTCAACTTCACTTACAGATACATAGACGATATGTTATCCATCAAGAATCCAAATTTCGCGGATTACCTGAGCAGTATCTATCCTTCGGAGCTTGAAGTCAAAGAAACTACAGAGACAAATAATTCAGCATCCTTTTTGGACATAATGTTGTCCTACGACACTGATGGTCACATATTCACCTCACTCTATGACAAACGTGGTGACTTCAATTTCAGCATTACAAACTTTCCTTTTCTGAGTAGCAACATCCCTTCATCGCCTGCTTATGGCATGTTCATATCTCAGCTGATACGCTATGCCAGAGCAAGTACCAAGTATACGGATTTTGTTCTGAGGGCTAGGCGTCTTTCAGATAAGATTCTCAGTCAGGGATATGTTTGTGACCGATTAACATCGTCACTGAGGAAGTTCTACGGTCGATACGGGGAACTCGTCATACACTATGATGTCCCACTCTCCAGAATGGTTAATGATATTCTGTCATAGACCATTTGGACCATCCAACCAAAGATAGTACTCTATGTCTTCCGAAATGGAAGTTACCGGATGTGACAGTTCAACCGAATTGATCGGCGGGTGTTGCATGCAAGCAGGAGATGCTTACTCCTCCTTGGAACCTGGTCTCACTCCCAAAACGGGAGTTCGCTTCTTTTCATGTGGTGGTGGTTTTTGTTGATTTGCTTTGGTTTCTGTTTTGTCTAGATTATGTATACCTTCGATTTCTGATTTTCTGAATTTTTTTTTGTGCTGTATACAGGGATATGGTCATTATCCATATTTATCACATATAATAATCTTTAATTTTTAATAATTGTGAAGCGAAGAGGACAACGGAATTCTAGTCCAAATTGTAAGTCCATGTTTCACAGCAAAGTCTAGGTCACTCGGAAGTATAAATGAAGTGCGTCCAGCAATACGTCGCTTGCATGACAAGATTATAATCAAGACGTTTTTTTCCTATTTCGACTTGTTTTAGGAAGCCTTCAATAATTTATAGAAAAAAGTCTTAATTTGCGTCAGTCAGGATCTTCTGTAACTCATTTGTGTCACACTTATGCCCTTTGCCGCGTGGAGCTCGTAAAAATGTTCGGCGCTGACAGTTCAGTGTGGTTCTGACAATTAGTGTTTTGAATATATCTCCCTGACATGGTCGCAATATCACTTTTTATATAGACATAACCATAGACAATGCATAGACAATGCATGACAAATATGGATAATGACCATATCCTTGTATATAGCACAAAATCGATAATTCAGAAAATCATAAACCGAAGGTATACATAATCAGGACAAAACAGAAACCAAAGCAAATAAACAAAAACCTCCACCACATGAAAAGAAGCGGACTCCCAATATGGGAGTGAGATTGTTTTCATTTTCGCGTATGAGCATCGACGGCGGGAACGGCTAGCCAACAGGGGATGCTTACTCCTCCCGGGCACCTGGTCCCACCTCTAGCTAGCTAGGGGTCCGTCGATGCTCAATTTCGTGCACTTATGTGAGCGCTTTTAAGATTGTCTTTTTTTAAGTACTCAACTCGGCAGAACTCGAGAAAATGTCGAAACAATGTCGGGCAGAACTCGTACAAAGTCGTGCAGATGTCGAGAAGAGGTCGGTACAACCCACATGATGTCGTGCAGACATCGTACTCGTGAAAACTCGTATATAAACTCGGCCCTTCTAGCACGAGTTTGATTCATGGCGAGAAGCGACGAGAAGTGAAGACATGCACACGATGCCTGTACGCGTTTATGCGACATCTGTTCGACATGTCCTCGACATGCGTACGACATGAAAATTCGCACGATAATTTTAAACCGTTTAAAATTCTCGCCGCCTCACGCCGAGTTATGGCGACATGAAGCGACATTTCTTCGACATGTGAAGACATCTGTAAGAGTTTCATGCGACAAATGACGAGTTGTGGCGAGTTGTAACTCGCCACAACTCGTAGCACGAACTCGCTACAGTGTGACAGGGGCTTTAATGTTTTGTGATTTCGACATGAGCTCGACATTTGCCGGAGATCTCTACGAGAACAGTACGACACTTCTCGACAAACGAAGACTTTAGTACGAGAAGATACGAGTAAGTACGAGTTTCGTACGAGTTTATACGAGATGTGGCGACATGCCTACGAGTTAAGCACGAGATAAGTACGACATATGACGAGCTGAGTACGAGAAGTGTACGAGTTATGTCAACACATCATGAATTTGGTATAGATTTGTGTTAAGTCTTTTTAGCACACCCGATCAGAAAGCCATTGACAGGGATTGGCATTGTCATTATTGTAGCATTTCGACCGTCGACAAGATGTCTTCCTTTTGTATGATTGGCGTTTATCGACTCACGACTGCTGAAAAATTTGAATGAATTGGTCTGTACAAGCTTCAAGAAAATGTAAATAACACGGTACATCTTCATTTCTTAATCATCTTTTTCTGGACGGTGCAAAATCTGTTGAAAAAATATTTTCTACAATCGTAGAAAGGATCTTTTAGTAAAAGTAACGAATCTGCGTGTCAACGAAGGGTGCAGGGTGCATATTCAAGATTGTTATATTCAAGAGCCGATTATGGACTCTTTTTGAATTTTAACATGTACATACTAAACTGGAGGTCTTATCCTTTCCTTTTTTAATACCTTTCAATATTATTTAAGCAGAAAATTATAATACGTACCAAACAGTACTAATTATTCTACGAAGGGAAAGGGGGGGGGCAGTTGTCAAATTTGATCTTTTCAATAATTTTTTTAATACAACCAGAATATTAATAGAAAATCTTTTTGTATCTACTGTTATCTAATTTTAATCCTGTCAGCTTAAAGAAATTACAATTGATAAATTTATCGTTTCTATTCTTTTTAAATTCAATAAAATGGACTTACAAGATCGTATACGGGTAGTAGAAGCTCAATGTCTTATACCAACTTGAAGATAAATCTTCCTTGGATTTTTTTTTTATTATTAAGACAAAATGATGTAAGAGGTTACATGGACAAAACTTTTCATGATTAATTGCATTTTGCTGGAGGTTTTATTTTCGTTCTCTATCATTACTATACTATGAAAGTAAAAACATTTATGCATGCTGCAGAGGAAGACAGGATTTAAGTACTCAACTCGGCAGAACTCGAGAAAAGGTCGAGACAGTGTCGAGCAGAACTCGTACAAACTCGTACAGATGTCGGTACAACCCGCATGATGTCGTGCAGACATCGTACTCATGTCGTTTTAACTCGTATATAAACTCGGCCCTTCTCGCACGAGTTTGGTTCTTGGCGAGAAGCGACGAGAAGTGGAGACATGAACACGATGCCTGTACGAGTTTATGCGACATCTGTTCGACCTCTGTTCGACATCTCTTCGACATGCACACGACATGAATATTCGCACGACAATTTTAAACCGTTTAAAATTCTCGCCGCCTCACGCCGAGTTCTGGCGACATGAGGCGACATTTCTTCGACGTGTGAAGACATCTGTAGGAGTTCAATGAGATAAATGGCGAGTTATGGCGATTTGCAACTCTCCACAACTCGTAGCTTGAACTCGCGACAGTGTGACAAGGGCTTAAACGCTCTTTCAAGACTTTAAAACATCCTTAAGAATTCTCAAAACTGAAGGGCTTATTTTCAAAGAATCATTGACAACTACACGTACATTTGTAATACGACCATCTTTTGCGCCCGAAACATTTTCCCCACGATTGTTTACCTAAAAAATAAACATACAACATTTAACTTGCAGTAGAAATAGGTGATGTCAAGATTATAAAGAGGAAGAGCTTTGTCTGACTTGATTTTTTTTCGCCCACGCTGCAACGTCAAATCCTGGATCTATACCTGTCCTACACGGGCAATGGCTGCTGGCGTGGCTGGTCAAACATCATACGCTTGCCCCTTTCTGCCACTGACATAACAGATAACCACAAATCAGCTCCCGCTTTCTTTGGCTCTGACACAAACAATTTAGATTAACCAAACTAAAATGCAGACAATTCCGTACAAACAACAATTAATCACTGGTTCCTCGAAATGTCTACCAAATCTGTATCGATCTTACTCACCACAAGTTTATCTGAAATCAAATCTTGCCTTAATAATATTGTTCGATGGTATATTCTCGAAGCGGTATTAACCAAATGTGGATTTTAAATAATTCGAAGGAATTTTTAGGTCATCTGAAATCCACTCATTTGAGTAGAGTCCATTCGAGCAAAGCCTTTGATTTTTCGACACTTTACACAACAATCCCATACTTTAAATTTTAAGAAAGACTCGCAAAAATTTTAAGTACTACGTTTACGAGCAAGTACGGCAATAGCAAAAATAGATTTATTGTGATTTACTATGACAAAATCTACTTTGTGAAAGAAAAGTCCGATTCTGAAAATATGCACACTGAAACAGATATTATTCGGATATTACAGTTGCCTGATCGACAACATTTTTATGGTGTTTAGAGGAAAGGTCTTCCAAGCTTGGAATTCCAATGGGAACAAATTGTGCCCCACTCCTTGTCGACGTTTTTCTTTATCGTAGGCTGCTGAATTCATTTAATCTTTGGTATATGAAGGGAAAAGAAAAAATACTCAGTTTATTACTTTAACTTCACTTAAAGATATATAGACGATGTACTGTCCATCAACAATACAACAGTTCGCGAATTATCTCAACTGAATATATCCGTCTGAGCTTGAAGTCAAAGAAAGTACAGAGACAAAAAATTCAGCATCCTATTAGGCCATAATGCCGTCCTACGACACTGATGGTCAGATGAACACCTCACTCAATGACAGATGTAACGACTTGAGTTTCAGGATAACAAACATTCTTTTTCTTTGTAGCAACATCCCTTAGTCGTCCGCTCATGGCGTGTTCATATTTGATTTGATATGTCATGCCAGAGCATGTACCAAATATACATCGTTTGTTCTGAATCTATGCGTTTTAAAGATAAGCTTTTCGCTCAGGTTTACGTTTGTGATCGACTAATATCGTCATAAAAGAAGTTCTACGATCGATATGGGGAACATTATGATGTCCTATCATCCAGAATTGTAGATGATGTTCTGGCTTAGACCATTTGAACCCCTCAGCCACAGAAAATACTGGTATCTTCCGAAATCGAAGTAACAGGATGTGATATTTCTGCCGAATTCAAGCATGTAAAAAGAAGATACTGACTCTTCCTAAGCACCTGGTTTTACTCCCATATTGGGAGTTCGCTTCTTTTCACTTGGTGGATGTTTTTGTTTGTTTGCTTTGTTTCCTGTTTTATCCTTATTATGTATGACTTCGGTTGATGATTATCTGAATTATAAATTTTGTACTGTATATTGGAATATGGTCATCGTCTATATTTTGTCATTGACTTTACCTAACAGAAAACTGAAGTGCATATATGAAGAATCAAAAAAAGAAAATCAATGGCAATGCAAAACATTTAAAAAAGATAAACTAGAAAAAAGAGAAATGACGATCTACCAAAACGTCACAACAGCTGAACAAATTCTCATGAGATGATACATATGACACAACAGACAAAGACAGTAATAAATAACAGACTTATATTGCGCCACTCAAATTCAAGATTGGTTGAATAGATACAACAAACACAATAAATGATGTCAAAGCATATCGATATCTAGAACTTCCAAAATAAATTCTGTATTTGTGGATACGTAAGTCAACCGATTGTTGTTAATTGAAGCTCCCCTCATTTTTTTATATGCATAGTCATTGACAATGGACATAGTGATGTTATTGTCTCTGTCCGAATGTCCGCTGATTGTGAAAATTGCCATCGTTTTCATTGTTTGGGCTCTCCTTCTTGTCTTTCATAGTGATCATTAAGATGCCTTTCGATTGTTATTTCGGTAATCTTCTTATTTGTGCTTTCTGTTTGACTTTATATCACTAGTTTGTACGACTTTGAACAACAATTTGGACGTAGATCAACTATATTGAAGTTGAAGTACTGAAATTTGGAGACGCCAAAAGTAATTGCACCAGTTTAAATTCAACATAATTCAACATTCATATTAAACACGTGTCACATCGGTTTGAAAATTTTCCTCAAGAAGGTTCAGAGTTGGAACACTTCCGTATTATTAAAAGAAGCTTCGTTTTATTAATTTGACATAATATACATTATTTTGCTACTTTGTCATTTCATCCAAAACTAACATCGAAATTAAAAGAGGTTAACATCTGAGCACCATTCCTGCAATGCTATCTCGCGAAAAATTCCCAGCGAAAATAACCACGTTTAAAGTAGGGAAAACTAGCTTTGATATCATCAGGGACAAGAGAAATTATAAACATCTTTTTATCTTCAAAGAATAATGAAAATAAGAAACTTTCTAAAGCAACAATTTATCTTCATCAAACATTTATTGTTGATTATATAGTAAGGATTCAACTAAGAAACGTATTACATGTACATTTGAAGACGTTTAACATTTGAACTACTTGGTGAGTGTCACTGCTGGTGGACCAGGAGTCCCCGAGGGCACATGTAGCCAAGTTCGATCAACTTCGGTTGGTCGTCTGTCTCTTCAACGCATATGAAATTTTCTGATTCAAAATTTTTCAAAATTTCTTGAAATTTGTAAAACGTGGGTTCTTTAGCATCATATCCCAACCATTCTGCTTCGTTTTTCGGTACATTTTTGGACATAATATTTTTCACTTTTTGGACATATTACATTGTTTAGACTGAGGATCACTGACGAGGGTTAAGTACCCGAAACGTGCATGTCTGGTCGATGATGCAAATTTTTCTGGTCTTAAATGATGCTATTAAATTTTGAAGACGTTTAATATATGTACTTGATTTACTTTTTTATAACTTTTCTTAAATGTCCTTTGTTTGGTTTTTCAATTTACTTTAAAGGTGCACCTGACAAGACGTCCTTGAAAATATTGTTTTACAAGAAAAATGTATGAAATATCTAGATTAACTTAGCTCGCTCTTGCGTCGTTACGCCCCAGTTTTATGTATTTTTTTCCTTTTCATCCATGAATTTCATATATGAGCTTATTGTGAATGTGCACCTGTGCAATTTCCACACTGATGTTTATGATAAATATGAATTATGAGGTACCATATTATTCCTCTTTTATTAATATTGTCTTCGTGCAGAGATATTACTTAAGTGATTAAAAAATGTCAATTCAATAGTAACAAATTTATAAACGTTATGTCTAGAATAAAGTTTATTTTACACGAAACATCACTGCTGCATCTTGAAGCATAATAAGTAAGACATAGACTCTGTAGGAGCTTGCCACATTAATTTCTTTTATGATTTATAAATGAGCATTCCTTTTATTCGACAAATTTAATTAGAATCATTCCATTTATGTAGCATTTGTTCAAGTGCGAACTGTGCATAGCAACGCGTATATTTTAAAATCTGATTAAAAGTAGTATAAAAAGAAGACATGCTTACATTATCTGCCATATCTATACGCATACTCGCTGAATCGCTTAGTGAACACTTTACCTGCAACTCGATATGTCTCACTATATTCTAATAATTATGGCTTTCTCCACATCAGGGGTAATTGCCATTAACATTACAAATACTGGAAACCAACAAGATATTTTAGAAATGAAGAAAGAATTGGCAGTGCTACAGATGAAAGTTGAGGACACGCAACAGAAAAATGATGCACATCAACTGACTATCCATGATCTAGTTGAAACACTCAATGCATTACGGAACTCAAGCCAACAAGAGCAAAGCCATGTGAACTCAAGTCTCCAATGCATCATGAGTCAGATCCATTATACGTCACTATCTTTTCTTGATGTTCAAAAGATGATCACTTCCCTTCAACAGTGGCAGAAAGGTAAGATATGTCCATCGATTTAGATCATTTAAGATAATTAGGAAAGTGATGGTAATTTGTGAAAAAAAGATCATTTCAGGAGTACAGTCGGGATTAAAGTGAGGATTTAATATTCAAAGTACGTGTGTAGTGCACAATAAATTGGTTTGAAGTATATAGTTTGAAAACTTCAATATCATTAAGAATATTATATAAAATATAAATCTTTGTGTAGGCAAATATATGGTATGTGGTTCTTTATATGCTAAAATTACTTTCCTAAGTGATTTAAGAAATAGATAAAAGGCAAGTTATTTTCATATTCGTTTAATGTCATTCGACATAAAAAGAATAGAGAACATTTCAACTTTACTCATAAGAAGCAAAACAGCAACAACAAAAAAATGAGATGAAAATTTAAGGTTTAACTATTTTGGTACCAAAAATTAATAGATAGTGAAAGTATGACTTTATATCTTCAGATGCTGACAAAATTATAGCTTTTACCGTGTCATCGTCATCAGTCTTGACTCATCAACACAAGAAAATAATTTATGACAAAGTCATCACAAATATAGGGAACGCTTACGACAATACCACAGGTATTTTTTCCTGTCCTGTACCAGGTACATACGTCTTTACCTGGTCTACTATGTCTGGTGGCAGCTCAGATGATTGTAATACCTATATCTACAATAACGGAAATAAGATGATGATGTCATACAGTCATGACAATGGTGGTAGTGGCAACGAAGAAGCTAGTACTACTATTCTTCTTTCATTGATGACAGGGGACCATGTATGGATAGAGACAGCACCGGGAAGTGTATACTGCCATGGTTATCCATACACTGGATTCTCTGGATGGAAGTTATAATCAGACATCTTTACTAACATTGTCATGTATAAAGTTTGAAAAGATATCATTGATGGATACTTGAACAGATGAAAGTTGATTTTTTTCCTCACATACATACGTGTTATTATTGATAACTATGTATTATACCCATAATTGATTTGTATCTAACGATCATTCAGCAATGAACAGGGCTTCAGAGTGTTTATCAATCCCCTACCGACAAAGCTGGAGGACTATCAGTTTCCTCGTAGTCCATCCGTCAGTCTGTCCATCCATCTGTCAGTCAGTCAGTAGTCTGTTTTAGTTTTCTGGTCTTTACAATTGATAAAGATATTTATATGAAATTTGATATACAGCTTGGTCTTTGAGTTTAACATACTAGTAAACCTCATAAAAATGGCATGCTTACAACAATAACGGTAACACTATGTTGGTGACACATAGTTACAAAATATATCGTGGATACAAATATGAGACACAGTAAAACAACGGTTTTGTCATTTCAAGGGACTGACCTTGGATTGAAAATAAGAATATTCTACACATTTTTACAATTACGTCTCAACTGGAAGAAGACATATTGTTTTTGGCTTCGCGTCCGTCTGTCACACATCGTGTCCAGGCAAGGTCAATTTGTACATTTTTAATGAAATTGAACATGTTATCCTATCTGGGCTATTTCTCTTGAATCGTATGCTAGATCACTTTCATACTTCACTAGGCTGCTGTTCATGATCGAAGAATTTATCAACTTAATCCAAGGTTATGTGACCAAAGTCAATATATTTTAGTTCTTTTTCATGGAAATGACTAATGTTGGCGCAATTTCTTTTGATTGTTTTCATATTTTAGTATGTTGTTTCTCAGGAGCAAATGTTTTATATCTCATCGTCCCAATGTCACATGACCATGGCCACTTCTTTATTTAGTAATGAAATTGTATATGCTGTCATGCACAATGTTAAACGTCTTCAAATTCAATAGCATCACTTAAGGTGCATGGTTACACCCTTTCCAAAACACCCCAAAACACTATTAAACATCACAGGTTAAGTTTTATTGATTTTATTGGTAGAGAACAATGTAATGTTTAGTATTTTAATGAAAAAAGTGTATGTCAACGAGCTTCCAATGGATTTATGACCTTCCAAAGAAGTACATGTCCATTTTTTCTTGAATTTTCCCCCAAATTTGCATCATATCATCAGTAGACCCTTGTTATTTTAAACCTGATGCATGAATGTATATGGTCATTCTTTTAATAACGACAGAAGGTCTAAAATAAATAAAAAATAGAAAATACATCAATGCTGGTACGTCAAATTCTATGAAATAGTAAATATTATACCATTTTAGGCTCAATTCTTGATGTCATTACTTTAAGAGTCCAACCAGTAAATGACGGGTTTAAGTACTTTGTTAACATGCCAATGAGCGGAAAAATTGCTATCTTAATCTAAGTTAACATATCTTTCAAAAATAAATGTAGCAATCATCGAGGAAAATTTTAAGTTTGATACACAATTATGACCTTACCCCCCTCTCAGATTTTGTTACAAAATGCTGGCAAGGGATCCCCTCCGTGCTCTATTTGGATTTATATCTCCTGAACCGTTCATCTAAATTACTCCATATTTCATCCATATATCAATTTGAAATAGAACTGATCAAAAAGTGAATTCTGTAACCCATTTTATAATATTTACCCATTATATCAGTAGTATTAACGCCTGCAACAGTTTTAAGCATATGACGTCACGTGATGCATTTGGCCATTTAGACGTCAAATCAAGTTGATAAAGAAAAAAAAAACGGTCCCGAATGAAATCACTGGTGTTAAACCGATGATAGTAACTTTAGTTACTATCATCCCAAGATGGCGGACGCAAAAATAGGCAGAACCGATTTTTTCCAAATTTTGTCTTTTATGCGATGTATAACAAAAAGTTGAAGCGGCCAATTTGAAGAGAATCAATATAACATTCCAATTATACCATTAGAGTTTATTGTTTCAACGTTATATTCGAGAAAACGCAAGATCAAAAAATCATCGATGATGATAGTAACGCAAAAATGCCTGACAACGCATGATGATAGTAACTGGAAATGAAAATGATAGTAACTCGATGTGCAGCAATGTTGAAAATCGCCTTTTGTGATAGAATTAATTGATTTATTTGGTTAAAAAGCCTGAATTTAGCTACATGGCATCTACATGTAAATCGTAAAACACTTTATTCTAAAATTCTGATCTATTATGTCGTTGTTTAGGTCTTGAAGTTTCAGTTATATATGAATTATACAATTTTACATACTTTTCGAACATTAATTTGCCTTTCAACAAAGAAATTGTTAAAATTGAATTCATGTATGTTACGACGTTACGAGATTTGTTGACGTCATGCAGCAAAACTGATGTTTATTCTTCCCGCCATATACGTCGCAAGTGCTACAGTCATACATTGTGTAAGAGAAGAACACAAATAGATAATAACTAATCATTTTGAGAGATTTTAAACAGATAACGACAGTAGACAAAATAATTATTCATGAGAAATCGGTAATTTTAGCAGAATTTTGTTTCAAAGTTACGCGTGATTGCAGAGATTTAGATGATGGCCAGAATATCTCATGCCCTCCTCTTATTCTGACTTCGTGATATACTAGTACATGTTACATGTAATAAGATTAAATTCAAAATCCCAATTGAATCCATTGTATTGGAGTAATCAACGATTTTGATGACTTCTAAATAAAATTCGGGGGGGGGGGGGGAGGGGGGAAGGGGACTGAAGTTTCAATTATACGTGTATTCTATTTATCACTGCTATACAGGTATCGAGAAATCAAACATAGGCGGATCCAGACTTGTTTTAAAGGGAAATTGACTGCTCAATATTTTTTTATTCAAAATTGTGTTCAATTTCCTGTCAATTTTTGAAAATTTACATGTAAAACTGGAAGCGCGGCGAACCGAAAATTTTCAAGTTTAATTAATACATATACTAGTATCTTATTTCAGTCCTATAGGAGTTTAAGATGATTTACTTGCGTATATCCGCGAATACAGGATTGTATTTTGCCTATCTAGGGAATGTAATAAATCAATATTTCCGCAACAAACATTGCACAAAAAAAAATTCTATATAATTTAAATCCCTTTGTACCAAAAACAAAAACAAAAAACAAAAACAAAAACAAAAAACATTTAATATGTCTCAAACGATATAGATGTAGCAAAGTCGGTTATTTTAAAAAATGAATATTGACTATCATTTTAAAATGAAAGAACTATATTTATTTCAGGTCTTTTTTGGAGTGGAGTTATAAAGGGTTCACTCCGTAAATGAGTTTCGGTGTATAAATACTATTTCTATACTTCTATCAGCCTGTGGCCTCATCTGATTGTCTATTTTGCCGGCCACAGTTGGGTGTGTAAAGTTACAATAAATCCTTGATAACAAAGAAGTTTTAAAAAAACTGATACTTTCCGAAATTCTAAAATGAATGGCTTTAAACAGCGCTTATTACATAGTGAATAAAAAAGAAATAACAAATTTATCAATATACATGTATCAACTATCATGTCTTCTTCCGGAAACATAAGACACTGATTGTCCGATTAAAACCTAACGAATATAAAACCACGTAAATTTCCGTATGAAAGAAAAGTTCGTTTGGTGGGATTCATCATTTATTTGTGTAGTTTTACACGGTCAAGGAGCGCAGGTATTATGAAAACTGAAGAATTTCAATGTTTAATATTCATCTGAGTATGCATGCTTCATATAAATCCAAATTGGTGACCATATGAGGCGTGTTTACTGTAAACAACTTTGAGCAACCTTGGATAAATAACGATGTATCTGCATTTGCAGTATTGACTACGTGTACATGGTGATATCCCAGTGGTGGATCAAGGTTAGTGACTTTAAAAGGTCGTTTTCTACTGCAGAATAATCTGGGGCAGTCATTAAAGTGAATTAACGTAAAAAGGAAACATCTTGCATGTCTGATTCTTAGTACGTACTGGTTAAAATGTCCCTTCTGCATTTTTGAGGGTGCGTTACTATCATCTCATGAATTTCAGGAGCTTTGAGTTACTATCATAAGGAATTTGCGTTACTATCGTCTTGGCTAAAAATTTCGCTGCCTATTTCTGCTCTAAATAGAAAGATAATAGATTTTTGAAAGTTCCCCTATAATAATACTTTGTATATGTACATTTCCATCGCTTCAGATAGTTTATATAAACTAGAAGAAGTGAAATAAAAGGGAAAAATCGTTTCTGCATGTTTTTGTGTCCGCCATTTTCGGATGATAGTAACTAAAGTTACTATCATCGGTTTAACACCAGTGTGAAATGGGGCGATGAAAACAAGATGTTTATCTTATGAATCGAATTATAAATGAATAGAATGTATTCAGACAAATGAATACGCAAAGAAAATTACATTACTTAAGGATTGTTTTTCAGCTTTTGCGCTTTATCGGTGTGTATTGGCAGTAGGGAATGGAAACAAAATGTGTAAAGCACGAAGTGCTTTTCATGAATTTTGTTTCCATTCCCTACTGCCAATACACACCGATAAAGCGCAAAAGCTGAAAAACAATCCTTATATTTACATTTTACGTGTTAACTAAGTTATTTCTGCCAATTTTTCAGCCAGTTTCTTTACATTTGAAATATCATTGCGGAGGGAGAACGCCATTTGACGTAAGAGCAAACGAACGTTCGACGTTTTTCGCTTGATTCGAAGTAGTACCTTCTGTACGGAAACGTTGTTGACAAATGAGAAACTGAATTTTGTCCTCTTGCTGTATTTTGAACATTTCAATTAAAACTGAAGAAAATTGAATCATGAAAATTCGTGACTTTTGTCCAACATAATTCAGACATAGCGGAGAGTTAAACCGGATAAATTTCACAGAACTGAAGGGAAAACTTTTGAAAACTCTTTTTAACACACTGTTAAACTGCTTAGACATTTGAAATCAATCGGTATTATTTTATACAAACTTCTGTAAATACCCTATTTCATCTGGAAGTAATTAGAATAATGCAAAAGTCGAGTACAGCCGTCGAAAACGCGAAAACTTTCGGTATTTTCATGACATACCTCAACATCATGGCTAAAGATTCGCTGATACTCGAAGTATTTCTGATATTATGAATCCATAAGAAGCAAAGATAAATTCACTGTTGATAATGACACAAGTGAATCAAATCCTCATCCTAAATACTGAATATTTGATCCACTTATGCCTGAATATTCGCTCATCCAAACACGGCATCTTTCTGCAGACAACAATGCAGTTCGTCCTTGAACTTCGTCTACTGACGCGTGATCGACTTACTACGTCATACTTCTTGGAAGTGTACATGTGGTTGACCTAGATTTTGACACATTTAATCACTGGGGGTAGACGGCGTCGTTTGATAATGGATACATGTTTTGAATCTTTAAAAAGCAATAAATAAAACGGGCATTTTATCAGAAATTAATCCGCGTAAGTTCTAGTCACGTGATAGGCTCTTGCGATTATCGAGAAATAAAGCAACAGTTGGTTTGGTACCTTTATATAAGGGAAACGCAGTAGGAATGTAAATATTTGAATGTAAGTTCAATCACACGTTATAATATACAGGCTTAGTACATGTAGGTTTTGGATGAGGAGAAAAGCCGGGAAGGGCTAAAATCGGCCTTGTGACAGAATATCTTTTTGAATTTTTTTTTTTTATTTTCGCGTGACAACTATTTTCTTCTAAGAAAGGGTTTGAACCAGGATGTCGCCTTATGATTGCTCGGCGTTTGAAACCTATTTGTCATATACCAGAATCTGGGTTTCAAAACAGAAAACGTTTAAAAGGTTTAACAAAAAACATAATCCATATAGACAATGTAAATTCAATGAACATGATTAAGTGATTTATATCAACAATATATAATGCTGCAACTGAGTTCTATCTTCGATTAATATTAAACATGTTCCATCCCCCCCCCCCCCTTTTTTTACTGGTCTACTTGCACTTATCTCATGTTACCAAAATAGTCGTTGGATGATAAATTCTTTCTTGAATGCAAAATAATTTTAGTGTACAATGTAAGACGATAAAAGACGATAAAAACAGTATTCCTTTCATTTACGGATTTATGGAAATCATATAATGTAGGTAAGTTGGCATATGTCTTTTTTTCATCAAACTTGCTGGGATATTCAGCATTATGGCATCCAACGTGGGTCAAGGTCAAGGTCATACTCAAGGTCAGTGCGACTTGTTCAGGATCAAATATCCTTTAGGTAATTTTAAGATATGTATGTACTTTCCATTCCTATATTAAACGTATACTGGTAATAATAATTCACTGCCGGAGAGAGGGTTTAGGCAATAATCCTCAAATCATTGATTTATAACAGGTCTATGAATTCGCATTGTAAGAAATAATGTAAAAAAAGGGTAAGGCCATACCAAATTAATAAAATGTTCTTTGGATTTTCTTGTGAAAAAAAGGGTGCGAGCGGGCGAAAATATAATTATTTTATTTTTCTTTTAAGTATTGTATTTTTTAAGGTGCGAGCGATTGAAATAATTTTATTTTGATATAGTTTACCATAGTAATACATTTATGATGTTTTCCGTACTCATAAAGGAATTCCCATAGGAATATGGTGACTAGGAAGCCTAGCACATAGCAGTACGGAAAAGATTTTTGAACATTCTCCCCTCCTTGACTTTCAGTGCCATGTATATTGGACAACAAATTTGCTCCCAACAATTTCTTTTTTCAAATACAAGTAGTATCGTTTTCTTCAAAGTTTGCAAAATCTGAGATTTCTTGAAGCTGTAAGATTTGCAGAAATCAGAACCGACCCTAAAAAATTCGTGAGCCAGAAATTTCGTGGTGCGGGCGAGCATTTTATTTTTATAATATTATTTTTTGAATTTTGAAAAATATGGTGCGGGAAATCCAAAGAACATTAAATTAATTTGGTATGGCCTAACTTGTTCAAAAGGAGGACTCACTTTGAGAAGATTTGACTTATAGCACTAAGTCATTTGTCATGAAAATTCTTCTGTTCGATAAATTCAAAACAAAATTACTACGGTTCGCTTATAATAAATTGCGAATCTTACACACAGCGGAGAGAAATTGCGACGTAACAGTAATAACCCCCCCCCCCCCCCTTTGTCCTTATCGTGATGCTTGCTGTTCTAAATACCACTATTCCTAGATATATAGACATTTTGCGAGAAATGTTCATATATTTGTTTTACCCAAATCCCGCACGTAAACTAAGGAGTTGTTTCCTAATAAAATGTACAATTTCTTGAGATGTAGCTAATTTAAACCCCTCGTGTAAAAAAAAGCACCGCACACATTTTGATTAGATTTGGCTTATTTTAACCCCGCCTATAAATCAAACGGTTGTTTACAAATAAAACAAGCATAAAATTATTCTTTCGTGATTTTCTCGTAGAGATGACGGCGAGCGGCAGAATGCGCTGTCAGCCTTTTCTCTGAATTAACATACCCATCAAAAAATTGTTTTACATCAATTTTTAATCAAGATTCAAAGGGAAACGATAGAAGTCCCAATTTAATCAAAATACAGCTGTTTTATTTAGCACAATCCCTAAAATACTAGTTCATGTTTCAGGACGTAGGTGAGTCAGCGTCAATTGATAAGAGTGCCGCTGCAATTTTTGGCGCGGTTTTCGTGACGTCATAGATAACGTGACGTCGATTTTGGCGACGAGAGAGACTCCGAAGTGATTTGTTGTTCGGATGGTGTATCCATGAACCTTAAGAACAGATCCAATTTCAGCATGGACCAGACATGTACGTTTCGAGAACTAAACCCTCGTCAGTGATCCTCAATCTAAACAATGTAATATGGCCAAATAGTGAAAAATATTATGTTTAAAAATATTCGAAAACGTATCAGGATAACTGGGATATGATGCTACAGGACCCACGTTTTAGAAATTCAAGATGTTTTGATAACAGAAATTTTCGAATGCGTTAAAGAGACAGACGATGATCCGAAGTTGATCGAACTTAGCTACATGTGCCCTCGGTCACCCCTGGTCCTCCAGCAGTGACACTCACCAAGTGGTTCAAATGTTAAACGTCTTCAAATTCAATAGCATCATTTAAGGTACATCGCGGCGTTACGGCACGGAAAATTTTGCGAGAAGACATAGCCTGAAAATTTGTCTACATGAAATATAAGATTTGATCAATCTTTGATATAATTTTCATGTAACTATTTCACGAAGTTTTTCGAGATTTAAGCCTCAAAGACGGCATTGACGTTCTAATTCGAAAATATGCATTTTCTGAACTAAAATAATTTTAATCTAGAAAATTGACCAAGGAGGGTGAAAAGGGAGATCAAAAATATTGTTGCCATGTTGAGTATTGTATTTCTACGGATTATTGTGTCTCTAGGGGGAAATTTGCAATTTTTATCGCCATTTTGCAACTTATTATTCAAAAATCCGCACTCATTCAAAAGGCAAAACACGGCTTGCTTCATTATCATTTTCTCCATTAAGTTGTGGAGGTCCTTAAAGCCCTTCTAACACGTAAAAGTAGAGAATGAGCTGAATTCGAATATATAAAACATGGATAGGTCTTCTCGGCAGATTTTTTGCAATTTAAGATTGAAAATTTGTTTTGCGTGGCTTCGGCGTCAATTTTACTCGCAACGTCAAAGTCACAGCGTGTTCAGATCGCATATGTCAACATGACGTCAAGGAGTATGCGGAATATTTGATTCTCTGTAACGGTCTTCTTTAAAACATCCAGAAACCTTTTTTTTTATTTAAAGATAATTAATCAACAATTACACGGGCTGTATTCGAACTAGACATTCTTTCCTCTTTTTTTGATGTAAAAATAAAATTCTCCGTACATGACATTTTTTTCTTCAAATATTTGAAAACATCATACGGAACAGACGGACGGACATGCTCATTACTATTTAATCCGATATCTTTTGACGGGGTATACAAAAAATTCCCTCTTGTTTATATGTACATATAATTTATAATATCGGATAAGGGTTGGGGAGGGGCGGTCCATATAAGATATACATTGTGATTTTCATTTCATGCTCGTTTTCTATCATTACGTTCAGCCGCCTCGATTGTCGTGATATATATTATTAAAATGAAATTTCCATTTCTCCGAGTTCAGAAATTCCTCAAGAAGGCAGTACGGTATCTTTTTTTTCCGATAACCAAAAAAAAACCAAACAATTATTAAATAAATGAATAAACAAATAAAAAGAAAAACCAAACAAACAAACAACTTGCACATATGTAGTCTCTTTGGCAAATTTTTAACACTGACCTTGACTCCTAAGTATGACCTTTTTTTTTTTTTTTTTTTTTTTGCTTGTCAGGATTGTTACAAGTTAAAAATAAATATTCTGATCTTTAGTTACTGGAAAATAAATATTCCGGCCGGCCGTGCGTTGAAAATAAATAATCTGACCCGGAAAAAATTTGCCAGCACCCCCCCCCCCCCCTCAGGATAAAATTGGTCGTCCCCTTACAAAACAATTCCGGTTCGCTCTGCTTTCTGATATATATACAAATCTTTGTCTTACGTCATAATTGAACTTTCAGACACTATGTATTCCTAAATTCTTAAAGTAAATCACCGCTTTGCATATAATTTAAAAAGTATTGAGAAGATTAATTTTATTTTATAAGGCAGCCCCTCCTCCTTTTCTGTCGGACAACCCCCCCCCCCCCTCCCCCACCCTCGCTTTCCCCGATTGTGCACCTGAGAAACAAGCAAGAAGGAGAGCGAGAAAAAGACTGATCAAAAGTAAAGCCTTCACCAGATCCTATAGAAATTTGGAATTATATTCACTGTACCTTGTGTCAGAACAAAAGAGAAAACGAATTAAAAGCAGATGGGAAACTTTAAATTTGATTTTTGAAAACTAATCACGACAGCTTTTGAATTTCAATAATTTTTTATCACGATAGAAATATTAAGGATAATTATACTCTTGTATAATCCTGAGATGAAACCAAATTATATACAATACCGTTTAACCTTGTATATGTCATGCAATGTCTTACATGTATATGCAATATTATGTTATCATTATCTATAGAAGATATGTGCATTTTTTATGTCAGCATACAAGTTGTGGTGAATAAAAACAATAAAAAAGTAAAGCCTTCTCCGACCGTCTACATGGTACAATAAAGAAATTAGATAAGGATGGAGGAGAATGGATGAAAGAACATTAATTTCCAACGTAATATTTGAAGAAAAAATTGCATTCATATATCCTTCCCTAGAAATAGTCAAAATATAACCAAACACCCCTCAAAGTTTCCGGTTCTCATTGCAAGTGTGTCTAAATACATTGACTGAATTTAGACACAATGTAAAGTTTATGTTTAAAAATTTCGGCTCGCTACGCTTACTAGAAAATATAAGTATTTAAAAAAAGCCATTATTTGCGCCCTAGCGATATATGTCGCGCAACGTAACGTGACGTTGCGATCAAGAAAGGTTTATGACGTCATAGCGTAGATGTGCACATAAAAAAATTCGAGGGTGAAACCTGCGTACACATTTGATTGTGATGAAAGCTTCCCCGCGAGCTACGTTAAGAAGTTATATATTTTGAACCGTGTATTTAAGAAGCTTTATATTTTTAACAGCGTATCCAATCACTAATATTTCAGTTTGTTGCTCTTGATTCATAAATTTCAGATCATTTACGTCTAAGGTCATGTGACGTTTTTCAAAGTACATTTGTTTAGTAAGTGTCTAAGTTTAGGATTGCGACTACAGGGAGATAACTCCATTTTCATATCATGTAGTATTTGATACCAACATAAACAATAAACGGATGAAATGCATGTTTTTAATGAAAAAGTGCAGAAAATAAGGGAAAATTGTCATTTTTGTATGAGTTCTAGCTATCAAAGATTCCACCATCACAATTATTTCTATTTATTATACTCTTCAAATAAGAGATAATTCAAAATTCGAACTTCGAATCCACCTCTATGATTTGGGGTCAAAACTTTAGTTTGTTGCATAAATCACTGTGCTATTCATAGAAACAGTTTTTTTTTCCAGAAACTGAATCGGGTACATATTGCTGTGACTGCTTTAGGATAAAGCAATACTATAGCTCTATATGTAGAAAAAAACATTGTGCAACTGTAGACCTTCTTGGTATAAGTAAAACGAGATAAATAAGATCCTGACGATAATCTCAATAGCACTCACAATAGAGCACCAAATTTAGCATCTTAGACCCTTTGCAGGCTAGAGGTGGGACAAGGTGCCCGGGAGGAGTTTTGCTAGCCGCACCCGCCGTCGATGTTCACGCGCGAAAATAAATAAAAATATTTACAAATCATGCACTGTCTGAGGTGACGTCTATAAAGAAAGTGCTATGGCCACCATGTAAGGGAAATATATTTAAAACACTTACTGTCAAACCCCTCGCGAGGAACTTTTTACGAGCTCCGCACGTGTAAAATTTACACTTTTTTAACATGGCAACCAGCAAAATCCTATTTATAAAAAACTGCCCTTAGAACAGTTTTTTTTCAATTTCTCGAAATAGCCTATGATTTACACATTAGGTATTTGAATCCCGAAAAATACGGATATAAATGAATTCTTGAAATTTCAGGCATTACAAAGGTACGTAAAGTTATCATGTGGATTTCTCCCAAAAGACGAAAATGTTGAAATACTAGTAGACACAAAAGGGATGTTTGAAACGAAAAAACGAGACGGGAAAAGTTTGAATTTTTAGTCTGAGTAGTTAGAGGAGATATTCATCTACATGTGTACATATCTATCTTTCTTCTTCCTTAAGTTGATCAAAAGTCGCCACTCCAACCTTAATTTGTTACAGTCATTAAATATTCGAATTTTATATTGGAAGCACGTGTCTGGTGCATAATAAATTGGTTTGAATTTTTTTCAAGAAGATACTAGTATAGAGTTGAAACCCTCCGCATTTTTAAACACTCAGCAAGTATTTATCGTGTATGCTTTGCGCATTTTACACGATCAATTGTTTCGCATTGTTTCATTGTTTCGTCCTTCATTGTAAGTCGTTTTGCCCCTCATGGTGGGTCATTTTGGTCCCTTTCTAGGCACACGTTCCTCTCAAATTTATGCTTTTGTTATTGCTAGATCGTTTTATTTGATAATACTTAAATATTGGGATATTACGGTTTATTTTAGGCCTCTTGTATATAAAAAACTTGAAAAAATGGTAAAATTTGAAGCATTGGTTTTTCAAAGTAACTCCTCTTTTAATGATTTAATGGCGTTGAAATTTATTTTCTTAACTTTATTGATTCATTCATCAATTTTCTGCAAGTGCTTTTGATCTCTTTGTTTGTTAATATGGTTGTGCAGTGCCAATTGTTTCTTTCTATTTTGTTATTTGTTAGCTTATCAATGTTTCTATGGAATTAAATAGAAATAAAAGCAGAAAACAATGTATAGAATAGCATATTGCTCCTGTATGCTTTAGTCAATCAAGATTTACGTGACACTTAATGATGTATATCCGCATGTTACCAGTTTGTTTACTGAAAAGTTTTCAATCAGACCATGAGGAACTCTAATTGTACTCGTGTTTACATTGCTTTTGTATTCATATAACATCAAATTTTGCCATAAGTGTCCTCCTACTTAATGAATTGCATATGATTCCAAAACTCAGTCATAAATGATGACTGTAAACAGACAATCAATGATGACCATATCCCTGTATATAGCACAAAATCGATAATTCAGAAAATCAGAAACCGAAGGCATACAAAATCAGGATAAAACAGAAACCAATGGAAACAAACTAATACCTCCACCACATCAAAAGAAGCGGACCCCCGATATGAGAGTGAGACCAGATGCCAAGGAAGAGTTAGCATCTCCTGCTTGCATGCAACACCCGCCGCTTCAATTCGGTAGAACTGTCCATCCGCTTACTTCCATTTCGGAAGACATAGAGTACAATCTTTGGTGGGATGGTTCAAATGGTCTATGATAGATTGTCATACCCTTGTCAGTATCTCTATATAAAAACCCCGTAGGAAAAATGCCTATAAATTCGAATATTTGACCAAGCGGTCAATATTTACCAATATTCGCCCAAGGGCAATATTTCAGAAAATATTGACCGATAAACGGTACATCGTTTATGACGTCACGTCATTGATGACGCTATAAGCTCTACCTATTTTTCCGCGCTCTTTCTCTTATAGAAGAAAATGAACGTAAATATGCCGGGCTAATCGGTTCGTTGCTGCAATATTGATGTAAGGTATAACAAAACAATTATTGACTGGGAATTTGGGCAATATATGATTTGTTGGACCTTCAGACAAAATATAGCCCTCGGCCTTCGATCGGCCTCGGGCAATATTTTATCTTCAGGTCCAACAAATAATATATTGCCCTCATTCCCTGTCAATATATAATTGTATAATATAACCCACCGTTCTGGAGAGTGGGACATATTAGTGTATGACAAGTTCCCCATATCGACCGTAGAACTTCCTTAGTGACGATGTCAGTCGGTCACAAACATATCCCTGACTGAGAAGCATATCTGAAAGACGCCTAGCTCTCAGAACACAATCCGTATATTTGGTACTTGCTTTGGCATAGTGTATCAACTGAGATATGAACACGCCATAAGCAGGCGATGAAGGGATGTTGCTACTCAGAAAAGGAAAGTTTGTAATGTTGAAATTGAGGTCGTCGCGTTTGTCATAGAGTGAGGTGTTCATGTGACCACCAATGTCGTAGGACAACATTATGCTGAATTATTTGTCTCTGTAGTTTCTTTTACTTCAAGCTCCGAAGGATAGAATCTGATACTGTTCAGGTAATCCGCGAATTTGGATTATTGATGAACAACACATCGTCTACGTATCTGTTAGTGAAGTTGAAGTCAGAAGCTAAGTATCTTTTCCCTGCAGAGACCAAAGATTGAATGAATTCAGTTTCGTACGAGTGAAGGAAAATGTCGGCAAGGTGTGGGGCACAATTCCGACAATTTGCTCCAAGGAAAATCCCCAACAGTGACAACATACATTCTCATGAGCCGAGGGGAAAAGGAACAAACAGACAAAACACAATCATGCAGTTAATAAATTATCTTCGATGTAAAGGCAAAATTTCATGAAAGCTTATTCCACTCGAATGAATAGTTGTAGAAAAGTATTGTTTACATGTTTGTTTACAGGCGAGATACAGCGGCCGATCTCTTTCATATGTTGTTTGTACATAATTATTTGTTTACCTTTGTATGCATTTATTATCTTTAATATCTTTACTTTCATATTTGATCGTAATAATTGCCATATTACTACTTTTAATTGCTTTATTTATCAGTTTAATTATATCGTTGTTTCATAACCTAATTAGTATTCATAGAAAGGTCGATCCCTAATTAATTATGTATGTATTGGCCGATCATTCCAATTGACCAATCAGAGGCCGCGACCTTTGTTTACATGGGGTCGATCCCTGAGTGAGAGTATAAATAGAGCCCCGATTTTTGAATATTAGATTAGTTACATTGCGATGCTAGGATGACATGCTACTTGTGCTTCTTTTGGATTTATAAGAGATTAGATTTGTGATGCTAAGGGAGATGTTGTGATGTGATTTCTTTTCTTAAACTGGATTTTGTACATAGTGTAAATAAAATGTCAACTTTATTACTTTGTCTCACTTCAACAACACTTGGATAATTCTCGTCTGGGACGAGTGCTATCGATACTTTACACAGTGACTTAGTCGTCTGGGACGACAAGTTTACGGATTGTCTAAGAAAGACACGCTACCAAAGATTTGTCTAAGAAAGACACGCTACCAAAGATTTGTCTAAGATAGACACGCTACCAAAATTACTACGCATTCAAGGCTACGCTACAAGTGGTTGGCAGCTTGTCGGGATAGAATTCACTGGATTTTATTGTGCATTTATTTTTCTGTGTGTGGAAATTTTATTAGTGGATTTTGAAGGTAAAGTATTGAATTCTCAAACAGTAAAGTATAGTGCTTACATAATTTCATTATTTGCAAACGCTGATTTTTCTTTTGCAGTATTTTCAAATTTCAGGTTTTTACCTTGGGATTTACAGTGTGTATTAGTGCGCGATTCATTTTGGAATTTATACCGTGTGTAGTGCGCGATTCATTGTGGAATTTATACCGTGTGTAGTGCGCGTTTTGTGTATATTCCGTGTGTTAGATTTGTGACTTACGTGTGAAGTGAAAATTTTATGTAAGAAGTGCGCGATTATTTTTCTGTGTTAATTTGCGAATATTCAGTGTTTATTTGTGCGCGACATATTTTGTGTTGTGATCAGTGTCGTGTATTTTATATATTTTCCGAGTGTTGTGTTCAATTTATAGTGCGTGATTTACGTGATTTATTTCTGTGTTACTCGACGATTTGTGAAAAAAAAAATGGGGAGTGAAAAAGTTCTAGTGCGGGTGTATGAAATTACTGACAAAGGGTTCTGGCATTTTGTGAGAACAGTGCGTGCAAATACCAGAGTAGAGTGTGAAAATTGTTTCGCAGTTTTCCCGAAGTGCTTGTACAGTGACCGTACAAAGAAATGTGAAGTGTGTGGCGGAAATGTACGTGAATTTTAAAGTTCAGTGTGACGTGCAAATTCGAATATTTTTCAGTGTGTAAATATTTTCTGTAGAAAAACGTGTTTATATGTTATTTCATATGATTTTCTGTGCGAATTTTTGTTATCTTAGTGTATATAATTTTTAGTGCCCGTCGTGAAAAAAAGCAATTGTGGAGTTGTTTGTAGTGTTTGCGTTAATTGTTCACTCCTTTGTAATTATCGATATAATGTTTACTGGGGATAAAACCTCTTATACCCCTCGCGACATGGACACGACAGAGGGAGTGTCAGATCAAATAATTAGTGACACGCCCAGGACGCCGGAACGTCTAATCAAAGAAACGCCGTCAACAGTGCGACGGAATTTACTAAATGAGTTTGAAAATGCCGATGAAGACCAGACCTGTGTGAAAGTTCTAGGAAATGAGCCTAATTATACGAGCATACCTTTACCTGGTCCTTTTAGTGATCAATTAACGGACGAATACACAACAGAACCCGGTTGGTGTAAATTTGTTACTATGTGGATCGTGACAATTTTCCTAGGAAGTGGGGTACTGTTTGCGTTATATCAGTATTTTCCCGGATATATGCTACTGTGTCTGACAAAGGAAATTTTGATTTCTGGTGGTTTGTGTATTTTATGCATTATTCTCGTGAGCATAATTGTGAAACTAGTGTCCAGAAACACTAAACGGACTCCGAACAATCCAAATACTAGGAGATCGACTCCTAAACGTGAACCGAGAAGAAATGTGACGTTTCGCTCACCTGATACTTTTAGAAGCGATCAGTATCAACCAAGGGTCGCTACTCGTGATGACAAACGTACAGTCACTCAAATCAGTGTGAAGAGAACGTTTAAGGGCGACGGTGACGATATTTGGAGCGAATTTATTCGTTATTTTGAGAATATAGCAGAATTAAATCTGTGGAGTGACGAGAGAAAACGAAAAGTGTTATTTACTGTGTTACGTGGTCAGGCCGAAACATATGCGTACGGATTGTTGGATTTTCAACGTAGTGATTATGCTAGTTTGAAAAGTGCTTTAGACGAACGATTTGGACACCGTGCAATGAAAGAAAGTTATGTGGCCGAAGCCAAACTGCGTAGAAAACGAGATTCTGAGTCATTCCGTGATTTTGGTCAGGCTATGGAGGATTTATACCGTCGAGCGTACCCTAATAATAGAGAATATGTACAAGAAAGTAGTATGAAAACTTTCATGGATAATTGTAGTGTTGACGAGGATTTTAGACTCGCAGTGAAACGTACGAGACCGAAAACTTTACAGGATGCAATAACGGCATCTATGCAGGAAGAGTGTATTCGTTTGACAGAGAACAGAAATGGACGTAACACGTACAGACAGAGACCTTTAAACATGAACGGACCGAGGCAGTAGGCCGTGCGTCGGTCAGTGCGCCTAGAAGGCCTAGTACAGATGTGAAGTCAAGTGTTTTATGTAAGGGAACACAAACGGACAGCCATTTACCCAGTGATTTTCAACGTAAAACGGAGCTTATGCATTCAAATGTGAGTGAATTTAAAGTGAAAGGAAAACGTGGAATGAGAGTAAATGGATTTGTAGAAGGAACACCTTTAGAATGGAAAATTGATACCGGTGCAATGAATACATTTATTACAGAGGATGTTTATTATAGTATCATCCCAGAGCACAGACCTGTACTAGAGAGCGCAATACGAAAATTCGAAACAGCGGACGGAAGTGAATTAAAGCTGTTAGGAACTGCAAGGATGCTACTAACATTTGGTGATGTGAACATTTATTTTCGAGTGTATGTAGGAGGCGTGAAGAGTAATCTACTAGGACAAGATTTTATGACGAAGTATAAGTGCCAGTGGGAATATCGCAGTGATTCTTTAGTATTTTGTGAAATACCATTTGCCGAGGAAGGGCGTGGTTGTAATGTTGTGACTATTGAAGATAGTATGGTACCGCCGAAACATGAATGTGTATTGAGTTCGAAACTAAATTGTGAATCTGATATCAGTGAAGGAATATTAGTGCCTTTGAAAAGGTTTATCCATACATATGGATTAGTGTTAGCACATGTGCTTGTGAACGCGAAAAACAATGTGTTGTATGTGCGCGTTTTTAACCCTGGTGACCGAGAAATATGCATCAAGGGGAATACACAAATAGCGATATTGGCACCAGTTAATTTCATCAGTGATCCATTGGAACAGGAGTCCGTGTGTCGTATTCAGGAGAGTGAGAATTCGGAAGAATTGCCAGAGTTTTTAAGCGGTGTGTATTATGGATGTAGAAATCTTTCAACAGATGAAGCTGAAAAGTTTCGAAAGTGTAAAATTCTACGCGAGCGAAAACGCGTGTTCGTTTATCCAGATCAACCGCGAGAGCGAGCGAATTTTAAGGAACAAGTCCGGAGAGTTCCTATTTTCAAGACTGAAGGATTTGACACTGAGATAAAGCAGAGGGTGATTGAGAAGTCGTTAAGCCCGTGGTCAGCGCCACTCGTGTTGGTGCAAATGATAGATAAAAGATGGAAATTATGTGTAGATTACAGACGTCTTAATTCGAAAAATGTTCAGGATATATATCCGAATCCCAAAGTAGCAGAAGATTCAATAGACGATTCAAAAGGATCGAAGTTGTGCAGTTCAAAAGTGACATATCAAACCGATTCTAATTTGCGATCTAACAAAAACGCGAAACGAAGAAGAAGAAGACCATGGAAAGTCAAACGAATTAAGCAACTATCGGAAGTGTTGTCGTTTGAGAATATACGTAAACACCAACAAAGTGACAAAGATTTGTGTGATTTTCTACGTATCATTGAGAATGGAAGTGATAAACAGCCGTGTGAATCATTATACGCAAAGGGATTTGAATATAAGTTTTATTATTCAAGGTGGAATGTATTGTGCGTATCAAATGGCGTATTGTGTATAAAGTGGATGGACGGAAACGGTGAGAGACTGAGAATTTGTGTTCCTCAGACATTACGTGACGTTGTATTGTGGCGTATGCATAATTCATCTACGACAGATCACGTAGGAGTCAGAAGAACGTACGCCAAACTGAATGCTAGCCAGTATTATTGGCCACATTTAAGAAGACATGTGCATAAATACGTGTGCGCGTGTGAAAAGTGTGAAGAAAGGAGAAATATTCCATGGGAAAAGAGAAGTTGCGTAAATCCAACTTTTGGAATTAATAGACGCGAGGAAATAAAACAGTCAAGTTGTGTGCGAAAACGTGATACATCATCAAGGAAGCTGTGTGATTCTGTGAGATTCGAAACGGAATTAATTTGTGAGCGGAAATCGAAAAAATGTGACAAGAGTGATCGAGTATTACCGATGCAACCAACAACAAAGTTAGCAGGGACCGTAGATGACAACACAAAACCGCCGGATTTACATACCAAGACGAACAACGGATGTAGGATATTATCACGGACGTATCCAGGAATCCCCGTGGTAAAGAAGGTACCGATGTCTGGATGTAGGATAGTGTCACGGACGTATCCAGGAATCCCCGTGATACAGAAGAAAATGATGTGTTATAAAAAAAGGAGGATATTATCACGGACGTATCCAGGAATCCCCGTGATAAAGAAGATTCGATAAAAATGTGAAATTTCGATGTGACTACGAATGCATTCATATTTTCCCGTAGTTTGGAAGTGTTCAGATGTGTTATAAATAAGGATTCTATCACGGACGTATCGAGGAATCCCCGTGATAAAGAAGATAGACGAACTTTAGGACAGTATTACGGACGTGTCGAGGAATCCCCGTGATACAGAAGAAACTGATGAGTTGACGAGAGGGATATTATTAAAGACATAACGAGGAATCCCCGTGATAAAGAAGATATGGACGTAAACCGAGAAGATGCCTTGATGATGATACTTTATAGAGCATGAACATTTTCCGAACTTTGAACTTTTCATGTATATGATTTAATGCATTATTGACATTTATGATATTGTATTGTTGATTGTATATTTTTTTTTTATACTTTTCTAATGATATTTTGTACTTTTGTTTGCCAGGGGTCAAACTTAAGCGGGGGGCAGTTGTAGAAAAGTATTGTTTACATGTTTGTTTACAGGCGAGATACAGCGGCCGATCTCTTTCATATGTTGTTTGTACATAATTATTTGTTTACCTTTGTATGCATTTATTATCTTTAATATCTTTACTTTCATATTTGATCGTAATAATTGCCATATTACTACTTTTAATTGCTTTATTTATCAGTTTAATTATATCGTTGTTTCATAACCTAATTAGTATTCATAGAAAGGTCGATCCCTAATTAATTATGTATGTATTGGCCGATCATTCCAATTGACCAATCAGAGGCCGCGACCTTTGTTTACATGGGGTCGATCCCTGAGTGAGAGTATAAATAGAGCCCCGATTTTTGAATATTAGATTAGTTACATTGCGATGCTAGGATGACATGCTACTTGTGCTTCTTTCGGATTTATAAGAGATTAGATTTGTGATGCTAAGGGAGATGTTGTGATGTGATTTCTTTTCTTAAACTGGATTTTGTACATAGTGTAAATAAAATGTCAACTTTATTACTTTGTCTCACTTCAACAACACTTGAATAATTCTCGTCTGGGACGAGTGCTATCGATACTTTACACAGTGACTTAGTCGTCTGGGACGACAAGTTTACGGATTGTCTAAGAAAGACACGCTACCAAAGATTTGTCTAAGAAAGACACGCTACCAAAGATTTGTCTAAGATAGACACGCTACCAAAATAACTACGCATTCAAGGCTACGCTACATAATTGTGGTGCCGTACTAACAAAGTGAAAGGAAAAATGAAACAAACTCTGCTGCCACAGGAAACATGCATGGTATATCTTTTTTGACGAATACGACGTCCAACTGATTACCTAAAAGTTATGAGTGGTGCATAACATAAAACAAGTCGTGAGTGGTGCATAACATTAAACATAGCTAACCTGAGTGTCAGACAAAAGAATGACAGTGGTCAATTTGTTGGAGGTCCTTGAGTATAATTGCTTCCTGTAAGGTTTTGTGAAAATCTCTTCATGAGTTTTAGCGATGTAGAAATTGACTCAGCCAATCAGACCCGAAGGCAGCCATATTTGTTGACCAATCGGTGTGAAAAGCACAGACTCGGTAGAGAACCTTATACTAGTAATTACAGAGGAGAATTTGAAAATGTGTCAGCCAACCAAAGCCCTCAGCGGCCATATTTGTTGACTGATCAGCACGAAAAGCCAAAACTTGGTAGAAGACCTTTATTACTTGCTTCCTATACGGTTTCTTGAAATTCTTTGCAGCGGTTGCAGAGGAGAAGTCGAAAATTCGTCGGCTAATAAGAATCATCGGCTGCAATATTTGTGGACCGATCGGCACTAAAATTGAAACGTTTACGCCGGACGCCCCTGTTAGCTAAAAACCAAAATGACGGGTACTCCTTATCATACAACCCTACATAATCTGTTTCTATATGTATAAAACGGAGAGGGGTGAAAGGGGAAACTTTTTTTTAAATAGAGATATAATTTCAATTGCGGTCAGTGAGGAAATGACAGAAAATATACCTGTCCGTTTATATTGTCCCTAGTCGGCCTTTGATGAAATGTTTCTTTGGTACTTCTAGGTACCTGTATGATATTCTTACAATCGACAATCCTGTTTTTGAAAAGTATAAAAATATATCCACAAAAATTGACTCTTATCAAAGTAAACGTTACAAACATAAAGGCACCATTTTTGGACCTTAATATCAAAATAATTTAATGGAGAGATTTATACAAGTGGGTACGACAAAAGAGATGATTTTGGATTCAACGTAGTAAATTTTCCCTGGCTTGACGACGATGTTACTGGATTACCGTCATACAATATCTACAGTTAGCAGCTAATCCGTTATGCCAGAGCATGTACTGATGTTTTGGATTTTCATAGTAGAAATTTACAAATTACCACGTAACTTTCAGGTCAAGGTTTCCGCTTTCACAAACTAGTTAAGACTTCTGGAAATTTTATTAAAATGATTGTCAACTTCTTTTGAAAGTCGGGGGATCCATACAAGCAACAGAGTACATTACTTTGGGTATTTTACGGCCTTTATTTTACGGTGACATAATTAACAAATTAAAAAGGATCAAAGGTAGACAGAATAACCATCGAAATTGTGTTAGAATCATTTATAACGTGGATATGATCCTTCTATCACAAGACGGACACTTGGCTTGATACTGGACCAATGTACAGCCTTTTACCAGCGCATTCTTAATAATTGCACTGACTGTGACGACAGGACTCCATGACGGTGTTTCTTGGGCCCCTGCGTCATGCTGTCTGTTTGTGAAATCGGAAATGTGGCAGATGTATACATGTAACTCGGCACCGGTTGCCCATTGGTCTCGTTGGTTCATGTGTTGTCTTTTGTGTTTCACGTTTCTATGGTGTGAGTTGGTGTTCCTTTTGCGTCTCTTTCTGTCGGTGTCTGCTCTGTTTTTGCATTGGAGTTTTATGCTCTGCAACCAAAGATTAAAGGGTTTTAGATCATGATTTCGTTTATTTATGATTCCGATGATAAAAGTTCCAAAAAAGTTTATGCACGTGTAAATAGCGGAACATCTAAAGTAAAATAAAAATTTACAGAATAAAGATATTTTAATCAGTATTTGAAGTTGACTTTTTTTATAAATCTTGAAATATGTATTCATACAAACAAAGTAGCCGATGAACTTGTAGAGATATTAAGTTCCATTTATTCTTTTCGTGACAATAAATAATTTGAAAACAAATGTTACCCGTTTGCAATGATATTTGACACTGGTTTTCCAAACAATACATGCAAGTGCATCTACTATATATAATATTACCGAAAGTAAATGTAGGAGCAGATTATTCATTTTTGCATCCCTTATGTTACATAAATCGGTCATATAGAATAAGATAATTCATGTTTCATTCTATTATCATATATGTTTGCTATGAAAAAAATTATGGTCTCAAAAGTGCTCTGTGTTTTACTTTTTGTCAGCGTACTTGCAGAAACATCAAAAACTATGACGGACAAAGTGGTCGATCAACTCAAGAAATTTAAATCTGAAGAAAAGCAAATATCATATATGACAGGTTATCACCAGGGAAGAACACATGAAAAGTTGGATAGACTCCTTGGCCTTGGGCTCCATCAAAAAGACATCGCTCAGCAAAGACTGCAGTCCAGACTGGAGGCTCTAGAGAAGTTGGTAAAGAAACATAAGAAGGAAAACGACAGAAAATTCCTAGAAATGAATGGTAAATAATATTAACTTTAGGACATAATATGGAAATGTTCCTTCTTGAAGAAAATTTCAAATCAATTTTATGCATCAGACACCAGACACGTGTTTCGGATATCAAATCCTCATAATGTTTTACTACGTGTAGGTCAATTTTACCTCCATTTCCTTCATACATTTAAATAATTGGTGTTTCTGTATCCCCGCATGTATGATTTTGTTATTTTAAAATTTCCAAAGGAATTTAAAAAAGAAAATTTAGATAAATGAAACAATGATAACGTATGATCGTTAGACATAGAGAACTAATTCAATCTACTGAATCGCCTCTAAAGGAAATTTGGAGCCGCGCACTCTTTGCATGCACAGCGTTTGCACAAATTTAAATTAAGAAAATAAAACTAGCATTTGAAAAACATTTGGATGTTTCTGAAAATCACTTCGGTATTCATTTAAGTACCACTGATTAGGATTTGCTATCCGGAACATGTGTCTGGTGCATTAAAATGATATTTTCTTCAGGAAGGTTATTATTATTGTTATTGTCTCCTATTCTTATCCGATTTTTTGTGTCTCGTTCGGCTGTTTTTACTATTGGGAATTTCCTCCCTTTCATTGTTTTGTTAAAATTATTTTTCAGAATTTATAGATATATTGATTGTGATTTTTGGATTTTGATTCTGGGATTTATGTATATATAACTGTCATCTTCTGATAATCAAAATCAAAATGAAACACGAATCTGATATATCAGTAGTTTCATATTGAAGCTGTCAATTCGTACAAAAATGGTTACATTAAAATCTTATAATTCCAGATGAGAACAGGACCATTTCATTTACTGTATCCACATCATCAAACTTACATAACCGCAACAACTGGAGGATCATCTACGACAAGGTTATCACGAACAAAGGTAATGCCTACAACAAAACTACAGGTATATTTACCTGTCCTGTGTCAGGTACATACGTCTTTACCTGGTCTACCATGGCTGGCAATGACAAACAAATTTGCAGTGCATCCATCTACCATAACGGCAGTAAAAAGATGGTGACATACAGTTCTGAAGGTAAAGGTGGATACCATGAGGTGGCCAGTAATACCATAGTGCTGTCACTGAAGCTGAACGACCAAGTGTGGATATGGCTAAAGTCAGGAGGGTACTGCTATGGCTATCCCAACACAGGTTTCTCCGGGTGGAAGTTATAAGGTATCAACAAAGACTGGAAAGTAATCTTTGTAGAAATGAAAATGAAATTATGGCTTTCATATGAATATTCATGATTGACCAAGTACATTTGTATTTTACAAGCTCGGAATTAAATATCATTTATCAAATTTCAGTTTGTTTCGTTGTTTATTTGTTTAAATTATAGCATATGACTTCATCGACTGATACAAAAACAACCATCAAAGATACGATTATAGAATTGAATAGCACCGAAATTAATACTCAGTCAGTAAAAATGGGTTCGAAATATTGAGATACATTCCTGTGTACATGATGGTCCCCACAATATGAGGGATGTTTAATATTTTATATCCTTTACTTATCAAAGTAATTTTAAATTGATACGCTAATATTTTACTTTGCTTGTGTAAACCCCTTTCGAAGGAATTATTTAAATTGTAGCTTGAGTTCTGGTCGGACATGCAATAGTTAAAACAGTTAATAATTCAATTTTACTGTCAAAGAGTAACACGAATAGCCAACATGACACTACAGCTATCAACATTCAGGTTCGTACAGCATAGACGAACAAGAATGCAGATTTTACGACCAGCACTAAATTTCATGTGTGAAAAAATGATGCTGTTGTACAAATTATATTGACTTCTTAATCAAATGAATCTGTCAATGACGTAGTACATCGAGATTTAAATACCCGAATGTGTATGTCTGGTCCATGCTGTAAATGTATCTGCTTTAAAATGATGCTAATGAATTGGAAGACGTTAAACATATACAATCTGTTGGCGGTAACAATGTATACCCCACTCCTTACTTTTATTAATAATTGATATTGTTTTTTCGAGGTTGACATCTGTTAGATTGATTCTAGGCAATGCTTTTGTTCTGAGAGCTAGTGTCTTTCGGATAAGCTTCTATAAATCAGGGATACATTTTTGACCGACTATAACCTCACTAAGGAAGTTATACAGTAGATACGGGGAACTCTTCATACACTATGATGTCCAATTGTCCAGAATTGTGGATATTCTGTCTTAGACCATTTAAACCATCCAACCATGGACTATTCTTATATATTCCGAAATGGCCATAATTGGATGTGACAATTCTACCGAATTGTAGCGACGGGTGTTGCAAGCAGGAGATGCTGACTCTTCCTGGGC
This sequence comes from Pinctada fucata, assembly GCA_028142955.1. NCBI lineage: Eukaryota > Metazoa > Mollusca > Bivalvia > Pterioida > Pteriidae > Pinctada > Pinctada fucata. The sequence continues at coordinate 10,191,404 of AP027108.1, forward strand.
ACCTGGTCTCACTCCCATATTGGGAGTCCGCTTCTTTTCATGTAGTGGAGGTTTTTTGTTTGTTTGCTTTGGTTCCTGTTTTATCCTGATTTTGTATGCCTGCGGTTTATGATTTTCTGAATTATCGACTTTGTACTGTGTATTGGGATATGTTCATTATCCATATTTGTAATGTCGAAAAAAAAATATATATGTTGACTACTTCATTATGTACACCTTGGTAACGGTATACATTTGAGTAAAAATATGGATACATTTGTACATCCGTCTTTACTAATACAATATAGTATCACTAATACAAATTACTCATAATCTGAAGAATATCCATGTACAACAAAGAACCATATTTGGCCAAAAGCTCACAGTGAGCTACTGTCGTACCGGTTGTCCGGAGACCGGCGTCCGTCCGTCGTCCGTCCATTAACTTTTCACATTTTCCACTTCTCCGAAACCGCTTGGAGGGTTTTGTTAAAACTATAGATATGCATGAAGTACTAAAGGTCATCTATCAAATTTATTCATTTCGGCCGGATCCCTTCGGGGGTGAATCAAGGACGGGGTCAAATAAGCCTCAATAGCCAAGAGAGACACAAAAGTAGAAAAACAACAACAATCTGTTTATAAATGGTTACCTATCAACAACTGCTGTTAATGTTCAGTAAATTTGAGGATTTTTTCTCACTTGTTTATATGTGCCACCAGATCAGTGAATCAAAGTCTAACACAAAACCCTAAAGCAGATTCCAAAAATCGCAATCAATAGGCTTGGAATTTATTGGAAAAAAATATGAAACAGTATGTTAAAATACCCGACAAGTACATGTCTGGTCATTGATTAATTCAAATTTATTTTTTCTTAAATGATGCTATAAATTTGAAGACGTGTAACATTTTTCACAAAAACTGAAAGAGTCGGACAAATAGACAATGACAATAGACATGTAACACGGCACCGTAGAAAAACGAAGGACAGATTTATCTAATGTATTCCTCAGAGTCCAGTGCTAGTACGTAGTGTATTGTGGGTGGCGCTGTTCTATAACGCTCTATTAATTAGATTCAAATATCAAATGAAGTGTGTTAAATAATCTGTAATACAAGTTACGGTATCTAACTAGTAAGTAGGAATTAAAAAAGTATATCAGCTAGCTTTTCTTTGATTAAATTTCTCTCGCTGTATTATTTTAAAAAAAAGGGGGTCGCACATTGGCCCCGGTATCTGAATTACATAAAAGAATTACCTAAATTTATTGTAAATGACGCTACCTTGAATAGATTAAATGAAGAAATAAATTGTACACTACAGTCAAAAATGCAATTTCATCGATGCCAAAACCTGTCAAACATAAAAATTACTTGTGGAATCTGTTGTCACAAACTGGAAACACTGACAGTGAACACTGAATTCTGCGACAACGACAAAAGAGTAAGAAGCATAGAAAAACAGTATCACAACAAACATGACAAAGAATACGATCTACCTTAAAAGTTCTGCAAAGAAGTTAAAGTGAATCCCCGATGGAGATGAGATCAGGTGCCCGAGGAGAGTAAGCATATCCTGTTTACAAGCAACACCCGTCACATAGGCCGTGCAGAAAAAGGTCATTCCGATAAATTGTTAAATGGTTATTACCTAAAATACCTTCCAACATGGAGTACAAGAAGAAGTTTTATATTTTTCATTGTATCGTCCAAAAACTCTTTTGCAGTGACGTTTGAAGTCAGTCGCTTACAAATGTTCACTTGAGTCATTAATTTTTTTTTTTTTTTTGGGGGGGGGGGGGGGTCTCCTTGCTTTCAGAACGAAGTTTTGCTCTGGAATAGCGAATCAATTTGCAATATGAATATACACCAAAGGCAGGGAACGCAGAAAGGGAAAGGGAAATTGTAAGTCGTCACGTTTGTCCTAATTATATTGAAGTATTTAAGAGCAATTCTCTGTAAGAACAGAAAAAAAAAAAAAAAAAAAAAAAAAAAATCAATGACACGTTGGCACGGCATGTCATAGATTCAAGCGATTTTTGGTTTGGAAGTTCAATATGGAGTTCTAAGATGAAAATTATCTTTCATATGTAGAAAAAGGGTGTCGTTGCCATGGTAACCATCTCTAAAGTTTGAAGCATTAGGAAATTTCATAAGACTTGGAGTGTTTGTGACCTTTGTTGCCATGGAAACAGATACATTTATGAATTGCAATAACCACATTTTTTTTTCTTTCAAACCTCTTTGTTATGAATATCTGAAATGTTTTTCACATTTTATCGCTATGCCTCTTGTATAAGGAGTCAAAAAGAGTGTCTAAATAAGGTTTTTAACTCTTCATTTTGTGGCTCAAAAGAGCCCCTATTTTGCTTGTTTTTGTGTATTTTTACAGTGTAAAATTTCGTAAAAGCAGAAGTTTTTGGATTTTTTGTTTTATATATTCAATATGCATAGTATCTTGAATACAAGAAAATGTAAAAAGTTGGCTGGGATCTTGTATCTTTTTTTGCTGGAAACTGCATTTAATATGGTAACCATGGCAACATTTAGGACAACGTTTTACTATGATGGGTATGTTATGAGTCTATTTTGAACTGTCCATTTATGATATGAAAACAAAATCTCGTTCATATATCTACTGGAGACAAATCAATGTAGATATGACCTTGATACTTGTTCAAGGTCATGCATTGTATTTTCAAGGTCACTGAATTGTAATTTAGCAGATTTTACCAAAATTGTGATTTTTCGTAGAAAAAAAAGGATCAAAATTAGAATAAGCCTTTTGAGACAAATAAAACGGCTATTATGCAACAAAATAATGGGTATTATAATTATTTCTTAGGATAACTTCAAGAGTTCTATCAACTCTTTTACCTTCTGAAATTGAGGGGTGGATATCAAAAACAGAGAGCATGAAATTTAAAATTCTTAGTTTTTTCGCTTTAACAAAAATATTATACTTGAATACAAAAAGTCAACAAAATCGGGGAATTTCTTTTTAATTCCATCATTTTTCAAAATTGAATGAGTTATTGGAAAATTCAAAAAGCAAATATTACAAATTTATGACAAAAAATTGAAAAAATCATATAAATATCGAATTTTTTAGTCTAAGTTAAGAAATGACCTTGAATTTCAAGTCAATGACCTTGGGAATTTTCAATAATATAAAATCAAATGAAAGAGTCTTATCACTTCATTATTATATTTTCATGGTCATAAGTAGTATTTATTAGGAGTAAAATCAATTTTGAAAGGTACTATATTCCAGCCTTAATGCTTAAAGTTGCCATAGCAACGGTTTTTTATGTCAAAATTGAGATAAAGAGCTCAAAGATCCCAAATTCGATTTTCTTTCATTATCATGATAATAGTAGATTGAAATATTATTATTATATTATTATATATTCTCTGGCGTTCATTGCAAAAAAAAAATTTTTTTTTTGCAATGAACGCCAGAGAAGCAAGGATGGATTTTACGTAGAATTATTATAGATCGTCGTTTTTTTACACTTGATAAAGGCCAAGGGGCCGAAAATTTGTGTATTTGAGTGTTTGTGTTTTTATCATGATTATATTTTTCAGGGACATAACTTTTCATAATAACTCATCATAGGTCTCGAAGAGGTCTTCTTTTAGTGACAATTGACACTGAAAACGGTAAAAATCACATAAAAATGACCCCTAGGTTTACCTTTATTTTTTACTTGAATTTTACTTATTTTGGCTGGGCACAGTAAGCGTCCTGTAATATCTATCATAAAACTGAATGCATTTTGCAAGAAAGGAGGTAACGATGGCCAAAAGGTACGAAAATGAAATATCTGCTACGCTACAATGGTATCCATGGCAACGAATTATCTAAAAGTAGGTCACTTCACATTCTTTAAAGTAGCACAAAAAGACTTATCTCGTTGCCATGGCAACCGGAACTCACATTTACCGGGAACCTTAATTTTTGCAAGTAGGACATGATATATACCCAATATGCATGAAAATTCATGACATGCCGTGGCGCCAAAATTTTGGTGGTAACAGAGAATTGGTCTTTTAAAAATGTTAACTATGCGTTTCTCTCACGACAACCGCTGTAACCACTAAAATTCACGATGAACGTGTTTTTTCTCACAATTGGCGGCATAAAATCAAATACTGGTTGGTAGTCATAAAAAAATGTTTTAAAATGACCCCAAATATCAGTGTAAATTATTTTGGATGTATTATACTGATGGTTTTATACTGATTGTGAAAGTTAACGCAAAAAATACAGAAAGACGAAGCAGATCTGGGGGATATGATGCTACAGGGCCCACTTTTCAGAAATTTCGAGAAAATTTTGTGAACAGAAATCGTCGAATGCGTTTGAATGAACGATCAACCGATGTTTATACACCTTTGTGTAACTGTTCACTGGGCACTGAAAACATAATGAATATAAAAAAAAGTATACGAGCAATTTTAGGGGGAGAAGTTGAAAATGTTAAAAATGACCATCCCCTTCCTTTTTTGCAGTTAAAAAATCATATTATAGAATGAACAAAAAACAACTTTTCAGTACAATTCTTTCAGATTAGCATTCCTCTATAGTTTTTTATTGCTAAAATGAACTGAATTCGGGCAGCAAACTTAGCCAGGAGAAAAAAAGAATAAAAGAAATATCAATTTTTAACTAAAATAACTACAAAAACGCGTTATTGAATAACGCATCCTTTCTGATCGCTCTTGAAGATGCAATTAATTTTTCAATCCATGCGGAAGTTCTGGAGAAGATTTTTTGAGAGGGATACCATCTTATAATTGGGACTATTTTACCCCGCCCTGGATCCACCTCGAAGGGATCGGGCCGAAATGAACAAACTTGGTAGAGGACCTTTATGCCTTGTTCACACGAATGCGCATTAAATCTAATTCGCATTAGATTTGAAGCGCATTATTTTAATGTTCACACGGCAAATTCTAATGCGCATTAGATTTTGGTGCAATTGCACTGATAGCCATCATTTTCAAATCATAAAGGGTAGAATTTATGCCAACTCATTGTATTTTTCATATACATATATATTATGTCACTTTGATTTTGATCATATATATTACTTCACGCATACCAATAGACGATTTTCACATTACCGCAGTTGACTTGTTTTTTACACATCTGAAGACCCGACATGACAAAATTTGACGTAACTTTTAACTGTGACGTCGTATCTGAATTATGACGTCATAATTAGAAATAACGTCAAAAGTAATGATGTCGGGTCTTGGAGTGTCTAAAATGCAAGTCTAACGGTAATATTTAGGTCTATTAAGTTTCATCAAAATACTCCAAGCGGTATTGGAGAAGAGGTAAAAAAGAGATGTTTACTGACTAGGTAAAATCCATCTTTGCTTCATTTCAACAAGGACGTGTATAATCTTTTTGTATACGTCCCTATTTACTGTAAAAACAAGTTGGTACTAGTAGCTAGTCATTCTACTAGTCTTCTCAAGGGCGGATTTAGGGGGGTTTGGGGGGGGGGGTTCGGGAACCCCCCCCCCGGTTTCCATTTTTTTTTTTTTTTGATAACATTAGCACTCGAAAATAAAACCTGCAAACTGAGGAATAAAAAAATTGCTTAATGTCCACCAGAATTCACTATTTTGAAACAAATTTACAAAAATTTTCTGATACATTCTATCGCATATCGATTCGATACCGTATCAATTGGCGTATTTGTGGATTCGTACAGACAATCGAGAAGTTTTTATAATGTACGTCGCAGAGGGGATTTTCTGTTTATTTTATTCTCGAATATTAACATTAATGTAACAAGTACTATAATATGAACATGTTCAAATTATTTGCAAATCACGTGTGTCAAACAATCAATGCATTTGGTACTGGGATCGAAACCTACACGTTTCTGTCCTCAAATACCCGGTTTGAGAATTTTTGTCTGTCAAGAGATTTTTGGAGATGGGGTCCAGCTTTGGCCCATTTCTAATTGAAATGGGTCTAAAATGCATGAAAGGGCTTTGAAACCTAAAATTTCGGCTCGCTTCGCTCGCCAGTTACAAATACAAAACTATTTTTTTCTGCAAAATTCTTTAATTATTATCAATTGTTCATACTAAGTAATTCTATATAATTGTCTTGGGTCTCAGGAACTCATATTTTCAACAGTCCCTTACTTCATAGGATGTAACCTCCTTCATCTTTTTCAAGGTTTTGTCATTTTAAGATGTCTGATTATTTGGAAAATGACACATCTCTTATCTATTTATTCTCATGAAATTCCCTCCGTTCGCCGATATAAGGAGTGAAATATTCAATGTTATAAATAATCATCTCGATCGAATCAAGACAAATTAATATTTCATATCTAAAAAAAATCCTCGCTCGCTACGCTCGCCAATTCAAGTCCCATCATGTGCACCGATATATATGTACATGTACCTACAAGCGCGGATCCAGAAGGGGGGTCGGGGGGGGGGGGGGGGGGGGGGTCCGGAACCCCCCCCCCCCCTGGAATTTTCGAAGCATAGCTAATTTTTTTCTAATTGATGTATATATTTCAAGAGATTAAGTCCCAATTCCCCTTTTGTTGTCATAATATTTGAAAAATATATCATAAGAAATCTATATTGCCGCCAGCTTTTCAACAATTTTCTCCGGCTCGCTTCCGCTCGCCAGAATTTATTACATACATGTACGTTATTTTCAAATGATGCTGCGCTTTCCTATTGTCTTTTTCTGACTTTAAATTTTGAGAAAATTTCAAGTGAGAACTCACTTGAAATTTTCTCAAAATTTAAAGTCAGAAAAAGACACTATAGACAACACATATATACATTAAACCTAAGTCAATAAACAAGCGCACTATGAAAACGAAAAGAAACTGGAAAAGACACGAATAGTGAATTTTATTCCAATTCTCTGGAAAAAAAATTTCGCTGGCTCGCTGTCGCTCGCCATTAGCTGTATTTACATATTAGAACTGACAATCAATATTCAAGTTCTATGATGTGAAAATTCAAGCTTTTTGTTCGCCATTGCTCTTGCTCTCCAGTTACCTGTCTTATTAATAATTAGAAACAGAACTGAAAAAAAAAACGTTTATTTTCTTGCGGATGTTTTTTTTTTTTTTTTTTTTTTTTTTTGCTCTTCAAAAAATTCGGACTTTAGGACCCCCCCTGAAAAAAATTTCTGGATCCGCCCATGACCTACATGATAGGTAGACTTCCTTAAATTTTGGACCCCCTCTGACCAAAAATACTGTATCTGCGCATGATACAACGATCGCTAACAAAGTGCGAGCGGTCGATTGGAAAGACTTTATGTGGACGTACATATTTAAGTATTTAGGGAATGTCATGTTCACATCTCAAGTTTTCTTCATCTTAGATACGGTTCATCGTCTGCTGACATCGAATCATATGCGTTATTCCATCTAAATTCAGCTCAAATACGCTCCATAGGTCAGCAATTTGCTTCATTTTTTTCAAAATTCAAGGGGATGGGTAACATATATTTCCATACTGTCCCCACTTGACCGTTCGGGCCTCGCAAGTCATCCCCCCAAAAAGTGTCTGTGCCCCCGGACAGCTGAAGTTCTTGGTCCAACCCTTCTTTAATTATAGACGTCCACATCGAAAACACCCTGGTTACGCCCCTGCAGGCAGTAAAGGAGAAATTATTTCATTTAGAAATCTTTATTAATAACATAAATTGAGTGGAAAAAATAGTCTGAATATTCGAGAAGGTAAGGAGAAAATGTGCTCCAGAATGCACCATTTTATTCCATTTTTTCAAAAATTTTCCGGGGGAAGCCCCCCGGACCCCCACCTACAGGAGGGGGCTACCCCCTCCCGTACCCTCCCCCGCTCGGCACTTCGTGCCTCGATCGACCCTTTGGGTCGATACAAAACCCCCCCGCTTGCCACTCTGGATCCGCCACTGCTTCTACTTTCTTACACTGGGGGCCGAGATATAGTGACCGCCAAATGTGTCCACTGTCAAATATTTGAAAAACAAATTAAAATTGCATGTAATCGCCATGGATTTGTGTGAATCGGGAATTCGTGTTCCGTATTTATTCCGATTAGATGTTTTCTATTATACCGTACCGCTTTCTCATGCAGAACTCCTCGGCTTTTACCATATTCCGGTGGTACCTATTTCTAGTACTCCGACGCGGACTCCGACTTCAAAATGTCCGACTTCAAACATGTTTTTGCATAATTCTTAGTTGCTTTATTTCATTGACTGTAATTACCTGGTTGATTTTATTGCCACATATATTATGAAGATTCTCATATATGACAAATGCTGATAAAATATTTATTCTGTTATAAATTAGCCGACCGACTTCCCCTAGCACCCTAAAACTAGTACTTGACCGACGCCGACGCGGACTTCCAAGTAAGCTGTACTGTACAATATATGTTTTGTATATCTTTTTTTTTTTACCAATATCAGCTGATTCCGACAAATACTAGTGATTAATCTTTCTTCAAATTCTTCCATATTTGACACGTACATCTTGAAATCGTTGTGATAATACCCAATATGGTGACCACAGGCTGCCGATGTTTATCTATTAAAAATTATAAACCAACCTTTTTATTGTTTTTATCATACGTACAGGGAAAGAGGAAAAGGTATTTTACAGAAATCGGGGCGAAAAATTTAACCTAAAAATGTTGACATGTTTTTTTACCTGCTGAATCGTTTATTTTAGTTTTCATATGGAAATCCAGGCATCGTTCGATTCGTTTACACTTCAGCTATTTGCTTCTATAACGCACAAGTCGAAATAATGTCACTAGAAGACACAGCACGGCCGTTTTCCTGCTCCCTTACCGAACCTCGACCTACTTCACCTCTGCCATTGTCGTTTAAATCACGTGATCGCTAATGACGTGTGCAACTCCGGGCTGAAGAAACAGAAATAAAATATAATAAATATAAAAACGTCAAAATAAAATGGAACGTTTTGCAAAATTTTGTTTGCCTTATTTTTTAGATTAGACTTATGCTACTTCATTATTTTTAAAGCATTTATAAGCTTTGAATACATCGTAAGGTTTGGAGGTGTGTCTTATGACGTCACGCACACATTTCTGTTATTAGCGATCACGTGATTTAAACGACAATGGCAGAGGTGAAGTAGGTCGAGGTTCGGTAAGGGAGCAGGAAAACGGCCGTACTGTGTCTTCTAGCGACATTATTTCGACTTGTGCGTTATAGAAGCAAATAGCTGAAGTGTAAACGAATCGAACGATGCCTGGATTTCCATATGAAAACTAAAACAAACGATTCAGCAGGTAAAAAAACATGTCAACATTTTTAGGTTAAATTTTTCGCCCCGATTTCTGTAAAATACCTTTTCCTCTTTCCCTGTACGTATGATAAAAAACAACAAAAGGTTGGTTTATATTTTTTTAATAGATAAACATCGGCAGCCTGTGATGGTGACCGACATTGTCTAGATTCAGTAATTTACTTGACCGACGCGTACTCGGACTTCTAAACAGGCTGATCGAGTCGGACACCTAATTTTAATTAAGTAGTACTTGACCGACGCGGACTTCAATACAGACCGATTCGAATGTTGACTTCAAAACTGATTTTAATTGTATGCATGTGTATAATCTTCTTTCAAGAACGCGGACCTCTGAATATGAAGTTTGAATACTTGACCGACTCCAACACCTACTTCAGATTTATACATGTACCGACTTGGACAGGCCGACTTCAGATTTATACCGACTCGGACACGCCGACTTCAGAGTTAGACCGACTCGGGTTCACCGACTTCAGAGTTAAACCGACTCGAGCATGCCGACTTCAGAGACTTCAGAGTAAGACCGACTCGGGCACGCCGACTTCAGAGTTAGACCGACTCGGGCACGCCGACTTTGACCGACTCCGGCACGCCCACTTGAGAGTTAGACCGACTCGGGCATACCGACTGCAGAGTTAGACCGACTCGGGCATGCCGACTTCAGAGTTGGACCGACTCGGACACCGACTTCAGAGTTAGATCGACTCGAACACGCCGACTTCAGAGTTAGACCGACTCGGACACGCCGACTTCAGAAGTAGACCGACTCGGACGCCGACTTCAGAGGTAGACCGACTCGGACGCCGACTTGAGTATTAGACCGACTTCAGGGATGCCGAGTTCAAAATAGAACTTGACTACCTCCGACGCCGACTTGAATGATTAGGAAATGTTATCATGAGCACTTAATAATGATTTGACCCACTTGGACACCCACTTTGAACAAGCTACTCTGATGGAGAATAAACAATACGAGTCGGATACAGACTCTGAGCAAAATCAAAGCTATCTAGTGAACTGTAGTTGACCTTGACCTTTACTGTTTTCAAGTTCATTTCTGTGTATTTTTTATGTTGTTCTTTGTTTATGTTGTTCAACCGCGTACACATCATTTTGCCAAAAATATAAATGAAGAAATAAACAAATAAAAATAATCAAAGTAGAAAGCAATCTCATTAAAACTCGTTCAATCACACTCCTATTTTTAGTTTTGTCGCAACGAAACCAAAAATAGGAGTTTTAATGAGAGTGAGTAGAAAGAAAGAAGGAAAAACAGAGGAAATTTGGCATTGTGAATGGGCCGAAATTTGGCCCAAAAACAAGGGGGAAAACCCACTATATAATGGGGATTTTACTCTGCTCAGGCTATAGAAAAGCTACATTTGGATTTCTGTAAGAAGATTCTTAGAGATAAAAAGTCGACAACTATTATGATGGTTTACTCGGAATTAGGTATAGGAACCCTTTATTGATTAGGAGAAAATTGAAAATAATCAAATACTGGTTGAAACTATTAAAAATAGTGAGGAAATTGTCAACCAAATTCTCTCTATGAAGATTTATTTGACAAATGTGATCGTCGTTGATACAAAGTATACTTGATTTTTTTTACGTGCACTTAGGCCATTTCTTTGTTATTTTCTGTTTTGCGTCCTCGTGCTGGTGGTTTTGTGCCAAAAGTCATAAAACAAAATCAAAATTAAAATAATTAAATCTTTTGCAAATCAAATGCATTTTCTACACAATATTAAAGAGGAATTGTTCAGTTTTTGTATTTCATGTAAAAATGTATACTAGTAAGTACTGCTATAATTCAAGACATTGCATTATTTATAATTCATTTGTTGTCTAAAATCTGTCAATAACCAAATGAAAACAGTTTCTGTATGATTTCACATAGTCACATTATATGAAATTGCAACTTTGTTTTTAATGCTTGTTTGTTTTTCTCCCTGGCTGGCTGGTAAGTTTCTCAATTTCAAAAGGACGCAAAACAGAATAAAAACAAGAAATGGCCTTATTTGAACAGATTGACACTTTTATTTTCTAACTACATGTAGTTGATATTCAATGTACAAGTTATATTTCATTATGAGTGACTCAGATTTTATTATTTTTTAGACGGTTAAATTGCAAGCGCGGATCCAGAGGGGGGAGGGGGGGTCCGGACCCCTGGAATTTTCAAAACATAATTTTTTTATTATTAATATACATATTTCAAAAGATTAAGTCCCAATTCCCCTTTTGTTGTCATAATTTTTGAAAAATATATCATGAATTTGTATTAGAAATCTTTCATTTTGATAATATTTTGCCGTTAGCATTTAAAATTTGTTCTCTGGCTCGCTGCCGCTCGCCAGACTTTGTTACAAATGTACATACATGTACGTTGTTTTTCAAATGATGCTGCGCTTTCCTATAAACAAGGGCACTAAGAAGACGAAAAGAAACTGAAAAAGTCACGAATAGTGGATTTTATTTCAATTCTCGGAAAAAAAATCGCTGGCTCGCTATCGCTCGCCATTTGTTGTAATCACATAATAGAACTGATAATCAAGTACTATGATGTGAAAATTCAAGATTTAAAGCTTTCTGCTCGCCGTTACTTTCCAGTCACCTGTTTTAATAATAAGATACAGAACTAACATCATCAATCAATAACTATTTTCTTGAGTTTACGTTGTGCCCGTGCTTACTTAACTGGGAACCCTGTATGGAAGTGCAAGCCCGATCTGGCGAGGGGGGGGGGGGGGGGGGGCAGAGGGTCCAGGGCAGAGCTCTCGTAGGAGGTTTTCTCAATATCTGTAATGTCAAAAGCCACAAATTTTCAATAAAATCAGACCACTGGGACTCGTTCTTGAGCTAGTATTTCACATTGAGAACATGAATTTCACAGTGTTAATAAAATTCATTGAGGAGGTGCAATTCATTATCTAATTCCCTGGAATTTTATTCAATAATATCATATTTCAAACGCGGATCTAAAAGGCAGTACCCTCTCTCCAGAAGCAAAATTAAAAAAAAAATGCTGATTTTCCCTGTTTTTACGTTTATTTCTTAATAGCTTAAGAGCTGCTTGACCCCCAGACAGCTTACTACCCCATCTCCCCTCAATAGAAATTCGATTCACCCCCTTAAAGCCTCCTACCCTCTTTCTTTCATTTCTTTCATAGCTTGAAACTCCCCATCCCCCCATTTTCTTCTGTAATCATTCTCTCATCCGACTTTTTATCTGAATTTTTTTTTTCAAACCTATTTTATTTTCATTGTTTTTCTTATATATATATTTTTTCATTTATTTTTTTTTTCTTTTTAAAATATACAAGCCTTGGCTCATTGGCTTACATGGCAGCTACGCGCCTACCTAGGGTTCGTTGCTTGTGTCTGCAGCAGTCACCTCACCTCCTGATCACAATTATTCTAATTATTCGTGGACTGGTAAGCATATATTTGGAATGTAAACGTCTTCAAATTGAATAGCATCATTTAAGAACAAATAAATTGGCAACGTGGACCAGACATGCACGTTTCGGGTACTTAACCCTCATCAGTGATCCTAAATCCTAAATCTAAACAATGTAATATACCAAAAAAGTATGAAAGTTACTATGTCGAAAAAGGGTACCGAAAGACGTAGCAGGATGGGTGGGATATGATGCTACAGGACCCACTGTTTAGAAATTTCAAGAAATTTTGATAACAGAAATTTAGATTGCGTTGAAGAAACGATCAATCGAAATTGATCGAACTTGGCTACATGTGCCCTCGGGGACTCTTGGTCCACCAGCAGCAACTCAGACATCTTTTTCCGTCCTTTGATTTCATCACAACCCCCTCCCCTTTAAGAGATAAGCAAAATACAAATATAGGACTGAAAATATGCATTACACCTTCCAAATTAAATTTGTGTCGCTCTCAATCATGTTATCCAACCCCAACCCCCCACCCCAATGTCCCTTCGTCGTTTCGAATATATTTAGATTGATCTAACCCCCCCCCCCCCCCCAAAAAAACCCCAAACATTTCCTTCGAGAATCTTATGGGCAAAGACGGATAACTCTTATGTATAATTTGAAGTCCGCGTACTAGTTCGAAGTACTAGTTTTAGGGTCCAGAAGTCCGAGTCGGTACCGAAATAGTACACAAGATCGGTTTCTATTCAGTAAACTACGGTGCAGACGAAGACGTTATGCAAAGGTATGAATATTTAGAGAGATTCGTTTTTATATATTGTAAAGCAGACATGATATTGAAGAATAAAGATTACGAGTCCGCCGAAGTCGGACATTTTAAAGTCGGAGTCCGCGTCGGAGTACCAAAAATAGGCACTACCCCATATTCCCCGTCTGTCATCAAACGTGGCATGAGAAAGTAGAAGATGCAGAGGAAATCTATCTACCAACTTGTTTTCATAGTATTTACGGTAAATTTTAGAAGGTTTACAAGAATTTAGACTAGATTGCAAAAACAATTGATTAAATTGCATGAGTGTTATCCGTCAGATTCTGTGAATTTGCAAAATATGAATGCGAAAAAAAAGGGGGGGGGGGGTTACTGACATGACTAGATGTTTGGAATGACAACAAACAAAATAGGAATAGCTGTATGTATGTTCTTATTTAAAAAAGAAGAATTTAGAATTTTTAACCCATTTTGTTCGATTTTTCAATGAGATGTCAAATTGGGAAAAATGCTCAACATGCTCAATAAACAGATAAATACCATGGATATGCAATATTGCAACTACTGCGTATGCAGCATGTCTGTTCTGATTTGCATTTAGTCACCTACCTAAACCATCGTTCAACATTTGGGCAACTTTTCTGCCCAAGTAAATTGATGACGTCAAAACAATTGAGAGCAATCAAAGAAGGCAGTGGCTCTGGATATGAACGTTCGTATCTTAGACCTATGTCTTGGCGTACGAACATGTTTCAGATTGGTCTGTAACTGTCATGTGACTCGGGTCATGTGTCCATAACAAAATTAAAAGTTGATTTATGTAACCATATCAAGGTATACAAGTTTATGAGTTTTGAGACGATAACAAATATGTACATGTAGATGCAACTCCGTGCTTTTTACTTAATTAACTTTGCAGAATATGTCCAAAAAAAAAACAAAAAACAAAAATACAATTTGAACACAAGATGCCTTGAAAAAAAACGAACCAAATTGAAATATATATGCAGTAGCTCACTACGATTTGTGTTCGTACGCCGAGACATAGGTCTAAAGATACGAACGTTCGTATCCGGTGCCACTACCATCAAAGAATGTGCGAAAAGACTCCTATTAATCTTGGTTAGAAGTATTTGCGATCTTCTGTACAGGATTCATGATATTGGGAAAAAAGATTCTATTTTGCATTGGGGCTGGGGCAGGATATATATACATTGGGCCCCAAATTTGGCAGATCGAGAGCCCTGGGTGGGAAGGGAGCTGTTAGTCTGACAAGTTGACCCATGCAAGGCAGCGCTCCAAGTACACATTGTGTATGAAGCCACCAGGATCAACGTGCACACACCTGATAGATATACATGGCTCTCATACCACTTTTTGGGACTGAAGTCGGGGCCTTTGAAATTGGGAAAAACAGCGGTGTTTTCTCAAAAATTGGGAAAAAATTAAGTTCAAAGGATTTTACTTCTCAATCATTTTAATCTTGTTAATAGTGGAAAAGTGAGTTTAACATAAATTTACTCTAAAATCCAGCATGCAGTCCTAAATCACTTGATATATAGCATTTTGAACTATAGTTTCTTTTCTAATTTTCTATGAGGTTTCAAATTGGGTAATATTGGACAATATATCGGGAAAAAAATATACTGTTTTGCATATGGAATCAGGCCGATAGAGAGCTATATGATATATAACACTATATATTTTATATCATATTATGAATTGTGTTATACATCAGTCAGGGGCCCAACTTATATGAGTAATAACTTCTTGAAGTTAATTAACTTGCATCAGTAATAACTTATACAAGTTATGTTCATGAGTTTATAACTTGTATAAGTTACAAATAAAAAAGCAGATTTTCCTCAGAATTTCTCCAATAACTTAAACAAGTTATAACAGTGTTTTTGATTTAAACATGTTTAATATTCAAAGCATTGTGATTCATTGTTAATATTCACATTCAGAAGATGCATCTAGGCAGTGGCGGATTCAGGGGGGTGCGGAGGGGGCGCCCGCCCCCCCGGCAATGACCCAAAATTTTTCAAAAACAGGTATATTTTTGCCCATTTTCAGTCAAAATCGGCAAAATTCGCCCCTTGATCCCCCGGCAAAGGGGGCGCTGGATCCGCCACTGCTAGGTCTTCACTATGTTTCTGACCTAATTTTCTAGGGAATTAGATTGTCTGTTGCTGGTAAATAGGATTTAATTACAGAAATATTCCCCCGAGTACCCTATTTTTGAGAGCCTTGCGCCAGACTTCCAGAGCATGCGCTGGATAGTGAGATATACCAGGAGGTTGTCCAATTTAATATCTATTAAGTGACAAATGCTCAGTTCATAAGAAAAATGCTCAGAGGAGATATTGAGGTTCAAAGTTTGCTGTTATAATTTGTTTAAGTTATATATACTAAAATCCAGTTACTTGGGCAAGTTATAACTTTTTTAAGTTGGACCCCTGACTGTACATCATATCTTAATCAGTTAATGTTATGTCATGCTACCGGTACTACCAAAGTCTTTCCCAATAGCATCAGTCCGTTGGTCCTGACAGGCAAAATTACGTTCTGACCAGTGCTTTCCTGTCGATAGTCGGTCCAAATGACTGGTGCCTTCTGGCAAGTTTATTCATTTATCATTATATAATCAAATGATCATAATTTTCAGTTTCTTGTGAGTAATTGATCACTCTCTTGTAAATATTTCATGATCATAATTTCAATTTCTTTGTTTTAAAGCATTTACAAGAATGTAATTGTCAAGTATCCAGAGATTTTTCGTGCCTGGGTATGTGTATTTAGCGTAATTTTTTTTCAAACAGACAGTTTTTGTTTCGGACCTATATGTTTCTTTAACACATAGGTACGAATTACTTACAAAAGCTAAAAGTTTTTGGGAAAGACTGCTACCACTCCAACATGAAGCCAAACAAGGTAGAAACCTGATGGAGGATGTAAAACACGATATTGTTATAATATGTTATGTTGTATTATATATCATATATTTATGTCATATGTTATAGGTGCTCCTGCCTCTCCATCATGGAGCCAAACAAGGTAGACACCTGATGGAGGATGTAAAAACACTATATTGTATAACATGTATAATATGTTGTATTATATATCATATATTTATGTCATATGTTATAGGTGCTCCTGCCTCTCCATCATGGAGCCAAACAAGGTAGAAACCTGATGGAGGATGTAAAAACACTATATTGTATAATATGTTGTATTATATATCATATATTTATGTTATATGCTATAGGTGCTCCTGCCTCTCCATCATGGAGCCAAACAAGGTAGACACCTGATGGAGGACGTAAAACAGTATATTGTATAATATGTTGTATTATATATCATATATTTATGTTATATGTTATAGGTGCTCCTGCCTCTCCATCATGGAGCCAAACAAGGTAGACACCTGATGGAGGATGTAAAACACTATATTGTATAATATGTTGTATTATATATCATATATTTATGTTATATGCTATAGGTGCTCCTGCCTCTCCATCATGGAGCCAAACAAGGTAGACACCTGATGGAGGACGTAAAACAGTATATTGTATAACATGTATAATATGTTGTATTATATATCATATATTTATGTCATATGTTATAGGTGCTCCTGCCTCTCCATCATGGAGCCAAACAAGGTAGACACCTGATGGAGGATGTAAAAACACTATATTGTATAACATGTATAATATGTTGTATTATATATCATATATTTATGTTATATGTTATAGGTGCTCCTGCCTCTCCATCATGGAGCCAAACAAGGTAGAAACCTGATGGAGGATGTTAAACACTATATTGTATAATATGTTGTATTATATATCATATATTTATGTTATATGCTATAGGTGCTCCTGTCTCTCCATCATGGAGCCAAACAAGGTAGACACCTGATGGAGAATGTAAAACACTATATTGTATAATATGTTGTATTATATATTTATGTTATATGTTATAGGTGCTCCTGTCTCTCCATCATGGAGCCAAACAAGGTAGACACCTGATGGAGAATGTAAAACACTATATTGTATAATATGTTGTATTATATATTTATGTTATATGTTATAGGTGCTCCTGTCTCTCCATCATGGAGCCAAACAAGGTAGACACCTGATGGAGGATGTAAAACACTATATTGTATAATATGTTATGTTGTATTATATATCATATATTTATGTCATATGTTATAGGTGCTCCTGTCTCTCCATCATGGAGCCAAACAAGGTAGACACCTGATGGAGGATGTAAAAACACTATATTGTATAATATGTTGTATTATATATCATATATTTATAGATTATATGTTACAGGTGCTCCTGCCTCTCCATCATGGAGCCAAACAAGGTAGAAATCTGATGGAGGATGTAAAACACTATATTGTATAATATGTTGTATTATATATTTATGTTATATGTTATAGGTGCTCCTGTCTCTCCATCATGGAGCCAAACAAGGTAGACACCTGATGGAGGATGTAAAAACACTATATTGTATAATATGTTGTATTATATATCATATATTTATAGATTATATGTTACAGGTGCTCCTGCCTCTCCATCATGGAGCCAAACAAGGTAGAAATCTGATGGAGGATGTAAAACACTATATTGTATAATATGTTGTATTATATATTTATGTTATATGTTATAGGTGCTCCTGTCTCTCCATCATGGAGCCAAACAAGGTAGACACCTGATGGAGGATGTAAAAACACTATATTGTATAATATGTTGTATTATATATCATATATTTATAGATTATATGTTACAGGTGCTCCTGCCTCTCCATCATGGAGCCAAACAAGGTAGAAATCTGATGGAGGACGTAAAACACTGTATTGTATAATATGTTGTATCATATATCATATATTTATAGATTATATGTTACAGGTGCTCCTACCTCTCCATCATGGAGCCAAACAAGGTAGAAATCTGATCGAAGATGTGGAGGATCCAAAGGTGTTTAAGAAGCTGATAAGGACCAAGACCAATCTGCTGGCAATATTTGCTAAGAATGGCAAGTACGATTGAAGTATAACGAATAGGGAGCTTAGAAATGTAAGTCACTTGAACGGTCTCCTCGGCAGACTAGCTTTATCTGGAGTGTGGTCAAGTGTGCTAGGCTCCAGATCCCTCAATAGCTCCCCAATCAATTCAAGTTACAGAAGACCTACAATTTTTTGTTGCACTCTGTTTATACCTTAACACATGTACGTGTTCTCATTAGTTTTTGTCTTGAAAAAATACAGTTGTGTCTTATTGTAGTGTATGAAATGACAGACATTATTCATAATAATTACCGATACTTTGTAGATAAAGCAGCCTCTAAGTACAACTCTATATTTGCCGATGTTGCTTTAGAGATGAAAGGGAAAGCAACTCTAGCTTATATTGATTGCAGGTTTGTACAAGATTTATTTAGGATTAGCATTGTTCATGAAGGATAGCAGTGTATGTGAAACGCATTGAACCGCCTAGCATTGTTCATGAAGGATAGCAGTGTATGTGAAACGCATTGAACCGCCAAACCTGTCTGGTCCAATTTACATATTCAACAATTTCTATCCAAATGTCCGACGTAGATTCACAGATGTGTGATGCATTAACCTAGACTGCAGAAGGCTTTAGACATAATCTTCATAAGCCTGATGCAATAGAAGATTTTCACATTTTTGACGTCGTAGCAGTTTTATGATGTCACAGTTAGAAATAACATAAAAAGTAGCGATGTCATGTCTTTGTGTGTTTAAAATGCAAGGCTAGTGGTAAAATGAAGAAGGTTAAACTTTATTTAGTTTTATAGATGACAGTCTCAAGATTTTGAGAGACTGTGAACAATTGAAAAATTTTCATACTACACAGATTTTTATTTGAGGATTTGATATTTCCCACATAGGGTGTTCAAGAATACATGTTTTATTTAATGTTGGAATACCCAAGACTTAGATTTATGTTTTGGGATATAAATGTTTTATAAGTTTGATCATTTTGATTTTAAATTAGACAACAGTTGACTGCTTATAATCAAAGATTTTATTTTTGATGTTTTTCAGTGAAGCCAAGAAGCTATGTAAGAACTGGAAAGTCAATCCCTCTACAGTGGATCTTAAACATTACAAGTATGAATCAAATATATAGTATTAAATGTATTGTCATTTCTGACAAGCACTGTGTACTGTGTTGAATCTAGAATCATTTTTAGCTCACCTCGACGAAGTTGAGTGAGCTTATGCTATAACCCCACGCGTCCGCGTCCGCGTCCTCGTCCGCGTCCGCGTCCGCGTCCGGTTAAGAAGTTTGGGGTAGCTCAGTATCTGACAAAGTACTAATGCTACAGTAACCAAACTGGCACAAGTGATTCATCTTTGGATGCTGAGGTGAACTCATGCATCGTATGCAGCATCTGACCTACATTTTCCGCTTGAGTGACTTGGTTAAGAAGTTTGGGGTAGCTCAGTATCTGACAAAGTACTGATGCTACAGTAACCAAACTTGCACAAGTGATTCATCTTTGGATGCTGAGGTGAACCCATGCATCGGATGCAGCATCTGACCTACATTTTCCGCTTGAGTGACTTGGTTAAGAAGTTTGGGGTAGCTCAGTATCTGACAAAGTACTGATGCTACAGTAACCAAACTTGCACAAGTGATTCATCTTTGGATGCTGAGGTGAACCCATGCATCGGATGCAGCATCTGACCTACATTTTCCGCTTGAGTGACTTGGTTAAGAAGTTTGGGGTAGCTCAGTATCTGACAAAGTACTGATGCTACAGTAACTAAACTTGCACAAGTGATTCATCTTTGGATGCTGAGGTGAACCCATGCATCGGATGCAGCATCTGACCTACATTTTCCGCTTGAGTGACTTGGTTAAGAAGTTTGGGGTAGCTCAGTATCTGACAAAGTACTGATGCTACAGTAACCAAACTTGCATAAGTGATTCATCTTTGGATGCTGAGGTGAACCCATGCACCGGATGCAGCATCTGACCTGCATTTTACGCTTGAGTGATTTGGATAAGAAGTTTGGGGTAGCTCAGTATCTAACAAAGTACTAATGCTACAGTAACCAAACTTGCACAAGTGATTCATCTTTGGATGCCGAGATGGACCCATGCATCGGATGCAGCATCTGACCTACTTTTTCCACTTGAGTGATTTCGCTTTTAAAAGCCAATATTGAGCAAAGTATAAGTGATACATGTACCAAACTTGCATATTGGATGTATCTTTGATCAAACTTTCATAAAATGACCTTGACCTACTTTTTCCGCTTGAGTGATTTTGCCTTTAAAAGCCAATATTGAGCAAAGTATAAGTGCTAGATGTTCCAAACTTGCATATTAGATGTATCTTTGATCAATCTTTCATAAAATGACCTCGACCTACTTTTTCCGCTTGAGTGATTTTGCCTTTAAAAGCCAATATTGAGCAAAGTATAAGTGATACATGTACCAAACTTGCATATTGGATGTATCTTTGATCAATCTTTCATAAAATGACCTTGACCTACTTTTTCTGCTTGAGTGATTTTGCCTTTAAAAGCCAATATTGAGCAAAGTATAAGTGCTACATGTACCAAACTTACATATTGGATGTATCTTTGATCAAACTTTCATAAAATGACCTTGACCTACTTTTTCCGCTTGAGTGATTTTGCCTTTAAAAGCCAATATTGAGCAAAGTATAAGTGATACATGTACCAAACTTGCATATTGGATGTATCTTTGATCAATCTTTCATAAAATGACCTTGACCTACTTTTTCTGCTTGAGTGATTTTGCCTTTAAAAGCCAATATACATGTATTTAGAAATATGTTTGAATTGAATTTTGCTGCCACGAGGTGAGCTTTGTAATCTGTGATTACCTATGTTTGAAAATTCCATACTTTTGCAAAATTTTGATTCGTCATTTTTTGTCATCTGAAGTTGAATTTAGTGTGAAGAAAGACTTTGAAATATAAAATTAATGGTTTATCCTCTGGTAATCAATTCAAGGCAAAAATAGACCTGCAATTAAATTTTGTATGTGTAAATGAATGTTTTACATGTATTAGTAATTTCAGCAAAGGTCAAATCTGTAGAAAAATGAAATTACATCTTGTTGTTTCCTTAAAGGCTGACGGGGGACTATATAAGAGGACTGGTAAATTTTCTGTCATTTCCTCACTGACCACTGTAGGGTTAACATCTCTAATTGGTATCTGATTGGTTCCCTTTAATCCTTTTACCCCTATCATTTTTTGATTGACAGCTTAAAACAGATGAGACTCTAGTATCTCATTAGCATAATAAAGGATTACCTGTCGGTTTGTCTTTGATCTAACACGCCGCTTTTAGACGGTATGCCATGCCTATCAAACTTATGTCACTCAGGTATAACTATTAACGACCGGGTGGTTTCCAACGTCGGCCTTTAAGCAAGAACAAGAATCTCTTATGTGATTTATAACTGTAAATGTTATTAACTATGACTTTGGGTAATTCGAAAGTACAATTATCTCTGCTTCATTTTGCTGAATTGCACATCCTCTTTGCTACAATGTAACATGTTTTTTTCAGGGATGGAAACTTCAATAAAGATTATGACAGAAGAATGGTTACCAAGGTAAAGTGAGAAAACATACAGTATCTGGTTTTTTTTATTTTGAAAATAAGGGAAAGTTGCAAATTTTAATTGTTTATTAGTTTAAAGTTTATTTGTGAACTAAATAAGAATCAAGAGTGATCTACATGTATTTGAATTAAACTATGAGTAAAAGTTTGAAATCATGCAAGAATTTTCTCTCATACATGTATGTTGACTATATTACACTTCAAAATTGACATACATTTGTTTCATCTACGGCTGAATTTTGCTTGCTACCTGGACACCAAGATAAAAGTTATGAAGGAAAATTTTGAAGTGAGAAGGCAGTAGTGGGCATTGATATAATTAATATAAGGATTGAATTTATTTCCCTTCAGTCGATGATTAACTTCCTACTTGACCCGACGGGAGATGTTCCGTGGGAAGAAGAGCCTACAGCGACTGATGTGGTACATATTGACAGCCCGGAGAGCTTTAACAAACTACTGAGGAAAGATAAACATCCAATACTTGTCATGTTTTATGCTCCATGTAAGTAAAACTGGTGTAAATCGTCTAGCTTTGAAAAATAAATTTCATTTTGTCAAGAAGTTTGTTTCTATGAAAAATCAAACAACTATAATTACATATCTTGTTTGTTGCTTTAGAATGTTACTTGCAGAGTTCCAGAAAAGTATCGGTTTCATCAGATTTACCGATAAGAATTTGTTTGGTTCAATAAAAATGTCCAAATGTCTGATACTCCATGGAACTCTGGTTACATGTAATTCTTTAAAAACTGGAGGATTGGGTATTTTGAACCTTTGTTATTTAAGAGGGGGTGGACAGGGTGAAAGGGAGGGGGAGGAAGGTGGGATGGGAGGAGGGAGAGAGGGGGAGGGGAGGAAGGGGGACAGGAGGAGGGAGAAAAGGGGGTGGGAGGGATGAGGAAGGGGGGCGGGAAGGGTGAAAAGGAGGGGGAGGAAGGAGGGGGGAGGTAAGGGGATGGAAGTAGTAAGTGAAGACAAATGCAGGTTTGTTCATTTTCATGTATGAAAGTAAGGAAGTACATGTATTGTCTTTAAAGAAATGTACATGTTTCACATATTCTTACCCTCTCATTGATGATGATAATATCATTAAAATGCAGTTTGCTTTAAGTCTTTATTTAAAAAAAAACCCCAAAATTTTGCTTGTTCTGAACGTACATAGGGCCATGCATCCACATTAAGGGATGATGTAACTTTACTTATATTCTACATGTCATTACAGGGTGTGGATTCTGTAAGAGGTTGAAGCCAGACTTTGCAGCAGCTGCTACTGAGGTCAAAGGTCAAGCGGTAAGCTCTCTTAGATCATGATGTATGAATAATCACATTTTGTTTACATGTTCTTTATTTGTTCCCTACAGCGCAAGGATGACATACAAATGTAAAGAAAACATTTTGTCTGACATCTGTATGTCCATCTGTCCGTCTGTCACAATTTTTTACCAGTGTAGTACATGTACATGTATATGATTTGCTTGATACTATTAGATACATGTATAAGGTTTATAACTGACCAACTATGGAAATATAGGGGGTGATCATGATGGAGTGAGATAGAGCTGAGCCCCACAATGATCAAATATTACCTTATATATTTTTAGCTCGCCGGGACGAAAAAGTCTGGAGAGCTAATGCCATACCCTCGGCGTTGTCATCGTCGTCGTTGTCGTTGTCGTCGTCCGTAGACAAAACTTTAACCTGGGCTATATCTCTTGAACTATAAGGGGTAGGGCTTTGATATTTCACATGTAGATACCTTGTGATGAGACCTTTCATTTGAGACCATGACCTTTGACCTAGTGACCTTGACCTTGGACTTTTACCTACTTTTCAAAAACTTTAACCTGGTTTCTGACAAAAACCTTTATAGGCGAGCTATGTAATCTTTGATTACCCTATGTTTCCATAGTAGGTCAGCCATAAACCTAATTACAAATTTATTGCATCGAGGACAATTTATATCACAAATTGAATAAAACTGAAAGATTATTTCGAATGATAAATGCTTATCTGGTCATTTGGCCCGCAGTTTGCTTGCCTTTGACATGTTTGAGGTCACCACCAATCAGTCGGGTCATAATTAGACTGTGGAAACATACGTAATAAATTCACCAACACATGAGGTTTTGTGGCCTTGTGTGTCAACAAAGGAAAAGTTTTATGATGAGAAATGAAGCAGTGGTTGATGTATTATTTTGAATTGAGAAAGCCAGATATGATTCTAGAATTGTAAACGTAGGTAAATGAACATCTTCTTGATTGATTCCATTGCTTATTTAATCTAATCTGTGGTCTCTTTATGTAAAAGGTAGCCATCTTGTTTTTCTCGCCTCAAGTCAGGTTGCCATTGCCTCCTATCAGAATGGGGGGGGGGGGGGGGGGGGGGGGGGGGGGGGGGGGGGTAGGCTATGGCCTCATAGGAGGCAATCATCATGATGTGACGTGATTTATGCAATCCCATTGGAAGAAACTAGTCCAAAGGTGTAATAAATGATGTACAGTATGTATCACAATTCTGTCTGATTTACAGGGTAATCAAGCATGATGAAACACAATGCCTAAACTAGGTCAAGGTCACTGTTTGGATCACACAATGCCTAAACTAGGTCAAGGTCACTGTTTGGATCACACAATGCCTAAACTAGGTCAAGGTCACTGTTTGGATCATGAAAATTTAGGGTCAAACATGCAACAGGAGACATGTGTACCATTCGGATTAGCCTCAACCTTTTTCTTCAAAAAAAGACTCAGATATCAGATGGCGCCATTTTAAAAATAGTTCCCTGTTGATCCATTGGTTTTGTTATAATCTATCATGAAATACAAGTTCCAACACTGGATCGTAACTGACAAATATGTTGCTCACAACATTACTCACTCAAGTTGGAGAATTTTGAATGTTGAAAAAGTGCCTTTTTACTTTTACATGAATTTGATGTAAAACCCTCCACCATTGGCGTCCGAGTCTTTTTATGCCGTGACGGTTAGAAATAAAGGGCAAGGGGATCCGAATGATGTATGTACATGTGTACCTGATGTTTGATTTTGATGAATAGATAATTTGAATATTTACAAAAAGAAGACTTGCATACATGTGAACCTTTTGCCTCCACAAATCTGGAGGATTTTCAATTTTCATCTGGAGATTTGGCCTCTCATCTGGAGGTTTTTAATTTTTCATCTGGAGGATTTATCGGTCATCGGCTTACCGTTATTTTAGGTGAAATAAGGGAAAATCTACAAATGAATGTAAATGTATTATGATTTAACATTTGTTTTCTTTCTTTTCATCACTTTCTACTTTGCTGGTATGTTAGGCATGCCTTTTTAGAAAGAGCAACAATTTGTGATGACTAAAAACAAGAATCTTTATAATATAATTGTTTATCTTTAAATTAGTGAACAAAATCATTAGGGTTTCATATGATAATTAAGTTTCCTCTATTGTCCCAGTGTGTGCTCAATGGGACTATGACCCCTTCCACTTGGACTTCAATGGATTATTCTCAATAACAATGGGCCAATTTTCTTCACAATAAACCCTGTGTTTGTGAAACATGAATGCCCCCGGTGGCATCTTTGTTAGTAAAAATACCATTTTCTGTTAAGTACATGTATGTGAAAGGTCAAGGTCAGGGTCACTGGGTTAAAATTGAAAAGTAGGTCAAAGGTCAGGGTCAAGGTAAAAAATGTTGGTATCAATGGAAAGGTCTTGTCACAAGGAAAACATATGTGAAATATGAAAGCCCTATCATTTACCATTCAAAAGTTATGCCCAATGTTAAAGTTTTTTGAAAAGTAGGTCATAGGTCAAGGTCAAGGTCAAAAGGTAAAAAATTTTGGTATCAATGGAAAGGTCTTGTCACAAGGAATGCACATGTGAAATATGAAAGCCTTATCACTGACCATTCAAAAGTTATGCCCAATGTTAAAGTTTTTGAAAACTAGGTCAAAGGTCAAGGTCAAGGTCACAAGGTCAAAAATTTTGGTATCAATGGAAAGGTCTTGTCACAAGGAATACACATGTGAAATATGAAAGCCCTATCACTTACCATTCAAAAGTTATGTCCAATGTTAAAGTTTTTCGGACAAACAGACAGACAAACAGACGGACAGGCCAAAAAATATATGCCCCCAAATCTTTGATTCCGGGGGCATAAAAATGATCAATTTTAACAAGCTTTGCATACAATGTATGTATAATACTTCAGCACATTTTTTCATGGCCATTGCAAATAGTTTTAGTACTGGCACAGTATATTTTTTTCAAAATATCACAGAACAGCAAAGACCAAACTTGCAGCCACCTATTCTGCATTTTTTGTGTCCACGTATGGGAAGCTTCATTTTCAGCTTCGCTGATATTAGGAAAGGTGGGGGGGGGGGGGGGGTTGGCTCAATACATCAGGGCAGCATCGCTGCAATTCACGTTTCTGTATCAATTTGTACTCGTTGACTGACCACTTAAAATGACATGATAATTTTACGGACAAATGCATACACAAGTACCTGTATGTAGATAAGATACATAAGTGGACGTTGGATATTTAAATCTCAGGCGCAGATCGAGGATAAAAAAGGATGTCGGAGAAAAATTATAGAAAAGAACCTTTCGGGTGAGCGGATCAACGTGTTGCTGCTACTGGTACTTAAGACCTGTATGTTACAATGTGAAATTATACGAGTACAACACGTTTAGATTTAAAAACCGAAAATGGACACCGTATAGAATAATGTGCACCAGGGCGCAGAGCGTTTCCGATTTAGTTGGCCATTTTTGATCGGAACGGGACTATGTCGCAAGGCCTTCCCAATCCCTGTAAATTGTCCAACTGATATTTCTTTCCGATATATTTCCTCTTTCCCCTTTACGATAATTATTACCGGACAGTGTCCTACAACGCACCCTCGACGACATTCTTATGTACTGGGTATTACGTCCCCGGAGGCAGACGATTACCCATGATGGTGTAGAGAACGCCGCTCTATTACATTGTTTGTCCAGCAATATACCTGTCACCTGTGTAATTAGCACTAATTAATTTGTTTGGAAATCTGATTGTCTGCTCACTACAGACGGTTAACCTTATAACGTAATACACAACTGGAGATTTTGCATTTCATCTGGAGATATCTGGAGGGTTTTCGTTTTCGTCGGGAGGATTTCGTTTCATCGTGAGGAATCGGGAGGACTATTTCAGGTCGGGAGGATCCTCGTTTCGTCGGGAGATTTAGTCCTCCCACCAGGAGGTTCACATGTATGGACTTGGCATATACATGTACATATATTGTGTCTATTTTACTGTTATTAGCTATGAAGCATTAATTTGATTTAAGGTTATTACCCTCTAAGTCATCTTCACGTTTTATTACAGACTTTGGTTGGTGTAGATGTTGACAAGCCTGCACAGATGCCCCTGAGGGTCGAGTACAACATTACTGGATTCCCTACTCTATTTTACTTTGAGTAAGCAAGTTTTACGATGATTTTGTTTGTGGTAATTTTTTTCAGATTTATTTTTTTTAAGTAATTATCTCTAGCTAACATGGAGATATACAAAAAAGTCATGTAAATGTACATACACTGTGAAACCAAATTATTATTGAAATGTTGGGGTTTTTTAGCTCTACTGGTCTCAGACCAGTCGAGCTTATGCGATCACCCTTCGTCCGGCGTCCGTCCGTCTGTCCGTCTGTCCGTCTGTCTGTCTGTCCGTCTGTCCGTAAACAATTTTTGTCCGGACAACTCCTCTGAAACTGTTAGAGATAGAAACTTAATTCTTTTTGTATTTTACTTGGTCCATGGTCTAGTTGTGCACCTGACATTCAGTTTCAGTCCTTGACTCCCAGGGTCTTAGAAAATGGGCGTGGTCATTAAATTCTATGTAATTTTGTCCGGATAGCTCTTCTTTCACTATTAATGATAGAGACATAATTCTTTTTGCAATATGATGGGTCTGTAGTCTAATTGTGCACCTGATATTTTGTTTGAGCCAATGACCCCCAGGGTCTTGGAAAAGGGTGTGGCCATTTTCTTTTATATTATTCCATATAATCTTATGCTTACAGCGCTGACACTATAAATAATGGAGACTAAATTCTTTATGCAATATGATGGGTCTGTAATCTCGTTGTCCACCTCATATTTTGTTTGAGTCTCTGACCCCAAGGGTCTTAGAAAATGGGTGTGGTTGTTTTCTCTCTATTAAACTACATGTGATCTGATCATGATAGCTAATTTCCCAGAATTTATGGATAATAGTTAATTGATTTATTCCAAAATATTATCGGTTTGCAGTTTAGATGTCATTACAGTATTTTACTTCAGTCCCTGTTCCCTAGGATTCTGGAAAATGGGTATATGGCTATTTTTTCTTACCCTATCTACATGCATTTAGAGTACATAAGCGACAGAAACTATAAATAAACAAAGATATTGCAATTTTACAATATTATCATAGATGAGTCTGTAATTTAGTTTTTCTCATATTTTATTTGGGACCTGACCCAGGATTTTATCTTCAATTCTATAGAAACGCTAGGGGATAGTTTCGGAATTTCCTCTGATCAATCAATCAACATGAAAATCTTTTCTATAGTGTTTATACAGTGCAAGAAAGATATCAAATAGTCAAAATGCATGTATTTCTCACTTATTTTTTATTTGTTTAACATGTTTAAGGTGTAAGATATTTGGGGAGAGTAGTGAGAATTTTTGTTGCAAGAGTACTAGAATGTCCGAAGTGATCACAGACTTGAGCTGTGCTTTCTGTTAAATGGGAACACCAGAATCACAAAGATTGATCATTTTATCAAATAAAATAGCAATAATGCATCCTTCACATTGCCAAATGAAAGGAATATTGTGCTTGTGTAAGTTTTTTTTTTGAGGGGGGGGGGGAGAGGGGGGAGGTAACTAGAATGTCCTAAGTGATCACAGACTTGAGCTGTGCTTTCTGATAAATGGAAACACCAGAATCACAAAGATTGATCATTTTATCAAATAAAATAGCAATAATGCATCCTTCACATTGCCAAATGAAAGGTGCTTGTGTAAGTTATAGAAGTTGAATTTGTAACAGGAGAGGGAGAGATGTGACTGTACCGGGAATCAAACCCGAGATCTTCTGCTATCAAGGCAGACGCTCTTACCAACTGAGCTATCTGGGCATGATGCCTGTTCCTGCCACACTCCTCTCTACCAATTTTTCAGGTTTCCATGCACTGGAAACCTCACACTAAACTCAGCTTCACCTTGATCAGTCATTTAGTTTGGTGCCAATTCTGTAACAGGAGAGGAAAAGATGTGACCGAACCGTGAATTGAACCCGAGACCTTCTGCTATCTGGGCAGACGCTCTTACCAACTGAGCTATCTGGGTACGATACCTGTAACTGCCATAAATTAATGGTAATAAACTAATGTTTCAGGCCTTTTTGTCAATTGGACCTCGAGTCATTTTGTCCTTTTAAAATTTGACCAATCAAAAACATCATTTCAACCTCATGCAGATTTTGAAATATTTTTCTGAACTGGGATATATGGTAGAAATGTTTTCTATAGAGGATCAAATATTTCATACCGGTATGTAAAAATATTTTGTATTATATTTTAATAATTAGCTTCTGTCTACATTAATACCACATTCGCCCTAAAAGTTCATGTTCTTCGTTCAATATTCTATTTACATTGTTTTACATTTACTAAATGAATAGCCTAAAACCTTTTTAGGTTTTAGAACAAAATGGCCGATACTTTTAAAATTTCACTCGGTAGGCCACATGTCCTATTTATATGTTTAATTTCAATCTGAAACTGCCTGATTACTTGATCTAAGTATTTTCACTGGTCAGTATAAGAAAGAAGGAAATATCTCTTAATATAATAGAGTATCCTATGCAATACTATTTCAGCTCAAATGAGAGGTTATTTATGCCTTTAGTCTTAATTTATAAAAGGGCATATAGTGGTAGGTCTGTCTGTTCATCTGCTTGTCTATCCATCCGACTGTCAGTATATCATTCCATTCAACTAAATTCTGATGAAAGGGTATAAGATAATAGAGCTGTCATATATTGCATGTCTATGAACCTTGAGATTTAGGCCCATCACTGACCTTTGACCCACATTTAAAAAAAAAATAAAAACATCTGTTATTTTAGTTTTGATACATATGGTATGTTATACATGTTGTATATACACGTTTTAAGTAATTCTCTCACATTCTAGAGAAATCTAAGGCACGGTCCATTTGATATTCTTGGGGGGGGGGGGGGGGAACTCCGTTTTTTTCAAAAAAAAAAATTTTGCTCTGAATTTTGATGAAAAAAATTAATTAGGAATTGATGGATATGCATTGGCATGTGGTTGTTGGTTCTAATAAAAAAAAACTGATACACATTTATCCCGCCTCTGGCAAATTTCTTGCAATCTGATTGGTCGAGAAGAACCAAATATTATGTTGTATTATTTTACTAACAGAATATTATTTTGATATCCTGCTTCTACGAAGATGCTTTATGCTTTTGAAGTCACCAAAATGCTTTAGAATATGTTGACGTAACATACACAAACCAAAAGCGATTCAGCGGGATAAATTCGTTATAGAGTGTTTTACAGGGGGGATACAGAAATATATTGGGTCGATGAAAAAAGTGGTATTAGGCAAGGTGAAGTCTGGGCATTCATTCTCTTGAGTGTATATGTACAAATCTACCAGGAGAGCTTCAGTCTCATCAGAGACTTCTGGTTTATTGTAGAAAAGGAAAAAAGAAATTTGCTTATGGAGGAGAAAATAACAAGGATGGTATTGTGTCTTGGTTAAAAGAGTGAGTAAACTTAAACACTATCTACTGTTATTAGTTATAGGGTTAGTTCCTGTCGTACTTCCTACTCAAAGTAGGTGTGTAAATTTGTGGGGAGTGAGGCCGTAGGGAACTAACCCTATAACAAATTTATATTGCCGAGAACCATTTTGTAACATTTTATTTGTAATTTTTGACGTTTGAAAATTTAGTGACCTACCTCAGCGTCAAGGTAGGACACCACGTGACCGTCATACTGCGACATCATTGGCTGAAATTAGTACGAGGCATGATAGAAGACCTTCAAAATCTGCTATTATATTACTATGGAATATTCATCAGTTTCACCAAAGGGGTAAAACATAGAAGACTATAAGCAAGCATTACCCCTTGTGACTATAGGCAAAAATTAAATCTAACATTTAAAGATACGAAGTTAAATTCCTTAAGATTGTATTCAGGCCAATATTACAAAGTACATGTAAGTAGCATTGATTTCCTAACAAAAACCTACAGTATTGCTCCTTTTCATTTCATAGCATGACTGAAAAAAATATTCTAAGTGATTAAGTATGACCTGGATACATGTATATTTATATTTCAGCCCAAAGCCTCCTCAGGAGAAACCTAAAGAAACAGAATGGGCGGATGAAGAGTCGGACGTAGTTCATCTTACGGACGATTCATTCGATACATACCTTAAAGAAAACCCGTCTGTTCTAGTCATGTTTTATGCTCCTTGTAAGTCATATTATTTCTAAAATTATTATTTTCTGGTTTCTGTCTGTCTGTCCATCCATCGAGTAAGACATACATGTAACGTAGTCTCACTGACGATTCATTATATACATGTATAGTCTCACTGACGATTCATTATATACATGTACATACTTGAAGGAAAGTCCGTCTGTTCTAGTTATGTTTTAAGGATGCTTTTCAAACACACCACTTGAAAGGCAATCATTTTCAAAAAGCAGAGCGATTTAAGGGCCATATGTTGTGTTGTCTATTTGCCCATCTATCAAGTCTGACGTACACGTACTGTACATCTCACTGATGATTTGGATAACTTGTTCTTATGTCTGTATGTCCATCTATAAAGTTGCACACTTTCACATTAATTGCTTTACTGTTGTTTTTGTTGCGAAGCATAGCGACACTTAGGGATCACTTTGTCTGTTGTCCGTCTGTCTGTCACACTTGAATGTCACACCATATAAAAGTGATTCCTGAGTGTCGCTATGTTTTGCAGGCGACACATGCATTCCTTGGAATGATTTTTGTCATATATTAAGAATGTTAGTCACACTCACATGACTCGGTAACATATAGAATAAAACCAGAGGGCACTGCTGAAATGAATTTGGGTGTGTCTTAAAATCACTTTGGCTGATATCAGCATAATTTAGTGCATGTGTACTTTATTTTTAGGGTGTGGTCATTGTAAGAAGATGAAGCCTGAGTACACCAGTGCTGCATCCAAAATGAAAGCTGAAGGAGTAAGTATTAAAACAAATTATTATTGTACAATTGTTACGGCTTCAAATTCATAGCATCATTTAAGAACAGATACATGTACATGTATGTTTATATCAATATCTATACTTACTTGCATGAACCTTTACAATGTGCTTGGACCCCTACATACGCACCTGAACAAAACAAGAGTTACCCGCCTTACATCACGTGACCGATAATATCATCAGTTTTATGTTCGGGCGCCATCTTTGATAGTTGGAATTTTATAAATCACCTCAATTCATAGCATCATTTAAGAACAGATACATGTATTTGCAGCATGGACCAAACATGCACAATGAAATAAAGCGAAAGACTGTGAAAGTTATGTCCAAAACGATCTAACTGGAATCAGGCCTCGCTTATATCAAATTGATTTCTTAGATGAAGCGTTTCCCTAATTTCACATCGAGATTTTACTCAGTTAAGGATTTCTCGTACATTTGTAATTCTGAAGGGAGACTACAAAGTTGTAAACTTGAGGACCTGTAACATTATCTTTTACAAATTTTAATAGAATATGACCTACATGTATGAATAAATAAACATTACCCACTAGTTTCTACTGTTGATACTTTTGTGATGGTGCTTTGTCAACCATATTAATTATAGATCACTGGTACACTTGCTGCGGTTGATGCCACTAAAGAAAAGAAAACCGGTGATTCTTTCAAAATCCAGGGATTTCCTACTGTTAAATACTTCAAGTGAGTAGATGCTAAATTCCCATCATTTGTTGTTATTTTGAAAGTGAATTATTTTGAAAATTCTTTTCATGAAAAATTGAGTTTTTCCAGAAGTTTTCTCATTTATATGTCACAGTAGTGACTGCATGCAATCAAATTTTATCATGTTTATATACATGTATATAACAAGTTTTAGATGGGCCATTTCCAGTGCTTATTTTTCCGATAATGTCATGATGTTTTCCATAGGCTCAATGTTAAACTCGGCGACGTCATGCTGAAAGGAGTAGGTGCGGTAACCTACCATTTCAGCCCCATTTTCAAAGTTGTTCATGTATCCATAATATTCTTGCTTATAAAATGTCAAATGTATGGTGAATCAAAATCAAGAGGGCCTGTTTTAATTTCACAGTCCTATACTGAATAATACGTCACTCAAAACGTCTAAAAACGTTGAAATCATTGAAAATATCAATAAATGAGCGAATTTCAGTACAAAATTATGAAATCAAGTAGCATTCCAGACCTTGCCCATGAATATTTGACTGTACCAATTGATGGATTTCTGATCGGCCGTTTAATTTGCATAAAAAATATCATGGGCAAGGCCTGGAACGTAGATGAATTTTGAAGATTTGTGTGTAAAATATGATGATTTTCCTTCGTTTTGCGTCTTTCATGGCAAATGATGTCAGAACATGACATCATACATCATTCGTGTGACATTACGAGGGTTCAAAAATATGACGTGGTATTTTCTCAAACATTCAACATTGGAAAAAGTGATAATTAATGATTCGTTCATCAAAAGCATTTTTCGTCGAAACTATAGGGCTGATATGAGGTGTTAGCGCACCTAGTCCTTTAACATTGAAAACGCCCCATCGAAAAAGTATTTTGTCTGTAGACTATGACTGTGTAAACCCACAATGATACAACATATACCAAAATTACGACTGCTGTCCTGTTCACTAAATCAAGAGCACCCTGTTTTGGTGATTTATTCTGTTGTCCAAAGAATTTTCCTATAAATTATAGTTTCTGAGAATGGACCTCCTTTTGTCGTAACTGGAAATTAACTTCAACTAACCCTATCAGCTGCCTTCAAATTGTAATATGAAAAATAAAATGTCTACGGGAAATTTCCATGTAAATTTCAAGCCGTCGCCATATTGTTCTCTGTGTCAACAATAGTAAACAGTGACGTCAAAGCCTCCGACGTCACACATTTTCAGCGGTTTTAATATCGAAATTCCCCGTAGACTTTTTATTTTCTGTGCTATTTCTAACTTAATTGACGCACAGCCAAAACAATGGTCTTTTCTGTTACGACTAAAGGAGTACTATAAAATTGATATCTTTTTGGAAGATGACATTATCATATTTTAGAGAAAACCGGGAAAACAGGGTGCTCTGGAATTAGTGAACAGGACAGTAAGTTAGAACTCTTCAATGATTTCAAGTTAATTATTTCCCTACTGGCAATGACGAAGGGGACTCTTAGTTTCTTTAATATTTTGTTCGACAAAGTTATAAAAAAACTTGTTTATTCAATTTCTAGATTGACATGTGCGGATAATACAAGTAAAAATATGATCATTGTACACTTCATTTTTGTGTCGCCTGCGAAGCATAGCGACACTTAGGGATCTCTTTGTCCGTTGTCCGTCTGTCCATCCGTCCATCTGTATGTCTGTCCGTCTGTCTGTCACACTTGGTGATTCCTGAGTGTCGCTATGGTGATTCCTGAGTGTCGCTATGTTTCGCAGGCGACACATGCATTCCTTGGAATGATTTTCTTATCATTTTGATTTAAAGTGATTCTTGATATGTAATCATTCATTTGTTTTCAGAGATGGTGAATTTGCATTTGACTTCAATGAAAGAACAGAAGATAAGATTTTAGAGTTTATGAAAGAGTAAGTTAAAAAAGCTCTCAAATTAAGCAGTATACATGCAAGTTCTCTTTGTAATTCAAGTCCTAGAAAATATTAAAAAAATCTATATGAACTACAGATCAATTTTTATACATGTACATGTATTATGTAGACTGTATTGTAAATTTCTTCAAGAATGCCCTGTAAAACTGTGAAATTTTCGTGTGATGTCATTTTCTGTCTACATGTACATG
This sequence comes from Pinctada fucata, assembly GCA_028142955.1. NCBI lineage: Eukaryota > Metazoa > Mollusca > Bivalvia > Pterioida > Pteriidae > Pinctada > Pinctada fucata. The sequence continues at coordinate 10,226,677 of AP027108.1, forward strand.
TACATGTACATGTACCTTAATATACAATGTACATGTATAAGAAAGTCTTCAAATTCCTACCAATATTGTAAATCTTTTTGAATCATGATTTAGATTTATAGTTTTGAAACATACATGTTCATGTAGAACTAATGAATATTTATTTATTGTATTTCATATAATCATCCATGGCATTCACATAGTACATGTATTCATTTACTATATATACATGTACATGTATATTTACATGAAGTACAATTTTTTTTTCTCTTTTACAACATGTATGATCTCATATAAGGCCATTAAATTTCAATGTTTTTTAGAAATCATGCTGTTTCTCATGTGAACATGATATATTTTCAGTCCTGAGGAGCCTCCCCCGCCCCCCGCTCCAGAACCTAACTGGTCTGACATGGGGGTATGGATCCTTTCAATGTACAAATCATACTGTTTCTTATATGTACATAATATATTTTCAGTCCTAAGGAGCCTCCCCCGCCCCCCGCTCCAGAACCTAACTGGTCAGAGATGGAGAGTGAAGTTGTACATCTTACTGACGAAAACTTTAAATCATACCTTAAAAAGAAGAAACATGCCCTTGTTATGTTTTATGCACCATGTGAGTAGAAATACAAATATATACAAATAAAATTGGAAGTACAGTGTACAATTATGTACAAATAAAATTGGAAGTACAGTGTACAAATATGTACAAATAAAATTGGAAGTACATTGTACATGTATGAGGGGGTGGACAGGGTGAAAGGTGAGGAAGGGGTGGGAGGAGGGAGGGAGGGGGGAGGAAGGGGGTGGGAGGAGGGAGGAAAGGTGGCAGGGTGAGGGAGAAAGGGGGCAGGAGTAGGAGATAAGAGAAGGGAAGGGTGAAAAGGAGGGGGAGAGAGGAGGGGGGAGTTAAGGGGTAGGGAGGGATGTACCCCCTGTCCATCCCCCTCCCCATGTATGTGTATGGCAAAATATTTCTTATGAACAGGGAAAGATGTTCAAAGTTACTCATTCTGATTACTTATGGCTGTGGCAAGAGTCTCTAAATACATGTACACTATAGAAAAGAGTAGGAAGGAAATAATCACTGATACAGACGCTCCTTGAATAAATCTACGTTATTGTGACTTTTACATTTTAACAATTACTTTATATTATGTATTTGAATATACCTTAAAATAAATGTGACTGTTGACCTATTTAGGAATTTTACGTGTAACTCCTTGCAGGGTGTGGTCATTGTAAAAAAGCTAAACCAGAGTACATGCAAGCTGCCGAGAAGTTCAAAGACGATGGCAAGGTACTGTACACTTTTAAACAATCACTTTTTGTGAGAGGTTGTATAAGCTATTAAAAAAAAATTTGTACGTAACTTTCTCAAAATTGAAAACTGGAAACACACTCCCCAAAATTAGGCTAAGAAGAAAAAAAATTGAATTAATAAAAGAAAAAGAGACATGGCTTAAAAGAAAAAAAAAATTAAATTGAAATCTTTGAATTATGACTAGTGAAGATACTATATGACATTGTGTTATTGCGTACATGTAGTACCATAATGGTAGTAATTAGTCTAGAACTCGTACATGTTCAAGGAAATTACAATTTAGGTCATTGATAGTTCACTTGACAACTAAATTTTCAGATGAAAAACCTGTAATAAAATTTTAATGTATAATTTTCAAAAGAGAAATTAAAGGAAAGATAAAGTATTCTTCTAAAGTTTTAGCAATAATTCTTGTACATTTACATGTATAATTTTCTGTTTGAAGGAGGCTTTTCAATTTACATTACTACATGTATATTCCCAGACATGTATATAAGATTTTTTTTATGTTTTACATTTTACAGGTAGCATTTGCCGCTATGGATTGTACCAGCCAGACAGCTGTTTGTGGGAGTCAGGAAGTGACAGGCTATCCTACATTCAAATATTTCAAATATGGAAAAAATCCTCAAAATTATATGGGTGGTAGAGAGGTTAGAAAATTATACTTCTATTCTAACAATGAATCACTAAAACTGAAGATTTTTGTCAATATACAGTTAAACCTGTCTTAGTGACCCACTGCATTTAGAGACTTGAAGTAAGTCTTATTTGAAAATTAGGGCCTTTTTTCCAAGTACATGTTAACCATTTTCATGCAAATGAAGATGTACAAAATGTATTTAGAAATTCCCTGCATGTTAAGCAGCCTTGATATACATGTACATGTAAAATTTTTCTGAAGGATGTCTTTAAATAGGTTTTAAATTAGCTGTAAACTATAGATACTGAATAATTCCCTTTTGCACTACTTGCATACATGTTACCCTCTTAGACATGTAAACATATTTGTATCACAGAAAGTTGTATACAGTCAGCCCAAAGCGAAATAAGAACTGATTTATGCAACTTATTTACATGTAGAAAAACATCATTGGTTATATTTGTATATGAAGTAATTCTTTGTTCAGATGTACCTGAATTGCAAACGTAAGTAAAATCCGTCTATATTTTCTTATCAGGAAGCAGATTTTGTGAATTTCATGAAGGACCCACAGAATCCGGGAGCCACGCCCCCTCCCCCCGCCGCAGAGCCACCGGAGAAACAGTGGGCTGACGTAGCAGGAATGGAAAATCTACATTTCTTGACGGAAGAAAATTTTGACAGTTTTATAGAAGAAAATCCATCTGTTCTTGTCATGTTTTACGCTCCATGTAAGTACATGTATGTGTCTATGTACTATACCCTTTAATTAACCATTTAATCAAAAGTGTTTGTTTATATACAAAGTTGTAACACTCTGCATGATGACTTCACCTAGTGTACAAAGCAGGCTGCTCATATCCAAGCCATCTTGTATACTAGGCGAAGTCAGCGTTGAGAGTTCGAAGACTTTGTACATGTATATAACACCTGCACCTATGTTTATATGAGCAACCGCTGGTTTATAAAAGACAGGGTCTGCTCTGTATGGCAACTTGAATCAAGTTTAATTAAATTCATATGTTTATTTATAGTTTTAGTTTGAATTAAAAATGATAGTCTTTCCGTTGTTTGTTTTGCAGGGTGTGGACATTGTAAGGCCATGAAGCCGGCGTATGGGGAGGCTGCTGCCATGCTTACAAGTAAAGGGGTCAGTATATATTTGTTTTTGTTTGTTTCTTACAGCTAGTGTAGATTCTTGTTTCCAATACTGTTTTATTAAAAATGCTTTTGATTTTGAAAAGAAAAGAATTTTCATATTTTATAAACATAAACTTCAGTTACTGGAGTTGTTGACTCCCACAGAAACAAAGGAATTAGAAAAGTTAAACACTCTTCTTAATGTGCATGTTCCAGCAAATGTACATGTCTGTGTACAGTTCTGTATTTGCAGTAATAATTTCTAAAGTTAAAATTACATTTTGAAGTATTTTATAAAAAATATCTTCTTTCAAAAAAGTACTTCTTTAAATGACTTTTAAGAAAGTTGAGAAGAAATGCAGAGTTAACAGATACATGTAGTTTACTAAGTACATGTATTATATTTAAAGGTCCTTGGTAGAGAATTACATATAATGATAAGGAATGTTGATTTGTTCTTTGTTGGATGGAGGTATTTGCTCTTTTCGAAAACCAGAGTTACTTCCCATTTGAGACGGTATCTGACGTAGACTGATTATGACGTCATCAAATTCTATGGAAACAGTCCTAAAAGTCTGGGAAATGACGTTACGAAATCGACGTTACCATACCATTTTTCATGACGTCACAATGGTTTTGCGTCAAGATACTGTCTGTAAGGGGAAAAAAACTCTGTATTCCGCAAAGACTCAATAGCACAAATAAAATGATGGAAAACTTCTGTATCATGCACTATGACATGCTTTGATTTAGTTTTCTATCGTGCACTATGACATGCTGTAATATAGTTTTCTGTCCTTTTTACCGTGATATGTACATGTACCTGCATTGAACAAGAAAAAAAAAATTAGGGTCATCCTTTAGGTTCCTTATACATGTATATGTACAGGTATGCCACTTATCTTTGCATAGAATATAAAAAACATGTGTTTGTGAAACACTAATTCCCTCGTTGCCATCTTTGTCAGTAAAAATTGTATAACGGTCAAATTCCAAGGTCAAGGTCACAAGGTCAAACATTTTGGTATCCATGAAAAGGTCTTGTCACAAGAATTGCACATGTGCTAATAGTATATGAAAGCTCTATCCCTTACCTATCAAACGTTATGGCTAAGGTAAAAAAAAAAATTTAAGTAGGTCAAACTCCAAGGCAAAGATCACAAGGTCAAAACTTTTGGTATCTATGGAAAGGTCTTGTCACAAGGAATGCATTCATGAAATATGAAAGTCCTATCGCTTACCATTCAAAAGTTATCGCCAAGGTTAAAGTTTTTGCAGGCAAATACATGTAAACAGACAGACAAACGGACAGACAAAAACTATATGCCCCTGAATCTTCAATTACGGGGGCATAAAAAAATAAATTGACAAAACAAAGCAAAAATTGTGTAATAAACATTAATCAATGTTATTTTTACTTCAGATCAGTGGAGCATTAGCTGCTGTAGATGCCACAGCCCAGTCATTGCTAGGCAACAGATTTAATGTACGAGGATATCCCACATGTAAGTTGTAACTATACACATGAATCATTATTGAATATTTGTTGTATTATGTCCAGTGAGTGTATGTGTAATAGATGTACAGTATGTTGCCACCATCTATAATTAGGGTAAATCTCTGAAAAGAAGCAATTCAGACATTCTAAATACATGTGGGGCGGACAGGGGGTATCCCTCTCCCCCCTCCTTTCCCCTTACCTCCCCCCTCCTGCCCCTTATCTTACTCTTCCCTTTCACCCTTCCCACCCCCTCCCTCACCCTCCCTCCCTTGTCCCACCCCCTTCCGTTCAACCTGTCCACCCCCTCATACGTTCATCAGGGTTTAAAGTCAAACATTTACAATTATGACAATATTTCAATATACTGTATTTATTGAGATCTTTTTTTCAAGCCCAGTGATAAAAAACACACTATTAGAGTTTAGATCCAATCACACACAAATCTAATTTAAAAAAAAACACTTTAAAGCAGAACTATCAAAATTTTGTGTATGTCGCCATTTATCAATCATACAAAACATGTCATATTTATGAAGCATCAATAGCAGTTGATGTCCCCTGCATTTGTACTTTTACCCAATTACTAAATATTTTGATTGATAAAAAATGTTTTCTCTGCAATGACTTTGCTAGGAAAGGTAAAGTATGTTTTGACATATTAATTTACTTAATCTCTGCCTTTTTTTAACAAGAAAGTTTTTTTTTCAAAACTGACAAGGAAACTAGTGTTAACTATAGATGCTATCTAACCAAACTTAGGATGGGATTAAAATTTGAAATTTTTTTTTTAAATGCTTCCAAGTCAAAAGATGTAGATATAATTATCAGTATCTGTATAGATTAAATGCTTCAGTATGTTAGTAAGTTAAGTTGAATAATCTTAAATTCATATTTTACATGTTTATATTCCAATAAGTGCTATGGATATGTAACTATAAAAGTTAATTTTTTATGATTTTTCTTCACATAGGGTCAATATGTGAATTTTTGTATTTTGATATAAACTGTATTTATGTTGTACAAGTAAATGTTTTTCTTTAGTTGAGTACTTAATCAAGTATTGTTTATTTTACCTTCTTCTTCAGTGAAATATTTCAAGTAAGTGTTGTGAAATTATCTCCTTCTTGCATGTGTAGTACATGTACATGTATATATACCTGTACATCTATAGGCTGCGTACTGACACGTGTAGTGTATGTGTGTTGTGTACTCTTATGTGTAGTGCATGTGTGCTTTATACGAGGGTTGTCCCAGAAAAACGTAGACATTGCTCATAATTTCTTTATTTTGCATTAAATCTAAAACAAGATTTTCCAATATGTAAATTTAATTATCTAGGAAGCGTCAAATGTTAATGGTGTTGAAATCTGCTGTTAATATCAAACATTAATAAAATTATTAGAAGAGCGGATGGACAGTACCGGAGCAGTCCGAAATTTTCACGCGCCAAAAAAAGGAGTCGATATTAAAACCAGTTGAATACTTATCAATGCATGTATAAATAGTATAACAGTGTAATCAAGAGAAAGTACTGATTTTTGTGAATACATACATGCTATAATTTCATCAATAACGTAATAAACAATTTAATTTAGAAGCAATTTATAAAGCAATCCCCTCATCAATCCTTCAAAAGAAGGTGACGTCAATACTATGAGCGGAGCAGGAAATAGTACTACGATACTGCGTTTATCGTGGACTAACCCCTTTTTAGACAAAGTAAGAAATGAAAACATCAGAAAAGTCTATGGAAATGCTCGCAGAGTATAAGTGTATGTAAAAGAGATTTGCGACGAATTGACAGACAAAACTGAATAAGGGAACAAGAAGATGGTTGATATTCAGACAGTAAACTTGACCAGAAACGTCATTGATGAAATCCGGCGTCGAACAGTAAAAGAAATAGTAGAGAGGGTCCAGGTAAGTAAAATTTTCTATGCAGAAAATCTTATTTTATCGAGAGGATTAGATATGAGTCACGTGTCTGCTCGATGAGTACACAGTCTTTTATCAATGTATGAGATGAATTTATGAGTTGCTACCTTTAGGCATATTCTAAACCGCAGTTGCCGGAATCAATGATGTTAAATATCATGCGCCGGTGGATGTCGTCCTATGTCTTTATTTCTTCCATAAAAACTTTACTATGAAAGATAAATTATTGATTTTATATATACAGAAGCTGATTGGTATGTCAAATTTATCAATGCAAAGTTTATAAAAATGCAGCCCTCTACAACTTTCTTATTGCCGATGTCTACGATTTTCTGGGACAACCCTCGTATATACTCTGTAATCTTAATGAAATCTGATTTACAAATGTATGTGTCAACATCTGCATGTATATTAAACTTTTTAGGTTCATTCTTTAAACCCTATCACCAAATTCACCATTGACTTACATTTTGAGCTTTTAGGGCTTTAAAAGTTATTTCAAATTTAATCTAAATGGACTTTGTTTTTCATACCTAGATTTTCCTTCTTTTCAACAATTGAATTTTAATCAAAATAGACTTAGTTTTTTTCATAACTTAGTTCCTTTTTTTTTCAACAACTGAATTTTTTACCTAAATATATATTGTTTTTACATATACCTAGTTGTTCCCGATTTTTTTTTTTTTTTTTTTTTTTTTTTTTTTTTTTTTTTTTTTTTTTTTTTGCTCAACAATTAAATTTCAAAAACTGAATTCCTCAAACATCTGAATATGTTTGTTTGTTTGTTTGTTTGTTTTTTCGTCAACTTTTTATCTGACCTTAAACTTTGACTTACCTGGGGTATATTTTTGAATTGTGACTGATAGAGTTTTGATTCATGTATTTCATTCATAGATTCATCATATCAAGACCTTTCATTTGGGACCATACACATTGACCATCAACTTTGACCTACATGTACTTCTCAAAAGCTGAATTGAGGCCATATCTTATGAAGCAAAAGTGATTAGGCAAAATAAGGGACAAAATGATTGGGCATAAATATTTCAATAAAACTTATTGTCCATTATGTGATCAATCGTATTAGAAAAAAAAGCAGGACCACATGTAAATATTGGTTGGATTTACTGAGATTGCTGTATATGTGTTTACAATGTAGCTTGAAGTAGCATAGCTGGGATTTGTTAAACTTGTATGAGAGTTCATCAAGTTTTTTTTTCCGGTTCAATTATAGATTTAATGTGTGCCCTGATCTTAATTAAAAGATAATTTATATGTTGAATTTTTCGTATAAAACTGTTGCAGTGCAAATAGAACTTTTGAATCCATGTCATTTCATAAATGTACTTTAACACTGAATTTTTCAACTAAGCCAGCCGCTGTACTCACCTACATTTCTCATTTTATGTTTCACAAGCTAACCCTTTAAAGTAGTAAATTCTAACTCATCATGTTGAAAATGTATACAGCACCATAGTTTACATGTATACCTATACTAGTATACTAATACATGTTCATTCACACAAATTACACTCTTTGACTAGCTATTTGAATTTTGTGTCTTAAAACCTAAGTAGTGGTACTATGACTTCAGCTTTTTATGCCCCCGGAATCAAAGATTCGGGGGCATATAGTTTTTGGCCTGTCCGTCTGTTTGTCTGTTTATCTGTTTGTCTGTTTGTCTGTTTGTCTGTCTGTTTGTCCGAAAAACTTTAACATTGGACATAACTTTTGAATGGGAAGTGATAGGGCTTTCATATTTCACATGTGTATTCCTTGTGACAAGACCTTTCCATTGATACCAAAATTTTTGACCTCGTGACCTTGACCTTGACCTTTGACCTACTTTTCAAAAACTTTAACATTGGGCATAACTTTTGAATGGGAAGTGATAGGGCTTTCATATTTCACATGCGTATTCCTTGTGACAAGACCTTTCCATTGATACCAAAATTTTAGACCTCGTGACCTTGACTTTGACCTTTGACCTACATTTCAAAAACTTTAACATTGGGAATAACTTTTGAATAGGAAGTGATAGGGCTTTCATATTTCACATGTGTATTCCTTGTGACAAGACCTTTCCATTGATACCAAAATTTTTGACCTCGTGACCTTGACTTTGACCTTTGACCTACATTTCAAAAACTTTAACATTGGGCATAACTTTTGAATAGGAAGTGATAGGGCTTTCATATTTCACATGTGTATTCCTTGTGACAAGACCTTTCCATTGATACCAAAATTTTTGACCTCATGACCTTGACCTTGACCTTTGACCTACATTTCAAAAACTTTAACATTGGGCATAACTTTTGAATGGGAAGTGATAGGGCTTTCATATTTCACATGTGTATTCCTTGTGACAATACCTTTCCATTGATACCAAAATTTTTGACCTCATGACCTTGACCTTTGACCTTTTCACCCAGTGACCTCACATACATGTACTTAACAGAAAATAGTGTTCATACTAACAAAGATGTCACCAGGGGCATTCGTGTTTCACAAACACAGGCTTTATTCAACTCTCAAATAAGCTTAAAATGAAAATATTGGAAACATCAGTAGTAGTGCAGTAGATTCAATTTGCAATGTTTATAATATTTGTAGACTATGACCTTTTAAACCTTTGTTTCTCTTTCTGTGATTTTGCTTTAAATTATCTGTGAATAAGTCATGATTAAATTCTGAATTTCTCAAAAACTGACCTACTTCATTTCATTTTAATCCTGTCAAACAATGGGTTGAATTGTAATAATGCAGAAAATGTCTACAATGTTAATTTGTTTCCTGAACATATTCTGTCAGATTTAGGCCATACCTTTGATAAGTATCAGATCAATCTACCTATCTGTTAGAAACCAACTAAAGAGAGACGTAAACATCTTAAAGTAAACGGAAGAAATATCAAAGAGTGTTGGATCTCATAAAAAGGATCTCTCAAATTTATCCTTTTTAGTTAATTTTCAGTTATTTTAACCTTTGCAAGACTATATACCAACCGTAAATTGTTGAAACTACACTTCTGTTGTGAAAAAGAAGCGGATAGTGGTGGAAGATAAAAAAATTTGGAAATAGTTGTTTGTTTTTTTTTTTGCAAAGAATACCCTGAAAACCTACCCGCCTGCTGACGCTTAACAAAGAAAAAACTTGGTGTGGCCTTATGATCATAGATGGATATGTTATTACCCTTGATATTTGTATTACAGAAATGGTAAAGAAGCCTTTGATTATAATAAAGGAAGATCAACACAAGATCTGGTAGAATTTATGAAGAAGTAAGTACTGGTAGTGAAAAATTATAAAAATTACATGTTTAATTGTTCCTTTATTAGATTAAGTAGATTGTGTATTCATTGATTAAATAAAATTGCTTCTATAATATACCACAGCAACTGTAGAAGCTAGCCTTTCAATGCTCTTGTTCATGTTTTGTACTTTTAGAGATTAATGATACTTTATTTTATGAAAATAAATACATGCACATGTGTTTATGGAAATAAAATCAAAATTTACATGTATATGATTAAGTGATGCAGAAAGAATTTCAGACTGTTTCCTGTTATAATAATTATATTAAATTTGATTTGGCGTAGCAATACAAAGTAGATTTCTTAATGTTTAACGTAGACGTACATCTCCAGACCATACTATTGGAAAGTTAAGTGCATTTTCTTGGAACATGTATCTAATTTTTCAATGTCATGGCTCATTTGCGGACTTGATACACATATACATACCTAGCAAGGAATTTACTTATCCTACATCGTTATGCAAACAATATGATCGTATATTTCCAGCCCACAAGAGCCTCCTCCCCCTCCCCCCCAGGACCCGGAATGGAGCTCAGTACCCAGTGCCGTACAACACCTGGACTCTGCTAGCTTTAATAAGGTCCTGAAGGATAAGGCCGCGGCCCTAGTCATGTTTTACGCCCCCTGGTGTGGACATTGTAAGAAGGCCAAACCACATTTCCAGAATGCCGCTGACGAATTAGCGAAGAAAGATAAAAATAGAATATTTGCAGCTGTGGATTGTACGAAAAATGACGGTAAGAGTTACATGTTGTATGTAAGAATTTTTTTATGTTTTTAAATACTAATTCTCTGTAAGGACCAAAAAATTTCCATAGGACTGTGGCATGGCATGTCACAGATTTTAAAGATTTTTGGTAAAGGACATAGGTTTGGCCCACTATGATGAAAGTTGGCTTCATTTTTGCAATTTAAGTTTCTGTTGCCATGGTGACCATGTCTGAATTTTTCAGAATTTTAAAATATGTATTGATATGTTACTATCATTGCATGCGGATGTATTATGGTATGGTGTAACATGTCCATCATGACTTATTCATAGATGTATTTGAGCAAAAGAAACAATGTCTACTTTGTGTAGTGTCAGGGAAATCCACCTTCCCATCAAAGATTTGTCGATATGCACGACTCAGTATGCCTCATTGTGGAGTGTAAATCTTTTATACATATACATGTACTTGAGTGGGATTTCCCTGTCCCTATAAACAGTGCTGATACATTTACATGTAGACTCAACTTCATATCAACAAAATTTCAGAATGCTGCGCCTCAAGCAGTCTTCATGAAAACTCACTAGCCCTACGCCCAAGGCTACTAGAAGCTTTGTTGGGCTAGTTGAACTGGATTTGCAAATGTATAATGTAAACGTGGAAATTTTCATGTGGGGGTAATTTTTGTGTCTTTCACGAATTAAGGAACTTCTTGAAAATTTCCCCCATGCAAAAAGAACACTGCTGCATTCTTACATGTACAAATATATCGCTAATACATGTATTTCCCCCAATCGTATTATATTGACATTAAAATGGCGAAATTTTCCCCCAGGGAAAATAATCACTTTTACAGTAAACATTAGTGCTGTATATTGATATTGGAATATTGAAGAGTATCGTTACTTCGAGATTTTCAATACGTATTGATACACAAGTGCAGAGTATCGATACTTTCAATACATTTGATAAGAAAATAAAATTCTAAACTTTTAGTTCGTTTTTAGCTCGCCGGGACGAAAAAGTCCAGAGAGCTAATGCCATACCCTAGGCGCCGTTGTTGTCGTCAGTAGACAAAACTTTAACCTGGGCTATATCTCTTGAACTATAAGGGGTAGGGCTTTGATATTTCACATGTAGATACCTTGTGACAAGACCTTTCATTTGAGACCATGACCTTTGACCTAGTGACCTTGACCTTGGACTTTGCCCTACTTTTCAAAAACTTTAACCTGGTTTCTGACAAAGACCTGTATAGGCAAGCTATGTAATCTTTGATTACCCTATGTTTGGTTCTTATTTTTATATTAATTTTCTTCTTAATCTTCTTTGATCATATCAACGTTCAGACATACGAGTTCAAATAAAGTTTCTATGGTAATTATATTTCGATAAATCAGATTGCCAGTGTGACGTCATGTCCAAATTTTAAACTTAAGAAGAATTTGCCAACGTTAGGATACTTTTGACACTGTAATTCGCTGTGTTTGCGATGTTCGTACAAAAAATAGGGTGTCTAATATTTTGAGAAATGTAAATAAATATAAGAAATGAATGTCGTAGTTTTGGTGTTCATGGGTGTATAATTCGCGATTCACTGAATTTACAGGTGACCAGTCACCAACCAGAATTCTTTGGTAGACAAAGAAAAATTTATACTTTCAATACCTGCCATTGTCATATTTTCATTCCTTTTGAAATAATGGAAAACATCCATTTGTTGGTAATTTCATTATGTTTTATAAAGTTTTAATTGATTAAAGCATAAAAACTCTATTTATTGATTCATTATTATGATTTATTTGAGAAAAATAAAAAAATGTGTATTGTATTGAAGATATTGAGTATTGAAGCAAAATTATTGTATTGTATTGTATTGAAAAAGTTCTTTCAATATACAGCACTAGTAAACATCTAGTAGAAAGCGTCGTTAGGGTAGTGATTGAGAATCGTTTTCATGAGGACTGCTCAACCAAGAGTATCTGTTTTGAGTGTGCATTATTTACCTACTTTTCAGAGTACATCTATTTATATTTGACACTTCATGAAAAAGATTTCTCTTTTTTCAGATATTTGTTCAAAGGAGAAAGTAGAAGGATATCCAACCATAAAACTATATACCAACGGAAATTATCTACAAGAATACAGCGGAGGTCGATCAAAATCCGATTTCCTGACATTTTTGAAAAATGCACCAGTTAGAGACGAGTTATAACCAATGTATAAGAATATTGACTAACATATCAATAAGTTTTTAAGTTCAAGTATTCCGTGAGCTAAGTTACCCAATCATATTCCAGTAGCCAAAGATTTAAATTCAGTTTTACACGTATCTGCCAATTTCTGATAATCTGCCTCAAAATTTTGTTAATATTTGTTATGTATTTAATGCATCATTTAAAATTTTAGTAAGATATATACATGTAGTATATATATAAGTCTATATACATGTACATGTATACTTGACACTAAGTGCTTACTGTTGAATGCTTTGTTTTCAGTTGATGCCTCTTTATGTAAAAATGTATGTGTGATAGAATCATGATATACATGTATCCTTCTTTTAAAGAAGATGTGAAATATGAAATTCAGATTGATAATTAATTTTATACACGTAGTTTTGACCCTATGCTAAACTTACATGTATGTTACTTTATTTTGATTTCTGAATATTTGTACAAAGGATAAGAGTATTACATTTTAATATGCATGGCTATATTTATAATAATTATTTTGAGTGAAGCCCTTTAACATGGCAGCTGAAATTGTAAAATAAAAAATCTGTATTCAGTTGCTTCTAGTATATTTATTTGCAAGTTAAGGATGGCATGGGGTGATATACTTAAAGTCGATCCACAAGTTCAGGTAGTACTTGACTTTTGTCATATTTTTTATTATACTATTATTGACTTTTGATGAGGTCTACTTGTGACTATACAGACCTGGTCAGGTATTAGTTGACAGAGGCCGAAGGGCGAGGTTAACCAATGCCCGACCAGGTCTGTATAGTCACGAGTAGACAGAAATCAAAAGTCAATAACTGCTTTATTAAATTATCAGGATTTTATTAACATTAATATTGTAATGATGTGCGAAGTCAAAGATCTAACAGTACAAAAATCTACGCATGCGCTGGTAATGCATGCGCTTATCCCGAATGGACCGCTTTGGAGCGTTAGCGGTCAACTCACTCTGAGGTACACTCTATCAAACAGCGTCTCCACCAATCAGAAATAAGCAAAATCTGCAATAATTCCTGATCATTTCATAACAGCTTTTAAAGCAGCACCTACCTAAAGATTTATTCCTGTTTTCTAGCTGAAGAGCTTAGGTTTACAAACCCTCTCAATACAGTAATCAATTTGATAGATTTTCTTCATTAATTTTAAAGAGAAAATGAATAACAGACCGAGTCTAGATTGTTCAAAAACAGGGACCATCAATTTATTATATACATACATCATGTACTTATATAGATGTGATTTAAATTCCTGAGTTCTATTAGATTTATTTGTTGAATTTGAAATTGTTTCAGCATTAAGAAGAAGGGTATTATGGTTTATGAGGTCAGAGGTTAGCTTAGTCCATTGGGTTTTTTCTACATTTTGCAAAAGTTTTGGAGAAAATATGTTGCTTTAAAATATACATTGCAGTATTTTTTTTTATCTTATACCCTGCTATTCCTATATTAATTTACTCAATTCAAAATAAAAGGATTAAACTACTCTTTTTCCCCGTATTTCATATTTAACTTTTCTACTACGTTTTGGAATATGCGGGAAAATTAATTTTCTTTTGTGTTTTAACAAGTGCACTTACTAGCTACATGTGTAAATAAGAGGAGGCAGATTTATCAATACTTAGAATGTATATTAGTATTTTATTCCTGATAATTAAAGTACATGTACATAAATTACATGTATATGATAATAATGGTGTTTTTATGTATCATAGCTTGTATTTTCCAAGTTAGGTAAATACAGAGAACCTGGATGCATTATGATCTCAGAAAAACTTATAATTCCAGTCCTGAAATAAATCATGTACGATCTGATGATTGTATGGTTCATTTAAATTCTATCAATATTTTGATTACGTGTACATTGTATTTTTTTTGGGTTATTTCCCTATTATAAATGTACATATATATTCAGCTGTTCTATGGTATAGAACTTATTTTTGACAGACGCATGTAAGAGCAGACCATGAATAAATGTTTGGGAGGGTTCACTTTGTCTTGCATCTCCCGTTTTCAGTTAAAATTCGTTCATTCGTGTATATCTGCTCATCAGTATGCTCATGCTAATGTGAACATGTTCGTGCCTAAGTTACAGCAGACAACACACATATTTCTTGAACATCTCTGTTACACATATTGAACGTGTGTACACGAACTTTTAGTTGTGACGGGAGCACTCGTAATTTAAGTCTGGGTTATGGTTGTTAGATTATTAGAATTATCTTGGTACAAGTGTACTAAAATGTAATGTCTTCCATGATAATTGTAGATTTCTTAATATATAATATGTGATAATTACATGTATTAATTGCATTTATAGTGTATTAAATATAGCCTATTCCTTAAATTCGTCCATAAATGTGCATTTAAACTGTATAATTTTAAATGAATAAAGACCAATTACTATACGCCAATTTATATACTCTAAGGCCAAGATATTGTACTTTTAAAATGTAAAAACATTGCAATGTATTTCATGAAACACATGTAGAAAAGTCTAAATGCATGATTATCGTAATAATTAAATAAATTGCAGCATGGTTAAAGTAACTTTTGAATTTTAGATATGGTATATTTGTTTTGAATAAATTCATATGTCGAGAGTAGTTCTATTAATACAGGTCTTATAATCTCTGTAACTGTTTGCCTGTATTATGAAGAACAAAATTACATGTTAACTTTGCTTCTATGATGCAATAATATATGTATCAAGCATTAAAATTCTCTGCTAGTGCGTTCAACAGTCAAGATTTCTCGGTAGATATTATTCAGTCTTGCAGCTATTGCAAAAATACTATAAGAAAAATTATCATAAGTGGGTCAAATCAATATTTCTAAAAAAAGAAAAAATTAAATGATTGATAATAAAGGCGAAATGCACAATTCTAAAGTAGCGAGTCGACTAAATGGTACATAGGTCTTAAAATGCAATTTTATCATACAATATTAATCATTTATGATATATTTGTAAAATAGCAGGGTATAGGTGTGGGTACCAGTATGTGTGATGCTAGTCAGCTTTATTAATCTGTGACGGCAAAATAATTTGTTTATTGGGCGTTATTAATTATATATCATAAATATATAGTATGTCAACGTCAAGTCTAAAAGAAATGCAATTTTATTAAAACGCGACTTGAACTTCCGATACTTTCCACGTACCGGAAGTTCAAGTCGCGTTTTAATGAGATTGACAAGATATGATTTTTTTAATTCGGTACAAGTCTAGCGTTCAATTGTACTTATTTGTGTGAAGGACTTTTGTGAGCTTTTTGATGGCTATAAATGAAAGCTTGATATTGACGAGCTTGGTAACGAAGTGGTGCTGTCTCTCTAACGCAAGATTGATAATGGAATGTTCTTGATATTATAATTTGCAAGTTAATAATTAGAATCTACATAATATGACAGAAAACTTCTATAAACAATCTAGAAGACACAGATTGTTTGTGTTTGTTCTAATTTTTAAAACTTCTCCTTTCCTCTGTCAGTGAAATTTTTCAGTCGTCAAATTCTGCCAGTTTTCAAGTAGACATGATCTGTGCATACTTTAATTCTTGTAGCAGGAGTGTTAATTTTGTAGCGATATCAACAAGTTTTGACTGGAGACATCTATCTCTAAATAAATATATATGTATTAGGTACTTAAACCTGTCAAATATGCAACTTGAAGTATAGAAATAAATATCCATGCATTGTTAGTTCTCAATAAATTTCAATGAAATTTTTATGAGGAAATTGTCTTTTTTATGCCAGTTGCATGCATTTTGTTGTCTGGCATACAGCAAGTATATCTTTGCTGGGCAATGGCATACTTTTTAGTCCCCTACCGGCAACGCCGAAGGGGACTCTTAGTTTCCTCTCTGTCTGTCTGTCCCTCCGTCCGTCCGAATTTCAGTTTTCCGGACTTTTTTCTGCAAGGGATGGAGATATTCAGATGAAATTTGATACACAGCTTGGTCTTGGATAGTTACAGAGCAAGTTTGACTTTCGTCACGCTTGACCTATTTTTTGAGGAGTTATGCCCCTTGATGACTTGGAAAATGCAGTTTTTGTCATTTTCCGGGCTTTTTTCTGCAATAAATAGAGATATTCAGGCGAAATTTGATACACAGCTTGGTCTTGGATAGTTACAGAGCAAGTTCCACTTTCGTCACGTTTGACCTATTTATCAAGGAGTTATGTCCCTTGATGACTTGGAAAATTCAGTTTTTGTCAGTTTTCCGACTTTTTTCTGCAACAAATACAGATATTCAGGTGATATTTGATACACAGCTTACTTTCGGATATTTACAGAGCAAGTTCAACTTTCGTCATGCTTGACCTATTTTTCGAGGATTTATGCCCCTTGATGACTTGGAAAATTAAGTTTTTGTTAGTTTTCCGGACTTTTTCCTGCAACAAAGAGAGATATTCAGGTGAAATTTGATACACAGCTTAGTCTTGGTTAGTTACAGAGCAAGTTCGACTTTTGTCATGCTTGACCTATTTTTCGAGGAGTTATGCCCCTTGATGACTTGCACAATTCAGCTTTTGTCAGTTTTCCAGACTTTTTTCTGCAACAAATACAGATATTCATGTAAAATTTGAAACTCAGCTTAGTCTTGGATAGTTACAGGGCAAGTTCAACTTTCGTCACGCTTGACCTCTTTTTCGAATCAATAAAGCAGATAAAACCTCAGAACTGAGCTGCACAGACAGCAAGTTTAATTAAAACTCATGTTTAATTGAAGAGTTATTCATAGGCAGAGTTGCAGGACATAAATATATACCGCCGGTAGGGGACTTTATCACTCAGCGATCATAGCATTTTTAAATTCCTGCTGCATGGAATTCTATAAATTAGATATTAAACTGAAATGTTACTTTGAACCCAATATTGTGTTTTGACCTTGATGCAAGGTCAAAAATATTTCATTGAGTTGTTACTTAGAATCCAAGGGTGTTGTGACCTTGATACAAGGTCAAAGGTCAAGCTCACAACAAACTTCATGGGTAAAAGCATATCCATGTCTTAACTTATGTCCCTCTGTCCCTCTGCTTTTCAAATTTCAATGCCTCTTGATTTTATATTTCATGTGATTTTTGCTCAACTGATGCATCATGACCTTGAACCAAGATGATAGTTAAACTTTTCACTGCAAGCTTACACTTTATACTACTCATTTGCAAGTAAGATTTTTCTTCTCTTGTGTGTTTAAAATGAGATACAGTTGGTTTTGAAAATATATCCACTGAATAAGTTGGTTACCATGTAACCCAAGATGCATCCTCTGTGTAATTTTGGTTGATGTAGGACTTACAGGAAGCTGGAAATGGAGGTGTCCCATATTCCTTAACCTGAGTGCAAACACCAATACCAATGTCAAGGCAATAACATAAGTCTCCCTCTACTCCAAGTCAGCTAAAAATAATGGACAATCTGATCAACATTTTGTTAATTCTATTCTTTATTTTGATGATTCAAAACGAAAATCTTGTGTAGCTGATCATTTCTATTAATCTTAATGAAAGTGACAAAATGAAAATCATAGATCTACAAGTCTTGCAATATAACTTAGTAACAAAAGTAAAATGAAGACTGAAAAATATTTTCTATGATGATAATTTCACCAGAAGTTCAACATGTTCAAACAGTCGTAAAGTTGACGGTTTAATATCAGAATCATCATACACTTTATATAGTGTATGAGCATAATGCAATGAAAGCAATTTTCTCTTTATAATAATTTCTTAAGCATATAATCTCTCTTTACTACGCTTCAGATCATATGCTGTACGCATTGTTCTCATATCCAAGTCAAGAAAGTTCCATATGTCGTCGTACGAATATAAACTTGAACACACATGATAAATAACATTGTACATTTGTCCACTAGTTATTGTTGATGTAGCTTGAGGTCATTTCATTGGTTCTTGTCCGTCCATTGATTTTCCTTGCTTCTCCAGCTCTGTTCTAAAATTAAACAAGTTTTTCAAGTTAGCTTGATATTTTTGCATGGTACCGGTAAATTACTAATCATTTCATTCCGATTAAAGAAACAAAGATTCCGGTGGCTGAGAAATATTTTGATACATCAATCAACAAAATTTTTCTCAGAGGCTATTTATAGAACTATTTTTGGACTCTGGAATTTCCAAACATGAATCAGCTCGTACATATCGCAGCTAAAAATACAAAATATTGATCATGTTGATGTTTGTTTAAAATTTCAAGGTACAATTCCTTTTTTAATTACTCAAAAGTACATGTTAGATTTGCCTTGACTGGATCACAGATAAAGAGAGAAGATTGCTACCTGTTTGAATCATTACGACAGCCATGACTTTCATCTTGGACGACAGTTGTATCACCCAGAACTTATGATAAATGGTGCGAGGATATATTGTTATATATAAGTTGATTTGCTATTGATTGTCACTACAGGAAGACATTGATATTTCAATATGTTGTTAAACCCCTACATGAAGTCGACAGACGTTATTTCAGTCCTATATGTGTACGAGACTTTTCTTATAGGAGCTTAAGTCCTACGAAGCTGCGCAGCGTTTTGCACACAATGAGAGCATGCTTCACAAGAAAGAACATATAAACGTACAAACGTACCTGAGTTGTAAAGAAAAATCGTCTTCTATATTATCATCATCCCAATTGTCTTCCCAGATATTCACTCTGTCTTCATCATCTTCTTCCTCTCCCTGCCAATCTGAAGACAAGACAAATATCATGGTTATCAAAGACAAAACAAATACGGTTATCAAAGACACATCTGAAGACAAGACTCGCATCATCATGATCATGGTTATTAAAGACATCTGAAAACAAAACAAATATGGTTATCAAAGACATAAAGACAAGACACATATCATAGTTATCAAAGACATCTGAAGACAAGACTCATATCATGGTTACCTTGGTTATCAGAAACATATCTGAAGACAAGACAAATATCATAGTTATCCCAAAAATTGATGTGAGGGCCCTATAGTGAGGAAGAAACAATTATACCTTGTGGTAGTTGCCCTTCAGTTACAGCTGTAACAAAATGACTGTGGGAAAAGTATCTGGTCTTTTAGATAATTCCTACTACAAAAATGATGGTCAATTTTTCCAGCAGCCTACATCATGTACATGCATAGTGTACCATGACACAAGCTTCATGAAGCTGAGGTCGAAGCATAGGCGGAAAGATCACCAAGGTATGCGTTTGTAGTGTTGTAACGATTATCGCCGACATCGGTGACATCATCGCTTATACCCTTTGATTTCGATTAATCGATTATATTTTTAAGAATCAATTATAATCAGAAATATTCTACGTGGAAAAGAATGACATATTTTTCGGTCGAAATCGCGTATGACAAGTACGAATAAAACGAAAGTAGATTAACGATCGTTTCTACGAGTTAAAGTTCCGGGCTTAGCGTAAATAATTTGAAAAGGATACCTTTTCTAAGGCATACAATGGATGGAATTAGGACTCTCATTGAATTTAATAGTAATGACAAGTACTCTTATAGAAAACTTCAACGTCAGATGTGATGCGGGCCTGCAATACGTCAATATCTACTCATCTAAAAATAACTTTTTAGTTTTTACGACGAACTCCTGAACATCGTAAAGAAGGACAAGGTCAGTGATTCACAGTACTGTTAGTCTGAACTCCACGAAGATATTGCTTTATTCCTTGAATGAGCAAAATGTTAAGTTAACTCTTGGGTCGTCTGCCGTATAAAGTTGTCGACTATTACAATCACATATTTGTGACAAAATATTTCATTGACTAGACTGGATTTTAACATTCTGTAGTTGGAGTTCTTTCTGGACATTTTGCTATGTATATTAGCATAAGATTTAGAGAAGTTTATTCATTACTTGTCATATTCCTTTCTGTAAAAACAAGAAAGAAGCGTTTGTGCTACTGTAAAATCCCCCCCCCCCTTGAAGACAGGATGGATCTTACACAATGTACCACCTCTGGCTATGTGCCATTCTCTATATGAGACACAAAAAAGATATCTTGTATGACCCCTTTCTATTGAAGGCGATCAATCAAGAAGTAGAAGTATCCCTTACAGAGAAAATTGACACAATAATCACAGTTCTGACAGAGGAAATTCAGGTAACACAGAATGACGCTACAATTTAACATTTTTGTAGTAGCTACTGGTTGTGTAAATATCCGGGATCGGCGGACGCCTAATTACGATCATGAAATACCCCTGGACACCCCAGTTATGCGCCAGATATGAATTAGACTAGACGTGTTTTACCTGTACTTTGCGGCCTCACCGCCGACTTGCCTCTTTGCAAGGTGAGTCATTGTTTGTATTATTACCGGCAGTCATGACTGCCGGTATACTGTAATCAATCGTGACATACTTGCACGGATAAAATAACTCTTGGCAATATGATTGGTGGACAACTACAAAATATGCAAATATTCGTCAAGGTTATTCTGAATCTGTGCATAAGATGCTTCCATCAGGTCGGCTAAAGAGTCTAGATGACTTGACAAATGAAAGTCATATCGTATCAGTGCATTTTCTTCCGAAAGATGCATCGAAAAGTCTTTGTACCTATACGTCCTACAACAAATCACAGATCCTCGGAAATTTCCGTAGCTTGACTCGGAAATAAAAACGGAAAAGCCCGGAAATGTGCGATTGGTCTAACAAGAATAAAAATCGTTTATTCCATTTTTTGCTTACTAGAATTTTACAACATTTAATGTCAGCTAACTGCCGGCAAGCTTTTTGTAAAAGCTAATACTTGTTATATACCTATTGTAGTATACCCCAAACTACAATATTGGCGCTGCGGCTCCAACGAATCTACGTGGAATGTATACTTTCGCTTTTGATTTTTCGTGAATTTATCGCTGTATGTACTTCGCGAAATTCACGATTTTTGACACGTGGATCATAATTTATATTTTGTCATTGTCTGTTTTCTCTCTACAAAAAGTGGTTTTGTCAGCATTTGACGATTCTATCTATATTAGAGGGAGAAGACAGTTATATTATTGATATTTTTCTGCACGTTTTCACATATTATTAAATTTATTTTGTTAGTTGACCAGGTTGCACGTGCAACGTGTTGTCCGTGCAGAGGTTGGCTACTTTCAATATTTTGTGCAGATTTTGATTATTTCATGACATTTTGTATTTTGACATACACTTTGCAATATCAAGAAGTGTATTTGTGTGGCATGCAAATTATTTGCAAATCCAAATTTCGCCTTTGCTAAAAAACACAGGCACATGTCACTCAAAAAATAAGTGGGAAGGAGAAAGAGGAGTCTCACATGTATAATTATAGCAATAACATCCTTTTTGACTCCAGAGCACAGAATGACCCACTCAAGTTCGAGAAACTTGCAAATCAAATCATTGGGCAGAATGTACAAACAGGTTTAGTCAAGGGTCAAGGTGATTGTTTGGCTAACCATGTATGGTTAGACGGAGGTCACTGTGATCGTTTGGCTACTCCTATTGGGCAGGCCCAACAGACTCCTAATGAACATTTAAAAACAAATGTGCAAGTAAGAAATCCAGGATCTCATTGGAATGACGGGTTGAATGGTCTGTCAAATATGAGTAATCCTGTTGATACAACGTCACAAAGTACACATCATGTGAACGACGGGTCTTACGGTCTGTCGGATGTGAGATGTACTACCAGTCACATGCCAATGGCATCAAATGGCATAAATGTCAATACAGGTACAATGACCCAAGGTAATGCTTGTATAACATCACAGGTACAAGGTACATCAAGTGAACCATACTCACCTCAGTACTCCATACCTCATTTTTCCGGTCAACCATATGGTGGACAGAATGGTGGACAGAGGAATGAACAGAAAGTAACAAATCAAGGAGCTTACCACCAGCCTTCAAATCTGATACATGGGCAATTTCAAAGTCATACACCAACACATGTTCATGGTCAGTCAAACCAAGCACCATACCATGTACCAAATAATACATACCATCACATGTACCATCAAGCACCAATGCATATAGGACAGGTACCACATGATAGTATGCCATTCGGGACAAATGGGTTTGCATATGTAGATCAGTTTGTGCCTGGAGGGTATCACTATGGTAGTTATCCTTACTATCCACCAGTATACCCACCTTGGTGTTATATGGATCATCAGTATCCAGATTACAATTGTTACCATGGTTACCCATCTTGCCGATCAGGACATCACAGATATGTTCAAGTGCACAGCCACGTACCATATCCTAACAACCATTACCATCAACCTGTCAGACAGTGTCATGAGGATCCCCATGGTAACCCCAAACAAACCATTCAACACCCATGTTACCAACAAAAAACAAATGTTGAAACAAACAGTAGTCTTGGTACTACATACAGTAATATGCCAAATGAACAATCAGCTGAACATCAACAAACATTAGAACCTGCTGATAAACAGTATACAGGTTATGTTCATCAACGCCAGAACACACAACAGCAACCACACAACATAGATCAACAACACCTAGTCAATTTACAAAACAACAACAGAGACTCGTACAATACAGCACTTATTGCTCATACATTTGACAGTAATAAAGTTCAAACAACCTTCAATGATACAGTCAATGAAGAAAATGCCTCATCAAGTCAAAAACATTGTCAAAGTATTGCTGTAAGGAGTACCATACAAACATCCAATGATGACAATAAACACACCATTCATAGTTGCTATGTAAATGGCGAGTGTGGTTATCAAGTTGATGATCGGGTCACTCAGATAAATGACCAAAATTGTCAGAACGGTAACCATGTTTGTCAGAATAGTAATAAGGAAAGAGCACCTACCTCCCGTAATCAAATAGATATGAGAGGGGAAGATGAAGTTAAAGACTATATTGTCTCTCCAGTCAACATGGTCAAAGAACATTGTCAAGATAATGAGAAAATCACAGGCCATCTCTCTCAATCAACCCTGACCCCAATCATGCCAATCGAGGGGTACAGACACAATGGCAAAACTGACAATGGACACCCTGAGTCAAGTATGATGGGCATTTCAATCTCTGTCTCCTGCCAGATGGAGGTGTCTTGTCAGTCATACATGTATCGCAAGTGTCTGATGAAAGGACAGGACTCTGTACCCTGGGAATGCTGGGATGATAGAGCATAGCTTAAATACATGAATTGATGTTTAGAAAATGGTTAAAATGTAGATCAGTCTGCTTTCCTGGACTTGGTTGAGCATTCTACTACTGACAACTGGTAGTTTGTTCAGATAGTTGCAAGGAGAGTACTAAATTCTACATCAACATTTGAGATACTTGTATATTGACCATTGTATTTTCGACCTTATGGATTCAATACATCCTACTCAAGATGCCTGGCATGTACAAATCATAACCATACCAAGCAAAAATTGTGTATGTCCGGATTTTGATGTTAAAACTTTGACTAACGGCAGATCCACCTACCTACTACCTGGAATCTTCAATAACTTGAATAAGGTCATAATTATTCTACAAATACATCACTGGAAACCTGAATCTGGTTGGCTTTCTCGGCATAATTGTTGTTTAAGTCGACACATTCACCCTTGAAGGAGCGCTGATAAAACGGGGAGGAGTGTAGTAGCTACTGGTTGTGTAAATATCCGGGATCGGCGGACGCCTAATTACGATCATGAAATACCCCTGGACACCCCAGTTATGCGCCAGATATGAATTAGACTAGACGTGTTTTACCTGTACTTTGCGGCCTCACCGCCGACTTGCCTCTTTGCAAGGTGAGTCATTGTTTGTATTATTATATACCTATTGTAGTATACCCCAAACTACAATATTTTTGAGTCGTGATTTATTTAAAGACATAATTCAAGTTACTTAAAACCAACCTTCAGCTGGAAACTCTTCGAATTCGTCATCTTCTTCCAATAATCCTAAATCAGGCTTCTTTTCCGAACCTTTTTCTTGCTTTTTGTCTGCCATGTTGTTTTTGATTGTTTATAAAATAGGGAGTCGGATACGGATCTGAATGACATTACATTCGGAATTTCGGAAGGGGGGGGGGGGGGGGTGTTCTTCCTTTCTTTGACGATCTAAAGAAAAAGATAACAATAAAAACAGGGACGTAATATGAATCAAGGCAAAGCCTTTTTGTACGAGCGGAGAGAAAATAGATATGATTATATAAAATAAAAAAAAGATCTTTCTTTTTTATTTTGACTATGATGGTTTATCTAATCTTACAAAATTTTCTGTTTGATGATTGCCAAAAAAAGTAGTATAAGGCGAGTGGAAACACGGAAGCATTTGTAAAATTGATCTAGACCAGCAGATGAACATTGTAAGGGGGGGGGCTTAAAATATGGTTCTTTAAAAATATGTTTCTTTATAATTCATTCTTATTTTGTAAGAATAATGTTTAGGCTAGCTGAAAATAAATTACGTAAGAACAAAAGAAAAAACAAACAAACAAACAAACATATTCCGACTTCTGATAGTACGAAACCACCCGAGACGAGAAAAGCGCGAAACGTCTCGTTTAAAACCGGAAATGTCGGATTTCCCGTGGTTACGCCGCCTTGTTGATGCTTTATCGTTACCTGATTTACGAAAAATATTTTCAATAAATTTAACTTATAAACAAAAATTGAGTAAAACATATACGTCTACTTGGAGTCGAAAAAAAATTCAAATGGCAATATCCAGCATCTCCGCAGCAACTCTGTCTGCGAGGGGACGAAAGTTTTTGAAAGCATAGTAGTACATTCTCATTCTTTGATTCAGCATATTTTCTCAATAAGATGTGTGTATACGCGTTACCATAAGGGCGAGCTTCGCTCGCTATAAATATACGTCCCTAACAAAACCAATTTTTCTGCCTATATGCATATTTTATTTTTAATGGTCTGCCGGAGCCTTCAGTTGCGGTAGTGTTCAGCCCTCAACCCCCAATACATTTCTTTTCGGATATAAGTCATTGATCCGAAAGTTTGAAGACCCAGCGCCCCCTTTGCCGGGGGGGGGGGGTCGTGGGGCGAATTTTGCCTATTTTTACTGAAAATGGGCCAAATTAAAGGGATTTTTGGAAAATTTTGGGTCAGTGCCGCCACTGTATATGGTATCGATAAAAAATACATTGTGTTGAGAAAGATATTACCTGAGTAATAAGACTAAAGCCAAAACTTTGAAAAAAAAGTTAGTAAAGAAGATACCATATACTCCTGAGACAATTAGAAATATGTGATGAGATAAATTTTCTTTACCATCAAGCTCGGGAAGAGCAAGAATCTTAGAACTGCATTGATATCTAGTTTCTACGGATTTGAAAGTATTAGGATAATTTAAAGTAAAATTAGCAATGATAACTTGAAAACTTCTTTTGGACCTAGATATATAATTGCAAATGAATTTTTCTTGGATTGATAGTCATCATGCAGATGCCCGTATAGACTGTCATCGTACGGAATTCATATTTCTCAACTTTTATCAGATACGCCATATTCTGGATGCTCTGATATCTCGTGATTTCGTTGTAAAAATGAATTGATTATACAATAACTGTCTTTTGGAATGTGATTATACAGTGATACCCTACAATGGATCCAGAAAGTATGTTCCATAATGCTCGTTAGTTTATCGAAAGAACAAAGTGACCAAAAGTGAAAATATTTCACGAAATTTGCGTAAGAACTTTTGTGAAACAGATCACTACCAGTGATCCTTTTTCAAACTGAAAACTGATAAAGATTTCTCACGTGAGTGATAATGAACTAGCTTCAGCCAGCAGAGCGCCGACTATTTTATGGGTGCTTAACTAGTTTGATGTTCATTTGATGTGTTTTTTTTTATCTTACCTAGAACCCCTGCGGTTTGATGTCTTGTTTGTGATGTCACAACACAGTGAAAAAGCTCATTTTTTCTTTTATTTTTTCTGGTTTATTTATTTATAATCATTTTCTTACTTTTTTGCTTTCTAAATGTTCTTTGTTACGCGTTTCAAATGTCTTTGTTTTCTTCAATACTTTAGCTTGAACTATATTTTTCTTTATACATTCAGTTGTAAGTCGTAAATAACCTTACATTTTCTCAAATAAATTCCAAGTCTATATATTTATATAACTTGTAAAGGCAGACATGTGTCTTACTTTGCTGTCGCCTCCACAGTGAAGAGTTACATATCCCACTTTATGGGTGGGGGCGGACAGGGATCTACCTCTCTCCTCCCTCCCATCCCCTTCCCTCACCCTTCCGCCCCTCCTCCCCCTCCTTTTCACCCTTCCCTTCCCTTACCTCCCCCTCCCGCCCCTCCCTTTAACCCCCTTCCCTCTCTCCTCCCTCCCTCCTCCCCCTCCGTTTAACCCTGTCCACCCCCTCACTCTATGTAAAGAGCATAGTACTTATATCAGTGTGGGATACTGAATCGAGTTCGAGTCCCGTCCAGCGTCATTTTTTTTTTTTCTTAAAACGAAGATATAATTATATTGAACCTTTCCATTAATTGTTATTGAAGATTATTTTGAGAAAATATCCAAAGGTTCATACACTTTACTTACTGTCAGACTGTTTTATATATGAAATGACGTTTAAAATTATGCAAAATTTGTGAGAAGTTCGTGCTTTTTCCTGATCACCCAGGAATGACTGTCTTACTTTTGGTGTCCATTGGTGTATATTCTGGAGGACCACGTGTAAATTTACCAAAGATCGCGTCACGATTCGCGGAATTTGAACGTGACCAACCAGAATTGTACACCCATGAAACCAAACGTGAGACAATTAATTCTTAAATCTATTGACCTTGATAATCGATTTCTTATAAATTAATGTAGAGTAACACTGCTTTGAACGTTGAACTTCTGTTTCTATTATTTATAGAATACAAAGACAAGTTGGTCAATTGCTATTAATGAACAATACACAGATACGCATCGCATACTTTTCAAAAACCTTCTTATTGTAAGGAAAAATTTATATGGTGTACTTTTTATGGGGATCCAACAGCGTCTTCAAACACTTTCAATAGAAAAAAAAGTCTGTGTACCCATAGAATGTTTACAAACTTCAGAAAGAGAAATGTAACAACATAAATAGGAAAAATAGAACGGACAGAAATAGCAAGAATACAAAATAAATTGAATTGTATTGAATGCAACCACTATGTGTTTTGTAATGATATCTCAATTATAACATTTTCAGTATGCCATTCGGCATATGGCACCTAAATGCACCCATTGAATCGAATGTCAAGAGTGGATCCGAGAATTTTTTTCCAATAGGACAAGATATATATATAGCTACATGTAGGTCGTTCCAAGCTATAGCTAGAGTTACAGCAAATATTAGGATAATGAAAACTTACCTAGGAAAAATGAGATAGGTTGTGCGCATCCACGCTATTTGCTACAAACGTATCATATGGCCATTCTAATTCGGCAC
This sequence comes from Pinctada fucata, assembly GCA_028142955.1. Classification (NCBI taxonomy): domain Eukaryota; kingdom Metazoa; phylum Mollusca; class Bivalvia; order Pterioida; family Pteriidae; genus Pinctada; species Pinctada fucata. The sequence continues at coordinate 10,254,903 of AP027108.1, forward strand.
CGGTTGTCCATTGGTCTCTTTGGTTTATGTGTAGTCCTTCGTGTAAAGTGTTTGATGTCATTCTAGATATCTAGTATTTATTCTTTCTTGTCCATTTGGTGCCCTTTTTATGTTTTCCCCTCTGTGTTTTAGCATTTTGGTGTTTTGATGTTTTGTTGTGAGTGCTACATTTAAGTCCTATTATACTAATATATCCCCTCCTTCTTTTTCTTCAAATCAGAAAGTTGCATTGTGGAAATTCTCGGGTGATTGATTATGAGCTCGCTTATGCTAGCAAAGCACGGATTATCTCATGCATGCGTTTGGTATCAATTTATAAAGTTCTTGTATTACATAATGTCCCTCCGTATTATATTAACTACTGTCCCGTTTCTGGTGTCACGTACCATACACACAACCTACCCTCACCTTCATCTACTGTTTTACTTTACCTCGTTTATAAACAAGTTTCTGGTTTCGCTCCTGGTACTCTTGGCCTTCTGGATAACCCAAAACTAGAGTGACGTACAACTCACTAGCTTTTCCCATATCTGTTGTAAAATGTCTCTCATGTATAAATGTTGACCAGATCTAGAGATCAGGTATTTGATGAATAGGAAATGACAGTTCTTGGCCACCCCAACCCTCCCATGTTAAGTCTATGGAACCCTCAGTGTCAACCCTCCCTATAAGTGAGGGTTGAAAAAAGTAGGTCACCTGTCCATTTAAATTTATCGATCGATAGTGTGCTATTATTAGATCTACCTGTGCAAATATTACCTGTGGTCAGTTATTATCTTACTATAATCTTGCTATTTATAGTAACAATGGGAAAACCCACAAATATGCAGGTATACATACTGTATATAAAACATTTTCAGACACACATACACCTTCATTTCATAAAAGGAGGATGAGTTGGAAGGACCATTTAAAAGACATTTACTTCGATATTAAAAATCCCATTAGTTATGCTGGTCCAAATAAGATATACCGATTTTTGAAAAAGGAAGGTAAACATAAAGTCGGTTTATCTGCAATTAAGCAATGGTTACAAGACATAGACGCCTACAGTCTTCAACGCCCACAGCGTTATAAATTCAAAACAAATAGAGTCATATCCCAAGGAATAGATTTTCTATGGGATGCAGACCTGGCAGACGTTTCTAGACTATCAAAGGAAAATGATGGAATAAAATATTTACTTATAACCATTGACGTGTTCTCTCGGTATCTATGGGTTCAACCCTTACAGTCAAAGCTCCATGGCTCAATCGTAGAAGGGTTCCGAACAATATTTTCAAAGGATCGCATACCCAGAGAAATGAGGACAGATAAAGGGTCCGAATTTAAAAACAGATGGGTGAAAGATTTCTTGAAAAAGAAAGGTATTGTACACTATGTAACTCACAATGTCACCAAAGCAAACTACGCAGAGCGTGTGATAAGAACTTTAAAAGTACTGATGTATAGGTACTTTACACATAATCGCACCTATCATTATTTGGATGTACTACAAGACTTAGTGCGAAATTATAACAACAGACCGCACAGGTCATTGGATGGCCTTTCACCTTCAGAGATGAACCAATCAAATGAGGCCATAATGTGGAAAAAGATGTACATAGATATCCTGAAACCAACAGAAAATATGAAGAAGAAAACTCCAGTCAAAAGATTTAAGTTTAAGCCAGGTGACTTTGTCAGAATATCAAGTACCAAACGTACATTTCAACGGGATTTTGAACAGAAATGGACAGAGGAAGTATTTGTCATATCAAGGAGATTCATGAGACAAGGAATTCCTGTCTATAAAATAACAGACTATGACAATGATCCCATAGAAGGATCTTTTTATGAAAGTGAGTTACAAAAAGTGAATAAGGACAGAGATGACTTGTGGAAAATCGAGAAAGTATTAAAAAAGCGCAAAAGAGGCGGAGAGAACGAAGTTTATGTTAAATGGTTGGGATATCCAAATAAATTCAATTCTTGGGTCAATCAGAGAGATATAGAAGACCTATAAAAGATCTGGAGTTTGCACATATATTTCATAATTGAACCTGACACCATGCAGTCAACATCGTGCCCAGTGTGCTCTCGTAATTTTTCCCGTTCAGACGCTATGAGAAGACATCTAAGGACTAGTCATCAAAGTCCGTATTCAAGAATCAATGAACCGTATCCACAAATCAGCGAACCGTATCCACAAATCACTGATGCATATCCACAAATCAGTGAATCGTATCCACACATCACTGATGCTTATCCAGCACCACCACCACCTCCACCACCACCACCAAAGGAGGTTTTACCACCACCACCACCAAAGGAGGCTTTACCACCACCACCACCACCACCACCAAAGGAGTCTTTCAAATTTCAGCACCCTTTCACTATGATAGTGGCTGGTCCTACAATGAGTGGTAAGACTACATGGGTGAAAGATTTACTCATCCTTAACCAGGTGATGATAAAGCCATCTCCTACTAGAATCATTTGGTTGTACAAACGATGGCAACCTATGTATGACGTCATTAAAAAAATGATTCATCCTCCTGTTCACTTTATTCAAGGATTACCTAGCAATATTCAACATAATGATTTCATAAATCCCAAGGAATATAATTTACTCATTATGGATGATATTCAAAGAGATGCCTCCGGAAATCAAGACGTTTGCGAACTTTTTACAGAAGGAGCACATCATCGTAACCTCAGTGTCATTTGTTTGATGCAAAACATCTTTAACAAAGGTAAAGAAAACCGAACGATAAGTCTTAATAGTCAATATCTGGTGCTTTTTAAAAATCCTAGAGATCAACTCCAAATCAGCGTGCTAGCAAGGCAAATGTATCCAGGAAAGACAAAAACAATTTTAGATGCTTACAATAGGGCAATAGAAAAACCATTTGGTTACTTAGTTGTTGACCTAAAACAAACAACACAAGAATCAGAACGACTTCAAACCGATATATTCCGAGACTATATAAGAAGAGAACCACTGGAAATTCATCATTTATCAACTGAACGTCAAGGTGTGCACACAGATTTTCCTTCAACTACAGAAATCATGGAACATAGATATTTGTCTCATGCTGACACGAGAAAACCATATCACCTGGAAAATACTCCTAATTCACCAGAAATGTATCAGGAGTCGCCTAATAAAATGGATCATATGAAACCATGGATACATAGAGAACTATATGAATCCATGAAAAAAGAACATCCGTCGTGTTCTGACTGTGGCATTATGTTTGGGACTCATTATGACCTTCAGAGACACATTAAGAAAGGTTGTCCAATGGATGAAGATAGTATAGAGGATTCCGATGAAAATGATATGCAACATGAAGAGTCTGACAATGAAGATGGTTTCAGTTTTCTTGTGAACGAAGTATGGGATGAAAATTCTGCACAATTCAATAGAAAGGTGGACCAGCTGATGGAGGATGACCCAGATATGTCAAAAAAGGAAGCAAGGGATGATGCTAGCGAACTTATGTTGAACAAAGACAGATCTTTGTTTATGAAAAAGTATAAGAATTTTATTTCGAATATGTTTAGATTAAATGCAAGTAAACTCCATCGAAGCATCAAAAATGAGATTTCAAATCTGATGGATGACAAGGATTATGATATGGAAGAAGCTGTTGATCTTGTACTCAAAAGACACAAACAAGATTTCGGGTCCTTATTTGAGGACTATGAACAAATGGACGACAATGAGCAGAGTGATGAGGAAAGTGATAGTGAAGAGGACTGAAATTATTTCCTTAAAGTTTATATGTAAATACGTGATTATGTAGACTGATTGATACATTTTATCTTTGTTTGTTATGCATAATGTACATATTTTGATTTGTATCATTTTGTATTCCACGAATATATTAATAGCTCTAATAAATAGTCAAAGGAATCTTTACTTCTTATTTCATTTACACACTTTTCATTGAATATGATACACATATTCAATATAAATACAAGGAGGCATCTACAAAAACAAAGGAAGACGTTGTTGATTTGTTTACAAACTTTATTCATATATGAAATAAAAGTCACAAACAACATAAACAGAGGAATTGATATACATATCATTCAATATAACAAGTGTACATGTACATATAAATACCAAACGATTCATGACTTAATTCTGAAATGACCATGGGCCAAGGTGTCAATGCCTGTATCTAATACATAACGTTTATCATCGTATGGACTCAGTGTTGTTTTATTGATTGATACACTATAAAGCTGGTGATTGTAACTTCTTATCATGTTCATGGAATGTGTCAAGGAGCAATGGCCAAACAGAGCTTGTTCATATGACGTGTGTTTCAAATGTTTATCGATAACAGCTTTCTTCACTCCCTTTGCCGTTTTCTTTTCCAACCCATCGTACTGTAGACTGTACATTTTTGGGCGTAAACCTACGAAGGTTTGTATAGGTCTCCCACCGCATTCATCTTTCATTTTGCCGAGAACTTTGCAGTTTGCCTTAGAGTAAAGATAATGCTCCTTTTCAAAATTACTTGTATCAAAAAGGGATATATGCTCAGACATGTCCTTATAGAAATCATGTGTTTCGATCTCATAGCAAAGACTATCCGTGTCCGTGAACAAGAGGGATGCTTTATTACCATATTTTGATTTCACAAAATCATAGTGAAACTGAAACATGAAAAGCTTTGCAATGTCAAGTATGCAAAATCCTGCGTAGATGGGGCGGTTAAGAACGATGTTTGTTTTGCGAAGATTGACAGCCACCAAATCCTCGTTAAATATTTTGAATGACTGAAAGTTTGGTTTAGCACAAACCTTACGTAATCTTTCTTTCTTGTGTACCAATTCAACATTCATCCGTTTTCTCATATTTTCCATCGTTTTTCCAAATACTGAATTATTCATCAGTTTATAAAAATCCTTCTCAAAGTCAGTTTTGGCTTGTGCTCTTTTCTCTGTATTGAAATCTATGTAGGATTTGAGCCATGGCGACTGGGTGAATTCAAGAACTCTGTGAATTTTGGAGAGTATGAGTCCTTTTGATAGGTAATATTTCAAGTTTCTGTAATGCAGTACATACTGTTTCTTAGCAGTAAGATCTGGAACAAGTTTTGTCGAAGATCCCTTCATGGCTAATTTTTCTTTAAGTTTTAATGTATACGGAGACAACATATCATCCGTTATTGTTTTGTTTTCTGGGGCCAAGGGGTAATCACTATGTGTATCGTGAAGGTAATCAGGGTACTCTAAATCGACATCTAGTATGTATCCAGTGTCCGAATAGTCGGATACATTCATCACATCAAGTGTTTCAACCTGTTCTTTAGATAGCCATGCAAAATCCCTCTCAGGTAGGGGTTCAGACATGCTGGTTCCATAGAGATTATTCATGTCAAGATAGGTCAGCCATGTATTTGGTTTACTGGAATCATAGTCAGGGACCATGGGGTTGTTAGCCTTTGCAAATTTCTTGGAGATCATGGATACTCCTCCCCTTACTCCCTTTTCAATCATTAACACCATATCTATGTCATCTAGTAATTGTAATTTTACTTTCGACATTTTCAACATTGCCTCCCAAGCCAGACCAGGTGATGTATAGAAATGAGCAGGGTCTAGGTGATATGAATCTAAGCATATGTTTCTAAAGTTCTCAAACACATCTGCCAACAATAAAACATCGGTTTTGAGGTATAAGTCATGATAATCTCCCATTATAGACATATTGAATGTTTCCCATACATTGATTGCATGGCTATAGTCTGAGGTAGATATATCTGATTCCGATAATTTGTTGTGAAACGCAGTAATGGGAGGTAACTTTCGGTCATAAAAGCAATCCCATGATGACATGTAGTCATATGGGTATACACCCTTTCTTAGTAGAATATCCCTTTCATTGTCAGCGGGGAAGTGTTTTGAAAGATTATGAAATTTCGAGCTTCCTTCTCTTGCCAAGTTATTGACTAATGTATCCAGTGATGCGTTCAAGAACTGAATAGAGTCTATGAAGCGTAGATTGTCCAGAGAAAAACTTATATACTTCTCCATATTATTTGGGATGCAAGATAATTTTTTATCTTTGTATTTACCCACAGCACTCATCATATGGTGTAGGTCGTAATTGCGACAATTATGGGCAATAACTGGGATGAAAAAATTAGACCTGACTCCTTTCTTTCCCTTTTTGAATTGATATTGTAAATTGCAGTGATTATGAGCTGCTCCCCTATATCTACCACTCAGGTGATCATGGTCTCTTACCCTATCAGCACCTAAAGGCATTTCACAAATATGACAATCATATGCTTTGTGGAAGGATATTTCATCCTCTTTTGAAAGTGACATAGGCTCCACATGAGACAAGATTTCACTTATCTCTTCTTCTTCTTTTAATAGACATTCAAATAAATGATCTATAGCATTGGGTCCTCTATATACGTAAGCTGGTTTTGATTTGCTTTCATCTGAGCATTTGACATAATAGCAAAACCCACAGGCTTCATGTTTTTGATAAGGAGTCGTCGAGGATTTATTTGGATTAGGAGAGCACGACTGGATGGGTACAGTCAAACTTTCTAAGTCAAGGTAAATAACAAAAGGGACTTTCAATTGTTTGCTAATATGCTTGAATTGGACCCATTGATCTTCCTCTGATTTAGGAAACGTCATCTTTTGGGGTCCTTTTGGTAGACAATAAGGTATATGCTCCTGAAGAAGATCATTTCTACTGAATCCATGTAAGCAATAGTTACAGTAGAAAGTTTCCCCATCGTGACTTGTGCGGTCCCCTAGCAGTCGACTGAGATTACGTATTAGGCAATAATGTCTCTTTTCTCCTTTTGAAAATAATAGCAATTTAACATGGTGCTGTGTTAATCTACTCTCTGTTAGATGAAGAGGGAAAATATCATTTCCTTCCAGACCAAACACATTAATTGAAATATTGTTCTTTTGCTCAAATCCGGCTATTTGTGAAAGGGGGGTGGGGAAATCTAAACCTTCAGTAACGATTTCACGTTCATACTGTGTATAATTGGAAACACGGGTTGGATGGTCACCCCATGACACAGGATGAAGGGCAGCTATAATAGACCAAAGGAAGCATTTCTGATCTAAATTTTGTATGTTAAGAACGGCTTTTTTCTTGACTATTCTAGGAGGGAGGGGAATGTAACTGCTGCCCGATAGAGGGGTATATTCTGCTGTACATATTTCCATTTTCAAAATCTTATCAATAGACCATCCGCTTCCATCCCTTTCAAAATTTTGATAACTGGAGTATAAATTTTGATAGGCTTTAGCCAGCTGCTCTTTGATCTCTGCTCCTTTTGTTAGTGTTTGATTTATAGATCGAAATATCGGCTCTGCGTAAACAGCCTCGTTGCTTTGATTATACTTAACAAATTTTACGTATAATGTCATAAACCATTTGATACCTCTTTTTGACAATAAAACATCATGAAGATGCGACATTAAGGTGTCATTGTTGTCTATGAAAAATTGTAATATGTCCCATAAATTTCCTGGGTTTGGACTAAGCTCCGTTGTAACCACTGATCCTTCCAAGGCCGTTTTTCCTCCCCCTGTCTGTGACTTCCACCTTTCCCGTCTATCTACACATCTATCGCACACATCTGTTCGTTTGCTATAAAATCGCTCAGGTAGTGGTCGGTGACACCATCTACATTCACGCCCATTTTCTGAACAAGACTGACAAAACTTCTTTCCTGGTAGTAGTTCTTTCATTTGGGTGCACCAATTACACTTTCCTTTAATGTTGACTGGATCCGTCTCCATATTTACTGTAGTATTACGGTCTTCATCTCTCTCTTTTAAACGCTTTTCATTAGGTACATTTTCAGCTGATGTATTATCTGCCTTTCTCTTTCTTTCGTGTGACTTCATGTGTCGATTATAATTGTCACTTCTATTGAATTTCAAGTGACATAAATAACATTCTTTGCTTTCTTAGCTGTGTATAGTACGTTGATGTCGCAGTAAGTGATGTCTGTGTTTAAAGGCATTTCCACATTCCGGACATCTATGTTTACATTCTTCACCTGTATCTAGTGTATTCAAAGTAGCCAGTGCGTTCCGCTCCGATGGCGCGCAAGTTGAATTTTCCATTATAAATGCTTGTATGCCTATCGACAGGACGTCCACACGGTTTAGAATGCAGGTGTAAAAAGACCAAATCGAGTGACAATGAGAGATTATATAGCTTACTCCTTCGGTTTTTCCAATAGTACTTTAAATAGAATATGATGTAATGTAAATAGCATGATCATGTTCAAACATGTCCAGACCACAGGTTATATTTGTACAGGTAGATCTAATAATAGCACACTAGATTATAGTAAGACAATAACTGACCACAGGTAATATTTGCACAGGTAGATCTAATAATAGCACACTATCGATCGATAAGGTGACCTACTTTTCTCAACCCTCACTTATAGGGAGGGTTGACACTGAGGGTTCCATAGACTTAACATGGGAGGGTTGGGGTGGCCCAGAACTGTCATTTCCTATTCATCAGGTATTGGGTATGGTTATTTATGGCTATTCATGAAAACAGTTTTAGATACCAAAAATCACAACCGAAAGGGTTTCAAGTTCTCGAAAAAAAAAACATATAAAGCAGAACTTTCTCACGAGAAACGAAATAATGGACAAACAGATTGAAACACAGTTTCATATCTATATATATAGAAACAAGAAGGACATCTTTTCTAAGTACATGTAATAAGTACTCTCCAGAGTCCAGTCCAAGTACGGAATGAATTGTAGGTGGCACAATTAAACAGTCACCATGTTAATTTGAATTTCAAGACGTTTAACATTAGAACAGTTAAGCATTATTACACACTTCATGATACATATTATATACTTATGATAATAAGATAACGAAATGCATAATTGTGTTGTTTTTTTTTCTCGTCAACCTAGATCGAACGCAAATGATTTTTTTTGTTTTTTTGTTTATTGCTTGTTTGCCTTATGTCTTTTAATTTATTATTGTGTTCGTTTCTACCTTTCTTTGCTTTGTTTTATTTTGGATTTAACAATTTATCATCTCATTTAAATATAAAGATAAATTATTTTTAGTCTGTAATAAATATACATACAATGCATTCAGAGCTGGCCTACCTGCCGTTTTGCGAAAGGGAATTTCAGGTCTATATACACAATCGAGTGACCTTGGTATCAACGTAGAGTAGCGCGTACGACTTCTTTCATGCCACAGTTAATCGGTTGCTACTTATTGATAATGGAATAATAAACATCGTCTACTTTTAAGACACTCCTCATTGTAAGAAATAAAACTTTTGATGTACATTTTCAGGGAACTCCACTTCTTCTTCAAACTCTTTGAAGCTTCCAAAGAAAGTAGTCTGCGTACCAATAGATTGTTAACTTACTATTATTAATGCTAGAAAAAAAAAAAGAAAAAGTTTTAACGATAAAGTAGATAAACAAATAGGAAGGAATTAATAGAAAAGATAAAAAGGACAGAAATAGCATGAAGACACAACGAATTGATCATGATTTGCAATGAATGCAACTATTGTGTGTTTTACAATTAAAGATATCTTAACGTATTGATTAGTATGTGATAAAGCATATGGCACCTTAATCAAACAAACACGCCTTATATCGAATATCAAAAGTGGATCCAAGATCTTTCCAATAGGACAAAATATAGCTAGGTCGTTCCAAACTATGGCTAGAGTTAGAACAAAATTTAGGATGATAACAACTGACCACGGAAACTATGAGATAGGTTCTACCCACGTAATCCGCATAACCACACTATTTGCTACAAAAGTATCAGATGACTGTCCTAAGTCAGCATCAGTTACCAAGTGGTCTCGTTGCTTTATCTGTAGTCCTCAGTGTTTGATGTAATCTTAGATGTAATGTTTAGTGGTGTTTTATTTTTCTTGTCCATTTGGTGTCTCCAAACAGAGACTGCTGTGTTCCAACAAAACTATCTCGTTTATGATGTCACCTCACTGTGAGAAGTTTTATGTTTATACAACAATTGTGCGTCTATGGAGACCTCTGTGTATCCGGATAGTGGGGAGGGTTGTGCTCATGTAATCCGGATAACCACACCATTTGCTATAAACAGATGGCCTTCCGAAGTCGACGGCTGGTGCACATTGGTCTCCTTCCTTTTATGTGTTGTCATTAATGTTTGATGTTTCTGTACGTCTGTTTTGATTGTTTTGTATTATGTTCTTGTGATTATTCTTGTGTCTTTTTGCGGTTTGTAATTTAGTCTGATGTCATTTATGTGTTACTTTCTTGTGGTTTTGTTTCGCTGGGTGAGTGGAGGGTAGTCATACTGGAGATCCTTCCCTTTTCTTGTTATGTTTCCCCCTCTGTATTTTCGTATTCGGGTGTTTTGATGTTTTGCATCCACGTCCTGTTGGGTATCCCGCCCTGTCTTTTATCCAATCAGAATGTTGTATCGTCGAATTTTCTGGTGATTAATCTTGAGATGGCTTAAGCTAGCAGAGCACGGACTGTCTCTAGTATGCGTTTGATATCAATAAAAATTTATATCTGTTACATACCGTTCCTGCGAATAACTTTCATGCTTCTGGTGTCACCCTTCGACATTATTAATATAAACACTTATTTCACGTTGCAGTGTGGAGCAGTTAAAATCGTTCCTCGTGACCTGATGTTTGTCAAGTATATTAATTACTTCTTTCCAGCTCTGTCACCTGAAATAAGCTTTGTTTTGGCCTTTTATCAATGTGACATCATATATATATTTTGCTATTTCGGAAACTAGCCATTTCACCGATAAATATCATCGAAATTAAAGGAGTTTAACATCTTAGCACCATCCACCCAATGCTATTTTGAACATAGATTTTATTTGGATATGCTACTGAATCGACCCTACAGGAAATTTGGAGCCGCGCACTCTCTGTAATGTAAATGTACAAATCTAAATTCAAAAAATTAAAGAGGGCGCTACTGAAATGAATTTTGGTGGCTCCGCTAGAAGCATCACTGATGAGAATCTAATATTCGGAACACGTGTCTGGTGCATGGAAATTGGTTTGGAATTTTCTTCAAGAAGGTATTGAGTTGGAACCCTTGGACATTACTTACACCCAAGCAACCCTCAAATCCTAAACATTACCTTTTAACTGTGCATTGTTTGTAGAAAAAAGTTCCTGGTTTCGCTCCTGGTACCCTTGGTCTTCTGGATCACTAAAAACGAAAGTTAAAATGACGGACAGCTCACGTGTTCAGTATTTGATTAGATATACTTAATGTATAAATGTCTTTAAGTTCACCGGATACTAGTAATTTGTCTATAACGTCATGCATAAGGTAGGGTTATTTTACTTGGTTATTTACGATTTTTAAATGTTGATACAATTAATACGCACCTTTATTTGTAGAAATACTCAGTTTTTGTTTTTTATGTGTCTTTTCAATATTTAAAAAGATAATAATAAAAAGCTACCGAAATGTTCATTTTCGACTAGTAATGAATATGTTCATTTTGATTGTTTATTAAGGATGCGCGCTACTTTGATTTTCGAACTTTCCGCGCATCTAAGATACGACGTTACGACGTAAGAACTATCCGTCCCATTTACACTTTACGTCATGTCGTCTTTTAGCCCAAACCGCATGTACTGTACAAGTATAATAGTACAAGTACAATATTTGTGTACATATTCTTTGTAAAAATGACATGGCAAGAAAGAAAAATTGCAGTACTCTGGATTTCTAATGCATTATGACACGAAATTTACATATATTGTGGGTAGCCCAACTTCGGTAAAATCATCCGTTTCTTCTGGAAGTACATTTGTAATAAGAATACAGTAATGCAAAAATCGAGAACAGCCGCGGAAAAGGTAATTTACTGGACCGATACACGACTTACCTCAACAACATGGCTCAAGATTCGCTGATTGATCTACTCGAAATAATTCCATCAGAAGCAAATATAAATTTTTTTTAATTCCCTGTTGATTAATGACACAAGTGGATCAGATCCTCATCCTGAATATTGAATATTTGATCCACTAATGTATGAATTTGCACATGCAAACATGGGACCTTTCTGCAGACAGCAGCACAGACAGTATAGTTCGTCCTTGAACTTCGTATGGTGTGACGCGTGATCGACTTACTTTGTCACACTTCTTTGAAGTGCAAGTACGTGACCTAGATTTTGACACATGTATCACTGGGGGTATACGGCATAGTTTGATAATGGAATAAACATATTTTGAATCTGTGTAAAAACAAGAAATAAAATAGGCAGAAGTTTCGATACTTAACATGGTCCAAAATTTTTAGGGGTGGGGGGCATTTTTTTTCAAGTTATCAACATAATATGAATCTTCTTTTTTTTATCTAAACCATTCCAAAGTCGAGAATCCATAAGCACTAGCTAGGCCCGTAGCTAGCCATGTTTTGAAATGCAGGTTCACAGAGGCGGGTCCAGGGCAGAGCCCTGGTAGGTCCCCCCCGACGGGAAACTATTTAAGATAATCAGAGCCCTAGAAAATATACATATGTACTGAAAATACCTCTTTATCAAGAGAATATTTTAAACATTCATATGCATCTCTTCGGAAAAAAATGATTGAAACATTAAATAAAACAAAATTAGTTTTGAAAGTAAACTTAGTGTTCAAATGTATGAAAGATCTGAAGTACAGGCGCTATATACTAGTATGTTGTAGTGGGAGTCTCATATCAATGACAAACCGAACATCTTTGTGTGAGTCTGACGTACCCAGTATTTGCGGTCGAGTCGAGTAATTCAAAATTTTCGGACAGTCTGTCGAAACAAACTGAGTGTTCCTGACGACGCGACAGCGATGTCAAACTGGTTCTTGCAGACGTAGAATCCAGATACTGAGTGAAGGTATTCTGAAAACATTACATAGCTTCTGTGTCTGAAATAATGGTCAAATATGACGGTCGTAACGCTGACAATGATCACTCCCGTGTTTCACGGCCAAAACTATAGTACAAGAACAAAAGAAATTATGGTGACCACTCAGTATTCCGAAGGTCTAAAAAGACGAAGGTTCAATACTTCGAAGGCCCGATAATTCGAGGGACTGATATTTCGAAGGTCCGATAGCCCGAATGCCCGATAGTCCGAAGGTCCTATAGTTCGAATGCTCATAACTCCGAAGGCCCGATAGTCCGAAGACCCAATAGTCCGAATATCCAATAAAATTCCTAAATTTGTAAGCTTTTTGATTGAATATGATTTTTATTCGCTCGTCATAAGACGGGGCGTATTATATTATGGTGCTGTCCGTGCGTCCGTAAAACTATTAAAACCCCGACGTGCGTATCTTGCAGCATTGGCGTTGCTATTTTTGGAATCTGATTTCGGGTTGACATTCATTCACTGTTTTAATAGCGCATACTCCTACCCAGTCTATCTCTGCACCTATGATATTTCTATAAAATCTAGAACATACATGTTTAAAGAAATAAAAAATGTGTTACCAATAAATGTATTCGTACATTTTCAAATTTGAATAAATAAGGACGTCCTCGTTATTCTTTTCTTTTGGTTGACTTATACAAACAATATATATTTCCGACATTCTGATCGATGGCTTTCAGCAGTAAAGACATATCTTTGAAAAATTGTGACAGTTAACTAGATCTTGTTACAAATATTTTTCACTACTTTCAAAATACCTTAGTTGTTTAGAAGCAGTTTGCGCTATTGAACTGCAGCCTCTCCCCCCTCCCTCCTAATTTTTTTTACGATTTTGCGATAATTTCTTTATGATTTATCTTGTTACCTTTTAAAATCTGATTTGATAATTGAGTATATATTCAATTCAAGTTCCTTGATAATATCTCTTTCAGCCCCCCCCCCCCTCCATTTCTAAATCTATCAATTTCAATTGTACAGGTATCTTGTATCAAGTTCATGTACATGTACAAGGCATTCGGACTTTCAAACCTTCGGACTATCAGACCATAGAACCATTAGGCCTTCTTACTATCGGACCTTAAAACCTATGGTCTAATAGATCTTTGAAATATCGGATATTCGATTTTTTAGGTACTTCGGATTATGGATCCTTCTGTATATTTGAATGCAGTACTTTCGGTCTATCGGGCCTTCGGACTATCGGGCCGTCGGATTTTCGGACCGTCGATTTATCGGACCTTCGGCTTTTTGGGCTCTCGAACTATCGGACCTTCGGAATACTGGGCACACACCGATTTGATTGCATATGGATTGACCAAGGACAACACACACACACACACACACACACACACTTTCTCTATCGTTTTCATCTGTCTTTTTCTTTTAAAAGTCGTACATGCAGTGTGATTGAATTCGTATGAGTTGCTCAACAAGGTATAACGAGATGGTTGTCTGATCATAAAAAAGAGACAGAGTTCATAGCCTCGAAATGATATGGGCTATCAAAGATTGACCTTTCCTTGTTACCGTCTAGACTACTGGTCTCCGTCTTATAATACTTATAGTCTAGTCCATGTCCATACACTGTTTGATTTGTCGAAATTTCAACCCGCTCTCTCTCATGCAATTACAAAAAAAAGAAAGAAATGATACGGCCGTGCTGATGTGCAAGTCCGGGCTTATTTGCTTACATGGTAGCTACTAGCTACGCGCCTGGGCACTCCTCTCATAGAAGCCAATAGGCTACTTATTTTTTGGTTGGGCAAATTAATATTTGAAGATATAAGTGAAGACTCGTGCACATACTCGAACCCCTCTAATTTTAGAGTTACGATCGAGAGTCGAGGGGTCACAAAGGAATTACCTGTGTGTAAAATCCGTAGATAAGTTTAAAAAACTTTATACAATAAATGAAAAAAAAAAGATGCATGGAATAGCAAAATTGTGGGAGCCGCCATGGAGTCAGGATGGTTATGATCCTTCCCTTTTGGAATCTCCATTATAAATGTTAAATTACGCGTAATTTCTTCCTTTTTGCAAAACTATAGGCCAGCACCCTGTTTCACAAAAATTCTTACGAAAAATTTCAAGAAAATTCGTAACTTTTGATTGCGTAGCTTTTCTTTCTGGCCATATTTAGAGAAGCTTTGTTTCTGAATTTATATTTAGTACGTAAGAATGATATTAGAAAACATAATACAATGTAAAAAAATACAACCTTTTCTTCAATGACGAAAGTTACGAAAATTCCTTTTTTTTTTTCGTAAGGACGTTTGTGAAACTGGGCATTATTCCCTAAGTTGAAATTAAATCCTAATCAGTGCACTTGCTATAAATCTTATGTATGATAATGTTATTGGTAATAATGATAACGTAATATTTATCATAGATAACTTGCTACCTTTTTTGCAACAATTAAGCCGCGCGCGGTTACAACAACATAATTTTTCATCAATGGGATAATTCCAGATTAACCCCCCCCCCCCCCCCCCCGTGAAATAAGGATGAAAATAAATTCGAAGGAAAATATGTCATGTTATTAAATATAAGTTCAATGGCTAGAATGTTTATCGATTTTTACGGAAACATTTTGTCTAAACTACGCAACAGTTACTCATATTCATAAAACAAATTATTTGAATCCAAAATTATTTCTCTGTTTATATGTAGGTACGTACATACATTTGTACTACATCTCATTTCGTTACTTCTGTCTACCTGTATACTTTGGCGACATCTAAGTCACTCCATCTGTCCGTGTTTCCGTATGGTTTTTTTTTTCTCACGCAAGGAATTTACCTGGTCATTTCCTTCGACTGGTAACTTTAGATTCAATTTGTATGTGATATAATCATGTACATTAAATTCATACTTGTGACAATTTTGGTCATGATTTTCCCTCTTTGACCTAGATAATTGACATTTTCTATAAAAAAAAAACTCATAGGCGGCATACATGGGGTGCCGGTGCGACACGAATGCCCCGCTTGTAGTCATCATTGAACATATTTCCAAGGGAAACAACTCCTTCATTACACATCAAATATCTACGTTTACATTTAGATAGGGGCGTGCTCTTTAGCATGTTAACAAAAGGTCGAGATATTTGAACTTCGCCTAGAAAGACGATTGCAAGGTTACAACACTATATATGCTACTTTTAAAATGAGAAGTTAAACTTTAAAAGGGACTCTCAGAAAATAGAAATTGTGGTATAGAAATTGCAGTGTCCATGAAGCACTCAGCAGTTCTCTGGATAATTTTGTGACCTTGACATATTTGTTTGACCTTTTTCTTAATATCAAGGATGTTCCATTACCCTTGAATTGTAAAGAAGAATTTCTTTATACTTTGTACATTCTTTGTAACAAGATGGTTTAGGCTTTATTTGGTTTAGGTTTAGGCTTTATTTGTTGCTTATAATGACCTATTGCAAGCGATACATTTTGTTCCCCCAAACAATCTAGTTGCATGTATTCCGAAAGACCCCGTAATCTTGAAAATAAATAGACATTTTATGATTTTTTAAACATTTTCAAAATGTTTTCAAAATGTTAATGGATCCAAATGTCTATGATCTTTGATCCTGATCTTGAACATTATTCCTCTGTTGAGAACCTTCTGCATGGAAAGTTTGAAGATCCTATGGTTTAAAGTTCAGCCTATACTTGCAGCGTAAACATTTTGGTGCATGTATTAACCCCCCCCCCCCCTTTCCCCACTTCTACGTCGATCAATTTCTAAATTATTCTTTAAAAGATGATAAAACCAGTTATGTTTTTAAAAGAAAATGTATTTATCATATCGAATACAGAAAATTAAAGAATGCTTCGGTCAAAACAAGAGCTTTTCTTGATAATTCAAGTATTTCTACAAAAAAATGCTATTTTTAGCCCCAAAATGACCTTGATCTCTGCCCTATTGAACCCAAAATAATTGGTGCTTATCTTTGGCCATTGAGCTATCAGTGAGTGAAGTTTCATTGATATCAGATCATAAATACAGGTAGTAGGGCACGAAAAGCAATTTTGGGGGGAAATTTTAAGAGTTATCTGCCCCTTATTAGAGAAAATGTCTATTATCTTAAAATTTAGCTCATTGACCTACCGTAAATTCTCAGTTTTTTAATAGAGCATGGTATTGGCCTTCATAATCATTAATTTATAAAAATATTTAATTACTTTTAGCAATGTATTTTTCAACATTTTTTAAATAGCTGTGAACAACATTTCCATGCATATATGAATTGATAGATACATAGTATTAAATATCTTGAAACCTGTCTCCTTGGTGTTGATTGTAGTAAATTTCATTTTTCATATGAACTACTATTGTAACTCTCTAACTTAAAGTTAAAATTATAGCATGTTCGTTATTTATTCCTTTTTGTTTTACTAAAAAATATATAACCATCTCAAATTTGACAATTCCCAGGTTTCATCACCTGCAGCAGACCCCCACTCATTTCAAAGGCGTATTTCTCAAAAAGTAGATCATTGACAAATACTTTGCAATTTATCACTGGGAAGTACAATGATAACTTTACTAAAAGAAAATAAAATTGGAGAAATTTAATTACTCTGTTCAGAGTAGCGGACATCCTTAAACTGGTATAATACATGTAGTAATTTAAACAATAATAAACGAAAGGTACTGCATCATTTACATTTGTTAAGGAAATATCATAAAAACAACGTTTCAAACTTAGAAAAAAAGATTTAAATGCTAAAAATCTACTCTCAACTGCTCAGAGGGTGAATTATAAGCTTCTTGACAAATTAAGTAAACCTGAAGCGACTATCATGTATTTGTGTACATATCTGACAAAAATTTGAATAAAAAAAAAAAAAAAAAAAAAAAAAAAAAAAAAAAAAAAAACTCACACGAATCTTCAATCTTCATAATTAGTGTGCATCAGTTAAGGTGTCTGGTATTGGTTGCTTTCTTATTACTTTAATTTGCCCAAACACATCCATATTGAGGGGTTTTGTTCATAACTTAAGATTTTCTGTTCTCATGCTTATAGTTAACTGCAATTCTATCATCATACAAATTGAATCGATCACTTGGACTTTCTTCCTTGTCTGTTTAGCTAATTAAAACACATAGTTCTACGAGTCTTTAGCTATATTGATTAAAAGTAAAATTTAATTTAAATTCCTTTATGTAATTTTAGACTTCATATGGCATGTTTGATTAACATATGCCGAGATATTAGCGGTAACGAAACTTTACGACTGAGGAAAGCAATACAATATCCTTACTCATTTATTTGCACACTGTCTGACCAAGAAATCCATAGAAATCTATTGTCTGTTTTGAAAAAATAGATAATCCTTTGAAATGACTAAAAACTTTCGCGGTTAAATCAATATAATTTTTACTAAAATGCATTGAATGCAAGTATTGTATATTCTTTGCGACTGAGTTGCTGTTTCTTAGATTGTATTTGTCGATAGCAAGGAAAACAATATGGAAAAACCAGCAAATATATAGCGTAGTACTCAAACTACAAGAGCCTAAAGCAGAACGACTTCTATAAGGAAAAGGAAAAACAACTGAACCAAGGACATATTTGTGAGCAACCGACTCTGTCGCTGCAAAGTGTTTTGGGTGATACTATGAAAATGTAAAAAATTATTATAACATCTTGTTCTGCTCAATGTTGCCAGATATTTTAGGTTACTCGGAATGTTCATTTAGCAGTTCCCAGCCGTTCCAGTGGGAATTCTAATTTATTTTGCCTTGCTTTCTCGACTTTGAGACTGAATAACTGATGGGTACTTCTCTGATGTATATTATTAAACCTATCCATAAACCGCAGAATCTACACATGTAACAAGTTTGACTTTTTCCGCATGGCCTAAATGACGGATGTTGCTAGCGAAAAAGATATGCTTTCTCTCCCTGGGCACCTGATCTCATCTTCATTGGGGACTCACTCACTTTTGCTTCTCTGCAGAATGTTTAGATAATTATATTCTCTTATGTAAGAGTATTTTCAATGTTTCTGTTTGGTTGGTGTAGTGACTGCTATGTTTTTCGGTACATTTTGGACACACATGTAATAACTTTCACACATTATTACATATTGAATTTTAAGACGTTTAACATTGTCTAGATTGAGGATCACTGACGAGGGCTAAGTACCCCAAACGTGCATGTCTGGTCCATGCTGAATATTTATCTGTTCTTAAATTATGCTGTTGAATCGAAGACGTTTAACATTCAACTGCTGGAATGACTTTGTCATCAGGATATTCTTATCTCATTCAGATAGTGTTGTCCTTCGAATCGTTGTCAGTGGTGCTGTGTTATTGTCTCTGTATGCTTGTCAACTTTTAATCAGAAGACGCTGACTCTCCCCGGGCACCTGGTCTCACTTTGGAATGTGGTTAATTCCGGGGTCGCAACCGTTCCGATGGGAATTCTCACGATTTAGGCTTTGAGACTGAATAACTGCTATAGGCACTTCTTTGATGTTTACTCGTTTTGAGAAAATGCGTTCCGATGTTTTCACGTTTTGGGATATTCTCCCTACCGTTGATTTGTTTTATATTTGTACCAATCTTTAACTTTTTTCTTGTAAATGTACTCCTTAAAAATAAAAATTATTTGAATTTCATTACTTTATTGCTCTACAAAATCGCAGCAAAAGAACTTTAGCCCAGCCAACAGACAACAAATTTAGTAGTGAAAAATGTGTGGGGAAGGAAATTAGCTAGTCTGGTCCGTTTTATTTAGTAATTGGTGTCAAGAAGTTATATTTGAAGTTCAGGTATCGAGTGTTTTGGGCAAGCAGGAGATGCTTCGTCTACTCAGCACCTGGTATCAATTCCATTTGAAATTCCTTTTTTTCTCCTTTACAGAATATTTCGGTTGTGTAACTTATTTCCGAATTGAGACCAGGTGTCCAGCGTCAGCGTCTCCGGTTGGAATGCAACTACAAGGTTTAGCATATCCACTGGATATGCTTTTTAAAATTCTGATTTTAGATTTAAATCTTGACTTTTGTTCACTGCATGCCTGATTGGAACACTTCTGTTTTCTGCAAATCCAGTAATAATACAAGTACATGTTTATTATTCCATATATTTTGTTATACTTTCACATAATGACTTTTTGCAGTGACAAACTGAAGGCTGAAAAACTATGAACAAGAAGACAACGTGTTTTATCCTCGTTTTCATAACAGGTAATGCAATTCAGTATCTTTTTTATAGGTTTCAATTAGTTTGCTTTTCATTTTAAGATATGTGAATGATTAAGATTAGTGAAATGTTTTTAATGATAAGGTACTGAATAAAGAGATATACATACGATAATAAAAAAGTTCCAAAACAATATATCTATTTGATTAATAAAGAATACAAAAAGAAATGTTCTGGCCTTATAGACCCAGTGAAGATAAGATTTTGTAACAAATCCTATAAAAAGAGCGAGAGAGAACGAGAGAAAGATACAAATTTTATGAAGAGCAAGTTAGTTTATTACTATATGGTATTATGTTATTGTTATGTTATATTGGGTAAGGTCACAAAATCCCAATCAGGAAGAAGCTGCATGAGACGACAAAAGGGGAACATTTACAACACATCATTGAAAATACAAGGCAACACTCCATAAGTATTATCCATCGAGTGGGAAGGTAATCTTTAATAACCACACCATCTGCAACTGGGGTGACAGATGACCGTCTTAAGTCTGCACCGAATGCCTTGGTTTATGTGTAGTCTTTTGTATTTGCTTTTCCTTGTCCCCTTTGCGTCTCATTTTGTATATGTGTTTTTGCCATAGTTGTTTTGCTGCTTGTGCTGCAACCGAGTGTTCTAGGAGATCCCCTTATTTCTTTGTAAAAACGAAATCCATTGAAAGTGTTGCAATTCAATTGAATTTTGCAGAGCCACACATAGTCATTATGTTTCAAATAAATAACATAATAAACACTTCAAAATACTGTCGTACCAGGGTCATCGTATAAATTCGGATATTCGAGAAAAATCAGTCTTGTTTTAAAGGACATGGGACACCAAATCAAAGTTATCTTTATCCGAATTATAAAGTTGATTATGTAACAGAAATACCATTCTCGCAGTTTCCCTGCACGCGATAGCCGTTTACTGGGCTTCTTTAGGGGTACGTGGGCGGAGCTTGTGAAATATGCATATTTGTGAAGCCAAAACGAGGTTGGCACGTGACTGACGTCACTTTTGTGATGTGCGCCGCTGTATATTCCAGTGACACGAGGGGAATGGGGGACTAGCGGCGGTAGTTTTGATATACTGGTGACAGGTCTATTTGATCTTATTAGAGTTTAAACATTTTTATATGATGAAAAATCGGTACAAAAAGTTATTTATCTCGGTTCTTAGAATTATGCACTGAATACAGAAGGCTTCTTGTCGGGTACATTCGATAGCTATTTATCCAAGGCGGAATATTTATAAAGTACTCAAAGTGGAGTAATAAAGACTGTTCGAAATGGAGACCGGAGTTTATAATCCAAAAGAATGGCGCAGTATTTTTGCCTCTAAAGTCTAATTATCATTTTTTTCATTATCATTATTTTCTTTAATTTATAACGACTGTACATGTACATTGTATGTATGCAGGACTTGTATCCGTAATAATTTTTTTTTATATAATTTAGCGAAACACTAAATGGTTTCTCTATATATTTCCGCATGATTCGGCCAATGATCCTATCATGTTTCATATGGTTTTTGATATTTGTACGCGTATCCTACATCCATGATCGTACATCGAAGACTTGTAAATACATATTTCTGTCTTTCATCGTCCATCTTATGTACTTCCGAGTCTTTTTTACTGATGGGAAAATTTGAATGTTGTCTCGGAAGTAGTGTTAATAACATTATCAATGAGATTCATTTTCTAGCTGTAAAATTGAATACATTAAAAATTATTAATGGGGTCTTTTTGTCGGGAGATAGAGACATTTATGTAATTTCAGTCAGACTAGTTATTACTCGCTTAAGTTAGGTTATTCAGTTATTTGAGTACTTCGCTTTCTACAGCTAGATTCATTAACCCTTCGTTGCTTTGCACTCCGATTTGTATCAAACCTCTGGATCCGCCCCATCTGTATTCATGTAAGAAAACGAGGCTCTGCCTCTCTGATAAAACAAAGGTGTGACATCTATTATACCTGCCGTCCTTATTCAGGTCAACTTCTGATTACGTAACATAGGTTTTACCCGAGGCATATTATCATGATGGTTGACTGGTAGAAGGAGGACTTGCGTCCAAATCACCCCCTTTTTAAATTGCAAGAGAACAAAGAAGAAAGTAAACCCGTATAATTCAGACGTATGTAAATTGTGTATGAAGAATATTTATTTTGTCCTATACCTATAATTATAGATACACTTTTCAAAACGTTTCCCGCTAACTTCCCGCTATCAATCTTGGGATATGTTTATCAGAATTTCGGTGGACCATGCTTGCCGATTTCATTAAAACGAGTGTACTGTGTTTTTATACTTTTTCATAAAAAAAAAATTCGTATAAGGCATGGTCCATTTGATATTCAGGGGGGGGCTTGGGTTTTTTGTCGGAGCAAGATTATTTTTTTCGCCCCTGACCGGGGCAAAATTATTTTTTTCTGGCAAAGTTGGAGCAAGGAAATTTTTTTTACAAAGTGATGCGCATATTAAGAATGTTTGTGTTTTATCAATAAAAGTTATTAATATTTTTACTCAAAACTCTAAATATTAATAAATTAGTTTATTTTTATGCAAGTATTCAATTCACTTTTAAACAGAGAGATAAAACATTTTTACAATACTGTTTTACAATTCTCAATATTTTATATAAGATACATGTATATAACATGTATAAGAGGGTCTGAGGGGAAGGTCTCCTAGACAATTTTTTAAATGTTGCTAAGAATTGTAAATTGGTGAATAACTGAAGTTCTCCTTCTAAGCTTACAAGAACATGACTCTATGGGATACATGCAACATGTATTAATAGCAATACATAAATATTGATAATTTGGTAATATATTTAAGCTTTTAAGGAAGCCCTTTTTCATTCACATACATGTATAACTTTTGATATCTTCATATATCTGAACTTAAAATGCTATTAGTAAATAATGTTTTGATAGAAAACTATGGCGAGCGAAGCGAGCCAAAATTTTTTATATAATTTGAGAACTGCGGCGAGCGAAGCGAGCCGGAAAATTTTCAAGAATTTTAGCGAAATTTTATGGTAATTCTTCAAATTCAGATTATTTGTAAGAGCAAGATTATTTTTTTCTGTCACACCATAAGCAAATTTATTTTTTTCATCAAAATTGAGAGCAAAATTATTTTTTTCGAAAAAAACCCAAGCCCCCCCCCAGAATATCAAATGGACCGTGCCTAAAATCAATTATAATGCACGACGGTCGCCCAGAAAGAAAAAGGTGGAGGGGTGTTAAAATTGAAAGGAAAAAAGTGGTCTATTTTTTTCCGGTGTAATAAATATGTATATGTTTTTGTTTTTCTTTTTAACAATAGTTTACAAGTAATTTTAAAATATTCAAAAATCAGGACTATCTAGCTAAATTTAAGAGAGAGAGGAAAAAAGAATGTTGAATACCCCATTATTTTTTATTGGTGGTGAGGGGAGGGGTCGAATTCGGATTCTTGTGCATTAAAAAAAGAAATTCGTTCATTATTTCATTAACCCCCTCCCCAGATTTTTCATACTTTTTTTCATTTTGACTCATTCTTTTTTTTTTTCTTTGATCCATTTTTTAAATCTTCTTTTATTATTTGATTTTATTTAACTTGAGCTTTTTAATATGACAATTTCTGTATACGGGGCAATGATTTTAAGAGCAAATCAATTCTTTTTTAACTACGATCTTTGAATCAAAACGAAAATAAGAAAAAGATATGAAAGAAAAATAATTCTCTTTAGAATCCCTTCCGTGTGAATAGGGTACAGTGAGAACGTACATTATACGTGCACGCTGAGCGTGATTTTAATGTACAGTAGGCGTAGCAGGCAGTTTACATAATTACATTATTAAATCATGTTTATTTAGATGAAATTGAAATTTCAAGTTTAAATTTTGAGTTTATGAAAATTTTAAGTCTAAAATTAAATTTATTAATATGTAGATATTCTATCTTCCCTCTCCCTTCTAATTGGAATGACCGCATGGGCATATCACGCTCTAATGATTTTACACCTGCCAGGTATTGACGGACCCTGTACGATTGATTGATATGTGTATACTTGTCAAAACAACGATTTCTTAATAGGGATGTTACTTTCATAGTGGGTTAGCTCAATAGACGTACAAATCAATACATGTACGAAGAAAACCAATCCGAAATTGTAATTGAATTACACCAAAGAAAAGCTGGTTATATATTATAGACTTTTCTTTATTCCAAAAAAAATCGTAATGTGTAATTTATTATAAAACAAAAACACCTTTTTTTTAACGATCACTTTGCATGTAATATGACCATGGTGACTAATGGATCCTGTATATATATTATATATAGTAATAAAGTACACACTATGCGCTTTAGCCATTAACCCGTTTACACACAAAAATGACGTCACACGGCGTAGCTAATTAAAGATCGGCAATCTTCGGAAATCTTCGGTAATGTGCTATTTTTAATAACATAATCGAGCTGTTTTGATCTTGTTAATTAGGGGCTCTCATAAGGATTAAGTTTACTGATAGGTTCTATCACATTAGGTTTAAAATACCATTTGTAAATTTTAGTGACCTGTGTCCTTTAAAATTGTTTTTACTCCAAAGTTGTAAGAGTACTTGTCATACGCTTACCTTCGTCTCGTTTTATTTATCTTCTTACCACATCATTTTGCTACTGAAGTGGCAGTCAGTACCGATTACCCATTAGTCTCGTTTTCTGTTTAGTATTTGGATGTCGATTGTTTGGTGCTCCTTGCCCATTGGTTTCGTTAGTTTATGTAAGGTCATTTGTGTTTCATGTTTCTATGGTGTGAGTTGGTATTCCTAGTCCCTTTTTCGTCTCTTTTTGTGCGTGTATGCTCTTCGTTTTTGCATTGGGTGTGTTGGGTTCTGCTGTGGGTGCTGCAACCGAGTGTTGTTTGAGATCTCCTCCTTTCTTTATTTTTCTATCTCATTTTGTGCTTGTCTACTTAGTGCTATCAAATAGAGGTGCTCCGATATTTTGCTGTTGGATGTTTGAACGTCTTCAAATTTAATAGCTTCATTTCAATACAAATGAATTTGCATCATGAAGCAGACATGCACGTTTGGGGTACTTAACCCTCTTCAGAGTACCCTCCTTTGCTTTATAATTGTTTTGACAATATTTTCAGGCGTTGGTCTGGTAAGAGGCGATGTCTGTACCATGTCCGCGGACAGAATCATACAAATTCAACTTAATTGTTACGCAGTGATAACGGCACCAAATGCTCAGGACGTATCAGAGAATACCTGTCAGAGCTCAGGCGGCCATCTTGTTTTCTTAGAAACGATTGAAGAACAACAATGGCTTCATCAAGAATTGACGAGTAGGAATAAAATTAATCAAATCATTTTTATCTCTTGATTATCGAACATCACTAAGATCAAATAAACTTATTTAAAGTTGTCTTGGAGTGCATCATTTGCATCCATTTAATTATATTCATCGCGTGTCCTTGAGTACAAGTTTGGTCAATAAACGTCATGTAATTCTTTGCTCTTTTAGATGTGAGAGACTTTCTAATTTCTAAAAGGTCAGTTATGGGAGAATGAAATTATGCTTAACTTTAATGAAGTTTCCAATAGATAAAAAGAAAATTTTCGGTAATTGCGTGTAAGTTTCTAGATAAAGACGATAAAGTTATGTGTCACGAATTTCAGATAAGTAAAATATAGGCCCAAGGGTCACATGCATCGAACACCTGTGAACATGGAAATCTTACCCTAGCGGAAGTTGAACATGACTTATACTTGTATAATTCTAATCATAAGGTAAGCTTTATGCAGTAATCAATAAGTGCATAAAGCCATTTTATGATTTGTCAATGAGAAAAATATGATATTAGATATCAAAAAGAAAGGAGAGGATCTCCCACAACACCCGGTTGCAGCACCACCCAATGTAAAACCCGAAATCACCCAATGCAAAACACGGAGCAGACACGCTCAGAAAGAGACGCAAAAGATACAAATGAGTTAAAGAAGATCCTGACGATAATCTCAACAGCACTCACAATAGAGCACCAAATGGAGCATCGACGGACCCCTAGCAAGCTAGAGGTGGGACCAGGTGCCCGGGAGGAGTAAGCATCCCCTGTTGGCTAGCCGCACCCGCCGTCGAACACAAAATCACATAGAAACATCACTCACAAATGACAACACATAAACTAACGAGACCGATGGGCAATCGGTGCCGACTTAGGAAGGTCATCTGTCACGCCAGTAGCAGACGGTGTGGTTATGCGAATAACATGCGCACAACCCTCCAATTTTTCCCATTACCCAAAGGTCTCGAAGAATGATCAGTTATGGTGTAAAATGACATTCTCACTGTTAGATAAATATATAAACAGAGAGCATGACGCAGGGACTCACTGGATGCGCTTGAACACGGCTGTAGATTGATTCAGTACCAAGTCAAGTGTCCGTCTTGTGAAAAAAGGATTGTATTCACTGTATAAAAGGCGTTTGATTATTCCAATTTGATAATAAACAGAGAGCATGACGCATGGGCCCAAGAAACACACATATGGATATTTAAATGGACATAAAACAGAAGGCGGGTGTTTCATGCGGGCAAGAGAAGCTTTCTCTTTCTGGGCACCTGGTCTCACTTTCATATCGGGAGTTCGCTTCTTTTCATGTGGTGGAGGTTTTTGTTTGTATACTTTGGTTTCTGTTTTGTCCTGATTTTGTATGCCTTCGGTTTCTGATTTTCTGAATTGTCGATTTTGTGCTGTGTGCAGGAATATGGTCATTGTAAATATTTGTCATGCATACACACGACCTCTTTTTATACCCATTTACATATTCATCTGTGTTGCTGGGGCCCCTACGTTTTGCGGTTTTGTTTGTGTGAGGTCATCTAGCATTGAGGAGGTTGTTTTACACCACAATTGTACGTTCTTTGAGACCTCCGGGTAATTGGAGAAGTGAGAGGGTTGTGCGCACGTAATCAAGGATAACCACACCATTTGCTGCTTGCGTAGCAAATGACGGTCCAAAGTCGGCGCCGGTTGCCCATGGTCTTGTAGAAGATCCCCTCCCTTCTTCTAACACAATTTCGATGGTAATTCTGTCTAACTTTGATCCTTCTTATTTTGTTAATTATGTTACCATAAAATGCAGGTTGTGAAATACCCGAAGTAATATACTCTGTTGCTTGTATGGGTCCGAATTTGAAAAGAAGTTGACAACAATTTTGTAAAATTTCCAGAAAATCTTTACTAGTTTATGAAAACGAAAACCTTGACCTAAAGTTTCTTCGTAATTTGTAGATTTCGACAATGAAAATCCAAAACATCAGTACATGCTCTAGAATACCGGATGAGCTGTGGAATGTAGATACCGTATGACGGTAATCTAGGAACATCACCGTCAAGCCAGGGAAAATTTACTACGTTCAATCCAAATTAACATTCAAAAAGAGTAATGCGAAAGTGTCTCAACTCCTTCATGAAGAAAATTTCAAACCAATTTTTACCTGCACCAGACACGTGTTTCAAATATTAAATTCTCATCAGTGATGCTTCCAGCGGAGCCGCCATCGTTCATTTGAGTAGCGCCCTCTTTTTTCTTTTTTCTTTTTTAATTTAAATTTGTACAGAGAGTGCGCTGCTCCGAATTTCCTCTAGCATTCGATTCAGTAGCATATCCAAAAATATGTTCAAAATAGCACCTTTAAGATCCCTCTCTGCTTCGGATGAGTGCGTTGCAAATGTTTCGTTGGAGTCTGTAGGTTTCAAATAGTTGCTTTCTTGAACATTAATGATATCATATCTGAAGAAAACTTTACTAGTTCTCTCTCAGATTTAGGCATGCCGACGACATACTGGACGGGAGCCCATGAGATGGCTGATAACATTTGGTTCTGGAGGAGCAGTCCTGTTGATTACTTCCAAATAGATGTGTTTAGGGTATACAATTACCAGGCGGGTACTAATAAGCAAAAAGCATTGGCAATACCCGGGCAAGCGCTGGAACAATCACTTGTAACAAATATATATCCCTATATATGCGAAAAAGACAGTGAGTAAATTATAATACAGTAGACGAAAGTCAAATTTAAAGCAAACTCATAATCAAAAATCATAATCAAAAGAAATAATACGGAAGGGTTCCAACTCTATACCTTCTTGAAGATAATTTCAAACTAATCTATTATGCACCAGACACGTGTTTCTGGTATTAAATACTCATCAGTGATGCTTCCATCCAAAGTGATTTTTAGACACAGCCAAACTTCATTTTAGTAGCGTCCTTGAAATTAAATTTGTGCAATTTGCAGCGAGTTCGTAGCTCAAACTTCAGATTCAGTAGCATATCCAAATAAAATATATGTTCAAAATAGAAATAAGAAACCAAATAGAACAAGTGAAATATTCTACAAAGAAGCAACAGTGATTATCGAATGAAGATGAGATCGAACAGGTGACCATGTTTAAAACAGGTTGTTTATAAAGTAAGTCAAGTCCTTTGTTTATTGTCAGAGTAAACAAAGGGCCTTGTCTGACCAAAAATCTTTCATGTTGAAAGAGATGTAATAAATGCAAGAAAGGGTGTGAGTAGCTATTTCCGTCGTTTGAATATGAAATATGTAAAATCGGGGAAAAATAATTGCAGTTGATATTTTTTAAAATACGTGAGAGTTTCTGTTATTCTATATTTGTATTTCATAAGAATACAATGTTTTAAACACAAAAACGGTGATTTTGCCTTATTGCCCGAAAAGAAATTGATTGAAATAGAATTCCATTCTGTTGCTTATTTCAGCATCTGGTGTTTTCTATCCACCACCTCCACAACAGACAGCAACCACAAACCAACCACCAACTGTATCAACAGAAACAACCGTACAAACCGCATCAATACCACAGACACTGTCTTCTCAAACGGCATTGTTCGGCAGATTTATTGGAGTCAGTATCAATAAAGCATTCACAACATCTATAACTACATCAACCATAACGATATGCGCAAGGCGATGTTTGGAAATACAATGTTCCTTCTTCTGCTACTTCCCTGTCAATCAGTCGTGCTTAAGGATGCTAGACGACTACACAAACGGCATCAATGTGACCTGTTCGTCTGCGTCCTCTTGCTACGGTGTTTAGAAGGATATCAACTGTATAAAAAGATTCTTTTAGTTACTATGTGTGTACCTATTCAGCGGGATTTACATTACTGTGAATGTGGTTATTTTTCACTGGGGCAAAATTTCACGATTATAACATCAAGACGCTACGTGTGGGGAAATGTTCGCGATTAATAGAATCTATCCCCAAATGTTATCAGGGACAAGGAAATCCAACCCGAGTGTCCAGGATTTGCTTGTACCACGATGAGGCTTTCTTATTTTTCTCCCACTGTCTAAATACGCTCAAAACCGAGATTTTATGCATTATTTTTCATATTTTGAATGACGTCACAATTGACCTTACAGTCAAAAGGGAAGTGGAAATGTTATCTTACCCCATATATCCCTTTCCACAGTGGGTGAAAAAAGTGTCTTTTCCATTTTCAGAATGCAGCGTGGATATTTTCGCCTGGGGGAAATTTACGCGAAGTTAATTGATTCGTGAAAAACGTGAAAATTACCTCCACGCGAAAATTTCCAGTATTATAGCAGATTTAGCGCTGTTAGGATTGCGCTAATTCAAAACAACGCTAAGTTACTCATTAAACTCTCATAGATTGTAAAACTGCGCTGATGAATGATTACGCTAATAGTCTAGTATATCAATTTGCCTATTTTTGCACTGCTGAAGTATAAGAACATAAGTTTCAGTATTATGTTAGTTTGTTTTTCGAATTACATCTACATTTAGTTTTGTGGCCTTTTAAGCAATGTAAAACGAAAAGTTAGAAACAGGAAGAGAAGTATATCTATATTTCAAATTGTATCAGAAAGTGCAAGAAATATATACTCTTTTACAAGAAAACAACATGTCCTATCTCTGATCTTCTGAACCGAAAAAGGGTAAATTCAAATATTTCATGGTTTGTTATCATGTTTTGGTTTTAACATTGTCGCCATAGCACTTTCTATATAGATGTGGCCTCAGACAGCGCATGCATTTTATATATTTTCATTTTCGTGCATGAACATCGACGGCGGGTGCGGCTAGCCAACAGGGGATGCTTACTCCTCCCGGGCACCTGATCCCACCTCTAGCTTGCTAGGGGTCCGTCGATGCTCAATTTGGTGTCTATTGTGAGTGCTGTTGAGATTATCGTCAGGATCTTCTTTGACTCATTAACATGAAGTGCTCGGGGGACATGAGATTGATGTTGGAATACTTTGGCACAAATGTAAAACATACATTGTAACAAACTGTCTAAATGAATATTATCATATATTGAAATACAAGATACTCGTTCATTCACACTCCATCAGTAGCACTATCATTTCAGTAATAACCAAGAATAAACACCTAATATGCCTAAAACCAAGATTTTTCTGTTTACCTACAGACATTTTTTTCAAATCATGTATCATTCATGATGCCAATGTAGACAAAAAGGGACTCTACCTTTTGGACTATTCATTCTACAGAAATATTTTACTGTATCGTAAACCTGTACATTTATGTGTCGTTGCGAAGCATAGCGACACTAAGGGATCACTTTGTCCGTTGCCCGTCTGTTTGTCCGTCTGTCTGTCACACTTGGATGTCACACCCTATAAAATGTTAAACGTCTTCAAATTCAATAGCATCATTTAAGACCAGATAAGTTATCAGCATGGACCAGACATGCACGTTTCGGGTATAAAAGTGATTCCTGGGTGTCGCTATGTTTCGTAGGTGACACATGCATTCCTTGAAAAGATTTTGAAACATAAAAAAGCGAATTGATGACTAGATTTAAGGACTTTTTTAAAAGAGCTTCAGTTCTGATGATAAATTGATTTTATAGGTTTTGACGTTTTTTATCGTTTTAATTATAGTAATAGAAAATATATTGATTTCGCCAAGAGCTTTCATTTGGATTACAATTAAGATGCTTTTTGTCAGAATGAGAATCTGTACGCTTCGATTAAATGTTTATTTGTAAATACAAGAATGATTCAAATCTCGGAATGTATCAATTTGTAATGTACTTAATACCCACATTTCATTTACGTCTTTGCCCTCAATCTTTATACCGTTTTTATTGGATTAAATGCTGACATGAATCTTCTTGGTACGATTTTCTTGATGACAATATTTAGTGGTAAGCAAGTAAACCTTTTTTTTCCAAATTGGATACTGATTTTGGTTTTAATTTTTAAAATATTTACATTACTAGTAGATTCCCCATGTAGAACGCCCATTAGGCAACTAGAATTATATTCCAATAACTTGGGTTGCTATTGTGACGTCAAGTTCAAGTTTTGAATGTAGGGAGAATTTACCAAAGTTAAGATACATTTGACGCTAATACATGCAAAATGTGCGATGTTCATGCAAATAAAAATGCCACTTGAGTCTTGTTGACATTTTTCTTCTTACATGCCACTTGAGTCTTGTTGACATTTTTCTCCTTACATGCCACTTGAGTCTTGTTGACATTTTTCTTCTTACATGCCACTTGAGTCTTGTTGACATTTTTCTTCTTACATGCCAATTGAGTCTTGTTGACTCACGACTCATATGCCAATTGAGTCTTGTTGACACTTGTCTCCTTAAATGCTAAAGCTGAATACGTTGGATGTATAAGAAAAAAACCCAAAGTGTTCGACGTCTTTCAGTTAGTAGCCCTTTGGCAAAATTATTTTTCACGAAATGTTAAATAAAAAGACTTCTATGTAACGTCTTCAAATTCAATAGCATCATATGTGTAGTACTGCCCCTCCCCTCTACTACATGTATATTTCTTTTTCAATGAAATGACAACTTTATCAAAATGCTGGACTTAAATATTTGCAAACTGTTTTATCTTGTTAAAATTTACTTCAGTGATTTTTTTTTTATCGTTTTATGTATATAATTTCTAATGATTTTGCCTTGCCTTCTCGACTTTGAGACTGAATAATTGATTGGTACTTCTTCTATACTTATTCAATGACGTTTATTTAATTCAAATCCTCTCAAAATTTATTAGAAAGGTGATGATCGGTCTCGTTGGTTTATGTGTAGTCATTTGTGTTTTATGTTTTTCTGTGATTTGGCGTTCCTTGTACTACTGTCTCTTTCCGTGCGTGTCTTTCTGTCTTTTACAGTGGGTGTTTGGGAGGTTGCTGTTGTTGCTGCAACTAGGTGTTGTTGGGGGTCCCCTCCTTTCCTTCACAGTTTATGTGTATTATTATTCATATGATCTCAACGGTGAATTTCACTTGATAATACTAACACAGTAGCATATCACTTGCAATGCAAATATGGGTATCCTCTTCGATTGAAAATGTTAAATACTGTCTGAATTTTCTTTATATGAAACTATTTTAGGGCTCATTATCATTTCTATAATGGTAGTCTTTTATGGTCAAAACATAAATTCAGAGAACTCTTAAACAGAAAATTAACTTTTCTATTTCTTACATGACAATTATTGAAAAAAGTCATATCCCTACCAAGAAGCACAAAATCGTTACTAAAAATCATCGAACCAAGGGCATACAAAACCAGTATAAAACCAGAACTAAGGCAAAGGAACAGAAAAAAAAATCTACCATATAAAGAGAAGTGAACTCCCTGCGAATGAGTGAGATCAGGTGCCCAGAAAGAGCGACCATCTCCTGCTTGCATTCAACACCCACCACTTCAATTCGGTAGAAAGGTCGCAATCGGTAACTCTCACAAATGAAGACATACATATAAATCGGTATGTCATGGCACAAAAGGTAAACGTCAGAATATCATTTATGACTCTGGACAAGGGGACGCCATAGTGTGATACCATTTCCCCATATCGACCATAGAACTTCCTCAGCGACGGTGTTAGTCGATTACAAATGTATCCTTTAAGCCCTGGTCACAACCCGCCGTGCATACTTTTAGGACGTCGTGTTGGAGGCTACGTGCGCTACATTTTTCTGAAGACGCAAGGAAGGAAGTGGCAAGAGAATGGAAGGAGTGCGTCACGCACGTCCTACGCACGTCCTACGCACGGTTATATGGATGGGCACATGCATCATATGTAGCGCAAACAAATAAGTCCGCTGCACGTACTTACGACTTGCGTGCAACTTGCTTACAACGTACTTTCTCCGTACGTCTTCTACGTTATTGTAAGGATGTCGAATTGACACGTACTGCTAGTAATACACAGAGTCCTCACTTCCTTGCGTCTAAGGTGCGTTGCACGTACTTGCAACGTGCGTGGCGGACGTCTTGTTGAATTCTTAGACAGCGCGCATACAGGACGCAGCGAAAGTTCTGTATGCACCAATACTCCTACGTCCTGACTGCGTGTTCCAAAATCCGCAAGGAGGACGTACGGGACACGTAAGGTTTGCCTATGTTTTTGCACGCAGACAGCACGTACGTACAGGTGCGGCGGGTTGTGACCACCGCTTTACTGAGAAGCTTAACTGAAAACCATCTTGCTGCGCATGTCTGGTCCATGCTGCCACTTCATCTGCTCTTAAATGATGCTATTCTATTTGAAGACGTTCAACATTGTTATGGTATTATGCACGTAAAGAAACAAAGTTCTCTGTTGATGTGTTTTCTAGTTATACCTCTCATCTTCTTTGGCTCTATTCTTGACCAGAATAGATTACCATCATATAATAGATAATGATACTCGTATGATTTAAAATAAATTCATATAAATCAGATTTAGACAATGTGTACCTTGTTTAATCGAAGGGGATTTCCATGCGCTAAATTATTTGCATATCACGTGATATGCTATCGTGAATAAACTATTGTCATTTTCATTCTTTTTAGAGACAAGGCCTCAAGTTTTACCACCTCAACCTTATCCTCAACCTGCCGAGCATGGCGTTTTGTTTGAGAAATTTACCGGAATGAAGCAGAGTGTGATATTTATGGCGCAGGTCACAACTGACTCCCTTGCTGAGTGTGCCTTACAGTGTGTGAGGAGATCATGTAAGACGATCGTGTACACTCAGTCTGTCTACGGGTGTGGATTGTACCAAGATGGGCCTCCTGGAACAGGAGATTTTTTGGATTGTGTTCCTTGTTTCGTTTCTGTAACTTAGATAATTTAAATATTATAATACTTATTTCTTCAATATTAAACTATTGACTTGAACATTGAATATTTTACGTTTTTTATGAAATTTTCGACGTGATTCTATCACAGCACTGATGGTTAGAATGAATCAAGATGAGTATCTTTGATGCTATTCAATTTGAAGACGTTTAACATTCGTACCACTTGGTGTCTCTGCTAATGGACCAGTGCCCAGTTTCACAAAAATTCTAACGAAAATATCCAGGAATTTTCGTAACTTTCGTCCTTTAATGAAAGGTTCAAAATGTTTTCCAGTTAGATTGTATCATGTTTTCTAATATCACTTCTACATACTAAATGTAAATTCAAAAATAAAACTTCTCAAATTTAAGCAAGATGGTAGATCTGAGCAATAAAAAGTTACGAAAATTCCTTAAATTGTTCGTAAGTATTTTTGTGAAACAGGCTGCAGGAGTCTCCGAGGGCACATGTAGCCATGCTCGATCATCAACTCATTCGAAAATTTCTGTTATAACAACTGCCATTTCTAAAACGTGGGTTCTGTAGCATCATATTCCACCCATTCTGTTACGTCTTTCGGTACATTTTTTGGCACAACAATTTTCACACTCTTTGGCCATATTACATTGTTTAGATTGAGGATTACTGACGAGGGTTAAGTACCCGAAAAGCGGATATCTGGGCCATGCTGCAAGTTTATATTTTCTAAAATGATGCTTTTAAAATTGAAGACGTTTGACATTGTATGACTTCTCCTCACTCATTTGACTCATATAAACAGTTGTTCATTAGATTTCCTCTGCTGTGATTCGTTTCCTATTTCGGCTCATTCCTAAAGTTTAGGTAGATTTTATACTATTCGTTTGTAACTTAACATTAACATAATATTTTTTTTTGTATAGCTTCCTTCCTTCAAGAAATGTGATACTCTGGATACTTATGCATTTTCAGATAATTTATATTTCTTCAAGACCGTCCTAAGCTGGATCTGTAAAATTAATTCTAGTGAAGTGTAGAATTTCACTGTTAATTACTTTGATACCCTCTATTTCGGTCTAGAGCATTTCTGAATTGACATTGACATGCGCGGATCCAGCATTTTTGGTCAGAGGGGGTCCAAAATTGTAGGAAGTCTACCATGTAGGTATATTTCGGTGCACATCATGGAAAGGGGGCAACGTGTGCTCGAAGGATTGATTTTTAATGACAAAACCTTGAATGTTACATCCCATGAAGTAAGAGACTGTTGAAAATGCGAGTTCATGAGACCCAAGACAGTTAAAATAAATGAAATCATTTAGTATAAAAAAAATTGAAAATAATTAAGGCATTTTGCAGAAAAAATAATTGAGTCTATGTAAATGGCGAGCGAAGCGAGCCGAAATTTTAGGTTTCAAAGCCTTTTTATGCATTTTTAAACCCCTTTCAATTAGAAATGGGCCAAATCTGGGCCCCATCTCCGAAAATCTGAGGGGTAGTCCAGACCCCCGGTCCCCCCCCCCCCCCCCTCTGGATCCGCGCATGATTGATTCATCAGTTGTTGAAATACGGATATGGATAACTGACTTTATTACGACTGAGGAAATATTTTCAAAAAATAACTTTGTATCTTTGTTGGTTGATTTTTAGTTCTCGCAGGGGATATCGTTTGCCCTAGTTTCAATTTGTTTCTGCACTGACTTGAAATATGTATTTGTAAATTATTCAGCAATAAATTCTTATGATGAATTATTCTAAGATTAAGGAGAATTATAACCATTGAAAACCATAACCATAGAACATATCTCTCAAAATTAATGTCGTATGGTTTTATCTTTTTTCTGAAATAGTAAATTTCTATTTTTCATCTACTAATGACAAATATGAATAATGACCATATCCCTGTATACAGCACAAAATCGATAATTCCGAAAATCAGAAACCGAAAGCATACAAAATTAGGACAAAACAGGAACCAAAGCAAACAAACAAAAACCTCCACCATATGAAAAGAAGCGAACTCCCGATATGAAAAGAAGCGAACTCCCGAACACATTCTAAATTGAAAGAAAGACTCGCAAAAATTATAAGTAATGTGTTTACAAGTAAGAACGGTAATCGCAAACACAAATTTATTGTTGTTAACTATGACAAAACCTACTTTGTAAAAGAAAAGTCAGATTCTGAAAATGGGTGCACTGAAAGACATTGTTCAGATGTTAAACTTTCTGATAGACAACATTTTTGTGGTGTTTGGAGGAAAGGTCTTCCAGCAAATTGTCGGAATTCCATTGGGGACCAATTGTGCCCCACTCCTTGCCGACATTTTCCTTTACTCGTACGAAGCAGAATTCATTCAATCTTTGGTCTCTGAAGGGAAAAGATACTTAGCTTCTGACTTCAACTTCACTTACAAATACATAGACGATGTGTTGAACATCAATAATCCAAAATTCGCGGATTACCTGAGCAGTATCTATCCTTCGGAGCTTGAAGTCAAAGAAACTACAGAGACAAATAATTCAGCATCCTATTTGGACATAATGTTGTCCCACGACACTGATGGTCACATGAACACCTCACTCTATGACAAAAGTGACGACTTCAATTTCATCATTACGAACTTTCCTTTTCTGAGTAGCAACATCCCTTCATCGCCTGCTTATGGCGTGTTCATATCTCAGTTGATACGCTATGCCAGAGCAAGTACCAAATATACGGATTTTGTTCTGAGAGCTAGGCGTCTTTCAGATAAGCTTCTCAATCAGGGATATGTTTGTGAACGACTAACATCGTCACTGAGGAAGTTTTACGGTCGATATGGGGAGCTCGTCATACACTATGATGTCCCACTATCCAGAATGGTGGATGATATTCTGTCATAGACCATTTGAACCATCCAACCAAAGATTGTACTCTATATCTTCCAAAATGGAAGTAACCGGATGTGACAGTTCTACCGAATTGAAGCGACGGGTGTTGCATGCAAGCAGGAGATGCTTACTCTTCCTGGGCACCTGGTCTCACTCTCATATCGGGAGTTCGCTTCTTTTCATATGGTGGAGGTTTTTGTTTTTGTTTGCTTTCAATCCTGTTTTATCCTGATTTTGTATGCCTTCGGTTTCTGATTTTCTGAATGATCGATTTTGTACTGTAGACAGGGATATGGTCATTATCCATATTTGTCATGTAAGTGAGACCAGGTGCCCAGGAAGAGTAAGCATCTCCTGCTTGCATGTAACACCCGCCGCTTCAATTCGGTAGAATTGTCACATCCGGTAACTTCCATTTCGGAAGACATAGAGTACAATCTTTGATTGGATGGTTCAAATGGTCTATGACAGAATATCACCCACCATTCTGGAGAGTGGGACATCATAGTGTATGACGAGTTCCCCGTATCGAACTACTCTAGGTAATGTACAGTTTTGCTATTTGAAGTAAACAAACTTACACATCTAAAATGCTTTTCATCTGAGTTTCAATCTGCTGTCATAAAAGTTTATATTATTGTCTACGACAGAAAGCGATGGGTTCAGGAAATGGATTGCCTTGTCCAGTGTTAAAGATCTAACAATCCATTTTCCCACTCATAAACCTTTTTTCGACATTTTAAACTTCAATGACAATTCAATATTCAAAACATTCGGTACTTTCGGACCTATTCTATTGTTTACAGTATAACAAAGAATTTTTCAACAATATTTTTTTGTAAAAAACACATTTCAAATAAGAAAAAAATGCGTATCATTGAAAACAAATGAAACAATGAAAGCATGAAATGTAGACTTGTACTTTGCTAGCCAACAGGGGATGCTCACTCCTCCCGGGCCAACTTTGGCTTACTAGGGGTCCGTCGATGCTCAACTTGGGCTCTATTGTGAGTGTTGTTGAGATTATCGTCAGGATCTTCTTTAACTCATTTGCTTGGAGGTAAGAAAGAAGGAGTTATAGCAAAGATACGAAGCGTCCATCTTCGTTATCGGAGAACAGGCTTCTAAATGCGCTGCATTAGACGTTCGTGTGTCGGATATTGAGTCATCAGCAATGGTACGTTGAGCCAGTTTACTCTTGTTATCTATAAAAAAATAAACCTTAAAAAGAAATCATAAACATACTGTTAATGTGTTTATTTCGCTAGGGATTTTTTTCGATTTAATTATTCAAGATTTAAATTAAATTAGATAAAAAAAAAAACGCACACACACAAACGGCACTATCTAGTCTAATATAAGTAAAAATAACAAAAATAACAATAAATAATGATAATAAAAATAACAATTTCGCTTAGAAAAAAAAAATCACAATTTTGCTTGGAAAGTAATGATGGTAGAAGAAGGCAAAGAGCATCAAAAAGCAGTCTGTGAAAAAAATAAATGTTTATCAGACGCAGTATGAAATGAATCAATGGATGTACACTATCAAAAACAGTCAGCATAATAATAACAATAGTGTTAGGTTTAGTGTTCACTATGTCGAAATAGTAGTCAGGGTTCTGGCACATAGTGCACTCCCCTTCGGGTCGTGTACTTTGCGCCAGAACCCTGACTACTATTGAACTGAACACTAAACCTAACACTATTATATAAATGTGATCATTGACAAGGAAATCCAACCCAAGTGTCCAGGATTTGCTTGTACCACGACGAGGCTTGCTTATTTTTCTCTCACTGTCTAAAGGCGCTCAAAACCGAGATTTTATGTATTCAATGACGTCACAATTGACGTTACAGTCAAAAGGCAAGTGAAAATGTTATCTTACCCCATAGGGGTAAGACAAGAATATCATTTTCCAGCGTTTCCTTGGATATCCCTGTCCACAGTGGGAGAAAAAGTTATCTTTTCCATTTTAAGAATGCAGTGGGGATATTTTCGCGGTGGGGAAATTTTCGCGAAGTTAATTGATTCGTAAAAAACGTGAAAATTACATCCACACGAAAATTTCCAGTATTATGACAAATGACAGATTATATCAGATTTAGCGCTGTTATGACTGCGCTAATTCAAACCAACGCTAAGTTACTCATTAAACTCTCATAAATTGTAAAACTGCGCTGATGAATGATTACGCTAATAGTCTAGTATATCAATTTGCCTATTTTTGCACTGCTGAAGTGTAAGTACACAAGTTTCAGTATTATAATTATTAGTTTGTTTTTCGAATTACATCTACATTTAGTTTTGTGGTCTTTTAAAGTAGGCCCACACTCGTATTATGTCATACCTAACATGGTAGAAAAACTGGTAACGGTCAGTTGATAGATTTTCATATTATGAATTAGAAATTATAATGATTATCATTAATGGAAACTGTTACATGTAAAATAACTTCAATTTGAAGTGAAAATGTTCCCAAAAGGCTAAAATTTGTGGTCTTGATCCATGCGAGAATGGTCGAAAAATTGACAGGAAATTTAGGTGGTAGGTATTTTTGATAATGTAAGATACAGACAGTGATGATCTAAAAGTATGTATATTTGGCATCAATTAAGAAACATTTAAACAATTTTGGCACGCATGGTCGCCGATTTTCATGAAATTTCACACATAAGAAGGGACCAATGAAAAAAGGAAAATTTGACAAAAAATTTAATTCTAGGTCATCTGGTTACCATGGCAACGGCCTTTAAAGTTGAGAAATCGGCAAAATTGAGCTTATTTAAAGCTCTATAATTTGTTCTATATGTGACATTAATGGAAGGTTTTTTATGCATCCTAAAGATTAGGACATGAAATTTTAAATAAACTCACTAGTAGTGTCTGATATTGTAAAAAAAGGCTGGTTACCATGACAACATAATTAGCTAATTTTGATATATTGATTTCAAAATGCTGTTTGTATTTTCCATCTTTCCTTCTCTCTTGATGGGTATATGATAAGGAAATAGGATTTATTTTATTAATTGAGCAAATTCAAGATAAACCCACTTGTTGCTATGTACATAAGTTACCTTGGCAACTGTAACTATGGTCTTTAATATTACTTATTTTGCAACTTCAGAGTCATTTAAAAAAAATTGCATTATGATGAACAGATAAAAATTGTTGGGAAATATCCATCACAAAGAACTCTTTCAAAAACCGTGAAAAAGCTATGGGGAACATGTGTTACCATGGCAACCATTTTTATTATTTTCATAAAATAGTAATTATTAATCACAGAAAGTTCAAATTCAATAACAATAAAGGTCAAGTAAGCCTCTATTAAAATACAATAAAAAAGTTTCAAATAAATGATGGTTGCTATAGTAATTTGGCCATACATCATAAAAATAAGCATTTTTAAGCCTTTTCCTGAAAAAACGAAACAGGCTTACACAACCTTTTTAACATACATGTATACGATAAAGCAAAGTCTAAACTTTATTTTAGATTAAAAAAAAATCAGATTACGTAACTTTTGATGCCCGTATCCAAGGACCCAAAGTGGGTCTATGTACAATTTTTCACAATCGTTCCCATAGCAACGGGCTATTTCCTGAATATTTTTTGAAAATTTTCTTTTGTGTTATGAAAGATCTATTTGAATACATAAATTAATTTCATTACGTTGAATTAAAATTCAATGATCTAGTAAGAAAAGGACTCTAAATATTGTCCAAAATTGCTTTCATTTTTGCGATTTGAGGTCATGTTGCCATAGCAACGAACAGAAAAGTTATCCCGATGTGAATGCTTATGTTTTATTTGCATAAAAATCTCAAAAATGCAAGTAATTTATCGTTGAATTTTGAAAAAAATGCCAAAAATGCTATTTTGATATGGTACCTGTGTTGTTGCTATGGAAACATATAGATAATACCATAAACCCAACATTATTATTACTTAACTTGAAAGAGCAATGATAGGGTACTGATAATTCATCAGTGTTTGTTTTAGATTATGCTGCATAAATTATGTATGTGACTTCAAAAACGCCCAAAAATGCATTTTTGCAATATTCAAAGTCTGTTTCCATGGCAACCGGATGTTATATTAAGAAAATCTTTAACAAATTTTTCCTTTTGGGTCAGACACAACCTTATGTACAAATTTTATCAAAATCTGAGACATGCCGTGCCATGCGTCCTTCATAATAGTGCAAATGCTTACAGAGATGAGTTGAAGAAGATCCTGACGATAATCTCAACAGCACTCACAATAGAGCACGAAATTAATAAGAGAATAGCTTTTAATTGCATATAAAGCGTATACCAGATGGTGAATTCTTTACACTTTATTATTTTTATATCACAATATAACTTCTCATCAATATAAAATCCATTTTAAAGAAATTGTTGTGAGGAATCACACAAAATATAGGGATTTCTGTGTACGTGGCTTTAATTTCTCTCGAAATTTTTGTAATAGAGTGCTCTTTTGGGTATTCATATATAGTGTAATTGTAAGAAGAATCTTACTTTTTACGATATTATAGTAAGATTTATATTGATTCTGTCATTTTCTGACATCTTCACAAAATTAAGACTTGAAATTGAGTAGATTATGTGAGATATCGAAATCAACATGAATATTTCAAAATAATTGTAGAAAGCACTGGGGGTGGGCATACTCTGAGCTATATAATGGCTAATCAAGATGATAAAAGTGCATAAATTGTGCATTTGCAAGTAGCTGGAATGTTTTTCTGTAAAATAAGACTAAGCATTCAAAAGTTGTTGTGAGGAATCCGCGATTATGGAACTACCTTAAGCAATGTAATTTCAACGAAAATTTAGAAACAGAAAGAGAAGTATATCTATTTTTCAAATTGTATCAGAAAGTGCAAGAAATGTATATTTTACTCTTTTATAAGAAAAAAAAAACATGTCCTATCACTGATATTCGAAACCGAAAAAGGGTAAGTTCAAATATTTTGTTTTGGTTTTATCATGAAGTAATCGTGGTACATGAGATTGATGTTGGAATACTTTGGCACATATTCAAAACATACATTGTAACAGACTGTCTAACTGAATATTATCATGTATTGAAATACAAAATACACAACCCATCAGTAACAATGCCAATTCAGTAATAGCCAGCAATAACTGAAACAACTTTGTCTCAAAACCAAGATTTCTCAGTTTACCTACTGACATTTCGTCAAATCATGTATCATCCATGATGCCAATGTAGACAAAAAGGGACTCTACCTTTTGGACTATTCATTCTACAGAAAGAGTTTAGTGTATCGTAAACCTGAATATTTTTGTGTCGCCAGCGAAGCATAGCGACACTAAGGGATCACTTTGGCCGTTGCCCGTCTGTTCGTCTGTCTGTCTGTCTGTCACACTTGGATGTCGCACCCTATAAAATGTCAAACGTCCTCAAATTCAATAGCATCATTTAAGACCAGATAAATTAACAGCATGGACCAGACGTGCAAGTTTCGGGTATAAAAGTGATTCCTGAGTGTAGCTATGTTTCGTAGGTGACACATGAATTCCTTGGAATGATTTTTAAACATAAAAAGCGAATTGATTACTAGAACTAAGGACTTTTTTAAAAGAGCTTCAGTTCTGATGATAAATTGATTTTATAGGTTTTGACGTTTTTTTATCGTTTTAATTATAGTAATAGAAAATATATTGATTGCACCAAGAATTTTCATTTGGATTACAATTAAGATTGCTTTTTTGTCCGAATGAGAATCTTTACGCTTCGATTAAATGTTTATTTGTAAATACAAGAATGATTCAAATCTCGGAATGTATCAATTTGTAATGTACTTAATATCCGCATTTCATTTACGTCTTTGCCCTCAATCTTTATTCTGTTTTTATTGGATTCAATGCTGACATGAATCTTCTTGGTACGATTTTCTTGGTGACAATATTTAGTGGTAAGCAAGTAAACCTTTTTTTCCTGAATACAGATTTTGTTTTTAATATTTTAAAGCAAACTATCTAGAAAAATACAATCGGTGTTTATGCATCAGTTAATGAGAGTCAAGTACCAAATCAAAGCTTACACGGTGTGTTAATGAATTGAAAATATATTGCTGAATGCTTCTAATTGTAAAAATTAAGACGATTAAAACTCACTGAGTTAAGAGATTATCTCCTTGCTCAGACTTGTATTTCACAAATCCTTAATACAGAAAATACTCTGACAGAATACATATATAACTAGGAAAGAGGGGAAATTGGGAAGAAGAAGAAAATTTCACCAAATGCAGCACTGTAAAGAAAATTATCCTGCCAGACCGCAGCGTTTTGGATAAAACATTTGTTAAATACGATGCAG
Source organism: Pinctada fucata (assembly GCA_028142955.1). Lineage (NCBI taxonomy): Eukaryota > Metazoa > Mollusca > Bivalvia > Pterioida > Pteriidae > Pinctada > Pinctada fucata. The sequence goes on from AP027108.1 coordinate 10,298,405, forward strand.
AATAAATGCACATTTTTACAATGACCAACCGTGAAATCCACTCGCCTACACATTGCCAACCGACCCTTAATAAAGATGATTCCAAATATGCTCCAGCTTAGCTACTAATTAGATTAAATTTTCATTTAGGCTTACGAATACAGAAATCTGAAATTTCATCTCATAATAAAAGGTAGCATAATACAACCCTTTTTTTGTCAAGCATTTGATTAAAGAAAGGAGGAAATGTCCAACCGAACTGGATTGCAGCACTTACAGCGAAGCACTAAAACACCCGATGCAAAAACACAAAGACAAGCAAAACACGTCACTCAAAAGAGACATACAACATAGAAACATGAAACACAAAAGACTACACCTAAAACAACGAGACCAATTAGCTATCGGTTTAGATGGACAGCCGTCTACCTTGAGAGCAGCAAATGGTGTAGTTATCCGGAATACGCAAACCTCCCACCTTTCCGGCTACCCAAAGGTATTGAAGAACGCATAATTGTGGTGTAAAATTACCCTCTAACACTTAGATAATCACAAAAAACAAGACAGCAAAAAGCAGAGGTCCATGCAACACAGAACAATATGTAAATTGAAATCAAAAGGGGCCCCGGGGCGGACGAAATACAGTTCGTGCTCTGCCGGCTGTAGCGAGCAAAGTTACGCTTGAGAATGGAACCTACACAAAATTTAGAACCGCTCACCTTACAATAGATAATGCTTTAAATAAAGAACTTCAAGTTAAAATATAGTATATTTGTTCACTGCAACTTTGAGTGCGAGTTGTGCTCGCTGTAATTATTGCATTGAGTCTTGTTGACATTTTTCTCCTTATATGCCACTTGAGTCTTGTTGACTCACGACTCACATGCCAATTGAGTCTTGTTGACACTTGGCTCCGGTCTCTTCGACGCATTCAAAATTTTCTGGTACAAAATTCTTGAAATTCCTAAAACGTGGGTGCTGTAGCATCATATCCCACTCATCCTGCTACATCTTGACATGATAATTATCACCCTCTTTAGCCATATTACATTGTTTAGATTGAGGATCACTGACAAGGGTTGAGTAACCGAAACGTGCATGTCTGGTCCATGCTGCAAATTTATCTGTTCTAAAATAATGCGTTTATAACTGATGCTATTGAATTTGAAGACTTTTAACACGCTAAAGCTGACCATATGTCGGATGTATCAGAAAAAAAACCCCAAAGTGTTCGAAGTCTTTAAGTGAACAGCCCTTATTTTTTATGATATTCTGTCATAGACCATTTCAACCATCCAACCAAAGATTGTACTCTATTTCTTCCATAATTAAAGTAACCGGATGTGACAGTTCTACCGAACTGAAGCGGCGGGTGTTGCATGCAAGCAGGAGATGCTTCTCTTCCTGGGCACCTGGTCTCACTCCCATTTCGGGAGTTCGCTTCTTTTCATATGGTGGAGGTTTTTGTTTGTTTGCTTTGGTTCCTGTTTTATCCTGATTTTGTATGCCTTCGGTTTCTGATTTTCTGAATTATCGATTTTGTGCTGTATACAGGGATATGGTCATTATCCATATTTGTCATTTGTATGCCTTCGGTTGTTGATTTTCTTAATTATCGATTTTATGTTGTATACAGGGATATGGTCATTATCCATATTTGTCATCTGGTTCTTCTCTTTCACAGTTATCCGCAGATTACAAGGTAATGTTTATCTACAAATGTTATCCAATAGATACCTCGAGTAAATCAAAACGACAGAACCTCCAGCTCTTGTCCGTTGTTACAATTTTCAACTTTATTAAATTCGTAAATCATTTAATGACAAATATGGATAATGACCATATCCCTGTATACAGCACAAAATCGATAATTCAGAAAATCAGAAACCGAAGGCATACAAAATCAGGATAAAACAGGAACCAAAGCAAATAAACAAAAACCTCCACCACATGAAAAGAAGCGAACTCCTGATATGGGAGTGAGACCAGGTGCCCAGGAAGAGTAAGCATCTCCTGCTTGCATGCAACACCCGCCGCTTTCTTTTTCAATGAAATGGCAACTTTATCAAAATGCTGGACTTAAATATTTGCAAACTTTTTTAACTTGATAAAACCCACTTCATGTGATTTTTCCTCATCGTTTTATGTATATAATTTCTAATGATTATGCCTTGCCTTCTCAACTTTGAGACTGAATTATTGATTGGTACGTCTTCTATATTTATTCAATAACGTTAATTTCATTCAAATCCTGTATAAGGTTTATAAGAAAGGTGATAATCTCTCACAGTTTGTGTGTATTTTAATTCATATGACCTCAACAGTGAATTTCACTTGATAATGATAACAAAGTAGGATATCATGTAATATGCAAATATGGGAGTCCCCTTCGATGAAACAGGGTAAATGCTGTCTGAATCTTCTTTATATGAAACTATTTTAGGCTTCATTGTCATTTCTATGATAATAGTCTTTTAGAGTGAAAACATATATTCAGAGAAAACTTAAACAGAAAATAGTTTTTATTTTATATGATAATTATTGAAAAAAAACATATCCCTACTAAGAAGTACAAAATCGTTACTAAAAGCCATCTAACTAAGGGTCTTATGTGGGAGGATAGGTTGTCCCCACCCAGGCCTCTGCAGGGGGGTTTTCTCTGGGTACTCCGGTTTCCTCCTAATCCATGGATCCCCTCAAGCCAACATCTGAGCCAACGTGAGACATTTATATAAGTTGTGTAACTTGTTTGTTAAACGTTGTAAAATAAATAAAGTTTAAATTTTAAACTAATGGCATACAAACCAGGATAAAACCGGAACTAAGACAAAGGAACAGAGATAAAAAAAAATCTACCGTATAAAGAGAAGTGAACTCCCTGCGAAGGAGTGATATCAGGTGCCCAGGTAGAGTGAGCATCTCCTGCTTGCATGCAACATCCGCCACAAGTCGATAGAAAGGTCACATCCGGTTACCTCTATTTCGGAAGACATAGAGTACAATCTTTGGTTGGATGGTTCAAATGGTCTATGACAGAATATCATCCACCATTCTGGAGAGTGGGAGATCATAGTGTATGACGAGTTCCCCGCATCGGCCGTAGAACTTCCTCAGTGACGATGTTAGTCAGTCACAAACATATCCCTGACTGAGAAGCTTATCTGAAAGACGCCTAGCTCTCAGAACAAAATCCGTTAGAATTGTCACATTCGGTAACTTCCATTTCGGAAGACATAGAGTACAATCTTTGGTTGGATGGTTCAAATGGTCTATGACAGAATATTGTCCACCATATCGGACAGTGGGATATCATAGTGTATGATGAGTTCCCTATTTCGACCGTAGAACTTCTTCAGTGACGATTTTGCGTATCTGTTCCGTTCAGAGACCAAAGATTGCGTTCGTATTTTATGCAATATATGCAATATGAATTCAGCAAACTGCTTTAACTTGATAAAACTTACTACGATTATTTTTTTTTCATCGTTTTATGTATATTATTTGTAATGATTTTGCCTTACCTTCTCGACTCTGAGAATAATTGATTGGTACTTCTTCTATATTTATTCAATGACATTAATTTCATTCAAATCCTGTATACGTTTTATTAGAAAGGTGATAATCACTCACAGTTTGTGTGTATTATAATTCATATAATCTCAACAGTGAATTTCACTTGATAATACTGACACGGTAGCACATCACGTGCTATGCAAATATGGGTATCCCCTTCGATTTAAAAGGATGAATACTGTCTTCTTTATATGAAACTATTTTAGGGCTCATTTTCATTTCTATGATGGTAGTCTTTTATGGCAAAACATAAATTCAGAGAACACTTAAACAGAAAATTCATTTTTCTATTTCTTACATGACAATTATTGAAATAAAAATAGCAATCCAAGGAATGCTTGTGTCGCCTGCGAAGCGGTTTGATTATTATTCTAGAAAGTGGATCAAAATAATTAGTATCAGTAGAAAAGTCTTGTCAAATGAAATTCATTTGAAATATCAGACCTCTTAATTACAAATTAAAAGGTCATTCTCAAATTTTCAGAAAAGAGTGTCAATAATCTAGGTCAAGGTCGCTACGTAAAAGTTGGTAACAAAAAAGTCTAATCATAAGAAATATTAAAGACCTATCACCAACCAATTAAAAATATTCTTAGAAAAGAAGGTCAAATAGCTAGGTCAAGGTCAAAAGGTAAAAAAATTATGGTATGTGTAGAAAGGAATACACGTGTGAAATATCAAAGCCCCATCACCTACCAATTAAAAGATATATCCATTCTTATTTTTTTGAGAAGTAGGTCAAATATCTTGGTCAAGGTCACAATGTCAAATATTATAGTCTGCGTAAAAAGTTCTTGTCACAAGGAATACACATGTGAAATACCAAAGCCCTATGACTCACCGATCAAAAGATATATACAATCTTAAATTTTTGAAAAGTAGGTCAAATATGTAGGTCAAGGTTTGTGTAGAAAGACGTTGTTACAAGGAATACACATGTGAAATATCAAAGCTTTATCACTAACCAATCAAAAGATATAGCGATTCTTATCTTTTTTTCCAAAAAGGTCAAATATCTAGGTCAAGGTCACAAGTTCAAAAATTATGGTATGTGTCAAAAGGTCTTGCAACAAGGTATACATGTGTGAAATATCAAAGTCCTAACATTTACCATTCAAAAGATATATTCATTCTTAATTTTTTTTAAACGTAGGTCAAATATGTAGGTCAAGGTCACTAGGTCAAAAATTATGGTACGTGTAGGAAGGTCTTGTCACAAGGAATACACATGTGAAATATCAAAGCCCTATCACTTACCAATCAAAAGTTATGGGCTGTGACACCCAAAGTGTGACAGACAGACAGACGGACGGACTGACAGACGGACGGACGGACAGACGGACAACGGACAAAGTGATCCCTATGTGTTGCTATGCTTCGCAGGACAAAGTGATCCCTAAGTGTCGCTATGCTTCGCAGGTGACAAAAAAAACCCCAAATCCCTACCAAGAAGTACAAAATCGTTACTAAAAATCATTTAACCAAGGGCATACAAAACCAGTATAAAACCAGAACTAAGGCAAAGGAACAGAAATAAAAAAAATCTACAATATATAGAGAAGTGAACTCCCTGCGAATGAGTGAGATAAGGTGCCCAGAAAGAGTGAGTATCTCCTGCTTGCATTCAACACCCACCACTTCAATTCGGTAGAAAGGTCACAATCGGTAACTCCCACAAAGGAAGACATACATATAAATCGGTTTGTCATGGCACAAAAGGTAAACGTCAGATTATCATTTATGACTCTGGACAAGGGGACGCCATAGTGTGCTACCATTTCCCCATATCGACCATAGAACTTCTTCAGTGACGGTATTAGTTTGTTACAAATGTATCCTTTAAGCCCTGGTCACAACCCGCCGTGCATGCTTTTAGTACGTGCATGTTGGAGGCTACGTGCGCTTCGTTTTACTAAAGACGCAAGGAAGGAAGTGGCAAGAGAACGGAAGGAGTGCGTCACGCACGTCGCACGCACGGTTAAATGGATGGTTACATGCATCATATGTAGCGCAAAAAAATGCGTTGCGCGTACATACGACTTGCGTGCAACTTGCTTACAACGTACTTTCTCCGTACGTCTTCTACGTTATTGTAAGGATGTCGAATTGACACGTATTGCTAATGCACAGAGTCCTCACTTCCTTGCGTCGATGTTGGGCTGCACGTACTTGCAACGTACTTGCAATGTGCATATCATACGTCTTGTTGAATTCTTAGACAGGACGCAGACAGGACGCAGACAGGACGCAGCGAAAGTTCTGTATGCACTAAAACTGCTACGTCCATTCTGCGTGTTCTCAAATCCGCAGGAGAACGTACGGGACACGTACCAAGGTTTGCCTACGTTTTTGCACACAGACAGCACGTACGTGCAGGTGCGGCGGGTTGTGACCATCGCTTTACCGAGAAGCTTAACTGAAAGCCATCTAGCTGTGCATGTCTGGTCCATGCTGCCAATTTATCTGCTCTTAAATGATGCTATTCCATCTGAAGACGTTAAACATTGTTATGGTATTGTGCACGTAAAAAGAAGGGAGATCTCCAACAAGACCCCGTTGCAGCATCAACAGTAAAACACCAAAACACCCGATGCAAAAACACAAAAGACGAGTACAGCACGAGACGGAAAAGAGACACACGACATGTAAACATCAAACACAAAAGACTACACATAAACCGACGAGACCAATGGTAAAGTTCTCTGTTGATATGTTCTCTAGTTATACCTCTATTCTTGACCAGAATAGATTACCATCATATAATAGATAATGATGCTCGTATGATAGGTTTAAATTGAATTCATAAAAATCAGATTTAGACAATGTGTACCTTGTTTAATAGTAGCATATCACGTGATATGCTACCTTGAAAAATTATTGTCAATTTCATTCTATTTAGAGACAGTTGCAGACTTTTTACCACCTCTACCTGATCCTCTACCTGATCCTCAACCTTCCGAGCATGGCGTTTTGTTTGAGACATTTACCGGAATGAAGCAGAGTGTGATTTTTATTGCGCAGGTCCCAACTGACTCCCTTGCTGAGTGTGCCTTACAGTGTGTGAGGAGATCCTGTAAGACGATAGTGTACACTCAGTCTGTCTACGTGTGTGGATTATACCAAGATGGGCCTACTGGAACAGGAGATTTGTTGCGTTGTGATCCTTGTTTCGTTCCTGTAACTTAGATGATTTAAATATATAAATACTTATTTCTTCAATATTAAACTATTGACTTGAACATTGAATATTTAACTTTTTTATGAAATTTTCAACGTGATTCTATCACAGCACTAATGGTTAGAACAAATCAAGACGAGTATCTTTGATGCTATTCAATTTGAAGACGTTTAACATTTGTACCACTTGGTCACAGTGTCTCTGCTGGTGGACCAGGAGTCCCCGAGGGCACATGTAGCCATGTTCGATCAGCTTCGGTTGATCATCTTTCTCTTCAACTCATTCGAAAATTTCTGTTATAACAACTGTAATTTCTAAAACGTGGATTCTGTAGCATCATATTCCACCCATTCTGTTACGTCTTTCGGTTTATTTTTGGGCACAACAATTCTCACACTCTTTGGCCATATAACATTGTTTAGATTGAGGATAACTGACGAGGGTTGAGAACCCGAAAAGCGCATATCTGGGCCATGCTGCAAGTTTATATGTTCTTAAATGATGCTTTTAAATTTGAAGACATTTGACATTGTATGACTTCTCCTCACTCATTAGACAGGTGTTCGTTAGATTTCCTCTGCTGTGATTCGTTACCTATTTCGGCTCATTCCTAAAGTTTAGGTAGATTTTAGGTTGCACTCCATAGTATTGGTCATTGAAAATTGAGCGTTTTGAATGAAAGGCATGCAATAGTTGACGTTATATTAATAATTTTATATTGCTCATACAATATAAAGCTACATATCAATAAAAAGTACTCTTATTACTGATTACTTCTAATATTCTTGATTTCATCTGAACAAATCCTGTCAGTCAGACATGCTGCTCAAAGTTATAGCAGTACATTAGAAGATGACATGGACATGGGGCATGACCCCTCAAAGTGACTCAAATTTGACATCCTTCTCAAATGATTTTCTTAATAAACTGTATGTCTATTTGTTGTGTATTTCTTATTCTATAATATGTGCAATTTATTTGAATTTTCACCTGATGCAATTCGAGAAATATGACGTCAAAGTTTTCTTACCTAAATACAGCATTCATTTCTTTGCCCAAGGCTAGTCACATGACCTCTTACTTTCACACCCGGTCATACTATACATATGAGGTATACAATGGAAATAATGTGCTTTTCTCAAGACAACAAGCTAGTTCTTTCTTCCAAATATCAAAAATCATAGTTATTTCAATAATAAAGCTCACATAATGAAGCTGGACCCCATCTGTCCCCTATTTAAAAAATCATCCCTAGCCAAATTCCAAATGCGACACTGCGGATACTATGTAGTGTAACCTATAGGAGTACATTTTTCTTTATGCGAGAAATTTTTTTTGTCGATATGTGTTTTTAAGGTCTTTCGCATCTTGCGATACCAGAAATTTTGTGTTACGCACTATACTTTTGTTGCGACACACCGTCAAAGGTCCCATGATACCGTCAGGCCTTAACCCCAATGTTACATTACATGGCCATAATAGGAAATACATATATGATCAATAGGAGCTATTTATGATGCTTAAGTACTATAATGGTACATTAAAAGATAGAAAAAAGGCTAAATGACATTCTTAAAAGAATGTTGCAATGGAAACGACAAACTTTTTTGTCGTAACGACATATTTTTGTCGCGTCGAAGCTAATTATATACCATAACGCTTTACCGCGAACAACAGAAATGCCCATGTAAGCTATAATATTTTGAACAGATTTTGGTTGCTATGGTAACCACATTGTGGTAAATTTAAGTCATTTGAGATACTTTAACATTTTCAGAATATTTTGATACCTCTCATCATAATGTAAACCTCTTATCTATATGGCAAAGGTGCATCACATCCACAATGGTGTCACAGACTTAACAGCATTTTTCCTGCATAAATGAGCTGATACTGGAGCAACATCAATTTTCATGACAATCAAAAAAATTTTATTTTTGAATTAAACATGTCTATATTTGATTTTTAAGAAACAACAGAGTCAATACTTTTTTATGATATAAATGGTAACCATAGCAACCAAATATGAAAATTTGAATTGAGGAGCATATGTGCGTATAAGGTTGCACTCCATAGTATTGGTCATTGAAAATTGAGCGTTTTGAATGAAAGGCATGCAATAGTTGACGTTATATTAATAATTTTATATTGCTCATACAATATAAAGCTACATATCAATAAAAAGTACTCTTATTACTGATTACTTCTAATATTCTTGATTTCATCTGAACAAATCCTGTCAGTCAGACATGCTGCTCAAAGTTATAGCAGTACATTAGAAGATGACATGGACATGGGGCATGACCCCTCAAAGTGACTCAAATTTGACATCCTTCTCAAATGATTTTCTTAATAAACTGTATGTCTATTTGTTGTGTATTTCTTATTCTATAATATGTGCAATTTATTTGAATTTTCACCTGATGCAATTCGAGAAATATGACGTCAAAGTTTTCTTACCTAAATACAGCATTCATTTCTTTGCCCAAGGCTAGTCACATGACCTCTTACTTTCACACCCGGTCATACTATACATATGAGGTATACAATGGAAATAATGTGCTTTTCTCAAGACAACAAGCTAGTTCTTTCTTCCAAATATCAAAAATCATAGTTATTTCAATAATAAAGCTCACATAATGAAGCTGGACCCCATCTGTCCCCTATTTAAAAAATCATCCCTAGCCAAATTCCAAATGCGACACTGCGGATACTATGTAGTGTAACCTATAGGAGTACATTTTTCTTTATGCGAGAAATTTTTTTTGTCGATATGTGTTTTTAAGGTCTTTCGCATCTTGCGATACCAGAAATTTTGTGTTACGCACTATACTTTTGTTGCGACACACCGTCAAAGGTCCCATGATACCGTCAGGCCTTAACCCCAATGTTACATTACATGGCCATAATAGGAAATACATATATGATCAATAGGAGCTATTTATGATGCTTAAGTACTATAATGGTACATTAAAAGATAGAAAAAAGGCTAAATGACATTCTTAAAAGAATGTTGCAATGGAAACGACAAACTTTTTTGTCGTAACGACATATTTTTGTCGCGTCGAAGCTAATTATATACCATAACGCTTTACCGCGAACAACAGAAATGCCCATGTAAGCTATAATATTTTGAACAGATTTTGGTTGCTATGGTAACCACATTGTGGTAAATTTAAGTCATTTGAGATACTTTAACATTTTCAGAATATTTTGATACCTCTCATCATAATGTAAACCTCTTATCTATATGGCAAAGGTGCATCACATCCACAATGGTGTCACAGACTTAACAGCATTTTTCCTGCATAAATGAGCTGATACTGGAGCAACATCAATTTTCATGACAATCAAAAAAATTTTATTTTTGAATTAAACATGTCTATATTTGATTTTTAAGAAACAACAGAGTCAATACTTTTTTATGATATAAATGGTAACCATAGCAACCAAATATGAAAATTTGAATTGAGGAGCATATGTGCGTATAAGGTTGCACTCCATAGTATTGGTCATTGAAAATTGAGCGTTTTGAATGAAAGGCATGCAATAGTTGACGTTATATTAATAATTTTATATTGCTCATACAATATAAAGCTACATATCAATAAAAAGTACTCTTATTACTGATTACTTCTAATATTCTTGATTTCATCTGAACAAATCCTGTCAGTCAGACATGCTGCTCAAAGTTATAGCAGTACATTAGAAGATGACATGGACATGGGGCATGACCCCTCAAAGTGACTCAAATTTGACATCCTTCTCAAATGATTTTCTTAATAAACTGTATGTCTATTTGTTGTGTATTTCTTATTCTATAATATGTGCAATTTATTTGAATTTTCACCTGATGCAATTCGAGAAATATGACGTCAAAGTTTTCTTACCTAAATACAGCATTCATTTCTTTGCCCAAGGCTAGTCACATGACCTCTTACTTTCACACCCGGTCATACTATACATATGAGGTATACAATGGAAATAATGTGCTTTTCTCAAGACAACAAGCTAGTTCTTTCTTCCAAATATCAAAAATCATAGTTATTTCAATAATAAAGCTCACATAATGAAGCTGGACCCCATCTGTCCCCTATTTAAAAAATCATCCCTAGCCAAATTCCAAATGCGACACTGCGGATACTATGTAGTGTAACCTATAGGAGTACATTTTTCTTTATGCGAGAAATTTTTTTTGTCGATATGTGTTTTTAAGGTCTTTCGCATCTTGCGATACCAGAAATTTTGTGTTACGCACTATACTTTTGTTGCGACACACCGTCAAAGGTCCCATGATACCGTCAGGCCTTAACCCCAATGTTACATTACATGGCCATAATAGGAAATACATATATGATCAATAGGAGCTATTTATGATGCTTAAGTACTATAATGGTACATTAAAAGATAGAAAAAAGGCTAAATGACATTCTTAAAAGAATGTTGCAATGGAAACGACAAACTTTTTTGTCGTAACGACATATTTTTGTCGCGTCGAAGCTAATTATATACCATAACGCTTTACCGCGAACAACAGAAATGCCCATGTAAGCTATAATATTTTGAACAGATTTTGGTTGCTATGGTAACCACATTGTGGTAAATTTAAGTCATTTGAGATACTTTAACATTTTCAGAATATTTTGATACCTCTCATCATAATGTAAACCTCTTATCTATATGGCAAAGGTGCATCACATCCACAATGGTGTCACAGACTTAACAGCATTTTTCCTGCATAAATGAGCTGATACTGGAGCAACATCAATTTTCATGACAATCAAAAAAATTTTATTTTTGAATTAAACATGTCTATATTTGATTTTTAAGAAACAACAGAGTCAATACTTTTTTATGATATAAATGGTAACCATAGCAACCAAATATGAAAATTTGAATTGAGGAGCATATGTGCGTATAAGGTTGCACTCCATAGTATTGGTCATTGAAAATTGAGCGTTTTGAATGAAAGGCATGCAATAGTTGACGTTATATTAATAATTTTATATTGCTCATACAATATAAAGCTACATATCAATAAAAAGTACTCTTATTACTGATTACTTCTAATATTCTTGATTTCATCTGAACAAATCCTGTCAGTCAGACATGCTGCTCAAAGTTATAGCAGTACATTAGAAGATGACATGGACATGGGGCATGACCCCTCAAAGTGACTCAAATTTGACATCCTTCTCAAATGATTTTCTTAATAAACTGTATGTCTATTTGTTGTGTATTTCTTATTCTATAATATGTGCAATTTATTTGAATTTTCACCTGATGCAATTCGAGAAATATGACGTCAAAGTTTTCTTACCTAAATACAGCATTCATTTCTTTGCCCAAGGCTAGTCACATGACCTCTTACTTTCACACCCGGTCATACTATACATATGAGGTATACAATGGAAATAATGTGCTTTTCTCAAGACAACAAGCTAGTTCTTTCTTCCAAATATCAAAAATCATAGTTATTTCAATAATAAAGCTCACATAATGAAGCTGGACCCCATCTGTCCCCTATTTAAAAAATCATCCCTAGCCAAATTCCAAATGCGACACTGCGGATACTATGTAGTGTAACCTATAGGAGTACATTTTTCTTTATGCGAGAAATTTTTTTTGTCGATATGTGTTTTTAAGGTCTTTCGCATCTTGCGATACCAGAAATTTTGTGTTACGCACTATACTTTTGTTGCGACACACCGTCAAAGGTCCCATGATACCGTCAGGCCTTAACCCCAATGTTACATTACATGGCCATAATAGGAAATACATATATGATCAATAGGAGCTATTTATGATGCTTAAGTACTATAATGGTACATTAAAAGATAGAAAAAAGGCTAAATGACATTCTTAAAAGAATGTTGCAATGGAAACGACAAACTTTTTTGTCGTAACGACATATTTTTGTCGCGTCGAAGCTAATTATATACCATAACGCTTTACCGCGAACAACAGAAATGCCCATGTAAGCTATAATATTTTGAACAGATTTTGGTTGCTATGGTAACCACATTGTGGTAAATTTAAGTCATTTGAGATACTTTAACATTTTCAGAATATTTTGATACCTCTCATCATAATGTAAACCTCTTATCTATATGGCAAAGGTGCATCACATCCACAATGGTGTCACAGACTTAACAGCATTTTTCCTGCATAAATGAGCTGATACTGGAGCAACATCAATTTTCATGACAATCAAAAAAATTTTATTTTTGAATTAAACATGTCTATATTTGATTTTTAAGAAACAACAGAGTCAATACTTTTTTATGATATAAATGGTAACCATAGCAACCAAATATGAAAATTTGAATTGAGGAGCATATGTGCGTATAAGGTTGCACTCCATAGTATTGGTCATTGAAAATTGAGCGTTTTGAATGAAAGGCATGCAATAGTTGACGTTATATTAATAATTTTATATTGCTCATACAATATAAAGCTACATATCAATAAAAAGTACTCTTATTACTGATTACTTCTAATATTCTTGATTTCATCTGAACAAATCCTGTCAGTCAGACATGCTGCTCAAAGTTATAGCAGTACATTAGAAGATGACATGGACATGGGGCATGACCCCTCAAAGTGACTCAAATTTGACATCCTTCTCAAATGATTTTCTTAATAAACTGTATGTCTATTTGTTGTGTATTTCTTATTCTATAATATGTGCAATTTATTTGAATTTTCACCTGATGCAATTCGAGAAATATGACGTCAAAGTTTTCTTACCTAAATACAGCATTCATTTCTTTGCCCAAGGCTAGTCACATGACCTCTTACTTTCACACCCGGTCATACTATACATATGAGGTATACAATGGAAATAATGTGCTTTTCTCAAGACAACAAGCTAGTTCTTTCTTCCAAATATCAAAAATCATAGTTATTTCAATAATAAAGCTCACATAATGAAGCTGGACCCCATCTGTCCCCTATTTAAAAAATCATCCCTAGCCAAATTCCAAATGCGACACTGCGGATACTATGTAGTGTAACCTATAGGAGTACATTTTTCTTTATGCGAGAAATTTTTTTTGTCGATATGTGTTTTTAAGGTCTTTCGCATCTTGCGATACCAGAAATTTTGTGTTACGCACTATACTTTTGTTGCGACACACCGTCAAAGGTCCCATGATACCGTCAGGCCTTAACCCCAATGTTACATTACATGGCCATAATAGGAAATACATATATGATCAATAGGAGCTATTTATGATGCTTAAGTACTATAATGGTACATTAAAAGATAGAAAAAAGGCTAAATGACATTCTTAAAAGAATGTTGCAATGGAAACGACAAACTTTTTTGTCGTAACGACATATTTTTGTCGCGTCGAAGCTAATTATATACCATAACGCTTTACCGCGAACAACAGAAATGCCCATGTAAGCTATAATATTTTGAACAGATTTTGGTTGCTATGGTAACCACATTGTGGTAAATTTAAGTCATTTGAGATACTTTAACATTTTCAGAATATTTTGATACCTCTCATCATAATGTAAACCTCTTATCTATATGGCAAAGGTGCATCACATCCACAATGGTGTCACAGACTTAACAGCATTTTTCCTGCATAAATGAGCTGATACTGGAGCAACATCAATTTTCATGACAATCAAAAAAATTTTATTTTTGAATTAAACATGTCTATATTTGATTTTTAAGAAACAACAGAGTCAATACTTTTTTATGATATAAATGGTAACCATAGCAACCAAATATGAAAATTTGAATTGAGGAGCATATGTGCGTATAAGGTTGCACTCCATAGTATTGGTCATTGAAAATTGAGCGTTTTGAATGAAAGGCATGCAATAGTTGACGTTATATTAATAATTTTATATTGCTCATACAATATAAAGCTACATATCAATAAAAAGTACTCTTATTACTGATTACTTCTAATATTCTTGATTTCATCTGAACAAATCCTGTCAGTCAGACATGCTGCTCAAAGTTATAGCAGTACATTAGAAGATGACATGGACATGGGGCATGACCCCTCAAAGTGACTCAAATTTGACATCCTTCTCAAATGATTTTCTTAATAAACTGTATGTCTATTTGTTGTGTATTTCTTATTCTATAATATGTGCAATTTATTTGAATTTTCACCTGATGCAATTCGAGAAATATGACGTCAAAGTTTTCTTACCTAAATACAGCATTCATTTCTTTGCCCAAGGCTAGTCACATGACCTCTTACTTTCACACCCGGTCATACTATACATATGAGGTATACAATGGAAATAATGTGCTTTTCTCAAGACAACAAGCTAGTTCTTTCTTCCAAATATCAAAAATCATAGTTATTTCAATAATAAAGCTCACATAATGAAGCTGGACCCCATCTGTCCCCTATTTAAAAAATCATCCCTAGCCAAATTCCAAATGCGACACTGCGGATACTATGTAGTGTAACCTATAGGAGTACATTTTTCTTTATGCGAGAAATTTTTTTTGTCGATATGTGTTTTTAAGGTCTTTCGCATCTTGCGATACCAGAAATTTTGTGTTACGCACTATACTTTTGTTGCGACACACCGTCAAAGGTCCCATGATACCGTCAGGCCTTAACCCCAATGTTACATTACATGGCCATAATAGGAAATACATATATGATCAATAGGAGCTATTTATGATGCTTAAGTACTATAATGGTACATTAAAAGATAGAAAAAAGGCTAAATGACATTCTTAAAAGAATGTTGCAATGGAAACGACAAACTTTTTTGTCGTAACGACATATTTTTGTCGCGTCGAAGCTAATTATATACCATAACGCTTTACCGCGAACAACAGAAATGCCCATGTAAGCTATAATATTTTGAACAGATTTTGGTTGCTATGGTAACCACATTGTGGTAAATTTAAGTCATTTGAGATACTTTAACATTTTCAGAATATTTTGATACCTCTCATCATAATGTAAACCTCTTATCTATATGGCAAAGGTGCATCACATCCACAATGGTGTCACAGACTTAACAGCATTTTTCCTGCATAAATGAGCTGATACTGGAGCAACATCAATTTTCATGACAATCAAAAAAATTTTATTTTTGAATTAAACATGTCTATATTTGATTTTTAAGAAACAACAGAGTCAATACTTTTTTATGATATAAATGGTAACCATAGCAACCAAATATGAAAATTTGAATTGAGGAGCATATGTGCGTATAAGGTTGCACTCCATAGTATTGGTCATTGAAAATTGAGCGTTTTGAATGAAAGGCATGCAATAGTTGACGTTATATTAATAATTTTATATTGCTCATACAATATAAAGCTACATATCAATAAAAAGTACTCTTATTACTGATTACTTCTAATATTCTTGATTTCATCTGAACAAATCCTGTCAGTCAGACATGCTGCTCAAAGTTATAGCAGTACATTAGAAGATGACATGGACATGGGGCATGACCCCTCAAAGTGACTCAAATTTGACATCCTTCTCAAATGATTTTCTTAATAAACTGTATGTCTATTTGTTGTGTATTTCTTATTCTATAATATGTGCAATTTATTTGAATTTTCACCTGATGCAATTCGAGAAATATGACGTCAAAGTTTTCTTACCTAAATACAGCATTCATTTCTTTGCCCAAGGCTAGTCACATGACCTCTTACTTTCACACCCGGTCATACTATACATATGAGGTATACAATGGAAATAATGTGCTTTTCTCAAGACAACAAGCTAGTTCTTTCTTCCAAATATCAAAAATCATAGTTATTTCAATAATAAAGCTCACATAATGAAGCTGGACCCCATCTGTCCCCTATTTAAAAAATCATCCCTAGCCAAATTCCAAATGCGACACTGCGGATACTATGTAGTGTAACCTATAGGAGTACATTTTTCTTTATGCGAGAAATTTTTTTTGTCGATATGTGTTTTTAAGGTCTTTCGCATCTTGCGATACCAGAAATTTTGTGTTACGCACTATACTTTTGTTGCGACACACCGTCAAAGGTCCCATGATACCGTCAGGCCTTAACCCCAATGTTACATTACATGGCCATAATAGGAAATACATATATGATCAATAGGAGCTATTTATGATGCTTAAGTACTATAATGGTACATTAAAAGATAGAAAAAAGGCTAAATGACATTCTTAAAAGAATGTTGCAATGGAAACGACAAACTTTTTTGTCGTAACGACATATTTTTGTCGCGTCGAAGCTAATTATATACCATAACGCTTTACCGCGAACAACAGAAATGCCCATGTAAGCTATAATATTTTGAACAGATTTTGGTTGCTATGGTAACCACATTGTGGTAAATTTAAGTCATTTGAGATACTTTAACATTTTCAGAATATTTTGATACCTCTCATCATAATGTAAACCTCTTATCTATATGGCAAAGGTGCATCACATCCACAATGGTGTCACAGACTTAACAGCATTTTTCCTGCATAAATGAGCTGATACTGGAGCAACATCAATTTTCATGACAATCAAAAAAATTTTATTTTTGAATTAAACATGTCTATATTTGATTTTTAAGAAACAACAGAGTCAATACTTTTTTATGATATAAATGGTAACCATAGCAACCAAATATGAAAATTTGAATTGAGGAGCATATGTGCGTATAAGGTTGCACTCCATAGTATTGGTCATTGAAAATTGAGCGTTTTGAATGAAAGGCATGCAATAGTTGACGTTATATTAATAATTTTATATTGCTCATACAATATAAAGCTACATATCAATAAAAAGTACTCTTATTACTGATTACTTCTAATATTCTTGATTTCATCTGAACAAATCCTGTCAGTCAGACATGCTGCTCAAAGTTATAGCAGTACATTAGAAGATGACATGGACATGGGGCATGACCCCTCAAAGTGACTCAAATTTGACATCCTTCTCAAATGATTTTCTTAATAAACTGTATGTCTATTTGTTGTGTATTTCTTATTCTATAATATGTGCAATTTATTTGAATTTTCACCTGATGCAATTCGAGAAATATGACGTCAAAGTTTTCTTACCTAAATACAGCATTCATTTCTTTGCCCAAGGCTAGTCACATGACCTCTTACTTTCACACCCGGTCATACTATACATATGAGGTATACAATGGAAATAATGTGCTTTTCTCAAGACAACAAGCTAGTTCTTTCTTCCAAATATCAAAAATCATAGTTATTTCAATAATAAAGCTCACATAATGAAGCTGGACCCCATCTGTCCCCTATTTAAAAAATCATCCCTAGCCAAATTCCAAATGCGACACTGCGGATACTATGTAGTGTAACCTATAGGAGTACATTTTTCTTTATGCGAGAAATTTTTTTTGTCGATATGTGTTTTTAAGGTCTTTCGCATCTTGCGATACCAGAAATTTTGTGTTACGCACTATACTTTTGTTGCGACACACCGTCAAAGGTCCCATGATACCGTCAGGCCTTAACCCCAATGTTACATTACATGGCCATAATAGGAAATACATATATGATCAATAGGAGCTATTTATGATGCTTAAGTACTATAATGGTACATTAAAAGATAGAAAAAAGGCTAAATGACATTCTTAAAAGAATGTTGCAATGGAAACGACAAACTTTTTTGTCGTAACGACATATTTTTGTCGCGTCGAAGCTAATTATATACCATAACGCTTTACCGCGAACAACAGAAATGCCCATGTAAGCTATAATATTTTGAACAGATTTTGGTTGCTATGGTAACCACATTGTGGTAAATTTAAGTCATTTGAGATACTTTAACATTTTCAGAATATTTTGATACCTCTCATCATAATGTAAACCTCTTATCTATATGGCAAAGGTGCATCACATCCACAATGGTGTCACAGACTTAACAGCATTTTTCCTGCATAAATGAGCTGATACTGGAGCAACATCAATTTTCATGACAATCAAAAAAATTTTATTTTTGAATTAAACATGTCTATATTTGATTTTTAAGAAACAACAGAGTCAATACTTTTTTATGATATAAATGGTAACCATAGCAACCAAATATGAAAATTTGAATTGAGGAGCATATGTGCGTATAAGGTTGCACTCCATAGTATTGGTCATTGAAAATTGAGCGTTTTGAATGAAAGGCATGCAATAGTTGACGTTATATTAATAATTTTATATTGCTCATACAATATAAAGCTACATATCAATAAAAAGTACTCTTATTACTGATTACTTCTAATATTCTTGATTTCATCTGAACAAATCCTGTCAGTCAGACATGCTGCTCAAAGTTATAGCAGTACATTAGAAGATGACATGGACATGGGGCATGACCCCTCAAAGTGACTCAAATTTGACATCCTTCTCAAATGATTTTCTTAATAAACTGTATGTCTATTTGTTGTGTATTTCTTATTCTATAATATGTGCAATTTATTTGAATTTTCACCTGATGCAATTCGAGAAATATGACGTCAAAGTTTTCTTACCTAAATACAGCATTCATTTCTTTGCCCAAGGCTAGTCACATGACCTCTTACTTTCACACCCGGTCATACTATACATATGAGGTATACAATGGAAATAATGTGCTTTTCTCAAGACAACAAGCTAGTTCTTTCTTCCAAATATCAAAAATCATAGTTATTTCAATAATAAAGCTCACATAATGAAGCTGGACCCCATCTGTCCCCTATTTAAAAAATCATCCCTAGCCAAATTCCAAATGCGACACTGCGGATACTATGTAGTGTAACCTATAGGAGTACATTTTTCTTTATGCGAGAAATTTTTTTTGTCGATATGTGTTTTTAAGGTCTTTCGCATCTTGCGATACCAGAAATTTTGTGTTACGCACTATACTTTTGTTGCGACACACCGTCAAAGGTCCCATGATACCGTCAGGCCTTAACCCCAATGTTACATTACATGGCCATAATAGGAAATACATATATGATCAATAGGAGCTATTTATGATGCTTAAGTACTATAATGGTACATTAAAAGATAGAAAAAAGGCTAAATGACATTCTTAAAAGAATGTTGCAATGGAAACGACAAACTTTTTTGTCGTAACGACATATTTTTGTCGCGTCGAAGCTAATTATATACCATAACGCTTTACCGCGAACAACAGAAATGCCCATGTAAGCTATAATATTTTGAACAGATTTTGGTTGCTATGGTAACCACATTGTGGTAAATTTAAGTCATTTGAGATACTTTAACATTTTCAGAATATTTTGATACCTCTCATCATAATGTAAACCTCTTATCTATATGGCAAAGGTGCATCACATCCACAATGGTGTCACAGACTTAACAGCATTTTTCCTGCATAAATGAGCTGATACTGGAGCAACATCAATTTTCATGACAATCAAAAAAATTTTATTTTTGAATTAAACATGTCTATATTTGATTTTTAAGAAACAACAGAGTCAATACTTTTTTATGATATAAATGGTAACCATAGCAACCAAATATGAAAATTTGAATTGAGGAGCATATGTGCGTATAAGGTTGCACTCCATAGTATTGGTCATTGAAAATTGAGCGTTTTGAATGAAAGGCATGCAATAGTTGACGTTATATTAATAATTTTATATTGCTCATACAATATAAAGCTACATATCAATAAAAAGTACTCTTATTACTGATTACTTCTAATATTCTTGATTTCATCTGAACAAATCCTGTCAGTCAGACATGCTGCTCAAAGTTATAGCAGTACATTAGAAGATGACATGGACATGGGGCATGACCCCTCAAAGTGACTCAAATTTGACATCCTTCTCAAATGATTTTCTTAATAAACTGTATGTCTATTTGTTGTGTATTTCTTATTCTATAATATGTGCAATTTATTTGAATTTTCACCTGATGCAATTCGAGAAATATGACGTCAAAGTTTTCTTACCTAAATACAGCATTCATTTCTTTGCCCAAGGCTAGTCACATGACCTCTTACTTTCACACCCGGTCATACTATACATATGAGGTATACAATGGAAATAATGTGCTTTTCTCAAGACAACAAGCTAGTTCTTTCTTCCAAATATCAAAAATCATAGTTATTTCAATAATAAAGCTCACATAATGAAGCTGGACCCCATCTGTCCCCTATTTAAAAAATCATCCCTAGCCAAATTCCAAATGCGACACTGCGGATACTATGTAGTGTAACCTATAGGAGTACATTTTTCTTTATGCGAGAAATTTTTTTTGTCGATATGTGTTTTTAAGGTCTTTCGCATCTTGCGATACCAGAAATTTTGTGTTACGCACTATACTTTTGTTGCGACACACCGTCAAAGGTCCCATGATACCGTCAGGCCTTAACCCCAATGTTACATTACATGGCCATAATAGGAAATACATATATGATCAATAGGAGCTATTTATGATGCTTAAGTACTATAATGGTACATTAAAAGATAGAAAAAAGGCTAAATGACATTCTTAAAAGAATGTTGCAATGGAAACGACAAACTTTTTTGTCGTAACGACATATTTTTGTCGCGTCGAAGCTAATTATATACCATAACGCTTTACCGCGAACAACAGAAATGCCCATGTAAGCTATAATATTTTGAACAGATTTTGGTTGCTATGGTAACCACATTGTGGTAAATTTAAGTCATTTGAGATACTTTAACATTTTCAGAATATTTTGATACCTCTCATCATAATGTAAACCTCTTATCTATATGGCAAAGGTGCATCACATCCACAATGGTGTCACAGACTTAACAGCATTTTTCCTGCATAAATGAGCTGATACTGGAGCAACATCAATTTTCATGACAATCAAAAAAATTTTATTTTTGAATTAAACATGTCTATATTTGATTTTTAAGAAACAACAGAGTCAATACTTTTTTATGATATAAATGGTAACCATAGCAACCAAATATGAAAATTTGAATTGAGGAGCATATGTGCGTATAAGGTTGCACTCCATAGTATTGGTCATTGAAAATTGAGCGTTTTGAATGAAAGGCATGCAATAGTTGACGTTATATTAATAATTTTATATTGCTCATACAATATAAAGCTACATATCAATAAAAAGTACTCTTATTACTGATTACTTCTAATATTCTTGATTTCATCTGAACAAATCCTGTCAGTCAGACATGCTGCTCAAAGTTATAGCAGTACATTAGAAGATGACATGGACATGGGGCATGACCCCTCAAAGTGACTCAAATTTGACATCCTTCTCAAATGATTTTCTTAATAAACTGTATGTCTATTTGTTGTGTATTTCTTATTCTATAATATGTGCAATTTATTTGAATTTTCACCTGATGCAATTCGAGAAATATGACGTCAAAGTTTTCTTACCTAAATACAGCATTCATTTCTTTGCCCAAGGCTAGTCACATGACCTCTTACTTTCACACCCGGTCATACTATACATATGAGGTATACAATGGAAATAATGTGCTTTTCTCAAGACAACAAGCTAGTTCTTTCTTCCAAATATCAAAAATCATAGTTATTTCAATAATAAAGCTCACATAATGAAGCTGGACCCCATCTGTCCCCTATTTAAAAAATCATCCCTAGCCAAATTCCAAATGCGACACTGCGGATACTATGTAGTGTAACCTATAGGAGTACATTTTTCTTTATGCGAGAAATTTTTTTTGTCGATATGTGTTTTTAAGGTCTTTCGCATCTTGCGATACCAGAAATTTTGTGTTACGCACTATACTTTTGTTGCGACACACCGTCAAAGGTCCCATGATACCGTCAGGCCTTAACCCCAATGTTACATTACATGGCCATAATAGGAAATACATATATGATCAATAGGAGCTATTTATGATGCTTAAGTACTATAATGGTACATTAAAAGATAGAAAAAAGGCTAAATGACATTCTTAAAAGAATGTTGCAATGGAAACGACAAACTTTTTTGTCGTAACGACATATTTTTGTCGCGTCGAAGCTAATTATATACCATAACGCTTTACCGCGAACAACAGAAATGCCCATGTAAGCTATAATATTTTGAACAGATTTTGGTTGCTATGGTAACCACATTGTGGTAAATTTAAGTCATTTGAGATACTTTAACATTTTCAGAATATTTTGATACCTCTCATCATAATGTAAACCTCTTATCTATATGGCAAAGGTGCATCACATCCACAATGGTGTCACAGACTTAACAGCATTTTTCCTGCATAAATGAGCTGATACTGGAGCAACATCAATTTTCATGACAATCAAAAAAATTTTATTTTTGAATTAAACATGTCTATATTTGATTTTTAAGAAACAACAGAGTCAATACTTTTTTATGATATAAATGGTAACCATAGCAACCAAATATGAAAATTTGAATTGAGGAGCATATGTGCGTATAAGGTTGCACTCCATAGTATTGGTCATTGAAAATTGAGCGTTTTGAATGAAAGGCATGCAATAGTTGACGTTATATTAATAATTTTATATTGCTCATACAATATAAAGCTACATATCAATAAAAAGTACTCTTATTACTGATTACTTCTAATATTCTTGATTTCATCTGAACAAATCCTGTCAGTCAGACATGCTGCTCAAAGTTATAGCAGTACATTAGAAGATGACATGGACATGGGGCATGACCCCTCAAAGTGACTCAAATTTGACATCCTTCTCAAATGATTTTCTTAATAAACTGTATGTCTATTTGTTGTGTATTTCTTATTCTATAATATGTGCAATTTATTTGAATTTTCACCTGATGCAATTCGAGAAATATGACGTCAAAGTTTTCTTACCTAAATACAGCATTCATTTCTTTGCCCAAGGCTAGTCACATGACCTCTTACTTTCACACCCGGTCATACTATACATATGAGGTATACAATGGAAATAATGTGCTTTTCTCAAGACAACAAGCTAGTTCTTTCTTCCAAATATCAAAAATCATAGTTATTTCAATAATAAAGCTCACATAATGAAGCTGGACCCCATCTGTCCCCTATTTAAAAAATCATCCCTAGCCAAATTCCAAATGCGACACTGCGGATACTATGTAGTGTAACCTTATACTATTCGTTTGTTACCTAACATTAACATGATATTTTTTTGTATAGCTTCCTTCCTTCAAGTAATGTGATACTCTGGATACTTATACATTTTCAGATTATTTATATTTCCTAAAGACCGTCCTAAGCTAGATCAGTAGGATGAATTCTAGTGAAGTGTAGAATTTCACTGTTCACTACTTTGATTTCCCTCTATTTCGGTTTAGAGCATTTCTGAATTGACATTGATTTATCATTTGTTGAAATACGGATATGGATAACTGACTTTATTACGACTGAGGAAATATTTTCAACAAATAACTTGGTATCTCTGTTGGTTGATTTTTACTTATATCAGGGGATATTGTTTGCTCTAGTTTCAATTTGTTTCTGCACTGACTTGAAATATATATATGTAAATTATTCAACAATAAATTCTTTTGATGAATTAATCTAAGACTAAGGAGAATTATAACCATTGAAAACCATAACCATAGAATATTTCTCTCAAAATTAATGTCGTATGGTTTTATCTTTTTTTTCTGAAATAGTAAATTTCTATTTTTCATCTACTTAGTTGAACTACTCTAGGCAATGACTATTTTGCTATTTGAAGTTAACAAACTTACACATCTAAAATGCTTTTCATCTGAGTTTCAATCTGCCGTCATAAAAGTTTATATTCTTGTCTACGACAGAAAGCGATGGGTTCAGGAAATGGGTTGCCTTGTTCAGTGTTAAAGATCTAGCAATCCATTTTTTCCACTCATAAACCTTTTTCGACATTTTAAACTTCAATGACAATTCAATATTCAAAACATTCGGTACTTTCGGACCTGCT
Source organism: Pinctada fucata (assembly GCA_028142955.1). Classification (NCBI taxonomy): domain Eukaryota; kingdom Metazoa; phylum Mollusca; class Bivalvia; order Pterioida; family Pteriidae; genus Pinctada; species Pinctada fucata. Next base: position 10,322,985 of record AP027108.1, read on the forward strand.
CTATTGTCAACTTTATTTGTAAAAAGGATTTCAAATAGGAAAAAAAAGGTGTATCATTGAAAACCATTGAAACAATGAAAGCATGAAATGTAGACTTGTACTTTGCTAGCCAACAGGGGATGCTTACTCCTCCCGGGCACCTGGTTCCACCTCTGGCTTGCTAGGGGTCCGTCGATGCTCAACTTGGGCTCTATTGTGAGTGTTGTTGAGATTATCGTCAGGATCTTCTTTAACTTATTTGCTTGTAAGGTAAGAATGAAGGAATTTTATCAAAGAATACGAAGTGTCTATCTTTGTTATCGGAGAGCAGCCTTCTAAATGCGCTGCATCAAAAAAGCATGTGTCGGATATTGAGTCCTCATCAATGGTACGTTGGGACAGTTTACTCTTGTTATCTATAAAAAAATAAATCTTTAAAATAAATCATATTCATTTCTTGAAAACATACTGTGAATGTATTCATTTTCGCTAGGTATTTTTTTGCGATTTAAAAATCCAGACATTATGCTCTGGGGAAATCATCGCGGTATAAAAATCACGAAAATTACCCATACGCAAAATTTTCATCATTAACAGTACATGAAGTAAATCAGACCAGAAACCACGAATGTTGAACGTCTTCATATTTATTAGCATCATTTAAAAACAAATGAATTTACATCATGGACCAGACATGCACTTTTCGTGTATTTAAATCTCGTCAGTGATCCTCAATCAAAACAATGAAATACGGCCAAAAATATGTGGATATTATGTCAAAAATATACCGAAAGACGTAGCAAGATGGCTGGCATATGATGCTACAGGACCCAAATTTCAGAAAATTTTGTAAACAGAATTTTTCGAATGCGTTTGAAGAAACGACCAACCAAAATTGATCGAACTTCGCTACATGTGCCCTATGGGGACTCCTGGTCCACCAGCAGTGATCACTTACGATAGTTTATTCCACATTTGCGAATTATTACTGTTTCGGCGACGTTACAAATTAGGGAATTTACGCATATCATTTTCGTATAATAAATCATCAGGCTAACAAAATTCATGTCTTGGTTAACAAAAGTAAAATATACATGTACATTGTATTTGTCGTCGTCACTAGGCTTCATCATTCCGTTTTTAAAATGTTCACACTTCATTAAGGTTTCGTTTATGTATTGTCCTCCATACTTCATAGAAATCTTACCTCGTTTGTTGGTCTTATTACATGTAGTTTATTTGCTTATTCTTCAACTCTATTTTTAATAAACGGGGATGTAATAAAAGCATGAACTTTCTTTTATGTTTGATAACACTCCTCTCACTCCAGTAGTAAGTCATAAACACCTTGGGGTTACTTTTTCATCTGACGGTAAATGGTCAAAACATGTTGACGGTATTATTGATATGGTTTCAAAACAGATATCAGTTCTACGTAGACTAAAATTTGAAATTTGTAGGGAAACATTAACAAAATTGTATCTTACTTTTATTCGACCTCGCTTTGAGTATGCATCCGAAGTATGGGATGGTTTAACTATGTATGACAGTAACAGATTGGAAAAGTTCCAGATTGAAGCAATGAGAATTATTACTGGACTACCGGTATTTTGTCCTATTAGAGCGTTGTACTTCGAAACTGGGTTTGAAAAGTTTGAGGAGAGACGTCGAAAAAGGAAGCTCGGTTTGATGTACAAAATTCAAAACGATCTAGCCCCTGAGTACCTAAACGACTTATGCCCTCCATTGGTAAATGAAAGAACTGAATACAACCTAAGGAACAGAAATGATATCTCCATTCCCCGTTGCAGATTACAAATTTATAAAAACTCATTTTTCCCATCAACAATATATGAATGGAATAAATTGTCCGAAGAAGTAAAAAATGTAGATTCTTTTAAAAACTTTAAACGTTCATTAAAATTGCAACGAATCTTCTCCAACCTATTTCCAATTCGGGAAAAGAAAATTGAATATATTACATACCAAACTTAGACATGGATGCAGTCCGTTGAATTGTGATCTTTTCAAAGTTAATCTAAAATCATCTCCTAATTGTTCTTGTGGGTATAACTTTGAAAATTATGCACTGCCCCCATTATATCAACATTAGAAATGATCTCCGACATGTTTTTAATGTAAGCAATGTTGCCTTTGATATAAAGAATGTATTATTTGGCGTTGAAAATATTTCCGACTCGGAAAATAAACATTTATTTAAAGCAGTCCATACATTTATTAAAAAAAGTAAAAGATTTGAAAACTAAACAAATATTGCTCCGAATGTGAACAACGGTTCCTGACACTTCCCCTTTCCTACTCTAACCCCCCCCCCCCCCTTCCCACTAATTCACATAACGTTGTACCACAACTATTTATACGACACATCTTAACTTACAGTTCTATTGCACATTCCACCCAATCAATTTATCTTTTGTACATATCTTTCCTTGATTCAATTATTCATCAAACTTTTTGAACAACCTTTGAATATCCTATATGTAGAATCTTTATTGGTATGAATTTTTTTTTTCATATTACTATATCAGCTTGTATACCTTACTCATTCTATGCATGTAAATTATTGTTATATAATGTTTTTCGGAGAGGACGATCTAAGTTGGATAACTTGTGTCGAATCCTTTTGCTTTTTCGCAATAAAATATGTTTAATCTAAAAATCTAATAAAAGCATGAGCCCCCCCCCCCCCTTTCCAGAATGATCGGTGACATTCTTCATTGTGATTAAATGACTGTCATCATCACCACAAAAAACATTTTTACCTGGTATGTACATCAATATGTATATCGACACAATCACCAAATCTGACAAGTATTAGTGGAACTCTTGTGACAGGCGTTACATGCAAAAAGGAGACGATGACTTTCCCCGCGCACCTGGTCTCACTTCAGATTATTGTTCATTCCGGGGTTCACAAATGTTCCAATAGAAATGCTAATGGTTTTGACTTACCTTCTCGACATTTACACTTAATGGTTTTACTTACCGTCTCGACATTTACACTGAATGGTTTTGACTAACCTTCTCGACATTTACACTGAATGGTTTTGACTTACCTTCTCGACATTTACACTTAATGGTTTTTACTTACTCTCTCGACATTTATACTGAATGGTTTTTACTTACTCTCTCGACATTTACACTGAATGGTTTTTACTTACTCTCTCGACATTTACACTGAATGGTTTTGACTTACTCTCTCGACATTTACAATGAATGGTTTTTACTTACCTTCTCGACATTTACACTGAATGATTTTGTCTTACCTTCTCGACATTTACACTGAATGGTTTTTACTTACTCTCTCGACATTTACACTGAATGGTTTTTACTTACCTTCTCGACATTTACACTGAATGATTTTGTCTTACCTTCTCGACATTTACACTGAATGGTTTTTACTTACCTTCTCGACATTTACACTGAATGATTTTGTCTTACCTTCTCGACATTTACAGTGAATGGTTTTTACTTACCTTCTCGACATTTACACTGAATGATTTTGTCTTACCTTCTCGACATTTACACTGAATGATTTTGTCTTACCTTCTCGACATTTACACTGAATGATTTTGTCTTACCTTTTCGACATTTACACTGAATGATTTTGACTTACCTTCTCGACATTTACACTGAATGATTTTAACTTACCTTCTCGACATTTACACTGAATGATTTTGACTTTCCTTCTCGACATTTACACTGAATGATTTTGACTTACCTTCTCGACATTTATACTGAATAACTGATGAGTAATTCTTCGATACTTTTTATTATACCAATCATCTCATGTTGTAGGTTGTTTGTTTGTCTGGGTAGGTGGTACATCTTAATCGAAATCCTTTCTTAATAACAGCTAAATTTGATATGTTCCTGAGTTGATATGTTCCTAATGTTGATATGTTCTTAGTTCTTCCTTGGCACCAGATCTCACTCCTTTGCAGAGAGTTTAGAACTCATCATATGGTAGATTTTGTTTCTGTTCCTTTGTCTTAATTCTGGTTTTATCCCGGTTTTGTATGCCCTTGGTTAGATGATTTTTCGATTTACGATTTTGTACTTCTTGATAGAGATATGGTCTTTTATATTTGCCACGTTTTTACTTTTCAAATGATTATGTCCAAGAACTATTGAGTCATTAGTAGATATCAAGATTGATGTTAACATAACTAACCAATTTATTTTTACATGTTGCTAAATTTTATAATGAGAAAAACGTTATTCATCAATGACAATTAAGAACAACCATCAATGAACAACTTTGCATAAAGAACCAAAGAAGTAAATATCAAAGCACCTATTGACATTTTGACTTGTACTGTATCTTCTTTGACGACAATGCAGACAAAGAAATATACATCAATTTGAACTGTATCTAAATTATCTATTTAAATAAATAAAGTGTAACAAAAGCTATATTTGTCAACACGTAAATTTGAAATATAAAATAAATACAAAAGGAACATGATAAATGGATTTCAGCGAGTCTACTAAAGAGTAATTTTTATAGGGTTTGATGTTTCTATCAGTTTTTTTAAATAATAGGAAAATATCGATTGAACCCAGAGCTTCCATTTGGTTTACAATCATGATAGCATTTCGTCAGAACATCAATCTGTACGCTTCGATTGAATGCTAAGTGTAAATTAAAGCATAATTCAAATCTCTGTTTGTATCAATTGTGATGTACTTAATATCCACATCTCATTTACGCATTTACATCCAATCTGTACTGTATTTTGTATTGGATTGAATGTTCAGATGGAATTCCGAAAAGCGGTTATCTTTTTGACAATACTCAGTGGTAAGCAAGTATACCTATGCTCTTTTCCAAGTGAATTAAAATGTTTTCTTTGTTATATGCCAAAATATACTTATTATCTAGAAAAAAAAAAGAATGCTACATGTATTCCTGAAATCTAGATATATTGCTGATTGCTTCTTTTTGTAACTCTAAGTTAACTAAGTTTAGAAATTATGATAATTTAGAAATGTCATTGTTAAGATTAAAAAACCACTCCAATTGAATACTTAAATTACGAGAAATTGAAGAAGAAGTATGGAATGAAAATTCATTTAAATAGACCTGCTGCAATACACTAAAACACGCTGCTGCCAGAATTCGTCCTTCTCGACAAAACGCAATGCAGTATCCATGCTTGTTTAAAAAATAACGGTAGTGTTCTTACTCTTTACCTTCTATAAGAAAATTACAAACCAATTTTAATGCACAAGACACATGTTTCGGTTAGTAAATCCTCATCAGTGGTACTTTTGATAAAAACGCCGAAATGATGTTCAGACATTGAATCATCCTCCAGAATCTTTCACCTACACATTTTAACCAATCCTTAATAGAGGACGCAGTCCGCGCCGCAGGCGCGGACGTAGTCCTCATCAAGGTAACACGTGTATATATAGAGGAAAAAAGGTGTTTTTCAATTGAATTCTATGCTATACCTATAGGTTCCAAAACCGTGGTCAATGACGTCATTCTCCCCAATGCCCATTTGATCGGCGTGAAGCGCAAGCTTATTTTTTTTGACAATGTCACTTGACGACAGAATGAAACCCATCGATGACCAAGATTTCTCGATCTCCTTTGAATATTCTCCGTTTGGCTTACTCCTCCAGTGTCCCAATGTATGTTTTGTACTTTGCTTCACGTAATACTGACATTGCACCATCATTACCAACATATATCATGTTTAGTCCGAAAATCCTCTTTGAAAACTACAACGTGACGTCAGCATGCGACGCGACGTCTGCATACAACTTTGTTTCGCGGACTTTCTTTCATCGACAGCTCCCTCAGAAAAATCCATGGATAAACTCATAATGCTGGGAGAAAAAAAAACAAACAAAAAAATATCAGCGCGATCAGCGACTTACCGAACTTCATTCTGCTTTCGCGGATGATTTGCAGCTGATACTTTGATACCTGTAGATCGAATAATGTGGTTTCTCTCCACATATATAAGATCTACATGTAGAATATACAGGAAATCTATGCAGTGTAAGTCCCAACACATACTTCTAAATGTCTGCTGCCTTTGGTTTACAACGCGTCACAACTTACGTCATCATTTACAGTATTTAGTACAAATAGGTCAACACGACTGGGGCTGTGTTCAAAGCATGAAGTATATTTTTTTCTGTCAGAAATAAGCAGACAATCCGAAAGTCACCAGACCCAGACAAACCTGGTAAAATTTGCTTCGGTCTGGTTATGTATTTCAACTTTTTCTTAATAAACATGTTTGAATTTCTACAAAAATTCAAAAATGTCTGGTAAGTTGTAAAAACTTTCGCGATGTCTGAATAAGGCTGGGTATTTTTTTCCCTTGGAGGTAGTAAATCATAAGCGGATCCAAGGTAGAGGGGTGAAGGCTTCAGATTTTTTTTAGAAAGGGGGGGTGATTGTATTCAAAGGGGGGGGGGGGGGGCGGACAGGTGGTAGATTTCTACTAACTTCTCTCCTTCTCTCCCCTGTTCCGCTCCCTTCTCCCACCTCCTAACTTCTCCCTCCCTCCCTCCCTCCCTTCTGCCTTCCTCCAGCTGCCTCCTTCCTCCCCCTCCCATTGATCCTTGCCTTTTATGGGGGTGGGGAGCAGACATGGGGTACCCGCTCTCTCCCCCCCTTATCTCCCCTCCCACACCCTTCCTTCTTCCCCCTCCCTCCCTCCCTCCCCTCCCTCTCCCCTTCCTCCCACCCCTCCCCCTCTCTTTCACCCTCTTTTAAAGTAAAGGAATGAGCAAGAATTTTGTCTTGGAAAATCATTTACATTATTTAGAAGGGAAAATCCTGTAATACTAATGTAATACTGTTCCGCTCCCTTCTCCCACCTCCTAACCTCTCCCTCCCTCCCTCCCTTCTGCCTTCCTCCAGCTGCTTCTTCCTCCCCCTCCCATTGATCATTAACTTTTATGGGGGTGGGGAGCAGACATGGGGTACCCGGTCTCTCCGCCCCCTTATCTCCCCTCCCACACCCTTCCTTCTTCCCCCTCCCTCTCTCCCTCCTCCCGCCCCTCCCCCTCTCTTTCACCCTCTTTTAAAGTAAAGGAATGAGCAAGAATTTTGTCGTGGAAAATCATTTACATTATTTAGAAGGGAAAATCCTGTAATACTAATGTAATACTGTACTTAATTTGTAAGTTTTAACTCCCTTCTCCAGATCATCCCATAAAACGATATATTGCTGATAACACTATAGACGGCGCCGAAAAGGAAGTTTTCTCTCTCTTCTACATTTTGAATGCTAATTTTTCCGGTGAAAGTAAAAGGGGAGAGGGGTGGGTGGGTGCAAGGGGGATACATATTCCTGATACGACAACTGACATTTCATCACCCAATGAAATTTAAAAAGTAAACATTTAAAAGTTTAACTGATTGAATTCATTGAATAATCAAGATACATGTTAATCTTATATAATATATACATACTCCAGATAACAGTAAAAAAAATTCTTTTTTAATTTTAATGGTTTGTGCCCACAGTTTTCCTGCCCGAGTTCTCTTTTCCTTGGTTTTCGTTAAGGTCAAAGGAATTAAAATGTATAGATTAAGATGACATCACTTGACCTTTTCTTATCTGTCATTTATGTTTCAAAATTATGCATTGCGATTTCATGTTTTAACCGATTGTTTTGTGACATTGAGAATTGTTTCCCCGCATTTACGAGTTATGTGCATGCTGTCGATCTAGAAATTGTCTACAATATCCCCTCTCCTGTTGATGATTCTGGATTTCAAGAAAAAAACTAATGTAAGGCTGATAAAGACGGTAAAAATAATGCTGGAAAAAATAACAAGTACACATATTGTATGACATATTTTATTCTTATTAACTTAGTAAAAAAAATATTCAATGATGTATGGTGAAAAGTGGGTATTAATTCATTGAAATTATATTTCATCTGCGTCCTCACAATGGCTTTGCCATAATTAATATTCATATTAGGCAAATTTAAAGTTTATGCACTTCGACTTCGCTCTTCGGAATTTGCACTTTTAAGGGTGAAGTAACGCTAAAGAATACGTAAACCTGCCATTTCTCTCTAAAGCTAAATCTTACTATAATAGGTAATTTTTGGGTCCCTGTAAAGTGCGAAACGAAACAAAAACGAAACGAAACGAAACGAAACGAAACAAATCGAAACGAAACGAAACAAATCGAAACGAAACGAAACAGATCGAAACGAAACGAAACAAAACGAAACGAAACAGATCGAAACGAAACGAAACAGATCGAAACGAAACGAAACAAAACATAAAACTTAAAGAAAATGAGAAAAAGGGGGAAAATCGCCGAAAACGAATGTTTCAAGACAAGATCAGCATGTAATACTGCCTTAATCCAAGAGTTCTACATTTGTAACTAGTGCCGAGAGGGTTTCTTGAAAGAGTCAAAGTTGACAATTAAAAAAAGTAAATGTCAAATGCCATTCATGTATTTAAGAGGAATAAAAGGGATGGGATAGAAAACCACGCTATGACACCGTAATGAGATCATAAAACGGGATGGGGGCACATTTCAGGAAAAAAAAAATCTTATCCTTTTTCGAACGAAATGTGCCCCCCCCCCCAAGTTTTTAATTGTTCTCATTTTCCTGATAAAATTTTCAAATACACATAACGGAACAGTTCCGTTTCCTCTGCGCTAGTCTCCTCCCTGCTAAGTAATATTTTTCCGTCTATGACGAGGTAATTCATCCCATTCACTCTCCTTTAAAATGCAATTGTGCTATATACCGTATATATTATGTTTTAATCGTCAACTTTGATTCAGCTACAAGAACTAACGGTTGAAGGCAATAATGAGGGGGTGGACAGGGACAACGGGAGGGGAGAGAAAGGGGGCGGGAGGAGAGAAAGGGGGCGAGAGCAGGGACATATGATTGGAAGGGTAACAGTAACCCCAAAAAATTAGAAAATTACTTTTAATATAAATAATCTTGCTCTTATGCGTTCATGTACATAATCTCAATTTTAGAAATTACCACAAAATTCATATGTATATACCTTTAAAAATTATTCCCGATCGCTTCTCTCGCCGCAATTTTCAATTCATTTTTCAAATACTTCAGGCTCGCTTCGCTCACCTTAGTTTTTCATCTAAACAGGTCTATTTCTTTTTTCAAGGTTTTAAAAAGGAAATAACCCAAATAACTTCACTATTGCACCAATTTACACTTTAAAGTTTAAACATTTGTCTTGACCGCCCAAGACCCCCTCCCCCAGGGGGAGGGGGGAGGCGGCAGGAGGAGAGTGGTACCCCCTGACCCTTCAATAAGATCTTGTCTTGAAATATTCGTTTTCGGCGATTTTTCCTCTTTTCTCATTTTCTTTAAGTTTTATGTTTTGTTTCGTTTCGTTTCGATCTGTTTCGTTTCGTTTCGATCTGTTTCGTTTCGTTTTGTTTCGTTTCGTTTCGATCTGTTTCGTTTCGTTTCGATTTGTTTCGTTTCGTTTCGATTTGTTTCGTTTCGTTTCGTTTCGTTTTTGTTTCGTTTCGCACTTTACAGGTACCCGTAATTTTTACCTTTATATCAACAACTCTTTTAGGCAAAGCGTGTGATTAAGTTACGCTTGGAAATAAAACATGCATCAAATTTAGAATTGCTCATCTTAAAAGAAATGCAGCTTTAAGAATTTTAAAAGAAGGTAAAATATGAGGTATTCATAAAGAAGGGGTCGTTCTACATTGTATGGCCAATGGATCAGATGTTAAACGTCTTCAAATTCAATGAATTAGAAATCAATGAATTAGAAATAAGAAACTGTCGAAATTCAACGTAGATGGCGCCACTTGAATTCAATGATGACGTAAAGACAAATTGAAGCGCTCCAACTCGTTACCTTTATGAACAATTTTCAATCCAGTTGTAATGCACAAGACAAGTGTTTCGGCTAGCGAATCCTTATAAGAGATTCTTTAAGCCAAATAAACATCGAAGAAGTCTCAAAGTCGAGAAGGTAATTATTAGAATTTTCATTTGAACAGTTACAAACTCCCAAATAAACAATAATCCGAGGTGAGACCAGGTGCCTGGGGAACAGTTCCATGAAAAACTCACACAAATTTTGTTATTGTCTTGATGTAAATATAAATGTGCATACCAGGTAAAGATGTTCACTTTTTTATGTTAACAACCATTCAATCACAATCCATAATTTCACTGATCATTCTGGGAGGAGGGATCTCATATGCATTCCCATAGCACCAGAAGAATTTTTCAGTGAAGATTTCAGCCGTTTTGTTTATGTATAAACATGCACGATTAGCTTACTTGCAAGTCGTCTGACTTAAATAGTCATTTGTTTGGTTTGCTCTTGCAAACCGAATTGGCTGAGAAAGGAAAACGCCATAAGAATAAGGTTATCAGATACAGCCAAATTTATTTCAGTAGCGCCCTCTAGTTTGATTTTTTTTTAAATTTTGGGTATCTTCTATAATATATATAAGGAGACAATGAAATTCCAGTGATCCTAAAGCCTGCCAAACATTTTATTTTGCAATTTTGGAAACTTGTCATTTCATCCAAAAATATCATCGAAATAAAAGGAGGTACACCGCTTAGCACATCCCTGCAAATGCTGTTTTGGTCATTCATTTTATATAACTTTACTATGCTACTGAATCGACCCTACACACAATTCGGAGCCACGCACTCTCTGAAAAGTAAATGCACAAATTCATATAAAAATACCAAAAAGACAATAGGGTGCAAATGGAATAAAATTTGCTGTTTCAGAAAATCACTTCGGCATTTGATAAGTGCCGCCGATGAGAATTTACTATCCAAAACATCTGTCTTGTGCATAAAAAGTGGTTTTTCTTCAAGACGGTAAAGAGTTGGATATTTCCATATTATTGCTATTTCAAAATAGAAACATAGTGGACACTAAAGACAAATGGTATTTAACTCTCGTCAGTGATCCTTGAGCAGTATGAGCAATGAAATATGACCAAAGACTGTGATGGGTGGGATATAATGCTACAGGACCCACTTTTCAGAAATTTCGAGAATTGTTTGTGAACAATTATTTTCGAATGCGTTTGAAGAAACGATCAACCAAAGCTGATCGGACTTTGCTAGATGTGCCCTCGGGGATTCCTGGCCCACCAGCAGTGACGCTCACCAAGTGGTTCAAATTTTACGCGTCTTCAAATTCATAACGTCATTTAACAACATATAAATTAGCAGCATATACCAGACGTGCACGTTTTGGGTAAGTAACCCTCGTCAGTGATCCCCAATCCAAACAATGAAATATGGCCAAAAACTGGAAAGTTATGGCCAAAAATACCAAAAGACGTGACGGGATGAGTGACAATCATAACGAGAAACAGTAGAAAATAGGGCAGATGTAGCCAAGTTTGGTTGATCGTTTTTCAACGCATTCGAAAATTTCTGTTATCAAAATTTCTTGGAATTATTAAAACGTAGTTCCTGTAGCATCATATCCCACCTATCTGCTACGTCTTTCGGTACATTTTGGACATAATAACTATCACACATTATCACCATGTTACATTGTTTAGATTCAGATCACTGACGAGGGTTAAGTACCCGAAACGTGCATGCCCGGTCCATGTTGCAAATTTATCTGTTCTGAAATGATGCTTTTGAATTTTGAAGACGTTTAATATACCCCCAACAACAAAAATATATCTAATTTAAATGTTCTACTAGGATGCAAAATTGGATCCCCAATGGAGATCAGATCAGGTGCCCGGGGAGAGAAAGCCTGCATCTCTTGTTTATTAGCAACACCCGTCACTTATGGCGTACAGAAAAGGTCATATCAGGTGAATTGGTTAAAGGGGTAGGGGCAAAATCGGCCATTTTTGGCCCCATTTTTTGCTATTTTTAAAAATTATTTTCTTACTGTTTTTTATCTTTCAAATAAGGGTAGAGATGTTGTTGCTTATTTAAATCAATCTAAAATAGATATTATCAATTAATATGAGTGTTATTTCCCGCCCAAATTGCCAACTTCTGCCGAAATTAGTGGTAAAATGATAACAACCAGATTTATATATAGTTTATAGTATATATAGAGCAAGTGCATGTAACAAAGTCATACTTTCCATGTACATTCAGAATATAAAAAGGAATGTCCCATATGAGTTTGAACCTGTTACATGCCCTTGCTTTTAGGGCTTACAACTGTTGGTATGTTTGTCCCTTGCCGAAAATCTGAATTTCTAATGTGAAGACATAGAGCTCAATTTTCAATTATTTTGCCCTAAAAGGTGGGTTTTTGGAGAAATCACATAAAATTTGCCCTATTTCGTCTAGAAGAAGTATAATGAATAAGAAAATAGAACCTTTCAAAAATTATGAATGGGGCCAAAAATGGTCTTTTTTGCCCCTACCCCTTTAGTGTTTTGAATGGTTTGTTAGCCTCTCAACTGCGGTTTGTGGAACCTTATTTCTGCTTTTGTGTTTGATTCAGACCTTTTCGGCACCGGAAAACATTATCTCAATATGGGGATTCATTTCACGTACAATCGGCGATTCGCGCTAAATCTATAAAAAAAATTTTGTTCTAAACATTTTCCTAAGTTTTAGTTTTTACTATACTCTCTGTTGTAGGAAAGGTTTTTTATGTTTCGTCACAGTACCCCTAGCGGTCATTGCATTTTTATATACATGTATATATTATCAACTCTGCTTCAATTATCTACCCTTATATGATATGTTATCCATGTCAACATATAAGTTTCTGTGCCAATTCCTTCGAATAAACTCCATTCCAGCTACCCGTGCTTTTACGGGTTAACGACTATTGCATGTACTTCATAAAATATATTTATCAGTAGATACAAGAGAAATCAACTATATTCCTATAAAACCGCAAATGTGATACTAAATAATAATAGACGCTAAAATATAAACACTTAATTCGAATGTTTTGCGTTTTAAGGCAACATGCTGGACTTGTATATTTGCCAAATAAGACTTCAAACTTAAGATTGTTTTGTGAATATTATTTAAATGATGGTAAGAAGTTTCATTTGTTTCTACTCCTGTATAGTAATGATAGCATGCATTAGAATAGTGATAATCCTTCACGTACTAGTATATGAGAGAATCAGTATATGTCACTCAAACACAAAAGGAGCAAATCACATTCCATAACGAATTTTGAAAAAAAAAACAAATTTAACATAAACACTCTTTTTGTGTGTTAATGTTTATATCATTTCAACAGTGTTTCTATTTCGAACTTTATAATGTTAAATGTCTTCAATTTCAATAGCATTATTAAAGGAAAGCTAAAGGACTAGGTGCGCTAACCCCTCATATCGGCCCTATAATTTCGACGACAAACTTATTTGGTAAACGAATTTAAAATTATCACTTTTTCAAAATTGAATGTTTGAGAAAATACCGTCTCATAATTTTTAGCTCTCGTAACGTCATGCGCGTGATGTATGACGTCATGTTTTGACGTCATTTACCCCGAATGACGCAAAACTCAGGAAAATTATCGTATTTTACACACAAATCCTCAAAATTCATCTATGCTCCAGGCCTCGCCTACGAATCTTTTTTATGCAAATTAAAAGGTCGAACAGAAATCCATCGATTGACACAAAAATATTTATGGGCAAGGCCTGGATTACCACTTGATTTCATATTTTGTATCAAAATATCGCTCATTTATTGATATTTTCAATGATTTCAGCGTTTTTAGACGTTTTGAATGACGTATTATTCAGTATAGGACTGTGAAATAAAAAAAAAAAACTTTCATGATTTGGGCTCACCATACATTTGACATTTTATAAACTAGAATATTATGGATATATAAACAACTTTGAAAATAGGGCAGAAATGACAGGTTACCGCATCTACTCCTTTCAGCATGGACTAGGCATCCAGATAATAGATAATTGTCAATCCCATTGTTTTTATTTATTTCAGAGACAGCTTCACAAGTTTTCCTACCTCAATCCCAACCTCAACCTATCGAGCATGGTGTTTTGTTCGAAACATTTACAGGACTGAAGGAAAATGTGATAATGATGGCGAGTGTCACGGCTTACTCCCTTCCTGAATGCGCCTTGCACTGTGTTAGGAGGTCCTGTAGCACTCTGATATACTCATCGACAGTCAACTTTTGTGTGTTAGTCCAAGATGCGTCTGTAGGATCAGGATTGTCATTGACTTGTGCTTTGTGTTACGTTCCAGTGACATAGAGATTTTGAAATATGTTTTATTTGCATCTTTTTCTTTGTAGTTTTTCCAAGACCGACCAGCATTGTCTGAAGATAAATCAATTACAATTTCATTGGCGGTTGTAGTAATAACTTTTGATTACTAAGATAGAGTATTATATGTGCTATGCAAAATAAGGAAACGGCCTTTATTTGATTTGATCTCTTATACACCTCAATCACTTCCTACTTACATACAGTGGAAGACTGGTTTTCAATACCGATGACATTAGGTAAAGATATAGAAAAATTCCGATAAAACCACTGGTATGTAAGTATTCGTGTCAGTAGAGCAGATACATCGAACATTGATCACCTTAATTCAGATAGCCAAAACAGAGCTACACCTTCATTTCGGACGGGGGTTCATAAGGGTGACACCTCCAGCTTCATGCAATTCTAAGATCTCGCATCCAGTGAAAATCAAAATTAATCAGGCTCTATACAATGTAAAAAGAAACACAATAGATGCCATATAGCTAAAATGTAAATCCCAACAGAATACGAGAGAACCACAAAACGTGAAAAGAACAAAAACTATCTATCATACAAGATCAACCTGTATTATCGACTGCTGTAAACAACTTTGTTTTCCTAGACTTTTCTTATGAGATTAAAACGGGCACGAAATTGAGTCCCGTTGTCACAGTCAATCTGCCTGCAGTATGAAATGAGGTAAAGAATATCCTGACGATAATCTCAACAGCACTCACAACAGAGCACCAAACTGAGCATCGACGGACCCCTAGCAAGCTAGAGGTGGGACCAGTTGCCCGGGAGGAGTAAGCATCCCTTGTTTGGCTAGCCGCGCCCGCCGTCGACGTTCACGCATTAACATAAAACTAATGGAGAGTAAGAAAATTAATTGGACAATATTGCTAAGAAAACGAGAACATTGGATTGGTAAACAAAGTCATGGCAAGACGAGTTGACAAAATATGATCCGACGAAACAAAACCATAAAGGTCTCAACAAAATACCGGAATAGCAACCATAACACATTGTGTTCGTGTATATGTAACCGACATCTTAATGAAACCTTGGCCTACATCTTGAAGTGCTTTCAACCACAACTTCATCCAACGTTGCAATAACGTAAACAAATCATTGGTTGTTTTATCCATAGAACTTTACGAAGTTGAACGTAATAGAGAAATATACGAATATGATATTGACACGTCGTAATTGTACGGCTATGAGCTGGAATTATCTTCCATTAAAGGTGAAGGACAATAATGTATTTCCCGGGTAATTCAAAAGTTTATTGGGATCTTTATGCATTTTCGTATAATTTATTATCCGAAAAACTTTCTGCGATTATGATGTTTCATGATGAATAAGTAAGTTAGATGGCAACATTTGAGCTAAGCCAATTACAGCTCTCAAACTGCTCGTCTTATTTGTAAAAAACCTGTGAAGAAATGGTCGTCATGGATCCTGCAAAAGCTGAAAAGTAAATACTTGAGAAATATGTGGCCTGAGCGCGGCTCGAACTCGATACCCTCAGCATGCTAATCGGCATGCTAAGCGGGCGCTACCACTGCGCCACTGGGATAGTTCTTTGACGCTCCGTCCACTCCTTATTCATGTAGAAACTTTAAATTACCTTCTTACCTTTAAAAAGAATTATGTTTTATCTATTCAGGAGAACAACTAAGTAATATTTTGCTATACGAAACTATTCCGTATCGGGAGTTCGTTTCTTTTCATATGGTGGAGGTTTTTGTTTGTTTGCTTTGGTTCCCCTTTTATCCTGATTTTGCATGCCTTCGGTTTCTGATTTTCTGAATTATCGATTTTGTGCTATATACAGGGATATGGTCATCATCCATGTTTGTCATTACCTACACACCTCAAACGCTTTTCATAATTTTGCTATAACGAACAATTAAAAAGATAACTACACAGCCAAAGGGCTTTCATATTTTTGCCAAACCATTCAATAGATTATCTGCACACCTCAATTTTTTCATAATAATATCAATTCGTTCAAAACAACCGTCAACTAAAGCTCATTTATGCAATATTAGAAATCGATGGATTCAGGAAATGATCGCTGTATCCCATTATCAAAGCTCAAGCAGAGTCAGATGAAATAAATCAATTCATAACTTCTATTCTATGGGTGTTAATTTTCAATTTAGCGGATTAAAGCAGTTTTAATGATCACAACCAAACACCACCTATGGAATTGTTTGTACCATGTCCAATTCTCAAAAGCTGAAAGAAAATGGAATGGATTTGTCAATACGGCGAAAGATAGCAGATAATGCCGAAGAACAGCTGCGTGTACATTACTCTTGCGAGTGGTACATATAATTTCTTTCTTTTGAA
Organism: Pinctada fucata; assembly: GCA_028142955.1. Taxonomy (NCBI): domain Eukaryota; kingdom Metazoa; phylum Mollusca; class Bivalvia; order Pterioida; family Pteriidae; genus Pinctada; species Pinctada fucata. Next base: position 10,339,550 of record AP027108.1, read on the forward strand.
CGAACATCATTCCAAAGGCCTAGTGAACACGAAAACACATAACTAGGATGCTGACACTTCCTGAACACTTGGTCTTCCACCCATTTTGGTAGTTTGCTTCTTTTCATATTGTGGAGGTTATTGTTTGTTTGCTTTGGTCCCTGTTTTATCCTAATTTTCAATTTCCCCGCTAGGGGTTTGACAGTAAGTGTTTTGAATATTTTCCCCTGACATGGTCCCCATAACTCTTTCTATATAGACATAACCTCAGGCAGTGCATGCATTTTATATATTGTTATCATTTTCGTGCATGAATATCGACGGCGGGTGCGGCTAGTCAACAGGGGATGCTTACTCCTCCCGCGCACCTTGTCCCACCTCTAGCTTGCTAGGCGTCCGTCGATGCTCAATTTGTGCTCTACTGTGAGTGCTGTTGAGATTATCGTCAGGATCTTCTTTAACTCATTTGTATGCCCTCAGTTTATGATTTTCTGAATTATCGATTTTGTACTGTCTATGAGGATATGGTCATTATCCATATTTTTCATAATGCATTCGCAGGACACATTTAGACACAAATACAGTGTTAACGACTCGTTACGATTCATAAATATGATAAGCTCACTATGTCGGAACAACATTATCAAACACCAAAGCTTTAAGATTTTACAAGCCCATGATAGCTGTTGTTACTTTTCTTCTTTTTTTCTCTTTTTTGGGATTTGATTTCGGCTTTTGTGATTGACTAACATATTCATCTGAGTGTTTCTTGGGCCCCTGCCTTATGTGTTTCTGTTTGTATGTTTATCTTACAGCGAGGAGATTATTTTACACCACAACTGTGTGTTCTTCGAGACTTCTGGGTAATCGGAAAAGTGGGAGGTTGTGCGCACGTAATCCAGGATAACTACACCGTCTGCTCTTTACGTGGCAGATGACCGTCCTAAGTCGGCACCGGTTGCCCATTTGTCTCGTTGGTTTATGTTTAGTCCTTGTCCCTTTGTGTTTGATGTATCTATCGCGTGCGTTGGTGGTCCTTGTCCCTTTTGTGTCTCTTTCTGTGGGTGTCTGATCTGTGTTTTCTCATTGAGTGTCTTTGGGTTTTGCTGTGGGTGCTGCTATCGAGTGTTGTTGGAGAGCACCTACTTTCTTTCATTCACTTATGATAAAGAAGAAAGTTTGATTAGTATATTTTCATAACATAAAACGTTTTGAAACATGTAACTTTAATGACACATATTCGATACCTGCGACCTTACCCTGCATAATTATAGTTATTTGCTCTTATGTAAGTAGTAAGTAAATACATAAAAAATAATGCATTTTAGTTGCTTTAAGTGGAGTTAAAGCAAATCATATTTTGATTCTCTGTAAACGTCATCGCAATGTTTTATTTTTAATTAAATCTTATATCTTTATGCTGATCGATCTTTGAGAAAAACAATTATTATACCAAATGTACAAAAAAATGAAAATTATCATTATAACTGTCATGTTCTCATGATTATGTGAATTGTCAGACAACTTATAATCTTTTCAAAGTAAAACGATTTGTTGAGAGTTGAGAGTTTACAACTGTTAGTTTGAGACAACTGGCCCAGTCAAAGCTGAGACTCGAACTCCATATAAATAGTTTCCTCCCCGGTTCCTACATTATCAGCAATGTTTCTAGGGGAAGTATATTCCCTTGCTGTTCTTCTGAGATCAGGATCCAGATGTGTGTATGTCCCTGTGTTTATACATTTGATCACTTCAAGTGTTTGCTTCACATCTTCTTGTGAATGTGTCATCCTTCCTCTGAAATAGGAAAACGTAACAGGGAATAAGAATTGTATCATTGAAAGAAAAATTGAAACGCATATTAGGGGGTACGGCGGACAGGGGATACATCTCTTTCCCCTTTCATCCCCCTCTTGTACCTTTACCACCCCTCCCGGACCTTCCTCTTCTCCCTTTCACCCTTCCCTCCCATCCTCCTGCCCCCCCCCCCCTTCCCCCACCTCCCTTTAACCCTAACAACCCCCTTTATCAACCACAATCCAGAACAATGTTGATATTTTAAAATAATTGATGAAGGTGACATACATATTTGTACTAGTATCCATCCTTTGAGACAATGAAACAGCGTTATAAAGAATATAGGAACATGCATGAGCAGCAATGAAAAAAATCCAGCATATCACAGCAGACATAGCAGAAAATCAGTTGTTGACCACCAGAGAATTGAAAGACGAAGAAGACATACAAATATACAACACCTACTATCAATAGGAGAGTGCAATACAAAAGAAAATTGATTGATTTCTTTGATGTATGTTTATATAAATTACTATTGCATCAGGTCTTAGGTTAAATACTTACAAGATTCTTTTTAGGATATACAGAAACAAACAGACACAAACAATGCCAATTAACGTGACAGCTATCAGAACTGGTGTAATGATGTCCTTCGTAAGCCCTCCTTCAGGAGTTTTAGTCATGTCTTTTTCATTATGATCACGATCAAGCCTTTTTCCTGAAAATATAATCCTTGCTTTGAATGCTGATATATATGTTTCATGTAGCATTGTGGTATTTGCTATTAGTGCTTGTGTATCTACTTCATTTTTACATTTTAATTACCAAGAAACACAAAATACTTTTATTTTGCCGACAGCCCGCCGTAGTTACTAGATGTCGACTGTTATTACACTTGTACAAATTTTCATATCACATTATGTATTTCTAACCATGACAATAAACGTATACATGTATTTATCACCGTGGGGCATCACGCGATATACAAATGATATGTTCCACGGGAATCCCCTTTGATTTAACTAAGTTAATACTGTCTAAATCTACTTTATATGAATTAGGCCTATCATATGGTCATTATTATCAATTATATGATGGTAATTTATTCTGGTCAAGAATAGACGTGTATTCGGAGAACACTTAAACAGAATTTTTTCAATGCTCGCTACATGTTATGATATGGTGCACGGACAGATACAAAATTTTCTGTTTAAGTGTTCTCCAAATATACGTCTATTCTTGACCAGAATAAATTACCATCATATAATTTATAATAATGACCATATGATAGGCTTAAAATAAATTCATATAAAGTTGATTTAGACAGTGGTTCAATCAAAGGGGATTCCCGTGGAACATATCAATTGTGTATCACGTGATACCCGACGGTGATTTATTGTATAAATGTATATTAACAGACCAGTGACTCTCCGATATAACAAGCCCAGGGGAAAAAAAAGATGAAACCCACTTATCATTTTGGGCCAAATAACTCTGGAAACTGAGTGTTATCTCACTGTTTATTTGATAAATATACAAAGATTGTTAAACTTGAGTTATCTTCTCGAAAAATGGCTAGAGAATGACCATTCATACATACAATCGAACCCTGTGTACCCTTAGCAATTTTATTGGCTGAAATTATCTACATTTCTATTGGTTGAACTAATCAGCCCAGGAATAACTTCCCCATATAATTATAACCCGTTAATACAATATCTATCCGCTATAATTCGAAACGAATTGTTGGTCGTCTTAACGTGTTCTGTTCTGTCTCTCTCTCTAAAGTTGAATGCGTTTGTGACTGATGAACGTAGTTTCTTCTACAATACTGTGTTGTTGTGGTACCCAAGGATTTATTCCACAGTGTTTCAGCACATGGAGCTGTTGCGACGGGTGTTGCATGCAATCAGGAGACACTTACTCTCCCCGGGCACCTTCCGAGGTTCGCAACCGTTCCTGTAGAAAATCTAATGATTTTTGCCTTGCCTTTCGACTATGAGAATGAATAACTGATGGGTACTTCTGTAATGTTTATTACTACTACTAAGGAGTATTGTTCAAGCTGATACCTTACCTCTTACTTTTAAAAATCAGAGACATTCATATTTACCACTGGTTTCAGTACTGATATATTTCGGAGAGTTTGAATCCTCTTCAGCTGAAAAAATGTCAAATAATTATCTGTTTAGTTTTGTAATATGATTAAAGAAAAAATGACAAAGTGAACCTTGTTTCCCCCAGAAGGGAGAAATTACACTGATACTCAAATTTTAGGTCCCCTTTGCCTGTATCAAGTGTAAAAACGATAATGTGAACATATGCCAGCTTAATGAAATTGATCCTTTGTAATGATCGCTTGTAAACCAAAGAATGGATGAGCCTAAGTGTGTATCTAAGTGTTAGTGTTTGTCCTTGGAGTACGATTATAAGTTTATTTGGTCATGTTGAAAATGAAAACCTAAATAAAGAAAACAATATATTTGATAACATGATTTTCATTGTCATTGCAATGTTACGCTTTGCGTATTTTGTATTTGATGTTTCTATGGTATGAATTGGCGTTCCTTGTGCCTTTCGCGTCTCTTTCTGTGCATGTCTGCTCTGTGTTTTTGCATTGGTTATTTTCTGGTTTTGTCGTGGGTGCTGCAACCGAATATTGTTGGAGATCCCCCCCTTTCTTCCCATACATATACAATTGGCAACATACAACCGCAGATCGTATGAATGCCATTGGCTCGCCAAGATAACATACTTTTATGTTTTACAAGTAGTACGCTTAAGACTCACTGTCTATTTTATGTTACCTGCCCATGTGAAAACGAATCCTTTATATTGTTCAACATCATCAGTGTAGAAATATATTATAACTTCATGAGAATCTGACTCAACATCAAACGGAGATAGACTGCCACAATTCTGGAAGATTATTCTTTCGGTAACCATGTCCTTCATCTAGAAGAAATTAAGAGAGAAAAGCATGTTTGAACACTAGGTATTAAAGTAGAGGTTTAATTATGTAAGCAAATATCCAAGTGTGCTGATATTCGCTCAAGAGAGATCATGTTATAGCAAATGTGGTTTCATCAATACCTTAATTAAGCTCGGTCTACCAGGACGCTTGGAAGTCATATAAGATGCTGGATCAGGCAGATTGGAAAAGGACATCAATTGCTTATTTACTATTGCTTCTTATTACTTATTACTATTACTTACTGTGTTGCATGCAGTCAGAGGACGCTCACTCCTCCCGGGCACCTGGTCTTACCTCCATTCATAGGTTTCGCAATTGCCTTATAAACAGAGGCTTACACAATTATGCCATATTCCCCTGGATCATTGACTCCTAAGCTACGATTGATACTTCCTTTATGATACACCCTTACTGAATAGATACATTAGGTTGCACGTTTATTAATGTATCAAATACATTCTTGCGTTGACTTACTAATTTTCTGCTGCGAAAACGAAAAAGTTAGAATGTGAGTCCATAAAATTCATAGGCGCTCAGCTCACATGATTGGTCAGGTTGAAATAAAGACTCTTAGTGAAAAACCTTCAGCAATCCCTTTCTACATGTCAGATAATAAGCATGTGCTTCCTAACAGGATAAATGAATTCAATTCCCTTGGAGACAAGAATTTTAAGCTTTATCCAAAAGTGATGTAGTGTTGCTCGTATTGATTGAGTTTGAGGAATAGCTAGAGTTCATAAACGTTGTTCTGGTTTGATAAAATTCTTAAATTCGAAACACGCAATTATCAGAGAGAAACTTTGACGTTATTTTCTGACGAAATTCAATGTAGAGATTGCAGATGAGAAGTCGAAAATGTGAAAAGTTACCGTACAAGCATGACGATAGACATATGTGGGTGTAATGACGTGCGTAAACTTTGATCAATGAGATTTTAAAAAGCTACAAAGACCATCTATATATTATACAAAATTACAAAATCAACTGTTTGCAGCCATTTGAAAAAAAAGATAACTAAAATGTTCGTAAAGGAAATACATGAAATGAGATAATACTTCCTTTTAGCCGCCCTATAAGGATCATAACAAGACAAGACAAGGAAATATCATATTGAAGAATGAGGGGGAAATCGAGTGACCTAGATAAGGATACGGAGTTGAGGAGGGACGACCATAAACCATAAGCATGACTTATCATCTGATAGTCCGACTCACCTCCTTAGGATCATTCCTTCCCATAAATGTTATCGAATATGCATACCTGGAATTGATCTTTACATTTAGAGTCTGCACCTCTTGGTTGAAGCTGAAACTCGTGACACTGAAACTGGATTCTGTATCCCTGATTGGTAGCGACCAACCATACACAAGACAAATTCTGACCGTAGTTGTTAGGATACCATGGTGACTTCAAGTAGCCTGAGAATCCTTCAAGCACTCCACCACAAAAGTTTTCTGTTGCAAAAGAAAATTTCCTTTTGACCTCACTATTCACTGTTTCATAATTATGCAGTAAATGATCACCTTAGTACATGCGAGGTGCTCACTATCCCTCCGTTTACATGTTATCCGTTATTTGTTCTTTGTAATCTTTGATGGTGGTATTGTTCGTTACCGTCTTGTCGAGAATTGTCGTCTGTCTTATCTGATGAGACTGAGTTCTCAAAGAGTCAGTGTAATCTAGGGTACGAATCTTCTCGATTCAAATTGTGTTAATTATGTTGACGTTTTGCGCATTCTATTAGTGAATTCCGCTGCACTGGTCCAGTGGCGGATTTAAAGGGGACCCGGGGGTTCAAAACACTTTTCAATGCTAGCTAAATCTCTTGCAATGCCCTTAACTTCCATACCATTTCCCCTTTTGGTCAAACAATCACACAAAAATAGAGCATAAAAATCCTACAGAGAGAGACAAATCGTATTCTATAGTCGAAATGTTATATTTTATTCCAAAAAAATCCCGACTCGTTCCGCTCGCCAATGTATACATGTACATAGAATAAAGTTGTTTATGATTTTGATGACTGAATATAAAACAGAATGAATACTTCATGTCATAAAAAAAGTTTCGTATGAATGTTAAACGTCTTCAAAATTTATATCATCATTTTAGAACTGATAAATTTGCAGCATGGACATACACGTTTTGGATACTTAAGTAAAGAAACAATTAACGACCCTCCATTTCAAATCTTAAGTCTGAATGTTTTTTATAGGTTTTTTTTCTTCTTGCTCGTCAGCTTTTCTGTGAACAATTTTTTAAGCTGGACCCTCCCCCTCTCTGAAATCCTAGATCCGCCACTGTGATCTATCCATTTGTTGTTGTCTTGCATGGTGTCATTTGTACTTGTTATGAGCGTGTGGTTATCTTTTTGAACTTGCTTAAGGTTAATATAGATGTCAATTATTTGATCTATTTTTCAATGTGCACATGTATATCTTTTTATTGTAAAGCATTTTGTCGTTAGCAGGTTATTTTCCTATTAATGTTCATACTATTTAATTTCTATTAAGTGCATACGAAAAAAGTGGGAGGGATGTGCGCGCGTAATCCGGATAGCCACACCATTTGCTACTTGCTTAACAAATACGGTCGTCCTAAGTCGACACCGATTGCCCATTGGTCTCGTTGACTTATGTGTCTTATTTTGTGTTTGACGTTTCTATGTCGTAGGTCTATTTTTCGTTTCTTGTTGTTCTCGTCTTTGTGTTTTGGCATCGGTGTTTTTGGTTTTGGTGTTTTGGTTTTGGTGTTTTGCTGCTGGTACTCCCTTCTTCTTCATTCTCCACAAGAAGAATTCTCCTCGAACCAAAACAAAACAGTAGAAATTGAAATTCTTCTTACCTAATGTCTGGTTTGCGTTTGAAAACTAAAATCAAATATCGAATATTTTCGTCATTGTGGCTCTTTAATGGTAAATGGACAAAAACATAACTTACCTTGGTCTGTTGTGTAAGAGAATTCAGCAAAGTGCCAAATACGTAGAAAAAGTATGAGCACATACATACACGAGTACATACTCCTTGCTTTTTCGTTAAATGTAGCTTTATAAAATTAGGATTTTCATGTTATATGATACAATTAGTCAAACGAAATAGTTCAAATAGCTAATGATAGGCATAAATCAATAAGTAAATGGAAAAAATATTTTTGTTAATTGAGGATTTCAAGGATGCTTACACAATTATAACGTCCTGTTCTCACATCATCTACTTCAATTATCATCGAATGGTAATAATGCACTTCGTAACATTCTCCACACACGACAAAAAATTCAATTGTAAAAATATGTTATCACTTTTAAAAGAGGAAGAGTTTCATTTTCAAACGTAAAGCTTTGAAAGAGAGTCTGCAAATTATCCTAAATAACATCTCCTTTTTTTCAAACACGATTTATCTTCTATCCTGTTGTTTTATGCAGGAAATACAGTTTAATTTTAATTTAATTTATGTAAAAACTTCAAGAATGTATCGAGATCACTTCGAAATCATTTCAATAGTATCAATGGACAACACAAGGAAGGAATGGGTTTCTTTTGCAAGGAAATTGAAAGATATCAAAAGATAATGTTTAAGAGAGTAACAAGATCCTTACGACGATCTCTACACCACTCACAATAGAGCACCAAATTGAATTGATCATCGACGGACCTCTATGAATCAAGAGGTGGTACCAGGTGCCTTGGAGGAGTAAGAATACCTTGTTTGGCTGGTCACACCCGCCGTCGATGTTCATGCACGAAAATGAAAACAATAGCTACAAAACATGCACTGTTTGAGGTTAAGTCTATATAGAAAGTGCTGTGGGGATCATGTCAGGGAAATCAAAACACTTACTGTCTAACTTCCTTTTTCTAGTTTCAACTATACTAAGCAAAATGACTTCGCAACAATTCATGGTCTAGGACAGCAAAATCAAAGATTTTACTTTTTTAGTTTAGGGAGAGTGTAGAGTATTGGATCTACGAGGACAAAGAGGATATCGTCCGCTTGTATTCATAGTGTTTCTGCAATTTATTAAAATAAAGAATCCCGGACTTTAACGAAAGGCTAAGGATCGGTTTTAGGAATTTTCAAAATTTATTAAAATAACCTTATTAACTGTTTGGACTTTGTTTAAACACCATGCCTCTGACCACTTTCTGTGAAGTTATTAATTACCCTAAACGCTGGCAGATTAAACTAAAATATACCCATCTTTCGTGAGCTTTGGTAAAACTATGCACGAGAAATCTTGGTAAGTATTATATATTTCTTCAAAATTACGTATGGACGCAAGCTTTATGGCTACTTCAGAAAAATTGACTATGTATGTACAGACAGATTGATACATTCTCCCTGAATAGGAATAAGCCCAAAAAAATTGCGTTCATGTTCAAATCAGTGAAAATCCAAGGAAATAGAAACGTCAAATAAACATCAAAGAAGTACCTAACAGTTATTCAGTCTCAAAGTCGAGATGACAAGGCCAAATCGTGAGAATTCCCAAATTTACCCGTTAACATAAGTCCACACCTATACTATGACGTAAAGAACAGTATCGAATAATGACCACTATTGATTTTTACCCGAGTTGGCAAAAAATGTGGTCATGTGTTTTCGATCCCTTTCTTGCATTAGTATTAAAAAAACAATAGCAAAACCTGAATCGATAACGGTCTATCCGGATTTGCTTAATATCTCTTTTACGAAAAAAAAACCCCATACATGTAGTAATATATTTGAATACAAGCGGAACTGCAATAGGTTCTAAATATACGAAAAAAGGAGGGATTTCCGACCAGAATCGATTGCAGCACCCACAGCAAAGCACCAAAATACCTGATGGGAAAACACAGAGTAGACAAGAACAACAAGAGACGTAAAACAGACATTTTCTGCTGAATAGAATAATTAGTATTAGAGGGATTTCCAAACCAGATTCTAATTTACCTTTCTAATTAATTATCAATTATATAAACCAATTTAAAGCAACACTACAATGCATTCCGTACTTACAGTGAACTCTGGAGATTTCTCATTAGACTGAGGTGTCCTTTGTGTTTCTATGTATCTGTGTTATTGTCTCCGTCGGTTTGTCCTATTTTCTATTCTCCTATTCTCGAGAGAATGTTCTGTAATTGTTTTTTTTTTCCACGAATTTGCAAGTCTTTTAATTATGAATTTTTAAAATCTGATTTGGGTTTTTTTTTTGTTTGAATTTCAGAAGCATATATGATTTGAACCATCCAACCGCAGAATATACTTGTATCTTCCGAGAGGAAGAAACCGAATGTAAATTGAGAAGATGGGTGTTGCATGCAAGCAGGAGATCCTGACTTTTCCTGGACACCTGGTCTCACTCCCATATTGGGACTTCGCTTCAGGTTTTTTTGTTTGTTTGATTTGGTTCCAGTTTTATCATGATTTTGTATTCCTTCGGTTTATGATGTTATACGTTTTCAAATTCAATAGCATCATTTAAGAACAGATATATTTGCAGCATTTTCTGAATGATATATTTTTACTGTTTACTGGGATATGGTCATTATCCATATTTGTCATGGCAAACTGTTTACAATGCGGATGCTTCCATCAATTAATTGTACACTAACAATTTCTTAATTAGATAGGACGGCATGAGACATGGTTACATAAAGAACGTCTGCCACTGAAATAAATGACGTCTTTATTTTATCGTCTTCAGCATTTGATGTCGTCTCTGATGCATTGTGTTCCTGATCCTTTCAATGTCTCTTGTTGTCATTTTCTTATCCGTGTTTTCGTATTTGGGTGATTTTGTGTTTTGCTGTGGATAGTAAACGAGTCCTGTTGGAGATCCCATCTTTCTTTCAGTATCATTAATAAGTTAAAGAAGATCCTGACAATAATCTCAACAGCACTCACAAATGAGTACCAAACTGAGCATCGACGAACCCCTAAGAAGCTAGAGGTGGAATCAGGTGCCCGGGATGAGTAAGCATCCCCTGTTGGCTAGCCGTACCCGCCGTCGATGTTCATGCACGAAATTAAAACAATATATAAAATACATGCACTGCACTGTCTGAGGTTATGTCTATATAGAAAGTGCTATGGCGACCATGTCAGGGGAAATATTCAAAACACTTACTGTCAAACCCCTCGCGGGGAAATTTTTTTACGAGCTCCACACAGCAAAGGGCATAAGTGTGACACAAATGAGTTACAGAAGATCCTGACAATAATCTCAACAGCACTCACAATAGAGTACCAAACTGAGCATCGACGAACACCAAGCAAGCTAGAGTTGGGATCAGGTGCCCGGGAGTAGTAAGCATCCCCTGTTGGCTAGCTGCACCAGCCGTCGATGTTCATGCACGAAAATGAAAATAATATATAAAGTGCACTGCACTGCACTGTCTGAGGTTATGTCTATATAGAAAGTGCTATGGCGACCATGTCAGGGGAAAATATTCAAAACACTTACTGTCAAACCCCTCGCGGCGAACTTTTTACGAGCTCCACATGGCAAAGGGCATAAGTATGACACAAATGAGTTAAAGAAGATTCTGACATTAACATTCAATTCATACAATTATCATTTAATTTCCATTGTAACTTTCAAGAAAAGAAGATTATGATTGGCTGAGAAATTTTTTTGATACATCGATCAACACAATTTTTCACGGAAGTTTATTTATAGCATTATTTTTAGAACCGGAGGTTCCCTCAGACACGAATGAACACGTAGCTGAAAATACAATTTGTTGATGTTTGCTTATCATTTCAAGGGTACCATTTCTTTTCTACTTACTCAAAAATTAACAGTACGTGTAGAGTTTGCTCAAACTGGTCCTTATTCCAAAGATATAGAGATACGACCGTTCGCTGTTTGAATCATGGTGGCTGTTTGAATCATGGCGCGTAGCGCGTTGATGCAAACGTTTGCTGTCCAATTTTTCGGGTGATACCTGCATCAACAGAAAATAATATGAGACTCATTTCTTAAGTCACACCTACGCTCTTTGCATATTCATATATATGCTATATATGCTATCAATAAATTTTTGAATTTTAAAACACGCATGTCATACAACAATTATGTGTCTATGGAGACCTCTGTGTATCCGGACATTCGTATCCTTCGCTTTATGTTTAATGTTTCCGTACGTCTGTTACGATAGTTTTGTATGATGTTTTAGTGAATATCGTTGTGTCTTTTTACGATTTGGAGTTTGCATGGTGTCATTTATGTGTCACTTCCTTGTGGGTTTTAATTCGCTGGGTGAATGCAGGGTGGTCATGCTGGAGATCATTCCCTTTTCGTTGAGTGTTCCACTTTTCTTCTGACTATTTAGTCAACTGTTTTAATATAGAATGACAAAGTGAATTATCTATAAGGTATCTTAATATTACACTAGTAAACAAAACGAACGATTATCTATGCGCTAAAGATTTATATTGGCTGTATCAATAAATTCACGTCAAGTTGTTTATCAGTTTTTATCTTTACGGTGAGTATCCAATACATCTACTTTCATTTTGTAAACTTACAGTTGACATTAAATGGACGATTGAGTACGTAGTAGTAAATGTTGTAACACCTACTATCATATTTGTACAACTTCACTAATAACCATGATTTCACTTTAACCATATCTAGTATTATCTATCTGGTTATTTCATATTTCAGAATGGAGCATTCTGTTTCGAACAAGACTGTGTACATACTCTTATTGGTAAGAAAGCCATTTTATCTAAAACAGTGAAGTTTAGAAACCGACATAATGTCGCTGAAAGCTTACTTCTGTTTCGATTCGTCGCTGAAATCTATTCCTTCCTAATAAAGTAGGACGCCTTCTTTAAAAACAGTGAAATCTTCCGGAAAGATACAACATTAAACCCTTCAATGAATGATAGTCAACCACACCATCTGCTACTGACATGGCAAATGGCCGTCGTAAGTAGACAACGATTGCCCATTTGTCTCCATGTTTTATGTATGTAATTTGGTGTTCCTTGCACCTTTTGCGTCTCTTTCTGTGTGTGTTTGCTCTGTGTTTTTCATTCGGTGTTTCGGGGATTGCTGTGTTGATGGATCAAGTTTGCATATTACATTGTTTAGATTTGAGGATTACTGACGAGGGTTGAGTACCCGAAACGTGCATGTCTGGTCCATGTTGCCAATTTATCTGTTCTTGAATGATGCTATTCAATTTGAGGACGTTTACATTCCAATTTGTTTTCTTATGTATCAATTATGACTTACAGTGATGATCTATAAATATCCTAAAAATAAACACCCGTCACCTGAAATAATATGTCAGATTTGGTGCTCTTGGATAGTTAACCTAAATATCTTTCAACGTTGTAGATACGAGATGTTATAGTGCTATATATTTTTATGGTATCGTACAAAACAATTTCAATGGCAGGATCAGTAGCTCACCAATTTGTGTTTGTGTTGAGTAGTTTTAAGTCGAATGAAGTCGTTATAGATTGTGCTTGCTCTGGAATATGAGACGGAGAATTGTTTGTACTCGGGATAGGGTAAATTTTAATCATGAAGTTGAAGTCGTCAAGTTTTGTTATATATGGAAGTATTTCGTTGGCCATTGACGTCAAAAGATAAATTGAAATATAATTCAAAGCGGACTTAATTATTTCAGTGGTTTCTTTCATATCCACTTCAAACGGATTTGCGCTGAGTATATTTTTCAAACAGGATTGTTATCAACAATCAATACGTTTGCTTTTAATTTCAATTACTGATTTCCTAAAAAGGATAGGGACACAAACCCCAATATTGGCACTATTTCTAGAAATTGTATTTAGTGAAATATCTATTTGTGATTTAACATTTTGATACGTTCTCTACTGAATAACGAATCTATATTTTGTAAACAATGCGTACCTTTATCATTCGCTTTTAGCCCGCCAAAAACACCATAATCGGCAATATTTTGCGAAATTGCTGCAAATCTACATATTTCTACAAAAGCAATGACCGCATGCATTAGCTAGTAAGAAAAAACCTTATTTTTAAACGTTTATCCTTAAATCTTCTTGTCATAAAAGAGTCATTTTAAAGTTAGTTTACGCAAGTGGCCACATTAGATTCTTCCACAAAAGACAAATTTTCTAGCAATTTTGGTTTCTATAAACAATAACTTTAAAATGACGTCAATCGATTACTTCATCATATGTTCAGTCAATGGTACTTTCAAGATGATTTCTTTTCATTAAAATTCGGTAACGTTCTTAATTTTTACGAGAGATATCACGTATTTCTCAAGAAATTTAATTCTAAAGAAAAATGTTATGCCACTTTAGAGGTTTCCTGGCCCTGAACCTAATTCAATTTGATCATTTGGTGTCTGTTTTTATTTTTAGTAATCTATAAGGTTCAATTTCATTGAAGTAGACTAGAAAGTACAACTTTTTATACCCGTATGAAAAAGAATTTATCCAAAATCTTCAAAAGCAAAGAAAACGTGATGATGTGAAATGTTTCATTGGTACTTCCAGGTACCTGGATGCTATTCTTACAATCGACAATCCTGTTTTTGAAAAGAATAAAAATGTTATTTATCTACAAGAACTGATTCTAAACAAGACAAACGTTAATAATATAGAAATACCATTTTTGACCTAAATATCAGAATTGTTAATGGAGAGATTCATACAAGTGTGTATGACAAAAGAGATGATTTTGGATTCGACATAGTTTATTTCCCCTAGTTTGACAGTGATGTTCCTTGATTACTTTCCTATGGTATCTACATTTCAATGACCATCCGGTATGCTAGAGCATGTACTGATGTTTAGAATTTTTATAATATAATCCTAATGTTACCAGACGGACACTAGGCTTGGTACTTGACCATTCTACAGTCTTGTACCAGCGCATTCTTAAAACTTCCACTCTGACTGACTGTGACGACGGGATTCCATGACGGGCCCTGTCCAAACCTCTTTAGAGAATGTCAGTTGGACTCCTCGGGTGTTAACATACATGAGCTCGCTACAACCGGCAGAGCACGGATTGTATTGCGTACGCCCTCTTTTTATATCCATTTACATATTCCTCTGTGTTGCTTGGGTCCCTGCGTTTTGAGGTCTTGTTTGTGTGTTGTCATCTGACAGTGAGGAGGTTGTTTTAAACCACAATTGTACGTTCTTCGAGACCTCTAGGAAATCGAAAAAGTGGGAGGGTTGTACGCATGTAATCCAGGATAACCATACCTTCTGCTATTTTAGTGGCAGATGGCCGTCCTAAGTCGGCACTGGTTGCCCATTGGTCTCGTTGGTTTATGTGTACATAGTCCTTTGTGTTTGATGTTTTTGTGTTGTGCGTTGGTGTTCCTTGTACCTTTTGCGTCTCTTTCTGTACTTGTCTGCTCTGTGTTTTTGCATTTTGCCTTGGCTGCTGCAACCTGGTGTTGTTGGAGATCCCCTCCTTTGTTTTATCCAGAAAATGTGGGAAAGTCTACTGAATACAATTGATTTCTGTCCTTTTTTCATTATTTCCCTCATTTACAGTAATCGACTTTTTATCAGCGAAGACTTTATTTTCGCGTAATTTCGTAAGCTTGATCAAACGCGAAAATAAATTCCTCGTTAATAAAAAGTCAGTCCAAAAGATTAAAAGTAGATCAAATTTGAAAAAAAAATCAAAAGCGTCTTATTTTCCCTTTACATTAGAATTAATTTCCATAATTAGACAAAGAAGGATCATTAACGTGTCGATGTTTTGGGATGTTTCAATTACAAATATAGCAATTAATCAATTAGCCTTAATTACCCAGACAAAGAATATACTAAAGAACTGTATGATCTTTTAGAAGAAATAGTCATGGTGATTTGTTTTAATCATCCCGTTTTCAGTAAATTTCATAAGAGACAAAAAAGTCAACATGACGTGTTGATAAGATTTGTATGCAAAGATACGACGATACGAAATGTCTAATCTCAGCTTATTTGAAGTAAGCATAATAGAGGGTGATAGGGAAATGAAATATACCTATACAGAAAAAAAGGAACTAATAAAAAAAAATAGATGATGAGCTCGCGAAATTAAAGTCACGCGAATTAATATGTCATCGAGTTGTCGCGAAAATAAGGTCGGTCACGCGAATATAAAGTCGTTTTCAGTATTAAATGTTGTTTATTTAAAGAAGAAACCGAGAAACAATTCATGACTAATATTCGTTATAATCATTTTCATAAACTACTGATATCACTGATAAATTTGACTGTCCACATGAATAATGAATCCCTAAGATGATAATAGAAATGTGGGAGTACCAAGTTTATTATACTTTTAGACATGCCTTCTTCCCAACGGTTATGGAATTACGGTCGACTCTGGAAAGGTTCTTACATCTAAAGCAGGGTGTCCTAGAATGAGAGGAAGAGGGCGAACAATGGGTCGCTTGCTGAGAGAAATTGCAAATTTGGAAAGGCGCAATACAGAGTTGGAGAAGCAGTGTAGTGGTAAGACGGAACGACCTGGAGATAAAACAGGAAAGATGAGCGTAGATTCTAGGAATCCTCAAACAGATGGGAGATATGTTAATATTAGTCCTATAGGAAGAGTTCTTTCAAAAGCGAACAACTGTTTCTGTAATAACATGAACGGTAATAATAACACCATCTCACGGATGCTAAGGGAAGTCACTGAACTGAGAGATCGATACCAGCGTTTAGAAAGGAAATATCAGAATGAAACGAAACAATTTGAAAATCGTTATATAAATTTAGAGAGGATATTTAACGAGACAAAGATTCGGTGGTACAAGGACGGGACATGTATCAATGGAATAGAAAGATCGAAAAAAAGAGTTAACATTGTTGATTGCAATCAGGAAAAAGGTGAGGAGGGCCTTCATATATTTCTTGAAAATAGAAATGATATGCAATATCTTTTTCAAAAGTATATTTTGAAAATAGCTCTTGTTTGAATACTGAAAGTGTATTTATCTCAGCGGGATTCATATTATAGCAGAGTTAGTGCTGTTAAGACTGTGCTTATTCAACATTTAAACTCTTAAAGGTAACAATAAAATATTAGTCAGATGCACTTATTCATGATTACGGCAGTATGACAATTCGCCCATTTTTCCTGTTTCCGGTACCTCAAACAGTGCATACATTTTATATACTGTGTTCCTTTTCGTGCATTAACATCGACGGCGGGTGCGGCTAGCCAACAGGGGATGCTTACTCCTCCCGGGCACCTGATCCCACCTCTGGCTTGCTAGGGGTCCGTCGATGTTCAACTTGGTGCTCTATTGTGAGTGCTGAGATTATCGTCAGGATCTTCTTTAACTCATTCAAATATATAATTCCGCTAAAAATACACGTGTAGTACTTTCATGTTTGAAAGTGGCAGAAACAAAAGTTACATGTTACATTTCTTATCTTTCAAGTGAAAGATTGTCGGTGGTATATGGTATGCAACCCCACAGTACAGAGTGGACCTCAAGTCATATCCATAAATGCCAACACCACATTTGCAGCAGATTGTGACATGGAAATAGAGGACGGGGGATGGACTGTAAGCTTATCAGAGTAAGGGAGAAGTGGATATAGATAATGGAAAGAAATGTTGTAAGGTGGAAAGAGACGATACAAGGTGGAGAGAGACGATACAAGGTGGAGAGAGACGATACAAGGTGGAGAGAGACGATACAAGGTGAAATGAGATGGAAAGAGGTGGAAAGAGATGGAAATATATTATGCTGGTTGGAATGAGATCATTGTGAAAGTTTGAATGAGATGATGCAAGTTGGAAAGAGATGATACAATGTGAAATTAGATTGAAAGAGGTGGAAAAGGATGATAAGAGGTGGAAAGAGATGGTGTGATGTGGAAATATATTATGCCGGTTGGAATGAAATTGTGCGAGTTTGAATGAAATGATGAGAGGTGTAAAGAGCTGGTGCGAGGTGGAAATAGATAAAAGATTATGCAAAGTGGAAATAGATGTTGCGAGTTGGAAAGAGATTGTGCAAGGTGAAAAGAGAATGAAAGAGATAGAAAGAGGTGAAGGGAGAGGGAAAGAGTTGTGAATTAATATACATGTATGAAGCTAGGTGAAAATAGTTCAAAAGGACATAATGCAAGAATGGAATACGGTGGTCTTAAAAATTATTTTAAGTAACCATGTTGTAGTAAATTTCTTACACAGAATAGTTTAGACGTGTTTCGATCTCTTATCTAATACTACGGAAGTGTTCCAACTCTATACCTTCCAAAAAAGAATTTCAAACAAATTTATTATGCACCAGACACGTGTTTCGGATATCAAATCCTCATGATTGAAGCTTCCATCTAATGTTATTTTTAGCTACTGTCAAATTCATTTTTAACAGCGCCCTCTGGTTATAGTTTTTGAAATTAAATTTGTGCAATTTGCAGAGAGTGCTCGATCGGCTCCAAATTTCCTGTAGGGTCGATTCAGTAGCATATCCAAATAAAAGATATGTATAGTATAATATTTTTCAACAGCAGTCGTATTAAAATGAGACCATCGAAGTTAACACAACAACAATAGCAAAGCAACAAGATCTATAGTTTCTACAATAAGCGTTTTTTAAAAGTACTATATTTAAGACATAATTTTCACAGATTTTGGCCATGTTACATTGTTTAGATTGAGGATCACTGACAAGGGTTATATACCCGAAACGTGCTTGTCTGGTCCATGCTGTTAATTTATCTGCTCTTAAATGATGCTAATGAATTTGAAGACGTTAAACATTGGTTCAAAACTGAAAAATTTTGAATTAAAGAAAGAATGGAATATACTATACAAAATTTCCTTGTAGATCATCTTCTCGAGAAGTGACGAAATTACTTTCAGTGGTAAGAAAACTTGGAAAGAATACAAAGAAGGTTTTCGCAGTGGCAATGCCAATTTTTGGATAGGTAAGGAATTTGCATCAAACACAAAAAATGGAGCTCAACTAACAATATATATATATATGTACCTTGTTTGCAAAAATCAAACCATATCTTTTAATGACCCCTTTAATACCACGCCGTTATTCGTTAATATGTACTACCGAAAAATACCCCAAAAAAGATATAATGCTTCACAAAATGAAATATGTTCAAACATCCGATTTCCATATTTTACCGATTCAATAACAACTGAAGCAAGTGTCAGAAAAATCAAATGATTTACATGTAACATAATTATGATTCACATGAAATCATCAAGCCATTGTGCTATTTCCTAGGAAACGACAAGATTCATAGATTAACAGAAGGACGACCTTCAGAGATGCTCTTTAAATTCATCGATAGATGGGGAGCAATGTACTGGGCAAGCTACACAAACGTAACTGTAGCTGACGAGAATGATTTCTACAGATTACATTTTGACAGAAACTCATACAACGGAACAGCAGGTGATGCATACTCTACATCTAATTACTATGAATATTTTATAGAATATTAATATTACATGTAGTACATGATGTTGACATATTTCATTCCCATTTACATGTCGTTTAATATTTGTTTTAGCTTACAGTCTTTGTGATCGAAATATACATATAGGTAGATGTTCGGCTCTTGGGATCCCTTTCTGTTTTGGTTTTTTTATTGGGGTTTTTTTTTTTTGTTTGTTTTTTGTTTGTTTTGTTTTGATTTTTTTCTTTTTTGTTCTTGTGCGGTAATTATTTAAATGAATATCCCTTCACATATATTTCAGGTGACGCCTTGTATTATGGTGGTTCTCTGTGGGAAAACGCCCACAACATGGCATTCTCTACATGGGATAATGACAATGACATGTGGGATGACGGTAACTGTGCGCATTCATCGGGATGGTGGTATAACGACTGTGGAGGGGCGTGGTTAACAAAGCGCAATCACGAGTGGGCGTCTCCTCACGATAAACCGCGGGAAATTCAAACTTCTGTTGTAATGATAAGGTAACAATTGATAACCTTGTTTCTATTACATGTAGTTAATATTTCAGAATTTTACCAGAAATACTTTATTTTATACCGAAAAGTGAATAAGTTAAATAAAAGGGGTACGTCGTCTCATTTTGCTCTTGAGAAATAGTTTACCTTTTTATCATTTAATTTCCATTGTTATCATTAAGAAACGACGATTCTGATTGGTCGAAAAAATTTTGTTGATACTTGTATCTACACAAAACGGAAGTACGCGCTTAGCAACGTCATAAGCAACGTCGTTAGCAACACGATTTCAAAGCTGCAAATAAACGTTGAAAAACGACGAAATGAAATGATAAGTAATCAATGTAATATTTTTTTTGGTTGATCGAGGTATCAACACCAAAAATTGAGGGAAAACTTATGCATCATGCGCTACGCGCACGATGCGGTTTTCCCTCAATTTTTGGTGTTGATACCTCGATCAACCAAAAAAATATTACAATGATTCCTTAAATCTATACAATTTTGGACGATCTCGACATTTCGAGGGGTAGATGAAATTTTCCTAATCCGTTTCAAAACATTATATATACTGTTTCGTCTTTTACTAACGTTGTATTATTTTCGGCTATATAGTTAAGAATTTTATTGCTCGTGTCTTAATCTATCTATCTTTTTCAGGGCTATGTCAGAATGGTACACAGTGTGAAGTTTGATTCGTTCGAGAGCTGCATATATATTTTGTCAAACTTTCTTATACCATAAATTAATATGCATAAATAAATGTATATACATGTAACATTATACAATTATGGACTTTTTACGAGGTGAATATGGTGTGATATTTTCTGAATTTGAAAATATTGACCGAGGCGACAGCCGAGGTCAATTGTTTCAAATTCAGAAAATATCACACCATATTCACCGAGTGAAAAGTCCACAATTGTTTTATTATATAGTGGACTTAATCAGTATTTATAAAGGTACCTTTTCGAAAAGGCTGACATCGACTTTTCTTTGAAAATGTTTCAAGACGCGTTCATATCAGCATTTTCTGTCGCTGAATTATCCTGAACGTAATGGAATTCATTCAATGAGTTAATTGAAGAAATTCTGAATATTTCAGAGTCAAAATCCGTAGATAGGCTCACAATTCAAGAATTTGAGCTCAGCTTCAGTCCTTGCTGCTGTTTACGAAATGACGTTAATGACGTCACAGATATAAATTTCGCGCGTTTTCGATATTTCATGGTAAACCGGAAGCAAGAGTTTTCGCGGTAGTGATATTGAATGAAATCGCCCTTCACAGGTCAATATGATGAGACAATGACTCGTCACGTGACAGTTCTCAGCCAATGAGAGTGGGAATATAAACAGACTATATAATAAATCAAAATAAAGGAATCTTGTGTGCTTGTGTTTAGTTTCACTGTTTGACTATATAACATTGTCTTGCTGGAGATCTGATCCTCGTTGTATTTGTGTGACATTTATTCTAATTACATCGAGGTTATATTGTCATCAGACTGAGTTTAATGGAATATCAATGGTAACCGTATAGATTATAATTGCAATTGGACTACTTCAAACCTGTGACATTAACCTTGGAAAATACGGTTCTACAAAATGATAATTACGAGCCATCGATGGATTTTATTACCTCATCCATGATATATACTTAGATCTTCAACGTAATTGCTAAATTTTATCTGGGCCATGCCATCATGTACAATCAAGTGTACCTCAATCGTTTAGACCCTGTCTCTTCTTAATACCTACATCTTCCCACGGCTTATTAAGTTATGATGCAGGCTAGTGACATGAACTTGGCCCAAATATTTTCCTTTAGTCCAGAGTAATCACTTATTTCACCTTTTGACGCAAAACCAAGTGCATTGACTCTTGCAAGTTAGTAAGAACCATGACAGAAGGTTAAATATCGCATACCATTATGACCCAAATGTTAAACGTCTTCAAATTCAAAAGCATCATTTTAGAACAGATAAATTTTCAGCATTGACCAAACATGCACGTTTCGGGTACTTAACCCTCGTCAGTGATCCTTAATCTAAACAATGTAATGTATGGCCAAAAAGTGTGAAAGTTATTATTATTATTAAAACAGGATAAAATATAGTACTACATGATAAATTTTAAAAGTGTTCAGTATGATTTTTGTATATCACTTAACACAAATTTTAATGATATTTTAAAGTGTGATTTATGATTTTATTGTATATAATGACAAGTGTCTCATAAGTCTTATAGGCTGGATGTTATAAATATTTTATTTGAACCTTATATTGTAATCATAATAATGTTTTTATGACATGTGACACTATAATAAATTTTTTGAACTTGAACTATTATGTTAAAAAATGTACCGAAAGACGTAGCAGGATGGGTGGGATATAATACTACAGAGCTATGCTCACTCATCAATGCCATAATGCCCTTGACCCAGACATCTTTACTCTAAAAAAATATGTGTACGACTCTTCTAAGGGAAATGCCAACAAAGATGTGCAATATTAATATGATTTTAACAGAAATCTGGATCTGCAAGGTCATTAGAAGGATGTTTTCTTCATCTGTTCATTATTTTCATTTAAGCAGGGGGGGGGGGGGGTGTTGGTTATCTGGAAATCCAAGGTTATTACATTTTCTCCCTTAAATCTTCAAGGTAATTGCTTTGCTCTTGCATCATCAGGTCAATGACATGCTATTATACAGAGAATGTCATGATATCAAATGAACATGTCACAAAGGGCAATATGCTTTTATGTTTTATCTTTTCCTTGGAATGATGTATGATGACCTTGACCTAAGATTTGCGGCATCATTAAATGCCATCATACATTTATGTCACAAGGGGCAAGATACCTTTATGTTTGACCCTAACTTTATGACCTTCACCTTGAAGGTCACTTCAACCTTTACTCACTCCGGAGACTTGCCTTAGTCTACTATCCCTGGTCTCCTTGATGTATGATACATATCAAGCAAGTTATAAGACATTTATTACGTATTTGAAAATGTGACAGATGGATGGATGAATGGACAGACTGACAGACAGACCTACAAGCAGACGGACAGACAGAGGAATTCCTGACAAAGTAATCACAGCATACATGTATGTTTGTCAATTGTACAGCAATTCAATGTTTTTTAGACCATACAAAACAATAGGCGTTTTTGTCATGTCTGAACAAAATTTAATAGGAACACAGAGTCAATGTGAACTTAACTAAACATGCAGTCTTAATTAAATTAACATATGAGAATATTATACTATAAGAATAAAGACTAAGTCCAACTAATAGTAATGTCTAAATTCTGCTGACTACAAAATCTTTGGTATCTATGGTAATCTCTCCTATCCACACAGTGACATTGATGTGAAACCAACATACTCAGGTCATTTTCTGTCTGAAGTAAGCTAAAGATCCCCTCGCCATCTATATTGTTACATTCATGAAGTGTCATAGATTTTAGGTACTGGAAAGAATGCTTTGATATCGCATTTTCAAGTGTCTCAGTTGAAAAAGTATTAACATTCCACATTTCTAATCGCTGCAAAAGTTCTGACCTTTCAAATAAAGTGTGAAAACTTTGTTCGTGAAAAGAAAATTTTCCCTTAGGAGCATTGTCCCTGATACAGAAGTTCCGTAATTTCCTAAAACATTCCTTGTTTTCCATAACTAGGCCTTTGTCTAAAATGTCAGCATCATAACAATCTGAAATTTCTAAAACATGTAAATTAGGACATAGATTTCCAATCATTTCTAATGAATATACCGCCATTCCACTTAATATAAGCTCGGAAATTTGACTTCCAATAATGCTGAGTAAATTACAGAGCCCCTTAAAATCAATTTGAAAATCATCATACAAATGTTCTGATACAATTTCTAACCTACGTAACTGTTTCAGATGTTCAAAAGCAAGTATATTACTATTGTTTCCGATAGCATAAAGTTCAACATGTGTAACAAGGGGACAGAATTTACAAACGACTTCTAGCATCTCTGTAGTTAGAGTTTCTTCTTTTCTGTCCATGTAAGCTCCGTGAGAATATCGTAACGATCGAACCTTCCTTTGATCCTGCTTGATTTTGGTATCATTTGCACCAGAACTCATTTTCTGATATGCGTCATAAAATGCCATGATAGAATTTGTGTGCTGTAACTCAAATAAGTTAGGATATTTTGTGATGAAGTCAACAACTCCGCGAAGTGTGACTTTTGTGTTTATTAGATTTACATTACGCAGATTTGGCAATGTATTCTCACACAGAAACTTGACTCCTCTATCAGTAACACTGCTACAGTTCTGTAGATTTAGAGAAACAAGTCTTTGGCAGTATAAACCTGTAATGTAAAAAATGTTAAAATGCTCAGTATATATCGAAGTCCTACTATTTCTAAAACTAAAGTCAGAATTGTCACACTCACTTTAAGAAAGAATTTTTGCTAATTTTGTTTGAGTTTTCATTTCCTAACACTGATGTTTTATATGTGTTTCATGTCTGAGAGGATGGTACCTTTCTGAAAAAGTTTAGGCTGTTTTATTATTCAATTATCTAATTACTTTGGACTTATGTCAATTTGCCCATTTTTGCCTTATTGAGGTACATTTGTATCATTTTATCTGACTTACCTATACTATGTAGTATATCATCGGTGCATTTTGTGTTCTCCAAACTTAATGACTCCAGTTTTGGTAGATTCTCTACCAGACCATAAAATGTTGTCTTGGACAGGCGACTCAAGTTGTTAAGATTCAGGTGCACTAACCTCTGAAATAATGATAATTATAATACATTTATATATAATTATAAAAGAAGGTATACACTTTTTCAAAGAGACTGAGGCATAAAATCTGACCTGAAAATGCAAAATTTAAGAGGTTTTTATTTTTTCTGTAGTACTAAAAATAACTAAGTAACATCTGAAAGACTTGACATGTTAAAAAAAAAATATTCATAACATTATTAATAATAGAGACAGATATTTGGATCAAAACAAGCATTTTTTCAAATAGAAATCAACATGATCAATGAAAAATGAGAAATTATATAGCAACATCTAAAACATCCCCCATGTTTCCCTACCCAGCTGCCTACCCCCCCCCCCCCTAAAAAAACTAATAGGAAGTTGAAAATGACAATTTTCACAAGCAAGACCTACAAAAACCAAATTCTGGAAGCCGAATTCAAACTTTAATTCTAATGATCTGGAAGTGAAATTCCACTTAAAACATGTTAGAGTAGGAATAAAGTACTTTACAGACTTAGTTCAACATTCTTGTTACGTACTGGGCATCTCCATGGTATGGTCTGCACTAAATTATCTTGTTTGTATAGATTACACAGACAATATTGCAAGTCCAGTTTCTGTACCGCATCGTGGAAAAGTAGCGGAAAATGTTTGGCTTTCAGAAGTTTCCTCTCATGTAGTTCTGTGATCAGCAATTCTGTCAATTCACTGGCTGAAATACGAAATCATAAATTTGATTTTTAATGCATTCAAGATGAGAAAAGATATCAAATTAAACATAATGCAACCCCCCCCCCCCTTATCCCTTTAGCACTTCTTTGGGACATATCTTATAATGCTGCCATTTACTTGTACCTCTAGCTAGTAGAGGTATAAGGGGAATAAGTCAGCAGCAGCATAGTAAAGGGTCATCGGCCATTGACAGCTGCTATTGGGATTACCCCCCCCCCCCCCCCCCCCCCCACGTAGAAAATATATAATTTCCTCAATATGTGCTTTTATACGTGCATAATTGTCACTGAAAATATGCAAGAAAATAATCAAATTTGAAAGATTCTTCGTATTCAACAATACTTAATGAAATCTACGATGTAAAGCCTGTTTTCACGACTTTCACCATTCATGTGCAATAACAATTGCCGACATTTCCTCTGACCAAGTAAAAATCATAGACATACTTAACATTTCCATGGGTCCAATAACATATAAAAGTCCTGGCAGGTCTAAAAAATTCTCGTCAAAGGATCGACACCAAAATTTGTCGAAATTTGAAGCAATGTTTGTGATACAAATCGACTTTAGTGCTTTGACACTTTTGTGTCTCGGCATTTTGATTGTTTACTTTATCTTTTAAGCTTCCGGTTTGTGACAACGCCCACTGTCGCGTCATTAGTTACAAATTAGAACTTTAGAAAATTGTCAAGCTGATGCTACCCACTCAGTGACAATTTGATACATACGAATAGATATTGAAAAAAAAAAAAAAAATAAATGGGTAATTTGAGGCGAGAGGATGAAAAGTTTGTTTGTTTTTTTTAATTTAAATTCTTCTAAAAAAGTCAAATAAAATCAAAATTAAAATTCTGCTCTCAAACTATGCTAATTAATGAATTTGAAGACGTTAAACATATCTACAGTTAGTCTACCTTACCATGTGGCTAAAATTAACTTAATGATCAACGATTCCATTATTTTGGCTGTTGTTCAAAGTATCTGTATGTTAGCCCCCCCCCCCCCCCCCCCCCCCCCCCACCTTCCCAAATTGGTAACTCGCGTACAAAGGGAAGATGGAGCTGATGTCATACTTGTTGTAACAAGTGCAAATTAAAGGCATCATAATTATGTAGAGGCCATCAATGACGTTAATCCTCTATCCCATTTTAGGCATTTATCGACCTGCGCCACATGTGCCTTTGTTTAAAAAAGGTCCGCGGGGCTACAAACTTAAGTCTTCGTGGGTTACACAATATGACTTCATATTTGAACATATTACATTTCCAATTCAAAGAAATGGGATCGGGCCCTCTAGAATTCAAGAATGACAGCATAATATTCATATTGAACAAAAATTTACATCATTATCAATAATAAACATTTAGAAATAAACAAATACAAAAATACAAAAAAATATCAAGGAGAAGAAATGATGATGATGATGATGATGATGATGATGATGATGATGATGGTGATGATGATTTATACATTGACCACTTTCAGTTCATGTCAAGATAAAGTGAACGAGAATTAAAACCTCTATATGTAGAAATGATAAACTTAAGATTGACTCGGAAAAGATTAGTTTTTTTTTTACTACATTTATGACTTATTCTAGTCATATAAATGTCAATTTTTCTATATCAACGCAATGAAAGTAGTCTGACAATTTCTCAATCGATTTCGAAATAGTAAGAAAAGTGTTCACAAGAAGGTATACATTAGACGGATAGATGGGTCAAGATTATTCCAGAGTTTAACGATAACTTATCTATAGATAGGTAAGTAATAATCTCTGTTAATTAGTTCTTAGATTTCTGCCCTGTACTTTAAAGGGATCAATAATTTCATTCAAATAATTTGGAGTTTAGATGTTATGTATTTTATAGAATGTATTTAATTTTCGGGTCCCTGTAAAGTGAAAAACGAACGGCACGGAACAAATCGAAACGAAACGAAACGAAAAAGACCGAAACGAAACAAAACGAAGCGAAACAGATCGAAACGAAACGAAACAAACGATAAAACTTAAAGAAATTGAGAAATAAAAACATAACGGAAAAATTGCCGAGAACAAACAACTAACAGAGGCGTGCTACACATTACTAGGTGGGGGAGGCGACAGGGGGTACCTCTCTTCCCCTCCCACCCCCTTACCTCCCCCTCCCACCCCCTCCTCCCTCCCCCTCCTTTTCACCCTTCCCTTACCCCCTCCCTCCCCTTTCTCCCCTTCCCTCCCTCCTCCCTCTCTCCCTCCTCCCGCCCCCTTCCTTTCACCCTGTCCACCCCCTCCGAGGTGGTGAGTGGGTACCTCTAGAGATAACAGTTTACTAAATATGTTCATCAAACTTTAAGGTTAGGATTGCGACTACAGGGAGATAACTCTTTATTTATATCACGTAATATTTGAAATCGACATGGACGATAAATGGTATAAGCTCAGTTTATTGCATTATTTCAGAAAAAAAACTCCTTGAAATTTCCATTGCTGAATGGGTATTTGGGGGGAAAATGCATATTTTTCAATGAAAAATCGCCGAAAATAGGGAAAATAATTATCATTTTCGCATGAGTTCTGCTTCTGAACATTCAAACATCAGAATAAATCCTATTCATTATACTCTTTAAAAATGAGAGAATTAGAAATTCGAGTAAATTTCTATGTTTTTGGGTCAAAATGTTGATTTTTGGCACAAATTATTGTGCTATTTATAGAAACAGTTATTTTACTCAAAAACGAATTCGGGTATATATTGGTTTGACTACTATTTATAAGAAAATACACTCCTTAATTAGAACTGTTTATTTTATCAGAATATTTCAAAATAGGCTTTAATTCATACACAAGCAATAAGAATCCAGAAAAATAAGTGTATATATGACTTTTTCAATTTTCATACATTGCAGAGGTATGTAAAGTTATGATGTGGTATTCTCTAAAATGACGAAAATGTTAAAATAGGCCAAAAATTGACGTTTAAAGCCAGAAAACGAGACGGGCAAATTTTGATTTCTTGGTCTGAATAGTTCGAGGAGATGTTTCTCTACATGTGGACATATCCATGTTTCTTCTACCTCATTTCTGTTTAAAGTCGCCACCCTGGCCTTAAATGTTAGTTTCCAATGGTGAGAAGATGTCATCTTTTGATTTGCAAGGTCAGGGGTCGAAAGTCAAGATCACAATTGCCAATGATAAAACCCTGTGGACACTCTATAGATCATTATGTTCTAATTCGTTTCACTCAAACGAACATAAATCATTTATGAAATAAAACAAACACATTTGTTGGATAGGAGGCGAAGCGCTCAATCTCTTTATTAACATGAAGTACATTTTTCAATTTTTCGCGATCCGCCATTGTCCTTAACTACAAAAGAGAAAAAATATTATTAATAACATATATGCAATGGGTGGGTGGGTGGGGAGCGACTTATCAGGCCGAGATTGAGCCTTCGAATGACTTTCTAAACTTAACATTACCTGTACATTACCTACGAAAAGCATGTTATGCAAATTAATATTACTATGCAAAGCCAATGAAATCGAAACGGTATTGAACCATGAAATTTTACCTGTACAGGTAGGATAACAGAGTGTTCGATAACTATAATAACTACATCAATTTACTTTCAATTATAGATGTTCATCAAACTTTGCATGTGACCTTTTCATGTTCAGAGGACAGCACTTATTGGGTCTCAAGGTCAGGGTTCAAAGGTCATAGTTGGCAATAATAGACAAACATTGTTAGGATGTTCATCAAACTATGCATGTGAGTTGCTAAATGTCGAAGGGGAGCAAACAACAAGTGATTTCAAAGGTTATTTAGGTCAAGATCACAATTGGCAATAATGCAGAACTATATGGTTTACTTCTTATATTCTTCAAAATTCCATGTGAGTTTCCCATTTGGTCAAGGGCTATGTACACCTTATGATTTTGAAGGTCAGGGCTCATAGGTCAATTAAGGTTACAATTTGCAGAGATAGTTAATAAAGTTATCGACAGCCTTTAGATAGCGAATAAAAGGACATAAATCAATATAAATTGGCGTGATTGGGATGCTACGCTTTGCATGATTGGAAAATGTATCTGTCACTTTTGCAGTTATTTGACAAAAGAGCTCTCATTGACCATTCTCTGTTGGATTCGGTATACGTAAGACTTTACTCTACCTTAATACAAACTAGATTCTTCCAGCATGTCCAGCGTGCAGAATGAAAAAAAAAAAAACAACAACAAAAAAAAAAAAAAAAACAAAAACAAACATGAAAATCAAATTTAAGGTCAAGTCTACTGAAAGACCATAAAATGTTCTTGTCTTTACAATTATATTCTTCATTACCTTTTACTTTCAAAGCAAAGAACATGATAGCATATCATTATGCAATATAACATGTTGAATGTATAGAAAGTCTTGTATGGCTAAGTATTTACATGTATATAGGTATTTTCAAATAAAATAAATTATTACATGAATGGTAATTTTCCCCTTTTCTGATTGGCTAAAACAGCCGCTCGCAGAAACGCTCAAACTTTGTCTACCAAGTATGACGTCATCACGGGTAGATATAAGATTCCAACAGCTCTCCGTGTGCTAAAAATAGATGAGAGGGGCTTTGAAAGTAATGTATGAATGATAACTTCATGTAATAAAATAATTATGTATTTTACTTTTACCTCCGAAAATACGATATAAATAAAATATATAAAATTGACCCGTCTGCCATAAAGGCGGATCAAGGAATTTTTCAAAGGGGGAAAGGGGGGGGGGTTAAAGGATTAATTTCTTCAAACGCAAAATTGTATGGAATGGCCCTTTGAATTCCTTTGCGAATTTCATATACATGTATATACATATAAACTGGTTATCGTATCGAGCCGAAAATTTGTATGAATTTGCTGTTTATAAGAGAATTTAGTGTTTATAGGAAAAATTTGGAATATATAGTAAATTTTGATGGAATAATGAGCAAAAAGATTTCAATATTAAATTTTGACTGTTTAAGTCAAATTTCAGAGAGAATATCAGTCCCAAGTACAATATTCCACTGCCTAAATAAAAGTCAGAAACAACCTGATTTATTTCTCAAAACACATGTAGATTTCTTTTATTGAAAAACTTATTTCCAGACAGAATCCATCTCGGTTGAGGGAGCCTACGATTTAGAGAAAATTAAAAAAAAAATGGATTTATTCTCTTTAGTATCCAAATATTCCCTTCTTTAATACCCTTGCGTGGATTTTGAGGGAAGGGGTTAAGGGTAAAATGTTGTCAAAGATGTTGATTTTGCCGGTTATCATTTTATAACAATCTGCTGGAACCCCCATCCGGGCGCTGGACTCTGGCAAAAAAAAAATATATTGTATATATAGATCGACCCAAGCTACATGTACCGCTCGTCCCTCTGGCATATTTGTTTATTTCCTCTCTATCGTGTTTGACAGTTTTTTGTTTTTGTTTTTGGATTTTTCTTCTTCTTCTTCTTCTTTTTCTAGAGTCGCGAAAGATAACTCTGGCTCTACTTTTAGCTTTTACCTGCGCAGTGCAGTCCAAAGCTACCTGGGATTAATCAATACAACAGCCGGCATTTCTATCCCCTATTTACACGCATTCAGGTGGAACGATCACAAAATAAACCCGGACCAAAAGTTGGCCTTAAACTTGTGTTTATTCATACGTGAAATTTTTGTTAAGGTGGGTATTATGATCGGAGTATTTTAAAAATAGGACTACCTGGGATGAAGGACCGAATTTGAATCAGGTATGGCCGTACTTATGATAGTCAAAAACCAAATTTATATCTTTTGATCACTTTGATCTATTCCTTCATTTGTTTATAAAGTTCTTCTTAATTGAAGTATTTATCACCAAAAGGTAAATAATGTGTTTGAGCTTATCTAGATGAAATTTGGTGCATAGATTAGGCGCAAAATAGGAAATGGAATGAGTAATGGCCGGTGACATCATACGATCAAATGTATCTATTCTCGAGGACAATAGCTTATGAATTTGAATTCAAGGATAATATTTGAAATTTTCATATCTGTATGTGGAAATTTCACTTTTATTAACTCATGAAAGGTAAGGTGAATTGGAGATTTTGAAATAAAAACGGGGTACGTAAGTCTTTTGATAAATATCTATTCGTTGCGCAACTCCGTGACTAATCCTACTTTAAAGATATTTTTCGAAAGCAAACATTAATTTCACTCAACTGTGTACCCACTCCTCAAGGAAAAAACGTTCTTAAAAACAGAAAAAGATAATTATTTTGAAACCTGTTACTGTGTATAGGAAAATTGTAAAACTCGGAAGTCCCTGTCACGTGATTGTCTCCATTTTAAGGCTGTTTTTGTTAGAAATTGTAATACAATATAATGTGTAGACATAGTCTAAAAGTGAATGTGAGCGTCGGAATTAGGGGAATATTTTGAGATAATGCTTACATTGGCGGTTTTATCACACCCCTGTTATAAACCAGGTGGACATTGAGCGCTAGACAAAGGAAAGAAAGCCATAAATATGGACGCTAATTATTCATACACACGAGTAAGACTATAGGAAATTCTACCCGCCACTGAGATCAATATGCCATTCATGTGTATATAAATATATACCTGTTTGTAGTTTATCATACATTACTTATGTACTTATAAACAGCTAGATGTTTTGCTTTTTTGCAGATTTAAAGTCCAAAGGTCTAGAAAATATATTCCTTTAATATTTCATTCATAGCAAGAAAAACTGAATAAAATTTAACATTTTCAAAATCCAATATTTTAAAGATATACCTGACTGTAGTTAGTATATAAATATTTGTTCAGTTTATAGATTGAGTATATCCAAAATCTTGATTAAAATGCAAATTTTGAATAATGCCCCAAGTCTAGAAAATATTAAAAAAAAAAGAAACACAGAGTAAAATCAAAATAGGTTTCCATTCTTCTAATTTTTCCGAAATTCGTATTAATTTTATTGAAAAAAAGATGAATTCTAGTAACATTCATAATAAAGTCTAGAAAATATTGAAAAACAACACAGAGTAAAATCATATATGTTTCTATTCTTCTAATTTTTCGTATTAATTTTATAGACAAAATAATTCTAGTAACATTTAAATGATAACAGATAGAAATGCTAATTTCTCTTTAAAACATTTTTGGCATGGGTACATTAAAAAAATATCGTCTGTATAAGAGGTGACGAAATAAAAACTAATAAATATGTATGCATTTATCTATAAACTAAAAAAATGTAATAAAGAAAAAGTAACCAAGGAAGGAATAAAAAAAAATGAAACTCCCCATCAAAAAAATGAAAATCCAATTGCAAAAAAGAGGACGTGAAAAAAAAATCAACACAAAAGTAAAAAGAAAAAAAAAAAAAACAAAAAAAACAAAAAACAAGGGAAAATAGTCATATTTCTGAAGGCCTTTCGTGAAATGATTTATTTTAACAGAACTCATGAGGAAAAATGTCATTTTCATTTACATTAATTAAACCAAACCTTTTGATGAAGCAAAAACCCATTGCAATTTTTGATTTTTTAAAAACTTGTAAAAACTATTTTTATTTTAAATATATTTATATATTCTTATATGAGAATTGTGCAGTTTGTCTCATTTCTTCAATGAAAGTGAATTTAAAAAGAAAGTGAAACTTGTGCCAAAACGGCATTCATAAGCGAACATCGACAGCGGGTGCGGCTAGCCAAAGAGGGGATGCTTACTCCTCCCGGATACCTGGTCCCACCTCTGGCTTGCTAGGGGTCCGTCGATGCTCAATTTGGTGTTCTATTGTGAGTGCTGCTGACATTGTCGCCAGGATCTTCTTTATCTTATAAGACTTGTTTTAATTTATATGTAAAAGAGACAAAGAACTTTTTTAATATCAAGTTCATGATGCCAGAGGACATTTTTCAAGTTAATGTTCTTCGAACTTGAAGTTCGCTCTTTAGGGGTCATATTGAAGAAATCATGCAGGTGCGGTTAGAAAAGTAAAATCTGAACACTTTATGGACAAAATGACGCTGGAGAGCTTAAAATATATATTTCACACATGAAAACAAATAAATTTTCCAATCAAAGTATTCTAAAATCATTGGAATAGAATAAACATTTCATTTTTTTGCGCATTTATATATAATTTTCTAAAAGTCAAAGGTTGGAAAAGCCCCCTTTTTCGGTCGGGATCAAGGCATCAGCTTTGGGGCGGAATTCGGATCCATTTTGTTCTCAAATTGGCCGGAGCTGTTTCCCCTTTCACTGATTAGAAATTGACATATATTTTACTTGAAAGAAATTCACAAAATAATGCCAATAACCAAGAATATATTAATCTTTTTATACCTGCAAAAAAATTAGCAGGGGTATATATAGTGATGAAGAACTACTTTTGTCCGTTCTTCCGTCCTTTGAATTAGCTATAGTGACCAAGACATACTGATGTAGCATATATAATGTACATGTAAGTGTCGATTTATAATGAATACAGTATTCAGGTAAAACACATATAAATAAAAATAAAGTTCTTCATATATAAGGACACCAAAACATACCTCTTTAAAAAGGTACCCCTTGCTGATGATTGCAGGTATCGTTTCCCACTTGGGTTAGGGTACCCTGGTGTTTGGACCCCAACTTCCCATGGAAACATTTTTTTAATCTTATAAGGTTCGAAAGTCCTGGTGTTGGGACAACACCCCCCCCCCCCCCCCCCCCGTCTTTTTCGTTTTATACACGAGACCATTTAATTCAAATTAACTTTAATTTTTTAAGATCTGCAGTGTGTACTGGCTACTGCTCTGATGAATTATATATATTTCAGCTGGCGGACTCAGTTATGTCATAAAAATGCGTAACCAATGATTAAACAATATGTATACTGAGTACATTTTGTATTTTCATGTATTTTACCCTCTCCCCTCTAAAAACCAAAACCAAAATCGATCAGTATGTGGCGTAGCTACCATGTATGCTTGAATGCTAAAGCATACAACCCCCCCCCCCCCATAAATTTCTGTATTTAACTAGTACTGATTTCCTGAATATATTTTTTGGAGTTGCCAGATGCAAAGCCCCCATTTGCATTTGGCCTCCTTCACTGGAAATGCCAATATGAAAGAACGTGAGTGAGAGACGGGCGAAATATATACTGATATATCATGATTAATTTTGCCCAAGCTACGCAACTGGCTCGATCCTTTGTGTCCCTAATATAAGTGTACATGTTATGGAAAAAAAACGAAAAAAAAAAAAAACAAAACAAAACAAAACAAAACAAAACAAAAACAAAACAAAACAAAAATAAAACAAAAAACAAAAAAAACAACCCCCCCCCCCCAAAAAAAAAAACAAAAAACAAAGAAGAAAACAAAACAAACAAAGAAACAAACAAAAGCAAACAAACAAACAAAAAAAAAACCCCCAAAAAACAAAAAACAAAACAAATGAATAAAAAAACAAAACAAAAAAAAAAAAACCAATAAAAATAACCGTGTGGGTGTGAAAAAAAGGTAGCTCAAAATTCCATTAAATATCAATTCATAATTTTCTCTCTCCTCAGGCCAAGAAAAAATTATGTGTGATTCCCATAACATGCTGAAAAAAAAATAGGGTAGGTCGGTCGGAATTTTTT
Source organism: Pinctada fucata (assembly GCA_028142955.1). Taxonomy (NCBI): domain Eukaryota; kingdom Metazoa; phylum Mollusca; class Bivalvia; order Pterioida; family Pteriidae; genus Pinctada; species Pinctada fucata. The sequence continues at coordinate 10,374,309 of AP027108.1, forward strand.
TTTTATTTTTTTATTTTTTTAATTATTCTTCTAGCCATGTTTATAATTATATTTCAAAAGAGGGATTAAAATGGAATCATGACCTTCAAATATGTGTAGTCTGTTTGACACTCAGATTCAGAAATGTTTAACGATTTAGAAAAGGGGGAAAGGAGGCCATTTTGTGCCTGCAATCTTGGGGAAATAGTAAATGTTTTTAAATGATATTACTCTTCTTAAAACTGGCCTCCCAAGCATGGTGACCTTGAATCTGGATTTTTATTATCTATCTAGAGCTCATTGTTTTCTTTCCTAACAATGACCATGACCTTTGACCTAATTACACCAAATCAAAAGCCTTCTCCTCCTGATAAAAAACGTATTTCTAGTCCGAGATACCTTAACACCAAATCCAGCCTTTGACGATTATTTTGGAGAAAGGAAGCTGGCCTGCCAACCCAACCAAGCCACATACCACCCAAATAGTCATCAAAGGCTTGCTTTGGCCGGGTATTTCTGACTAGCAGATCCCCACAAATTTGGTTTGGCTAGATGGAAAGGTTCTTGAGTTATCACTTGGATACCAATATTTCAAATGAATATTTCTTACACCAAGGACGTAGACCTTTGACCTTACCCAAAAATCAATAGGCCTTCTTCCATATTGATCCCTATATTGAAATGCAACGTCACAATAACGCCAAATTTCATTGTGTACGGCCATAAAACGAGAACATACTCGCCGTTAAAAGTAAACGTCACCATTTTGTCCTGAGTTTTCGAAAATAGAAATATAGCATCAGAATGGGAGTAACTTGCTTCTGACGTTATGTTTGCAACCGGTAAGTGCTGATTTCACGGTGCAAACATCCGCTTTACGTGCAGAGAAAAACAGCATTTACTGGCCGCAAACATAACCTCGAGTTTAAGACGAGTTATCATGTGGAAAAATGTGACGGAAGGACGGGAATGACGCTCACTAATACGTTGCAGGGGGGGGGGGGGGGGGGGAGTTAAATTATTGAGGAAGTCGGCTTGAAATACTTAATTATCAGGGCTTTGGTTTGTCAGAGTGAGACGTTTGATATCCGTCGTCAAGGCATAGAAGCATAATACGGTTAGATCTGCTCGAACAAAGATATTGCAAGTTTATCTCGTTGACGCCGTACAAAAAATATTCTATGAATAAAATATCAAACCATCTGCTGTCTAAGGACTGATTTGCTAAGACTTATCCTGTATGCCTTTTTTTTTTTTCGTCTTAGCGTTATTCGAATACAAAAACGTTGTTTCACAATATAAATGTGAACAAGATGGGTCTTTTAAATCATCGACAAGCGCGCAGCCGCGCACAAATTTGCTGCACTATTTGCGAATTTGTTCTCACCAAGCTTACTGATGATCTTTTATTTGAATCTTCGTTTATATGTAATTTTATAAACCGTATAGGAAACATCGTTACATGTTTTACAAAAGACTTTTGCGTGAAATGAAACGACCGGCACGTGCATGACCTCAAATATTTACTTAGGTTACACTTGGTAAATTAATGATTACTACCAAATCATCAAAACCCTAGTAATGCGTTTTTATAAAAATCAGTACGCCTTTTTTGGAAAAAAAAACAAAGCCTATCCAAAAGGGCCGTACAATAAGTAACGTTTCGAGAGAGAATTATATATTATTTTTACAATTTCTAAGAGCGTTTAATTATAGAATAATATAAAACGGTAGGTGATAGATAATAGATAGATAATGTTAAAAAGCAGAAGATTTCGTAAAAATATGTAGATTTAAAATTTCTGGCACACATTTCGTAAAGTGCGACGATCGTAAATATTGGCGAAGAAATACCTAAATGCAACTAAAAATCGGGAAAAAAATGTTAGGGTCGGCAGGTTTGAATAGGGTCGGTCGGGTGATGGGAAACAAAGGTATTTTTTCTTTTGGCCCCACTCACCATTCAAAAGATATGCCCAATGTTAAAGTTTTCAAAAGTAGGTCAAAGGTCAAAGTAGGTCACCAGGTCAAACTTTTTGGAAAGGTCTTGTCACAGGGAATACACAAGTGGAGAGTAGCGTTAACTTAAAAGGAAATTCCTAGAGGTTGATGCCCAATATTAAAGTTTTTGAAAAGTAGGTCAAATATTAAGGTCAAGGTCACGAGGTAAAAAAATGGTTTCAATGGAAAGGTCTCATCACAACGAATACACATGAGAAACGGAAAGCTCTACCACTTACCATTCAAAAGTTACGCCCAATGTTAAAGTTTCTGTCTCGGACAAACAGACAGACAGACAGACAGACAGACAAAGAGACAGACAGGAAAAAAAAACGATATGCCCTAGCCGAATCTTTGAATCCATGGGCATAAATTTGGTAAAATGAGCATTTTGGCTTTGCAAATTTCAGTGTATATATATATGTGTGTGGGGGGGGGGAGGGGTTGGTTCTATCTCTCTGCACCCCTCTACATCCGCGCTTCGTGTACAAATACACAACTGATGTCAAAAATTTGAATATTTTTTTTCTATTTTCAGCTAGCCATCTAACAGCCATGGTTTGAATAGTGAAAAAAAGTTCAAGATGTGGCTTCATTATATATCAGTTTTGGTGACGCTGAGCTCGGTTAGTGCTCAGATTTATGGTAAGATTTTATAAATGTTTATAAGTATTTTAGTGCATCAGCTATGAATATAAATATATTACTCTAAAACATGATACTTATCACCGCCGCTGACCAACATAAAATCTTACATATTATGTTCGCTTCTTTGTTTGTAAACTTGCTTTGTTTTATCCTGATTTCGTATGCCTTTGGTTTGTGATTTCCTGCATTGTAGATTTTGTGCTATGTGTTGCGATATGGTCATTGTCCATATTTGCCATATATAAAAATCAAATATGAATATATTTTACATGGTGTTTGAAAGACGAGCACGTACCTGTAATCCGCTTTATATTTTTCGAAGAAGCCCCCTCACACCCCCCCCTCTTTTTTACCATGTACGTAAAAAGTATTAGACGTGTATAAATGAAAGAAAGAAGAGAAACAATCTTGATAATGAACTTATTTTTATTTTAAAACTATATGAAAATAAATAAAAATCAAATATGAATATATTTTACATGGTGTTTGAAAGACGTACGAGCACGTACCTGTCATCCGCTTTATATCTTTTGAGGAAATCCCCCCCCCCCCCCTCCTCTTTTTTACCATGTACGTAAAATGAATTAGACGTGTATAAATGAAGGAAAGAAGAGAAGCAATCTTGATAATGGATTTATTTTAATTATAAAACAATATTTCAACCAACGATTAATCAGAGATAATATTTCGGAAATTTTCGACCGAACTTGACTTTAGAAATTCCATATAGTATTAGGTTTCCTGCGAATTTAAACTCGCCGCGGCACGGGACATTTTCATTGTTTAAGTTTTGTTTACAGTTTCTTTCCATTTATGGGCCGAGTTTTTATGCATTTTGACTTTGTAAGACAAAAAACATGAAGATATTTCCATTTTGTGAAACACTATTGCTAGGCAATGCCGCATGGATCCAAATATTTTTTTTTGGGGGGGGGGGGGGGGGGGACTTCTGTATCTGACGTAGCCTCATCCTAAAAGCACGCAAGGCGGATTGCGGTTGTGACCAGGGTTTAACCGTTCGTATTTCTGTTGGGGTTTCTACATGTTCTATGCAAAAGTTGTAGTATTAGTATAAGTGCGACTTGTAAACATTTAACAGTTTAAAGATGGTATTAATTAAAAAAATTTTTCTTAAGAAAAATTTTGTGCTATGAGGCCACAATTAAAATTTTTTTCCCTGGTTAAGGATTAAATGTCTATCTATTTTATTGAACATGTTCAAAAGGAAATTACATTGTCCTGTAAAATCTATTTTAATTTTCTTAGACTATATAAAACAAAAATTGTCCCAATTTTTTAGATACACGTACGTCAAATATTTCCGTAACAGGTGTTTCAAGTGTTTCGGCGTGGCAAAACTAGTAATTTTAGGGCACTGTCTAATCTGTTCAGTCTAATTAGTTTATATACTTTTCTTTCTTGGTCTGTTTTCTGTATGTTAGCAGCTGATGTGAAAAATAACTATACGAACAACATAAAGAATTCATTAAAATATTGAGTCGACTTTTAAGATAATGACGTTCATGATGTAAGAAGAAAGCACGGACCGCCGACAACCGCTAGAGAAACGTAGGTTAATGTAG